>CANUEZ040000105.1:0-1372500 GCA_948099385.1 Fasciola hepatica | reverse complement strand
CTATCCGGTATATCTGGACAGTGCGGTCACAAACGGTCCACTCAGCAAGGAGTCGAACGAAACTGTGGAGCAGTACAGTCATTGTACAGATAGTAGATCAAGAAGCTTTCTAGCTAACAAGAAATGATAGCTTCAGTCACCGAATAAGAAAATAGTCTAAAATAAGCTAGAATGAGCAAATTTCTATGTTCTATGGAGTTACCAATGTCAAAGTACAAATAGTAGCAATCGTAAGACGACAGGAGTGATATTACTCAACGTGGACGAATGAAACTGGTATTAGGTTTGTTAGCACGCCATGGGAGTTCAGTGCCGTCCGACGGTGTAGTGCAGTGGCAGAAAATTATTCTTACAGTGGAAATATGCAGTCATAGAACAACAACATCAGACATATAAAAGTAGAATAATAATGCACTAAACAGCATAAAAGTTGATAGGAAGTGCTTCAGTCCAATGGAAAAGAAGAAATGGTTCATGAGTGCACGACATCCATGATACATGTGCACGCTACTCATGAGTAGGACAAATGAGAATGTCATGAGAATGCAAACTACAAAAAAGTGATCTACAATAAACCAGCCTGGACCGACTGGAGTCTGGAGGCAGTGATTTTACCAGAATCATTATCAAAGACGCTTCACTGAAAATCATCCACTTACACAATAGATTTCTCCCTCGTTATGTCCTTCTGTTAATATAGCAATTCTTTTGCACATCATGTGCATGACTGCCCAGTGACCAGTAGTAATGGAAATTATAGCCAGTGATCAGGTTCAGTAAACATATATACTCAACCAATTCCTATTTTTATCTATGGAAGCAAACTGCTAATCATTTACTGAAGAATCCCATCAGTTGGCACCAGAATGAGAAATTGATGTGGAGATTTGTAGTAAATTGACGAGATGGAATGTTATTTCAAATGATATGATATATTTACTGCAAACGATTTCAACTGCACTCTCGTAATGACACATCGAGGGTTTCAATTGTGACAAGCAGGCCGCCAAATAGAGCATTATAAGCATAAGGTTCCGTACAGGTAACGTCGATCTCGAAGTATACGAAAATTTACTGAGTAGATATTTCGTTCTTCGGTAATTGAAGTTGATTGATTCTGAATGTCTGCTTTTTCTATTTCGGCGGACGTATTCATATGACCAAGAAGTTCATCGAGGAATTCAACCAGTGTGCATGACGCGTTTGGATGATCCAAAGCCAGAGCTCTATTGGTAGTAAATTGACGAGATGGAATGTTATTTCAAATGATATCAAGGCCCACCTCACTATTGATAATACACTCATTGTAAAACTGTTTACCTTTAGCCTTTACGATTCACTAGTGCAGTTTGTATACACTGATATCCAATGAGGACCCGAAACAAGAATGTCAAATTTTGATTACCTCTTCGGAACGCTAATTGAAGCTCACGTTTACCTAAGTATGAATCCCAGTTACGTAAATGCACGCAACAGTGATGCTTCCAATCGTGTGAAAAACTAATCAATCCAGTAGTCAATCCATTCCATGAAGTCTTAGTAGAAACAATGAACAAAATTATGCGTTAGGAGAAAAATGGTTATGAAAAGACAAAACCTACTCTGGACACAAGTAAATGTATACCAAAGAATAAGTTAGTCCATTATTCGAAGACATCCAAACATCAAATAGAATCTCTGGAAACAATAGCTAATTAGAACGATAGTTTCCACCAATTATTATTTCCACCCATTCTTTGATCTTTCATGTATGCACGGGTAGTCTAGACTCAGGCTTACCGGTTCCGTTTGGTCAATGAACATTGTGGTTTGATTACCAAATGGTTCGTCATTTGATAACAGAGCTCAGCACCACACAGCTGTTGCATTCCTGTTCAGTTTCATCAATAGTTCATATCCACTCAGCACTCACTGTGACTCAAATCCTGCTTGACCGATAGTGAGTCAAACATGTAACCACAAAACCATTCAGACTTGATCTCAACGGTCTCTTGAACAAATGCACTATGTGATATAGCGCCCTCAAGTTGCTGACATTTTACGTATGAACAAACCGCTCACGGCACAATGATTGATTCCCAAAATAGACGAGTTTTACACGGAAAGCTCAAGTGGGAACTAAGGCTTCACTGTAGAAAAATCCGACACTGATTAGATTCTTGATCAATGTACATGGTAGGAGATTTGATTTGATCATCAAACTAACTGGTAAAGAATAACAAGTATAATCATTACTTGAGTTGATGATGATTGTATTCCGGGAGGAAATATAATGTGAAGAATAAGGACGAAATGAGAAAATCAAACAAATTTTCGGAAACACAAAAAAGGTGTGCTTGTGTGTCCTCCAACGGTTTATGCTACTAGTTTATCAATATACCGATCCGGAACAGTTTTTGTCTGTGAAGTAATTTTACAACACTAGGTTGATCGTCCAGTGTTCCCAATACAGTAGTTTTCTCTCTACCAAACTGTTCCAATCAGTCAAGAATAATCAAAGAGCGTTTCTTCTCATACGAACCGAGTAGGAATGAATTGTTATTATGCCGCATTCGGGGCGAATCTTGAATGTTTCTCTTTTCTTCTGAAAAGATAAACACAAAAGAAATTCAATACAAATAATGTATCTGTTCTATTAGTTCTGAATCTTTCAACCTTCTCATATAGAAATAAGAATGATTTGATCGGGTTATAAGTATCCTTATGACGATCTCCATTCACCAGTGACGATGTGATTTTAACTGTATATGAATACGGATTGGTTGGCGTCGATATAACCAAATGTTACTTCTCCGTGAGCATGTGCATGGCTTCAGTGAACGACACAAATGACAGCCGAAAAATCGGTCACTTTTGGCATTTTCGTTTTTTCTTCGAGAAGCGCTCGATGAAACTGCGCAATGAAGAGCCGCATAGTCCGAAAACGGGTTTTCTAGGCACATACCATCCTATCTGCACCAGATTCTTCACAGCGCGGACGCACAATCTACTATCAGGAAACGTCACTTAGTTTTACCACTTCACAATCATTGTGCTCAGATCTGCAAACCATTTCCGAATTTTGTTCATCTATTCTGGTCAATACAAACGCAACGAAGATTTTCATACGAGAAATGAATCTAATCGATTTGTCTCCACGCACATATGCATAATGTGCACATAGAAACAAATTTATCTCCTATTATTGACCGCACACTGGAAGCCCTTAAAACTATGAATAGCTCAAATATGAAATGAAATCTTCACACTTAGACACTGAATTGTTACACATTCTACGATCAAATCAGTTAGCAAATCAATTTGGTCTCACTTCTATCCAAGGAAATCATATTATCGTTTGTAGTCAGCTTGAAGCAAAAGGAATAACAATGTGCAAAATAGCAACTAGATAAAACTTTAACTACAAAATTCAACTGCAGGAGAAACAAATACACAATCCACCACAAATTACTTCAAATGATTATCATCAATCCATCCTGAGACAACTCATCTCAGCTTTTTCTAGAACGGAACTATAGATGTGAGAATTTCACTGAAGGAGATTTAAAAATCTGTCTCAAACCTACAAGCAGTATCAATTGTGATTGAGGAGAAGTCTTTCATTGTTTGCTGATTTCACAATGCAGGTGGTTTAAAAGGCTTTTTATGATGACAACGAAACTGACTGAAATGAAGGAATTCCGGTTCGCATTAATATGAGTGATGGTTCCAAGGTAATTTGAGCGTGCTCCGTTATTCGCTTATGTTGTTATCGCGATGGAGGAGGAAAGATCCACCGAAACTGATTGTTCTTGGCACTTCCACAAGTCAGACCAAACTGGAATTTCGAAAAGACCTCTCATTTCGAATCCTTTTCACCGTATCCTGCTCTGTATTTTAATGCAAATGGAAGCACCAAACAGCTAAACCACTCCAAGTAGACAGTTCAGAAATAGGTCAACTAGCAAATCGAATTCACGTGACGATCTTTCGTGCATCGTGATCAGCAAATCAGTGCCAGAAATCCCTGTGCTTAATCCAGCGCGAGCACATTCCCCAGTTGTCTCACTCCTTGTTCCGAATAAAGTAGTGACCATTTTCAAAGCGACCAGTATCATGTGATATAAAGATTTTGGTAATGTGTTTGTTTCTCCTATGAGTATCTGTTACACGATGGGCCATAGAAGGATCAGAAAAATAATGTCTCGTGAAAGAATCCCTCCCCCCTCCAAGTTATCCCACAGAACGTCGATATATCATGCCAACCAATGTTATACATTCGGATTAGATAAAAAAAAACACGTTTAGCTTTGTTAGTTGACTTCAAGTAGAAATGCCTCGAATGTTGGCGAAATCTTCACTGTTGTGAATGAAACGTCCCCGAATTCCAGGAAACGATATCAATTGGGTAGAAATAGTTATTCAGAATGAAGCTCCATGCTTTGTATCAAAACAGGTTTGTGAACAAAGTTATGCAGAACAATTTGTCTGTTCACTATTCACTGTAAGACTTGTATGTGTGTGTGTGTGTAGCATTAAGGACAAGTTCACACAGTCATCCTCTAATGGCGCAGATTTAAACATAATCGTAAGAATGTATCTGTTCCAGAGAGAGAGAAGTCAATGGACTAGCTACCCACAGACCATTACAGTCAGAAGGTGCAAAACGTGCTGGTGTATTAGAAAAAGGATTATTCTTTCGCCCACGTGGTAGACTCTAAGCAGATCAGATAGTGGGAAATCCCGAATAATGACGACGGGCCAAATGTTTGATACCATGTGCAAACATTGTGTCATAAAATGGTCATCTTTTGAATTTTTCAATGTGGACACTATTTGGGGTTTTCCCACCGATTACATGACTTGAATCTGTCTAGCGGTTATGCATACAGTAGCATTCTTGGGAATGGATTCGCCAAAGTACGAGGGTTACTGTCTTCCAAAGAAATAAATGAGTGTAGTGACCAGTCATTTCTAACATTTTAGATCTTAGCTAGTAGTTGATTCAATGGGACCAGATTAGCAGCATCTCCTGTTGCGGACAAAGATATTGTGGTCCGTTATAAGAATGTTACCCTATTTGTATTTGCGTAAACAGCCATGCAAAGCATTGAGCAGTTATGCAAAAAACCACATTGTGGAAGACTGAGGTGGTATCCCATATGTTACCAAGGATATCAACTACATCCCCCATATCACAGAAGGCGAAGGATAAAATCTAGGTGTAGAAGTCATCGTTGTTACCCACAGAGCAGATTGATCGAATTCCCTTGCTGGTTTTAATCACCTTTCCTCAGTTCCAGTGAGTAGAAATGCCGCGTCATTCTCCTCCTTTGTCAACTAATATTTTACACCCATATCCTGTTACGAAACAGCCACTATCTTTAATTTATTTTACTATTGGCTAGAAACTTGTGAACTTTTGTTTTTTCATGTCTCTGAACATGAATCTGAACTGCGTATTTTTTTCCACCCCGCCCCCTCAAGTGTATGATTGCGGTTGAATGTATAAAATTTCTCCCTGAAGGTTATATGGAGAATTACGAAAAAATAAATACCTTCATACAAGGAACACATTCTCAGGTTGCACCTACATTTTATAGTGTTGACAGGATGTCCACTCTCGTTATCAACAATAACATTTTTATTGTCTGTAAAAGACAAATGGTGTAAGGTTTCGGTCAGAAAATAAATAGCCCAACTTCTGTTTTTTTAAATCAGCTGTAAAAGTGGGTTTTATGCTTTCATGTATGTTGTGGAAATGTGCTGCGTATTATTTTTGACGGTGTTTTCAACTTAGGTTCAAAGTTCATGTAACACACTGACAGCTAAGCCCAGGGTTAAAATGACTGACCTGCCGCTTTCAGCAGAGATTGTAATATCATCTGCCCAACTGATGAAGTCTTATTCCAAGTTAGCAGCAGTATCAAATTGAATTTCCAGGTTTTCGAAGAAATTCCTTCAGGATCACAGCCCTCCATTTATTCTACTTCAATATGGTAAGTTGCAACATGACGAGATGCTCTGTATTATATGAAAAATTGCAAAAACTTCTTCCCTGAGCACCGAGAATAAATTCTCAGTCTTGTTCGAAATACAGTTTTTAGCAAGAATTTGTAAGCGCAGAGTTATTAAAGTTTCTAGTGGTTTCAATACTGCTGAGGTTTATAACAAATGGATAGTTATGTCCACGGCTAAGAAACCTCGAGTGAGACAAGACTTTGTGCATTATTCTGCAGCAAACTAGTTGTCCTAGAAGGGCTTTTGATCTAACAGTCAGGTGGCCCATTATTTATGTCCAATTACCTCGACTCTGTTCACGGTATCCTGGATAATGCGTCATCAACAAGGTTGACATCAACCAGTGGGAAACAAATTAAAATTGTCCTTCCAGTAAAGCCGTCATCCACCTTGTGTTAGCTACTGAGCTACGAGATAAAAGCATTATCCGATTATTCCTACTGAGCACAAATCGGGAAAATCGATGGGCGTCCAGGCTTGATTTTGGTGATTCATATTGATGTCATTACATCACAGTGTATTACAACAATTTAAGAGATTGACAAAAAGGAAGTGATAGAGATTACTTTTTGCATAAAAGTGAACGAAAAATTGAAATCTAGGCTTGAATCAAAACCGGATGTGTATTGTTTTTCTCATTTTGTCAGCTTTCACTTGGTCTGTAGCCCGTGGATCGTTTCTCACGTGTCATGTCAACTTTTATCTAGTCTATGGTTTCTCAGTTTGGAGAGTGGACTAGAATGTCTTAAGAGCGCACACAAATTGTTTTTGAGCACATAGAGGAGGGTTGAGCAGGCGGACACCGACAGCCTCAGCCTTAGCCAGGTTGTGACATTTTTCTAGTCTCGGTTGTCGACTTTACACAGGTCACAGAAAGCTCCGGAAAGGGTCACTGCGTGATTAGACTGAGCCTTGGGTGAAATGGCCGTACGAGCGACTTAGTTGCTCCAGTGTTCAACCATACAGGGTGATGCCGGAGGATGCTTTCCGACAGAAGCCTGGTCATGCCACTGACGTATAATGTTCCATTAGAACAAGTAAATGTTTACAAACAGAATGAAGCTTCAGAACTGGGTGTTTTGTCTTCCATCCGCAAAACACAAATGGTCTTTTATTACATGTCTGCACATGAGCACAGTGGGAAGGGGGTGCCCTATAGCCACGAAGATTCACGGCAATATTAGAGCTTTTGAGGTGATCCAAATGTGAGAAGTCTTTGGCCCCGGCGAGATTCGAACCCACGCATGGTCACCACTCTCGCTTTAGTACCGCCGGGCCAAAGACTTCCCACATTTGGATCATCTCAAAACATTTTCAAAATCTGTCAAACATCAATACAATACTAGAGCTATCAGACCCTGAGACTTGGACTGGTGAACCAAAATACAGTCTCAATAGATCAGGTGTAATAAAGAGCCGGATGTCGGCAGATTACTGTCTACCAACAACCAGGGTTGGTGGAAAACCGAACCTCTGACCTCAGAGGTGGTAAGAAAACACTCTAAACCGTTAGACCAACAGTCTGGACTGGAGCAATATCCGGGGATGTTGGTGCGTGAAATATCTTGCTGATGATGCTTGATAATGTTCTCTGCGTAATCTGTGCCAGCATGTTTCCTTTAGATAGCGAGAATATGTCTACTTACTTTCTTTGCACCACAGATAGTTTGGAAGTTTTCACCTACATCTGCGTCATCTCACCAAATAGGCGATCGAGGTAGCAATTCTGGAGGTAAATTCTGCACACCGGTTGAAGTTCTTCCTCAGTGGTGTTTTCTGAGCACGTTTATCTTGTTCTGTTTGTTGGGCACCTAAAATAATTTCCTTTTGTCCTTAAGGGGCACAACATCATAGCAATGGATGAATTCCCCTTTCCAATTCTCCTTTCAATGCACTGACCGAACAAGGGAACCCGCATCATGACGACTTATCAGAACGCTCGAGAAGCTTATTGTGCTGCCTGATATTGCACCCGCTGTGAACTACAAGCTTACATGAACTTGGTCAAGCACATTTACCAGTTGACGCATCTGGTCTGAGGACTTGATTGCACACGGGATGTCATCTACATGACGTTAGGACGAACAGTAGCTGTAGGTATTTGAATAATGTGGGCTACTTTCCAGCTTTGAGACAATGTGGTATTATCAAAGGCTCACTCGCTTTGTCTTCTTTTCCGTATTGTAGGCAGAGAAATGGTAGAAGAATCCGAAAAAGTAAATGTTTGTGGTAGGATCAGCATTTCCTAATCAGCAACCGAACCACGTGCGGTAAATATTTGGTTGGTCGTATATCAGTTGAGAGGTTTCCAACACTTCTGATCGTCGAGCCTAGCTACCAAAATTAGCATTGGCGGCAAAACGTCAAAGGGTCAACTTTCTGTAATTTGCATTCATCTAAGGTTAGGGTCGAATCTCGGACAAGATTCTCACAAATACTAACGAGTATGAGACCTTCACCCGCCAACTGACGGCTTCACCTCAACTGGTGATAAAGTCTTTGCGATCTTAACAACAAGCTCAGCAATCAGGAGCTGCTGGGAACAATAGCCATTTTGAAAATTCCCCCATGTTGAACCAGTAAGCTTTCGGATAAGTTATAATGGTCACCAAGATCACACAGTGTCCACCAATCGCAGAAATTACGCGACCAATATCGAGTTCTAAATAATTTTACTTTTCTTGTTCCATGTTATAGCCCACCAGAAATACGTTTGTCTAAAGAGTTACTGTAACACCTTCAGGTTTCGGGAAGTAGGCAATTCTTATATTTCTCTTCTTAATCAATAAATAAAATCCTCTCAGTTCATAGATGTAACCGTGATTGATACATAAAGGTGGTGTAAACTAAATTGTATGCTAATGGAGTGTAGTTTACAGGGACTAGTGCTCCTCCGTGAAGTGGGGTGGGTTGCTTGTGTTTCATCTATAAAGCAAAGAGGGAAGAAAAGCGCATGAGTTCAAGGCTTAGTAAGTGCATCGTAGAATTCGCGATGATCTCATTTGCACCAGACGCTTTCTCCGTGGTGATTCAGGGTCAGAGTTGATGACGTACTTTCCCTTGCGGGCGCACAACCGCACTCAAGGTCATTCGCGGACTCTTATGAAACAGCAATCGATTGGCCTGCCGCTGGTATACCGACACTGAAGAAGGATGACGAGTCTATGGAATGTATTGCTAGCAGAATTGGTGGAAGAGGGAAGTGACCACATATTCAAGCAACGCGTGGATCTCCTTCTGAAGAGGTTATGGCAGGACAGGTATACCTAAGTTCATACCCCAGCACTGGGGTGATGAGGCTCAAACGAGAGACTGCCCTACGGCCTCTAATTTTAAAGATTGAAAAATGAAGATCAAAAGGATCCTACACATACAATTATCGAATATCAATAAGGCTGCTAAAGGCCTATTCACTACAGAAGAGGATATAGGCCGTGTTTTAATTATCGCCAAGTTTAACACATATTTTATGTCAACCGTTTTGTAAACGATACTTTGACTGATGTATCCTACTAAATATCGCCTCACTGAACGCAAGTATCTTTAATATGAAATTTCACAGCATCAATTTAGAAAAATTGCGGGTCAGATTATCGTCTTGTGTTATTGCAATGAATGGTTTCATAGTCAGAGATGTAGGAGAGTTTGCATTTTCTTGCAAGTTAACGGGCAGTGGGCTGCCTCGGTAATATTTGAAAAAGTTCGGCTGTATGGTCCAACGTTTGTTGAATCAAGTCGATGTATTCGCTAGCCAAAGTGCAAATAACTCTACAGACAGGGTATGTGAAAAACGTTTGGATCAGCAAAGCTGATTGATCACGGAAAGACAGCTCACTGACTATCGGTGAGGGAAGCAACGAAGTAGCTGTATACGTATCTTAGGATTAAATAAATGTAATTTATTTGGTTAAACAAATGATTACCTTCAAAGTATAAATATAGTAAAACGTCGGTTGTTTCGGTGGTAATTCTTTGTGAACACTCGTTTCTGTGCTTACGGATGTTTGACCGCGTTTTCCAGCCAAGGGTTATGTATAGCATTTTTATTCAGAAGTTGGTCTTTGATGCGGATCATTTTTGATCTGATAGGACGATCACTGTTAGACACTCTTTTCTTTCACGATCGATGCACCAGTCATTATGCATTCGCTCTACTGCTGGACATTCACACAGTGTACATTCTGTGACCTTGATCCCGATGGGATGATACTTCCTAATTAGACCGTGTCACCGTGGATGGTGATTCTCATCAGTCATCACTAGTCTGTACCCATCTTAATCGAATACGTTCAGTGTACAGATGGAAGATGTCGATCCACTTTCTGCTTGCTTGTGCATTTGAGAACGAATGCAGCTGTTAAGATCAATTCAATTTTTTTGTGCTACCAATGCTAAGCCAAATGTGTGTGGGTTACGATCGGGCTAAGTTTCTATACGATGAAAGCTAAATTGCGAAGTCCTACCCAAAGACAGTATGCTTGTTGTATGTAAAGCAATTTCATAAAGTCCTGATGCGCTCACAAAAGCATGGTGAACAAAAATGTTTGAAGCAAAACGTGTTTACCTTGAACCTAATCCGAAAATACCACCACCGAAAAGAATTATACACTTTCGTTGCACTCCAGTCTGTTATGTCCTAATTGCCACAACATTTGAGAACTGGCTCACTTCACTTTCATGAGCTAGTAAGTACAATAAAGTAATCTCAGTGTTTCTTGCAGATAATCCGACGCACAATCGGTAGTAAACCAGTTCACTGCTTATTAGGTATTTGAGTTCAGATTTGCATTGGAACATTTATTACATATGTGAATCCATTCCAGCATGACAGGGTAATCAGACGTATACGGCTTGAGTGGTTCACACTTTGTAGACGTGGGAGTTGGATGACCATTAGACGGATCACGTTTATTCGCGTTTACGTTCTGGTACTCTTTGATGATAAATGTCATTTTTTCCCTTTGTTGAACAATTATTCTGGTGGATTTGACAAAAATTAAAGTGATCTACGTGTAACAAGTCATCTGTCCCGTTCGTGGTTCTACGATGCGCAACTGGACGTCACTCGTATACTGTTTCACTGACCGAGTTACGGAGAGAAACGGAGGGTCACGATGAATTAGGATTGTAGAACAGAAAAACCAAGCAATGAGAACAACCACTTTTTTCATTGGAGGTGCTCTTTTCATATTTTTAAAGATGGAAAATGAACCAACGTTACTGTTGTTCACTAAGTAATTTGTACAGTCTCTCCAAAAATACCAGGATACTCTCAATTCCATCGAAACCTCTGCACACTGTCATGTCACGTTTGTACTACTGACACTGCTTTATTTCTCTAAACAAAAGTATTCGTTGTATACTTTTGGCTACTGACAGTAATATCAGTTGTATAAACTAGAGTTCAGCAGCATGTCCGAATTCCGGACAAACTGAAGTGACCACGAACTTGTGGAAAGATTGTGCGTTATTCACATCATCAGATTGTAATCTTCGATATGTTCCGTGGATAGCTCTCATTGTTACACTCTTCAACAAAAAAGAAGACTTTACCCTGAAGGTCAGGAAACTTTCTGTAATTACACACTGGAGAACTGAAGTGTTCTCAGCAAAGCAGTAGACGGATCGTTGAAAATGAGGGTTTTTCAGTGGACAAAGAGGGATACTGAGTGATGGTATTTTCTATCACAGAATTCTATATACTGTGAGGATGAGAGAATAAGATGTGTCCATGGATTTTTATTTGCGCGACCTGATACTTTCACTGCTCCAGGTGCACTGGCTTTCCTAAGCAAGTCTTTTTCCATGATCCGTTCTGACGTTGGTAACAGATGTTTTGTAGGTTGTTCTTCACTTTGAAGAAAAAGTCTGCCAAAATCACTCATACCTCGGGATGATGTAGAAACCTTGAATTGAAGGTGTTTTTTAATTGCATTTCATCAGTCATAGGTAAAATCACTATCAGGTCATAAAACTTGTTGCATCAAAATTTGACATTGAACACTTTTGTGATAATTTGACGGGGTTATTGTGGTTGAGCCCGAATAAATCATCAACTCTGGTGGAAACAATGAGGAATGCACCCCGAAGTAAGGCAACTTTGTAATAAATTATTCAATCATACGAAAAACTGACATGCTAGTTATTTTCATGCCGATGAGTGACAGAGATAGTCCATACATCATCAATTGAGCAGTGTTGTTCGTTTCACTTGTGGTCGAGTTTTGTATTGTAATCACATTCTCCTGTCTCCAGCGGCCGATTAAATCTACCAAACTTGAACAAATTCAGTATTTATTCGCCACAATCTGCAGACCATCTGTGATAAGTAATTCGTAGACGAATACGAGAGCTGAATAGACAATCAGTGAACGGACTGTTTTAACACACAAAACCGAAACAAATTTGAACTATGTCGAGTTTTGGTACAGAATCGTTCCACGATTCATACGAAACAGTCCCGATTCAGTGAATATCTTGAGGGAAAATCTCGGTGAAATGAAATGAGCAACTAAATGGATGAAAACAGGGACTACCTATTAGAACGACACACTTGATGATATAATTCCGATATGTAGGACCACGATGTTTGATACAATTTATCAGGTGAATTTGTGGGCCACTAATGTGGACTGCATGTCAATGTTTAGGCAAATATTTTGGGACAAGGGGGTCATGAGCTGCAATTGTTCTCAGAATAGCCGTCGTCTGAAGGAAATGAGTTGGATTTCCGCGAAATCATTGTACGATAAGTCCGAATCATCTTCATTCAGAATTTAGGACTAGCTGGAATGGCATCAAAATAAATCATGCAAAGCTTTTTTATTATTATGCAGAGACACGCGCATGTTTTCAATATATATATATGGAACATTCCATTTAGAAATACAATGTGAGTAATAAGCTTGTCATGTTAGAATTTTGGAAGTTCAAATTCATTCGAATCGTTCACAATTAAATTGAAAACAGGAGACTCATCAGGTTATCGAGTCGATCCGAATATGTGCAGATGAAGGAAGACGACACTCCCACGCCGGGAGTCGAACCCGGGCCGCCTGGCTGAAAGCCAGGAATCCTAACCGCTAGACCACGTGGGATGCCAGCTGAATCACAATTGCACAATCAGAAGCAACATTATAAAACCACTGAGTGCAATTCTCTTCCTTTTCATCAACACACGACTGCGGTGCGACAGTTTGTTTGATTCAACATGTTCACTCAATTTGTAAGCGAGTGGATTCATGCACAGTATATGCCGGTTCATTCAGCAGAATAATATTCGCAATTGAGTAGTAGGAGATATGATTTGTATGTAATATGATTCATCATGCAGCTTGAAGGCTCAACTCACCATTGAGAATAATATTCGACCAAGAATTTAAAAAGCGTTATGTTGTGAGCAATTGAATGACCTCGTGACATTATTCACATTGCTGTCTACAGATAATCTGCGTATGAAATGATAAAGCAATATATTCTGACCATCTGTATACTTACGTTTCACAATTCGTTCGTCACTAACGGACGCTTACGTCCATCACTCACAACAGATCTTGTTTACGGCGCTCATATCTTCACAAATATATTGATATGAACAACTTCCACTACGTTTTTCATTTTCAGCTATCGTTTCGTGCATGAACGAGGATCTGGTTAGTATTCGTTCGACAATCGACACTCAAAATTCTGAGGTGACGAAAATGCCTCATTCACTTGAACATTTAGCAGTGCAGCTCAGACCAGTGACCAAGATCGTTGTCACAATGGTGACATCGATAAACCGTATTCAGCTAAGACGATTGAACACATCCACGTGTCTTGAGAATTCACATATCACCTCATGTGACGGCAGTTGTATCGAATCAGAACATAATCACTTTTACACGGCATCGGATGAATAACCGTCATTTCCCACTCAAACCCTCACAATAACCATCATGAAGCAAATTTGCAGCCCAAGATGGGGCAAAAATCAGCACGCAGTTAGTAAGTAAACCCACGCGCATCGTGGACTTGTAACAGCTGTCGGAATGGATTCAGTGGAACGTTCTATGCAATGAACATGTCACTACTTCCCATTATTATTATTTTATTACCTCGGTCAATAAAGCACATTTCTTTATCCTTTTTCCTCGCGTGTAATTGTTGCAACACGATCATATCCAGCACATTGACCGCAGAGTTCAAACTCACTGGATAGTTAAAAATCGACATGTAATTTGCATCGCTTAACGATTCGAGCACTCATTTGTTTTATGTGAATAATTCGGAAAGTTTTCAAAAATGAATCTACTCAAGTCAATCTGTAACGCAAATGATTTCGCAATAATTTGAGCAACCCGAGGTGTTCCACGATGGAATTGAAGACGTGTGTTCTTTTGGATTCAAACTGTGTCCAATCGATTATTTCCCCATTTACACACTCAAATTGGAAGCCTCTTTCAAATATTAAACCAATACCGCATATCGATAATGAGGAGCAAAACAGTAGAAATTGAATTCACGGGTCGGTAAACTGTGAATTGATTCCAGATATTATCAGTTCTCCTCAGATTTCTCATAATTTGCAGCCTGATTCACGAGCAAACAAATGTATATACAACGCGAAACCCGTGAAAATTCCACTCAGTTCGGCTATTTTCCATCGTGTTATGGATTTGCACCGGCGCCCCATAAGTATGGTGCATTCAGAAAGTCATTGTAGATAAGGTAAACAAGCAGGAATCATTTTATTTGGAAATTTTTCTTCATTATTGGTTCAATAAATTGTCATCAGACACCACAGGAAATCGTGATGTAAACTGATGCTCATGCAGACGACGAAACTGGAGTAAGTAATCATACGTTCCGTATTGTTTGAAGATGCATTCAATTCTCAGGCACACAAATCATAATTTAAGCTCCACTCTCAACCAATCTTGACTGGCAAGTGATGCAAGCTACTAATGATCAAATAATCCTCATCCATCCTGAAATCCCCAATGATCGTGATGTCTCGCGTATGGTCTACCAGTTTACTTGCAGTTGCGATGACACGTCATTTGATAAAATAGAACGGTATTCGGCTCAAAATATTTTCCAAGATATCCCGAAGTGGTTTGTACACGAAGGGAATCTGTTCATAATAAAATCCAAATAACCGTAAAAAACAGATATCGGATACCGTGAAGGATTACCTCTCAAAACGGAACCGAGTTGACCTGGTGTAGTTATTCAAAGTGCAAATACACAATTGGAATCTAATGCCGACAGCATGTGGCAGAAACACACTGACTGAGTGGAAAACTATTCACCTCTGTACACGAAAACCAATAATCTAAACAATTTAGTTTTTTTTTGGTTTTCTCCAACACGGAAGCGAGTAACCATATACATGTTATCTTGACTATGGATGTATCAGATTTAAAAGCAACGGTACCATAACTTAAGCTTCTTCCTACCGAATCACACAAGGAAATTCGTGCAAACCACTCATTGATTTTGATATTTCGTGTTTTGTCTACCGGTTCACTGGAAATTGTGGTAATGACTACATTGGTAAAATGGGACAGTATATAGCTCAAAACGATGCCGACAACATATGGAAATGGTCTTTGCAAACACCAAATCAGTTCATGAACATCTCTGTAGGAAATCGGAATAGGAATCATCTTTCGCGAACAATGTACACTCAAAAGACATCGAGTTGAACTGATTAAGTTATTCAGAGTGTTACTACGTGATCCGTTCACAAAGCAACGTCGTCGAAGGGAAGAAATATATTCCGTCCCTCGAACCGGATAACACGAATATGAAATCCACAAACACTGAACTGAAAAAAGCACCAATCATGCACCGATTAACCAACAACAGTTTTGGGCACGTGGTTATGCTGGCAACTGCGAGTCCACACTCACACAAGAACTAGGGGGCATTCATTATGAACTCCTGGCATGATATGTTGGTTTCCGATCGGTACGCACCATTACACAATCCAAATCAAAGGCTGGGCGCATTTAAGTGAACCACACTGATCACGTAGGAAAAGGCCCTTAAACGTTTGTTTGCCACTGGCTTCAGCCGCACAATCCCATTTTCAGCACGTGGTCGCTTAGTCCTTAAGCCTTCATATACTGTCAGGTTGATGTTCAATTATAATATTGATATCATTATTAGTTGTTTTATTTGTTATACCATGCTCATTATAATTATTATTCCAAATGATTTTTCATGTACAACGTGAGGTAATTGAATGAAATTCTTGCAACAAGTGAATTTTGCTTTCTCCTAATTCTTATCAATTGCATGAATGGGACACAATGTTACATGTTCATTTCGGAAAAATATTCGAGTGAGCATTCTTCAAATGTTTTTGCAGAATTACAACTATATTGTGAGATGACATGACAGAGTGTTTCGAGAAAGATCATTCATCCGTCAGGCTGAAAATATTTGCAATATGATCCCAATTATTCTCAAAAATTGAGCCAAACAGATTGACCTATTCTAATATTCTACTGAAATTCAGTTATTAATCAGTGACGAACGAACCGAATAACCCGTTGATTCTATTCACAGATTGAAATTCAATCACTCCCTGTTGAAAATGTGGATGATTTCATCACTGTGAGTGTTTGTGGTGGGGGTGGAGTGCAGTGCAGTGGGAATTGGGGTAAGCTTATTCATTGAAATGTAATGGACACCAAAATACACTTTTCATTATCTTTCTTTTTTATTGTGTATATAACAAAGTGCAATAATTCAAGGAAGGGCAAAGGCTGATGAATGGCTGTCAAATGATAAAGTGACCGGCAGTGGCCATAATCGAATCCGGGTCGTTATTGTCAAAGGTTCACGATGATAACCGTTTGACTACCACCAGTAATTTACTCACAGACAATGTTAAATAATTTCCCATACCGTTAAACCATAGGAAGTCCTTTTGGAAGAATTCTTGTAGGAGGAAAACAGAATAAAGCCAGAATCGTTCATTCACAAATTTGATAGACGAAGTTGGGTGTACCAATGTATTTCTCGTCATTTGATTGAGTGATGTGAGTAGATTTGGGGTCATTCGTCACAAAGGGATTATTTACACATGCAGATATAAGCGATCACTAAATTGTTGTTTACCACAGACAGACTAAGCCATGTAGCATTTGTGGATGCGATTCACGGATTCATCACTTCACATGATGTATTTGGAATTCCAAGGTGAAACTGTCCCCAGTGCGGAAAGAACGAGCTAGAGAAAAACGCGACCGAAATGTTTCTTAATCTGATTATAGTAACTTCATCAACTCTAGCTGCTTTCATACCACAGATGCTAAACAAGAATGGCGGGATTGGAAAGCTGACCCACAGATCCTCTATCATCCTCGCATTTCATACTAGATGAAATCCGTCAACTGTTCACTTAATGCAGAAAACTTGCACAATTAAGTTCTCAAATGGGAAGATGATGATTCGAATGATGATAATAATGGAGAAGAATCTACGGATTTCGATGAGAATAATCACGATGGCGATTATAATGACCACAGTGGTCCGAATGACAAACATGTTTGTGTTATAATTTGTCCATCTGGATGGTTATGATTTGGACGAGGAGGCTGCTGCTACCACTGCCACTACTGATGGTAGTTTGATTTTGTTCTGTTCTGTCCCGGTAATTCCATTGAGAAGACTCTTCTGTCTTCGAATCATCTCAGCTTAGCTTCGATACAAAATAGGTTATTCATATAAGATGCGTGGTGATCATGACCAAATACTTGGCTACGAATTTATTGACTCAATTGTCGTTGACTTGCCCCTCTCGTGGCTGGCTGATCTGATTGCAACGCAGTTGGCTGATTCAGATGTGATCGGTTCAGATAATAGTTGATCCGGGATTGGGCCATCACTGTGCTTCGCTGGTCCCAATCTTGTCCTCATTTCCGAATGAGCGATGACGCACTTTCTGCCAGCCAAATGATCGATCTGCTTCGCGAAGACCAAGCTTGTCCTTTATTCTGGACAGGCAAAGCAGTGCTATCTCTTCACCGAATACTCAGTCAGTCGGTTAGTCATTCAGTCAATCTAGCAATTAGTTAGTTAGTTGTAAGGTTACTTAGTTAGATAGATGGATAGATAGATAGTTAGTTAGTTAAGTGATGAGTCCGTTAGTCAGTTAGTAACACCATGAAATATTGTGTGCGCTCGACAGCGACCCAGTCTCAAACATCTTTGAGTATACGCCGAAAAATATACTGGGCGGAAATTTAAACCGCACTAATCAGCAATGGGTGTTTTTATATTCTCACTACATGAATTGTCGACAAAGTGGTTCAGCGTAGCTAGTTCACAGACAAATTTTGCTGTTCTCATATTGCCGAACGAAAGCAAGTACGCATACCGAGATTCTTCACAGTCAAGAATGGGGAAACATTTAAAAGCGATAACTGGGGTGTGTAAACTGTTAGGCATCAGCTTCCACTTTATTATTCCAGGGAAACAGTGGTCAGTATTATTTCTTAAATCATCCCGGTGAGTCTCTCAATATTTCTGAACGAAGATCAACACAGTTTCACTTGTGATTTGTGCAATATTCGGTATTCGAGAGTATAGAGTTTCCATTGTTCATTTACTGCTAGGGATGATGATGATGTTGATGATGATGATGGTGAAGATGATGATGATGATGATGATGATGATGATGATGATGATGATGATGATGATGATGATGATGATGATGATGATGATGATGATGATGATGACGATGATGATGATGATGATGATGATGATGATGATGATGATGATGATGATGAAGATGATGATGATGATAGTGATGATGATGATGATGATGATGATGATGATGATGATGATGATGATGATGATGATGATGATGATGATGATGATGATGATGATGATGATGATTATGATTATGATGATGATGATGATGTTGTTGTTGATGATGACGATGATGATGATGATGATGATGATGATGATGATGATGATGATGATGTTGTTGATGATGACGATGATGATGATGATTCGGATGACCATTATTATGATGATCATGATCATGATGACCCAATAAACATTTCAACTGGTTTGTAGAGTGAATATCTGGCTTTTATTCGAAAGCTTGTGTAAATCCATTTACAACAAATGCAGCGAATGGATATCCGTTCTGTGAACTCGTTTATGTTTTGTTTTACTCGTGATGTTGCAATAGACCCTCTGCATTGAACTCGAATCTCCAACTGCTTTGACAAATTTGATTCAAGTGCTAATCACCACTGACCCAGCGATCGATGCACCCATGCTTGAGAATCAAGTGTGCTTTACCAGCTGAGTTACAAAACCACACCGGGAGCTCAGGATATGTCGCCAAATGTCCAAATTTTCCTGCTCCAACATCGTGAAATGTTTAGAGAAGAATACTGTATTCGCCACTGCATAGGGATCATTTGGATACTCAGAACCACATAGGCCGAAATTAGGCTCAAATCAGGACTTGATAAAAAATGCTATAGAGGTAGATTTTAATAAATCCGGTGAAACAGCTGTTAGGTGATTCCTCAGCTGACCACTCGTAAGTGACTCATCCACTGGATATAAAGAATTATACTGCAACAAAATGCAGCAAAATGCTGAGCACTTATGGATGTTAGTTGAGAAAATGGTCTGGTAAAATTTGTCTACACCTGTGAATATGTAGTGTTTATCACATTTTGGAATCTTTTACATAAAAGCCCCTTTTTAACAGATTTTTGTTCTTAAATTCCATTAGGTGACGAATGATACGTGTAGCAATTATCCCGATCACACAGGCTGTCAATATAGCAGAAACTCAGTCTCACTAGCTTTGCGCACGATATGGGCTGTACACGGCTATGGGCAGCAGAACAAATTCCAATTGATTAACCCTGTTTATCGTAACTTCATGGTTCGATTTGATGAAATACATAGGAATATATTTAAAGGCAAATGAATGACAGCCAGTTGAGCAACCAGGAACAACAGTATGGAAAGCTATCCGGTATATCTGGACAGTGCGGTCACAAACGGTCCACTCAGCAAGGAGTCGAACGAAACTGTGGAGCAGTACAGTCATTGTACAGATAGTAGATCAAGAAGCTTTCTAGCTAACAAGAAATGATAGCTTCAGTCACCGAATAAGAAAATAGTCTAAAATAAGCTAGAATGAGCAAATTTCTATGTTCTATGGAGTTACCAATGTCAAAGTACAAATAGTAGCAATCGTAAGACGACAGGAGTGATATTACTCAACGTGGACGAATGAAACTGGTATTAGGTTTGTTAGCACGCCATGGGAGTTCAGTGCCGTCCGACGGTGTAGTGCAGTGGCAGAAAATTATTCTTACAGTGGAAATATGCAGTCATAGAACAACAACATCAGACATATAAAAGTAGAATAATAATGCACTAAACAGCATAAAAGTTGATAGGAAGTGCTTCAGTCCAATGGAAAAGAAGAAATGGTTCATGAGTGCACGACATCCATGATACATGTGCACGCTACTCATGAGTAGGACAAATGAGAATGTCATGAGAATGCAAACTACAAAAAAGTGATCTACAATAAACCAGCCTGGACCGACTGGAGTCTGGAGGCAGTGATTTTACCAGAATCATTATCAAAGACGCTTCACTGAAAATCATCCACTTACACAATAGATTTCTCCCTCGTTATGTCCTTCTGTTAATATAGCAATTCTTTTGCACATCATGTGCATGACTGCCCAGTGACCAGTAGTAATGGAAATTATAGCCAGTGATCAGGTTCAGTAAACATATATACTCAACCAATTCCTATTTTTATCTATGGAAGCAAACTGCTAATCATTTACGGAAGAATCCCATCAGTTGGCACCAGAATGAGAAATTGATGTGGAGATTTGTAGTAAATTGACGAGATGGAATGTTATTTCAAATGATATGATATATTTACTGCAAACGATTTCAACTGCACTCTCGTAATGACACATCGAGGGTTTCAATTGCGACAAGCAGGCCGCCAAATAGAGCATTATAAGCATAAGGTTCCGTACAGGTAACGTCGATCTCGAAGTATACGAAAATTTACTGAGTAGATATTTCGTTCTTCGGTAATTGAAGTTGATTGATTCTGAATGTCTGCTTTTTCTATTTCGGCGGAAGTATTCATATGACCAAGAAGTTCATCGAGGAATTCAACCAGTGTGCATGACGCGTTTGGATGATCCAAAGCCAGAGCTCTATTGGTAGTAAATTGACGAGATGGAATGTTATTTCAAATGATATCAATGCCCACCTCACTATTGATAATACACTCATTGTAAAACTGTTTACCTTTAGCCTTTACGATTCACTAGTGCAGTTTGTATACACTGATATCCAATGAGGACCCGAAACAAGAATGTCAAATTTTGATTACCTCTTCGGAACGCTAATTGAAGCTCACGTTTACCTAAGTATGAATCCCAGTTACGTAAATGCACGCAACAGTGATGCTTCCAATCGTGTGAAAAACTAATCAATCCAGTAGTCAATCCATTCCATGAAGTCTTAGTAGAAACAATGAACAAAATTATGCGTTAGGAGAAAAATGGTTATGAAAAGACAAAACCTACTCTGGACACAAGTAAATGTATACCAAAGAATAAGTTAGTCCATTATTCGAAGACATCCAAACATCAAATAGAATCTCTGGAAACAATAGCTAATTAGAACGATAGTTTCCACCAATTATTATTTCCACCCATTCTTTGATCTTTCATGTATGCACGGGTAGTCTAGACTCAGGCTTACCGGTTCCGTTTGGTCAATGAACATTGTGGTTTGATTACCAAATGGTTCGTCATTTGATAACAGAGCTCAGCACCACACAGCTGTTGCATTCCTGTTCAGTTTCATCAATAGTTCATATCCACTCAGCACTCACTGTGACTCAAATCCTGCTTGACCGATAGTGAGTCAAACATGTAACCACAAAACCATTCAGACTTGATCTCAACGGTCTCTTGAACAAATGCACTATGTGATATAGCGCCCTCAAGTTGCTGACATTTTACGTATGAACAAACCGCTCACGGCACAATGATTGATTCCCAAAATAGACGAGTTTTACACGGAAAGCTCAAGTGGGAACTAAGGCTTCACTGTAGAAAAATCCGACACTGATTAGATTCTTGATCAATGTACATGGTAGGAGATTTGATTTGATCATCAAACTAACTGGTAAAGAATAACAAGTATAATCATTACTTGAGTTGATGATGATTGTATTCCGGGAGGAAATATAATGTGAAGAATAAGGACGAAATGAGAAAATCAAACAAATTTTCGGAAACACAAAAAAGGTGTGCTTGTGTGTCCTCCAACGGTTTATGCTACTAGTTTATCAATATACCGATCCGGAACAGTTTTTGTCTGTGAAGTAATTTTACAACACTAGGTTGATCGTCCAGTGTTCCCAATACAGTAGTTTTCTCTCTACCAAACTGTTCCAATCAGTCAAGAATAATCAAAGAGCGTTTCTTCTCATACGAACCGAGTAGGAATGAATTGTTATTATGCCGCATTCGGGGCGAATCTTGAATGTTTCTCTTTTCTTCTGAAAAGATAAACACAAAAGAAATTCAATACAAATAATGTATCTGTTCTATTAGTTCTGAATCTTTCAACCTTCTCATATAGAAATAAGAATGATTTGATCGGGTTATAAGTATCCTTATGACGATCTCCATTCACCAGTGACGATGTGATTTTAACTGTATATGAATACGGATTGGTTGGCGTCGATATAACCAAATGTTACTTCTCCGTGAGCATGTGCATGGCTTCAGTGAACGACACAAATGACAGCCGAAAAATCGGTCACTTTTGGCATTTTCGTTTTTTCTTCGAGAAGCGCTCGATGAAACTGCGCAATGAAGAGCCGCATAGTCCGAAAACAGGTTTTCTAGGCACATACCATCCTATCTGCACCAGATTCTTCACAGCGCGGACGCACAATCTACTATCAGGAAACGTCACTTAATTTTACCACTTCACAATCATTGTGCTCAGATCTGCAAACCATTTCCGAATTTTGTTCATCTATTCTGGTCAATACAAACGCAACGAAGATTTTCATACGAGAAATGAATCTAATCGATTTGTCTCCACGCACATATGCATAATGTGCACATAGAAACAAATTTATCTCCTATTATTGACCGCACACTGGAAGCCCTTAAAACTATGAATAGCTCAAATATGAAATGAAATCTTCACACTTAGACACTGAATTGTTACACATTCTACGATCAAATCAGTTAGCAAATCAATTTGGTCTCACTTCTATCCAAGGAAATCATATTATCGTTTGTAGTCAGCTTGAAGCAAAAGGAATAACAATGTGCAAAATAGCAACTAGATAAAACTTTAACTACAAAATTCAACTGCAGGAGAAACAAATACACAATCCACCACAAATTACTTCAAATGATTATCATCAATCCATCCTGAGACAACTCATCTCAGCTTTTTCTAGAACGGAACTATAGATGTGAGAATTTCACTGAAGGAGATTTAAAAATCTGTCTCAAACCTACAAGCAGTATCAATTGTGATTGAGGAGAAGTCTTTCATTGTTTGCTGATTTCACAATGCAGGTGGTTTAAAAGGCTTTTTATGATGACAACGAAACTGACTGAAATGAAGGAATTCCGGTTCGCATTAATATGAGTGATGGTTCCAAGGTAATTTGAGCGTGCTCCGTTATTCGCTTATGTTGTTATCGCGATGGAGGAGGAAAGATCCACCGAAACTGATTGTTCTTGGCACTTCCACAAGTCAGACCAAACTGGAATTTCGAAAAGACCTCTCATTTCGAATCCTTTTCACCGTATCCTGCTCTGTATTTTAATGCAAATGGAAGCACCAAACAGCTAAACCACTCCAAGTAGACAGTTCAGAAATAGGTCAACTAGCAAATCGAATTCACGTGACGATCTTTCGTGCATCGTGATCAGCAAATCAGTGCCAGAAATCCCTGTGCTTAATCCAGCGCGAGCACATTCCCGAGTTGTCTCACTCCTTGTTCCGAATAAAGTAGTGACAATTTTCAAAGCGACCAGTATCATGTGATATAAAGATTTTGGTAATGTGTTTGTTTCTCCTATGAGTATCTGTTACACGATGGGCCATAGAAGGATCAGAAAAATAATGTCTCGTGAAAGAATCCCTCCCCCCTCCAAGTTATCCCACAGAACGTCGATATATCATGCCAACCAATGTTATACATTCGGATTAGATAAAAAAAACACGTTTAGCTTTGTTAGTTGACTTCAAGTAGAAATGCCTCGAATGTTGGCGAAATCTTCACTGTTGTGAATGAAACGTCCCCGAATTCCAGGAAACGATATCAATTGGGTAGAAATAGTTATTCAGAATGAAGCTCCATGCTTTGTATCAAAACAGGTTTGTGAACAAAGTTATGCAGAACAATTTGTCTGTTCACTATTCACTGTAAGACTTGTATGTGTGTGTGTGTGTAGCATTAAGGACAAGTTCACACAGTCATCCTCTAATGGCGCAGATTTAAACATAATCGTAAGAATGTATCTGTTCCAGAGAGAGAAGTCAATGGACTAGCTACCCACAGACCATTACAGTCAGAAGGTGCAAAACGTGCTGGTGTATTAGAAAAAGGATTATTCTTTCGCCCACGTGGTAGACTCTAAGCAGATCAGATAGTGGGAAATCCCGAATAATGACGACGGGCCAAATGTTTGATACCATGTGCAAACATTGTGTCATAAAATGGTCATCTTTTGAATTTTTCAATGTGGACACTATTTGGGGTTTTCCCACCGATTACATGACTTGAATCTGTCTAGCGGTTATGCATACAGTAGCATTCTTGGGAATGGATTCGCCAAAGTACGAGGGTTACTGTCTTCCAAAGAAATAAATGAGTGTAGTGACCAGTCATTTCTAACATTTTAGATCTTAGCTAGTAGTTGATTTAATGGGACCAGATTAGCAGCATCTCCTGTTGCGGACAAAGATATTGTGGTCCGTTATAAGAATGTTACCCTATTTGTATTTGCGTAAACAGCCATGCAAAGCATTGAGCAGTTATGCAAAAAACCACATTGTGGAAGACTGAGGTGGTATCCCATATGTTACCAAGGATATCAACTACATCCCCCATATCACAGAAGGCGAAGGATAAAATCTAGGTGTAGAAGTCATCGTTGTTACCCACAGAGCAGATTGATCGAATTCCCTTGCTGGTTTTAATCACCTTTCCTCAGTTCCAGTGAGTAGAAATGCCGCGTCATTCTCCTCCTTTGTCAACTAATATTTTACACCCATATCCTGTTACGAAACAGCCACTATCTTTAATTTATTTTACTATTGGCTAGAAACTTGTGAACTTTTGTTTTTTCATGTCTCTGAACATGAATCTGAACTGCGTATTTTTTTCCACCCCGCCCCCTCAAGTGTATGATTGCGGTTGAATGTATAAAATTTCTCCCTGAAGGTTATATGGAGAATTACGAAAAAATAAATACCTTCATACAAGGAACACATTCTCAGGTTGCACGTAAATTTTAAAGTGTTGACAGGATGTCCACTCTCGTTATCAACAATAACATTTTTATTGTCTGTAAAAGACAAATGGTGTAAGGTTTCGGTCAGAAAATAAATAGCCCAACTTCTGTTTTTTTAAATCAGCTGTAAAAGTGGGTTTTATGCTTTCATGTATGTTGTGGAAATGTGCTGCGTATTAATATTGACGGTGTCATCAACTTAGGTTCAAATTTCATGTAACACACTGACAGCTAAGCCCAGGGTTAAAATGACTGACCTGCCGCTTTCAGCAGAGATTGTAATATCATCTGCCCAACTGATGAAGTCTTATTCCAAGTTAGCAGCAGTATCAAATTGAATTTCCAGGTTTTCGAGGAAATTCCTTCAGCATCACAGCTCTCCATTTATTCTACTTCAATATGGTAAGTTGCAACATGGCGAGATGTTCTGTATTATATGAAAAATTGCAAAAACTTCTTCCCTGAGCACCGAGAATAAATTCTCAGTCTTGTTCAAAATACAGTTTTTAGCAAGAATTTGTAAGCGCAGAGTTATTAAAGTTTCTAGTGGTTTCAATACTGCTGAGGTTTATAACAAATGGATAGTTATGTCCACGGCTAAGAAACCTCGAGTGAGACAGGACTTTGTGCATTATTCTGCACCAAGCTAATTGTCCTAGAAGGGCTTTTGATTTAACAGTCAGGTGGCCCATTATTTATGTCCAATTACCTCGACTCTGTTCACGGTATCCTGGATAATGCGTCATCAACAAGGTTGACATCAACCAGTGGGAAACAAATTAAAATTGTCCTTCCAGTAAAGCCGTCATCCACCTTGTGTTAGCTACTGAGCTACGAGATAAAAGCATTATCCGATTATTCCTACTGAGCACAAATCGGGAAAATCGATGGGCGTCCAGGCTTGATTTTGGTGATTCATATTGATGTCATTACATCACAGTGTATTACAACAATTTAAGAGATTGACAAAAAGGAAGTGATAGAGATTACTTTTTGCATAAAAGTGAACGAAAAATTGAAATCTAGGCTTGAATCAAAACCGGATGTGTATTGTTTTTCTCATTTTGTCAGCTTTCACTTGGTCTGTAGCCCGTGGATCGTTTCTCACGTGTCATGTCAACTTTTATCTAGTCTATGGTTTCTCAGTTTGGAGAGTGGACTAGAATGTCTTAAGAGCGCACACAAATTGTTTTTGAGCACATAGAGGAGGGTTGAGCAGGCGGACACCGACAGCCTCAGCCTTAGCCAGGTTGTGACATTTTTCTAGTCTCGGTTGTCGACTTTACACAGGTCACAGAAAGCTCCGGAAAGGGTCACTGCGTGATTAGACTGAGCCTTGGGTGAAATGGCCGTACGAGCGACTTAGTTGCTCCAGTGTTCAACCATACAGGGTGATGCCGGAGGATGCTTTCCGACAGAAGCCTGGTCATGCCACCGACGTATAATGTTCCATTAGAACAAGTAAATGTTTACAAACAGAATGAGGCTTCAGAACTGGGTGTTTTGTCTACCATCCGCAAAACACAAATGGTCTTTTATTACATGTCTGCACATGAGCACAGTGGGAAGGGGGTGCCCTATAGCCACGAAGATTCACGGCAATATTAGAGCTTTTGAGGTGATCCAAATGTGAGAAGTCTTTGGACCCGGCGAGATTCGAACCCACGCATGGTCACCACCCTCGCTTTAATATCGCCGGGCCAAAGACTTCTCACATTTGGATCATCTCAAAACATTTTCAAAATCTGTCAAACATCAATACAATACTAGAGCTATCAGACCCTGAGACTTGGACTGGTGAACCAAAATACAGTCTCAATAGATCAGGTGTAATAAAGAGCCGGATGTCGGCAGATTACTGTCTACCAACAACCAGGGTTGGTGGAAAACCGAACCTCTGACCTCAGAGGTGGTAAGAAAACACTCTAAACCGTTAGACCAACAGTCTGGACTGGAGCAATATCCGGGGATTTTGGTGCGTGAAATATCTTGCTGATGATGCTTGATAATGTTCTCTGCGTAATCTGTGCCAGCATGTTTCCTTTAGATAGCGAGAATATATCTACTTACTTTCTTTGCACCACAGATAGTTTGGAAGTTTTCACCTACATCTGCGTCATCTCACCAAATGGGCGATCGAGGTAGCAATTCTGGAGGTAAATTCTGCACACCGGTTGAAGTTCTTCCTCAGTGGTGTTTTCTGAGCACGTTCATCTTGTTCTGTTTGTTGGACACCTAAAATAATTTCCTATTGCCCTTAAGGGGCACGACATCATAGCAGTGGATGAATTCCCTTTTCCACTTCTTTCTATGCACTGACCGAACAAGGGAACCATCATCATGACGACTTATCAGAACGCTCGAGAAGCTTATTGTGCTGCCTGATATTGCACCCGCTGTGAACTACAAGCTTACATGAACTTGGTCAAGCACATTTACCAGTTGACGCATCTGGTCTGAGGACTTGATTGCACACGGGATGTCATCTACATGACGTTAGGACGAACAGTAGCTGTAGGTATTTGAATAATGTGGGCTACTTTCCAGCTTTGAGACAATGTGGTATTATCAAAGGCTCACTCGCTTTGTCTTCTTTTCCGTATTGTAGGCAGAGAAATGGTAGAAGAATCCGAAAAAATTAAATGTTTCTGGTAGGATCAGCATTTCCTAATCAGCAACCGAACCACGTGCGGCAAATATTTGGTTGGTCGTATATCAGTTGAGAGGTTTCTAACACTTCTGATCGTCGAGCCTAGCTACCAAAATTAGCATTGGCGGCAAAACGTCAAAGGGTCAACTTTATATAATTTGCATTCATCTAAGGTTAGGGTCGAATCTCGGACAAGATTCTCACAAATACTAACGAGTATGAGACCTTCACCCGCCAACTGACGGCTTCACCTCAACTGGTGATAAAGTCTTTGCGATCTTAACAACAAGCTCAGCAATCAGGAGCTGCTGGGAACAATAGCCATTTTGAAAATTCCCCCATGTTGAACCAGTAAGCTTTCGGATAAGTTATAATGGTCACCAAGATCACACAGTGTCCACCAATCGCAGAAATTACGCGACCAATATCGAGTTCTAAATAATTTTACTTTTCTTGTTCCATGTTTTAGCCCACCAGAAATACGTTTGTCTAAAGAGTTACTGTAACACCTTCAGGTTTCGGGAAGTAGGCAATTCTTATATTTCTCTTCTTAATCAATAAATAAAATCCTCTCTGTTCATAGATGTAACCGTGATTGATACATAAAGGTGGTGTAAACTAAATTGTATGCTAATGGAGTGTAGTTTACAGGGACTGGTGCTCCTCCGTGAAGTGGGGTGGGTTGCTTGTGTTTCATCTATAAAGCAAAGAGGGAAGAAAAGCGCATGAGTTCAAGGCTTAGTAAGTGCATCGTAGAATTCGCGATGATCTCATTTGCACCAGACGCTTTCTCCGTGGTGATTCAGGGTCAGAGTTGATGACGTACTTTCCCTTGCGGGCGCACAACCGCACTCAAGGTCATTCGCGGACTCTTATGAAACAGCAATCGATTGGCCTGCCGCTGGTATACCGACACTGAAGAAGGATGACGAGTCTATGGAATGAATTGCTAGCAGAATTGGTGGAAGAGGAAAGTGACCACATATTCAAGCAACGCGTGGACCTCCTTCTGAAGAGGTTATGGCAGGACAGGTATACCTAAGTTCATACCCCAGCACTGGGGTGATGAGGCTCAAACGAGAGACTGCCCTACGGCCTCTAATTTTAAAGTTTGAAAAATGAAGATCAAAAGGATCCTACACATACAATTATCGAATATCAATAAGGCTGCTAAAGGCCTATTCACTACAGAAGAGGATATAGGCCGTGTTTTAATTATCGTCAAGTTTAACACATATTTTATGTCAACCGTTTTGTAAACGATACTTTGACTGATGTATCCTACTAAATATCGCCTCACTGAACGCAAGCATCTTGGATATGAAATTCCACAGCATCACTTTAGAAAAATTGTGGGTCAGATTATCGTCTTGTGTTATTGCAATGAATGGTTTCATAGTCAGAGATGTAGGAGAGTTTGCATTTTCTTGCAAGTTAACGGGCAGTGGGCTGCTTCGTTAATATTTGAAAAAGTTCGGCTGTATGGTCCAACGTTTGTTGAATCAAGTCGATGTATTCGCTAGCCAAAGTGCAAATAACTCTACAGACAGAGTATGTGAAAAACGTTTGGATCAGCAAAGCTGATTGATCACGGAAAGACAGCTAACTGACTATCGGTGAGGGAAGCAACGAAGTAGCTGTATACGTATCTTAGGATTAAATAAATGTAATTTATTTGGTTAAACAAATGATTACCTTCAAAGTATAAATATAGTAAAACGTCGGTTGTTTCGGTGGTAATTCTTTGTGAACACTCGTTTCTGTGCTTACGGATGTTTGACCGCGTTTTCCAGCCAAGGGTTATGTATAGCATTTTTATTCAGAAGTTGGTCTTTGATGCGGATCATTTTTGATCTGATAGGACGATCACTGTTAGACACTCTTTTCTTTCACGATCGATGCACCAGTCATTATGCATTCGCTCTACTGCTGGACATTCACACAGTGTACATTCTGTGACCTTGATCCCGATGGGATGATACTTCCTAATTAGACCGTGTCACCGTGGATGGTGATTCTCATCAGTCATCACTAGTCTGTACCCATCTTAATCGAATACGTTCAGTGTACAGATGGAAGATGTCGATCCACTTTCTGCTTGCTTGTGCATTTGAGAACGAATGCAGCTGTTAAGATCAATTCAATTTTTTTGTGCTACCAATGCTAAGCCAAATGTGTGTGGGTTACGATCGGGCTAAGTTTCTATACGATGAAAGCTAAATTGCGAAGTCCTACCCAAAGACAGTATGCTTGTTGTATGTAAAGCAATTTCATAAAGTCCTGATGCGCTCACAAAAGCATGGTGAACAAAAATGTTTGAAGCAAAACGTGTTTACCTTGAACCTAATCCGAAAATACCACCACCGAAAAGAATTATATACTTTCGTTGCACTCCAGTCTGTTATGTCCTAATTGCCACAACATTTGAGAACTGGCTCACTTCACTTTCATGAGCTAGTAGGTACAATAAAGTAATCTCAGTGTTTCTTGCAGATAATCCGACGCACAATCGGTAGTAAACCAGTTCACTGCTTATTAGGTATTTGAGTTCAGATTTGCATTGGAACATTTATTACATATGTGAATCCATTCCAGCATGACAGGGTAATTAGACGTATACGGCTTGAGTGGTTCACACTTTGTAGACGTGGGAGTTGGATGACCATTAGATGGATCACGTTTATTCGCGTTTACGTTCTGGTACTCTTTGATGATAGATGCCATTTTTCCCTTTGTTGAACAATTATTCTGGTGGATTTGACAAAAATTAAAGTGATCTACGTGTAACAAGTCATCTGTCCCGTTCGTGGTTCTACGATGCGCAACTGGACGTCACTCGTATACTGTTTCACTGACCGAGTTACGGAGAGAAACGGAGGGTCACGATGAATTAGGATTGTAGAACAGAAAAACCAAGCAATGAGAACAACCACTTTTTTCATTGGAGGTGCTCTTTTCATATTTTTAAAGATGGAAAATGAACCAACGTTACTGTTGTTCACTAAGTAATTTGTACAGTCTCTCCAAAAATACCAGGATACTCTCAATTCCATCGAAACCTCTGCACACTGTCATGTCACGTTTGTACTACTGACACTGCTTTATTTCTCTAAACAAAAGTATTCGTTGTATACTTTTGGCTACTGACAGTAATATCAGTTGTATAAACTAGAGTTCAGCAGCATGTCCGAATTCCGGACAAACTGAAGTGACCACGAACTTGTGGAAAGATTGTGCGTTATTCACATCATCAGATTGTAATCTTCGATATGTTCCGTGGATAGCTCTCATTGTTACACTCTTCAACAAAAAAGAAGACTTTACCCTGAAGGTCAGGAAACTTTCTGTAATTACACACTGGAGAACTGAAGTGTTCTCAGCAAAGCAGTAGACGGATCGTTGAAAATGAGGGTTTTTCAGTGGACAAAGAGGGATACTGAGTGATGGTATTTTCTATCACAGAATTCTATATACTGTGAGGATGAGAGAATAAGATGTGTACATGGATTTTTATTTGCGCGACCTGATACTTTCACTGCTCCAGGTGCACTGGCTTTCCTAAGCAAGTCTTTTTCCATGATCCGTTCTGACGTTGGTAACAGATGTTTTGTAGGTTGTTCTTCACTTTGAAGAAAAAGTCTGCCAAAATCACTCATACCTCGGGATGATGTAGAAACCTTGAATTGAAGGTGTTTTTTAATTGCATTTCATCAGTCATAGGTAAAATCACTATCAGGTCATAAAACTTGTTGCATCAAAATTTGACATTGAACACTTTTGTGATAATTTGACGGGGTTATTGTGGTTGAGCCCGAATAAATCATCAACTCTGGTGGAAACAATGAGGAATGCACCCCGAAGTAAGGCAACTTTGTAATAAATTATTCAATCATACGAAAAACTGACATGCTAGTTATTTTCATGCCGATGAGTGACAGAGATAGTCCATACATCATCAATTGAGCAGTGTTGTTCGTTTCACTTGTGGTCGAGTTTTGTATTGTAATCACATTCTCCTGTCTCCAGCGGCCGATTAAATCTACCAAACTTGAACAAATTCAGTATTTATTCGCCACAATCTGCAGACCATCTGTGATAAGTAATTCGTAGACGAATACGAGAGCTGAATAGACAATCAGTGAACGGACTGTTTTAACACACAAAACCGAAACAAATTTGAACTATGTCGAGTTTTGGTACAGAATCGTTCCACGATTCATACGAAACAGTCCCGATTCAGTGAATATCTTGAGGGAAAATCTCGGTGATATGAAATGAGCAACTAAATGGATGAAAACAGGGACTACCTATTAGAACGACACACTTGATGATATAATTCCGATATGTAGGACCACGATGTTTGATACAATTTATCAGGTGAATTTGTGGGCCACTAATGTGGACTGCATGTCAATGTTTAGGCAAATATTTTGGGACAAGGGGGTCATGAGCTGCAATTGTTCTCAGAATAGCCGTCGTCTGAAGGAAATGAGTTGGATTTCCGCGAAATCATTGTACGATAAGTCCGAATCATCTTCATTCAGAATTTAGGACTAGCTGGAATGGCATCAAAATAAATCATGCAAAGCTTTTTTATTATTATGCAGAGACACGCGCATGTTTTCAATATATATATATGGAACATTCCATTTAGAAATACAATGTGAGTAATAAGCTTGTCATGTTAGAATTTTGGAAGTTCAAATTCATTCGAATCGTTCACAATTAAATTGAAAACAGGAGACTCATCAGGTTATCGAGTCGATCCGAATATGTGCAGATGAAGGAAAACGACACTCCCATGCCGGGAGTCGAACCCGGGCCGCCTGGCTGAAAGCCAGGAATCCTAACCGCTAGACCACGTGGGATGCCAGCTGAATCACAATTGCACAATCAGAAGCAACATTATAAAACCACTGAGTGCAATTCTCTTCCTTTTCATCAACACACGACTGCGGTGCGACAGTTTGTTTGATTCAACATGTTCACTCAATTTGTAAGCGAGTGGATTCATGCACAGTATATGCCGGTTCATTCAGCAGAATAATATTCGCAATTGAGTAGTAGGAGATATGATTTGTATGTAATATGATTCATCATGCAGCTTGAAGGCTCAACTCACCATTGAGAATAATATTCGACCAAGAATTTAAAAAGCGTTATGTTGTGAGCAATTGAATGACCTCGTGACATTATTCACATTGCTGTCTACAGATAATCTGCGTATGAAATGATAAAGCAATATATTCTGACCATCTGTATACTTACGTTTCACAATTCGTTCGTCACTAACGGACGCTTACGTCCATCACTCACAACAGATCTTGTTTACGGCGCTCATATCTTCACAAATATATTGATATGAACAACTTCCACTACGTTTTTCATTTTCAGCTATCGTTTCGTGCATGAACGAGGATCTGGTTAGTATTCGTTCGACAATCGACACTCAAAATTCTGAGGTGACGAAAATGCCTCATTCACTTGAACATTTAGCAGTGCAGCTCAGACCAGTGACCAAGATCGTTGTCACAATGGTGACATCGATAAACCGTATTCAGCTAAGACGATTGAACACATCCACGTGTCTTGAGAATTCACATATCACCTCATGTGACGGCAGTTGTATCGAATCAGAACATAATCACTTTTACACGGCATCGGATGAATAACCGTCATTTCCCACTCAAACCCTCACAATAACCATCATGAAGCAAATTTGCAGCCCAAGATGGGGCAAAAATCAGCACGCAGTTAGTAAGTAAACCCACGCGCATCGTGGACTTGTAACAGCTGTCGGAATGGATTCAGTGGAACGTTCTATGCAATGAACATGTCACTACTTCCCATTATTATTATTTTATTACCTCGGTCAATAAAGCACATTTCTTTATCCTTTTTCCTCGCGTGTAATTGTTGCAACACGATCATATCCAGCACATTGACCGCAGAGTTCAAACTCACTGGATAGTTAAAAATCGACATGTAATTTGCATCGCTTAACGATTCGAGCACTCATTTGTTTTATGTGAATAATTCGGAAAGTTTTCAAAAATGAATCTACTCAAGTCAATCTGTAACGCAAATGATTTCGCAATAATTTGAGCAACCCGAGGTGTTCCACGATGGAATTGAAGACGTGTGTTCTTTTGGATTCAAACTGTGTCCAATCGATTATTTCCCCATTTACACACTCAAATTGGAAGCCTCTTTCAAATATTAAACCAATACCGCATATCGATAATGAGGAGCAAAACAGTAGAAATTGAATTCGCGGGTCAGTAAACTGTGAATTGATTCCAGATATTATCAGTTCTCCTCAGATTTCTCATAATTTGCAGCCTGATTCACGAGCAAACAAATGTATATACAACGCGAAGGAACCGAATAATCCGTTGATTCTATTCACAGATTGAAATTCAATCACTCCCTGTTGAAAATGTGGATGGTTTCATCACTGTGAGTGTTTGTGGTGTGGGCGGAGTGCAGTGCAGTGGGAATGGGGGTAAGCTTATTCATTGAAATGTAATGGATACCAAAATATACTTTTCATTATCTTTCTTTTTTATTGTGTATATAACAAAGTGCAATAATTCAAGGAAGGGCAAAGGCTGATGAATGGCTGTCAAATGATAAAGTGACCGGCAGTGGCCATAATCGAATCCGGGTCGTTATTATCAAAGGTTCACGATGATAACCGTTTGACTACCACCAGTAATTTACTCACAGACAATGTTAAATAATTTCCCATACCGTTCAACCATAGGAAGTCCTTTTGGAAGAATTCTTGTAGAAGGAAAACAGAATAAAGCCAGAATCGTTCATTCACAAATTTGATAGACGAAGTTGGGTGTACCAATGTATTTCTCGTCATTTGATTGAGTGATGTGAGTAGATTTGGGGTCATTCGTCACAAAGGGATTATTTACACATGCAGATATAAGCGATCACTAAATTGTTGTTTACCACAGACAGACTAAACCACGTAGCATTTGTTGATGCGATTCACGGATTCATCACTTCACATGATGTATTTGGAATTCCAAGATGAAACTGTCCCCAGTGCGGAAAGAACGAGCTAGAGAAAAACGCGACCGAAATGTTTCTCAATCTGATTATAGTAACTTCATCAACTCTAGCTGCTTTCATACCACAGATGCTAAACAAGAATGGCGGGATTGGAAAGCTGACCCATAGATCCTCTATCATCCTCGCATTTCATACTAGATGAAATCCGAAAATTGGAATCACTTTAGGAGAGAATTCAGGCTCAATGAGAACGTTACGGAATGTTCGGCACAAAAATGCAACGCAGTTACAAGACGATGACCGGATAGGGGTTTCGTTCCACATACAACACAAAGCACACAAGCATAATCAACTGACAAACCCGTCCATCCTAAAACCATATTCAAATACATCAAAACTCTAATGCGCTTTGTCTGATCCTCATTGACTTGATCCCAAATTCCTCAGGATCCGCATCCATTATTTTCCTACTGCATATTGTCCGCGCTACTCCCTGTCCAGTAGTCCTCGTGCACAAAAGTTAAACAACACACGACTACATGCGACCATGTGACCATGGGACCATATGACCATATGACCTGCTCCTACACTACACAGACTATCATCACGCGCGAAGTGAACCACGAGGACTCACTCATACATATATTCATCTAGATAGCCAACTAACTAAACAACAAACAAAATAACCAACTAACCAGTTAACTAACTGAGTAACTATTTCATTAACTAACTAATCAAATAAATAACTAAATAACTAAAAGACTCACTAAATAACTAACTAACTGCCTGACTGACTTATGGACTGAATGACTGACTGATTGACTGACTGACTGACTAAATGAATCAATGACTGAGTGACTGACTGACTGACTGACTAAATAAATCAATGACTGAGTGACTGACTGACTGACCGAGTAAATGAATGAATGAATGACAGGCTGCCTGGCTGTCTACCTAGCTAGCTTGCTGGCTGCAACTTGAAGATGATGAACAGTATCACTCATTCGGTCTAGATGGAAGCGGTAAAACAACTGCACTACCGTGCCGGTAGTCTGACATGGGCCGCCTGCGTGAGAGCCAAAAATCCTAACAGCAAGATCACGCGCGAATGCCAAGGCACAATCAATGATCGATCACACACTCACCACACGATACGTTACGATACGATACGATATGATACGATAAGATACGATACCATACGATACGATGGCGTACCATATACCCGCAATGCCCACTCAATTAGCACGAGTAATTTGAACAACACTCACAGTACTCGCTAATTCAATCACTTACGCTCGGTAGCATGTAGTATGTAAACGTTTGAACAAAATTTCCTCGGTAGTACACGACCGGTTTCGTGGTTGGGGCCACTCATCAGGTATGTGTATCCTCTTCATTGCGATCAAGTCAAACGCATTTCTTAGTTACAAGCAGTCATTTGCTCGTACAAAATCTTACATACGTTTTGTTTCACCCCATATAGTGAAATCCCTAAAATGCCTGATCAAGTCATTGAGGAGATGCAGTCTAAGCATTCTCGATTCCTAATATTTATGTATGTGGTTATGTGACAACTGAGTGCTCACCTATTGGGCTGCATAAGGCATTTACTTGACCTGACAATCCTGCGGCGACGACCACTGGATAACGACTAGTGCACCTGTTCTCACACAAAATTGCACTTTTTTTTACCGTGCAAAAAGCAAATTAAAAATGATATGCCTTCTAACCAAAGGGACAAATGTAAACGGTTCTCGCAACCTGTCAGTGAGCACTGATAACAATGTTTGCTTAATTGGAACGTATACGGCCTAAACGCGAAGCTCAGCGCAATCACCGGCTACAAGCTATGAACGATATCAATGCCGAGAACCATTAAGATAGATGTAAACGTCTGACGGCCCGAGCCAGAATACAAACTGAGACACTCCACTTGACGGGTAGATGTTCCTTCACCTGGGCCACCGAGCAGCGCACAGTTCGGTGTGAACAACGCAAGTGAGTACAAAATGATGTGCTAACCAATATTCCACTATGATACGCAGCAACTGTTTTACTCTTACTCAGAAATGCGAGTGGATTTTCCATTATCTAAGATCCAGGCTCTTCATGCCAATAATACATTCCGTGAAATGTAAATGACCCAACTCACTTGCGAGAAAATCGATCGCCGTGTTCAGCACCCGTTGAAGGCAAGGGACAAGTTGCACAAGCAGTCGCGATCTCAGATGAGGTGCCAGATTGTCGAAGCGTTCGTATGCATACCATCCGGAAGAGTATGAGGCAGAAGTACTGTAAAGGATCATGGCAAACAGCCGGGAATGATAACGTGAGTAGTATGTGGAGATGAATGATTTTCATGGTGAAAACCACGTTCCTCCTTCCACCATTAAGAACATAAACTATGGAGTGCAGGTGACACAGTGGTGTGGTGTGTGACTGCTTACTTCATCCTGTTTGGGGGGGATACTGGAAAGCACTCGATAGTAGTGTGGTTATCAATCGGATAACGTCATATGGAAAGCATCCACACTGCAACTTCTTTTTCAGTGATTTTATCATTGTCAATGAAGCGACCCACTAACCGCTTGTCAGCTTGACAACATACAATAAGTGGTTTGTGATCATCTAAATTACTATGGCGTACGTCGGTCAATCAACGAGGATGTTATATTAAACAGGCACCGAGATTTTGGCGGCTCCCTAATCTGCAGTGTATTTTTGCACATTTGAGTGGCGATATGACATTGAACAATGATGTAACGTTACCGATCGGATCAAAAAGGAACAGCTCAAAGAAGAATCCATTTCTCGTGCAATCGTCTGCTAGTTGTTGGATATCTCTGACATTTATGATTTCGCTCAAACTTCCGCGTTGGCAGAACAGTTGTTATCACAAAACGATTACGGCAAGAGGGTGGGCAGGACTTTCGGTTACGTAACTATGACGTCCCGAAACGAAGTGTGGTAAAATGAAACCATCTCAGTACACCGGCGGTAGGAAAACGAAATGAACAAACAAGAAGTCAACTAATTCAATTTGAAAGAGGTATAACTCACTTTGTCTCTGTCAAATGCAATACCTTTCTATACAAATCGTCCAACAGCCAAGAAAGAGTGAACCAATCAACAGTGTCGAATGAGTTTTTCTTTTCACTTGTTCGAATAAGCCGAGTGCAGACACCTGACGTAGTCACCTCGGAGATCCAAGGCCATGCGCTTAGACCAAGCACTAATGCGGCCAGATCGAGTTCGCGGAAACAGGCGGTCATTTGATCTAGGCTTGGCTAGAGTGGTAGTCATAATACCATCAAGAACAGTAGTCCATAGTACGATTGATCAGTTCAGTTGTAGCTTTTGTTTATTCACACTACTAACCTCTTATTACTTAGACAAAAGCATCAAATGTAAACAAGATAATGAAAGTAGGAACAAATTAGACAAAGACACAGTTCAACAGCAGTATTTGGCCATGACTGTTTAATCAGCTACGCCCACTCACTCTATTTATTATCATTATTTTTATTTATCCAAACTGCCGACTAGTGTAGTGAGCGGACTGTTGGTAGCCATATTGATGTTCGATTATTGTAAGTGTGGAATCCTGTTGATACATTTACTGAGTCTTTGTGCTCATGGAGCTTGTTATGACTCAACTGTTAGGAGGCACAGAACACCTGATCACTGAATAGGTCTTTTTATGAATGAACATGAACGCGACATACAGGCACCTCTAACAAAATAGATCGGTAAAAGGAAATCGATACAAAATGAGCGATTGCGGCTTCGCGAATAACCGGACAGTACGAACACTGTTTCGTGTGTGCGTACGCGTACGCGGGCTTGTGCGTGTGTATGTGTGTGTGTGTGTATGCATGCGCATAGCGTCAGCTGACAGTCCGCTCACCTTCCCCCGCAAATAAAGGTCGACTCGTAAGACTTTTTATAGGGATCAATGAAAATTCTTTTAATAGGGGACCGGGACCGCGTTGAGTATCGCCGCTCGTTAAAACAGTCAGAACTTGGTGGCCCAGCTGATGCCGTTTTCTTCTCTGTCACTGGTAATGCAAAGGTATCCAAAAGCACATGTAGTGGTAGTTCTACCTCGTTCTTTTCATCTACCGCTGCCGCGCTGTAACGCCTCCTGATGTGGTTGACATGTCGTTTGGTTGTTCCACTGTCTAACCGAGCACCATATATCACATTACCCAGTCGGCTAACAATTACTCCTGGCATCCATTGTCTTGAAGGGTGACGAAAATCGAGAACATAAACACGATCCCCTTTGCTGAAGCTGCGTGGCCTTGCACCGTGATATCTGTTGAAGCGCCTTTCCATGTGTTCGTTTCGAAAACTTGGTGTGACCGTAGGGTACATGGCATCTAACTGTATTCGCATGCGTCCGCCAAGGAAGGCTTCTGCTGGTAAGGCATTGTTTGGGACTGATGCGTTAGGAGTTGAGCGATACGCCATCAGGAAGTTGTCAAGTATCTTTTGTATGCTTCCTTCCTCTTGCAACTTTTTGAAAGCCCGTTTCAGTGTGTCTACAAAGCGTTCCGCTTGACCGTTTGATTGAGGGTGATAAACTGGACTCCGTACGTGCTGAATTGTCATGGATTGGCAGAAATTAGTGAACTCAATGGAGGTAAACTGGGCCCCGTTATCCGTAACTAGGGTTTCAGGAATCCCAAATTGAGCGAAAAGGCGTCTCAAGATGACAATGGTGCTTGAAAAAGAGATAGTTTTCATACGAAATATTTCTGGCCATTTCGAGTAAGAATCAACTATTGCTATGAAATACTGTTGATTCATTGGATCTGCAAAGTCGACATGAACCCGTTTCCAAGGTCCTGTGGGTAACGGCCAAGAGTGTAGCGGAACCTTGATGGGCGCCTTAGCAGCAATTGAACAATCTTCACAACATCTAACGTACTCTTCAATCTGCTTGTCAATGTTGGGCCAGTAAGCATAACTTCGAGCTAGTGCTTTCATACGTGTGATACCCGGATGACCACTATGCAATTGCCTCAGCACTCTGGTTTGCAGCGTCTTAGGAATCACTATGCGTCCAGACAACATTAGGCACCCGTCTACTACCGTGAGTGCATCTTTCCGACGATAAAATTGCATGATGTAATGATCGGTGATATTTTGAGGCCAGCCAGTTTTCAGAAAATGAATTATTCGTTGAAGATCAAGGTCGGATTCAGTTTCGCTTTGTATCATAGTGAACGTGACAGGCAGATTACGGATTGACTCACGAAACACCTGCTTGACTTCAGAATCTACTTCAACTGCGGATATTACCAAGTCTTCACCAGGTTGATTCGCTGAATTCCTTTGTATTAGGCGGGATAATGCGTCAGCATGTCCGAAACTGTCCGTGCGGATGTACTTATTCACAAAGTCATAACCAAGTAGTACCGTTGCCCATCGTTGTAGTCGATTTGCGGTATGAAGAGGAATGCCTTTTTTTGTACCAAAAATGGCTAATAGTGGTTTGTGGTCAGTACACAGGGTAAAACGTCCACCATGAAGAAATTTATGGAATTTTTGAACTGCGAATACCAACGCCAGGCCTTCTTTCTCTATCTGACTGTAATTTCGTTCAGTGTTTATGAGCGCCCGAGAGGCGTGGGACACCACCTTCTGTGAGCCATCTGGAAATTTATGGAGGAGAACTGCTCCAATTCCGTATTCGGAGGCGTCTGCAGCGACGGTTATTGGTAAACAGGGATCATAGTGGGTCAGCATCAGGGTGGATGTCAACAGCCGCTTCAATTCGTCAAAGGATGATTGACAGTCTTTTGACCATCGCCAGTGGGAATCCCGTTTCAATGAGGCGTTCAATGGGGCTCTAATATTGCGCATGTTTGGGATGAAATTATTGTAATGGTTTACAAGACCGAGGAGAGATTGCAATTCCACTTTGTTTTTGGGTGCAGGCATTTGATTAATAGGTGCCACCTTGGAGGGGTCTGGGCGTCGTCCGTTTTTATCAATGATAAAGCCGAGAAATTGTATGCTTTGAAGGAAAAATGAGCATTTCACGATACGTAACTTGAATCCGAGAAGTCGGATTTTATGTAATACTTCGTTCAAATGTTGCACATGTTCAGCTCTAGACTCACTAACAATGACAATATCATCCATGTAGGCCAGTGCGAATGGAAGGTCAGTCAGCATTGTGTCAATGATCTGCTGGAATATGGCCGAAGCGCACTTTACTCCGAATGGCAATCTATTGTATTGATACAAACCGCGATGGGTATTGATACTCAGCAATTCTTTACATGCATTATCCACTTCAACCTGAAGGTAGGCATCAGATAAATCGATTTTGAGAATATTTTACCTCCGTTAAGTTTGGAAAACAAATCTTCCGGGGTCAGTAGCGGATACTGATGTGTTTCTAGGAAATCATTTAGTCCAGTGGAGAAATCGGCTGTCATTCGAGTTCCTGATCTATTGATTTCAAAGCGGCATACGGAACAGGCCGTTTTGGGCGAAAGACTGGTTTAAATCCGGGTTTTAGATAAAGGATCGCTTTAGCCTTGGTGCACAACCCCAAGCCTGGCTGAAATATTTCGGCGTGCTTTTCCTGAATATCCTCAATTGTTAAAGTGTTGGTAATGTTTGCAACGTCTTATACGTCTGGTGAGTGTGAGCGTGACAGTGAAGTCGGGTTCTTTGAGTCACAAATGGAACTGAAAGGTACATCCCACAACTGAAGCTTATAAATCCAGTCAATGCCGAGAAGATTTAAATTATCGGCGATTGATATATAACAAATGTCATTACCATAGTGGTCACGAAAATGAAACTCACATTCTAGCTCTCCAAGGAATGGTATTCGCTCACCCGTGGCATTTCGAGCAACCCGGTTTGTAGCATTGTACGAGGGCTCCCTAAGAGCAACCCAAGTTGAGCGTGAAATGATTGTTATATCCGATGCCGTGTCCAGCTGCAGAGTTACTGGATGGCCATTCACAGTTAATGCCACGTATTTCCGCAATTGGTTAAGTGAAGGGCTCGTGGCTGCGAATACGGCGTTTGACTGGTGCCTGATGCGACGAAATGCACCGAAGTTATTCACAGGTCTTCTGCTTTGTGAAGGCCCACAAAATCCTTCTATGTGCCCCATACGTCCATACTCCTGACAAAAATGTGTCCGGCAACGACAAAATCGAACAAAATGCCATTCTCCACAGTTCCAGCAAGTAGAAGGCCGTCGTTGGAATGGTGTCAATGCACGCGTTTCGAGAGGTTGTGAAACTGTTTTTCCAGTTATTTTGTTTACAATCGTATTTTCAGTAGACGGTAATAGAGCTTCCTATTCTTTTTCTGTTTGTAGATCAAATACGAACCCCTTCGAACACCTCCCCCGCGCAAAAACACTTATCCTTGCGTACTACACTAGTACGGTCTTACCCCGTGACACTTTCTAGTCAATTGACCAGCTATCATCATCACCCTTTATTTTTATGTGGAATGATCAAACTGACTGTGCACACTTAACCTGATGTTGTCTACCCTCATGGGCGATCAAATAGCTTCTCGCTGTGTCAACACTTTAGCTTGGTGTTCGCCAGTTTGCTAGCTTGGCCTTCAGGCACCCAATTGTCGTTGCTCAATATGCTTGTTTCGTCCCCACTTTATTGCTTTTATCACCTCTGGCACATTTAGTATCCGATACAATCCTTAGAGGACACCACTGATTGAGGTATGTACTTTTTATTATCTTGTCATTTGGTATTCCCGTACAGTGATGTGGTTAAAACCGACACCGGGTTTGATTACATCTTCTGATGTGGCGTGTATATTCATACTGGCCTCCACACAGGACGTATTTATTTCATAGTCACATGCACTTGTGAACCTATAGAGGATGGAAGTCCACAGACCGTAGTCAGAATACCTAAAACATCATAGACAATTAAATTTGCCACAACTTTCACTCAAGTAATGGACTGGTTATATGAACCTATTACTCAGCCATAGACAAAACATATTGAAGAAGTCTATCTGCTGATATGCAAGAGATTTTTCCAACCAGCCACAAAACTGCATCCAAAACACTGAAATTCTTTGCAAAAATCCAACAAAAAGAATTGGCTAGCTTAAGGAGAAGCTTATTACGTTCACAGTAAGACTAACCAATGAGTCTCGTTGGACCACTTCGAACTAAATGCTCGTCAAGCGTTCGACAAATACCGGAATCCTGAGAGCCTATACGGTAGACGATCCGAAGGCCTGAATTAAAATACGTGAACGCGCGCTACCCTCAATATGGGAACAATCGGAGGGAATCATAACAGATTAAATCGAATGTTGAATACTCACAGAAAGAACACACATCTTCGTGATACGTCTAGAAACACCAGCCGCCATCTTCGAAACCATCTTATTTCCACGAGAATGCTTTGTGGATTCTCCGCTAAGTTTGTCTTCTTTATCCTTACCGATTTTTGTGATGTCCAAATAACCACGGTTATCTTCATTGACATTGTCGTCATCATCACTGCTGTTCGATTCACCGCTGGAGTGATCTGCTTCGTCCAAATCAACATCACTAGGGCCACTATTGCGTGTGGAGCTATGCACGTCCCTCGAACTACCAGACATATTCCGTGGTCGTTTTGTTTCTCCACTGAGTGACTGTACAGTCTCACAAGGCTCACCAGTTTTTGACGCACATTCAGACTTGGATGATTTCAGACCGGAGGGTCGACGACTGGGGAGCAGATATTGTGGAATTAGTCGAATACTGGGAGTCGACACTTTCGGGACTCAAGAATATGCAATAACATCAAAAGACCACATTAAAGACACCCTGTTTCACAAGAGATTTAAGTACGACAAAATGAAAATGAAACCGGAACAAAGAATGAAATGTTACGACTTGTGCGACCCAGATTCACCTCCATACCTGATGGGGGTCTTCAAGCTGTCAAGAGCTACACATCCAATGGATCTTGGATGTATTCTGGGATGATTAAACACATCTATTCATTCTAATCCACCATAGATTCGCTCTCATCAAAGGATTCCGACTTTCTTTGCGGCACGTCATACTGTTTTCCCGATGACACTTATTTGACTATCAAAGAGCAACAGCTTTCTAAAGCAACCAGATTGCTTCTACCGTACCACTAAGAAGCCTAGTCTTCGTGGTCAGAAACACAGGAGAGTCTTCAGTGGATAGCAACAGTTGATGTGACAACACAGTAGGGAACAGATGGGGAAATCGAATTATCAACTAAATTATGATGCAGACTATTAAAAATAGAGCTAGGCCGTGTAAAATACACATAGATCCAAGAAGGAATCGTTTATCGTCACCAATTTCGAGACGATTCACATTCACTATGAGCTGGAACGAGATCGATTTATAAACGGAGAAAGTGCTGCAACGACCTTGACTCCCATGTACGATACCTGCCAGGGTTTCAGATGGGTTATCCCAATTCTAACTAGCAGCAAGTTTTTGTCTTCCGTTACTTGAATTGCCGTTTTTGCAATCGTGTTTACATGTGTGTTCCAGTAAAATTTATTCACTCCTTGATCTCACACTTCAATACTGTGCTTTTCAATTACGACTCGCAGTATCAGCCCGTTGGAAGTGCAATAAATGGAATATGAACAGCACACGCATAATGATTAGGGCTTGGCAGATTTGACAATTTCTGAAGTGATTCAAATGTTAAAAACCGAAGACGCCGGCGGGATTCGAACACGTACATCAGTATCGCGGGCAATTTACGTTAAAGTTATTTTTTTGATTGACACACTATTGACTTGAAGCATCCTCTCCAAAGCCATAGCTAGACAGAAATTAAAAAATTGGCACCTAAATATAAGGCTATTGGTTGACCTAAGGAGAAGTGCCCAACTCCAAGCTTGCCATGCACATGTCGTATCGACCTCATGTCTCACTATTACCTCCAAAATGCCTCAGTATGGTTGGGGGTGGGTGCTAAAGATGGATAGCTAAAAGTTCCGGTTGTGGACCCCTATGAAAACCACCTGCTTTCGCCTGGGAAACCTGACAGTATTACGTCCCCAAGCTGAACCATGGACTCATACAAAGTCGTTTCCATCTAACTTTCTTTCACGCTCCTTCGCCGCCGCAACATTATATGCTCATCCACCACTACACTCGGAACCTATCCACCCTCTCCCTACCTCTCCCGGTGTTTTGTGTGCCAGACACGTCGCTACGCGGCCGCAAAACTGCCTTACTACTGGCGCCGGCTGTGACCAGACTTCCGCTGGAATCATCTCCCCCACGACTGCCACAGAAAATCACACCACCAAGCCCACATTTCTTTAACTTCACCTAAGATTCAAATTGGCCAGCTTAAATGTACGCAAGCTTACGCAAATCGGACAACAGGCGAGTCTAGCTCGCAAACTGGAATCGATCTCCACTGACATCTGCTGCCTCTCAGAGACAAGACTGCAAGAAGCGAGCCCCACGGTCAGACTAACGTCCCCAGCTAATCCCAATACCAAGTTTCATCTACGCCTGTCTGGAGACCCGGACGCTGCAGCAGTCGGACAGGCCCGTGTGGGTGTTGCTCTGAGCCGTAGAGTTGAAGCGGCCACGTCAGACTGGATTTCTGTCAAAGGACGACTTTGTGCAGTCCGGCTGTGAAGTTATTGCCGAATAACTAGACATCGAGATGCACACGCGACTTATTCGTCATTTCCGCCTATGCCCCAACAGACTGCAGTTCGGAGGCACACAAAGATGAATTCTACGAACAGCTTCATATGCTACTGCTTACAGCGCGCCGGACAGATGTCGTAGTTATCGCCAGAGCTCTTAACGGGCACGTCGGTCGCCTGGCTCCGAGTGAACGTCACTGGCCTCAGCTCCAGTTGTTCGGACAATGGGGACAGATTGCTGACAATATGTGCTCATCACCAGCTTTTTCTAGCAAGCATACACTTTCGCAACTCTAAACGCGTCCTCCTTCCTCAACACAGGAATGGTCTCCAATCGACCACGTAGCGATTAGCTACCATTAGCGCGGCAGCGTGTTAGATTGTCGCTTTTACTGGTCAACCTCCTGCTGTTTGGGGGCTTGAAGAATTCGAATCATGCTCGCCTAAAGATCGACAAGCTGAACGACCCTCTAGTACTAGAGTATTTTCAGACTACGCTGACCCAAGCACTGGAATCCACCGCCCCACCTGATGTCGAGGAGCACTGGGAGTAATTGAAAGAAGCCTTACTGAATACCACCCTGATCAGTTGTAGTACAGTCCGCCATACACAGAGAAGTTGGATTTCTTCAAACTCCTTATTACTGCTTGAGAGTCACCGGCGTATCTCTGCTGATGCGAGATACAACGAAGCACACTGTAAACTCCGTTCACTTTTGAAGAACAATTTGTATGCTAATCGTGGGACGTGGTGGTCAGAACGTGCCCTCGAGATGGAAGCAGCTTCTGCCTCTGGCAACTCCAGGAAACTCTTTCAACTCATTCGCGCCACCAGACCGCGAACAACAGGTGTTAGCTAGACCATACGCGAAACCGATGGGACACCAATCACCAACCTGTCGCGCGGACTAGACCGTTGGGCAGAACACTTTCAATCCCAGTTTAGAAGGCCACTGGCTACTTCTACTGCACCCAGAACTCCTACACCTCCACGCATTCTGAGGTGATTCAACGATTGTGCCCATCTCTAAAAAGGGTAGCCGTACATTAAGTTCTATTCACCGGAGAATCAGCCTGATCTCTGTCATTCCAGAACCCCTAGTGTCCCTCATCCCCCGCAGACTTTCTCCCTTTCGCGAGCCCAATTGTCGTGAAGACCAAGTTGGGTTCCATCCCAGCAGCGGTTGCAAGGAAAAAATCTCAACTCTTCGCCTTCTGCTTGGACACCGTCACGAGTATCAAAGGTCAACTATCGTCGTGTTTCTGGACATTAAGACCACCCTTGATTCTGTCGATAGGACTGCCATATGCGCTTGCCTGTTGAGGAATGGCGTGCCCAAGAAGTACGTTTCCATTCTGAAAGCTCTCTATCGGCAGACTTCGGGAAGAGTAAGGGTCGATGGACAACTGTCCGAGTCCTTTTTTGTCCCAAGTTGCGTTCGACAAGGATGCCCTGTTTCCAAGTTCCTCTTCAACTTCATTATGGATGATCTGCTCCAAACAGCCTTTAATGGTTTTGCAAATAGTGGTGTGAAACTTCTACCGGGTGCCAGAGTTGTTAAATTAGATTATGCTGACGACGTCGCCTTGTTGACAGACGACTCCCAAGTCGTCCAAGATGCCTCAAACCACTTGGCCGTCGAAGTCACCGAGTATTGCATGCACTTTTCTTCATACAAATGCAAAACGCTTCTCCAATACTGGCAAGGAGGTTATCCTGCATTCACTCTTTGTGGGAAACGTTTGGAAACTGTCAGCAGCTTTGTGTATCTGGGCAGTTGTATTTCCACTGGTGGAGGTATCGGAGACGAAGTCTTTCTGCGCATCTCTGAGGCCCGTTCGGCTCTTGTCAATCTAAAGCACCTGTGACGTCGTCACGACGTCAGACTTTCCCTAAAGTGCAGCGTCCATAAAGCTGCAGTTCGCTCGGTACCACTTTATGGATGCGAAACCTAGCCAGTTCGAGAAAAAGATCTGCGCAGGCTAACCGTATTCGACCACCGGTGTCTACGGACAATCACGAGTATGGTGGCAGCACTACGTCAATAATTACGAAGTGCGAAGGAGATTATTCGGGGTGGACTGTTCATCACTCAGGCTATTTGTTTCTCTCCATCGGCTACGTTGGTTAGATCATGTCTTGCGGATGCCCGTCAGTGCTGTATGGAATGTTGTGCTTGCTCCCCATTCTTCCCTTCCATATATGAAAACTACTAACGATACGAACAAATTAAATCAAAGTACCTTAAGTGGAAAAATCCGAAAAAATTCTTCCGACTTTTCTGTTCTTTTTCTTTCCATACATTGTTTTCCTACTATCCCATAGTTTCTTTGCCATGTTGTTTGAACCAAATCCGTGTTAATATATATATATATATATATATATATATATATATATATATATATATTCACCGTATAATCCCATTTCATCATATATAGAAAACACGAATAGCGAACAAGCTCGTTTTCGGTAACATCATCCTCGTGGCTAATACAGTTACATTTATAGGTTAGAAATGCATAAATTATGAACAAGGTCTGTGTGCTAAAGTTTGATTGGATGGTCATCAAAGTTGGTGTTGCGTAGTTAGGAAGGATAGGAGGGGAAATGTTGTTGTTTCGTGGTTGGGAAAGGGGCCCGTGAAACAATGAACAAGGGTTTTGGGGATTATCCATTTCCGGTTTGAACCAAAGGGTCAACGTATGGGTCACACTGAGCTCCAGGGTCGGTCTCGGATCGCGGCCAGGGTAGTTTGAGTGCTTTAACGAAACGTTTCTGAGAACAAAGCGATGGATTGAATACTCTGATCGCCACAGCCTCTGCCGTTGCTAGATGTTGTTTTTGAGCGGCTTTCGGCGCATTCGTAGGGACTCTGTAGACTATTTTGAACGCGTTGTCGTTTACGTGATGTCCAGTGTCTGCGAGGTGCGCCACAATCGCGCTGGTGATGGATTTTCTGTTTCCCGTCGACAGCCAACTTGGTTTGTGCTCTTTGATCCTTTGTGATAGTTGCCGTGTCGTTCTACCTATATAGCTTGCCGAACATGAGCAAACAAACGAACAGGTTAGCATGGATGAGGTGAGGACAGGTAACTTGTCTTTTAGGTTCGTCGAGATCACTGGTCGACTGGTGAAGTGGGCACGTAGTGTAGCAGCGGGAAAGGTGCGAGCGATCGCTTTTTCCAAGCGTCTTATTAGTAACTCGCTTTTGTCATCTCCTTTGAAAGGGAGATAGATGTATAGATCTTTCTTCTTCACGGTCACTAACGCTTGTCTCGTTGCCCTTTCAGCTATATTCTTCTGAATGAAGCGCTCGGGATATCCGTTATCCAATAGCGTCTGCTTCAAAATGTCTAATTCTTCACTCACCGTCTCATTGGAGCAAATCATTCGCACACGGGCTGCGAGTGAGCGAATAAGGTTTCATTTACGTCCGATGGGTACAAAGCTGGCGAAATTGGTGTACTGGCCTGTCCACGTTGGTTTGCGATATACGCGACGGAGCAGTTTGTCATCGCCACCTCTTAAAAGAAACACATCTAGAAAGTGGAAAGTATTCCTTTCTTCTACTTCCGACGTAAAATCAACCGCCTCATGTGCCTGGTTGAACTCCTCCACCAATGACTCCAGCCGTGTATGACTGTCAGTTAGGACAAAAATATCATCCACGCATCGACAGTAGAAGGGTAGACTTTCTATCGTATCGCTAAGTTTCCCGTTTTCTAGCTTAGCCATGAATATATCAGCAAGTAAGGGGCCTAGAGGTGACCCCATAGCTACTCCATCGGTCTGGCGGTACCATTCCCCGTTGAAGGTAAACTGGATATTGAAAGTGCATCGTAAAAGTAGTTCCTTCAGAGTGGTCACTGGAATACCGATATTGAAATCGTTTTCCACGATGAAATCGCACAAATAATTGATCGTTTCCAGAAGCGGCACGTTGGTAAACAAAGATGTTACATCCAAAGAGGCCATCGTTAGTTCTTCAGCATGTCGCTCGCTGATCAATTCTATGAATTGAAAGGTTTCTTTTAGGCTGTAGCGGGCAATCTTTCGGCGAACCGGTTCAAGTGCATCTACAAGCCATCGGGCAACTGAGTGATACGGAGATGCACTCATGTCGAGTACCGGTCTCAATGGTATTCCCGATTTGTGAACCTTTGGTAGCCCGTAAAGTCGAGGAATAGTGGTACCAGTTGGTCTTAGCTGTTCTAGTGTTGTACGGGAGATAACATTGAGCTCTATTAGTGACTTTAGAGCTTTGGTTAGTTGCTCCTCTACTATTCTGGTTTTGTCCTTTTCCCCTTCTGGTTTCTTGAACTTCTTCGGATCCTTTAGTATATCATTCATATATATATATATATATATATATATATATATATATATATATATACTCACTATTACCGAAATGTCAAGCGTAATGTGCTCTGCAATCCAATGAATTGCTGTGACTTGAAATCTGTGTTTGGAAGATGTCCGAAGAACAAAGGACTACGACCACCACTGTCCGTGAAATCTAGAGAACGTGGAACAGCCAAACGATCAGCCGAGTGTTTGTTTGGTTGATCACCGGATAATGTGCCATCTCATCCGACCGAATTAAATACTCTCTGCTAAATGGGACATGAGCTATATACGGTGATAAATCGTCTTCGAAAACGCGTACTGTTCATAATACATGTGTCAGAATGGAGAGGTTAAGAAGTGACTTGGAGAAGAGGCATGAAGCAGTATACATAAGTCTTAAAGAAAGCGGGCGCCTCATGTTTTCTGGGTTTCGGTGTAGAAGATTTCATCATCAACTAGTTGGAAATACTAAGAAACAATGACAGCAAACCGTGACAGTGGCCATCTTATCGTAATTTTCTGTCGAATCAAGCAGACCATTGGAGAATGAATTTATATATGCCAACACACACACACACACACACACACACACACACACCTAGTCAAACCGTGTTGTGGATAGAGCGATACTTCTTTGTTGTCCCATGCACATTTATCAATCCAAACAACCTCTGGCAAAAAAATTCAATCATATCAATGGTGGTCAATAAAATGTGCAGCGAAGTACATTTCATCATTTCTTGGTCTTCGATGTGCAAGCTAACAACACCACAGTTTTTGTGTAATCAATAAAATAATCGATTCCAGGAGCATGAAGAGATGAGCAACTCACGCGGTCACCGAGCTTTTCCCTAACTGTGGATCCGGATGAATACCGCATGTGAAGCACCATTCGTTCTTTTGGCCACCGGCTGCACTGAATTGGCCAGTGTGGGTTGTGTAAGCCTTCCCCGGTTCATAGGTAACCGTGGGCAGACATATTGTACTAAACGTGTGTGCCTCTTCTCCAGAATCGGTAGACTCAAACCTGACCGTGGAACGGCGTTCACAATCAATCAAGTGACTGTACAACTGGCAACGTAAATGTGCGACGTATGTGAGGCGAGCCAAACACGTTGCACATTGCACAGAAAGCAATGAGCCATCGGCACATGTTTTCCACGTGTCTGAGGAGATCACGTGCCAGGCGAATAGATTGATCACTTCGACACACCAGTTTGCCGTGTACATGAGAAGAACAGCCTCGTCCTCCTCGTTTGGTGAAAAAGGAAGGAGCATGGGTTGTCTATCAGACAAAGTTCGAGATTCGACCGGGAGAAGCACGGGACAACCAAGAAGCGCGTCGATTGCTAGAACAGGAAAAGAAGAAAGAAGAAGTGATACAATGAAATGAAATCACAAAGTCAACGGTAAACTGGCGACGTATCACCGCCATGATCATACCAATAAAGAAAATGGAACAAACTCCCTTATGCACTACCGAACTGACCAACAAAGGAGGAACAAATAAATAGAAGTCGAAATATGGGAAATACAAGGAAAAGAGAAATTCCACCGTGACTATTATACACAATACAGGGCATAATTGTATGCACACAAACTCAATTCAAACGGTCTCACGTGGTCGGTTACAATAGGGTCATCATTCATTATGTTTGGATTTGAAATATTCCCCTTTACAACGATATTACAAACAGGACGAGCGACACCCACCTTTCGTAGTCCCCGTGGACACACTTCTTCTGTGCGATCTGTAAATTGTCTGAAGATCCTCATCAAATTTCCCCTTATTACTCTAAATATCTGTCACGAACCACACATGAGCATCAAGCGCACAACATTGGTAACCACCACAATAAATATATGACGGACTAGTCACTACTGAATTGGTCTAATTGAGCTACGTGAACAAACGGCCTCAGTTTTGACCGCGTAAATTCAGATTCGAACAATTTTCAAAAGTCTTTTTATTTTCAGAGAATGTATTGTTCGCACAAGGAGCCTGATTCGTATGTAATGGAAAATCGTTTTGCATTTTCACATCGAAAAGTCGGACGACGCGAACCGGATCAGTTCACTTCAGATCAGTTCAATTGAGTTCAGCTCAGTTCATTTTAGTTCACTTCTATTCAATTCAATTCATTTCCGTCGAATTGAACTCAGGTCAGTTCAATTCAGTTCAGTTCAACTCCGTTCGCTTCAGCTCAGTTCAATTAAATTCATTTCAATACAATTCAGCTCAATTCATTTCAGTTCAATCCGGTTCTTTTCACTTTAGTTCAGTTCAATTGAATTCAGTTCAGTTCAGATCAGTTCAGTGCAGTTCAGTTAATTTCAATTCAGTTCATTCCGATTGAATTCAGGTCAGTTCAACTCCGTTTACTTCAAATCATCTCACGTCAGTTCAACTCAATTCAGTTAAGTTCATTTTAATTCAGTTCTGTTCAATTCAGTCCAGTTCAGTTGAATTCAGTTCAACTTAGTTCAGTTCAATTGAAATCAGTTCAGTTCAGTTCATTTTAATTCTATTCTGCTCAATTCAATTCAGTTCAGTTCAATTCAGTTTAGTTCAGTTCAGATTAATCCGGTTCGATTCGACTCATTTCAGTTCAGTTCAATCCAGTGTATTTCGGTTCAATTCAATTGAATTCAGTTCAACTCAGTTGAATTCAGTTCAGTTTTGATCAGTCCAGTTTAGTTCTGTTCAGTTCAATTCATCTTAATTCAATTCTGCTCAATTCATTTCAGTCCAGTACAGTTCATTTCAACTCAATGCAATTCAGATCAGTTCAGTTCAGTTCAGTTCAACACCGTTCACTTCAGTTCAGTGTGTCCCCACACACACACACTTGCCACACAAGTTCTTCTCTGTTGCATGCTCTTCTTCGTCCCGTAGGGACCAAGTCCCATCTATGGTGCGTAATGCGTCTACAAAATGCGAGGACCTGGTGAAATGGTTATTATGGTGGCATTTGAAGCAGTTGATCCCGGGTTCGGTTCCATCGTTCCCTTGCTATCACACTGCAAATATAAGCCCCGAATCAACCACCTCATCTTCATATAAGCCATGATCATGTGATCAGCTTGAATTTTCAAAAATGCATGGATTCAGAGACAAGAGTGAGAGAGAAAATCTGTGTGTTTGCTTGTATGTGAGAGAGAACGGGAATGAGAGAAGAAATGGAATACGCCTAACACATCTACGCAGAGGACACAAACTGGAACACATCACATCAGGTCAATGCATGGAGTGGAACTACACCACCTCGTATGACAGTTGTATCAATCGATCGGGGGCGTGCCGGTCACTCAAGGCACAACCAGATAAACAAGCCGGCGGGGCCATTTAGAAATGTAGGTAATCTAGTGAGCTCTCACGCGGTTATTCGTTCATGATCACCACAGATCATAAAGGACGGACAAGTCACTACTGAATTGATCTAACTGAGCTACGGGAACATACGGCTTCAGTTTTGACCGCGTAAATTCGGAATCAAACAATTTTCAAAAGTTGTTTCATTTCGATCAGCTCATTTTACATTAGGAGTGGTAGATTTCAACTCGTCCCGGTTCAGCCCTTGCTGAAAATAGCGAAACATGCCTATTTTGACAGAAGTTTTCAAAAAATTCAAACAATGAACTAGTTCTCCGCAGAATATGGGCTTTTTTAGGGCATTGGACCAGTGCTTTCCGTGTAATGGTTTGGCTACGATCAACAAGCTTCTCATATAAGCCATCTGTCTTTTCATGAATAAAGATAGACGGTTGGAAAGCTGACGAGTCTTCTCAATCGAGCTAGTGGGACCGATCAAACCCGACCTCCAATCACTACTCACTCCACGAACGTTGCACAACCAGAAAGATAGACTTAAAACGTACGCGACGCGTAAAAATAGTGCGCCTAATTGATTAATACGAGTCTTGCATAAATTATTAACACTTTTCTGTTCATCCACGTCAAGCGTGAGTTGTATCAGTTTCCCATTGTCTAAATGTACATGGCAGCGGAACAAACAACGAAATCAACGCATTACTGAACGACTGCTTAACAAAGCCATCATTAAGCTTCCTCCTGTCCAGATGGGGTCGATTGAACGTGCATCATCAACAAATTGCCTCAGAACAACAGAACAATGAACTGGAAGTAGGGATCTCGTGTTACCGATCAATCAACAAGATGGGAAGTATCATCATAATGAAGAATTGGGTGATTTATTTCCAAAACAATGACCAAAAAGTCGAGTTGAATGTCATAATGACAAAAATATACAAGGATCAGAGTTTGTCAAATAGAAAATTCTCAGTAAACTTCTTCATCACTAGTATCAATCAAAACGTCATCAGCACCATCAGAACTTTCTTTTTCGTGCTCTTCGCCGTCTGCAACCGTCTCCACGTCGGCTTCATCGGTAATATCACCTTCGTCCTCTTCCGCGTTCCCCAACTCTTCGTCAACATTACCTTCTTCCTCCTCAACGCCTTCATCGAGATCACCATTGACCACACCAACAGGGCCCCCGTATATCCTATTCCGTATAACATCCTCGGCGATCCGATCGAGACGAACCGTTGCGCTATGCATTGATGTACGGGAGACGTTTCCATCTCCATCACTAATGTTTCTCCTTCCAGTCGGGGCACCATTGCTGATTTCCGAACCGGTCGAGTTGGAGGTATCACTGTCCTCATTGTCACAATTATGGGACTGACAGCGACTGCTTCCAGCACCTGTCTGGCGACCAAGTCCACGTCCACGTCCACGTCCACGTCGACCGCGAGTGGAAATCTTATTTTCTGCGCCGCTTTCTCCCATCAGACTGGTGCTTGTACGACACGAACTGAGTGAGTCGTCCTGCAATTCAACACCGTCCAGATCACGGTTCTTTAGCGTTCCTAACCAGAATGCTTCGGCACACTGGTTCTGTGATAACATTGTCTGGAAAGAGAGAGAGAGAGAGAGAGAGAGAGAGAGAGAGAGAGAGTGAACGGAGCAGAGTGAATTCGAGTGACTGTATGGTGTAGATGTAAACTGGACGTAGCAGATTAGCAGATAAAAATAATCTACACTGAATGGTTGAACAATTGTTACCGAGTTGGTGTGGAATTAAGGGAGTGGGAATTCATTTAGCACGGTGAGAATATACTATGCACTTTACTACTCAGTTTCTAAATTACTTCAGACTAAATAGAGTAGGCTCGTAGGTGGCACACTAACTACCAAGCAACACCAGCAGAAACACAATGTGACTGCTCCAGAAACTAATACAAACGCGTTTCAGGGTTATAAGTGGAACAAAAGTAGAACACGACGTGGAAGTTCAAGCTGACCGCTGCGCTTCAGTGCACAAATCTCCCTCATTTCACATTAGAGTAGTGAAACTGAGTTGAACTTCAGTCATTTTCATTACTGAGAAACAAACAATCTAGATGAGGCGAATGTGTAGACGTTCCCACAACCGAGCCCACGAGAGCCCCAAGAGGAGATCTGTTCAAGGTCCGAATTGAGCGGTGTTACGAGGGCATAACAGTTGAGGTCAATGATGGCGGTCGCACGATGGGAGCTAGCTAGCTAGATCACCAGTAGAACGACGAGGTAGGAACCCGTAGTGATGATCAATTAGCAGTCCTTCACGTTCGAGGAACGGTCGCAACTGATCGGAAATTTTGTGCGATTATGAGTTGAACACCTAACCACTAGGTTATTCGGGCCGGCTCTGTGTGATTTGTTTAAATTCACCACTAATTAATGCAACGTCCTTACGTTCCCGAGCTTTCAAGGGTAACAACACGTTGAGCACAAAGTGATCGACTCCTGTGATGGACGACTTCGTAGTAATCAAGCTCTATAGGTTGTCAATAAAGTAACTATTCTGTTCTCACTTGGGCCTCTATGAGGACTGTTAATGACATTCTTTTCTACTGTTTTATTACATCCTCCAATGCTTGTACATAACGATCGCACACAGTACAATTTCGAATTGAGTCCCAGTTCAACCGGTGTTCTCATCCCTTCAGAGCTCTTAGTTTGGGTCGGAGAGTTCGCTATGTTCGCTGCTATAGTACTAGTTCTCGAGTCCAAGTACCGATTACAGCAGCTTCCTATGGAGAAATTAGCCATCATACGAGTCAACTACTGTGCGGGTGACGAGCTGTTACCGTTCAAAGCCACCGACCGAAGGGCGGATGAAACAACTGTATAGTCTGTCCAACGAATTCGGGATCACCTCAATTTGATCGAACAAATGCAAAAAACACTGCAGCTGATCCGCTGACTGACAGCATTCAACATGATTTCAATCGTCAGGCAGCAGTGTCTATTGTACATCTTGGCTCAAAATTTCGTAGCATAAACTGAAATTCGACCGCATGTCAACATTTCGACAGAATTGAGGTGATCCCGAATTTTTGGACACACTGTATAGTGGTGTTCAATGGTGAGTTGAGCTTTATTACTGTATTATGAATCGTATGATAATCAGATCAAATTTCCTACTGCCCACATGAAACTGTGAATCTCATCGAGAACAGGCATAAACTCGAGCAACGGAAAAAGTAGAAATGAGATCAACACATGGCTGGATTTTGAGCTACCTGGCGTGGTCTTTATTCCATGCTTCAGTTTGAGTGCAATAGGGGGCGGGTGGTATGTTTATAACCACAAGGGCCAACAACCACGAATTGGAATGATAAATCACAAGAGGTCTCCACAGGTTAGGTGTGGTAACGAACCGTGCGACAGAGAAAAGCTGTCTGCCACCAGTCATACACTAGGAAGTTCCACATAGAAACAATACCTGACAAAAAGCACAAATCACGAAAGAGATAAACGAATTACCTTCACACGATAGACAAATGTCTCAAGGCATCGACGAGTAACCGGGATCTGATTGGCCAATCGTGCATTCCGATACGCCTTCGCATGTGTGCACACCCGTTGCAAGAAACGAGTCAGCGACTGGATATTACGCAACAGTGTGGTCACTTCCACACCTCGATAACTGAGAATACGAACAAAACGGAATGAACTGTATGACATTGATGACTACCATTGATGGGCGAACAAAACAAAATATGACAGAGTACTGACCAAGCAGAGGCGAAGTGTGACCGCAGTGGGAACACTCATTCGGTCAAATTATACAAACGCCAAAACACTAGAAACAGCGCAGTCTGGACATCTGTCGATTCCCACTTTGATCTTGACCGACGTTCAGCAAGGGAAGTTCTTCTACGTCCAAAACAACTTATGAAGTTGTGAAGTTCGACCATACACGACGGACATTTAATCACTGCTTTTGACCTCCTCATGCGCGTCTGATCCATCCTTGTATGTGCTATTCCATGCCGCTCGATGCTAACCGATCAACCATATACATTCACCTATCGATCACTCAGCTATAGACTATCTATTCCATGCTGGACGTAGAGACACGGTGGGGGGGATGTTGATGAAATATATGTAGGTAAAGAAGGGATCTGAACATGGGTACACTACTGAGACGTTTCTATTCTCAGTTAACGATAATGTGAGTCTCTTGTACCACGCTCTGCCGAACAAATCTAGCAACGATAACTCCAATCAGTGGCCTATACCGAACGATAAGGTTCCTGAAAATTAGGGCAAACGCTATTTAACTCGACCCAGAACTACTCGGCACATATATTGACATCAAACTGACGAGTCAGTGGTAGTCGAACGCACTCTCTCTCTCTCTCTCTCCCCCCCCCCCTCTCTCTCTCCCCCTCTCTCTCTCTCCCCCTCTCTCTCTGAACGCACAATCAGGCGTGTCAGTGGATGTTGTGTTGGTTCAAGCAATCACGTACGCAATCAGACAGTCTCACACGCACGTGCCGTTATTGACTATCTATTGATAAATGCCTGTTCGCTTCCACGACTAGTCATACATACATGCACACACGCACGCACATCGATGTGACTTTACCCATGCCACGGACGGCTTGGTCTAACCAATCAGACTTTGGCACTGAGCCATACGTGCTCGTTGATTCGTTACTGCTGAGCGGCTCTGATTGACCGCACTCGATCTCATTTATTGCTCACGCTTGCCAATGGATGATTCACTTGCTTGCTTGCCCGTTTACGCACGCGCTTGCTGATGCGCTAATGAACGGACCTGTTGCGTACTCTGTACTCCGTTAATCTCGAACACAACAAGGAGGAGGGAGTGTGGGCGTTGTATTATGCTCGTGCAATACAAAAAGAGGACCGGTAATTTTCACATACGGAAAGAGGGTACTGAACAACGGCATAGCACTTCGGAGCAACCCTTCGAGGAACAGGCGCCCGACACGCATCAAATTCGGTAACAGCCCAAGAAACGGTGATCCCGCTGCCGCAGACATCGACTCATCTATTTGGCGCGATCGGCTCAAACGACTGGATGATGGTCGGATTAAATCGACCAGAAGACAAAGAATCACTACCAACTCGTTCCAGCCGGTTAGTAACAGGTTCTCGTCTGTCCCAGGCACACTAGAAGTGGTTGCACAGAGTTGACGCATAAACCTTGAATAGAAGAAAAATGTTACAAGAGTAGATTCATCGGAAAACGATAACCATTGGGGTTTGTATTTTTACCAGCAATCAAGCGGCATTGTGCCGTTAAAATGATAACGATATCAGTGTACATATTGTACCCGATTGAATAAAAGAAAAAACCTAAAGGCAGATGATATCATAAGGTATGAACACTGTAGGTACAACTAGAGGGAAAGACAGATACAGAGCAGGCACATCTTGTCTCGGTTGTGGTCGGGTGTTTTCTAAAGAATGACGCTAAAATACTTCATCTCAAAAGTTGTTCTCTTTCATATCATTATGTCTAAACTTTTTGGGAATATTATCAATAACATATATTGGACAGAAGCAACCTTAGTTCAGATCAACTCGTCCTATTCTAAAACTTGAGGTCTAGTGTTACGGAATTATTATAAGACGGAAATACGTTGCGAAAACAAACAAGGTTTTTTCGGATTATTATTTAGCAACCGAATCAGGCGTCCGCGGAAACTGCACTATAACCGATCAGAGTGGAATAAGAGCCAGACTGAATACAGTTCAAGGCTCAATAGGTCACATGTATTGTTAATTACTATTCGTAATTAGGGTCTATTCTCCCCTTTTGTGTTTGGTTACTTATGAGTAGTGTACATGTACATCGTGAACCTCACACATTTGCGATCTATTCCCGCTGTTTCGATGGTATCATATTGGTTTATACTCGCGTTTTATGATGCCTATTACACATACGGTTTACGTATTTATTCGTAACTTTGTTTCCCTAAAGGTTTACACTTCTACTTTAAGATAATCTTTCTGAGTTCCATTTGCACAGCCATGTGGAGGCTTAAACTCCAAACCTTAAGTTTGCGGTTACTGCACTCCACCGGCATAAATAGGTCTAGTGCCGGATTCGTCCATTCGTGTTGGTACATGCTCTCGGTTGCCCCAAAGATTCACTTTACTTGTACTATTGTATTAGTTGTAATCGACAAAACAACCAAACTCGAGGCTCTAACTCAAGATCGACCTGACTCCCTACCCTCACTCCAATTCTATCCTTTCCATTAACGTTTTGCGCCACATATGCTCATTCGTTGAATCACACATCGGACATTGACCTTAAATGACCACTGACTGGTGCGTGCATTGATTTTGTCCCACGGAGTGGCTACCGTTGAGGTTTGTACAGTTTCTGTGTCATATTTATCATTGGCTTATAAAGAACAATACTGAAACCAGCAATTGGACGCTTGACGCATTTTGGTTGGTGTTGCGTTTATCTCAACGACTACTAGAAGTCCGTTACATTATTAACTCCTTTTATTATTGTAACTACAATTTAATTCATCCCTGTTGATTTATTCATTCGTGCCAGTAAGTTTTCTGATTTACTGATTGTACCGCAACCGAACTGCACTACGGTTCTGTTCAGCTGCTTGTTAAGTGGACCGTTTTTATTTAACGGAAATCTTCTGTCCCTTGTTTCTGGTTTCTCAAGTGGCTAGAAGACCTTTTCTGTCCTTTATTTATACTTATTGTAATCGGTTAGAACCACGAATTCTCGATAAACACGAATATTCGATTGGAATTTGTACTGCTCACCGTAGTTGCGTTCTGCCCATACGGTGCGTAGAGCTAGTGAGACTAAGTCTATACTAGATCGATAGCTCGAAAACCTCGGAACAGTCGTTACGTGTTGCCATGATGTTCTGATCACTAGTCGAGGTGAAGAAACGTTTGCGATCTAAACGCTAAACTCAGCGATCAGAAGAACATCATGACAACCAATAACCTGAGCTGCAATCAACACAAATATTTAAAAATATTGAGTCGTTACGTGCATTTTGAATGGGGTACAGTATCGTTTGTGGTACTCGCTTTCTCGATTGTCATGCGTACCATTTCCCACACATTTGATAGGCCTACTTAGGTGGGAATATGATTCATCATTGTTTCTGATCGTTCTCAAACAGCATTTTCAACATTTCCGTTTAAAAATCTCCACTACTTAAAAGTAACATTACTCGCTGCACTGAACATCGCTCAAGAGGAGCGCCTAAAATTGACCTCCAACAGTAAACGAACCACAATTAGGTCCCCACCATTAGTCAAAAGCGCCGCCGACCTCGCGCCTAGCTGGTCACTGATTTCGGTAACCGGAGATCCAACAACTACAAGCAATCATATAATCTTCCGCAACTAGGCTAATTAAGTAGTGGAAAAGTCACTCACAGTTTTCGTATCCGAAAGTTCACGCCACGAACCGGCTAGTCTCGAATACGACTAAAGTTGGAGTCCGCTTACTGTATCGATGGCCTTAGAACAGAAGGTTTTTTGTTATGCCTCTACTGGGTAGAATGATGTACAAAAAACAGTCGCCATACTGCAACTAGCACGGAGCGCTTAAGAAACAATCGAATTTCACACACCTGTTCTACTTCCTTCCCCTCTGCTGCCGACCAAAGAAGATTCACTACCATGCCAAACACGAATCAGTACGTCTGTGAGAAAGCAATTATTTCACCAATGAACAGACAAGACGGAAATGATACTACGTACTAGACATTGATGAATGAGAAGACAAACCAAATAACCAGAATGCATCCTCATATGCGTGATCAAACTGTCTTGAGCTGTAAAAACCGAACGATAGGTGGACGATTTCGTTCAACCCGACGATTGCATCATAATCGAGGGTTTCAACCTCCGATGATTTAATTCCCCACATGAATATCTAACAAGAAACTTACGAACCATTCCAAATATTAAACTCACCACAACACCGTATCCATCACTTCGATGCAGTACAATTCGGCCGTCGATCGAGTCAGTGTACGATAGCCTCCTGGACGACCGTTGTGCTCTTCGGACGAACCATCTCCATGACCATTCTGACTATGATAACGTCGAAGTGTGGGTAATAAACACGTCTGCGTAAATTCCACCAGCCCATGTGGAGAGAATGATGATGAGTTGGCTCCCAGAAGAAGGCCAGTATCCGATACAGCTGTGCACGGCTGAGTTCGTAGATGCAAACCCAATATGTGTTGCAAACTACCCCTATAGGACATATCTGAAATGTGGTGCGCGCAAGTGAAACAGAGCGGGAGATATTGAGGTACTCATATAGGCGAAAAAAGAAAGCATAAATCTCGCGTCGAATGAATAGTGAAGCGGTTGAAAAACAAAACAAAACAAAACAAAAAAGAACAAAAGTCAGAAGAGATTTGCCTTGGACACATTCGAACATATGAAAATAATGAACGGCGATGAAACAAAGGATAATACGATTATCTTCTTTATTTCATGCTTATGCATAAACGCAGTGGAGATGGTACACCTGAAACAACAAGGACCAACTGGTCTATCGATGAAAATCGGAAACCATGACCTTGAAACTTGCAGTCCAGAACCACATAAGGCCCCAATAGGTCAAGGCTGATAAAGACCGACACTTAGCTCTCATTCATCATACCTGTCCGGTGGTGGCACACTTGTTAATCAGAGACTCACAACAGTCAAACACTACCAAGCACAATTCCAAAACGATGTGACTCGTGCCTTTTTAAATACATTAAAATATGGTGTGGGCATCACAACTTCCTTCGAAGAAGAAAAATTGGGATCTTTATTGTTTAGTATTCCTTAAGTCAGGTTTTGATAGACATAGGGTTGCCTTGTCAAAATCACATGGCCCCACAAATCCACCGAACTGATATTCGTCCGTAAGCCTCACATAATCCATAAATAAAGTTTGTGAAATTTTTCCACGGAAAGTACGTCAGAAGACAGGTTTTTACAACGGCCAATAATCGGCTAGAGATGCATGTGGCCAGATGACCAATGTGGTGCGTTCGGTTCTCAAATCATACTGATAGTTTTCCACATTTGTGTGGAAATTTCTAAAATCAATGTGACAGCTTCTCAACTCAATCTTAAAATGGTATGATGTATGACTAATGGGAATATCGCTCAAGGGGATGCGTGTCTCTGGTTGCATCTGTATGTTGTGGCACTATGTTCCAGTCAGAACAATATGCGTACTCACGAGAAATGTGTGGTACCTGGTGCATAAATCTTTACGACGCGAGAAAATGCACCAAAGAAACCTCATTGACAAGGCTGTTCTGCGAAAAGTGTGAGTCAGTGGGTTTACAGACAAACAAAAACGCGGTTACCACACTCACTTTTCCATCGAGCACACGTGTCCCATTCTTGGTCCAACAACGATTTTGTATAGATAAACAGATCTGGCGACTAGATGTGAAACACCGGCAACAAGAGTATATCATAGTATTAGGGTGGATGCACTGAGCACAATAAATTGCGATTTCAGAATATAGTGTGGACGGGGGAAAGTAGGCTTATCTTTTCGATACTTTTAGTTACGCACAACTTTTAGAATCGAACTATGAGGAAAGTGGATTATCAATTTGATAGCTATGGCCAGTAATCCGATTACATTAGATATTAACACGAATAGGAAAGGACCGATTACTAACAACTAACAATGACTGAATTGTAACATAAAAACGGTGGAAAAATCAGAGCCACCAGATAGTACCTACTACTGACACGCGCAAATAGTATTGTGATGAAAGGCTTAACGATTTGCCACTAACTAAAGTGGAATAAAAACCATCAAAATTTGTTAAGTCCCATATCAACAAAGCCGACTTCAAAGTACCGGTAGACTGAAGCAAAAACAGTTCAAAATGGGAAACGGACTTACCCAATTGGGATTGGAAAAATTAGTCGGCACGGTTTGCGTCTTCAAACTTGTTGTGTATAGATCGGCCAGATAAAAGACAAGGCGACAGTGCAGAGAAGCGGCAACGATGTGAGGCAAACCGTCCGGGGCCATGGCGAAAAGCCATTCCAAAATAGTATGCAAATCAGATGAGAGGTGACTCGTGTCTGTCCAAGCGGAACGGAACGGAACGGAACAGAAAAGACCGATTGTGAGTCAGAAAATAGTGGGCATTGCAAGAAATAGATTAGGAAAAACACTCGGTAACTGGAGGAAAAACCTATCACTACAAATAAGTCAGCACGATAGGATTCCAAAACAGCTGGGAATAGTTATTTCACCCCATAGTTCTGATATTCACAAACTTGATAAAAGTTCCAGTGACAATACAACAAAACAAAAGAAAGCCGATGGCAACCTGCTCATTAGTCCATGATCGGTCACCGTCTGATCATCAACATCGAAGCACAAAATGTAAGTAGAAATAGGAACGGCCAACGGTATTCAGTCATGTGCCAAATGCGTTTCAGGCATCAACGGTAGTATATTGTGAATGTCAGTCAAGCACATGACTAACACTCGGTACTGCTACTAGAAGAAGCTACGCACTGTCACACTCCAGACTAACTGTTTTCAGCAAAACTCGGATATCATGACTGCATAACAGGTTGAAAAAAAGTCAGCAAATTCCGATCGCGACTGAACTGAACTGCTTCTTCACTAGCATCATCTACTTTAATTACTAGCAAAGGAGAGTCAAGCCGTCAAATGATTCCACCTTTTTGTCCTGAAAGAATACTGCGTATTGTATGTTAATAAAAGCTGTCAAAATACTAGTTCTTTTAGCAAAATTAGTACGCCTTGTGTGAAGTATTATCAAATGAAACTGGAGCCAAATAGCAATGGGTTGAATCACCGTACCAGAATTTTCTTGAGCACGTACAATGTGCTCGTCATATTGATCAACGCACAAAAAGTAATCCACATTCCATTTTCCATGTACATCCAAGTCCCATTGGCGTGTGTTAGTGGAATCACTATCCACGCATGCCTTGGCCAACTGGGATACAAAGCTGACCGTGAACTGATCACACACAGACCCAATAGAATCAGACAGATTCCCGCGCAAGCATGCACCTGATGCTCCGTTAGAGGGACATGGAGATCTGTGACAAAGCATGAACATGGATGCCAGTGCACAGCAAACCACATTTGAAACAAACTGTCCCGGGTCGCACATCGCTGGGGCACGTGTAGCTTGATCAGACGGAATCACTGGGACAGCAGGGCTCGTCGGATTTGATCGGTTGAGACGGATGGGTACAGGAGTGCCAGATATTCCAGTTTCATCAACAGAGTTGTTCGAAGATGATGACACTGAGGAAATCACGTCGCTATCATTCAGATGGTGGTTGTCTAGGCCAATGGCAAGCGGAGTGCATGCACGATCATCAATTCAGTCAAATTAAATAAAATATAGAATCAAATCTAAATAAAAACAGGAAACCCAAGCCAAAGTTAGCATAGAAGCCACCTGTTTAGTTTCAGTACTTCCGATTGAATATTGAATAACGATCAACCAAATACACCTATTTGAAAACTGATCTCCATCAAGCCACAATAGGTAGGATCTAATCCATCTATTGGTACCCCCGACTCCTTAACGCGTCCACAAGTCCGCTAAATACACCTGACCTACGAACTACCATACTCAACTCATCATATCACATCACATCACACCACGCCACATCACATCACATCACACCACATCACACCAAATCACATCACATCATATCACAGTGCATCTAAAACCCATAATTCCTAAACTCTTATTCGAACATACCGACTAACACAACACAACTCGCTCAAATACCTGTGTGCAACAATTCATACAACAAACTGAACCCAACTTCTCACAACCATACGTCTTCCTCCCTACTGATCGACCAATCGCATTCCGTGCTCTAATGCAACTTGTTCGACTGCTAGCAGCATATTACACCTCGCATACCGATACCGCGTTCCCTTCTGATCTACTGTTATGCCATCTATTCATCTTGAAACGAAAAAATTCAATTGTTCAGTCACGTGCTATTTGGTTCTCTTCTGTCCACTTCAGTTCCGTCCCGTCCCGTCCCGTTCAGTTCAGTTCGCTTCAGTTCAGTGTGTCCAAACACACACACACACACACACACACACACACACACACACTATTCACACTAGATCTTTTTTGAATCCCCTCCTTCATGCCGTATGATTCAAGTGTTATGTACTGTGCGTAATGATCCTGTGAGATGGGCGAAGCTGGTGTATTGGTTATCATGGTTGCTCCTACACTACACAGACTATCATCTCGCGCGAAGTAAACCACGAGGACTCACTCATACATATATTCATCCAGATTGTCAACTATCTAACAAATTAACTCACTAACTCACTCACTCACTCACTCACTAACTAACTAACTAAATAAGTGAATAAATAAATAAATAACTATCTAATGAACTAGCAATTAAATTAAATTACTGAATAACTAACGAACTACGTACGTAATTAAGTAACTGACTAACTGACTAAATAACTAACAAACCAAAAAGAAACCGACTGAAAAACGGACTAAATAACTAACGAAATAACTGCCTCAACTACTGACAGACTGAATGAATGACTGACTAAATGAATGAATGATTGACTGACTGATTGAGTGACTGACTGACAGACTGACTGTCTGATTGACTGACTGTCTGACTCACTCACTCACTCACTCACCCACTCACTCACTGAGTGTTTGACTGACTGCCTGTCTGACTGACTAAATGACTGACTGACTGACTGACTGTCTGTTTGTCTGAATGACTGACTGTCTGACTGACCGACTTCAGCTTTCTGTCTAACTAGCTAGCAGGGTGACGCGATCGCTGGCTGCACCTTGGTGTTAATGGTTATCGTCGCACGTTCGGTCTAGATGGAATCTGTAAATCAATTGCACTCCCGCGTCGGGAGTTCAACTCTGGCCGCCTGCTTGAGAGCCAAACTGCTAACAGCCAGACCACGCGCGAATACCAAGGCACCATCAATGATCGATCATACACTTACCACACAATACGATACGATACGATACGATACGATGGCGTACCATATACCCGCAATGCCCACTCAATTAGCACGAGTAATTTGAACAACACTCACAGTACTCGCTAATTCAATCACTTACGCTCGGTAGCATGTAGTATGTAAACGTTTGAACAAAATTTCCTCGGTAGTACACGACCGGTTTCGTGGTTGGGGCCACTCATCAGGTATGTGTATCCTCTTCATTGCGATCAAGTCAAACGCATTTCTTAGTTACAAGCAGTCATTTGCTCGTACAAAATCTTACATACGTTTTGTTTCACCTCATATAGTGAAATCCCTAAAATGCCTGATCAAGTCATTGAGGAGATGCAGTCTAAGCATTCTCGATTCTTAATATTTATGTATGTGGTTATGTGACAACTGAGTGCTCACCTATTGGGCTGCATAAGGCATTTACTTGACCTGACAATCCTGCGGCGACGACCACTGGATAACGACTAGTGCACCTGTTCTCACACAAAATTGCACTTTTTTTTACCGTGCAAAAAGCAAATTAAAAATGATATGCCTTCTAACCAAAGGGACAAATGTAAACGGTTCTCGCAACCTGTCAGTGAGCACTGATAACAATGTTTGCTTAATTGGAACGTATACGGCCTAAACGCGAAGCTCAGCGCAATCACCGGCTACAAGCTATGAACGATATCAATGCCGAGAACCATTAAGATAGATGTAAACGTCTGACGGCCCGAGCCAGAATACAAACTGAGACACTCCACTTGACGGGTAGATGTTCCTTCACCTGGACCACCGAGCAGCGCACAGTTCGGTGTGAACAACGCAAGTGAGTACAAAATGATGTGCTAACCAATATTCCACTATGATACGCAGCAACTGTTTTACTCTTACTCAGAAATGCGAGTGGATTTTCCATTATCTGAGATCCAGGCTCTTCATGCCAATAATACATTCCGTGAAATGTAAATGACCCAACTCACTTGCGAGAAAATCGATCGCCGTGTTCAGCACCCGTTGAAGGCAAGGGACAAGTTGCACAAGCAGTCGCGATCTCAGATGAGGTGCCAGATTGTCGAAGCGTTCGTATGCATACCATCCGGAAGAGTATGAGGCAGAAGTACTGTAAAGGAAAAATATGTTGCAATTAGAAATCATCTTGTGCAAAAACAGGAAGAATGACGTTTTGAAAGCAATAACTAAGGCAGAGACACTACTGCAGTCATCGTACAAATGATAACCGTAACAAAGATGGTAGGATTTGATCATGGCAAACAGCCGGGAATGATAACGTGAGCAGTATGTGGAGATGAATGATTTTCATGGTGAAAACCACGTTCCTCCTTCCACCATTAGGAACATAAACTATGGAGTGCAGGTGACACAGTGGTGTGGTGTGTGATTGTTTACTTCATCCTGTTTGGGGGGGGAAGGGGGCGAGAATGGAAACCACTCGATAGTCGTGTGATTATCAATTGGATCACGTCATATGGAAAGCATCCACACTGAAACTTCTTTTTCAGTGATTTTATCATTGTCTATGAAGCGACCCACTAACCGCTTGTCAGCTTGACAACATATAATAAGTGGTTTGTGAGTGAATGTATTGTTGGCACGAGGAGCCTGAATCGTATGTTTTTGGAAAATCCACTTGCATTCTTCACATCGAAAAGTCGGATGCCGCGAGCCGGAATCGAACCGGCGACCCTCCGCATACCGGGCAGATGCTCTGCTAGTTGTTGGATATTTCTGACATTTATGATTTCGCTCAAACTTCCGCGTTGGCAGAACACAGTTGTTATCACAAAACGATTACGGCAAGGGGGTGGGCAAGATTTTCGGTTACGTAACTACGACGTCCCAAAGCGAAGTGTGGTAAAATGAAACCATCTCAGTGCACCGGCAGTAGGAAAACGAAATGAACAAACAATAAGTCAACTAATTCAATTTGAAAGAGGTGTAACTCACTTTGTCTCTGTCAAATGCAATACCTTTCTATACAAATCGTCCAACAGCCAAGAAAGAGTGAACCAATCAACAGTGTCGAATGAGTTTTTCTTTTCACTTGTTCGAATAAGCCGAGTGCAGACACCTGACGTAGTCACCTCGGAGATCCAAGGCCATGCGCTTAGACCAAGCACTAATGCGGCCAGATCGAGTTCGCGGAAACAGGCGGTCATTTGATCTAGGCTTGGCTAGAGTGGTAGTCATAATACCATCAAGAACAGTAGTCCATAGTACGATTGATCAGTTCAGTTGTAGCTTTTGTTTATTCACACTACTAACCTCTTATTACTTAGACAAAAGCATCAAATGTAAACAAGATAATGAAAGTAGGAACAAATTAGACAAAGACACAGTTCAACAGCAGTATTTGGCCATGACTGTTTAATCAGCTACGCCCACTCACTCTATTTATTATCATTATTTTTATTTATCCAAACTGCCGACTAGTGTAGTGAGCGGACTGTTGGTAGCCATATTGATGTTCGATTATTGTAAGTGTGGAATCCTGTTGATACATTTACTGAGACTTTGTGCTCATGGAGTATTCTATTCTTTTTTGTGTTTGTAGATCAAATACGAACCCCTTCGAACACCTCCCTCGCGCAAAAACACTTATCCTTGCGTACTACACTAGTACGGTCTTACCCCGTGACACTTTCTAGTCAATTGACCAGCTATCATCATCACCCTTTATTTTTATGTGGAATGATCAAACTGACTGTGCACACTTAACCTGATGTCGTCTACCCTCATGGGTGATCAAATAGCTTCTCGCTGTGTCAACACTTTAGCTTGGTGTTCGCCAGTTTGCTAGCTTGGCCTTCAGGCACCCAATTGTCGTTGCTCAATATGCTTGTTTCGTCCCTACTTTATTGCTTTTATCACCTCTGGCACATTTAGTATCCGATACAATCCTTAGAGGACACCACTGATTGAGGTATGTACTTTTTATTATCTTGTCATTTGGTATTCCCGTACAGTAATGTGGTTAAAACCGACACTGGGTTTGATTACATCTTCTGATGTGGCGTGTATATTCATACTGGCCTCCACACAGGACGTATTTACTTCATAGTCACATGCACTTGTGAACCTATAGAGGATGGAAGTCCACAGACCGTAGTCAGAATACCTAAAACATCATAGACAATTAAATTTGCCACAACTTTCACTCAAGTAATGGACTGGTTATATGAACCTATTACTCAGCCATAGACAAAACATATTGAAGAAGTTTATCTGCTGATATGCAAGAGATTTTTCCAACCAGCCACAAAACTGCATCCAAAACACTGAAATTCTTTGCAAAAATCCAACAAAAAGAATTGGCTAGCTCAAGGAGAAGCTTATTACGTTCACAGTAAGACTAACCAATGAGTCTCGTTGGACCACTTCGAACTAAATGCTCGTCAAGCGTTCGACAAATACCGGAATCCTGAGAGCCTATACGGTAGACGATCCGAAGGCCTGAATTAAAATACGTGAACGCGCGCTACCCTCAATATGGGAACAATCGGAGGGAATCATAACAGATTAAATCGAATGTTGAATACTCACAGAAAGAACGCACATCTTCGTGGTACGTCTAGAAACACCAGCCGCCATCTTCGAAACCATCTTATTTCCACGAGAATGCTTTGTGGATTCTCCGCTAAGTTTGTCTACTTTATCCTTGCCGATTTTTGTGTTGTCCAAATAACCACGGTTATCTTCATTGACATTGTCGTCATCATCACTGCTGTTCGATTCACCGCTGGAGTGATCTGCCTCGTCCAAATCAACATCACTAGGGCCACTATTGCGTGTGGAGCTATGCACGTCCCTCGAACTACCAGACATATTCCGTGGTCGTTTTGTTTCTCCACTGAGTGACTGTACAGTCTCACAAGGCTCACCAGTTTTTGACGCACATTTAGACTTGGATGATTTTAGACCGGAGGGTCGACGACTGGGGAGCAGATATTGTGGAATTAGTCGAATACTGGGAGTCGACACTTTCGGGACTCAAGAATATGCAATAACATCAAAAGACCACATTAAAGACACCCTGTTTCACAAGAGATTTAAGTACGACAAAATGAAAATGAAACCGGAACAAAGAATGAAATGTTACGACTTGTGCGACCCAGATTCACCTCCATACCTGATGGGGGTCTTCAAGCTGTCAAGAGCTACACATCCAATGGATCTTGGATGTATTCTGGGATGATTAAACACATCTGTTCATTCTATTCCACCATAGATTCGCTCTCATCAAAGGATTCCGACTTTCTTTGCGGCACGTCATACTGTTTTCCCGATGACACTTATTTCACTATCAAGGAGCAACAGCTTTCTAAAGCAACCAGATTGCTTCTACCGTACCACTAAGAAGCCTAGTCTTCGTGGTCAGAAACACAGGAGAGTCTTCAGTGGATAGCAACAGTTGATGTGACAACACAGTAGGGAACAGATGGGGAAATCGAATTATCAACTAAATTATGATGCAGACTATTAAAAATAGAGCTAGGCCGTGTAAAATACACATAGATCCAAGAAGGAATCGTTTATCGTCACCAATTTCGAGACGATTCACATTCACTATGAGCTGGAACGAGATCGATTTATAAACGGAGAAAGTGCTGCAACGACCTTGACTCCCATGTACGATACCTGCCAGGGTTTCAGATGGGTTATCCCAATTCTAACTAGCAGCAAGTTTTTGTCTTCCGTTACTTGAATTGCCGTTTTTGCAATCGTGTTTACATGTGTGTTCCAGTAAAATTTATTCACTCCTTGATCTCACACTTCAATACTGTGCTTTTCAATTACGACTCGCAGTATCAGCCCGTTGGAAGTGCAATAAATGGAATATGAACAGCACACGCATAATGATTAGGGCTTGGCAGATTTGACAATTTCTGAAGTGATTCAAATGTTAAAAACCGAAGACGCCGGCGGGATTCGAACACGTACATCAGTATCGCGGGCAATTTACGTTAAAGTTATTTTTTTGATTGACACACTATTGACTTGAGCATCCTCTTCAAAGCCATAGCTAGACAGAAATTAAAAAATTGGCACCTAAATATAAGGCTATTGGTTGACTTAGGGAGAAGTGCCCAATTCCGAACCTGCCTAGCATTTGTCGTATCGACCTCATGTCTCACTATTACCTCCAAAATGCCTCAGTATGGTTGGGGGTGGGTGCTAAAGATGGATAGCTAAAAGTTCCGGTTGTGGACCCCTATGAAAACCACCTGCTTTCGCCTGGGAAACCTGACAGTATTACGTCCCCAAGCTGAACCATGGACTCATACAAAGTCGTTTCCATCTAACTTTCTTTCACGCTCCTTCGCCGCCGCAACATTATATGCTCATCCACCACTACACTCGGAACCTATCCACCCTCTCCCTACCTCTCCCGGTGTTTTGTGTGCCAGACACGTCGCTACGCGGCCACAAAACTGCCTTACTACTGGCGCCGGCTGTGACCAGACTTCCGCTAGAATCATCTCCCCCACGACTGCCACAGAAAATCACACCACCAAGCCCACATTTCTTTAACCTCACCTAAGATTCAAATTGGCCAGCTTAAATGTACGCAAGCTTACGCAAATCGGACAACAGGCGAGTCTAGCTCGCAAACTGGAATCGATCTCCACTGACATCTGCTGCCTCTCAGAGACAAGACTGCAAGAAGCGAGCCCCACGGTCAGACTAACGTCCCCAGCTAATCCCAATACCAAGTTTCATCTACGCCTGTCTGGAGACCCGGACGCTGCAGCAGTCGGACAGGCCCGTGTGGGTGTTGCTCTGAGCCGTAGAGTTGAAGCGGCCACGTCAGACTGGATTTCTGTCAAAGGACGACTTTGTGCAGTCCAGCTGTGAGGTTCTTGCCGAGTAACTAGACATCGAGATCGCACACGCGACTTATTCGTCATTTCCGCCTATGCCCCAACAGACTGCAGTTCGGAGGCACACAAAGACGAATTCTACGAACAGCTTCATATGCTCCTGCTTACAGCGCGCCGGACAGATGTCGTAGTTATCGCCAGAGCTCTTAACGCGCACGTCGGTCGCCTGGCTCCGAGTGAACGTCACTGGCCTCAGCTCCAGTTGTTCGGACAATGGGGACAAATTGCTGACAATATGTGCTCATCACCAGCTTTTTCTAGCAAGCATACACTTTCGCAACTCCAAACGCGTCCTCCTTCCTCAACACAGGAATGGTCTCCAATCGACCACGTAGCGATTAGCTACCATTAGCGCGGCAGCGTGTTAGATTGTCGCTTTTACTGGTCAACCTCCTGCTGTTTGGGGGCTTGAAGAATTCGAATCATGCTCGCCTAAAGATCGACAAGCTGAACGACCCTCTAGTACTAGAGTATTTTCAGACTACGCTGACCCAAGCACTGGAATCCACCGCCCCACTCGATGTCGAGGAGCACTGGGAGCAACTGGAAGAAGCCTTACTGAATACCACCCTGATCAGTTGTAGTACAGTCCGCCATACACAGAGAAGTTGGATTTCTTCAAACTCCTTATTACTGCTTGAGAGTCACCGGCGTATCTCTGCTGATGCGAGATACAACGAAGCACACTGTAAACTCCGTTCACTTTTGAAGAACAATTTGTATGCTAATCGTGGGACGTGGTGGTCAGAACGTGCCCTCGAGATGGAAGCAGCTTCTGCCTCTGGCAACTCCAGGAAACTCTTTCAACTCATTCGCGCCACCAGACCGCGAACAACAGGTGTTAGCTAGACCATACGCGAAACCGATGGGACACCAATCACCAACCTGTCGCGCGGACTAGACCGTTGGGCAGAACACTTTCAATCCCAGTTTAGAAGGCCACTGGCTACTTCTACTGCACCCAGAACTCCTACACCTCCCCGCATTCTGAGGTGATTCAACGATTGTGCCCATCTTTAAAAAGGGTAGCCGTACATTAAGTTCTATTCACCGGAGAATCAGCCTGGTCTCTGTCACTCCAGAACTCCTAGTGTCCCTCATCCCCCGCAGACTTTCTCCCTTGCGCGAGCCCAATTGTCGTGAAGACCAAGTTGGGTTCCATCCCAGCAGCGGTTGCAAGGAAAAAATCTCAACTCTTCGCCTTCTGCTTGGACACCGTCACGAGTATCAAAGGTCAACTATCGTCGTGTTTCTGGACATTAAGACCACCCTTGATTCTGTCGATAGGACTGCCATATGCGCTTGCCTGTTGAGGAATGGCGTGCCCAAGAAGTACGTTTCCATTCTGAAAGCTCTCTATCGGCAGACTTCGGGAAGAGTAAGGGTCGATGGACAACTGTCCGAGTCCTTTTTTTGTCCCAAGTGGCGTTCGACAAGGATGCCCTGTTTCCAAGTTCCTCTTCAACTTCATTATGAATGATCTGCTCCAAACAGCCTTTAATGGTTTTGCAAATAGTGGTGTGAAACTTCTACCGGGTGCCAGAGTTGTTAAATTAGATTATGCTGACGACGTCGCCTTGTTGACAGACGACTCTCAAGTCGTCCAAGATGCCTCAAACCACTTGGCCGTCGAAGTCACCGAGTATTGCATGCACTTTTCTCCATACAAATGCAAAACGCTTCTCCAATACTGGCAAGGAGGTTATCCTGCATTCACTCTTTGTGGGAAACGTTTGGAAACTGTCAGCAGCTTTGTGTACCTGGACAGTTGTATTTCCACTGGTGGAGGTATCGGAGACGAGGTCTTGCTGCGCATCTCGAAGGCCCGTTCGGCTCTTGTCAATCTAAAGCACCTGTGACGTCGTCACGACGTCAGACTTTCCCTAAAGTGCAGCGTCCATAAAGCTGCAGTTCGCTCGGTACCACTTTATGGATGCGAAACCTAGCCAGTTCGAGAAAAAGATCTGCGCAGCCTAACCGTATTCGACCACCGGTGTCTACGGACAATCACGAGTATGGTGGCAGCACTACGTCAATAATGACGAAGTGCGAAGGAGATTATTCGGGGTGGACTGTTCATCACTCAGGATATTTGTTTCTCTCCATCGGCTACGTTGGTTAGATCATGTCTTGCGGATGCCCGTCAGTGCTGTATGGAATGTTGTGCTTGCTCCCCATTCTTCCCTTCCATATATGAAAACTACTAATGATACGAAAAAATTAAATCAAAGTACCTTAAGTGGAAAAATCCGAAAAAATTCTTCCGACTTTTCTGTTCTTTTTCTTTTCATACATTGCTTTCCTACTATCCCATCGTTTCTTTGCCATGTTGTTTGAACCAAATCCGTGTTAATATATATATATATATATATATATATATATATATATATACTCACTATTACCGAAATGTCAAGCGTAATGTGCTCTGCAATCCAATGAGTTGCTGTGACTTGAAATCTGTGTTTGGAAGATGACCGAAGAACAAAGGACTACGACCACCACTGTCCGTGAAATCTAGAGAACGTGGAACAGCCAAACGATCAGCCGAGTGTTTGTTTGGTTGATCACCGGATAATGTGCCATCTCATCCGACCGAATTAAATACTCTCTGCTAAATGGGACATGAGCTATATACGGTGATAAATCGTCTTCGAAAACGCGTACTGTTCATAATACATGTGTCAGAATGGAGAGGTTAAGAAGTGACTTGGAGAAGAGGCATGAAGCAGTATACATAAGTCTTAAAGAAAGCGGGCGCCTCATGTTTTCTGGGTTTCGGTGTAGAAGATTTCATCATCAACTAGTTGGAAATACTAAGAAACAATGACAGCAAACCGTGACAGTGGCCATCTTATCGTAATTTTCTGTCGAATCAAGCAGACCATTGGAGAATGAATTTATATATGCCAACACACACACACACACACACACCTAGTCAAACCGTGTTGTGGATAGAGCGATACTTCTTTGTTGTCCCATGCACATTAATCAATCCAAACAACCTCTGGAAAAAGAATTCAATCACATCAATGGTGGTCAATAAAATGTGCAGCGAAGTGCATTTCATCATTTCTTGGTCTTCGATGTGCAAGCTAACAAAACCACAGTTTTTGTGTAATCAATAAAATAATCGATTCCAGGAGCATGAAAAAGATGAGCAACTCACGCGGTCACCGAGCTTTTCCCTAACTGTGGATCCGGATGAATACCGCATGTGAAGCACCATTCGTTCTTTTGGCCACCGGCTGCACTGAATTGGCCAGTGTGGGTTGTGTAAGCCTTCCCCGGTTCATAGGTAACCGTGGGCAGACATATTGTACTAAACGTGTGTGCCTCTTCTCCAGAATCGGTAGACTCAAACCTGACCGTGGAACGGCGTTCACAATCAATCAAGTGACTGTACAACTGGCAACGTAAATGTGCGACGTGTGTGAGACGAGCCAAACACGTTGCACATTGCACAGAAAGCAATGAGCCATCGGCACATGTTTTCCACGTGTCTGAGGTGATCACGTGCCAGGCGAATAGATTGATCACTTCGACACACCAGTTTGCCGTGCACACGAGAAGAACAGCCTCGTCCTCCTCGTTTGGTGAAAAAGGAAGGAGCATGGGTTGTCTATCAGACAAAGTTCGAGATTCGACCGGGAGAAGCACGGGACAACCAAGAAGCGCGTCGATTGCTAGAACAAGAAAAGAAGAAAGAAGAAGTGATACAATGAAATGAAATGAAATGAAATCACAAAGTCAACGGTTAACTTGCGACGTATCACCGCCATGATCATACCAATAAAGAAAATGGAACAAACTCCCTTATGCACTACCGAACTGACCAACAAAGGAGAAACAAATAAATAGAAGTCGAAATATGGGAAATACAAGGAAAAGAGAAATTCCACCGTGACTATTATACACAATACAGGGCATAATTGTATGCACACAAACTCAATTCAAACGGTCTCACGTGGTCGGTTACAATAGGGTCATCATTCATTATGTTTGGATTTGAAATATTCCCCTTTACAACCTATCAACGATATTACAAACAGGACGAGCGACACCCACCTTTCGTAGTCCCCGTGGACAAACTTCTTCTATGCGATCTGTACATTGTCTGAAGATCCTCATCAATTTCCCCTTATTACTCTAAATATCTGTCACGAACCACACATGAGCATCAAGCGCATAACATGGTTAATCGGAACTGATGTCACATAGAGTATTTTCTTCACTGAGCAAGTACGAAAGACCAACGTGTTACCTGTGTTGCTGATCCGCTCTCTCTATCTTATGCGAGCCACATTTCGCGAAATGTAGCTGATCGAAAGCAAACTGGTGGACATCCAGGAGCAGCTTTTTCCTTCATTTTATGACTACTTTTTATGCATCATACAGCTACCGTAAAACATTTTCAGGAAATATACGACCGATGACAGTTTGTCAAACGATGAAGTTGGTAAGCGGCTACGAGATCAGAATCTTGGAAACGATGGTCATCAGCTTGCGATCGTGATCAGCGGGGTTTAAAGTACGACGAAAGTGGAAAGCATCGAGTAGCATTACAGCAGATTGAAGACAAATGAACTTCAAAACATTCTTGTAGATGTCACACAATTTTCGTTGAGGATGTTCATTTGATTGTACAGTCTCTTGTCAAAGCTGCTCAGATGCATGCAAAAGTCGACCGTATAACTAAATTGAACTATAAAACTCGACGTTTGTAAAGTTCTTCCAACCACTTATCTCGCAATTCCGTGCTCTGGGTTCGGTTGCTACCTCATAGCCTTATCAAGTCAAAATAAAATGAACAGAAGCATGAAGAGCGGAGGAAAGAAAGTTACACGTAAAAATCGGTTGGGCAAAACGAATTCAAATGTGACTACGCTACTGATCACGGCATTTAACCATGCAACCTAATGTCTCTAAACATCCGTTGGACAGATCTCGTGTAGCTCAATCCTACTCGGTCAAATCTGCCAGTAAAAGTTTTCATCATATCATGGACCGATCATCTCGACGAATCCTTCGACCGCCATCTGTCTTGGAGAACAATCATCAAGGGAGTCAGCAAGGGAGTCTATCGGTGGGCATGCGAAACTGGGGGTCAACTGAAGTGCAGGTGTGAAGCAACACCAAACACTGCGAATCGTATATAAAACTTAGGGATTCGTCAAGTGCCCGGGGTTTGTATATACGAAAAAAAACCTTTCCGAACCTCAGGCATCCTTGGGGCCGACAAAACACCAGCCTTTCCTTGAAAGGCCGAGTGTACAATACCGTCGTGATCCCCATACTGCTATATAGGGTTGTGAAACACGACCCCTCCGATTTCAATATATCCGTCGCCTAGCTGTTTTTGATACCCGTTGCTTACGTAGTATTGCCGGTGTTTGGTGGGAGCAACGCGTCAGCAATGATCAATTGCGCGGGCGAGTATTTGGTACAATCGACTCGTCCCTAGAAATGATTCTATTGCAGCATCGTTTCCGATGTCTAGGACGTGTATCAAGAATGCCTGTCCAGCGCCTGCCACTTCGCGCATTGTTTGCGCTCCCTGCGTCTGACTGGAAGAAAGAGCGTGGAGGGCAAGCGATGACCTGACGCAGGTGAATGAAGAAACTGACGGAATGATTATCACATGTGGGGCCGTCTCGGTTGCCAGGCTGGAACGGTAGAGGTGAAAGACTGGTTTGTCTCAATAATGAACATGGCTCGAAACCGAAGTTAGTGGCGGGGTTGAGTCGATTTTTGCTAGAACTAACATGAACAAAAAGACGCAAAATGTGCACACAACAAAACAACAACAAAAACAACTTTGCTTTTTCCCCTTTTCCCACTCTGACTCTATATACTCATTCTTTCCTGATTGTATAATTTTGTTTGGTAAAAAGCATGAAATCAAGCACATGTGCATTATATATTATATATATATATATATATATATATATATATATATATATATATATATATATACTCTACTGTCTAAAGGACCGGAAAAACACTGTTCGATGCGAATCAATTTGGTCAGTATTCAAGTGAAAAATTTGCTCCGATAAAATAAGTTGTAAGATATCAGAGTGCACTCCAGCATACCATCAAGTCGACCACATAATCGAACAGATTCGGTGATTCCAATCAGTCTGAGCTGAGCGGGAAGTATCAGTGGGTTCGGAGGATGGTGAAAAACTTTGCGGTCGAGCACACCAACAGCACCATCCACATGTTTACGTAAACCGGATCGATACGAACGCCAAGTTGGACCGATTGCGATTGCCACTTCACACATAGATAAATCGTTCAAGTTCAATTGACAATTGTGGTCACCCAGGGGAGCATTGTCCATGACAAATTCATCCTATTTGCCGGTATTAAAAGTGAGAGAAAAAGAGTGGTTGGACGGAATGATTGTGTACAATTTGTGGGTATGAGAACGTGTGAATCTCGTTTTGTTCTGAACATCGGGATGGTTTGTTCGGATGGGAGCTTAGCGGTGCGCGGATATGTAATGATCATGTTCAGTAAACCCTCAATAAGAGACACTTCGCACAAAAGGACATTTTCCGGTTTCTCGTCAGTATCCCCAGAGGAGAGCTGAGGACACATCCTGCTTATCTGATCAGGGAAAAGTTAGTGATTTCTCTTGAGACTAAAAGATTTCTCTGTTAGGGACGCCACGCGCAGCTGTGGCCACACTGTTTAGCATAGCTACGAACATTATTCACCTTGTGTGACAACAAATTCACGGAACTCGATTACAGATATCTACAATATTTATTTGCCCAAAGTGTATTGATGCAAACCACCTGTTATCTACTCTCTAATGTTTCACAGGGCGAAATGGTCGCACGCATCCACCAAATGGACATCGCTCATACTTTAGAACAGTCTGCAATTATCACAACACCCATCAGACAAACGATGTACATGTACGATCAGGCAAACCGTGACCAATGTCAGCGGGATAAAACCGACTGCCATAGAGGGCCTGAAATTAGAAGATCGCATCAAAAACTTGCTTGTATACAAACGGCCGAAGCCGAGTTCGTGCCTACGGCTATCTTTCACCCGAGTTCACCACGGAAAGTGCTGTTCGTCAGGGTTGCCCTCTTTCACCCTTCCTCTTCAATTTCGTAGTCGAACTGATTCTTGGGGTAGCCCTATCCTCGTGTGAGAATAGGGCGTCGATCTTTGCTCAGATAGTAAACTGTCCGACTTGGAATACGCGGACAATATTGTTCTTTTGAGTGAAGGTTCAGGTAAGGTGACAGCTCTCTCAGATGGCCTACACAACAGTGTGGCAATGTTTGGGATGCGTTTTGCACCTTCAAAGTGTAAAATGTTGTTGCAGGACTGGGTTGGCTCAACACCAAACCTCTCCTTGACAGGGGAAGCCCTAGCTGAAGTGGATAAATTTTGTTACCTGAGCAGTTAAATCTCACCAGGTGGACAGATATTGGATGAAGTGTCATCGCATATACAGGAGGCGCGTTTGGCTTTTGCTAACCTCACTCATCTTTGGCGTCCGCGTGACATCCGGTTGTCTGTCAAGAGTCGAGTGTGCACTGCTGCAGTTAGGTCCGGCTCAGAAACATGACCATTAAGGGTAGGAGATAGAAGAACACTGTCGGTGTTTGACCATCGTTGTCTTCGTAGCATTACCCGAATATGGTAGGAACACCGTATCAGCAATGATGAGGTTAGACGTAAGGTGTTGGGAACCAGAGGTAAGCCTCTTGATCAAGTGCTGAATCTAAACAGATTAAGGTGGATGGGAAATGCGTTACGCATGCCCACTGATAGATTTCTTCGTCGTACGCTGTTCTCTGAGGCATGTATTGGTTGGAAGGTAGGTCGAGGTGGTCAGTTTATAACATGGCAAAAAGGTACGAAAAAATTGACCAGCGGAATCGTTCAAATGGGACGGGTTGGACTTCCAGATTGGAGTCTACGTGATTCACCTACTAAATGGTTCGAAATGTTGAGTGACTAGGTGTCGCGGCCAGTGGTGTAGTTGCATTCGATCTCTTTCTTTATGCTCATGATTTACGCCTATTACTTTAATGTTTTTAGATCTTCTTCACTCTATACTTCTTTTCACTTTGTCCTTGACTGCACGATGCTAGAAGGTAGAAACCAAGACCAGAGCACAGAAGTGCGAGATTATTGGTTGAATAAACTGAAACTTATACCTATTTATGCCTTTGATCACCACATCATCGTGGGTAAAAGATTTCTTTCTACTGTCAATCGTGCTTTAAGATGATACAGTTTCTAACGATGATGAAACGCAGGAGGAAAATAGTGATGACTATGCCAACAAAAAGAAAGAAGCAGAGGCAGTCCATCTAACACTTAACTGGGCAATCCGGCTTCCGGAAGGTACAATTTTGTACGGTGACAATTTTCTTGACAAAAATTATGCAGCTACAGTGCAATTAGTACAACAATCGATGCAAAGTTCGCAAACAGCAAACTTCTCTTTTGTACTATTTCAAACATCAATAAAATTGTTGATGAATCTCTATTTTGTATCATGGAAAGTTGTTTCTGAAAGTTACATACGTTATTCACTGTTACCTCAACAACTGGCCATAGAACTCCTTTAGAAGAGAGACCCCGCACAAAAGGGCATTCTGATCTTCCCATGAGTGTCCTTTATTGATGGGTTTTACCGTAGATTCGCGCGCGAGATGAAAACCTTTTTACTGGTGAATATTTCGCATTGCATATTTAGCTACCCATGAGTAGCATATAATGTGTGCTCAAGCTCCTCTTGCGGAGGAATAACAGCAACGCATCGCTTTGCACGTGCAGCGGAAAGAAGCAGTAGTAAACTGGTGTATTGGTTGCTTGAAGGCTAAACTTAAGATACGGAAAGAAGAAAAACGTGGCCAGATACCAACATTTCGTTCAGTCTCGAAAACCGCGAACATAAAACAAACTGGCGTCAACAGGATATTGTCTTGGTACAATAAATGAAAGGAAATTTCTGCTGAACATGTGGAAGTTCGGAAAACTTCACACAGTCAGCTCCATGATAAGTTGATTCATTGTGTGACTGTCTTCTGTGGGCATAAAACTGGATCAAAAGATCTGATTAGCAGTGCTTCACCCAGTGGTACAGACGATCATGGATTCCGACTGTGATGAACATCAGAAACGTACCTCGTCATTATCGACTAACTGGGGCTATTTTGGACATTGTGACTACCACTGGTTTGTTCTTCCGACGTGTCCCCGCAACTGCATATGAATTGATGCACGAAATGTGAGACAGAGCTCGACAGCTGGCTATATTTTTGGTTGTCTAGATCCACCTTTCGATTGTACGCCACAAGTTTGAGCGGAGCAACGGAGGACAAACCAACTATATACTAACGGGCGACCTATTAGGCCCAACCTTTGCAACTGTATTTTCTTTTCTTGAACGAAGGATGCATGATCATATTTCTCACACAGACACTGTCAGGAAGTCAAAAACGAAGAGAAAAACTTTCTTCTGAAGGAAGCCATTAATCAGCCGAGCATACCAGGCCGGACTGAATAATTAATAGCCGATAATTTATCAAGTCACACAAGACGTGACCCTTTTTTCCTAATCGGACAGTCATCCGCAGTCTGGCACAAATCTGGTCAACGGTCAATAATCAGTCCATTAGACATTTTATCAACCTAATCGGCCCGACAGGGCTTGAACCTAACTGGAAGCCTGAGTTTGGGAATGTTCCTTGTTTTGTTTGGCTTACAACGTTGCAATTCCCGTAAATATACAGTCGTCCTGGTGTGTTGTATTGTCGTCTTCTGAGTTGTCGTTGCAGGCTAGGGCGATCGGAGTTCCAAGATGAGATTAGGCACGCAGGTTTCCCATTCAGATCATAGAAAAGAACTCGTGGGTCATAACACGTTACGTCGATGACGTTCTGACTTTTCACCGACTCCGGTGATTTTCGCACTGCTTCCCAACATTCTAACTCGATACACCCATAACTTTCTGTTGCGTCGGAAGAAAACAACTCCTTACATTTTTAGACACTAGAATTGTGAGGCGATCAGATGGCACTAACGCGATCCATTCCTCGAAAAACATGGAGCGGACAATAATAAAGACTATCAAGTTTCGCTCTAATAGCACATAAGAGGTTTAGTGAAAGCCCGTTTATCGCGCCAGGAATATGTGTTCACCTGAAATGTTGAAGAAAGAATAAAGATTTCTTCCGAAAACACGAAAAATGCCACCTCGAAAGAATCCTTAATGTTCATAGCCACGACAGACCGAAAGGTCCAACCCGTGAAACATCAAATAAACTGGCTTGCGTCAGATTGGTCTATAAGAGTGATCATCTACTCAAGGATGTGCGTCACAGACCCAAATTCGCAATTCGAAGCTATTGGGACTGAGTGAAGCACTACTTATTAGATCTTCTAATAGAATTTTATGAGCGCAGGAGAAAATAACGTAATTAATCCACCTATCATGGAGCTGACTCTAACTCCGGGATTGTGTGAAGTTCTCAGAAATTTTACAAATGTTCAACAAAAATGTCCGTTTATTTGTTTTACCACGACGAAATATTTTAAACGTCATATTGCATTATGTACGCGGTTGTCAAGACGAAATGAAATGTTGGTATCTCACAACATTTGTCTTTTTTTCCAATTGATGAAATGAAGAATGGTCATAGAATGTTCCAAACTTAGGACGGAGGAAAGTGATAAGATAAGCCAGACAATCTTAAGTGGACAACATTTAAGGATAGATGACTATCAGTCATACATAACAATCATCAGTGTCTTTCGAAAGTACTGCTCAAGCGCAAACAGGATTCCCGCTTCCCAACGAATGTGACATGAGACCCATTTACATGCAAACCAACGGCGAACAACGTGCATTATTCCGCGATCATGCAACTTACCTGAAAGTCACGCAACACCCGGGCACCCATCCATGCCAGCAGTCGATCCGCCTGGACAGTGGGCGGTATCCCAAACAACCTTTTCGGGGCGGCTTTGATTGGCGATGCGTCGGACTGCACTTTGGCCGGTGGATTCCCGTCAGAGCGAGAATGTGCTAGTCGGACAAAACAAGCACCCAACTCGTCAAGCCAAAACGTGTACAACTGGGAGCAGGACCCAGTGGCGTGCTCCACTAAACCGATCAGTTGGAGCAGCAATCGCGAGGGCGGTGTGTGTACACGAGTAACAAGCACACTATCCGAGGTACGTGTGGTTCGACTGTGTTCGTCCAGATCGTCCGGATCCCCTTCAGTGTCCTCAATGGGAATGTGAATTTCGTGAGGATCATCTGCCATTAAGGTGCCCGGACCCCGTAAACTCAAGCAACTGGTAGTGCTTGTTCGAGATGTACTAGTTGTGGACGTACTGGCTCGTCCTTGGTCAACATGAGTAAGCTGACTTGCCAAGACGATCGACTGAAACAGGGTAAATCAGTGAATGCATATTGCTGCGACGTTCAAGGTACTCGGACAGTTCTAGAGAATTACTCGCGTTTTGGCCTAACTACTTATGAGTAGCAAACAGATGAATCAGAAAAAGAAACGCACAGGTTTGCGTGCAAATGTGAAACAGAACACGGGTAGGTTTTGGTTAGATGTACAGGTATGTCCAGAAGTGGCTGTCAGACTATGATAATAGGGCACCGAAAAGCATAAATATTTATTTCCACGGAGAACTTGCTCCAACACGGTTTCATTTTTGAAACTACATACAAGAAGCTAAAACTACTTGAAACACAGACGCCCTACTTGAGAGGATCACCCAAAGTACACAAGCCTGGAGTCCCTTTGAGGCCGATATTACGCATGCAAAACTCGGCTTATCACAAACTTGCCCGGTGGCTCGTCGAAATTCTTACCCCCGTTCGGAAACACATAATACCATTTTGTCTACAAGACTTGTTTGAACTCGCGAGTTTGCTAAACAGTATTGCAGTGAGTTCGGATAAAATGTATTCCGTCGATGTTGAGTCACTTTTTACAAAGGTATCTCTTCATGAAACAATAATAATAATAATAATAATAATAATAATAATAATATTGGTTTATTTCGGAAACGCCCGAAGCATGCCATGTGCATGAGCTTGTTGAAACAGGTGATGGAATGGACAGATGTAAGTCATGGAAATATAAAAACTCTCATGAAAATATTGGATAAAAAAGCTCAGAATGGAGAATAAAGTAGGATGAAAATGGGATAAACGTATGCACACCATAGAGGTTGTGTGAAGTTTAAATGAACTCAAGGGCGGTGCATTTTTTCACTCCCCGTTGCCACGTCATCTGTTGACCTCCCCGTGGTTTCCTCCACTCCCCAGGAGGAACGAAAAACAGAGCAAGGTACGGTAGGCGTGTGTTTGCCATACGTAACACGTGCCCCAACCAATGAAGTCCACCAAGCTGTATACGCTGTGATAGAACGGTCTCCGAATTAGGAACCAAAACTCGATTTCTGACCTCAGTATTGCTTACTCGGGCATTCCATCCCATCGTAGCTATACTACGTGAGCATCCGTGGTCGAAAACCTGAAGACGACGAATACCCTCTGCACACAGACTCCATGTCTCGCAACCATACAACAAAACTGAACGCACTACAGCACAGTATACACGACCTTTCAACTTCAGCGAAATATCAGATCGGCGTCACATGTGTTTCAGTCCAGCGTACGTCGCTCGAGCTTTGGATATACACGTGCTCACCTCTACTACCGTGCTCCCATCCGTCGTGACGCTGCTTCGGAGGTAACTAAAGCGGCCAACAAATGTGAGTTAGAAGCATAAAGTGAAGAAGATCTAAAAACATCAAAGTGATAAGCGTTAATCATGAACATAAAGAAAGAGATCGAATGCAACTACACCACTGGCCGCGACACCTAGTCACTCAACATTTCGAACCATTTAGTAGGTGAATCACGTAGACTCCAATCTGGAAGTCCAACCCGTCCCATTTGAACGATTCCGCTGGTCAATTTTTTCGTACCTTTTTGCTATGTTATAAACTGACCACCTCGACTTACCTTCCAACCAATACATGCCTCAGAGAACAGCGTACGACGAAGAAATCTATCAGTGGGCATGCGTAACACATGTCCCATCCACCTTAATCTGTTTAGATTCAGTGCTTGTTCCAACTAATGACAACTGGTTCCCAACACCTTACGTCTAACCTCATCGTTGCTGATACGGTGTTCCTACCATATTCGGGTAATGCTACGAAGACAACGATGGTCAAACACCGACAGTGTTCTTCTATCTCCTACCCTTAATGGTCATGTTTCTGAGCCGGACCTAACTGCAGCAGTGCACACTCGACTCTTGACAGACAACCGGATGTCACGCGGACGCCAAAGATGAGTGAGGTTAGCAAAAGCCAAACGCGCCTCCTGTATATGCGATGACACTTCATCCAATATCTGTCCACCTGGTGAGATTTAACTGCTCAGGTAACAAAATTTATCCACTTCAGCTAGGGCTTCCCCTGTCAAGGAGAGGTTTGGTGTTGAGCCAACCCAGTCCTGCAACAACATTTTACACTTTGAAGGTGCAAAACGCATCCCAAACATTGCCACACTGTTGTGTAGGCCATCTGAGAGAGCTGTCACCTTACCTGAACCTTCACTCAAAAGAACAATATTGTCCGCGTATTCCAAGTCGGACAGTTTACTATCTGAGCAAAGATCGACGCCCTATTCTCACACGAGGATAGGGCTACCCCAAGAATCAGTTCGACTACGAAATTGAAGAGGAAGGGTGAAAGAGGGCAACCCTGACGAACAGCACTTTCCGTGGTGAACTCGGGTGAAAGATAGCCGTAGGCACAAACTCGGCTTCAGCTGTTCGCATACAAACATATGAAAAGAGAAATGAACTTTTCTGGCACACTCTTCAGTGACAGACAGCGCCAGAGAACTGTGCGGTCGACTGAGTCGAGTTACACTTTCAGACCAAGAAAGACACAGATTGTGGGCCTACGAAGGATGTCTGTGCTCTTAGATTTGCCGAAGAGTAAAAATGTGGTCGATACAACCACGACCGGGTCTAAAACGGGCTTGATTCTCACGCGTACAAATTTCGCGGGCACTGGATAATCGGAAGAATAAGACCGGTGAGCAGTTTAGACGCCATACTTACCAAGTTAATTCCTCTGTGCTTTTTACAAGAGGACCTTTCACCCTTCTTGTAAATCGGCACAATCACCGATCCACACCATTCCCTGGAAATCTGCTCACTATCCCGAATAATACGGAGGAGTTTTGTTAACTCCGAAATCAAAGCTTCGCCTCCATCCTTGAAAAAAGATGGAGACAAACCATTCGGCCAAGCCGCTGTATACCTTCTCAAGTAACTTATCTCCCCATAATCTCAATTGCTGATTAGGCACTGATATCCGCCTGCATCGTTTCGCTGGCAGGTATATTTGGAAGGTCCACCATTGAAGTGGGCCAACTGATGTGTTCCCTAAAGTGCTCCGCGCTCCAGACGACGTCCCTGAGAGTGAATCGGTGAGTCGTCGAATTCTTTAATTAACTCACTTACACCAGGCTTCCGTGGACCGGTACCTCTAATCAAACGGAAAAGGTTGCGAGCATTGCCAATGGATGCAGCCTTTTCCACTTCCTAACATTTCGCAATCCACCACTGCTCACGGTCATTTTTCAGGCTCCTAGTCAGTTGGCGTCTCAGGGATTTGCGCACTTCACTGAATGTGGCATTCGAAGCGACGGATCTGCGAGCACCCAACAATGCAACTGATGTCGAAGATATCTATCGTTTGTGAGGCAGACAAAAGACTGTTTTTCCACAAGGAAGTTTCAGTTTAAAACATTCCTAGCGCTATTCTGCAACATTTGATCAACGGCAGACATGTAACTGACCCAATAATCGCGTTCAGGACAACGTTAGCAGCACTCAGGATTGTCAGCAAAGGATTCCTTACTACATTTGAAACCATAACTATTAAAACCCTAAAGCCTGCATGATGTACAAAGCGCATTGTAGGAAGAAGCAAGCGCTTCCATCTTAGTTTCCCGTACAGAAGCTCTTCCCTTATCCCACCTCCAAATTCTCACACTACTACGTCAGTACTAACTGTTCACACGTTTCTTTTAATTTTTTTGAATTCATTTCATTAGTTTGTTGTTAAATCGAAAGTCATGATGCGCCTAAAATGCAAAATATGAGCTAAGCTACCTACTTGTGTACTCATGTATGTGAATATTTGAAGCAAAATATCGAAAAGAAATCTCTTTGTATTACCAACTTTTGTATTGCCTCATTGATCACTTAACTAATCCGCGTCGGCTTATGTTGTTCTCGATTGATTAAACTTGGACTTCCTGACTAGGCTCCACGCGACCCGCCTACTAAATGGTTGGAGGCATTAAGTGGTGTCGCGGTCAGTAGTGTAGTTGCATTCGATCTCTTTCTTTGTCTTCATGATTTTCGCTTATCACCTTGATGTTTTTAGATCTTCTTCACTTTACGTCTCTAATCACCTTGCCCTTTACTGAACGATGCTAGAAGGTAGCAACCGAAACCAGAGCACAGAAGTGCGAGGTCAGTGGTCGAATAAGCTGGACTGAAAGCAGTAACTCAGACTGGATAACGGAAGAGCGGTTTTAGCGGTTGAAAGAACAGAACTAAACTGACTGTAAGTAGTTCCCATCAATCTTGAAGTGAGAAAACGAAAGCAACAATAATAATAAAATTAACACCGAGGCGAGCTACTTCACTCTTCCGCTTGAGTCCTTCTATCACCTGGTCACTACTCTGCTCCCATGAAGTAAATGAGTTATACTAAGAGTGAAAAAACACTGACCACGTTTGAAGACATTATCAAAAACAATTCAGTATAAAGGAAGCACAATAATAGTCACACTAGGAGTATGTACGTGTTGGTTGATTTCAGTTTTATAGGTTATTGTAAAGATCAGATGTTTGGTGAAGTGAGTGGACTTTCCTTACCTCATCGTTTTGTGTGGACACCTGCAACTCATCCGCGTGATCAGGATCAACCGGGGGTGTTGGAGAACGACGGCATATTGTTTCTAAAACCATAACCGCGCCAATAACACCCAGAGCTTTTGAAACCAGACATAAGCTAGATAGCTGTTTTCGAAGGATAGCTAAAAGCCGCTCCTGAATAGACCTCTGCTGTCGGTCGCTGAAGCAGAAAGGTGATGACGGTAGAGGGAAGTGGGTATAATAATATATTCTTAAAACTAAATGAAACAGTGCAACGAAATCCGACGGCTATGAACACAGGAGATACAATCACAGCAGTTTGTGGGATAACTTCCGGTTTGGCCCACATGATCCGTGCTGCTCAAATGGGATATGCGATTGGAAATTCAATTATTCATCCACTCAAACAAGCACATATCAATTCTGTTTCCGAAAAAAGATTAACTGAGTGAACACAGTCAGTGTACCACACCTACAGAGATGCATTTGGCGAAAACCGACCGCCTGAATACGATTAGATGGGCTGATTTTTCAAATTGCTTTACGTATTCTGCCGATTGGGTGTGATCGGAGATAAGCAGACCTCAGTCGATTATCCCCAATACTGCAGTGCGCCTCTGGGGCTATAAGATATACCCCTTTCCATTGCACTCATGAACTAATAAAGGATTAGAAGTAACTAACGCGGTCATGGACAATACCAATATTTCGATATATACCAAGGTACAGATTAGTACATGTTTGCACCAATCATCAGTCACTTGGAGGAACAGTACGTGAGCATCGATCAGTGACATTTTTATTTAGAACTGAGCCATTGGTTAGAAACAGGACGCACACTGACATTCACAGACACACTCCTACTGAGAAAGTTCTGATATATTGTGTTGTGGTGAAATGAGTATGAATCACTGAAAGTTCTGATACTGAAAAATAATTCATCATAACGCCTGGTTTTACTTGTATATCAACCGCGATTTGCATTCCTCAGCTGTTTTATCTGTTGCCGTGCGGATACTGGCCTCTAATTGAAACTCACTTGGGAATCAAAATAATCAACACTATGAAAAAGTAAGGGACATGCAAATAATAGTATCCAGTGAATGAACAGTGTGTGAATATAAGTGTGCCACCCTTCACACCGCCGTATTCTCCAACATCATGAACCACCGAGTAAATAGACTTATTGAACCCAAACCAGGAAATCTAACGTGCCTTGCATGGTGTTATATGCATTTCTGCCCGTTCTCTATACTCATTTCCATAAATATTTCTCCTTTTGCATCTTAGCTGTACACGAAATTTTCAAGCTGATTAAGGCCCACTCAAGGCCGACTCCTCTTTTCAATCAGCCTCGTTTGAGAAGCCAGTTTTTGCTCAGTACACATGGCCTATCCCACTAGTCAGTGTTCACAAACCATGCTTCCAAGTCATGAACTGGCCACCCATACTTTCACTACCTACCAATACTTACTTCAGAAAACAGCAAGCAGAGAAAGCCTCTCCGAAGACGTGCGCAACACTTGTCTCAATCACCCAGTGAGCTTTAGTACTTGAACTAGTGATTTTTTCGTATACCTAATATTGCATACCTCACCTTGACATTGCTGACACGGTGTTCCTATCAGATTCGGGATATATATATATATATATATATATATATATATATATATATATATATATATATATATATATATATATATATATGCATCGATAGTAAGCGGAGTGTAAGTGGATGGACAAAATTCCCCGGTATGCATACCTGACAAACGGCAGTAAACGCCAAACCGGCAGTGTGCAACCGTGGAAATTCTGCTCACCCACTTACATACTACTTATTGTCAGTATGAGCGGTTGCAAATATAGCCTCGTTGGGTACACAGTGACCCAAACAGAACAAATGACAGGAATCACAGTTAGTATCCAGAAGATCCACGCATTCAGTGGTTAATAACAAGGATTGATGGCAGTATGTCAAGACCAATGACGCCAATGTCTTAATTCATTCCATTAAACTACTTGATGCGTTGTGGTTCTCTCCTTACTTTTTCATATCACCGATTGTTTTGATTTCTGGATAAGGTTCCTTTTGAGAGATAGAAATTAGGATTGCCGCACAGTGTATGATTAATGGTCGTCAGGAGTGAATTTAACTCAGAAACCGAAAGACTCCTAAAATCAAGTTATAATTTTGCGAACACCAGTCCTCTTTACAGTATAAAAATGCCGGTTTTTCAAACCACTCAGAGAAAGATAGAGAAAAAAACAAGTAGGAGCATAAAGCACAAACAAGCAGAACGTTTTAATTGGAAACCCTGAAGATGAAAAAGCCCGACTGCAACTACTCGAGTGACCACGGCACCCAGCTAAGTAGACCATCCGGTGGACGAAACCGAACCTGGAAAACTAACAGGCTATATTCCGCCAATTCCAGTGATCAATGTTTTCATACATTTTCTCCATCTCATAGGCTGACCGCCTCAACCACCCTACAAATCTAATCGCCTCGGAGAACAAGGTATACCGAGTAAGTCTACTTTTGGGCATGTGCAAACACGTTCCAACCAACTTCACTCGCTTAGATTTAAAGCTTGTTCCAGTGACTAACCTCTGGGTCCAAACATCTTACCCTTAATCCCACCATTGCTGATATTTTGTTCACAAGGTATTCGAGCACTACTGCGTAGATATTGATTTTCAAAAACGGAGTGTTCGCGTATCTTTCCCACTTAACGGCCATGTTTCTGAGCCGTAAAAAAGAACGGATCTAACCGCTGCAGTATACACTCGACCCCTGACAAACAAATGGACATCAAGGGGGGAGGGGGGTGGAATTGAACGCGTCATCTGTATGCACAGCAAAACTTGACTTGATACCCAACCACCTTCCCGGGTAGCAAAACTTATCTACTTTAGTTAAGGCATCCTCTGTTAGGACAAGGGTTAGTGTAGGGCCAATCCAGTCACGCAGTAGCATTTTACACTTCGAAGGTATGAAAAACATCGCAAGCATTGCTGTACTATTTATCAGACTATCTGGAAGAACTTGCAACTTGTCAGGCTCTTCGCTTAGAAGCATCACATCGTCCGCGTAGACGAACGCAATTTACTCTCTGGGTACTCATCGATGTCATTTTCATACTAGGATAAGGCTATCTCAAGAACCATTTCAATAACGAGGTGGAAAAGGAAGGGTGATAGATGGCAATCTTGACGAACACTACTTCATGTGGTGAACTCAGGTGAAAGGCCGTCGTAAGCACAAAATCGGTTTTGGGTGTCTGCATACAATGATTTTACGGTATGCTTTTTAATGAGGGACAGCGCCAAAGAACTGTGCGGTCGATCGAATCGAATGCCGCCTTCAGATCAAGGAAGACGATGACTATGGGCCGACTGAAGGTGTATCTGTGCTTTAAAATCTGTCGCATAGTAAAGATGTGATCGATACAACCGCATGAAATAAACTGGTTAATTTAATAAATCTCTAAAAGTTCTCAAAGTAACAAACCTTACTTTACAGAAACCCCGAATAGGAACATTAACAAAACTGTGGTCCTTGTACAGTTATAAACGCATGTGCGTACCAAAATCCCAACCAGGCCAGAACGAGCACAATCAACCGTGTAATTCTCATTAGATTTGTGTATGCTTGATCCGAATGCCATGTGCTGTTGCTCGAATCTGAGGTCATAGCAGGTGACGCCAAGGTCCAGGCAGTCACAACTCGTATTACTCGATCCATCATACCGAACAGAATTGTGTCGAACTGTGCCAGATCTGACGGCCTTATGCGAGCCAAACGGAATAGAGCCAATAGACCGGTACGTGATACGGCTTTCTGCTTCGTCGTGCCACGTCGAATCCGACTGATTTTTTCTGGGTCTGGTAAGCATGAGAGACCATGCCGAACCAAATGTGTGACAATACACCGACGCTGATCCCCGATGCAAACTGGTGCGCAAAACAGGCCCGTGTACATGGCTGATCCGACAGCACGAACTGAAGCTGACATGTCTACACTACTGGAGGAGAGACCAACAGAATTACTGCATGGACTTGTAATCAACTGGTCGATAAAGTAAAGCAATGCGGGAAATAGACGATGTTGTGTGTTGGTCAAAAGTGACCCGTAAGAAGTAAAGAAAGCTAGAAGAGAATTCCTGCGCAATGGTTCCGGAAACAGTCTACCACTAGCTACCAGGCGACGTGCTAACGTGCCCGCTTCATTTTGTAATCGCGTGACTTGACCAACGGCACCAGCACTGCCACCGCCGCCAGGGTCTCCAAGACAGGTTGGATTTGAACCCGTGTGACGTAAACCGGTTGGACCGGACGCGATCTGGGTATCTGCCGCGCTGTGTATGATGCAAAGAATCAGGAAATCTTGCACCGCTTGATCATGAAATATTTGGAGCTCTCCTTCTGTTGCTTCGCATTGAAGTACGTTTGATGTGTCGATCGCGTGCATCCAACTAAAACCGAGAAACAAAAAGAAAGTCACCAACCTAGTGATACACGGATAAAGCTTGTCGGAATAGGTGAGATTTACCATCCGTTTGGTGGTTATCGGAGCAAATGAATGGATATCGTCCAAATGGCTGCCCATAATGAACTACTAAAAGTTTAATCCACAGCCTTTATTTCCAGTAGGAACCTCACCAAGAGGCTTGACTGCGTACAGACCCGTTTAAAAAGATCAACCGTTTTTTTAACAAATTTCGCCGACTCAAGTAACCACTCCTGGTTTGATCACAAACCAGAGGACTGCTTGGTTCGGCCTTTACATTACGACCTTACAGGTCCGAACGGGTCTCCGAATCAATATGATTCATTTAATATAGCTCACTGAGTCAGAAATGTGGACAAGCCATAATTCCACGTTCAGATGCGATCTCTTCGTGCTAGTACAAACAATCCATATAGATGTTAACAATAAAAAACCAGCTTCGAATATCTTCCGTCACTGTTAATTTTGGTCAGATTACACAACGTTTCACGTTTAAAATCTCATGCTTAAATCGATCATCAACGTAAAAACGTGCTAAATGTGAAACTCCTTCAAACATTCATCCTATTATTAAGTCTGTGAACCTTATGGGATATACGATGTTTCTTTGATGAACTGTCGTAACTCCAATTCTTTGTAAAATGGACAACTTTGGTTGTGGATAGATACCATGACAGTTTCTTTACACGCCCGACAAGAGAGCCTACTTCTCCTACTGATTGCTTCCATACTTTACTTTCAGACATTCGTATAAGTGTTAGGTTGACTGGAGTTTCATCCTCAGGATAAGCTCTTACTCCACAGTTGTTGTCTGTCTGTTGTTATCAACTCAGTCCCCTTATCCGGTTATTATCCACGAACACTTCTTGAAAACAGCAACATTTACTTTCTTAAAGGATAATCTTTTTGATCATCTTCGGAATCTACAGTCCCAAAGGATATGGGACCACAAACTTCACTACCGTTTTGTATGTTTTTGCGAGTCAATAATAACAATAATAATAATAATAATAATAATAATAATAATAATAATAATAATAATAATAATAATCGCGATTCGCCTCAATATTGGAAATTGGCATAGAAATTTAACTGCGTTTCCGCCCCATTCACAGAGGTTTCGACATATTCAACTCACTCAACCATTAGCTGTCGATTAAACTGAAATGCGACGCGAAGTAACTCCATTAAAGTGGTCTCAATCGAATCACCTGTAGACTCGATAGGAGTTTCCGGAAATTTGAAATAAGTACGCAGACGACGGGTCAATTTCGTCAACTCCGTGGACTGGCGTGAAATAGCTGGTCCGTGAATGACCAATGAGCGCGTGATAAGTGGTAAGTAAGCATAATAAGCCTCGGGAGTGTAACAACGATCAAGCAGCTCAAACAAAGTATCCGGTAGTCGAACAGCCAGTTGTCGATCTACAGAAAAACTGGTCAGACATTCGATCAGACAAGCGATTGGATCAGCTTGCTGTTGTACAGTTTTCAGTGTACCAGTAGGTGTAGTACCTAAAAGATCGGTCAATTTCAAAATTAATGTTGCTCTGTCCTCGTCGGTAAGTGCACAATTAGCGGCACATGGCGACGAGGCGAGATCTGGAAGAATTGTCAATATACTAGCTTGGATTGTAGGCTCTGATACCACTTGAAATAACTCCAGTAACCGCGTTGCTGTCTCCGCGAATGCCCGCTTGCCACCAAACATAGCGGTCAAACCGACAGGTTGTTTGAACTGTTCTAGAAGACGGATTGAGTGGGGAGAGGATGTGGCAACCAATTCCATTATAAGTTCTGTCAGTAGCGACCTAAGTGATGAAACTGAAAGCAGCAGCTGAAAAGTGGTTGCTGGTGAGCCGAACAGTATTAATACGTCATCTGACAGTGTCGAGGCTGACATATTATCATTGCCATCATTATTCAAGCCGTCTAAAGATAATGGCTTTTCAGTAAGCAATGGAATTAGCAGATCAGCAAATGTGGCTGAGCTGGATATGACGAGATTTTCATCGCAGTTGGTTGCCAGGTGACGTAGTTCACGTACGACCCTCCAAGAGAGATCATCGGCCTGGGTGACTAATAATTCGACCAGTTTGCTTCGTTGACGTGCAGAATGAGCAACACTCCACGGGTTTTGGCGTTCCGAAGATGTATTTGTGGTCAATTTATCAAAGTAGAATTGACCTGTCATTGACGACCAAGACACACCGGCTGCATGAAGAACCTCCTGAAGGTTCGGAGCAGGGACGACAAATACAGTTGAGCTGCGTACCGACTGGGAAAGCCAATTTTCACTGTCAGGAACTGAATCGTCGGTAGACGAATGTTCTTTGGATCGTGGACAACCAAGTGCCCCGGACAAACGAGAAAACATCGAGTGGCTTGTGCTAGAACGGAACAGGAAAAATAGAGTGGGTATTGTATACTTAATAGAATTTTTTAATTAGCCTCATTCTCTGTAGGCAGGAATTTGACCATGTTGTCTATGCCGATCCAATTCGATGACGAACAGCTCTTTCGGTGCACTTTCACGTCAGCTGTTTGTAGTACGGTAAGACGTCCTGGAAGTAAGTTTGCTGGATACACCAAACCTCAGTTGTATCCCTTATGGTATACTATTAATGCATGCTTGCATGAGTGCTGTGAAAGGAGAATACCCCCATATCCTCAACGGCCTACTGCTCTATGAGGGATAACCGGAAACCTGACCCTGAGACAGTGACAAAAAATAGTCTCAACAGGCCGCGTGTGGTAACCAGTCGGGAGACTAAATGCTTAACTAATTTTGTTTTACTTTATTTTCTTCGTTTCTGTCGATGCATGGACACCTTGCTTGATTTCAAGCCTATATATATATATATATATATATATATATATATATATATATATATATATATATATATATATACATATATTACATAAAATGTACTGTCGAAAATCGAATGAAAAAATGTTCTTCGTTACGGGCTTTACGTTCGCATTTTTTTACGTAATACTAAATAAAAGTTGGAAATATAAAATTCCCGATAAATGAACATTGTCCAAGTTAGGTCTAATATATGTTGCGCGAAGCTGAAATCGCGGTGAGCATGGTCAGTTTGACTGGTACTTGACAGACGAAGTTGAAATAAACGGTCTGACATGAATAATTTGTCAAGTTCTGAGAGTTGACTGAGGCACAAATACTGTTACCATCTGTGCAAGTATCGATTACATTTCTGTTTAACAGAAAGAAGTAAAAGCAACACAAACATTTGAGGAAAACTGCACCATCTGGTGGTTTATTAGCAATTTCGCGGTTAATGATAGGCTCACGAGAATAAAGCTGTTGACTTTTTGGGATACGTGACCTTGCGAATAAGGACAAACGAGCGTAGTCCGTTAAACCGATGAGGCGAACAACCATCACGATGCCAGTAAGCCGTTTCTGATTCAAACTTCGATAAACTTAGAGATCACGAGTGGCAATATTACAAGTCGAGTAACATATTCAATGTTGATAAAACAGATTTGTTGTTTTAAAGCAAGCCGGACAGAAGCTTTGTTGATAACTGTCTATCATGAAGAAGTATGTACTTTGATCAGTTCAATGAAAACTGTGCGGTAGATTTTGTAAATGGTACACAGAAGTGAATTTTTTAAAAATGCTTACGCAGATTATCAGTCAGAAACCATCTATATATATATATATATATATATATATATATATATATATATATATATATATATATATATATATATATATAGAGAGAGAGAGAGAGAGAGAGAGAGAGAGAGGTTAGTTTTATGACCCACGGGTTCTTTTTTTACGGCCTGTGCGGAAACCTGCGCGCACGATCTGAACTTGCGACTTCAATCGTTCCAGCCCGCTATGGAAAACCAGAAGACAACAATCCAGCTCGCCAAAAACGTGTGTGGGTACAGAAATTTTTATGTGGCATTTAAAGCGAAAATCAAACGTTCCCGAACTCGGGCGTCCAGCTAGGTTCAAGCTTTGTTAGGCCGATTAGGTTGTTAAAACACTTGCCGGATTGATCATTGATCCGTTGACCCCGATTTGCATCGGACTTTAGATGACTGCTCGATCGGCAAAAGGGGTTCCGTCTTGAGTAATCCGATAATATATATATATATATATATATATATATATATATATATATATATATATATATATATATATATATATATATATATATATATATATATAGTTTATTTTTGAAACAGCTCTATCTTCGTCTGAGAATAGCGGCATCGATCTTTGCTCAGGCAGAAAACCATCTGACTTAGAATATACGGACGATATTGTTCTTATGAGTGAGGATCCAAGTAATCTGGGGTGTATGGGGCATTTGAGAGAAGTAGCACCTCTGAGTTAGTAAACTGCAGTGCCCTTTGGGGTATCCTCCACCTCTTTGGTCTCCGTCACTTGCCCAACTCTCACCTGTGGTTCCACGAAGCTGAGGCATGCGTCAGCGGCTACACCCCGGCAAACCGCTCGACAGGCGGGCCAAACCAGGTTGAGGGTAACCGAAGCCTAAAAATCTCGGTGAGACGGCGCCCAGCATGCGAAGATGGATACTTCTGCATAAGCGGAAGAGATCTGTTGGATCCAACGGCTACCAAGGAAATCCGTCCAATCAACCGGGTTGCATGGGCCCCTGCGTCTAGGTTACCTCCACCGAACGGCGAACGAGCTCCTAGAGAGCCAGCGGCAGCCATGAACCAAGATCACTAGGACGCGTTGGGCATCCCGGATTCGTGGACCACCATCCAAAAGGCGTATGAGTCGCTCGTTCGGTCACCGGCTCCCAACACAAAAACTTCGTGTTACCCGACAGGTATTACTTGGTTGTGCACGGGCTATAGTTGCTACCTCGAACAAAAAGCAGAATGACGCTGGGGACGCCACTTCGTACCAAATTCCCAAGACTCTTCGTGACAAGTTCCCTCACACACAGCTCATGCTACGACGTCCCCGGTAAGCGACGCGCCTTGTGTTCTCCCCGCGGCCGGGGTGACAAGTATGCTAGCTGGGGGCCTCAGGACGCAAAATCACATCCAAATCGCCTGCTGGAATGCGAGAACACTTCTGGACATCAGAAGCCAAGCTATCACTGCACGAACGCTACATGACTACCGCATCGAAATCGCATGTCACCGATACCTGCTTCCAACATCCCAAAAAGCAATTGGTAACGTGGTACTCCAACGACGACCACACAGCGCATCAGATCGACTACACTCTCGTGCGATCACGCTGGTCATCTTCGATTGAAGATTGTCGGTCCTACCCGAGGCGCGGAGACGGGCAACAAGAATGGCACCGACCACACCCTCGTCCGTGCACGCTTCAAGGTTCACCTAGCCAATCCGTCGAATGTCTGCACAGCATGGATTATCCGACCAAATAGTGTCCGACAACGGATCTCAATTCACATCAGCACTTTTTCAAGATTTTTCTCCAGAAACTAAATAATAAACACACATTCTCGCCACCGTACCACCCACAATCTAACGGGGAGGCAGAACGCTTTGTGGACACATTGAAACGGGCACTACTCAAGTCAAAAGCGGAGGGGACCACGGACGAAGTTATTTAACAATTTCTATTCCTGTACCGGACAACACCAAACGCCAACAGTCCAGGGGTGTATCCCCCAGCTAAAATACTAATTGGTCGAAAATTGGAGACTATTCAAAACGCCTTATTCCCATCAAAACAGAAAGCAATTCACCGAACAAAAAGATGGATTTCATGTTGGTACCTCAGTCTATGCAAAGGACTACAGAGCAAGGAATCCACAATGGGCCCAAGCTGTATTTATTAATCGGAGGGGCACCAAACTTTACGAAGTGGAGACAGATAGTGAAACATGGATTCGCCTTGAAAACCAGCTGCGCAGGCGATACAGTAGAACCCCAAAACGGCCACAAGAACAAGCAGCTCCACTAGGAATCCTCTTGGATACGTTCAAACCACCAACATTGACATTGCGGACCAAACAGCCGGAAAAAGAACTACTACCACGTCGTTGGTCTGATCGACCAAGAAAACCCACCGTACGACTACAACTGGATCCCAGTAGTCAGAGCTACAACTAACAGCCAAAAGGAGGCGTTGGAAATTTAAAAACAAACAAAAACTTTTTTTGAAGTAAGCCATCAATCCCACTCGAGTGTGCTAGGCTGGAGTGAATAATCAGTTATCAATAATTTATCGGATTACTCAAGACGGAACCCCTTTTGCCGATCGAGCAGTCATCTAAAGTCCGATGCAAATCGGGGTCAACGGATCAATGATCAATCCGGCAAGTGTTTTAACAACCTAATCGGCCTAACAAAGCTTGAACCTAGCTGGACGCCCGAGTTCGGGAACGTTTGATTTTCGCTTTAAATGCCACATAAAAATTTCTGTACCCACACACGTTTTTGGCGAGCTGGATTGTTGTCTTCTGGTTTTCCATAGCGGGCTGGAACGATTGAAGTCGCAAGTTCAGATCGTGCGCGCAGGTTTCCGCACAGGCCGTAAAAAAAGAACCCGTGGGTCATAACACTAACCTCACTCATCTTCGGCGTCCGCGTGACATCCGGTTGTCTGTCAAGAGTCGAGTGTACACTGCTACAGTTAGGTCCGTTGTTTTACACGGCTCAGAAACATGACCATTAAGGGTAGGAGATAGAAGAACACTGTCGGTGTTTGACCATCGTTTCCTCCGTAGCATTACCCGAATATGGTGAGAACACCGTATCAGCAATGATGAGGTTAGACGTGAGGTGCTGGGAACCAGTTGTCATTAGTTGGAACAAGCACTGAATCTAAACAGAAGAGTGAATGGGACATGTGTTACGCATGCCCACTGATAGATTTCTTTGTCGTACGCTGTTCTCTGAGGCATGTATTGATTGGAAGGTAGGTCGAGATGGTCAGTTTATAACATGGCAAAAAGGTACGAAAAAATTGACCAGCGGAATTGTCCAAATGGGACGGGTTGGACTTCCAGCTTGGAGTCCACGTGATCCGCCTACCAAATGGTTCGTGACGTTAAGTGATGTGTCTGGTGTCGCGGCCAGTGACGCAGTTGCATTCGAACTCTTTCGTGGTGTTCGTGATTTCTGCTTTTCGCCTTGGCTTCGGCTCTTTTTCACTTTATGGTTCTGTTCTTCTTGCCCTTGACTTGTCGATACTGGAAGGTAGCAGCCGAAGCCAAAGCACAGAAGTGCGAGATTAGCGGTTGTAGAAACTGAACTTAACTGAACCGTAAGCCAACACGATTTTTCATGCGTGACGTTATAAGTGATTTCCGTGAAAATTCGAAGAGCGATGCAAAAAACCAGAACAAAATCAAATGTCCTATTCAACAGTAGATAGTTTCTGTCTGATAGTCCGTGGAGGCATTTTCTAAATTCAGTTCTGTATACCATCTACAAGATTTTACTTCACAGTTCTTACTTAGCTGTTTACAAGAAATATTTTAAAGAATAAACATCCGTTCATTACAGTAGGCTACTTTTTAGCTAAAACTCACAGGTGCATCTATTTTTTCGTTGATTATATTTTATACGATTGGATCGGTAAAAGCAGTTATCAATAGCTGTCATGAACATCAGTGAATATCTACGCATTTTACTTCAGATGAAAATAAGGAAAATACACCAACTGCAATCGAATCAGACGATCTGCAATTACTTTTTGTCACTAAAATTTTCTCAAGTGAAATGACCGCACTGCAGCCACCTGTTTTCGAGCTCATACGTTTGGAGAACAGGACGAGTAACGATAATGCGTATGGTATTACGTTACTTTGCCTCAAAATGCCTCAGTATGGTCGATGGTGGATGTCACAAGCTTCGAGGTGGCTACTCGTCCTGAACTCTACTCAAAATATTTTCAGATAACCGTGCGTTTACTATTCAATGCCGAGGAAGTCCCACTTACCCCCTTCCCATGATGGTGTACCCGCAAAAGTGAGGGGGCGAAAGCGAATGCCCGGCGACTGCGACTAACTATCAATAGACGCAACTCACATCGAGCGACATATGCACTGACTTTAGGGTCTGGGAAGGTTAGCGTGAATCAGTATCCCCGTCTACTCCTTGGTCATTGACCGCTTCATGGAGGGATTTGGCGGTCTGTGTAGCGTACGTTTGCAGAAATCCTCCCCAATAATTGTCATGTACTTGCACTCTTTCGACTATGCGATTTATTCTTGCTGATCCACGCACAACTACAGCACACTTCAACCAATACATTTGAACACGTGTTTATATCTTGCTCATGCGCCGTGACATTTGTTTGATTTGCCCTCAGACTACCGTGACGGTCGTATCTGGTCGTGAATTTTGCTGAACCTTGGTTCTCGTTCTTATTCGTTGTGGTCGCACAGTCGAGGTTTGTGTATAATTTGCATCCGTACAGTTTGTTGGTCTAGTGCCGTAGAATTTGCGAATCGATACTGTTATCCTAGAATTCGTCATTTTGGCTACGCGTTAAACAAAATCGTGCAAGGTTTAGTTTGTCGAATCCCCTAAAACTAAGGGGGAACTGAAAAACACATCGCACATTAACCGCGAGATTTATTTTGCATTGAGCGTTTGCCAAGTTATTATGTAATAAATGGAAATTTTCAGTGGTAGAACACCTCAGACGGACCCTAGTGGTCCCATCTATTCGTTTAGTGACATGCTGGAAGCCCACTCTCAGAGATCTCGTTCTACTTACGACTAGGCCTACTTGAATGCCTGGATGGTTCACAGTATTACTACCTCTTCTGGAAATCTATCCCCGTAGTCTACTACCCTATTGTTACAGGATTGAAAGCTAGGTTGAGCAAACTAGCTTGTGGTGGAGGCATTCCCATGAAAGTTAAAGGGCGAAAGCGAACGCCCAGCCCTCTCCACCGGGTTAGCTGACTGACTTATAATCAGTCGAGGAGAGATAGCTTAGTCCTGATTCCAAACCAACCAGCATCTGTGGCGGATGGATTTACTAGGCGCCCAGGATGTTTAGCCCCATTCGGAGGATGTATGAACTAAGAATCTAGTCACCGGTCCCCAGAGGGCTACGAGGTTTTCATATCGTCCAATTATCTTTTAGGTTAGACGTTCTAACCGAGGGCTTGAGGTGGGGTCCCTTAGGCCAACCCTCTACCTTGGTCTGGGCAACCACGTTTTTACACGAAATCTTCTACACATATATGAACACTCGTTCTTGTGCTCGACTTTACTAAACCACTCAAGGTGTGCAAGATATGACCGAGGTGCTGGCGGTCGGAAAAACCAACTATCAATTACCGCATCACCCCTTTTACCCGCTCTTTTACACGCAGCAATATTAATACTATCCCGTGTACTTCTCAGGTTGCCATCGACGAAGACGCCGGACACAGAAAACATTCTTTCTTCTAGCAAGCATCTCGCCAAAACCACTACTGAGACCGCAAGTGCTACTGAAGTTTGCAATCCTCCATTTACGTACTCTAATGCAAATGGGCCAACAAGCAGTTTTAGCGCGCACCCTCGACATACTGCATATTGACGTCTGCCGCTTGCCGAGACTCCCAACCGGGACCTCGCCACCGTAGTTCGTTTGAATTTGCCCTCAGGACATGCTTTTACTGTGCGCTTATCCGGAGATACCACGGCTTCTGCATCTGGTCACAAACGTGCTTTTTGGGGGTTAGTCCTATTTAGAACAGTGGTCAGTAATGCTAGCAAGAGTACCTAAACAAGATCCCTGGGAGAGTACTGAACTGTCTATGCCAGTCAGTCAGCAACTGCGATAATGGTGGTGGGGGCATACCCACGAACTTCCGACATGTACGGTTAACGCATTAAGGTTTATCGGGTAATTTTAACAGTATAAATTCATACTGCAGCAACTGGAATTACTGAGCGTTTTGCCATGGAATTTCATAGACATCAGCATTTTGAACTCAAGCCATATGTACATCCAGGTGTGTCAATGTATTGGTATGTGTACACATACGTACAACTTTAATGGTCCTTTTATTATGAATTCAAACTAAACTAAGCCACCGCTGTGTGGCACCGTAGTTGTCAAAAGCACAATGCAAATGCATGGGCGTTGAGCCGTTCGACGATATACACACAAATCGAGAGGAAAATAAATTCATTGTAGTGGACAAGGTGGATCTACGCGGATGAGCAAGGCGACGATCGGTCTAAAATGGTTCAGGTTCCGACTGATTTCAGGACCGCATGGCATATACCCGAAACGTCTAGTTTCTTGCAAGGGCGGGATCTATGGGTACGATTGTACTGTCTCGAGACAAGCTCGATGAGTAATTGATAAACAAATACCCCTTGTGGCACGCAGCCCGTTCGTAACATCGGTTTGTTCAGTAGCCATTTTACACGGATCAACAGTGAACTGATACAAAGGAAATCGACGACCGGAGTAATGCACAATGCTTGGTGGGCGTTTTATTTAAATTTATCGGTTAGATTCATCGAAATGCGCTGAAATACCTCGGTACAGACCACTCTATTTCATTCCCTCGAATTGAGTAAAGTAAAGGCAATTATTCGGAAAATTATAACGTGGGGGATAGGAATGAGTACCGTAAGACGTAATTCGGGAAAAGTGACAGAAAATCACGAAGTATATCACGTAGTTCAAACGATTGACACAAACCGCTCGAAAACCGTTCAGAAACTACTCAGAAACCGACCGGTTTGACAGCAAAACCGCTCGAAAACCGGCGATTTTTTGCCGGTTTTCCAGCGGTTTCTTAGTGGTTTCTGAACGGTTTCTGAATGCTTTGCGCCAGTCATTTGAAGTACGTGATATACTTCGTTAGTTTGTGCTACTTTTCCCGAATTACGTTTTACGATGCTTACTTCTATCTTTCAAGTTGTGATCTTCCGAATAAATGTCCTTATTTTACTCATTTTGAGGACATGAAATGGAGCGATTTATACCGAGGAATTTCAGTGAGTTACCTCAATATATTTAAATAAAAAACGCCAACCACACATTATTCCAGTCGTCGATTTTCTTCATATAAATTCATTTTTGATCCGTGTAAAATGGCTACTAAACAAACCGATTGAAAACTGTTCAAAGACCGATGTTACGAACGAGATGAGTGCTACAAGGGACTGGGCCGATGTCTAATAGCCGTTCGCTGACTGTTCACACCAGGAAGAACACGTAACCTTACAGAGAGCGTTAACCGCATAATAGTCAACAATCATCTCTGACACAGGGGGTCCAACAGAGAGTAACACGAGCGAAATCTTGAAGTAGTTCACGGGTGCGAGGTTTGGGTCCAAATGTTCCCGGTTCTTGTATGTATCTTCTTTTCTCCGGTGCCACCGACCTGGAATGGCAAAACTCGACAACTAGGGAGCAACCATTTTCGCAAAAGCGACATCAGAATAAAAATAAACGTTTCTCATGTAGTACACGAGTCCGACAATATGAATATGGGTACATCAATACATCACTAGCTTTGTTTTAAAATTTATACAGAAGAGCGATTTGTATATACATTCGTAAGAGAGAGGAGAATGGATCTATGTATAACTGCATACATGTACGAGTATACAGGATTGAAGACGAGACGTAAAAATATGGGGAGAATAATCTACACGAGGGCGATCAGAGAATTGACTGGAGTTGGCGTTAATCCTGATCAGTTGTCTAGTCTGGCCTTAAATGCCTCTTTTGGGGAGGCATTCACTACCTCCGGGACGAGAAGAAATGTTGTCTAATGAAGGTGCGTGGACAGGGTTTGAAGAGTTTCTTCGTGTTCTCACAGGGTCTCCAAGTTCGGACGAGTGAAAAACTGATTTACTAGGCCCGTTAAGAATAGATCATAAATCAGGAATAGGTCTCCCCTAATACGGCTTGCCTCAAGAAGGTAGAGATTAAGTGATATAAGACGAACCGGGTAGGGGGTAAAGCGTAAGCCATGTACCATTTTGGTCGCTTTTCGTTGAATCCGCTCCAAGATGTCACGATTTCTGACGAGACCAGCGTGTACTATCTGCCTCCAATATCCTAAAAGAGGTTGAATATAGGTTCCATACAGAAGATGGAAGTCCTCCTTGGAGATCATCGGAAAAGTTCGTCTAATAAGGTTTAGAACCCGGAAGGCAGTTTTACTGCTTTTTTTCTTGGTGGGAGAACGAGAGATTAATGTGCAGTCAAAAACCAAGGATCTTGTATTGTTCCACTATTTGTATTTGTCTGTTCCCACTCATCTTGAAGAGACGAGCCGGAGCATTGTCAAATGAAATGCTTGCACATTTGTCCTCATTTATTGGGAGGGTCCAGTCAACTGACCAACGTTTGACCGAGTCAATGGCTGACTGCAAAGCATTTGCATCCGTGTCCCAGATTGTGACGTCATCTGCGTACATCGTTATGCTAACCGGAAACACATCAGGGAGGTCGTTGATGTAAATGAGAAATAGGAGAGGACCGAGGGCAGCCCTGGGAGACTCCTATATCGGTGGGTGCAGGTTGAGAGCGAGACGTACACACAGGAACCGAGAAGGTTCGGTTTTTTAAAAAGTTCTCAATCAGAGGCAGTAGGCGACCGGAGATGTCGTACATCCTGAGTTTGTACACAAGCGGGATATGCGGGACACTATCGAAGGCTATGGCGAAATCGATGAACGCAGCATGGGATATCTTGCCATCATCGTGGGCCCGTGTCAGGCTATCCATAACGGTCGGTATATTAGTGATGCATGATCTGCCAGGAAAGAAGCCATGTTGCACTGGAGACAGTACACTATTGTCGCACAAGTGTGTCAAGATTTCGCGTTTTATGATGCGCTGGAAGACTTTGCCTATAACTTCAGGGAGGGTGTCGATCTCCTTTCCTATAAATTGGGACAATTACAGCATGCTTCCACGAATTTGGAAACCTCCCGTTGTCTATGCACTGTTGAAAGAGCGTAGAATATGATGTTGCAAGAGTGGAGGCGGATTCTTTAAGAATGCGAGGATGAACTTCGTCCGGTCCCGTTGAGCTGAATGGGTTAAGTTAGTTAAGCCCCTCCTCCACTTCTACGTGAGACACCGTGAAGTGAGCCAATGGGGATACTGTCTGCTTTGGCTGAAGAGATGGGTGTCCACACGCAAGCACTACTTTTGTGCTGAAAAACGACATGAAATGAGATCTGAGAACTTCTGCCACCTCAGAAGGGGAGATGGCAGGAGAGCCATCAGAAAGCGACGGCGCGAGCGCTGAGGACCCTGGGTCACGATTCCGGCGCAGGTGTTTATAGAGAAAAGAGCGGTTCGTACGCGCCTGGTCTTAGATTCTTTTCTGTAGTTTCTTGAAGTGTTCCCTAATCTCGGATTTGCAAAGGTTTTGGACGCATCTGAAAGCTTTTGCATCCGCCGGAAGGGATGTGGCTCAGTACTTTGCGAACATCTGAGAGATTTGTCGAGAAGGCGTCTAATTGATGGTGGCAGATGTGCCTTACTCTTTGGAATCTGCCGGATTCTAGGCACATACAGAATATCTGCCTTCAGGACACATTTCTCTAGTAGCCTGTTGCGTTCATCTATGCCTATGTTGTCCATTATGTCGCTTAGTTCGCTTCTGATGTAGGACCTCATCATATGGGAATCTGTTCACTTGAACAAGCGGGCTAGTCTGTATGGGGAGGATATAGCTGGCCACTTCAATATGTAGTCGAAAGAGAGGACTGCGTGGTCGCTCTTACCTAGCGGTGGTAGACGATTGACATCTACGCTGTGTTTGGAATTGATTACGATCAGATCTAGAAGTGATGAGCTTTGACCCGTTCTAAACCTGGTGGGACAGGCCACGTGCTGTGTCCAGGATTGCTCGCCCAGTAGATCCGCTAATGCTTTACTATACTGGCTGTCAGTGCTGAGGCTTTTCCAGTCCACTCCGGGGGCGTTGAAGCCCCCAATAAGAAGGTGACTAAGAGTGAAATGTTTTGAGGGTTTTCAGAAGCTCTACCATCAAGAGTGAATCTGCCTGTGATGTAGAAGGGGGCGGTAAATCACACCCAGAAGTAAAGTAGTGGAGGGGTAGAAGTGAAAAATTGCCCCCAAGTAGTCCATCATAGCTGATGAGATATATCGAGGGGAGACGCCCGGGGGTAGGAGGTCGCTAATATAGAGAGCCACTCTACCAGAACGTCCTCTTCCTGAATCATGACGGAAAAGGGAGTAACCCGGTATTCTTACTTCGCCGTCTTGATAGTCTGGGGCGAGTCAGATCTCCGTGACGGCAATGATATGGGGTAGACTAAGACAATTTGTATACAGGCATTTTAGAGCCTTCTCACTTGAAACAGGAAATTCTAGTAGGACGGGGTTTATCGTCTGCAGAAGAGGTGTCCTTTTAAAGGGCGGTGCCGACATACGGGGTGGTGGGAACACAAGCGGGGGTGTCTGAGGTACCCAACTCAGTGGGTAAGAGAGGAAACTGCCCTCTGATGGTCGAAGTTGAAATACTCGTGTGCTAAAATGACTGTTGTGGGAGTCGATTGCTGTGTGAGCGGATTAGTTTCCATTAAATGGTTTTCGTTTCTTATCCGCCATAGGTTGGGCTTCTTTTGCAGACGCTTTGGAAGAATGGGACTGGGGTAACCCAAGAATATCTTCCTGTTGGCTAAATTAAACTCTGATTGGAACTGTGGCTTCTTCTGAGGCTTTCTCCGGATGTGCTTCCTCTGTTTTTTTCTTTAAATTTAGGTTGAATTGGATAGTTGCTTTAAGAGCATCCTTACTTTCCCCAAGGCTGTTCGTATTGGATGAGCTGGAGGCCATTGGGGTTGTGAGGTAATTTGGAACAACTATGCAGACCGTAGTGTTTGCAGATGAATCTGACTCACCGGAATCCCCAGAAATCGATTGTCCTGTGGTTTCAAGTCTAGTTAGACAGACCACTGGAGAAACCTGCAATTTGGGGTATGCCATAACGGATGGGGCAATCCGCGGCTTTGCCACCTGACGAGCTTGCAATGGGCGGTCAAGCGCTACTCCGTGCACCAAAGTATAGGGCCTTTTAATCATCGCTTTTGCGCGATCAAGTTGGTTGCCGGTCCCTCGGAAGGGAATCCAGGATTAAGCCCGATATTAGTTTGTGCGTTTTGAAGATCAGTCAGAAGCATTTGGAAGGATTTAGAGGCAACTCCTGGCGCGTTCTGAGTACTTCCAGGGTATTTCTAGGGCTAGGTGCGTTGGATTTGCACCTCTAGAAGCTCAACCTATGTTGATATAGATCTCGTCTCCTCCGGAAGGCCTTGTGGATTTGATACAATGGCATTAAGACTTGAATGGCAAATGGCACGGAGAGGGAAAATAAATAAGCAACGGTAAGGGCACTGCTATTTTTAGATCTTGGCCTCATACCTACCACCACCGGCACATCTGTCACATAAAATTTTGATTGAAGTTCGAAAACATTCAATCCCCTCAAGAATTTCCGAGAATTAGTTAATTTTGTTTTTCCCTTCAGATTGTGGATGGTAGTTTAATCCTTGACTTTCCCAACCAATGAACAACGTTCAACCGCAGCGCATCTGCTAGGCAAGCACGATTAGCACCAGTGACCTTGAAGCTCAGCTCAGCTCAGTTCAGTTCAGTTCAGTTCAGTTTGCACAAGACTTTGTGTGGCTAGAGCCAATCGTATGTCCAGATATTTGTGTTGTCGGCGCGTTTTCGTATCTCCCAACACTGCGCGACCTTCTTTTTCTAAAGGCAGAAATTTTGCGCAGTATCAGCCCTGGCAGGGTAAGGTGGGAACAATTGTAAGGTTGATTAGACCTTACTTCGCGGTTTCCTTAGTAAACGCGTGCTTCGGTTCTTTGTACTGCGTGGACCACCTGCACGTTACTCTAATGTGCGGCAATGCACAAATATGTTAACCAGAACAGTATTCTCCACGACCCATGAGAACGAGAAGGCGATTGGGAGAGATAGTGGTTAGCGTGTATTTGGGAGCGTGCGTGAGAGCGTGCGTGAGAGCGTGCTCAAGAGCAACGGTCAAATGGCCGCCGCGCTTGGCAGTCAGCGTTCAGTTAAACAATAAACGGGGTAAAAGTATGAACGAATATGGCAACCGCTACAGGGGCCTCCTCCTAGAAGTCCGACGGAGTTGGGCTTCGATCGTGACGGTAGGCTGGAATTATTGGTTGTCCAGGAACTCCTCGTAGCTTGTCCGTTATATTGTTGGTGACGTCGAACGACTGCTGATGAGTTTACTGGTGCCTGCACTCTCGAGGTCCGATGTACGTAGGTCCAACTGTGTTTTGGCGCCCACGGGTCTCATACGAATGCAAGCCGGAAAATGTCTCGTCAGGTCCATCCAAAAAGGCGTCCAGTTGCCGTCTCCAGTGCCAGGCTGACCAATCGTCCCGTTGTCCAGTGAGCGGTTGGCTCCTTGAACGTGCACGGGAGTCAGCCAGGCTATGGATGAAGCCAATGTGACTGTGTAGATCCGTCTGTTGGACCGTAATAACAACACACAAACGATTTTCGGTGTTGTTGGAGTCGCTAGGAGACCGGAAGAAAATGAAATCATAACTACCGATTGTGATTTATCGGGTCTGTTGGGATTTCGTAGTTGGCGACCGCGACGGCTACTTCGCGTTGCGGGTACGGTTGGAGAATCTGATGGACTAGCTGCCGAGTCCTCACTAGGTGTAATTGGGGGTGGTTCGAGTGGTAACTCGCTCGATGCGGGTGACTGAGCGACTTGAGTGGGTGTAAATTGGCCGAGCGGATTGTACTCAGTGACGGCAGGCTTGAGACGGTCGATAGATACGGTGTCGTATCGTCCGTTGATATATACGACAAATGTTTTTGCTCTACGTTTTATCACCCGAAACGGGCCAGTGTATGGCGCTTGTAGTGGTGATCGAACGCCATCGACGCGAAGGAATACATGAGTAGCGGTTCCCAACGCAGTTGGGATATAACTTATAGAATGTTGTTCACGCGGCGGACTGGCCTTGAGCACTCGCATGTGCTGCGTAAGGCGCTGAGCATAGTCACCGTAGTCGAAAGTCACGGTTGGTGAGGGGGCTACCAACTCCCCAGGCAGACGAAGTGTACAGCCATATACTAGTACGGCCGGTGTTATGTGTAACTCCTCCTTAACGGTACTACGCAGGCTTAAGAGTGCTAATAGTAGTGTTTCACTCCAAAGGGGGTTACCGTTTGCTCGAAGGGCGGCTTTTAATTGCCGGTGGAGACGCTGAACCATAAAATTGGCCTGAGAGTGGTAAGCTGTCGTCTTAACGTGTTGGCAACCGAGCGAAGCGAGTAGGCTGCCGAAAGCGCCGTCAAAGTGTGGACCGCGATCGGTGGTCACTATTGCCGGGCAACCGAAATGACTAACCCAACCGGTCAGAAAAGCCTTCGCGGCCTCTTCCGAGGTGGGACGAGGGATAGGGTTGGCCTGCGGCCAGCGAGTAAAACGATCCACGCATTTGATTATGTAAACGTATCCAAGCGAAGGTGGGAGTGGCCCTACGAGGTCGACGTGCACATGATGAAAACGTGTTTCAGGTTCTGGGAACCTGGCTAACGCTGCCTTAGTGTGCCTATGGGTCTTAACACGTTGACACTGCAGACAAGCACGAGCCCATTGACGGACATCTCGTTTGACATTGTGCCAAACAAAACGCTCAGTTATCAGTTTCACCGAGGCAGTCACACCCGGATGAGCCAGATTATGGAGTGTCAGGAACGTAGGATAACGGTGGGCAGCAGGAACTACCGGCCTAGGGTGGCCTTGCGACACATCGCACACGATGGTATTCTGGGAAGCTGGGATAGGCACTGTGGTTAAACTCAAATAACCGTTTTGCCGAAGTTGTTCGATGTCAGGGGCCATAGTTTGAGCCTGTGCCATTGCGTCCAAGTTGATGTTAGGCGTTTGTGACAGACTTAGTTGATGTACGCGCGATAAGGCGTCTGCGACGGGATTAAGTACCCCAGAGACGTGTCGTATGTCCACAGTAAACTGTGAGACAAAGTCTAAGTGGCGAATCTCGCGTGGTGAGTATCGATCGGAAGCTGACTTCAGTGCGTAAACCAAAGGCTTGTGGTCTGTAAACACCGTGAGCGAACGGCCTTCGAGTGCATGTCGAAAGTGACGGATTCCAAGTAGATGGCCAATAACTCTCTGCCGAACGTGCTGTACCTTGATTCCGCGGGTTGTAGGCACTTGGAGAAGAATGCTAAAGGTTGCCAAGAGTCATCTACGAACTGTTGCAGTACTGCTCCAACCGCTGTGTCCGAGGCATCCGTCACTACCGAAATAGGAGCCAAAGGGTCGGGGTGTGTAATGAGTGCTGTGTTGGCGACAGCATCTTTGACCAAGGCGAATGCGGCTTGTGCCGTGTCGGGAAACACGAACTTCCGCTTACCTCCGCGCAACAGGTCGGTGAGGGGTAGCATCATTTCCGCACAGTGAGGAATAAATCGGCGGTAGAAATTCACCAGGCCGGCAAACTGACGCAACTGGCGAAAAGATTGGGGTTCAGGGTAGTTGCGAATAGCGGAAACTTTATCTGACAGAGGGCGAATACCCGGGGATGAAATAGAATGTCCTATGAAAGTGATATCAAACCGGCCTAATTCGCATTTCGTGATATTGATCGTAACGCCGTGCTGACTAAGGCGTTCGAAAAGTGCTCGTAAGTGTGTAGCGTGCTCTTTCTCTGAAGAGCTAGCCACCAAAATATCATCCAGGTATACGTGGACATTTTCCAAACCACGAGTTGCCTCGTGCATGAACCGTTGATAGGTCTGGGCTGCATTGCTGAGTCCAAACAGCATTCGCAGAAACACGAACAGCCCGAAAGGTGTGGTGACGGCAGTTTTATGGATATCGGCCTCTGCTACCGAGATCTGGTTGTACGCCCGAACCAAGTCGATACGGCTGAAGACGGAGCAACCTGATAAAGACGAAGTAAGATCCTGTATATGGGGAATCGGGTATCGGTCCGGGACGGTGACTTTGTTAAACGCTCTGTAATCACCACAGGGTCGCCAGTCGCCACTAGACTTAGGAACCATATGAAGGGGGGAGCCCAAGGGCTACTAGAAGGGCGTATTATACCCAGTTCTAGCATATGTTCGAATTCGGCCTGTGCAACACGAAGCTTGTCTGGCGATAACCGACGTGGCCTACTGAACACTGGAGGTCCCTTGGTATCGATATGGTGAGTGACACTGGTCGTCACTGCTGGGAGAGGCCCGGCCTGCCGAAACATGGCCGGGTAGGCGGCGATGAGTTCGCCATAAGGTTGGTGTGCCGGTGGTTGAACGTAAAAGGGCGTGACGTGATTCACTCGCGAATTATGACCCGCAACAGCGAGAGTGGTCTGACGATCCACCACTCTGCGGCGCCGTGCATCAACTAACAAGTCAAAGTGCTGCAGGAAGTCAATGCCCAGAATTGGGTACGGGACGTCGGCGATGATGAATACCCAACGAAAATTACGCTTTAAACTTAAGTTTAAGGTGAGCGACCGCTGGCCAAACGTGGGGATGGCCGTGCCATTGGCAGCGCGTAGTGTTTGGGCCTGCGGTGTGCTGTTGTCGTCTTTCTTCGGGGGAGGACGCTCACTTCGGCACCGGTATCTACAAGGAATAGGTTATTTGAAATGATGTCCCTTACGTTCAAAAGACGACTATTGGTGTGATACCCGGCTTCATGGGTCGCCACCACGGGCCGGGGGTTTAGTTTCCCTGATGAGCACCGGGAAACGTACACCCTGGTTCGCATCGTTTGGCTCCCTCACCGAAGAGACTGTATTTACAATACCCTTCTTTTGAAGAACCGACGAAACGTCGTCGCAATGACGGACTATGGAGCCTGGGTGAGCGTGCGCGGTGCCGCTCCTGTGACCCACTTCTACCTGCTGGGCGTTGCAGGCTCGCGTCAATTCTTGACAAAACTGACGCGAGGTCATTAGATGTTGGCAAGGCAGGCACCGTTGTGACGGACGGCCTGGTTACTCCAGCTACAGCGGGGTTTTATCGTGACATAATGTCATCAGCTATCGCTGCAGTTTCCTCTAGCGAGCATTTGCGCGTGGCACTTAGTAAAACTGGAATGTTATGCGGCAAAAGCTGCAGCCAAAGTTCCCTCAAGAGCGGGTCCTCGTCTATTGTCGGTCCTCTCAAGCGCTGCATCTCACGCAGCAGTTCGGAGGGCTTCCTACTTCCAAGCTCAACGTTTTATAGTTGTTGCATACGTTGGTCTTGCGTTAGGGTCGTGTGGGCAATGACACCCTCCTTTAAAGCCTCATAGCTTCGGGAAGAGATTATTACGTCCCTTACTTGCATTGTGACCTCTGGCGGGAGGCGGCCTGCTACCCACCTGAAACGGCTGGCGTCACTGGTTATACGGCAGTTTTCGAATTCTAACTCGACCAGCGTGAACCAAAGTTCTGGATCAGCAGGTGTGAATGCCGGTATGTGCAGCGTGATCGCCCCAACGGTGGGGTCTGAGCGGGGTTTCCGTTCAGTAGACATAGCGATTGCTTTATCGAACACAGACGGGAAAAGAAACCAACGATCAATGGGGCACTGTAATCTTCGCGAGAAAAGAACAAAAATCACGACGAACAAGACACCAAAAATATGTATTTACAAAAATAAATTATTCGGTAAACCGACCAAAAAAATCAACAGATAAGGAAACAATAAAACACAAAAACGTACGCAGACGGGACCTTCAACGGTAGAAAACAAGGAAACTCACGTGACCTGAGGATCACGTCGGGCTCATCAATTGTAAGGTTGATTAGACCTTACTTCGCGGTTTCCTTAGTAAACGCGTGCTTCGGTCCTTTGTACTGCGTGGACCACCTGCACGTTACTCTAATGTGCGGCAATGCACAAATATGTTAACCAGAACAGTATTCTCCACGACCCATGAGAACGAGAAGGCGATTGGGAGAGATAGTGGTTAGCGTGTATTTGGGAGCGTGCGTGAGAGCGTGCGCAAGAGCAACGGTCAAATGGCCACCGCGCTTGGCAGTCAGCGCTCAGTTAATCAATAGACGTGGTAAAAGTATGAACGAAGATGGCAACCGCTACACAATGAGCAAAGTGTATCTGACCCTAAAAGCTGCCTATAATAACTCGGGGTATACTGCCACCCGACATAGGTCTAGTGCTTTTCTAAAAGCCTTTACTGTTGTGGTATTTATGACCTCCTCCGGGAGCTTATTCCAATAGGGTACCACTCTATTCGAGAAGTAATTCGCCCTAATTTGGAGCCCCGAATGTTTCCTCTGTAATCTAGGGCTGTGCCCCGTTGTGCCTCTCCCGGGGATCTGAGATAAAAGGTCTTCTCGACCTATTTCTGGCAGTCCCTTCATTGCCTTGAACAGTTCTATGAAATCACCGCTAATGCGCCGTCTTTTCATCGAGAACAGGTCTAGGGCATGGAGACGCTGTGTGTAGCTAAACCCCCCTTGCGCGGCCACCTTCTAGTGGCTAGCCCTTGCACTTTCCCCAGACAGTCTATATCCTTCTGGCAGTGTGGTGCCCAGGCCTGCACGCAGTACTCCATATGCGGCCTAACTATGGCTTGGTGTATCGAAACGAAAATCTCCGGCTCTCTACACGACGTAATGGTCTAACTCGAAAGAGTTCTCTCTTGGCCATATTGGCTGCTGCTGTGCACTACTTCGACGGCTTGAAGCTGTTGTCCATCATAACGTCCAGGTCCTTGACCAGTGAGACCACTTGTAACGAACCCACACCATTCCCACTAGCCCCTGTATTTGTGGTCAAGCATTGACACTTGGTGAGGTTTAGTGGAAGGTCCCATTTGAGTGACCAATTTTGTACTGCTAACACCCCCCCCCACCTATCTTGACATCATCGGCAAACATAAAGGCGGGGTTTGTAAGCCCACTTGCTAGGTCATTGTTGAAGACGAGGAAGAGAAGAGGGCCGATCACCGAGACCTGTGACACTCCACTTGTTACATCTTCCGGTTTCGAGATACGACCACCCACCTTACCAATAAAAGTTCGCCCTGCCAAAAAACTATTTATCCATTGCCTTGCCTTTCCAACAATTCCCATAGACTGCAGTTTGACGTTCAGAAATCTGTGGTTTACAGAATCAAACGCCTTGCTGAAGTCCAAGTGGCAGTCCGCAATCGGTTGCCCTTCGTCCAGGCGCTTGGTTGCCTCATTGAGGAACAGCAGGAGATTCGTCAGACAGGATCGTCCTGCCATAAACCCATGCTGAGCATTTGATATAAGGTTGTGCTAGACCAAATGCCAAGATATCTGCTTCCTAACTATTCGCTCCAGGGACTTAAACTGTACTGAAGCTTTGACGTCTTGAAGTGTGATAAGCAGGCTGTTCGCAGCTATATAGGCGTTTGAATAATGTAAGTGTAGGATCCGTTTGATGCACTTATTGAGCCTTTGTGCCCATGGAGCTTTTTGTTTTTGTATTTTGCAGATCGAACACGGGCAACCCCCAGAGAAGACACTGATCCTGGCACACAGGTACGAGGCTGAAGCCCATATAATCGCGGATGCTGTGATTATCTTGTTATATGAATGTCACCGGTGAGCTGGAAAATAGGTCGCTGGACAGTGGGGTAAATGAAGAAGGGAAAGGGTTCAGAATACAAAATTTTGCATTATCTTGTATCTGGTATTCTCGGTGAGCTGGAAGATAGAATAGTGGACAACCTGAGATGGTTCGGAACACTGGTCTTCGCTTCATCTTGCTTCTTATATCGCCAGCGATCCGGAGGACAGATCGCTGGACGGGGGGAGTGGACCATGACTCGCGGCATTCCGTTCACCTTGGGTAGACCAAACGATTCCGTCGAGGAAAATCAGTCGAACATCAAGCAGCTGGACCTTTGAACGTCACGCGCAGTAAGCAGCTTGGGGTTCGTAAAGGGACACACGGGTTCGGGGCTCATGCCCAATGGATCCCTGACCTTGTGTACCTTCCGCTGTTCTGGAGGAAGGTGGGTGGGCAGCCTAGGCGTACCAGACTCACTATGGAGGAAGTGGGTTCAGTTTAGTTCAGTTCAATTTGCTCAAGACAAATGTGTTCAAGACCAGTCATGCATCCAGACTGTTGTTTTTCCGGGGTAGCCTTGGCTCCCAAAGCTGTGCCGTAAATGTATGGTTCGAAAGACAACTTGTGAGGCCATATCACCCTCACACACATGAGCTCATTGACAAAAATATCAACGTCTCATTACCACACCCCTCATTCATACAGCTGGTTCTGGGAAAGCTGCGTTCCAGCTTGATCCCAGGGCTCTCTTGAAAGTAGGCACATTGCGGCATTCAATAGCATCCTCTGACAGTCTAATCCACCTATATGAAGCCCTACTCGTGTGAAAATGCCCATACATCCAGCTTTGATTGTTCCCTCTGTAGCCTAAGACTATATCCCTTGTTGCAGCTTCCAGGAGCAGAAGCAGACAAATCACCCGCAAGTATGCCCGACAGACCATTAATAATCTTAAACATCTCTAGTAGGTCACATCGGCATCATCCATTCGCTAAAGGGAAGAAATCCGTCCTTCTAGACTTTGGATTTAAGATATCCCTCTCTGACCGGTAATCATCTTAAGTTCTAGTAGCTTCGCCCCTTGAACGTATTCCTTACCCCTGCGATAGTGAGCAGCTCACGTCTGTACACAATGCTCCAGAAGAAGGAGCTCCAGAACCTTTCAAAAATTGGCGAAGTCTTCCGATTTTCCCATGTGACGATGCTGAACGACCTAGTCAATATTTTAGTCGCACGCACGATTTGCGGACTCGATTCCCGTCCAGAGAATGGAGACGCAGAAGGTAGCGGTTGATAGGTTTTATTAATTATACTGGTGGCCCTGTATTAATTACAGGGGAAGGGAGGCTGAACAAGCTAATGACCTCAGCTGATGAGCTGGAGCGAGCCTTGCCGTTTGTTGCGTATCGTGCCGAAGGTTTCGAAGAGCTAGTCTTTTCCGGTACCAGGTGGACTTAAACAACTTAGATTTCAAGCAACCAGTCGATTGAGGGAACTGATGCTAGACCGAATTCCTGACCTATTGAAAAGCCTGGTCAGCATTTGCTAAACCAGTTGCTTACCTCAGTGGATGACTGGTGGGGATCACCCAAATGTCCTCAAGGATTTCTAAGATAGGCTGATGTGTCCGACCGAAGGAGATTATGATACCGCACTGGTTAAGTCGGGTCTGGATGAGTAAAAGTACTTTGAAGTACTTTTGTCCTGACCACAAGCCACGCTGTGTAACTGAGAAGAAATATTCGAAAAGAAAGACTGTCTATAGCTAGAGGAGGGCCTGACACCGGAGTTGGCAGCTCTTGGGGAGCGGTTGCCAATCCCAAGTAAATCTAAGTAAAAATACCCATTCATAAACAAGGCGCGCCTAAGCTCTAAGCTCGCGACTGCATTCTAATGAGTTTGGTGTTTGCGAAGCCGCTACAATGTCCCTCTGGCGTTATTTGCAGCTCTCCGGTATTGCTTTGAGAACTCAAAGCCATATATGTCTACCACACCTATGTCCTTCTTATCTGACACCCTTTGGAACGGAATATTTCTCTTTCGGTTTGTGTCTGTATTCAGGGTTTTGCTTTCGCAGGGATTCAATGGTAAATCCCATCGACCCTCTCACTTGAGAACCACATATATATATCATGCTCTAAATCGAGAAACGCTATCTTCATATCCCAAAAGACGAAACAAGGGTTGCCCAATTCTTTTGCAGGGCCTTTTATGTACAGGATTGAGAGCTAAGTTTGGGTGCTGAACCTGGTGGCACACCACTTGTAATCAACTCCGCGTCGATAACGGCAGATTCGACGTAGATGAAAGCTGCCCGTCGTGAAAGCGTGTTGCTAGTCCTACGAGTTTTGTAAGAGCATGGTTGTGAAGCCACAACACGAGGGCATTCGCGGTGGTTCCTCTGGGGGCACCCTCATTGTCTCAGGCTTTTTCTGGAAGATTCAAGCTTCCCAAAACCATAAAGTGCTGCGACGTACTCAGCACCTGCAAAAGTTGGGATAGTTCAGAGTCTCCCCGTTCTATTCGTGGTTACCATCCCTAACGGCCACTGACCTAGGCGAACGCAATACGCAACGGCTAGTATGTTGGGTGTTACGAGTGTAAGTCAGATCGCCCACTGAATATAATCTGCCCTTACTAGAAGGAGGGCTCCTCCACCCACCCTACCGTCTATTCTATCCTGTCTATCGGAGGTGTAGCCACGACGCAGATTTGCAAAAGTTGTTTCGTCTACTGTCAACATCATCCCAGCCGGCCAGTGGAGCTCCGATTCCAATAAATGCGGCGGATTTCGTTCCGGTGCAACTTTTGAACTAAGGAGAGTGTCCGGCATGATTCTAATATACTCTACTGCGAAGTGCCCAGCTCTTGAAGCTCTGCACCGCAGCAGGTCCCTGCTTTATATACTCGCAAAGACGGAAGCAGGGGCCGCGGTTTTGGCGGTTTGGTTGCCTTCTAAAGCCCCTATCTATGACACCTTGTGCACCCTTATTTATTAGGTAGCCCCGCCATTCTCAGGACATTAAAAGAGTACCCATGTTGGCCTTCCCTTCTGATCGGCACCTTTTTGATCACCGGTTCTGCACAGTCGTGCAGTAGAAGGCTCTTGCTCTTCCTGACGACTCTTTTTGTGATGGCCCCCGTATTTGGAGCACTTCAGATTTTTCTATCCTCTGTCTGAGCTCCTCTAACTTCACGGCTTTTCCTGGATTTGTTTCGTGTCTTATTACTGATGCCACACGGTTTGCCCTTCTTTACCGGCTGTTCCTTCGCCTTGGCTACTGTGCACCTTGCTAGCATGGGGCTGTTTGGTAACTCTTTCACCGAACTTCCCGTGGTGGTCCCGTTATTCTATTTAGCGATCCCCATAGAGTACGAGAGAACTCCTGTGCCACAGATACACAGAGAAAACATATTTTATTCAGAGACTCGAGTTTCCTGGGCAGCTCACGGCTTTTCTTGGTCATGACAGAGCAGCACTCATGGCATCACTCGTTTCACCTATGGCACAGTATATCGGACTAAATATACTCTTCGGACAGCCAGTTCCACATGAATTTTCGTCGCGAACAATCGTCATGCTATCACTGGACTAAAAACGTGTGAACCAGAAAAAGAATGGCATATTTTATTTTATTTCTCGTCTATGGTCGAGACAAACGCGCAGGGGCATGATCTTGGTGTACAGCATTACTTAGTAAAATGAAATATTCACAAACTTCAGGTATAAAAGCCAAAAGTTCCAGCTGTAGAAAAACATAGCCAGCGATAGTTTATATGGATCACTCTAATAATGGTTTGCCCGCCAACTTTGAACCGGTTTCGATTTCGCGCTGGGCGGTGGCACACCTCGGGGATATCGAATAGTTCGTCCATTCGCACTGCTAGAAGTGCATTATTGACGAAAATGATGAAGCCATGAAAAAGAGCGGTTTACCGGGTATCTGCGAACAGCGAAGTTTTGAATAGGAGGAAAAAGAGGTTGTATGGAAGTGCACTCGGGGAAATTGATGCATGCGAAGAGAATAGCAAACCATGAAGCTGATGCAAACCCTGAATGTTGGTTCTACCGGGGTTCAATAAAAGGAATGAGTTATGAAACAAGGGGACATGAAACCAATTTTATGAATGTACATTTTTGTACTTTGGTGAGTGTGGAAGTAACAAAATTCCATATGAGGGTGAGTTAGATTTCAGGATCAGTAACCTGTACCATTCAGAAATGCGAAAGTACAACTGGAGGGCCCTGGAAAAGTGGAGGATCAGTTTCCAGCCGGACACGAATAGAGGGAAAAGCGGACAGTTGTAACCGATACTAAAGTGGAAAATCTCCGCATTGACTTGGGAAATACTATGCTGCTTCACTGACATATATATATATATATATTGAAGCATTGAACATAAATCTTATTCGGCGTCATTACTGGTAATGTACTACATTCTATGGGTATAGTTCGTCTGGCGGGGTGAAGGATATGTGTCGGTCAATCAGCCCAGTGTGGCGAGATATGACGGATGTAAACGACGACTGGTATATAAGCAGGTTGCGATTGAACTGTTACTTGTTTTGGCTATAATGTTGATATCCGCCGGAGAGGTTTTGTGTTAGAAAACCCTAATTAACACGACAGGCCATCGGGGGTAATTTCTGCAGCGCGGCTTGCTTGCAGTCCCAGATGCTGTGAAAGGTCCCAATTGGGTTCCCGTCGGTAAGAGTCAAAGTGGCATTTTGGTTATCAAGTTTGGTGACTGAGACAGTGGGGGGCGACGAACCTGAAGTAAATAGGGATTGCAGTCTGGAAGTGGTTCCAACTGTGGGTTAGGGTAATATTTGACGACAACAGTAATGAACTGGTTAGGTTTATGTGGATGAAGCAAGGATAAAGTTCATTTAAGCGGTCATTGCTTGCGTGAGTGTGCGTGTGTGATGTAATCAACGCTACTCCCACATATGCAAAAGGACTTTAGTAAAGTCAACGAACAATTGGCGAACACTGCCACACGTTTGATGGGGGTTATGGGGTATACTGTGCATCGGGTAAGTGCGTGTGTCTGGATGTACAATAGAATCGCATATACCACCACATATCGGAAAAACGTTGTGTAACGTCGACGAAATACTGTGAGCACTGTAACGTGTATGACGGAGACCATGCGGCATAAACGTGTATAATGTAGGTGTGTGTGAGTTAGGGTGTATGGTGGATCGATACATGAGTGTGTCATAAATGCTCCCATGCATGGGGGTTTCTTTATCCACCTCAAAGACGACTGCAAATGGTCCACTGGGTCTCCGGGATATCGACTTCTCCGCCTTCACTCTCGAAGAGGCTGATACTTTATATGTCGCGAATTAGCCCTCCGTTGGCTGTCTCCAATTTCACCTTTATTATCATTTCGTCAGAGCTTCCGATGGTTTCCGTAAACACCCCCAATGACAGGTGCTGAAATGTGCGCGTTTATCTGCGATCAGTTCTACATCCCCAAGCCTGAATGGTCTTGTTTTGACCAGTCAATTCTGTAGAGCCTGCAGCGCCGGCAAGTACTCCCGCAGCCAGCGCTTCCAGAAAACGTTGACAAGATAGTTCGCCTGCTTCAATCCATGGAAGTAGCTCCCACGAAAATTTACCGGCCCTAGGAAACCCTCGCTCGACCTAACGTCAATGGGTCGTTTGGGGTGAGCGCCAGATGAGTGGGATCGCCGTTCATTACTGGAACCAGCGGGCGGCTGTTCAGAATTCTCTCTACCTCAGTCATGACGGTTTTCAGCGTCTCATCGTCGGGCGGCTATTGCTCCATGATTGACAGCAATATCCCTCTGGCGGACTGGATCATCAGTTTCTTTGCGCAGCAGCGGTGACTAGCCTACGGGGATTGAAATGCCATCGTATGCCGTAGGCTACGGTTCGATCCTGCAATTCGCCCGTGCTTACGTTTTTGTGCCAACGCTGAAATTCCCGGTGAGCGCCCACAAAGTTCTACCCGTTGTCAGAGTATATATCGGCCAGTAAGCATCTTCGGTTGATGAATTCCTGCAAGGCCCATAGGAAGGAGTCTTTCGCCATCCAGTGTGTAACTTCTAGGTGTACTGCAAGTGACTTCATACACGTCGTGATACACCCATGTCGTTTTCCAAACCTCTTCCCGCACTTGATCCAAAAGAGCCTGAAATGGTCCAACCGGGTGTAGCTGAGCGGCCGCCAGTCCTCAGTCACTCTGCGGCGGGTCCGTGTTTTGTTTGCCCGCTGCGGCATTGCTTCTCCTACAATGTATATAGCGTCGGATTAGGCCTTTGACAGTCGCTCTTCCTCCCAGCAAACAAAGGCGCTTTCGGATGACGCTCGCAACGTGACTTTCCCCGGCATGTCCCTGCACGGCGTGGACGTGTTGAATCATTAGCTCTACTACAGGTTGTCTCGCTGGCAGCAGTACAGGGTATTTGGTGTCGAAGCGCAGGTGAGAGTCGGTCGGCTAACCATCCACCCGCAGCAGTCCATCAATGAGTTTGGGGTTTAAACGCTTCAATTTGCCTCCCGAAGATGAAATCTCTTTGTTGATCGGCCCCACTTCTTCCGCACTCTCGAGTTCTCGGGCGAAAGCCTCACGTTGAATCATTCTGAAACTAGCGTATTCTGCAGTTTGGAGCTCATCGGGACTTATCGGGCCGACTCGTATCCGGCCTGAGTGGCGTAGCCCTTTCATGACAAGTAAATTTCTCTTGAACCTGGTTAACTAAACTATCGCACGAGGTGTCTTCATCCAGGAAGAGAACCTGAACAATCGCGATAGAATGGATGTCGCTTCGACGACGTTGGCCGCTATCACTACGCCTTTGATCTCCAGTTCCACTTCCGTAGATGGTTTTAATTCGAACGCAGGCCAGTCCTGTTTGGGTACTTGCAGGAAGTTTGGCCTTCTCGTCTACGTGCCTATTTGCCTGAAGTTGGTCGCACCTCGGGAGCACAGGTCGGCTGGATTATCGCCAGACCTGACAGGCTTCCACTGGTTCATGGCTGATCCATCGTGGATAATCGTGAGTCGGTTAGCGACGAAAGTACTAAACCGGCTCCGGACGTTGTTAATGTAGTAAAGTACTATCGTTGAGTCCGTCGAAAAGCCAACCAACCAAATGTAGAAGTCAAAACATTTCTTCACCGCTTGCTCCGCCCTGACTGTCAACACTGCTGCACTGAGTTCAAGGCGTGGGATTGAGACCGACTTCAGTGGAGCAACGCGGGCTTTAGCGAACAGGATCCTCGTAGTATATTGTCCATCTCCTTCGCACCATCGTCCGTACACCACAGCTCCACAGCCGACTTCGGATGCATCGGAAAAGGCATGTAGTTCTCCAGTCAGCGTCATGTGGCCAGGAGTCAAACATTGTGGAACCCTTATGTCCCCTTATTTCATCAAGGTGTTCAAAATTTCTTCCCAGTCCAACCGGTCCTCTCGGTCTAGTGACTGGTCCCAATCAAATTTCTTACCACGCAGCCGCTGCAGCAAGATTTGTCCGGGTAGCAGTCAGGGTGAGACAAAACCGAGCGGGTCGAACAAACTGGAAACAGAGGATAGTATACCAAGACGGGTTACTGTCAGCTCGGGAACGTTTAGCTTTAAAACTGTGTATTTGTCGACCATACCACAATAATATGTATCAGTTCATTGGAAAATCTTTCGAAGACGAAAGAGGAAAGCTGGTTTATATTTTCAATCACAAACCTTGCCTATTAGTATTGATCGCGGCGGGAAACCCAGCACATACATTCTCGTACGCATAATGCGCACAACAACACGCGAGTGAAAAACCCAAAGACCGAAAGAAGTGAAATAAGAAAACACGAGCGAAGGACAGCAAGCGAGAGTTTTAGCCACAGAGTCAAAACTCAGGCACAGGAACAGTCGACGAGCAGATAAAAAAATTAGAGAACAGCGGTAAGGAGAACCCCACCCCAAGAATGGGAAACTAAAACAAGCAAGCAAATGCAGTTTATTCTGTGTGCCAGACGAATTCAGACGGAGAACGAAGGAGGGAGATGAAAGGATCAGAGCGATACTAATAATAACCCAAAACGATGGCTTTGTAAAAAGTACCCAACTACAGAATAATTCTTGAGTCACGCCTCCTAGCAGGAGTATCAGTTTTCGTCACAGGCTAAGCTACGCCGCGGTCATTTCGAGACCAAGGTGAATATCCAATACAATGGGTTGGTTTATGTGCGATTCACTTTACCTCACCCGGGAATGATTTGACTACTCGAAGTATTGGCAATTTATATATTTCTCAGAGCACACTTGCCAGTACCGACACCAGAAGTGAGAATTTTACGTATTAATTTTTTCTTCTAAAACGGACTGATGGCCATGGTCCTTCAACAAGGCTGTTTGAAGGTGCGTTTGTCTTGAAGAACTTTTGAAGGGAATTTTGTGGCTCTTCAACCAATTGGTCGGCTAGTTTTGCATAACCACTTTCGGCCGGATGTATATAGTCGTAAATATCCCGATGTGATATAGATCGGCTGGCTGGATAAAGTTTTCCCAGTCCGGATGGATAGAAGTAGCTTTGGATTGTTGATCAGATTCTTCCGACAAAAGCTTATTCACCTTTTCCTGTTCGGCTCGCCAGGGATTCGGCCTCGGCCACATGGAAGTAAATCCATAACAACGACCGATGAATGCGGCTGCTTTCTTTTAACCGTTTCAACAATTGCAGTGATTCTTCTCACAACTTCTTCAGCAGAATTTGTCACATTATGGGTTCCTATCATTATTACAATAACTTTAGGTGAAAATCCATCTAACTCGCTACTTTCAATCTGCCCAAATATATTTTTGTGTCTGATCACCGCATATGCTAAATTTAACACAACGCAATGGTTCTAAGTGTGTTTGATACACTTTCATAAATTGCTTGTCCAGGAGTATCGAATAGCCGAGAAAAACGAAGCCCGGCTCCAGCCCACTGGTTTGGAACTCGAATCTCGTCTGCTGGCTAATACAGCAACCATCACTCGCCGGGTCCGGGGCCTGAACAGGATCAACCTAAGACATCGCCGGGTCGCCGAGGCGGAGCGTAGCCTTTCGGAAAGTCCGCCGGTTCACTCAGTCCAATTCAGTTCAGCTCGAAAACAAAGTCGTCCGTCCCCGCGTCCCATAGTATTCCTAAAGCGCTTTCGGTAGGGAGTGGAGAGCCGTCCAAATCTCTTACCCGTTCGTCCCTCTCGTGGTACGGAATGACCTCGAGCACTTCTGAAGCGTTCAACATCCATTTCGTTAGATGAAAGCCGCCCTGTTCTAGCAATCTTCATATTCTTCGGAACTGAGCTACGGCTGAGTCTACGTCATCGAATGACACAAGGTGGTCGTCGACGTAGACGTTTCTGCTGGCGATATCTACCACCGTCCGATGGACTAGATCTCCATGTTTATTTCGCTGATTCTCGAAGAGCGCAGTTCACACAGAAAGGCGATCATATGGCTCCGAGTGTGTGGACGGTCATCCTGCAATTTATCACTGCGTTGTCCCAGTCGTTCTCTTCCCACCACAGGAAACGTAAAGCATCTCGTTCTCCTACTGGTATTTTTGCCTGGTGAAACATTTCCCTGATGTTGGCAGACAAGGCCACTCCACCGAATATGAAACGGCACAAAACTTCGAATATTGGTGTGGTCCAGTCAGGTCCTTGTAGTAGGCGATCGGTTAGCGACTTTCCCTGGAACTTGGCTGCACAGTCGAAAACCGCCCGCAGATTTTTGGGTTTCTTGGGGTTTATAACCGGGTAGCGAGGTAGATACCAGATACCCTTTCGGCAGTCGGTGGTTGCAGGCACTTATTCAACGTAGCCGAGAGCTTCGTTTCGCTTCAATAATTCTGCTTATCGTTCCCACAGATCCTGGTCTCGAATAAAGCTTTCCTTCAGTCGTAGTAGACTTTGGAGAGCATAGTTTCTCTCATCAGTCCACGGATCAGCAGATGTGCGCCATGAGGGGGAAACCTCGAACCGTTTTTAAGGCCTCTAGTTCCTTGCTGCACTGGTTGCAAAGCGGAGTGATCCTCTTGAGACAAAGATGGTCCTTCTTCTCCGATGCCATGAAACTCCTTTTCATACAGCCGCAGAAGATTATACTCTATGCGGTCCGCTTCGGCGGATAAATAATTCAAGGAACCATGCCCACCTACAGGAACATATAATGTCCATCCCAGTGCTGTACGTATGACATAAGGTGCCTGGCGGTCGCCCACTCTCTGGTCAAGTACCTAATGCGCCTCTGGCACGTCGCAGCTGATGGGGAGGTCCACTTCGTCGTCTTCCCAGTCTACAACACTTACATCCTGCAGGTGGGGCTACCTAATCGAGGTGGCGTTCACCGACCTTGGTGCTCGCATGGGGAGATCAGCTAACGTGAATGCCTCCGTTGGTTCAATTTCCTCGTGAGTGTCTAGAGAGATGAGTTGCAGCCTCAATCTACCGGCGGTCATTACCTGCGTTCCGCCCACCGTGCTCACTGCCTACGACATCGCACCTTTAGCGAGTTGGTGTTTGTCGGCAAACCGCTCTTTCACTTAAGTGGTGTCGGATCGACTATCAACGAAAGCCAACGCCTTGACTATCCCAGTCGGAGTCACTACTCCCACGTCCACCACGCCTAAACGTACCGGTTTACTGGCAGATTGTGAAGTTGAACAAATCACGCTGGGCTTGGTACTCGCCTCGGATATGGTTACTCTCGCGTGATGCAGCAGCCGATGGTGTCTGCCCGTGCAGCCCTCGTAACCACATCAATTCCTTGTCCTACAGGCTGCTGCCCGATGCGTGGTGTTGAGACAGATAAAACATGCTCTTGCCATCCTCGCCATTCCCCACCGTTCGTCTATTGTGGCGTTGCCGAACTTGGGGCATTCTGGTAGTCCATGGCTAGCATCACAGGATCTGCAATTTGGCTGCGCCTTGGCATCGCGTAAAATGGCGAGCGCATTGGTCCAAGGTTGATATTTTGGATGTTTCCGTACAGAAGTTTGAGCCTGGCTAGTACTGGGCTTGTTTGCCCGGTTGCTGTCCCGGATAAGTAGGCCAAATCTGCTGTCGGCTACCTTGGTTTGCCTGTCCAAGTATTCGGTCAGGTCTTCGAAGTTAGCCTCCCTGTGGCTTCGGCTTATCCGTTCCGCTTCCTCCGCCCACCGACCCTGTAGTTCGGGAGAGGTGATGGACTATGTTTTCCAAAGTGTGCATTGCATCTAGGTCAGCCCTGTAACCCAAATGGTCGAGGGCTATTGAGCAGTTTTGCATCTTAATCACCAGGTCGGCCATTGTGTAGACGTCGCCCTTGGTTCTCTTTGCCTCTACCATCACGCCCTCTATTAGGTTACGGGCTACTTTGAACGGTTGGCCAAACAAGTCCCTCAGAATCATCTTTGCTCGTGCATGGCCTTGTCCCGCGTCGAGCATAGTACACCCGTCGATAGCTTCCTTGCTCGGCCTCGACAGTAATTAGTCAGATAAATGGGCCTTTTCCCGGGCCGGTTATCTTGTTTTCGAAGTAAGTTTCGAACCGCTTGATGAACTTGCAGAAATGTTGAGAAATCGCCCGTCAAAAAACTATCAGTTCTACTCTTGGCAGATTGATCTTTTGTGGCTTTTATGCTGTATGTCCGACGACCGGCGCAGAGTTTCCTATTTTATTGTGTCCTGATCTGTCAGAAAGGTCGTAGTCGTTGTTCTGCTGCCCACGCCCGTTCTATCTACACTTCTGTTCTTCCTGGGTCTGTTGCCTGGCCGATAACAGCTGTTGTCCTAGGTCTAATACCCTTAGCTTAAAGAGATCGACATCTTTACAATCCATATTACGCTCAGCAATACATGAGCGAGCTCTGATAGGAATAGGTGACCTAACATCAACTTAAGAATCAAATGACCCCAAAACACCCCAGTGACTTGTCGTATTGCTTCCTGTCCAGATTCCAATGTATTTGATCATTTTTCTGGCATTCTGCGTATTTTCGTTCCAAGTTGATCAATTGGGTATTGTTAGACACGTTTAAGCAATGCGTAGCCAAATTCACAAGGGATCCCGAAATCAAAAGGCGATTATCCGTGATATTCTACGATACTAGATTATTGAAAGAACACTGACATCAAACAGATACAAACCTCAATTATGAGATCACTAGGACTCAAGATCGAGAACTGAATTGCTACTCGCGAGCGAGCGAGGAGCACGTGCTTCACGCAGGTCCAGAACAAGGATATGACAAAGTAGCGCTCTGGGCGCGAACAAACAACCATTGGTCCTTTAAAATATACGGTGCGTAAAGACACTTCGATGGTGTAGGCAAGTGAGTGATGTTAAGAAAACATGGATCTGCAATGGTTTTGCGGGGATTTTCCACGACCGGTTGTTACGGACCCCATCCCTCGTCAGCTAAAACGGGGTGAAAGACTGACTACCACAGTAAAGTGCACCCAGCTGACAGCAGGTGCGGAAAAATTCAAACAGAGTCGAGACGAATGCAAGCTCAAATGCCACAAACACTTCAAAATGTTTAAGGGGGATTCCTCACAAGATCACACCGCAACAAATCCATTCTATTTGGTCAAGTTCGTCACATAGTGATCAAACTTTCTGCTCTAGGCTACCATCTTTCTGACAGCTCCCAGCTACTTCTTCAGAACGGGTGGCCGAGAATTTTACGGATCAATTTAGCTCTACTTTCGATTAATAATAATAATTTATTTCGGAGAATCCCGAGGCATGCTAGGTGCATGATCAAAGTTACCCTACCCTAATATTCCTCGTAATGCTGTAGAACGAAACCCGGGGAGCACATACTTCCCTGCTCGGGACGTAGAACTACAGCTCAAACACATCGAACCGCATAGCCCAGTGGACCCGGACGGAAGACTGTACAAGATATTAGCAGAAAGCGCGGATGGTTAAGGTTCCACATGTCACCACGTTCCAATGCCGTCTAGACTGCTAAGCTTTCCAATATCATGGAAAAAAGCCATAATTATATCTATTTTGAAAATGGGTGAAGGGCACTTCCCACCCAGCTACGGGCCAGTAAGTCTGACTGTTATCCCTAATAAAGTCTTTGAGCACGGTAACAGAAGCTCGACGTTACACTGTAAAACCGGTTGTGGAAAATCCCCCAAAGACACTGCAATTTCGTGTTTCCTTGATACTGCTCGCTCTCCTACACTGCTTGCTTGTTTTTCATACACTTTATGTTTTTTTGAACGAACCTTTGTTTGTTTTATTCCAACGCGCTACCCTTTCATATCTTATCTTGGACCTGCGTGACACACTTGCTTATATCTAGCAGGCCGCAACTTGGTTCTCGTTCTCTGGGTCCGCGTGATCGCGTAATTGGGGTTCGTATATGTTTCGTGTCATTGTTCATTTGGTAATCCAGCATAGTATGCGTACGGATCAATCGCGTTTTGGTTTCAGGATTCGTTCTGAATTTGGCTAGGTACCGCTCAAAAGCGCGGTAAAATACCCAACTGATAAACTTGGAACGAGAATACTCGCAACAAGCCCAGATAATGATCAAAAAATCGGAATCTGGACAGGCAGTAATACGGCAAGTTACCTGGGGGGGGGGGGGGTTGGGTACTTTTGATTTTATAGTTACCGTTAGATCACCTGGCCCTCTCAGTGTTAGTGCAGGTATTGCTGAGGGTACTATCGATTGCACGAATGTTGGTTCATTTATGTTGAGGACATTAGACCTAGCACTGCAATTGTTATAAGCTAAGCAGCCGGACCAGGAAGCAGAAGAAAAGTGTAGACGGAGCAACGCTTGAGCAAAAGGCTAGTGACAGAGGTCTGTCCGACCGATCAAGACAAACGAAAATAGGAAACTCTGCGACGGTCACGGTCGCGACGGTCATCGTGACGCAAAATCAGGTTGTTTCAGGTTTTTTTGCTTTTTGGCGTTAATATCAATGATTTAGCTGTTACCATTACTTATTGCTATTCAAACTGATTTATTGATCCGATAGTAGCAATAACTGCGGCACACCAACCTGTTGGCGTCAGTTATTATCGCAAATCAGTACAATAGAACTTTACAGACATTCGTGGTTTCCAAGTAACTTAATCAATTGTTCAAAACCCTCCCTAAGTATTCTCCCTTCTTATCCGGCCTCTCAAAGATAATTAGCCACTTTTTTCTCTCACCTTTTTGATACCCCGCAATTTACCATAGTCCGACAACTCGCCCACTGTGTTAGCTGTCACTACTTTTCTCCCCGCGATATTGAGCCAAATTAACTACCAATCACTCCAACAGCTTAGCCATGCGTTCCATTGCTGCCCACCGGCCAAAAATCACAGCTAGCACTCGCCGTTGTAAGACCCCTAACCTCCAAAGCACGCTCAAATTTGTTCAGTATCCCTCGTTGATATACTTGGAGATGCTACCAAAGCAACTGCTGAAATACACAAAACCATGAATAGTTTTTCTTCTCGGCTTGACGCTTATGATCAAACCATCGGTCAGTTAGGTCCATTAGCGTTTCTGCTTGACCCATCTCTACACCACACTCAGGCAAACCTAATCTCAGCCGCGAAGTTCATTGATACCGTTGCCTCTGAAATATTTAAACGCATCAAGAAAGCCAACAATGCAGTAGTATTCAACATTCCGGATAAGTTACCTCTCTCAACTGCCAAGAACTTAATCTTAAAGGCTTGCAACCTAGATTCGCAACCTTGCTACTGTGTCAGACTCCGCAAAACTTCACCGCAAAATACATGCCCACTCCTGTTTCAGTTTAATACTGAAGTTGCTGCCAAGGAATTTATTAGCCGACAGTCTTTTGTCGTCGCAAATACAGGTTTCAAGAGGGCAAAAATACTTCCCGATAAAACCCCCCTACAAAGAGAGGTTCACAAAAGCCATGCGAAGAACCATAACCCTGGTAACTATTTGGCCAGTAGCCCCTCTCAGGTGGTCGATTTACCAAGCGTCGGCCACCATGCGAAGACCTCTTCTGTGGTTAGTCGCAAAATCGTTGTCGACCTAGATAGTTCATCAGTCTCCACTCCATCGGAGCCGCGTTGCAAACGTCAAAACTTACAAAACAGTCTCAATGAAACGGTCCAAATTAATGGGCCTCCTGACGTCCGCAAAACTGATAAAAGTCCCACTGTCTCAAAGACTAGTAACAAAATACCATACAAAACCCCGATTGACATGATTTCCTCAAATAGCTCAGGAAGTGTCTGGTCGAACCTACAAACTACTCCCACAGAATATAGTTCGAAAAAACGAACGCCGACCTTTGCAGGAGTCCGAAATCCAAAACCGGATCGGGAAAACAGTCCAACACCTGGAGTAAAATCAGTAATCCCTCAGCTGTTGACGTCAGAACTAGCCATTCCTTGCATACCACAGAAAGGAGCGAGACTAGATGTATTTGCACCGGCACCCGTAACGAATTCGAAAATAAATAGAGTAGCTTTATCGGCAAAATCAGCCATCTCAACTCGCGGACTTGGACCTTGCTCTCCGAACCCAATCAGTCTTTTGCCTCCAGGTAGAGTGAACCATAAAAACACTTCTTCCAACGACGAAAAAAGAAGTCTCGGCAGGACTGTTCAGACCGTTATGCCAGTACCTTATCCAAATGCGGTTCCGGTTGACTACTTACGGGCTACCCAACCACATGCATCCTGCTCTTCAATTCCAGATAGTCGCGAGCTTTCGAACTTAATGCCACCCCATCTAAATTTGCCGGTTTTTCCGTTTCCCCTGAATGTCCCGCCTCCTCCCATACCATATCTCTCCCCACACCATCCCACAGTCCGCCAGTGGCTACAATTTCTCCAAACCTGGCAGCCACCTTAAGGTGTCATACGTTCCATGTACGTCATGGCCACGATAATGATAGTTTCACAATTGCACTTTTCAATGCTCGCTCCCTTGTAAGTAAACTTTCATCCGTCCGCTCCTTTGCACTGCAATCTCACCCGGATGTAATCCTCGTAACTGAAACCTGGCTTACTGATAAAACTCCCCTCCGACACATTTCCATACCCGGTTATAATATATTTGCTACGAACGGATCTGAGAGACGTGGTGGTGGATGCCTTGCTTATAGTAAGAGCAGTCTTGGAACACACTTACTCCAACTTCCTGTCCTTGATAAGGTCCAAGAATCTGTTTGGATCTCTATACCCCTGCTTCATGGGCAGCTCGTCATTGGTTGTATTTACTGTCCGCCGGGCTACAACATGGGCAACGTAAATGCAATCACTGATGCTTTCTGTCACGTAGGTGAAATCCCACATGCTTCTAAAATCATAGCGGGGGACTTCAACCTCCCTGGCATTTGTTGGGCAACCCTGAATTCCTCTCCGAAGTTATGCAATTTTATCTCATGTATCCGTGCTGGCGGATGGACACAACACGTAAAATCTCCAACCAGAGGGAACAATATTCTTGACCTTGTCTTTACTTTAGGCCTCCGAAATATAAAGCAAATGTCCTTAGCCACCTTCCTGGTTGTGATCATAGGGTCATAACGTGTGAATTCTCCGTTCAGCCGCATCACCAGGAAAGTCCTCAAAATCGAAAATCTTTTCGAAATGCAAATTGGGATACTTTACCCACCATCCTGCGTAACCAGACATGGGATGATTTTTTTCAAACAACTGATCCTCAACTGGCATCGGATGTGATGTACTCTAACCTATTTTGTTCTCTTAACATCATATCTTCCGAGATAACTGAAGTCAGTGGGAGAAAAACCGATCGACAACAAAAGTTGCAACGTAAGTTCGAAAAGTTGCAGCTTGCCTACGAAAGGACCAACGACCTTTCTATCTTCCTCTGCCTCAGCCACCTCTCACGCCAGTGGCTTCTTGTCAGACGCTATCCGAATGTTTTTGTATCGTAAGTTAGCAGCGAAAACGCTTCGCTCATGGATAAACTCGCTGACTGTCAGTGAGTCTGAAAATCGGAAAAGCAAGGGGCAATGTTGTCGTTGTGTTTTTTTCGTAGTCTGCTGCTAAGGCATATCACCCGTTCCATGTTAGCAAGGTACTGCTAACCATGTTGAGTGGGTCATATCGGGAATGTTAAATACAAGGGCGTGATTGGAATTTCGTATTAGTTTTGAAACCTCCGAAGATATGCTGTAGAGAACCGTCCAGACCTCGAATCCTTTCGGCCCTCTCGTGATGCGGAATGGAGTCGAGCACTTCTGACGCGTTCGGCATACATTTCGTGAGATGGGAACCGCTCTCCTCTAGCAATCTCAATAGGCACCTGAACTGCGCTAGGGCCGGGTCAACACCATCGAAAGACCCAAGGTAGTCGTTGACGTAGAAATTTCTGCCGACGCCGTCTACTGCCGACCGGTGGACCGGAGTTCCGTGTTCGTTCGCCGTTTCTCGGATGGCTTAGTTCGCACAAAACGGCGACGATATCGCTTCGAAGGGGTGGACTGTCGTTCTATAACTTTCACCGATTTGTTCAGGCCGTTCTCGTCCCACCATAAGAATCGCAAAGCATCTCGTTCTTCTGCCGGCGATTTTACCTGGGGAAACTTTCTTCTGCTGTCGGCTGGCAAGGACACTCTGCTACCTTGAAACGGCACAAGACTTTAAACAACGGCGTGGTCCGGTCGGGCCCCTGTAGCAGACGATCATTTAAGGACTTAACTTGGAACTTGGATGCACAATCGATAACAACCCGCGACTTTTCGGGTTTCTTGGGGGTGATAAACCGGGCGGTGAGGCAGTTACCATATCCCCTCCCGGCCGTCGGTGGTTGCAGGTGCCTTTTCAACGTAGCCCAACGCTTCGTTCCGCATAAACACTTCTGCGTACCGTTTCCAAAGATCCTGATCTTGAACCAAGCGTCCTTTCAACCGCAGTGGTCTTTGAAGAGCATAAATTCTGTTATCAACCAAAAGGTCAGCTTGTGTGCACCACGAAAGGGGAACCTCGAACTGGTTATTAAGGTCTCTAGTTCCTTGCCGCACTGTCTGCAGTGCGTGGTGGTTCTCTTGAGACAATGGTAGTCTTTTGTCTCCGATGTCACGAAACTCCCTTTCGCATAGGTGCCGCGGCTGGAACTCCACGTGGTCCGTTTCCGCTGATATATAATTACTGGGGCCACGTCCTCCGGCTGGACCATATATTATCCATCTGGTATCCGCAAACTGGACAAACTAAAGCCTCTCATGAAATGGCGTTCAAACCTGCCCGAATCTGATATTTCGTATGTTCTCTTGCAGCTTCTTGAACTTGGCTGGTGCTAGGTCCATTTGCTCGTTAGCTTTCACGGATGAGTAGACCAAATCTACTGTCGGCTATCCTAGCTTTTCCGTCGAAGTATTCGATCGGATCCTTTAAGTCAGCCTCACGATCGCTCCTGCTTACGCGTTCCGCTTCTCCCACCCACCGACCCCCTAGCTCGGAAGAGAGAGAGCGGACCATGCCCTCTAGTGTGTGCATTGCATCGAGGTCAGCCCTGTAGCCTAAATGATGGAGGGCTATCGAACAATTCTACACCTTGATTGTTGAACCAGCGATGGCCTAGGCTCCGTCCTTCGTTCTTATGGCCTCTGACAATACGCATTCCATTAGATTGCGAGCACACTTGAAAGGCTGACTGAACAGGTCCTTCGTAATCTTCCTTGCCCGTGTGTAGTCCTGTTCCGGGTCGACGGTGGTACACCCATTGATAGTTCGTCGGGCTCGGCCTTGACAGTGATGGGTCAAATAGAGTAGCCTTTGCCCGGGGTTAGTTATCTCATTTTCGTACAGCACGCCCTTTCAGTAATCCCCATTAGACATGCAACACACGACTCAATTCCGGATTCTCCATGGCTCAGAATTCGGTTCTCAGATATAGTCATGCATATTGGTTGTGTCTATCGCCCCCCTCCTCTACGAATACAGAATTATCTCCTTTGATTGAAGCCTTTGATTACCTTTCACTAATACCTTCGGCAGCAAACCATATCCGGTGATTTTACCTGGCCTAAAATATCCGGAACGAACCTCATAGCACCCCCCAACTTAATAGACTTTGTCTCCCATGCTCACATTTGTGAAGGGGGCGGGGTGCAACACGTTAAAACCCCTACCAGAAACGCCAACATCCTAGATCTTATATTCAATCACAGCTTTTCCAACTTTTCGGTTTCCGTTCTGAATAAACTTCTGGGTAGCGACCATAGGACAAAAGCAGGTAATCTCTCATTCCATCCTTATCCACCAAACTACCGGACTCCAGTCAACAATTCTCTCCGTTTAAGTTGGAACCCTCTGCCTAATCTTATCCGTAATCAAGATTGGAGCAGTTTTTTTAACGGCTGACCCCCAACAGGCGGCTGATCACTTTTACCTCAACATGGAAAACTGCCTCATGAAACTTAGCCCAATATCCCAAAACCTCTCTTAGGAAGTCCAAACTTGCCCCTCTCCAACGAAAGTACCTTAAGATGCAAAGACTTTACCTCCAAAACCACGAATTCTCCCTTCTAATGAGACTAACTCATCTTACCGATATTATCCGGGAACTAAAGAAAGACCAGCTCCGCAACGAAGAATCCAAAGCTCTAGGGCATTCCAAAAAAGCATTGAAACTCTCACTCATACACAAATCTATGAATTCGGCAACATATACTACTATCCAATATGTTGTGTCACCGGATAAAACTTCGACCGCCTCCTCTTCTGATATTGCTGGGGCTTCCAACCTTTACTTCGCCAGTTCAATGGCCCCTGTCTCGGACATAGCCCCCCACCCTTTGAAGCAAGCATTATATCCAGGCTTATTTCACGCTATAAAGAATCTGCCCATCCTGGGCCAGATGGGTTACCTCAAACTGTGATCAGTAACGTTGGATCGAACCTTCCACTTCTAATAATAAACCTTTCGACTTTTTCACTCAAATCCAGCTTGGTACCATCAAACTGGAAGCGCTCAGTCATCATTCTACACTACAAAAAACGGCTTGGCCACGAATGCGCTAATTTCCGTCCCATTATTTATATCTCTATCACTTCCAGAATAATGGAAACGATTGCCAAAGATGGCATTAATACCCATCTTCTCCCTTTAAACCTTCTTAACGATGGGCAGCAAGGGTTTCTCAAATCGCAATCATGCACAAAATGTCAGTTCGACTTCCTCAACCTAGTTACTAAAGCTGTAATTGTCTACCTAGAACTGTCGAAGGCTTTCGACCGTGTTCCGCACTCCCACTGATAAGTGCCAGGTCCTAACCTACAAATTCAAATTGCCCTCGGATCCTTAACTATTGGTGGGTCCCCCATAGCCTGTTGACCTATCGTCCGCGATTCGGGCCTCAACTACTCCAGCTCCCTTAACTTCTGTGAGCACAAAATAATCGAAGCGGCCAAGGCTAGAAATGTGGCACTTCTCTTCCGCTCCTTTCGCATCCGGGACAGTATCCTCAGCATCTACAAATCCCACGTCAGGCCTTTGCTTTAATACTGCCCAATAATATTTTCTAACATGACAAATTTTGACAGATTTGTGCGAGAAGGTACACAAAGGCGCTTTACCAAACAACAACTCGGTTGGTCTAAGCTCTTAAACTATAGGGAAAAATGCCAAAATGTGAATCTTGAACCACTTTGGATCCGCCGCTTAAGACTAAACTTAGTCTCCTTGTATAACCTACCCCATAACCGGTCTTTTCCCTTTAAACCGGTAAGCTTCTCCTGCGAAACCCCTTACTCATTTTAGCACAGACCTTTCACTGTCCCTTCTAGTACAGCTAAATCGGCCATATGGTCACATTTTTTCCTTCTTGTCTACTCCAAGTTCTGAAACAAATTGCCCATCACCATTCCAGCTTCACGAAACAAGTCCCAATTTCTATCGGCACTCATCCCATATCTCAGCGTCACCCGTACGCCTCAGTTATCTGATATATGCATAGCGGAGGGTAAAGCACACGAAAGAGACCCCGATTTCTAAGATCAACTCCTTCTCCGACCTTGCTCCCTCCAATCTAGGACACAATCAACGACAGACGGTTTCGTCTATCTGACTGAATTCTCAAAGCTTAACTAGCTGTGGCCATTCCAGTAGTGAGTAATAGAAATTGAGATGCCATTATTTTCATACACCTACTTTCTCCCTTCTCCCGTAGCCTCAGTCACCCTTATGGTGCGTCCCTTACTGGTTTCTGTATGCCTCTATTAACCGTCAATACACAGCAAGGGTGCACTCTGACTGCCTTTGTTATCTGTTTTCGTCTTCCAGTTCTTCCCTCATGTGCATTCCACCCTCACCGTTGGTATACGCGCCGGGTTAACGCTGCTGTATGGTCGATTACGAACCGCTGGCTTCGCCTTCTGGGACCTCCCACAACCTGACCAGCTGATCCCGAATCTTATACCTTTATAGTTGAACTACGCCCCACATGCACAACCATCAATGAACATTAGTGCCATTCCCAACGGTGCAGGGCACGGTCAGATCCACCGCTTTGGCCGGCGCACATCGAGCGTGCAGGCCGTCTGCAACGATGTGCGAGCGCAACTTGGCCGGTGGATCATACCTCCTGCGTTCACTTCGAAGTGTTTTTCAGGTTGGTTGGCCAGCGCACGTCTAGTCCCACCCACCAGCACCGGCTGCGGATCGCACGCTCCAATGCTGTCAGTTGCAGATCACATGCTCCAACCATCTTCATTCCTCCACGGTACGCCCACCTATCACTATTCCCATCACTCTCATCACTTCAATTTTTGTCGTTCTTCCACGGTATGCACACCTAACCATTCTGTCCTTGCTCCTATCGACTCTCACCTTGTCGCCTCTCATTGCACGTCACCATTGTTTTACCCACCTTGCTCTGCCGATGACCGCCAATATTTCCTCTCCTACACATGTCGTCATTGCCGGCCCATAGTTTCTATTCACTTGCTATCACCCTATGCTCGTAAAGATCATTGATTGAATTTTTATGCCCTACTGCCCATCATTCTGTCAAGTCCTCCCTCGTTCTCCCTTCTTATGCCTAATACAATTACACACCAGCCCCACCCGCACCCACGACCAATTCTCATATTACATTTGCTGTTCCAAACTGTGCATATCTCACAGCCACATTTATTATCCAGCCACTATCACCCTATTTTCCTTGCCTGGCTCCGCGATTCCTCTGTGGATCCTTCCACTTGGCTGTGCTTCGATTAGTGTCGTCCAGTTGCATCCACTTGTACAATTGCCTGCAAGCATGCAGCTCCCAAATTCCATGTCCCTAACTCCAAAGCGCATCCAATGTCCATGCGTTATGTTCGTCCACCGGTTTACCTTTCCCGGTGCTTCTTTCCTCTCTGCCTTTTTCGTGTTCCACCTGAATTGAGATGATCTTACTGGTTATGTCTCACCTGTCCTTTTTCGGCACGTGCTCTCTTCTCCTGCTCCGTGTGTTGCTCGCCACAGGCACTTTCTGTGAGCCCCTCAGGCTGTTCTGTCTTTTTCCCGTTCCACCTAATCTAAAGTCGTCGTTGCGTCATGGTAACCACTTACAGCTTCACTCCGTTTCGTCTGCCATCACCCGATTACTGTGGTAGTCCTTTTGATTTTTCCCTCTCACACTGTTCGCCGTCACAGCTGCTGCTTCTTTTCACCGCAGACAGTCTCACCTCCTAGATGCCTTCTTCCACTATGTATCTCTATTCGCTCCATGCTGCATCGCCACTCCAGTCGCCATCATCGTCTTTCCGAATAGTGTAAGTCCATTTATAAACACTTCTCCCATTCTCGACCGTCACCACATGTCTTACCTACATCAATCAGAATACTAGATCCATTCTTACCCCTTCTCTTCGATATTTTCCTTCATCCGCCCTCTTTTATGAATTGCTCTTCACAGTCGTCATCAATTCTGCTCTTCCGCGTTCTTCTCTCTCTCCCTCTGTTGAACCGCCATGTCTACCTGTCGTGAAGAAAATTCGCCGCGATACTCCAAAGTTAATTCTACAATCATTATATCTAACCTTACCTGCCCCTCCCAATAACTGATGTTTGTTTCCTAGGGCTCCATTGTTACTGCTCCTGCTCACCTTATACGTATATATATATGCATTCACTCTGCGTTCTGCTGTTCCCCACCGGCTATTTCTTTTGCTATCACCCCGCTGACCGCCATGATATACATCCACTCTTTCTACATATGCGCCCCACATCGACCGTATCTAATCCTTCCAAATCATTTCTGTCATCTGGTCCATCCTCGTGTTGCATTGCTCGCTCCCTGTTTTACAATGAGTTTTGTGCCCTGTCCGCCGACCATCCATTGCAGTGTGCCAACGCTTCATTTCTATCCCATCCATTTCGGTGCATTTCACTTTTTCCTCCATCATCTCCCGCTACTGCAGTTTGTCATGCCGATTTCTAGCCCCTCTCATGTATATCAGTCGGCCTTCAGACGTCCCCACGTGGACCAGTCAGATTTCCGTCTGATCTAGACTTTCGAAACCACCGGGCGCCCATTCGGATTCGCTCTTGGATTCGTTTAAACTCGCCACATTTTCCTTGGTGTGCGTACGCTTATCACACATTAACCCCCATTTACTCCCACTTCTGAGCCTTTTTGTTCTACTTTTGCCATGCAAATTTCTACACTTTTACGAATTTTGTCTGTCCATTCTATCCCCTGTAAAAATTTGCTCATGCACCTGGCATGCTCCGGGCGTCCCCAAAATGAACCATTACTATTAATACAATTTTCATTATTCGAAACTCAGAGTTATACGGATTCCGCGGTGCTTGCCTGATGGTCGTACAACACAGACGGGAGAGCTAAGCGCCTTTTCTGACGCGTCCAGAGTACTACATTACCAACGTCAGGAGTCGCTTAAGTACTTCCGTTGCTAACCGGCGCACAATAATGCACCAGGAATCTGCCATGGATGGTGTCGCTCGATCACACAAACTACTTGATTTTTTTCTATGCACTTTGTATTTTTATGGACCAACCTATGTTTGCTCGCGTCCAACGCGCCAACCTGTCACGTCCCATCTTGGACCGAAGTGATGCACGTGCTTGTCTCTCGCACGCCACATTTTGATTCTCGTTCTCTGGGTCCGTTTAGTCGCATGATTGGGGTTCGTATATGTTTTATGTTATTGTTCATTTGGTAATCCAGTATCGTATACGTACGGATCAATCGCGTTTCGATTTCGGGACTCGTTTTGAATTTGGCTACGTTTTGCTCAAAAGCCTGTTACATTTGTGCGAGGTTCAACAAGAATAAATCGCACGGTCGAAAGAGTGAAGGTACATGAAGACTATTGTGGAGAGTTTCTGCAAATATACTTCACAGTGAGTGCACGAGATATATGCACACCGCGAAGGGAATTAAGAAGGCTCTATTGACTGTGGCCATTCCCCGTCCTGTACAATATTAACATAACTGGAAGCTTAACTGAATTTCCAAGGTCGAGAGCGTGTTAGCCGCATTTGTTCAATAAACGCCCTACGGTTGAGCGACGTTGATTACCCGATGGTGTTTAGTACGAGGCCAATGGTTGAATAAGTTACTTTCTTTTTCGTCGCTTATTTATACTCCCTCTCCACGCCAATTGCCCTCCAAGTCCTAATGCCATTATATCAAATCCACAAGGGCTCCCGGAAGAGACGAATTCCTTATCAACATATGTTGTAGAGCTTTCTCTTGTGTCACTCTCTGCCCGTGAGTTTCCTTGTTTCAGAGATAATTACTGTCAATCGCCCTGCTTACCCTATGTGGGTTTGCTAATTTCTGAAGTCCTTGAAATGATTCACGGTTTGGAGCCTCAAGCCCAATGGATCACGGATCTTGCATATTTTATTCCGTTCTTAAGGACTGCTGGACATAGAAGGTGAGCCTGACTCATTACGCAGAGGGTGTGTTAGGTGGAGCAGGTCGAGCCAAATCAAATCTCAATAATAAATTTACGAGCAATGTTAGTAACGGTAGCATTAACATATTCCGGTTAGGATTTCGGCGATGGAGTAAGTGTATGTGAGTGTGTGTGTCTAGCTTTTGCTTAAAAGCCGCTTCTACTAGAGAGTCTGCTAACTCTGGGGCTGGGGGTTTATTCAAACAGGGAACCACCATTCACGTGTAAAAAAGGAACCACAAGAATGTCCGCGGGTTTCGTTCAAGTAGTTTCTAGGTGGGTCATTTTGAAACATACAAGAGTATTCGCTCGGGGGTCCGGCTACTAGTCCGAAAGAAAAAGAGTGAGGAGTTAGGAAAATACCTTCTTAAATGGACCCCACATCCGGGGGAAGGAGGTTGAGTGCTGTCATTCCTAAGGGGCAGTAAACGTGGGTCAGCCCTTGCATAGCTTTAGTGACCTTTCTTTGAACTCTGTCGGGACAGTTACAGTCACGGACATGGCTCTTGTGCGCAATTAGGCTAAGGTGTGCTAGGAAAGGGTGGACGTGAGTGCCGCAAAGGACCCGGAATATATGCGGGAATATCCGTCCATTAGGGTTCAAAAGACGGAAGGCAGCTCTCCCAGTCCCCAGGAGGAAACTCAGGGGCAGAGAGTGACACAAGAGAAAGCTCCACAACATATGTTGATAAGGAATTCGTCTCTTCCGGGAGCCCTTGTGGATTTGATATAATGGCATTAGGACTTGGAGGGCAATTGGCGTGGAGAGGGAGTATAAATAAGCGACGAAAAAGAAAGTTACTTATTCAACCATTGGCCTCGTACTAAACGCCATCGGGTAATCAACGTCGCTCAACCGTAGGGCGTTTATTGAACAAATGCGGCCAACACGCTCTCGACCTTGGAAATTCAGTTAAGCTTCCAGTTATGTTAATATTGTACAGGACGGGGAATGGCCACAGTCAATAGAGCCTTCTTAATTCCCTTCGCGGTGTGCATATATCTCGTGCACTCACTGTGAAGTATATTTGCAGAAACTCTCCACAATAGTCTTCATGTACCTTCACTCTTTCGACCGTGCGATTTATTCTTGTTGAACCTCGCACAAATGTAACAGGCTTTTGAGCAAAACGTAGCCAAATTCAAAACGAGTCCCGAAATCGAAACGCGATTGATCCGTACGTATACGATACTGGATTACCAAATGAACAATAACATAAAACATATACGAACCCCAATCATGCGACTAAACGGACCCAGAGAACGAGAATCAAAATGTGGCGTGCGAGAGACAAGCACGTGCATCACTTCGGTCCAAGATGGGACGTGACAGGTTGGCGCGTTGGACGCGAGCAAACATAGGTTGGTCCATAAAAATACAAAGTGCATAGAAAAAAATCAAGTAGTTTGTGTGATCGAGCGATACCAGGGAAACACGAAACTGTGGTGTCTTTGCGGGATTTCCCACAACTGATCGTCACACCGCCCACCAAAATTCCTCTCGAATTCCGGCATATTTGAGGATTTCAAATAAGGATACTGGTCCTGTGCGCCTACTTAGACCCTGCTGTCAGTGTGCGTAACTATTACTTCTGAAGCCAGCATTCTACTTACGTTCGTACTTGATCCGGTGGCCAGGCCGACGCCATGTTGCTCTGTATCGTCTACGAGAACTGCTGCTCGACGGCGGGCGTGAAGGGAGATGCGTAGGTTCCGAAATCCATGTGCTGCCCTCGGGAGAACCGTCGTTATTTGTTTGCGTGTGCGTGTGTGTGTGCGTGTGTGTGCGTGCGTGCATGTGTGTGTGCGGGTGAATGTCGTGAGTGAGGTTGTACTTGTGTGTATGAATATGTAACAGCTACTGCCACATACGAGAAACGTCCACCATAATGTCAATGACAAGTGAGGAACGGGGAACAATATGTCATGTCCTGTCTGAGGTTATGGAGCAGATACTGAAGGCGTCAATCATGGTGTGCCGACCGGTCGTGGAAAATCCCCTAAGAACGCTGTAGTTCCATGTTTTTCTTGACATCACTCACTTATTTACACTTTTGGCTTGTTTTATGCACTGTATGTCTTTATGAACCAACGTTTGTTTGTTCGCGTCCGGCGCGTTGTTTTGTCATATCCTTGTTCTAGACTTGGGTGACGCAAGTGCTCCTCCCTCTCACGCCGCTATTTGGTTCTCGTTTCTGAGTCCTTTTGATCGCATAATTGAGGTTTGTATCTGTTTCGTGTCATTGTTCATTCAATAATCTAGTATCGTAGAATTTCACTGATAATTGCCTTCTGATTTCGGGATCAGTTGCAAATTCAGCTACTCATTGCTCAAAAGAATGTGACATACGGTTCGAAGAATCTTTCCATGGGTGGCACAAAATGGTTGGGAATTTTGGGGTCATAAATGGTTCACCGGGGTTCTGCGGCGTCGGTTGGCACGTTTCCCCCCTCGAGGAGGCTAATGCTGCGCACATCGCGGGTCAGCATTTCTTTGGCGGTCTTTGCCTTGACAGTTCTTATCAGTTCGTCGGAGCCGCTGAAAGCTTCCATGACAATACCCGGGGGCCAGGTGCTGAAATGAACGTGTTCGTCTGAGGTCATCACTACGTCAGCAACTTTGAATTGTCCTGCGATGGTTAGCCACTTCCGTCGAGCTTGCGGGGCCGGCCGGTATTCCTGCAGCCACCGCCTCCAAAGAACCTTGGCATGATAGCTTGCCTGCTTCCGCCCTTGTGGGTAGCTGCCATGAAGGTTTGCTGGCCTCTGGAAGCCCACGTTCGACCCCAACGTCGATAGGTCGTTCGAGGTGAGCGCCAGATGGGTGAGGCCGCCGGTAGATACTGAAACTGGGGGGCGGTTGTTCAGAATTCTTTTGGCCTCGGTCATGACGAAGCTCAACGGTTCATCGTCGGGCGGCTGTCGTTAGATTATCGACAGCAATGTTCGTCTGGTCGACCTGACCAGGCGTTTCTATACGCCGCCGCGATGACTGGCCTTCGGGGGATTGAAGTGCCGTCGTATGCCATAGGCCATGATTTGATTCTGCAGTTCGTGCCTGTTCATGTTTTTGTGCCAATGCTGCAGTTCTCGTTGGGCGCCCATAAAACTTGATCTGCTGCCGGAGTAAATATCTGCTGGTATGCCTCTTCGGTTGATAAAGCGTTGCAAGACCCGGAGGAAAGAGTAGGTCGTCTTCGAATGTGTAACTTCCAAGTGTACTGCACGTGACTTCATGCACGTCATAGTACATCCGTATCGTTTTTCCAATCTCTTCCCGCACTTGACCCACAAAGGCCCGAAGTAGTCCAGTCCGGTATCGCGGAACGGCCACCAACCCGGAGACTCTCTACATTCTCGCAGCGGAGCCATGTGTTGTTCGCCTGCGACGGTAGTGCGTCTCCTACAGTGTACACAAAGTTGGATTACGCGTTCCACAGTAGCTCTCTTCTCAGTAACCAAAAGCGCTTTTGGATGACACTTGTCACGTGACCCACCCCGGCGTGTCTCTACGGTATGTTTGTTGGATAAATAATTCTATAACGTTGTCGGGCCGGTAGCAGTATGGGGTACCTTGTATCAAAACTCAGGCGCGAGTTGATCGGTCTACCGCCTACCCGTAGTTATCCATTGACGAGTTTGGGATTTAGATGCTTCAAGTTGTATTTTGGAATTGATGTTCTTTTGACTGTTGGCTCTGCTTTTCCGGCACTCTCGAGCTCTCGAGGGGGGGGAACCCCACTTTGTATCATCTTGAATGGATGGTACTGTGTAGCTTGCAGTTCGTCAGGGTTTATTGGATTCACCGGTACACGGCTGGATGGATGGACCCATTTCATGACTAGCAAATATCTCTTAGACCTGGCAAACCGCACAAGCGACCAAAGCTTCTTCATCCGAAAAGAAAGCCTGATCAGCCGTGGCAAAATAAATGTCCATTCAGCGACTGTCACGTCAGCACCGCGCCTTTGATCTCCACTTCCAATTTTATAGGTGGCTTCAGTTCGTAAACGGGCCAGTCCTGTTGAGGCGTGTTCAGGAATTTTGGCCCTCCCGTCCACGCATCCAGATGCCGGGAGTGGGTTGCACATCGGGAACACAGGTCGGCTGGGTTGTCGACAGAGTTGGCATTTTTCCACTGATCCATGGCAGATTCGTCGTGCATTATCGTGGGCCGGTGAGCAACGGAAGTACTTAAGCGACTCCTGACGCAGAAGCAGACTCTAAGGAAGTGGTTCAGTCGAGCCAATTCTAACCGTCCTCTTTTGTGGCTGTGAATCTGAATTTTCCGTGTCAGCCAACTGCCTTATAATTTCCACCCTACTTTTCTCAACTTATCCGCCTTACTCACAGCTGCATTACAATAATATCCGCTACACCAACTACCCTACATCTCAACCGTTACCGAGTCATTCCCCGGGAACCATCGCCGTGCCTCACCCAACTTCCCACTCCTACTTGCCCCACCCACGTCTCTTGGTCTAGTACTGCCATCCATCCGTGATCACTTCTTTCCTGCCGCCCCCCTGAGAATATTCCCCGCCTTCAAACTACTCCCAAAGAGCACCTCCTCATCCTTCTTTCCTTAAACTATCCCCCTCCAGGCTTGAGCTCATCAAATCCGTGGAACAACTGAGGTCCTCTCCCATTATTACCCTATTTTTACTGGAATTACCACCTTCATCACCACTACCGAACCCCCATTATATCCATCACTTCTGAGGCCTGTGTCACCTATTTCAAACATACTCGTAAACGCCTGTCCATTACTGAACAAAACTAAAGCCATCCGCAGCATCACTCAGACCTCCGACCTTGATATTATTATTGTAACTGAAACTTGGCTAACGGATTCCTTCCCGTCAGATCGAGTCTTTCTAGCTGGCTACCAGATGTTCCGAAGGAACAGGCCTCTTCTTGGGGAGGCTGTTTAATTTATGTCAAAAACCATCTGCAGGCCATTCCACGTTCACACACAACTCTGGACGCCATTCAGGATTCTCTGTGGTTAACGATTCCCTCACCTAACTCCTATCTTCCTATTGGTTGCATCTATCGGCCACCTGATTCCAAGGCTATGGATCTTACCAAGATTACTGATGCATTCAACTATCTTTCATCGTTGCTGCCCTGTTCCTCCAAACCCATCGCGTGGGAAATCGATGCTCAGAGCATCTGTTGGAATACTCTATCTGCCCTAAACAACTTATTGGATTTTATGTCATGCATCCGCATAGGGCGCTGGATCCAACATGTAACAGTCCCAACCAGAGGTAACAACATCCTTGATCTGTCGTTCACTATTAGTTTATCCGATGTTTTAGGAGGTGACCACAGAACGGTGTCCTGCATCTTCGTGGTTCCGCGAGTTTTTGATAATTCCCACCTACCCAATCATTTCTCTTCAGCAGTCAACCGGGACAATCTTATCTGCACTCTTCGGTCGTTAGACTGGGGTGACTTCTTCCTGCAAGGCGGCCCTCAGCTAGCTGCTGAGTAACTATATCCTGACCTATCAAACGTGCTATCCGCAATCACTACAACTCGTATCATATCAAACCGAGTCCGTAGTTCAATCCTGAGCCGGATGCAAAACAAATATTTCAAGCTCCAGAAGATGTTTCTCACCAAAAGTGACTTATCGTCATCCTTGCAGCTCCAACTTCTCTCGGTAGCAATTAGAATCAAGACTGACGATATGCTCAAAAACAAGAATCTGCCCCGCAATGCCATGGTACTTCCTCAAAGCTGGCACGCCTGATGAAGAACAGAAATCAGAGCAAGCCAGCAGGTATCACCCTCCAATTTTAGCGAACAACGATCACATTACCTCACCTGTAGCGATAGCCGAGGCGCTTAATTCCTACTTTGCCGCATCCGTGACTACGGACCACCTTACTTCACCCCGTGTATAGAGCTTGTCACCGAGCACCCACTGTCTGATTTAGAATTTAATTTAAAAGAGGTGACCAACCAGCTCATCCGCTTCCGGAAGTCCTCACATCTTGGCCATGATGGTGTTTCACCGACACTTCTACGTCTTGGAGGAACTGATGTTGCAGCCCTACTATTGGAGGCCTACAATCTCTCCATCAAGTTTGGTAAATTTCCCTCACAGTGGAAGACGGCGGTCACCATCCCAACCCATAAGAGGGGACCAGTACGTGACTCCTCAAACTGCCGCCCCATCAACCACACTCCAATTGCTTCTAGGTTGGTGGAACGCCCCATCAAACAGCGGACGCCTGACTTCCTATTGTCCCATAACGTCATCCACAGTAGGTGGCTTGGCTTCTCAAAGTCACGTTAATGCACCACCTGCCAGTACGACATTTTAACCGCATAAAGACGGCCGCCGACAACAGTAAATCTATCATCATCGTACATCTTGATATGACAAAGGCGTTTGACTGCGTCCCCCACGCTTCATTGCTAACCAAACTCAAGGCTCATGGCTTATTCGGTTCCCTTTTATCGTGGCTAATATCATATTCATCGAACCGCCCACATGTGGTCCCCATTACTGGGTGTTTATCACAGCCTGCTCCAGTCACCAGTGGGGTTATGCAAGGCAGTGTACTCGGTCCTTTACTTAATTCCAGATACATAAATTATATATTTCCCACCTTGCACCATGGTACCCCATTTTTTCCGCTGGTTACGTTAAGATTGTCTATGCGTTTCCTCGTCAGAACCCCAACTTTATGCTGGATGAAACTTCTAGTGATCTGAAGCGACTCATGGACTGGTGCAAATCATAGATTATGGAATTCTCAGCCTCGAAGAGCTGCTACACAACATTCAGATGTCAAGTGGCCCCCGGAACCCTGCTTATCCACGACCTACCCATTTCGTACAGCCCTTTAGTTCGAGACCTTGGTCTTCATTATTCTTGCAGCTTTGGGTTTCCTGAGTACTTTCCACTCCAGACTGCGAAGACTATAAGAACCGCTGGTTTCATCTCCAGAACCTTTCGGCTAAATGATTGCAAGCTGCTCACTTTCAAGTCTCACACCAGGCCTCTCCTTGAATACTGTCCTATTGTCTTCACCAACATGACGAAATCCGACCGCGTTTCTCTGGAGTCCGTGGAACGCCAATTCACCAAACAATTATTGGGATTTTCCTCCAGTTTGTGTAACAAGGATCGATGCATCCCACTCAGTCTTGACCCTCTATGGCTGCGTAGCATGAAACTCATTTTATGCTTCCTGTTTAAACTATACCACTCTACGGCCTTCTCAAGTACTAAACCCAGTCGTCTCACTCCCTCTACGAATTATGCCCTACGCCATCGTTCACTGCAGCCCTCTGTTCCTTGATCAAAATTAGAGTTAAGATCTAACTTTTTCCTTATAAAATACTCGAAGGTATTGAATAAACTCCCGCTAAACATCCGCGAGAGTGTCTCAATTTCCCAGTTCAGAGGCTCGCTGGATCACTTCTTGACTATTACCAATGTGATCCTTCTTACCGACCAGACCGGCACCGAAGAGTGGCCTACAAAAGCGGGTTTGGTTACTAGGATTACCGTAATAGAACTTTATTTTCTCGCCCGATGACAAACACCACGACAACTATTTTCTTCTACTTTATATTGCACACGGTCTATACTACGGTAGCTAAAGTTTTCTGACTTTTGTAACTATACCTATTTTATTGCTTGCCGGTTCTCCCAATTCTAGACAATCTTCGTGTCCTATTGCCAACCAGTCTAAGGTTCTTAGCCTTAGATATCTCTGCAGCAAATAGATATGTGGCTTTGGACCCTAGGACACTGAGTTCCACCGTCCACCAACTTACCTGATCTTTTCACTCCTTTCCCGGTCATTTTGGCTACCACCGCCCACCTGGGTTTTATGTCCGGACTCATTTCGCCTTCCCTAATCATCTCATTCCAGGATCTCTTATCTCAGGGGCCCACCTGCTGGTGCCTACTTGGTGGCCTGTCCTCTCGTCTCATCTATGTGTCTACCATCCACCAATTACTATCACATTCCCTCTTATGCACCACACTATTTCTCATCAGAAGAGCTAAACCCATCTACACCAGCTAGCCTGAAATGGTCCCTGATGGTCTTAGGCATGGTCTGGCGTTGTATGAGACTGATACAAGTAAGCTTGCCTATGCTTCACACTATTCGTTGTCCCACTCCGTGTGTTTGCGTAGTCCCACTCTGCATTTTCCCGGCCCATGACAGTGGAACCCCTCATGTCAACAGCATCCATACCATAGCGTCATCCGAAAGTGGGGAAAAAAGACCACCCCCAGCATTTGCGAAAAAAAGAAAATATGTATAAAATTACGATTGGGCGGAGAGACTATGGAAAGTTTCTATATGGGCTTGACCACCCCTCTGTTAGGAAACAAAAAAACTAAAAGTAAAAGAAAGAAAAGTGGAAATAAAGACCTCGTGGGATCTATTCGATCTCCAAATACCACTAACACTGGGCTGTGAAGGAATTGGGCAACCTTCATCCATGGGTACGCCTCCCATCAGCTCAGACTTGATCCTGCGAAAGGGGAAACCCCACATCGCCCTCGTTCGCTCGAAAGGATTTTGGACTCCATGGCTTACACACATGACACTCCTGACGTTTTGAGTCCACTCAATGATGTTCAACATTTCAGCAATGTTAGCCACCAACACCAGCCGATAGTTGTCTCTACTCCAGGCCATGACGATACAGTTGCACTTAACTTGCTCCCCATTAACGCTCGCTCAATACCGAATAAAACCCCTACTCTCCATAATATAGTACTATCGTTCGACCTCGACATCATTGTCATAACCGAAACCTGGCTAAACGACTCCGCTGGGGACCTAACCATCATAAAAAACCATCATCGTCTTGGAGGAGGCTGTCTTATCCACGTTAAAAACAGCTTGCCTACCGTTCCTGTCTTTGGTCCAACTCTGGACGCCATCCAGGACTCAATATGGGTAACGGTTCTTCTGGTCATCTCTCCACTCCACATCAACTGCGTTTATCGACCACCCAATTCAAACATCACGGACTTCGCCCAGGTAGTCACGCTTTTGACCAATTTGCACTGTCACCCTCTTCGTCAAAATTCATCGTTGGCTATCTCAATGAATCTAATATCTGCTGGGACACAATGTCACCACCCCAATACTACACGGGCTTCCTTTCGACCATACGCGCAGGGCGCTGGGCCCAGCACATAATGACACCAAACAGAGGAAGTAGGGTACTTGACCTGATATTTACCATTGGCCTATCGGATGTGATAACTACCACTCTTAACCTCTTTTCAGACGGTGACCATAGAATGGTATCTTGCAGATTCACAGCCGGACCCATAGACCCCATATGTAGCCCACCTCAACAGCCCCTACACACGATCAACTGAGTAAATCTCAGGCCCGTGCTTCGATCCCTCAACTAGGATGACTACTTCCTACAGCACGACCCTCAGCTCGCCAGCGACGTACTCTACTATAAACTACATAGTTGCTTGTCAGCAATCACCACCATCGGGGCCAACCGCTCTCAGGCCAGCAGCTCCTAGCAAACAAGGCTGCAAAATAAACATGCAAAACTGCAGAAGATCTATGATAAAACAAGACTTCTCCATATTATTGCAACTCCACTCTTTCTCTCTGTACCCATCAGTCTTCGGACTAATAAACTGTTGAGAAAGCTGGAGCTTTCGGCCGTGAATTCCTTCGACAGATTTCACCGATTGTCCCGACCGCCAAAGAGCAGAAATCAGAGAGAGTTTTCAGGGATACCCCATTTAATTTGGGGAAACAGCGCGCAAATCAAATCTGCAGCCCAAAATCGCTAAGTTGCTCAATTTCTTCTTTTCGGAATCCATGACTACCGACGCCACTTCAAATCAGCCACCCGTACCCCTCATCACCGAGCAAGTTCTCTCTGACGTTGGATTCAGTTTGAACGACTTGGCCCACCTAGACTTTCCTCCCGCCCTGGCTATGACGGCATCCCCCCAGCACTCTTTCGTCTCGGTGGAACTGACGTCGCTGCTTCTCTATAAATCGCTATAGCCTATACCTTAAGTGTGGTATTTTTCCATCCCAGTGGGAGACTTCAACCACTATTCCTACCCACAAAAAAGGTCAAGTGCGTGACCCTTTGAATTATATTCCTATTGACCATAACCCTTTGGCTGCCAGAATACTGGAGCTTTTGATTAAACAGCGGATGTCCGATTATCTCATTTCCAATAACCTCATTCCCAGCAGTCAATATGGCTTCCCAAAGTCACGTTCTCGTGCCACATGCCAGTTTCATTTCTTCAACCTACTGACCACGCCAGCTGACGACGGTAAATCTACGATTATCATCTACCTCGATATGACCAAGACATTTGACCAAGTTCTTCACTCCTGGTTGTTAAAAATACTCCGGGCCTACAGTACCCATGACCCGCTTTTATCAAAGATCACCTCTTACCTGTCGGGCCGAACCCAGGTTGCATATGCTAATGGTCATCTTTCGCAACCGATGCCTGTTACTAGTGGAGTCATGCAAGAAAGTGCACTTGGTGCGCTATTTTTCTTACTCTATATTGATCACATTTTTTCAATTGTGCAGCACGGCACACCTTTCCTCTCCGCCGAAGACATCAAAATCTTTTGTGAGTTTTGCCGCCAAGATATGAACACAGCGCTGTCTGAAATAGATAATGATCTTGAGAAACTTGATCGATGGTGCACTTCATGGCAGATGTGCTTCTCAACATCTAAAAGCTTCTACAAAACCTACAGACGTCAAGTACCTCCAGGAACTCAGTCATTGAACCAAGTGCCCATCGCCCCAAGCTCATCAGTGAAGGATCCTGGGCTTCGATACACTAACAATCTACAGTTCTTGGAACATGTCCTATTTCAGACGGCCAGGGCCAGGCAGACAATAGGCCCAGTTCTCAGATCATTTAAAATGAAACATAGTATCCTCCTTACATACCAATTCCATGCTAGACCCCACCTCGAATACTGCCCTATAATCTTCTCTGGGATGTCCAAATCTAAGAGAATACGTCTGAAGGAAGTCCAGAGCACCTTCACCAAGAAGCTTATAGGATATTCGTCTCCACTGAGCTATAAAGAGCAACGCACTCTAATAAAAATTGACCCCGTATGGCTTAGACACGTCAAGCTTAACTTGCGTTTTCTATATAGACTTATCCATTGCCCTTCGTTCACTTCTACCAACTCTATACAGTTTTCGCCACCCCAATCTTACCCACAACGCCTCAGAGACTTCAGTCTGACCATCCCACAGCCCAGGCTGGAAATAAGATCCAACTCCTTTCTCATTAAATATTCAAAGCTTTGGAATAAACTACCCCTGACTATTCGCAAATGTGCGTCAATAACCCAGTTTAGCCATGCTCTAAAACCCCAACTCACAGTTAGTCATCTGTTACCTTTGAATAGCGCCAGCATATCTGAGGATCAAGCCTATGAAGAAGGCATCGAACTTTAGAATCCTAGCTTCCGTCTCTCCTCCAGCTCTCTGCTATCCTTCGAGCTGGCCTTTGAAAACGGGTTCCGCTACTAGGATCATGGTCTCATATACCAAACCTGCCATTTCCTGCCTAACGACAGATGCTAGGCTTACTATTCACCACAACTTTTTAAGTACAGAGCACACAACCCACATTGCAGTAGGATACAGTTTTTGCCGTTTACAACTATAATTAGTTAGATGCCTGCCGGTTCTCGCAGCTCACCTACGCTCACCTACTATCACCCAACCCCTACACGACTCTGCATTATCTAATTCACTAGTCGGTCTTTACAACTATGTCTAGGCAATTACTGCCTCTTTCGCTATATAGTACCAGGAGAGCCATAAAAAACCACTTTCCTCTAGCTCAAGTTTTTAGCCACTGATGTTTTCCCCTAGCTTCAAATGGTTCAGTGGTGCTGGAACCTAGGACATTAATGTCCTGCGCCAACTACTACACTTCTTGATCGTTTGAATCTTCTCTCACTTATTCTGGCTTCCGCTCACCTCAGCTTGCTCGCCCGGCCGTAACTTGCTTCCCCTAATCATCCCGGTTGAAAATCTCTCATCCCATAAGTCCACCTTCTAATAGCTACCTGTTGGCCCCAATTTCCTCCCCTTAAATTTCTCGACGTGAAAGCTAGTTTGTGTCGCCAAGGTTTCTGAATCCATCACCTAACTCAAACTGCTATCCTCTCTCAGTGCATGCAGTAGCATCTCCTACTGGCGCGGCCTAACTCAACCACACCAGAACGGCTTCTAGCAGTCTTAGGCACGGTCTGGCGCTGTACAAGGCTGAACATAAATGCAGGCGGGTTCACTACAACGCTCATTTTCCTATCCCGTATGTTTGTTTAGCCCAACTCTGTATTTTCTCAGCCCATGCAAGCGAAACCCTTGATGTTAGCGGTACATTCACCGTAGCTGCCTCCGGAAGTGGGGAAAACGGACCACCCCCAGCAATTGCAAAAAATGACGTGTGCGCGGAAAATTACGGTGGGGCGGAGGGGCTGTGAAAAGTTCCTATATGGGCTCAGCCACTACTCTGTTAAAAAAGGGTTCCTACGCACGAGACTGACTGGTGTGAGAGCAAACCGGTCTCTTTACATGTGCTTACCAACATCCGGCCCTAATTTTTAACCACGTCGTACCCTTCCATGCACGCCTGGCATGGTTGTTGACGTCATCTACAAAACCACCGTGACGCTGGACAACAAGTTGATACATCAGACGACAGACACGTCTCATCAAAGCGCTAATTATATCCATGTTGATAATACTGTATATACAGACACACATGTAAGAACGTAGAGAAAAGTACCCGTATTTTTTCGCCCACTTATCCATTTTTCCTCCTCTTTGTAAGGAGGCGGCGTTTTCCTCGTCCTAAAATCTAGCCCACTCTCCAGCTTAAAGCCTTAAGTAATAGCAACCTGCAGCATTAGACCTGTGGATACTCCACGATAGGATTTGTCATATATCCTCTGGATCTATCATATAAACTTGCCATTTGGGTTCTTTGTGTGTCCCAGCTGCTTTCTCACGTAGCCCTCAGACCCTATAGTCCAAATACACCTACAAGGCTTTAATAACCCCAAAATATAAGGCTCCCTGGTGAACGGCTGAATCGGTAACCAACAACTTCGTCTAGTAGTGCAAGCGCAGTTAGTCCCCACGAACACCGAATCACATTACCGACGACTCCTTATTTCACCAAGACCATTGTGCGACATTTTCAACCTCCGTGCTCTTATCTGTTATTTTGTTCACACTAACCCTCAGCTGGAACATCATCTAGACTGCGATCCTCCATTTTTAAATTTCAGAACCACCTGGCCATTACATCGCCTGGTTGTAATATATCACGCAGACAGCTTATCTTTTTCTCTGCCCGTCTACACCCGCGCCAAAATCCGTCTACCGCAAATACGATCCAGCCAGTGGGTTTCACCCACAAGAAGTCCTGGTACTGCTGCATATACCCCTCTGAAGCTTATTGAGAAATTCTCACTACAAGACCCCCCCCCCCGATGCCGAGGCCACCGTGCGTAGACCCTTAATTGAATAGTGATCAGTCCACATTCGGCAATGCTCTCCTCCTTCCCATGATGAGGAAGCGAACAAAAACCACGGCCAACCCTTGCCCAAAACGCCCAGCACGGACAAGGAAAAGCCGCAAGAAACTCAATAGAATGATGTACTCGCCAAATTGCCAACACAGTCTGGCCTATTGCACAGGTTTCCACCTTTGTCTCGCCCTATTTTGTTCCTCGTAGACACGGCATTCCAATGCTGATTATTGCTTCCCGGAACTTCATCCATCTTCCACCACCTGTAAGCTGCCGACACCAGATGACACACACTACCTCTCACGGAAATTGTCTCACCTTTTCAGGAGGTAATATTCCCTTTCATATCCACAAATCTATGAAAATCAGTATTCCTCTGTGAACCGTCATGAAATGTTTCTTGCCTCCTTTGTCCCAACACCAATTACCTTTTCAAGTGATAATAAGTTTGTATTACTGACCATTTTCTTGCATCATTCTTGTGAATATTGTATTTCCTGCGTCCTCAGCCAATGTCCGTGTGAACATTCCTACATCCGGCCGATTCATTACTATTGCTGCAGTTGACTCGAAATCAATTCGTACTAGCCGTGTATTCTCTTGTCGCTTTGCATCATTTAAACTCTCCTCATCCTTGGTCCATTGTTGCTGCGATGTGCTGATCCCTGTTTGAAATTTGTGAATTTCCCATCTCATTCAGTGATATTGTAAACTCTGATTATGCTTGTGTGCATTCCTCTGGACCACGGTCCAGCAATATACCATTATTATTATCATTATTTTCAGGTTTCTTCTAATGCAACACCCCTCCCGCTGTTGTCATTGTTCAAGTCCTCGCAAATAACAGCTCACAAGCAACCTGTTACTGACAGATTGACACCTCCCTCACCCCGCCTGATGAACCACACCCACTTTGGTCTCATGGGAAACGATTCAATAACAGAGCCAGAATAAGGAACACAGGAGTTTGTTACTGATTGAATTTCGATACGCCATCCGAAAGCAAGTCCACTTATCCTTCCCATCCGTGGTTCACAATAATGACGCCGAATATCACTGAGAAGCAATAAGTCAATATATTTCTGTCAGCGTAACAGAACAATAAGGCTCGAGCCTACGCGGAAGTTCTCCACTCAGGTTTCTATTGCGAGGTTCCTTTTTTTCAAACGGTATCCGGCTTGAAATTGATTCTTCGCTAATTTAAGGCCTTTAAGTTGCGCTTCTTTTTTCTCAATGATACGGGTTACTGATCCTGAAACTAAACTCACTTTTTATACGGATCGCTGTTTCCTCCACACTCATCAACGTTTCCGAATGCACTTCTACGCAGCTTGTTCATGTCTCCCTGTTTCATGACATACTCCGGTTTCTAAAACTGGGAATATCCGTCATTCCGGGCCAACATCGTCCTCATAGTGAGCTGTTCTATTCACATTCGTCAAAGTTCGCGACTGTACTGCCATACATTTCTTTCATTTCTCCATGTTCAGAACTTATTCCGTTCACAGAACCCAAAAAGTCCTCCTTTATCCTACGCTTGCACCACTTTGGTTTATAACCCATCCTTAGCACTATATTTTTACGACATAATCTGTGTTTCCACGGGCCACTACCAACTAACCCAAATTAGAAATTAAACAGTACTTGCAGCGCAAAACATTATTATATCCATCCATTCCAACTATTTCTAGCTAAATTGTTCTTTTTATGACATTTCTGACTCCTGACCCTGAAATTCGTGTGTAGTTCGTCGTTTTGATTGGTGTTGTACAACATGATCATGCGCTTGCCCATGCTTCTTGATCTTGGTCGAGAAATATACCATTGTTATTAACAATAATGCTAACACGGCTGCACTGAGCTTTAGGCGCGGGATTGAGACCGATTTCAATTGGGCAACGCGAGCTTTGGCAAACAGGATCCTGGTAGCACGTTTTTCGTCTCCCGTGTACCACCTTCCATACGCCACGGCTCCGTACCCGACTCTGGACGCGTCAGAAAAGGCGCTTAGCTCTCCCGTCTGTGTTGTACGACCATCAGGCAAGCACCGCGGAATCCGTATAACTCTGAGTTTCGAATAATGAAAATTGTATTAATAGTAATGGTTAATTTTGGGGACGCCCGGAGCATGCCAGGTGCATGAGCAAATTTTTACAGGGGATAGAATGGACAGACAAAATTCGTAAAAGTGTAGAAATTTGCATGGCAAAAGTAGAACAAAAAGGCTCAGAAGTGGGAGTAAATGGGGGTTAATGTGTGATAAGCGTACGCACACCAAGGAAAATGTGGCGAGTTTAAACGAATCCAAGAGCGAATCCGAATGGGCGCCCGGTGGTTTCGAAAGTCTAGATCAGACGGAGAGTCTGACTGGTCCACGTGGGGACGTCTGAAGGCCGACTGATATACATGAGAGGGGCTAGAAATCGGCATGACAAACTGCAGTAGCGGGAGATGATGGAGGAAAAAGTGAAATGCACCGAAATGGATGGGATAGAAATGAAGCGTTGGCACACTGCAATGGATGGTCGGCGGACAGGGCACAAAACTCATTGTAAAACAGGGAGCGAGCAATGCAACACGAGGATGGACCAGATGACAGAAATGATTTGGAAGGATTAGATACGGTCGATGTGGGGCGCATATGTAGAAGGAGTGGATGTATATCATGGCGGTCAGCGGGGTGATAGCAAAAGAAATAGCCGGTGGGGAACAGCAGAACGCAGAGTGAATGCATATATATATACGTATAAGGTGAGCAGGAGCAGTAACAATGGAGCCCTAGGAAACAAACATCAGTTATTGGGAGGGGCAGGTAAGGTTAGATATAATGATTGTAGAATTAACTTTGGAGTATCGCGGCGAATTTTCTTTACGACAGGTAGACATGGCGGTTCAACAGAGGGAGAGAGAGAAGAACGCGGAAGAGCAGAATTGATGACGACTGTGAAGAGCAATTCATAAAAGAGGGCGGATGAAGGAAAATATCGAAGAGAAGGGGTAAGAATGGATCTAGTATTCTGATTGATGTAGGTAAGACATGTGGTGACGGTCGAGAATGGGAGAAGTGTTTATAAATGGACTTACACTATTCGGAAAGACGATGATGGCGACTGGAGTGGCGATGCAGCATGGAGCGAATAGAGATACATAGTGGAAGAAGGCATCTAGGAGGTGAGACTGTCTGCGGTGAAAAGAAGCAGCAGCTGTGACGGCGAACAGTGTGAGAGGGAAAAATCAAAAGGACTGCCACAGTAATCAGGTGATGGCAGACGAAACGGAGTGAAGCTGTAAGTGGTTACCATGACGCAACGACGACTTTAGATTAGGTGGAACGGGAAAAAGACAGAACAGCCTGAGGGGCTCACAGAAAGTGCCTGTGGCGAGCAACACACGGAGCAGGAGAAGAGAGCACGTGCCGAAAAAGGACAGGTGAGACATAACCAGTAAGATCATCTCAATTCAGGTGGAACACGAAAAAGGCAGAGAGGAAAGAAGCACCGGGAAAGGTAAACCGGTGGACGAACATAACGCATGGACATTGGATGCGCTTTGGAGTTAGGGACATGGAATTTGGGAGCTGCATGCTTGCAGGCAATTGTACAAGTGGATGCAACTGGACGACACTAATCGAAGCACAGCCAAGTGGAAGGATCCACAGAGGAATCGCGGAGCCAGGCAAGGAAAATAGGGTGATAGTGGCTGGATAATAAATGTGGCTGTGAGATATGCACAGTTTGGAACAGCAAATGTAATATGAGAATTGGTCGTGGGTGCGGGTGGGGCTGGTGTGTAATTGTATTAGGCATAAGAAGGGAGAACGAGGGAGGACTTGACAGAATGATGGGCAGTAGGGCATAAAAATTCAATCAATGATCTTTACGAGCATAGGGTGATAGCAAGTGAATAGAAACTATGGGCCGGCAATGACGACATGTGTAGGAGAGGAAATATTGGCGGTCATCGGCAGAGCAAGGTGGGTAAAACAATGGTGACGTGCAATGAGAGGCGACAAGGTGAGAGTCGATAGGAGCAAGGACAGAATGGTTAGGTGTGCATACCGTGGAAGAACGACAAAAATTGAAGTGATGAGAGTGATGGGAATAGTGATAGGTGGGCGTACCGTGGAGGAATGAAGATGGTTGGAGCATGCGATCTGCAACTGACAGCATTGGAGCGTGCGATCCGCAGCCGGTGCTGGTGGGTGGGACTAGACGTGCGCTGGCCAACCAACCTGAAAAACACTTCGAAGTGAACGCAGGAGGTATGATCCACCGGCCAAGTTGCGCTCGCACATCGTTGCAGACGGCCTGCACGCTCGATGTGCGCCGGCCAAAGCGGTGGATCTGACCGTGCCCTGCACCGTTGGGAATGGCACTAATGTTCATTGATGGTTGTGCATGTGGGGCGTAGTTCAACTATAAAGGTATAAGATTCGGGATCAGCTGGTCAGGTTGTGGGAGGTCCCAGAAGGCGAAGCCAGCGGTTCGTAATCGACCATACAGCAGCGTTAACCCGGCGCGTATACCAACGGTGAGGGTGGAATGCACATGAGGGAAGAACTGGAAGACGAAAACAGATAACAAAGGCAGTCAGAGTGCACCCTTGCTGTGTATTGACGGTTAATAGAGGCATACAGAAACCAGTAAGGGACGCACCATAAGGGTGACTGAGGCTACGGGAGAAGGGAGAAAGTAGGTGTATGAAAATAATGGCATCTCAATTTCTATTACTCACTACTGGAATGGCCACAGCTAGTTAAGCTTTGAGAATTCAGTCAGATAGACGAAACCGTCTGTCGTTGATTGTGTCCTAGATTGGAGGGAGCAAGGTCGGAGAAGGAGTTGATCTTAGAAATCGGGGTCTCTTTCGTGTGCTTTACCCTCCGCTATGCATATATCAGATAACTGAGGCGTACGGGTGACGCTGAGATATGGGATGAGTGCCGATAGAAATTGGGACTTGTTTCGTGAAGCTGGAATGGTGATGGGCAATTTGTTTCAGAACTTGGAGTAGACAAGAAGGAAAAAATGTGACCATATGGCCGATTTAGCTGTACTAGAAGGGACAGTGAAAGGTCTGTGCTAAAATGAGTAAGGGGTTTCGCAGGAGAAGCTTACCGGTTTAAAGGGAAAAGACCGGTTATGGGGTAGGTTATACAAGGAGACTAAGTTTAGTCTTAAGCGGCGGATCCAAAGTGGTTCAAGATTCACATTTTGGCATTTTTCCCTATAGTTTAAGAGCTTGGACCAACCGAGTTGTTGTTTGGTAAAGCGCCTTTGTGTACCTTCTCGCACAAATCTGTCAAAATTTGTCATGTTAGAAAATATTATTGGGCAGTATTAAAGCAAAGGCCTGACGTGGGATTTGTAGATGCTGAGGATACTGTCCCGGATGCGAAAGGAGCGGAAGAGAAGTGCCACATTTCTAGCCTTGGCCGCTTCGATTATTTTGTGCTCACAGAAGTTAAGGGAGCTGGAGTAGTTGAGGCCCGAATCGCGGACGATAGGTCAACAGGCTATGGGGGACCCACCAATAGTTAAGGATCCGAGGGCAATTTGAATTTGTAGGTTAGGACCTGGCACTTATCAGTGGGAGTGCGGAACACGGTCGAAAGCCTTCGACAGTTCTAGGTAGACAATTACAGCTTTAGTAACTAGGTTGAGGAAGTCGAACTGACATTTTGTGCATGATTGCGATTTGAGAAACCCTTGCTGCCCATCGTTAAGAAGGTTTAAAGGGAGAAGATGGGTATTAATGCCATCTTTGGCAATCGTTTCCATTATTCTGGAAGTGATAGAGATATAAATAATGGGACGGAAATTAGCGCATTCGTGGCCAAGCCGTTTTTCGTAGTGTGGAATGATGACTGAGCGCTTCCAGTTTGATGGTACCAAACTGGATTTGAGTGAAAATGTCGAAAGGTTTATTTTTAGAAGTGGAAGGTTCGATCCAACGTTACTGATCACAGTTTGAGGTAACCCATCTGGCCCAGGATGGGCAGATTCTTTATAGCGTGAAATAAGCCTGGATATAATGTTTGCTTCAAAGGGCGGGGGGCTATGTCCGAGACAGGGGCCATTGAACTGGCGAAGTAAAGGTTGGAAGCCCCAGCAATATCAGAAGAGGAGGCGGTCGAAGTTTTATCCGGTGACACAACATATTGGATAGTAGTATATGTTGCCGAATTCATAGATTTGTGTATGAGTGAGAGTTTCAATGCTTTTTTGGAATGCCCTAGAGCTTTGGATTCTTCGTTGCGGAGCTGGTCTTTCTTTAGTTCCCGGATAATATCGGTAAGATGAGTTAGTCTCATTAGAAGGGAGAATTCGTGGTTTTGGAGGTAAAGTCTTTGCATCTTAAGGTACTTTCGTTGGAGAGGGGCAAGTTTGGACTTCCTAAGAGAGGTTTTGGGATATTGGGCTAAGTTTCATGAGGCAGTTTCCCATGTTGAGGTAAAAGTGATCAGCCGCCTGTTGGGGGTCAGCCGTTAAAAAAACTGCTCCAATCTTGATTACGGATAAGATTAGGCAGAGGGTTCCAACTTAAACGGAGAGAATTGTTGACTGGAGTCCGGTAGTTTGGTGGATAAGGATGGAATGAAAGATTACCTGCTTTTGTCCCATGGTCGCTACCCAGAAGTTTATTCAGAACGGAAACCGAAAAGTTGGAAAAGCTGTGATTGAATATAAGATCTAGGATGTTGGCGTTTCTGGTAGGGGTTTTAACGTGTTGCACCCCGCCCCCTTCACAAATGTGAGTATGGGAGACAAAGTCTATTAAGTTGGGGGGGGTGCTATGAGGTTCGTTCCGGATATTTCAGGCCGGTTAAATTACCGGCTATCATAATAATGAAAATAATAAAAATAATGAGCCCAGAAGTAACACTATTGAGGTTTGATTACTGTTAAATTAGTTAGCTGTTGTATATGGTACCGTAGCTATTTGGAATTGACTTTGTTTTGAATTGTATCAAAATTGGTCACTACGCGTCCCTCAAACGTTCCGGTGGATGGACTTTACACTATCTGTTTTCGGAACAAAAATTCTAGGCCCTGGTATTGGTGACATCCTACTAGGTTTTGTTCGTTTTCAGCTTTTGCATGACCATCAGAGTGTAGCCTGGCGATATAAGGCGGTTGCGGCCTAGTGAACTAGAAGTTAAGGCCTCTGATAGGAGTGGAGGGCGGGTTGCCGAATTTCGGATTTGCAGCCATGAGTGTCCGTTGGTGCCGACACTCTGCTTTGGGGGAGGAGTTCAAATCGTTACCAACTTTCGGCCCATGCGTGATACGTCAGGTCGCAACAACGAGACTGTATCCTCAGGGACGCTACCTGGCAGCTTGTTAGAGGGGTTTGCTCTGAGGGCTGACGGGTCTGATTCGTACCAGAATGACCTGGCAGTGGTATGGTACGTTTGCGAAGTTGGGCTGTGAAGTAGTTGACAGGTAAAATACTACCCGTTGATATTCTTTGTAAAAGGTGGAACCTGTGATGGCGAAAGATCAAAAAGCTGCGATACATTTTTCTCTCAGATGTGAATATATAAGGAGGGCATGAATCTTTGCAAGGTGAGGATATTGCAGTGCTGCAGCCGTGTGGGCGAACAGAAGGACTGATAGAGAGAGCAAACTATCACAATATCGCCGACTGTCGGGATGCTCTGGAGACAAGTTGCTCAGTGAAATACACCTTTTGGACTTTGTGGGACGGAAGTGTATGGCAGCACCAAACGTGACTCTTTGCAAATATATCGATAATTGTGATGAAATAATAGCGAGTTTTATCTTGAGGATTGTTCAAGTTTGCGAACGGGACAATAGGGTGGTTTGGCACGAATCCTCGGGATAAATGATCATGAACGGTAAGCCGAGTACAGAAGTGGTCTTTTAACCCCGCGATAATTATGTGCTAGGGAAGGTAGATTTTTCCGGGCGTAAGAAGCTGTATGTTAAGGTGGCGAAGATGGGGACGAGTACGATGAAAAGTAGGCGAAAACTGGGGGAGGTAGTTCAATATTTGCAGCATTTTGGGCGTATAAATGTTTTTTTGCCGCAACCGGTGCTGGTGGGTGGGGCTGACCGTGGACTGGACACCCAACCCGAAAACCATTTTTGGCGACAGGAGGTGCGATCCGCCATCCTAGTTGCTCCTGTGCATCGTTGCAGACGGCCTGCACGCTCGATGTGCGCCGGCCAGAGCGGTGGATCTGACCGCGCCCCTCACCGGTGGGCTTTGCTTGAGTGATATTGGCGTTATCACATAGAGATCGAATAGTCCAGGAGTTGCGACCAGGTTGTGAGGGGTCCTGGAGAGCAGGGTTTTTATGGTAGTGAAGAAATGACGAGCAGGTATCGAATTTTCAGCGGGAAATGTGGGTCAGGCATAAAGCCGAACCATCGAAGGAAAGGCACCATCAGTGATTGTCCGGAAAATTAAAATAGAAAAACTCAGTCTGGGGTGCTCCCAGCTGGGGATCAAGGGTAATTGGTAAAGCGAAACCTCTAGTATCTAAGAATTGGAACTACTTGGTGGATGGTTCAACTTTGCAAGACACAAGTTTGTATACGAAAGATTATTAAAACTTTAGTGATATATTCGACGAATTGTGTGGTACGTAGGTCTCGTGGCCCCCGACTCAGACACGCGTGTTAGTAACCCAAACCAACTTCGTACGCTCACTCCTCCGAGGTGTACGGATCATTGTTTGATACGAGTGTCAGGACATCAAGCCGTTTGCTTAATTCCTCTTTGAACCTCGGTATGTGGTCTATTGCACGGACGTTTGCTGGAAGTTTATTTCACATTTGTGAATATTTAACGATAAAGAAATTGGACCTTAGCTGGTTCTCGAGGACGGCACAATGACCGAATGACCACTGTGTGGTAACGAATACCTCAAGCTTAATGGGTCTTGTACCACAGGGGAGGCATTGCAGGATCTATATTTTAATAGTTAGTGGAAAAAGGACAAGTTGTTATCTATTCGTCGGAGCCAAAGAAGTTCGAGGTGTAGCAGGTCACAGAGCTGCTTATAGTTGAGAGTAGACAAATAGCCAACTATTTGTTTAGTAAAGGTGCGCTGAACATTTTCGATGGCCATCCTATCAATCTAGCGCATTACGGAGCCAACTATCGAAATATACTCTAGCAATGGTCTGATTTATTTTGTATCGACACTGAGTTTACTTTCACGCAAAAGGAATGCTTTGTGGACAAGTCCTATTAACCTGCGGGACCTAGCAATTTGAGTGTCTGTTTGCTGCTCAGCTGATGAGATCTATTTCGTCGTTCACCCGGCCTACTACGGTTACAGTTACCTGCGGGGCTACCCAGTTGAAATTCCACTTCAACCACACATTGAAACACCGGTTTATATCTTGCTCATATATGCCGTGACATTTGTTTGATTTGACCCCTGACCGCCGTGACGGTCTCATCTGACGGCGAATTGTGCCGAACCCTGGCTCTCGTTGTTATTCGTTGTGGTCGCTCAGTCGAGGCTTGTGTATAGTTTGCATCCGCACGATTTGATGGGCTAGTGCCGTAGAATTTGCGAGTCAATATCGTTCATATCTTAGGATTGGTCCTTTTGTCTGGTCACTCACAGTTTTAATAACCTTCAGTCTTGAACTTCGTACGTTCATCAAAAACACGCCCAAAAATGCAAGAGGGGAACGGAAGAAAAACGAAACCTGGATAGAAAGTAACCGGGCAATTCCTAAGGATATTTTCGAGGGATGTTGACACGTTGGTTATCGCCATGTCTACCAGCCTGCCGCTAAGACTTCACGTATTGCAGAAAATGGAACAGAATCTAAACGTGCCAGTATTCACGGGCTAAGGACAGTAGAAAAGACACCAGCTTAAGTCAGCTGAGGGATGAGCTGGGTTAACCAGAAACGTAGAACCTCAAGGGCTAGAGCGGGGTGATCCTGGAAGCCTCATAACCTGAGATAATGCAGCCCAAAGACCTCATGGGCCTGTCGAAAGTAACTATGCTAGCTGGACTCGAGTGAATGGCCCACCCAGGTAGAAACCGTCCTCGTTCCATGGGAGTAAGGAAAAGTTTATCAGTCCCGTCAAACAATAAGAGAACTTTCGGGAAAGGAGAGTATCTGATACAGAACAGTGATTCCCTATCTGTTGCTTTCCAGAAAGTGAGCTAGGGGGGCGATCGACAGGTTCTCTAGGCTGGAGTCCGAAACGGGCAACTCCCTAGCACAACATTCTGAAGAACCCGTTTGAACAACCACTTGATGAAACTCGAAATTTGATCAGTGGAGTGCTGTTGGGTACAAAATGTTCCAAGACGAGTTCAGTGCCTTGGTCGATCTGGTGATTTTGATGCAAAACTGCAGCATCGCTGCGGACGGCTCATATTGCTTTTCGGAAAGCAGTGTGCTGCTCACGCTGGAAGATATAGTTCGCCGTTTGTCATTGGAAATGCAAAATGGACTGATCAAGGTGTTCGATGGGAGCGATGGGTTTGGGAGTGAAACTATGCTTGAATACCTGAGGCTGTTAATGGACTGTCATGCTGGAATAAATAGTAATCGTCCTGGTCGAATTGCGCGAGAAACCAACACAATACCTAGGGGTATGATATTATCACAAGGCCGAACTGGGGGTCCCGGCGGTGGCGGCATATGGATGAACACACACTCCTTCATACCAGATCGAAAACCCAACGGTAAACAAGGTGTATGATGCTCCGTATCATCCAGCAGTTTCTTCGCGTCCTGGACATAGATATTGAGGAAAGCTGGGAATGAACTAAGGGCCCGGGCGAGTGCTTTATTTTTCTACAGAGATTCCCTTCCAGCGGCGGTATGTCGGGTTAAGGCAAATCTTAGTCGAGATAGGTGCTACGGAAGGCACCAATACTTGCTGCGCAAAGTCCGAAGGTAGAATGCAGAGAAAGCCCTGCAGCCAAGTGAAGTTTTCTCAGCTTCTCGAGCCAACCATAAACTCATTCGTCTGAGAATTACAGCAGTCGGCTTGCGAGCCCCAGTGTGGGTAATGAGTTTGTCGGCATCTGTGGAAGTGGCTCGGGCAATTTTGAAGAGTTAATAAATCAAAAGGGACTAGCTTCATAGTCACTGATAATAATAGGCGGCACCCAAGTAATCGAATTAACCAAACCTCACCTAAGTCCCGTCTATTTGATCACCAACGACAAGGCATTCAGCCTAAAAGCGTTCGTATTAAAGATATACTGGGGACAGCCTCTAAGATAGCCCGGTGAGGTTGAGCCAGTGGCCGCTTTTGGACGGAATCAGAAATGAAGAGTAGAAAAATGATGTAATATATCTGTTGATGGGTTGTGATGTACCTGAAACACATTGGGTCCTGGATCAAAGATAAGGGAGCGGCAAGCACTGCGTACCGGGAGCACGATATTTGGCTGGATCTTATAAGGTAGCGCGAAAAAAGAGGCAGCTGGCGGGTCTGAATCAACTGCATTTCAGTGGAGATGGCAAATATTCAGCGGGCGTTACAACATCCGTACAAAGCTGAATTTGCAGGCAAGGCCAACAAAAAGGATACTCTTTAGTGAGAAGGCTGGTTAGCTGTGAAACTGATGGCCGGAAAAGATGAGTTTGAAATCGGAATTTTCGTGGTTCCCTGCACACAAACCCAACACCAAACCGATGCCGAAAAGCTGAATAATTCCTCCGATGGGGATATGCTTTCCCAGAATGGGGCTCATTCGAGAGAGGAAGGTGAGGATAGAACATATTTACGCCCTGCGACATAACAAGGACTTCGGTTATGTTGGAAGGGCGGGTGCGGCTGTAACTGAGGCCACACCGGTACTACCCCTTTCCGGGATTCGGCTATTCCAGGTGGAGCCCTCTCACAGTTACTCAGGTGGGCCTATCCCGAACTCTCAGCGGCTCAATTGGCCACGAGCAGAAATCCTCTATCAGAAGTGCCGCTAAACTGGACAGAGTTCCAAGTGCTTATTGTAAGTGGCCCCCCTTCAGACGGTCCTTAACCGCCTAACCACAAAAAGACCACCGCTCTATCCACCGAGAATCTAGCCAAAATTATCATCTCAATCTTTTTACTAAACGACCGTTCTCTTCCCTCCCAAAGTTGCCCTCACTTCGCCTTGGGCACTAGACCCACGTCCGGATGCCCAACTAGTGACCGACACGTGGTTGACTGATCACACTCCAATAGTCCACGTTTCCATACCAGGCTTCCAAGCCACCGCCAACAGTAGATCCAACCAGCGCGGAGATGGCCACATCATTTATACCAGACACATATTCACGGTGAATAGTTTCCATCGTCCTATTCTTGACTCGGCTTGGATCACTATCAAGAAAGATCAAAAACTACTTCCTAAAGGATGCCTCTACCGTTCGCCGAACCAGGATATGCAGGAAATGCCAGCAATAATTGAGGCATATATCTATGTTTCTGACCTCCCTTTAACCGCCAATATCCTAGCTGGCGATTTTGATGTTCCTGAAGTCTGCTAGAAATCCTTGACATCTCCTCTAGTACCCCATGGCTGTCCTTTGCGTATCCATGTCGGTAACCGTCTACGACATGTTTTATCCTCCACTGAGGGGGAAAACATTAGATCTCACCTCACCCTTGGTATCGAGAGTTTGGACACCCGAATCCTAAGTCGCTTCAACGGTAGTGGCCACATGATAGTATCCAGCTTTTTCATGCCTCCCTGGCTTCACGCCGATAGGTCGGCAGAAACACACATTTCGATCACCAACAGCAATACCACAAGGCTTATTGAAATAGTCTACCCTCTGTTTCCGTTCCCAAAGCTAGGACGAATGTTTCGCATCTGATTGCCCAGAAGCAGCTGTTGCTCAATTTTATTCTGATCTCCACTTTTGTCTCGATAAATCACTCCGACCTCAGGACCCATAACAATGAAACAGCCAATTTCTCTAGACCTTCTCAACGGTAGCCTGGCCAAACTCCAACGAAATTTCACTAATACGAGGGACTTGTCGTTGCATCTCCAAATAATACGTTTAGCCTAAACGCCAAAATTGCATTCGGTCTCCTCTAAGACGAAACACGAGCCAGATAGCTGAAGCCACCCAAACAGGGTGAAGGCACTTGCCAGACTGATGAAGATCAGAACCAATCAATCCAATGAAGCCATCTCGTATTTGAATTATAGCAATACTTACCTGGATGACCCTCTATTGATTGCGAGAGCCGTCAGTACTTACTTTGCCTCCTCTTTGACGACGGATGACACCACATCCACCACATCCATAAATCCAGTGACGTCGGTAATCGCAAAGGTAGTGTTTCACTCCGATGAGGTTTCAACCCTGGTTGCGGAAACACAACCGTCCAACAGACCGGGTCCTGACGCTTTGCGGCCAGCTATTTTCAGCCAAGGTGACGAAGATATTCTAATTCCGTTGACAAACATATTTAATTTGTCACTGAGGTGCAGTATTCTCCCTTTTCAATGGAAGACTTCCTTTTTTATACCCATGCACAAAAAAGGATCACTTCTGGATCAAGTTAACTATCGGCCGGTGAACTGCACCCCAGTCGCGTCCATGATCATGAAGAGAGTGCTAATGGAAAAGCTGACACATCAGCTTCTTAACCATGATCTAACCAACGCTGATCAACAAGGTTTCCTGAAACGCAGATCATGTGCGACATGCATGCGTAAATCCGTTCCCGCAAAAAGAGCGACGTGTAGCCAGTTTAAGCAAATTCCAAAGCCAGAACAAGATTGATTCGTGCCGCACGATCGGATCCAAACACATAATCTTGAAGCAAACGGAGAGTAAACAAAGCATTTTAAGTTCTTACTTAGGCCCACCCTAGAATTCGGCCCCATGATGTGTTCGAACATGAGACAGGGAGGCCGAGTAGCTTTAAAGAAAGTATTATGGGCCTTCACGAAACATGTCTTAAATTTTTATTCCAAGATAAATAACGTGGAAATTCGAGTTCTGCTGAAAATCGATCCATTATGGCTGATCCGTCTGATAATTACCTTTTCATTCGTTCACAATATCTTAATAGTATTGACAATGGTAAATTTCTTGATCATGATCAAGACGTATGCGCAAGGCATGGTCAGTGAGTACAACATTGCACTGCAGCATGAAATATTCGCAAAATCCAGAAGTGGGATTCACACATAGTTATAACAATACAGTAAGTCTGTACCGTGTTTGAATGAGCAAAAATGGGTTCTCTCAACGCGGTTAATAGAAACCGGTTTCGGTTTCAGAGACAGTATGCTACGGCGACTCAGGTGTGCGTGGAAACCACTGAAAAAGCAATATAAAAGTGTTGAACTTGCGGTATATTGATAATTGTGCAAGAATCAACTCTGAAGACATCAAAGGAAAATTGGTGTGTAGAAAAAGGAAAAAGGGAAAGGAAAGAATTTGGTCGCGCCTACTGGATATATGGGGGTTCCAAATGGAGAACTGGAGAGAGAAATTCACAAACTAGTAACCGGTCACGGAAAAGAACAGAACCAGCATGGGGTTTTCAAAGAATAGACAGTGATATCAGCGGCGCGTAGATAAGTTTATCTCCAATGGCTTCACCTAGACAAAACGCTGGGCCAGAAAACCGGTGGTTTCAATTACCTGATGAAGGAAGAAGCCTGTGGAGTAAAAGCCGGTGATTCAGGCACGTTTATTACGATGGTTCTCGTTAGGTAATTCCATGGCGAGGGTGTCGGGAAGACAAGTAAGTCATGTGAAATGTGATCTGCTGTTGGAGCCGCATGGATGGTAGTCGTGTGCCCGACTGGGTAGTTCAAACTACAGTTGTTGAGAGGAAATTCTTTCTGAAGTAGAAAATGGAGCAAATGAGTCGAAAAAGATACGGAGAGATCATAAAGTGTTATGAATATGGATGCGAATGCCTGTTGTCGTGACTTGCAGAGAACCCAGCCCGCAGTGGCAACGACTGTTACTTGCATGTGAGAAGAAATGTTTCTGTTGTTACTATAGAAGAATATACGCCCATGTTCCAACCGACGGCGAGGGCCTGGTATTTTATTTTATATCTGTCGTGATCTCCACGGGTGGCAGGTCACGGATTATGGCCTGAGCAGGGGTAGGCTCATCAGACACGACTGATCTTCACGGAGAAAATGATTAGAGTAGCAGGCCAAAAGTGGGCTATAGGGGCTTGTGACCCGAGCAGTAGGATTGTGATCGCCGTGGGTGCCGATGCGGATGGTTTCATATAGCAGCAGCCAGCGTAGAAAGTAGTCCGATTCGATCGATTAAATCGTTAGATCTGTGCAAAAATCCGGTAGTAACATTTAGTGGACCGATGGCTACCCAAGTAACCAGAGTGATTTAAAAGAGATTGGGGATATGGCAGTCTGGGGGATGTTGCAGCTGGGGGTTGTGATTAACGGTTTATTAGGAATCAAGTGATTACAATTTAAGGGAAAGTATAAACCAGGACCTAGAACAACTGGGGAGGAATTGAAAATTGATCATGAAATTTGTTTGCCCACTTTCAAGTGAAATCTCAGTACGTCAGCACAGTCTAGTCAGAACACAGAGGAACTAACGTATACTTTTATCTGTACGAGGCTAATTTTCTGTAAAGCACCACACCGAATCTTTTACTATTTTCTTCTACAATCTTAATGCAATGTTTCGCGGACTTCATTCAGTATAGGATAACCACTATACCAGAAAAGATATTAAAAAGTAGGATGCTGTGTTTGCAGGGTACCGGTCGCCTTTTCTCAGGAGCCGTTCTTTCTCATTTATCTCACTTCCTCGGTGTTGAGCAGCATACGGTTTAGACAAACGGTATCGCGGGGAACTACTTCTAATTCCTCCTAAATGTGGGGCCTGGGGTTTCAGCATCCGAAAACTGCTACTCTAAGATGCAAACCATGAATCCTTCGGAACTCAAACCCAGTTGCCCAGCCAGCGTACGGGACTTTGCTATCCCGTAGCGGTATAGCTTAGTCCCCTACAAACCTACGATGCCTAATCTTTTGAACTGGGACCCAGATCAGAATTTAGAATAAGTGCCACCGCCAGCCCAAGTGGAACGTCGTCCTAGTTCCGTTCACACAAGCCCAACCAGTTTGTTATTAACTGTCGTCACCTACTATCAAAACACAGCTATAACCACGCCTAGACCGCAAACCTAATTTATCTCGGGTTAATCCTCGCCCATCTCGTCAGCCTTCATGATGGATAACTGAGGAATACGCTTGGACTCGTGACAACAGAGACTGAAACGGAACCTGTCATGGCAAGTAAGACTGCAAGCAGGCTACGCTACCTAAAGCGCGCCCGGCTTCTAATCAGTAGATCGATTAGCGTCTTCTTAAGCAACGCCTCTCCGGCTGATATCACTGTTGAAGCTCACACAAATAACAGTTTACGTTCAACTGACTACTTCATCAGCCACTAACGGCCATCAGTTTCGTCCGTCACACTTCGACGATTATTCCGCACGTATCCTTTGCCCCGAAAGATGTGTCATGCCCACGGAATGATGCGCACTGCCGATGACAGTAGCTCCATGAATAGTCCTGGATCCTATCCAGAACAACCTGACACCTCGGCTGGAACAAGAAGCACATAAATCTGTTAATTATTTCAGTACGTCACTCGAACACGAGGCTCCTAATCCTCCTCATCCGTGGCTCCCAGTAATGACGCTGAGTAACACCGAGGCTCAGTAAGTCACTATATATTTGTCAGCTTATCAGCACAATAAGGCTGAAGCCTATGCAGAGACTTTCCACTGTGGCACCTGTTGAAAGAACTCACTTTTCTCGAACTGCGCCCGGCCTTAAATTGATTCTTCACCAATCCGGGGGCCCTCCAGTTGCGCTTCGTCCTTTTTGAATGACAAAGGTTACTGACCCTGAAATTAAAGTCACTTGTTTATGGATTGCTGTCCCTTCCCCATTCACCAATGTTCTTGATTGCACTTCCATACAATGTACCTAATGTCTCCTTGTTCTACAACTTATTGCTCTTATTGAACCCAGGTAGGCCCGTCATTCAGTGTCTGTGTAACCTTCATAGATTGCTGTTTTTGTCATATTTAGTGAAATTCCCTAGTGTACTTCCACATAAAGTTTTTCGTTTCCCCTGTTCAGAACTCACCCTGTTCACAGAAACACAGTAAGCCTCTGCCATCAGTTGCTTGCGTCATTTTGGTTTAGAATGCATCCTTAGCATTGACGAAATTTCCTTTATCCCTTAGGGGAGCCGTTGCCCAAATCGAACTCAAGACCGGTTCGTGTTTGTAGTGCGAACCATTATTAGTTTGATCGGGCCAAAATACTGCTAGTCATGTTTTTTTAATGCTGATACCTTTGACTCTCATTCTTTGAATTCGTGTATATTTCATTGTACTGACTAATGTTGTAAACCACGATCATGCTTTTGAGCCTGCCTCTCGATCATGGTCGAGAATCTCGTTGATAATATCGCTATATGGTACTTACTTATTAATCGGTGATGACTCCAAAAGGATTGGGAGGGGTCAGCGTGGTCACTGATTGTGCCACGAAGTGTCATAGCGTGTCGTCTAACGACCATACTATATTGGGCCCAGATTGGACGACACCGTAGTGCTACCGACGCAGCAAACAACCAAAATAATAACAGATTCCCTTATCTGAAAGATCATCAAATTTAGTGGCACCGATTGCTGGGCCTATTTACGCCTTCCTCAAGACCTTGAGTTCCCCATTACACAAGTTATCCCGACCTAGCAATTCGAATCCTTCCCCTTCGCGAGCGGCTGCTATAGTCGTAATCGTGTCAAAAACCGGGACCCAGAGTGTAGCGAGCGGTTGTGGAAAATCCCCCTAAAACCTTTGCCATTCAGCGTTTTTCTTAACATCACTCGCTTGCTTACACTATTGACGTGTCCTTACGCACTGTATATTCTAATGGACCAATTGTTGTTTGTTCGCGACCAGAGCGCTAATTTGTCATATCCTTGTTCTGGACCTGCGTGACGCACGTGCTTCTTGCTTGCACGCTGCAATTCGGCTTCTCGCTTGTTGAGTCCTGTGATAAAACCATTAAAAAAAGAATAATAAGAACGTCTAAAAAGTGTGGATCATTCTTGGAGAGCCACGTGCTGGATGCCAGTAGTTGTGTATCGTGCTACCTCCCTACCTGAAGCTGGCCCTTGTGCCGCCTATCATGAGCACCAAATGTAGACCGTTAGAGTTTGCTTTCCTGACGAGAATTCGGATCCACCACTCACGGTTCCCCAAACCAGTCCTCACATCGGTGTAGTCCTGCTTTGCAGTACGATAACAACGAAAAAGATACCACGGTAACCATGCAATCATATCCACATCAGATTTCCTTGCTCATATTGGAGCCTAATCTCAGTACCATAGCACTATCGAGGAAGAGCATAGATGAACTCACGTCAATGTTCCAAGGCAAGTGACCAATTACCTCTAATGTATCACTACTGTCACCCCAATAGTTCCTTCTACTTTGACTCCTCACCATAGAATAACCACTATACCAAAAGAGACAGTAACAGCGTAGCGCCACGGAAACAGTATGTTAGTCCTACACGCTCATTCTGTTATTTCAAACCCATCCTATCGCCTCTTTGCCAAACTACGTAGTGCGTAATCAAACGGTATTGAGGGTTATCATTACTAACCACTCTTAACCGTGAAGCCCTAGGTCTTTTATTAGTATCCCAGCGATGCCATGCTCACGGGTAAATCATAAATCCTTTGAAATGCATACACAGTTACCAAGCAAGTGTACGCAACTTTGTCGGTCTGCAGCAGTATAGCTCAAATCCATTGCGAGCCTTTTTTACCCATGCCCCACTCACATAGACCTAACCAATCCATTGTTTATTGTCTTCATATATTATCATAACCCACAGCTGGAACCACGTCAAGACTGCAAGTCCCCTTTATTCCAGGTTCGTTGTCTCCCACCATCGCAGTCGCCAAATTGGCTAACCAAGGATGCCGCTTTGACTCGCACGGATAGAGACTCAAGTGGAACCTACCATAGCAACTGAGACTGAAATCAAACCACACAACAGGAGATACCCCTTATTGCTTATCAGATCGTTCACGCGCATGCCGATAATATACAGCCACACTAGGCTGATTGACTGACACATATTTTGCCCTGCCAGACGAAACTTACGCATTCGATGCCGTACGTTACCAGAAATGACGCTAAATAACACTGAAGGCAAATGCGTCAGTACATACATATATATTTGTCAGTGGAACAACATAATAATACTGAAGTCCATGCGGAGATTTTCCCACTTCATTATCCGTTACCACAGGTTATCCTTCCTCCGAACCGTAGCCGGCTGGAAATTGACTCTCCACTTCTCGAGAACCTTCCAGTTGCGCCTTCTTTTTTCTGAATAGTACATGTTACTGGCCTTGAATCTAAACTCACTTATTTATGGACTGCTGTTTCTCCCACATCCACCAGTTCACTTTCACGAAATTGGCCTCATGTCCACTTGCTTCAAAACTCGTTCCGTTTATCGAACTCCGGTAAACCCGTCATTCAGTGTCTGCATTGTCTTCATGGATCGCTATCCTCTTCGCATGCGTCGATTTTCCCCCTTTTATTCTTGTTCAAAATTTACTCCATCTGCAGAACCTTAATTGGCCTCCGGTTTCCTCGGCTTGCATCATTCTTGTTCATAATGCCTCCTTAGCACTGCGTTAACGATTTCTTCGACATCTCCACCGCGCATCACTGCCTAGCCCGGATTCGAAACTGGTTCAAAACTGCCGCGCAAACCATCATCAGAATGATCCATTCAAACTGTTGCTGTCTATGTTTTTCCATCTCTGATACTCTCGACTTTCATACTTAGAATTTTGTGAATATTTCACCTTACTGAGTAACATGTTACACCATGATCATGCGTTAGCGCGTGCCTCTCGACCATGGCCGAGAAATATACCAATATTATTCTCATTATTGACGTTTGTATCTTTTTGGTGTCATTGCTCATTCAGTAATCGAGTATCGTAGAACATCACGGATAATCGCCTTTTGATTTCGGGATCCGTTATGAATTTGGCTACGCATTGCTCAAACGTGTGTTATAATACTCAATAGATCAATTTGGAAATAGGAAAAACACGCAAAATGCCAAGAAAAGGATCAAATACATTGGAATCTGGACAGGAAGTAATGCGGCAAGTCTCTGGGGAGGTCTTGGGTACATTTGATCCTTTAGTTAACGTTAGATCTCCTAGTCCTGTCAGTGCTAGTTCTTGTGTTACTGGGGGCAATTTGGATTGAAAGGATGTTGATCTATACAGACTGAGAACATTAGACCAAGAACAACAGTTTTTATCGGCTAGACAACAGGCCCAGGAAGAAAAAAAGAAGTGCATACAGAAAGAGCGTGAGCTTGAGACCAGCGACTTCGACACTTCCGATAGATCAGGGTGCAATAAGAAAGGGAGCCCCAAGCCGGCCGGCGACTATGAAACACCATCGATCGATTTGCCAAGAGTGGAACTAACGGTTCTCGACGGGCGATCTAAACGCTACTGCACGTTTGTCAAGCAGTTCGAGATCTTCGTCGAAAATAAGGTAACCGACCGCGGACAAATGCCTCTTTAACTGACTAATTACTGTCGAGGCCGAGCAAGAGAAGCTATTGACGGGTGTACTATGCTCGACTCGAGAAAATGCCACGCACGAGCAAAGATGATTCTAAGGGACTTGTTTGGCCAACCTTTCAAAGTAGCCCGTAACCTAATAGAGGGCGTGATGGTAGAGGCAAAGAGAACCAAGGGCGACGTCTACACAATGGCCGACCTGGTGATTAAGATGCAGAACTGCTCAAAAGCCCTCGACCATTTGGGTTACAGGGCTGACCTAGATGCAATGCACACTTTGGAAGGCATAGTCCGTCACCTCTCTTCCGAACTACAGGGTCGGTGGGCGGAAGAAGCAGAACGGATAAGCCGAAGCGACAGAGAAGCTAACTTCGAAGACCTGACCGAATACTTGGACAGGAAAACGAAGATAGCTGACAGCAGATTTGGCCGACTTATCCGGGACAGCAACCGAGCAAACAAGCCCAGTACTAGCCAAGTCCAAACCCCTGTACGGGAACATCCAAAATATCAACCTTGGACCAATGCGCTCGCCATTTTACGCGATGCCAAGGCGCAGCCAAATTGCAGATCCTGTGATGCTAGCCATGGACTACCAGGATGCCCCAAGTTCGGCAACGCCACAATAGACGAACGGTGGGGAATGGCGAGGATGGCAGGAGCATGTTTTATCTGTCTCAACACCACGCACCGGGCAGCAGCCTGTAGGACAAGGAATCGATGTGGTTACGAGGGCTGCACGGGCAGACACCATCGGCTGCTGCATCAGGCGAGAGTAACCATATCCGAGGCGAGTACCAAGCCCAGAGTGATTTGTTCAACTTCACAATCTGCCAGTAAACCGGTACGTTTAGGCGTAGTGGCCGTGGGAGTAGTGACTCCGACTGGGATAGTCAAGGCGTTGGCTTTCGTTGATAGTCGATCCGACACCATTTAAGTGAAAGAGCGGTTTGCCGACAAACACCAACTCGCTAAAGGTGCGGTGTCGTAGGCAGTGAGCACGGTGGGCGGAACACAGGTATTGACTGCCGGTAGATTGAGGCTGCAACTCATCTCTCTAGACACTCACGAGGAAATTGAACCAACGGAGGCATTCACGTTAGCTGATCTCCCCATGCGAGCACCAAGGTCGGTGAACGCCACCTCGATTAGGTAGCCCCACCTGCAGGATGTAAGTGTTGTAGACTGGGAAGACGACGAAGTGGACCTCCCCATCAGCTGCGACGTGCCAGAGGCGCATTAGGTACTTGACCAGAGAGTGGGCGACCGCCAGGCACCTTATGTCATACGGACAGCTCTGGGATGGACATTATATGTTCCTGTAGGTGGGCATGGTTCCTTGAATTATTTATCCGCCGAAGCGGACCGCATAGAGTATCATCTTCTGCGGCTGTATGAAAAGGAGTTTCATGGCATCGGAGAAGAAGGACCATCTTTGTCTCAAGAGGATCACTCCGCTTTGCAACCAGTGCAGCAAGGAACTAGAGGCCTTAAAAACGGTTCGAGGTTTCCCTCCCATGGCGCACATCTGCTGATCCGTGGACTGATGAGAGAAACTATGCTCTCCAAAGTCTACTACGACTGAAGGAAAGTTTTATTCGAGACCAGGATCTGTGGGAACGATAAGCAGAATTATTGAAGCGAAACGAAGCTCTCGGCTACGTTGAATAAGTGCCTGCAACCACCGACTGCCGAAAGGGTATCTGGTATCTACCTCGCTACCCGGTTATAAACCCCAAGAAACCCAAAAATCTGCGGGCGGTTTTCGACTGTGCAGCCAAGTTCCAGGGAAAGTCGCTAACCGATCGCTTACTACAAGGACCTGACTGGACCACACCAATATTCGAAGTTTTGTGTCGTTTCATATTCGGTGGAGTGGCCTTGTCTGCCAACATCAGGGGAATGTTTCACCAGGCAAAAATACCAGTAGGAGAACGAGATGCTTGCGTTTCCTGTGGTGGGAAAAGAACGAATGGGACAACGCAGTGATAAATTGTAGGATGACCGTCCACACACTCAGAGCCATATGATCGCCTTTCTGTGTGAACTGCGCTCTTCGAGAATCAGCGAAATAAACATGGAGGTCTAGTCCATCGGACGGTGGTAGATATCGCCAGCAGAAACTTCTACGTCGACGACCACCTTGGGTCATTCGATGACGTAGACTCAGCCGTAGCTCAGTTCCGAAGAATATGAAGATTGCTAGAACAGGGCGGCTTTCATCTAACGAAATGGATGTTGAACGCTTCAGAAGTGCCCGAGGTCATTCCGTACCACGAGAGGGACGAACGGGTAAGAGATTTGGACGGCTCTCCACTTCCTATCGAGCGCACTTTAGGAATACTATGGGACGCGGGGACGGACGACTTGTTTTTGAACTAGACGTTCCCGAGCTGACAGTAACCCGTCTTGGTATACTATCCTCTGTTTCCAGTTTGTTCGACCCGCTCGGTTTTGTCTCACCCTGACTGCTACCCGGACAAATCTTGCTGCAGCGGCTGCGTGGTAAGAAATTTGATTGGGACCAGTCACTAGACCGAGAGGACCGGTTGGACTGGGAAGAAATTTTGAACACCTTGATGAAATAAGGGGACATAAGGGTTCCACAATGTTTGACTCCTAGCCACATGACGCTGACTGGAGAATAACATGCCTTTTCCGATGCATCCGAAGTCGGCTGTGGAGCTGTGGTGTACGGACGGTGGTGCGCAGGAGATGGACAATATACCACGAGAATCCTGTCCGCCAAAGCCCGCGTTGCTCCACTGAAGTCGGTCTCAATCCCACGCCTTGAACTCAGCGCAGCTGTGTTGGCAGTCAGGGCGGAGCAAGCGGTGAAGAAATGTTTTGACTTCTACATTTGGTTGGTTGGCTTTTCGACGGACTCAACGATAGTACTTTACTACATCAACAACGTCCGGAGCCGGTTTAGTACTTTCGTCGCTAACCGACTCACGATTATCCACGATGGATCAGCCATGAACCAGTGGAAGCATGTCAGGTCTGGCGATAATCCAGCCGACCTGTGCTCCCGAGGTGCGAACAACTTCAGGCAACTGGACACGTGGACGAGAAGGCCAATTTTCCTGCAATTGACCAAACGCGACTGGCCCGTGTTCGAATTGAAACCATTTACGGAAGTGGAACCGGAGATCAAAGGCGTAGTGATAGCGGCCAACGTCGTCGAAGCGACATCCATTCTATCGCGATTGTTCAGGTTCTCTTCCTGGATGAAGACACCTCGTGCGATAGTTTAGTTAACCAGGTTCAAGAGAAATTTACTTGTCATGAAAGGGCTACGCCACTCAGGCCGGATACGAGTCGGCCCGATAAGTCCCGATGAGCTCCAAACTGCAGAATACGCTAGTTTCAGAATGATTCAACGTGAGGCTTTCGCCCGAGAACTCGAGAGTGCGGAAGAAGTGGGGCCGATCAACAAAGAGATTTCATCTTCGGGAGGCAAATTGAAGCGTTTAAACCCCAAACTCATTGATGGACTGCTGCGGGTGGATGGTTAGCCGACCGACTCTCACCTGCGCTTCGACACCAAATACCCTGTACTGCTGCCAGCGAGACAACCTGTAGTAGAGCTAATGATTCAACACGTCCACGCCGTGGAGGGACATGCCGAGGAAAGTCACGTTGCGAGCTTCATCCGAAAGCGCCTTTGGTTGCTGAGAGGGCAAGAGGCTGTAAAGCGCGTAATCCCACGTTGTGTGCAATGTAGGAGACGTAATTCCATGGCGGGCAAACGACACATGGCCCCGTTACCAGAATGCAGGGTGACTTCAGGCTGGTGGTCGTTCAGCGACACCGGGGCTGGACTATTTCGGGCCCCTATGCATCAAGTGCGGAAAGAGATTGGAAAAGCGATACGGATGTATCACGACGTGCATGAAGTCACGTGCGGTACACATAGAAGTCGCACATTCGATGGTGACCGATTCTTTCCTACGGGCCTTGCAGGAATTTATCAACCGAAGAGGCGTACCAGCTTATATATACTCAGGTAATGGATCAAACTTTGTGGGCGCTAACCGAGAATTGCAACTTTGGCACGAGAACGTAAACGGGGACGAACTGCAGGATCGAACCGTGGCCCACGGCATACAATGGCATTTTAACCCCCCGTGGGCCAGCTACCGCGGTGGCTTATGGGAAAGCATGAGCCGGTCCGCCAGACGGATATTGCTGTCAATCACGGAGCAACAGCCGCCCGACGACGAGACTTTGAACACCTTTGTGACTGAGGAAGAGAGAATTCTGAACAACCGCCCCCTGGTTTCGGTAATTAACGGAGACCCCACCTACCTGGCTCTCACCCCGAACGACTTATCGACGTTAAGGTCGAACGAGGGTTTTCGAGGGCTGGTGAACCTTCGCGGGAGCTACCTCCACGGCTGGGAGCAGGCAAACTATCTTGTCAAGGTTTTCTAGAGGCTCTGGCTGCCAGAGTACCTACCGGCTCTGCAGACTCAACAGAAGTGGCCGGTCAAAACAAGGCCATTCAAGGTTGGGGATGTGGTGGTGTTCGCAGACGAACGCGCACATTTCAGCACCTGGTCCTTGGGAGTACTTATGGAAACCATCGAAGCACTGAAGGAATGATAAGAACAGTGGAAGTGAAGACAGCCAACGGAGCGCTCATTCGTGACGTACGCAGTATTAGCCTAATCGAGAGTGAAGGCGAAGAAGCTGATAACGCTGAGGCTCAGTAGACTATTTCGCATTCGTCTTCTAGGTGGGTAAAAAACCTCATATACGGGAGCAATCCCGACACACTGAGGTATCAAACCATCATACACCCCGAGGCACACTCACCTACATTATACTCACTATACCACAGGGTCCCCTTCAAACACGTTACAGTGCTCACAGTCTTTTTTTACGTTGCAGAACGCCTCCTTTTGATGAGTGGTGAAACTTGTGATTCCATTGCATATCCAAACAAGTACGGGCATACCAGATGCGCTCTATACCTCGTAATCCCTACCAAACATATGACGGTGTTCGCAATTTGCTCTTGTTGACGTAACTGAAATGTATTTTGCATATGTGGAGGTAGCAGCGAATACATCATACACACACACTCACGCAGACACTTACAGCCAGGGCAGGAGGCCTTTCCAAGGACAGCATCTCTGTTTCCCCTTATCCCCTCCATCGGTCAGTTGTTCCCGTGGAAGATGTAGAATAGCCTCGAGTCTATGTGGCCAACGGATTAGGTGTGACCATGAGTAGAACGTTGACGACAAGCTCTAGGCGCACGCATTGACAGCAGGGCCTAGGTAGGTAGGAAGAATAAGAACCTTTACACCAGACCTTTGACTCTGCTAAGAATTTGGGGGACGGTGTAAAGACCGGTCGTGGAAAATCCCCCTGAAACCTTTGCCATTCGGCGTTTTTCTTAACATCACTCGCTTGCTTACACTATTGACGTGTCCTTACGCACTGTATATTCTAATGGACCAATTGTTGTTTGTTCGCGACCAGAGCGCTAATTTGTCATATCCTTGTTCTGGACCTGCGTGACGCACGTGCTTCTTGCTTGCACGCTGCAATTCGGCTTCTCGCTTGTTGAGTCCTGTGATAAAACCATTAAAAAAAGAATAATAAGAACGTCTAAAAAGTGTGGATCATTCTTGGAGAGCCACGTGCTGGATGCCAGTAGTTGTGTATCGTGCTACCTCCCTACCTGAAGCTGGCCCTTGTGCCGCCTATCATGAGCACCAAATGTAGACCGTTAGAGTTTGCTTTCCTGACGAGAATTCGGATCCACCACTCACGGTTCCCCAAACCAGTCCTCACATCGGTGTAGTCCTGCTTTGCAGTACGATAACAACGAAAAAGATACCACGGTAACCATGCAATCATATCCACATCAGATTTCCTTGCTCATATTGGAGCCTAATCTCAGTACCATAGCACTATCGAGGAAGAGCATAGATGAACTCACGTCAATGTTCCAAGGCAAGTGACCAATTACCTCTAATGTATCACTACTGTCACCCCAATAGTTCCTTCTACTTTGACTCCTCACCATAGAATAACCACTATACCAAAAGAGACAGTAACAGCGTAGCGCCACGGAAACAGTATGTTAGTCCTACACGCTCATTCTGTTATTTCAAACCCATCCTATCGCCTCTTTGCCAAACTACGTAGTGCGTAATCAAACGGTATTGAGGGTTATCATTACTAACCACTCTTAACCGTGAAGCCCTAGGTCTTTTATTAGTATCCCAGCGATGCCATGCTCACGGGTAAATCATAAATCCTTTGAAATGCATACACAGTTACCAAGCAAGTGTACGCAACTTTGTCGGTCTGCAGCAGTATAGCTCAAATCCATTGCGAGCCTTTTTTACCCATGCCCCACTCACATAGACCTAACCAATCCATTGTTTATTGTCTTCATATATTATCATAACCCACAGCTGGAACCACGTCAAGACTGCAAGTCCCCTTTATTCCAGGTTCGTTGTCTCCCACCATCGCAGTCGCCAAATTGGCTAACCAAGGATGCCGCTTTGACTCGCACGGATAGAGACTCAAGTGGAACCTACCATAGCAACTGAGACTGAAATCAAACCACACAACAGGAGATACCCCTTATTGCTTATCAGATCGTTCACGCGCATGCCGATAATATACAGCCACACTAGGCTGATTGACTGACACATATTTTGCCCTGCCAGACGAAACTTACGCATTCGATGCCGTACGTTACCAGAAATGACGCTAAATAACACTGAAGGCAAATGCGTCAGTACATACATATATATTTGTCAGTGGAACAACATAATAATACTGAAGTCCATGCGGAGATTTTCCCACTTCATTATCCGTTACCACAGGTTATCCTTCCTCCGAACCGTAGCCGGCTGGAAATTGACTCTCCACTTCTCGAGAACCTTCCAGTTGCGCCTTCTTTTTTCTGAATAGTACATGTTACTGGCCTTGAATCTAAACTCACTTATTTATGGACTGCTGTTTCTCCCACATCCACCAGTTCACTTTCACGAAATTGGCCTCATGTCCACTTGCTTCAAAACTCGTTCCGTTTATCGAACTCCGGTAAACCCGTCATTCAGTGTCTGCATTGTCTTCATGGATCGCTATCCTCTTCGCATGCGTCGATTTTCCCCCTTTTATTCTTGTTCAAAATTTACTCCATCTGCAGAAGCTTAATTGGCCTCCGGTTTCCTCGGCTTGCATCATTCTTGTTCATAATGCCTCCTTAGCACTGCGTTAACGATTTCTTCGACATCTCCACCGCGCATCACTGCCTAGCCCGGATTCGAAACTGGTTCAAAACTGCCGCGCAAACCATCATCAGAATGATCCATTCAAACTGTTGCTGTCTATGTTTTTCCATCTCTGATACTCTCGACTTTCATACTTAGAATTTTGTGAATATTTCACCTTACTGAGTAACATGTTACACCATGATCATGCGTTAGCGCGTGCCTCTCGACCATGGCCGAGAAATATACCAATATTATTCTCATTATTGACGTTTGTATCTTTTTGGTGTCATTGCTCATTCAGTAATCGAGTATCGTAGAACATCACGGATAATCGCCTTTTGATTTCGGGATCCGTTATGAATTTGGCTACGCATTGCTCAAACGTGTGTTATAATACTCAATAGATCAATTTGGAAATAGGAAAAACACGCAAAATGCCAAGAAAAGGATCAAATACATTGGAATCTGGACAGGAAGTAATGCGGCAAGTCTCTGGGGAGGTCTTGGGTACATTTGATCCTTTAGTTAACGTTAGATCTCCTAGTCCTGTCAGTGCTAGTTCTTGTGTTACTGGGGGCAATTTGGATTGAAAGGATGTTGATCTATACAGACTGAGAACATTAGACCAAGAACAACAGTTTTTATCGGCTAGACAACAGGCCCAGGAAGAAAAAAAGAAGTGCATACAGAAAGAGCGTGAGCTTGAGACCAGCGACTTCGACACTTCCGATAGATCAGGGTGCAATAAGAAAGGGAGCCCCAAGCCGGCCGGCGACTATGAAACACCATCGATCGATTTGCCAAGAGTGGAACTAACGGTTCTCGACGGGCGATCTAAACGCTACTGCACGTTTGTCAAGCAGTTCGAGATCTTCGTCGAAAATAAGGTAACCGACCGCGGACAAATGCCTCTTTACCTGACTAATTACTGTCGAGGCCGAGCAAGAGAAGCTATTGACGGGTGTACTATGCTCGACTCGAGAAAATGCCACGCACGAGCAAAGATGATTCTAAGGGACTTGTTTGGCCAACCTTTCAAAGTAGCCCGTAACCTAATAGAGGGCGTGATGGTAGAGGCAAAGAGAACCAAGGGCGACGTCTACACAATGGCCGACCTGGTGATTAAGATGCAGAACTGCTCAAAAGCCCTCGACCATTTGGGTTACAGGGCTGACCTAGATGCAATGCACACTTTGGAAGGCATAGTCCGTCACCTCTCTTCCGAACTACAGGGTCGGTGGGCGGAAGAAGCAGAACGGATAAGCAGCCGCCTTGGCTGACAAGACTGTGGCACGTGTCGGCAGTGGGGCTAATCCCCTCATCGCCACGACATCGCGCAATCCTAGGGGTGTTGACCTGAATGAATCACCGGAGAGGCCTCGGCACTCTCGATCCATCCAGAGCCGTCTGTCCTTCAAGGACAGAGTAAAAATATCGACTCCTCGCAGTAGCCCACGTAAACAACGGCACGGACGGGCGCCCTCCACTGCCCACATCCGCCGTGAATCCGCCTCATCTGCCCCGTCCAAACTAGGTCATCCTACCAGCGGTTTTTGTTGGTTCCACCGCGTTTTCGGACCAGCTGCCCGTAAGTGCAGACAGCCGTGTTCATACCCAGGGAGAAACGCCACTGCCGGCGAGTAGAAGCTGTCGTACTCGCCGGCAATCAGTCTCAGGTTGGCCATTCATTTTACTTGCATGATTCGTGCACTAACGTTAGGTTCCTAGTTGATACTGGGGCCCAAGTTTCTGTCTTGCCGGTTGGCAAAGACAAGCCACGGGCATCTTTGTATCGGCCGTCAGCGGCGAATGGTTCTTCATTCCTGCCTACGGCACCAGACAGTTTGCGGTCACCTTGAGACCACGGTGACCGTATCTGTGGACGTTCATTCTTGCGGACGTTCCCACAGGCACGCTGGGAATCGATTTTCTGCGGCTTTCTGAATTACTTGTTGATTCACGTAGGCTGCAGCTTATGGATCTTTCGTCGGACACCAAATTTACGTGTCTCGCAGCTCCAACAGGTGTACACCAAATCACAGATTGGTTTTTTAACATTCCTCACGATTTTCAGTATTTGTTTAATAGATTCCCCACTATGACTGAACCATCTGAAGAGACAGAGACAGTGACCGATAGTGTGGCACACCACATTGTCACTAACGGACCTTCAGGCACTGCACGACCTGGCAGACTGGCACCGGACAAATTGGCTTCGGCCAGAAGCGAGTTTGATGCTTCACTTTCTTAAGGTATTGTTTGTCCCTCTCACAGTCCATGGGCCTCACCTCTACACACGGTTCTTAAGAAAGATGGCATTAGCTGGCGGCATGTGGCGACTATCGCGCACTAAATTCGGTTACCCGTTGTAACGAACGTTTGAGTAATGCGTAGCAAAATTCGCAACGGATCCCGAAATCAAAAGACGATTATCCGTGATATTCTACGATACTAGATTATTACAATAAACAATGACATAAACAATATACAAACCTCAATAATACGGTCACAAGGACTCAACAACGAGAAACCGAATAGCAGCGTGTGAGCAGACAGCACGTGCGTCACGCAGGTCCTGAACAAGGATGTGTCAAAGTAGCACTCTGGGCGCGAACAAGCAACAATTGGTCCAGAAAAACAACCAGTTCGTAAAGACAAGTCAATAGTGTATGGAAATGAGTGATGTTGGGAAAAACACTGAATCGCGAGGGAAAAAGGGGGATTTTCCACGACCGGCTGTTACACCGCCCACCAAAATCCTCCTGGATCCTTAGCAGATTCAGAGGTTCGGTATAAAGGTACTGATTCTTCTTACCTGCCTAGGCCCTGCTGTCAATGCGCGCGTCTAATGCTCGTCGTCAACGTTCTACTACTGGTCGCACCTAATCCATTGGATACATAGACGTGAGGCTAGTCTACATCTTCCACAATACCAAATGACCGATGGCGGGCGTGAAGGGACATATAGACGTTGTCCTCGTAAGGGGCCGTCCGGTCCTGGATGTACGTGCTTGAGTGTGTGTGTGTGTGTGCCGGGGGTACAATGAAATCACAGGTATGACTACACATCAGAGGAGGACTTTCTGCAATGTCAACAAAAGACCGCGTGGCAAGAAAACGAGTAGAATGTAGCATGTGTGTGACCTGAGCTCCGCTACTTCCACATATGCAAGGGGCATTCTGTAGCGTCAACAAAAACAAATCAACGAACATTGTCACATGTTTGATGGGTTTACGGGATGTAGAGTGCGTCGTGCATGCGTGTATGTATCGGAATGTACAATGGAATCGCACTCATCACCACATACCGGAAAGAACCTCCTGTAATGTCAACGAAAAGACCGCGAGCACCTTAACGTGTTTGACGGAGACCGTGTGGTATATATGGTGTTTCTTTATCCACCTCGATTACTGGTGTGAAAAAGGTTTACTGGGCCTCAGGGTTATCAGCTCCTCCGTCTTCGCTCTCGAGTAGGTTAATACTGCGTATGTCACGAATGAGCACTCCGTTAGCTGTCTTCACCTTCACCGTTCTTATCATTCCGTCAGTGCTTTTGATGGTTTCCGTAACTACTCCTAAAGACCAAGCGCTGAAATGTGCGCGTTCGTCGGCGATCATAACCACGTCCCCAAATTTGAATGGTCTTGTTTTGGCCAGGCATTTCTGTCGAGTCTGCGAAGCCGGTAGGTACTCCCGCAGCCATCGCCTCCAGAAGACCTTGGCCAGATAGTTCGCTTGCTTCCACCCGTGGAGGTAGCTCCCACGAAGGTTTACCGGCCTTTGGAAATCCTCGTTCGACCTTAACGTCAATAAGTCGTTTGGGGTGAGCGCCAGGTGGGTGGGGTCGCCGTTCAATACTGCAACCAGGGGGCGGTTTTCCAGGATTCGCTCCACCTCAGTCACAAAGGTGTTCAGCGTCTCGTCGTCGGGCGGCTGCTGCTCCATGATTGACAGCAATATCCGTCTGGCGGACCGGATCATGCGTTCCCATACGCCGCCTCGGTGGCTGGCCTGTGGGGGTTGAAATGCCATCGTATGCCGTAGGCCACGGTTCGATCCTGCAGTTCGTTCCTGTTTATGTTCTTGTGCCAACGCTGCAATTCCCGGTGAGCGCCCACAAAGTTCGACCCATTATCTGAGTATATATCGGCCGGTACGCCTCTTCGGTTGATAAATCTTTGCAAGGCCCGTAGAAATGAATCGGTCGTCATCGAATGTGCGACTTCTATGTGTACCGCACGTGACTTCATGCACGTCGTGATACATCCGTATCGCTCTTCTAATCTTTTCCCGCAATTGATCCACAAGGGCCCGAAATAGTCCAACCCTGTGTCACTGAACGGCCACCAGCCGTAGTCACCCTGCATTCTGGTAACGGGGCATTGAGTTGTTTGCCTGCTGTAGCATTGCGTCTCCTGCATTGCACACACCGTCGGATTACGCGTGTTAAAGTCTCTCGTCCTCTCAACAACCAAAGACGCTTTCGGATGAAGCTCGCAACGTGACTTTCCTCGGCATGTCCCTCCACGGCGTGGACGTGTTGAATCATTAGCTCTACTACAGGTTGTCTCGCTGGCAGCAGTACAGGGTATTTGGTGTCGAAGCGCAGGTGAGAGTCGGTCGGCTTACCATCCACCCGCAGCAGTCCATCAATGAGTTTGGGGTTTGAACGCTTCAATTTGCCTCCCGAAGATGAAATTTCTTTGTTGATCGGCCCCACTTCTTCCGCACTCTCGAGTTCTCGGGCGAAAGCCTCACGTTGAATCATTCTGAAACTAGCGTATTCTGCAGTTTGGAGCTCATCGGGACTTATCGGGCCGACTCGTATCCGGCCTGAGTGGCGTAGCCCTTTCATGACAAGTAAATTTCTCTTGAACCTGGTTAACTAAACTATCGCACGAGGTGTCTTCATCCAGGAAGAGAACCTGAACAATCGCGATAGAATGGATGTCGCTTCGACGACGTTGGCCGCTATCACTACGCCTTTGATCTCCGGTTCCACTTCCGTAAATGGTTTCAATTCGAACACGGGCCAGTCGCGTTTGGTCAATTGCAGGAAAATTGGCCTTCTCGTCCACGTGTCCAGTTGCCTGAAGTTGTTCGCACCTCGGGAGCACAGGTCGGCTGGATTATCGCCAGACCTGACATGCTTCCACTGGTTCATGGCTGATCCATCGTGGATAATCGTGAGTCGGTTAGCGACGAAAGTACTAAACCGGCTCCGGACGTTGTTGATGTAGTAAAGTACTATCGTTGAGTCCGTCGAAAAGCCAACCAACCAAATGTAGAAGTCAAAACATTTCTTCACCGCTTGCTCCGCCCTGACTGCCAACACAGCTGCGCTGAGTTCAAGGCGTGGGATTGAGACCGACTTCAGTGGAGCAACGCGGGCTTTGGCGGACAGGATTCTCGTGGTATATTGTCCATCTCCTGCGCACCACCGTCCGTACACCACAGCTCCACAGCCGACTTCGGATGCATCGGAAAAGGCATGTTATTCTCCAGTCAGCGTCATGTGGCTAGGAGTCAAACATTGTGGAACCCTTATGTCCCCTTATTTCATCAAGGTGTTCAAAATTTCTTCCCAGTCCAGCCGGTCCCCTCGATCCAGTGACTGGTCCCAATCAACTTTCTTACGGCACAGCCGCTGCAGCAAGATCTTTCCGGGTAGCAGCCATGGAGAGACGAAACCGAGCAGGTCGAACAAACTTGAGACGGCAGAAAGTATGCCACGACGGGTTACTGTCAGCTCGGAAACGTTTAGTTCAAAAACAAAATCGTCCGTTTCCGCGTCCCATTGTTTCCCTAAGGTGCGCTCGATAGGAAGTGGAGAGCCGTCCAAATCTCTTACCCTTTCGGCCTTTTCGTGAAACGGGATGATCTTCAGCACTTCTGACGCGTTCGACATCCATTTAGTTAGATGAAAGCCACCCTCTTCCAGCAATCTCGTCAGACCCCTGAACTGCTCTAGAGCTGATTCCACATCATCGAATGACCCAAGGTAGTCGTCGATGTAGGAGTTCCTGCTGACGCTTTCTACCACCGTCCGATGTACTAGATCGCCATGTTTGTTCGCTGATTCTCGGAGGGCGTAGTTGGCACAAAATGGTGACGATATGGCTCCGAAGGGGTGGACGGTCATCCTATAATTCACCACTGCGTTGTCTCGGTCGCTCCCTTCCCACCACAGGAACCGCAAAGCATCTCGTTCTCCTACCGGAATCTTCACCTGATGGAACATTTCTCTAATGTCGGCAGACGAAGCCATTTTACCTACTCTGAAACGGCACAAAACATCGATCAGTGGTTTGGTCCAGTCAGGCCCCTGTAGTAGGCGATCGTTTAACGACTTGCCCTGGAACTTGGCCGCACAGTCGAAAACCACCCGCAGTTTATTGGGTTTCTTGGGGTTGATAACCGGATGGTGAGGCAGATACCAGATACCCTCTTTGCTGTCGGTGTTAACAGGCACCTTTTCAACGTAACCGAGGGCCTCGTTTCGCTTCATCAAATCCGCGTATCGTTCCCACAGATCCTGGTCTCGAATGAAGCGTTCTTTTAGTCGTAGTAATCGTTGGACAACATAATTTCTGTTGCCAGTCCACGGGTCGACCGGTGTGCGCCATGGAAGGGGAACCTCGAACTGTTTTTTAGGCCTCTAGTGCCTTGCCGCACCGTTTGTAGAGCGAAGTAATCTTCTTGAGACAACGTCAGTCTTTCGTCTCCAATGTCATGCAACTCCTTTTCATACAGCCGTTGCAGATGATACTCTATGCGGTCCGCTTCGGCGGATAAGTAATTCACGGGACCGCGTACCCATATTGGACCGTATAACATCCATTCCAGAGCCGTGCGTACGGCATAAGGTGCCTGGCGGTCGCCCACTCTCTGGTCAAGCACCCAATGCGCCTCTGGCACGTCGCATCCGATGAGGAGATCCACTTCATCATCTTCCCAGTCTACAATACTTACATCCTGCAGATGGGGCCACCTAATCAAGGTGGCGTTCACCGACCTTGGTGCTCGCATGGGGAGATCCACCAACGTGAATGCCTCCGTTGGTTCAATTTCCTCGTGAGTGTCTAGAGAGATGAGTTGCAGCCTTAATCTACCGGCAGTCATTACCTGTATTCCGCCCACCGTGCTCACTGCTTACGACATCGCACCTTTAGCGAGTTGGTGTTTGTCGGCAAACCGCTCTTTCACTTAAATGGTGTCGGATCGACTATCAACGAAAGCCAACGCCTTGACTATCCCAGTCGGAGTCACTACTCCCACGGCCACTACGCCTAAACGTACCGGTTTACTGGCAGATTGTGAAGTTGAACAAATCACTCTGGGCTTGGTACTCGCCTCGGATATGGTTACTCTCGCCTGATGCAGCAGCCGATGGTGTCTGCCCGTGCAGCCCTCGTAACCACATCGATTCCTTGTCCTACAGGCTGCTGCCCGGTGCGTGGTGTTGAGACAGATAAAACATGCTCCTGCCATCCTCGCCATTCCCCACCGTTCGTCTATTGTGGCGTTGCCGAACTTGGGGCATCCTGGTAGTCCATGGCTAGCATCACAGGATCTGCAATTTGGCTGCGCCTTGGCATCGCGTAAAATGGCGAGCGCATTGGTCCAAGGTTGATATTTTGGATGTTCCCGTACAGGGGTTTGGACTTGGCTAGTACTGGGCTTGTTTGCTCGGTTGCTGTCCCGGATAAGTCGGCCAAATCTGCTGTCAGCTATCTTCGTTTTCCTGTCCCAGTATTCGGTCAGGTCTTCGAAGTTAGCTTCTCTGTCGCTTCGGCTTATCCGTTCTGCTTCTTCCGCCCACCGACCCTGTAGTTCGGAAGAGAGGTGACGGACTATGCCTTCCAAAGTGTGCATTGCATCTAGGTCAGCCCTGTAACCCAAATGGTCGAGGGCTTTTGAGCAGTTCTGCATCTTAATCACCAGGTCGGCCATTGTGTAGACGTCGCCCTTGGTTCTCTTTGCCTCTACCATCACGCCCTCTATTAGGTTACGGGCTACTTTGAAAGGTTGGCCAAACAAGTCCCTTAGAATCATCTTTGCTCGTGCGTGGCATTTTCTCGAGTCGAGCATAGTACACCCGTCAATAGCTTCTCTTGCTCGGCCTCGACAGTAATTAGTCAGGTAAAGAGGCCTTTGTCCACGGTCGGTTACCTTATTTTCGACGAAGATCTCGAACTGTTCGACAAACTTGCAGTATTGCTCAGCTCGCCCGTCGAAAACCGTTAACTCCACTCTAGGCAGATCGATCGATGGTGGTTTCTAGTCGGCGACCGGCGTGGGGTTCCCTATCTTATTGCACCCTAACCTATCGGAAGTGTCGGAGTCACTGGTCTCATGCTCTCGCTGTTTCTGTGTACACTTCTCTGCTTCCTGCGCCTGTAGTCTAGCCGATAGTAACTGTTGCTCTAGTTCTAGTATTCTCAGCTTATATAAATCGACATCCTCGCGATCAATATTGTTCTCAATAAAACATGAACTAGCACTGAGAGGACTTGGCGATCTAGCAATAACTAAAGAATCATATGTACCCAAAACCTCCACAGAGACTTGCCGTATTACCTCCTGTCCGGATTCGACTGATATTGATCATTTTCTTGGCATTTTGCGTGTTTTTCCTCGTTCCAAATTGATCTATTGAGTATTGTAACGGAAGTTTGAGTAATGCGTAGCAAAATTCGCAACGGATCCCGAAATCAAAAGACGATTATCCGTGATATTCTACGATACTAGATTATTACAATAAACAATGACATAAACAATATACAAACCTCAATAATACGGTCACAAGGACTCAACAACGAGAAACCGAATAGCAGCGTGTGAGCAGACAGCACGTGCGTCACGCAGGTCCTGAACAAGGATGTGTCAAAGTAGCACTCTGGGCGCGAACAAGCAACAATTGGTCCAGAAAAACAACCAGTTCGTAAAGACAAGTCAATAGTGTATGGAAATGAGTGATGTTGGGAAAAACACTGAATCGCGAGGGAAAAAGGGGGATTTTCCAAGACCGGCTGTTACAACAGCGTCCTCGACTTTGTGTTCACTCATGGCCTCCCTGACGTAAAAGTCTCCGTAACACAAGATCTTTTCGGTAGTGACCACAAAATGGTCACTGTTACACAAAAATCATGCCTACCTGAAGTTGTCTAAATCAGAAGCCAAAACACCTACAGACTGACTAACTGGGCCCAGTTGCCTACTTTCCTCCGAGGCATTGACTGGTCTGACTTCTTCCTCACATCCGACCCGCAAAAAGTATCTGGTGTGTTCTATGTAAAGTTGCTTTCCTCCATAAATTGCCGTACCTCAACCGTTAGACATATTAGAGCCAAGGCTACCAAAATTGGCAGACTTCGACAAAAGATTTGTAAGCTCCAGAACTCATTCCTCAGGAATCGAGACTTCCCTCTGACACTCCGAATAAGCAAACTCTCTCGTGATCTGTATGCAGCAACCGAAAATAAACTCAAAAAGCAAGAATGGACTGCACTACAACGGCCTCATAGTGTATGGCTTCTTTCAAGACTGCTAAATTCTCGCACCTCGCGCAGCAATGAAAACAATATCCCATTCCTTATTCGAAATGGCACCCACCTTGACTCGCCAGAAGATATGGCCGAGACTTTCAACTGCTATTTCGCCTCAGCTCTTATTGCGGACACTAACCATCCACCATTCTGCTGTCCGATGCTCACACAGGACGCGATATCAACCATAACATCTACCACGGCCAACATCAGGAAACTCCTAGCCAACACTAAACCATCCCATCATCCAGGGCCTGATGACCTTCCACCTGTCCTACTTCGACTTGGGGGACCTGACCTAGTGCTCCTATTGCTGAACCTCTTTACATTATCCATGTCGTCTGAAATCTACCCGGCTCAATGGAAAGCGCCCTGTATAACTCCACAATACAAAAATGGGCCTCTGCATGACCCGGGTAACTATCGCCCTATAAACCACTTTTCGGTTGTTCACAGGCTCTGCAGTGAACTTTTGAAGGGCATCAATTGTGTTTAGGCGCAGAAAGGACGTTCAAATAACAGCCGTCTCAGAAACGGACTGGTGGCGGCAGTTGCTACGGGCGCGGCTAGGCAGAAGTTTGAAGAGTTTGATGATAAAAAAAGTTTATTTGTAAACGAAAAATTATTAACAAAATTCTGGTTGGCTGCAGATGGCTGGTATTCTGTTTCACAAAGACCTTGGGTACAGGTGACGGCATGTAGAATGTTGAGGGTAGCAGGTAAAAGGGGCTGGTTTGACAAAGTGGACAGCGGTGAGGCCTGGGTTTCTATCATTGGTGTCGTGGTACAACGCGAAAAGAATTGAACTGTTAGAATGGATTATTGGGAATAGACGTTGAGTGGATGTGAGTTGATGGTTGGTGAAAGGAATCACCTCTGCGATCCGGTGAGACTTTCATGAGGGTTTGTTACTCCGTGTAAGGTGCCCCATTTAACGTCAACAGGCGGGGGTATAGGTTTAAACCATTGATCGAACAGCCTAGTCCCTACGGCAATCCGGGATTAACGGCCAGTTGGCCGATGGTTACCCAAATAACCAATGTGATCTGAAAGAGATAAGGAGTGCGGCAATCTGGAGAGTGTTTCAGCTGTGGGTTATGGTTATCGTTTGAATGGAAACCAGAATATGAACATTATTTTATCTGGAAAATTAGTTATCATTCGGCTCATGAGTCGGTCTATGAGGTACCCCTGACGGAGACTGGTAGCTTTCTGGGGTGGTTGGGTGACAGTAGAGATTCAGGGAGATATCGGGTAGGTGGAGGATAAGGAGAGGGGTTCATTTGGGAACCAGGAATAAGACAATAGTATTGGGTATGATCTGGAAGAAGAATGGGAAAATGGAAGATAGCAATCCGGTCGGTTATCCAGCTGTGGTCGAGGAGGGCAAAAAGTGAAAGGGAGGGGGGACACTGGGTGTTAAGGCGGGGATTTTCCATGTATTCCGCGGGGTCATGAGAAACCAGTGGTATACGGATTCCGGTTGGAATGGGGTCTTAACTTACCATGAGCATATGCGCAGAGAAGTGAAGCCTAGTTACTGAGGAATAGTAGTCTGTGTGGTAAGACTCCAGTTTACGAGAAACACGCAAGAAGTGCAGGATGGGACGGCTGTGTTCTGGCCTGAGACAGAGGAATAAATTAAAGGTGAGCACCTTTCACTGAAGGACAAAACTGGCTTTTTAATATACGTAGGTAAGTTATGTTGGTAAATGGCAAGATCTAACGAGGAGGAAGGAGAAATGTGAGTGAAGCTTACCCAAGGTATATATATATACATATATATATATATATACATAAGTATGCATATGTCAGTATACGTGGGTGCGATCATCAGACCGGTCATGAGAGGCGGTCGGACGCAAGAGACTGTGGGGCACTGCAGTCTAGTATTAATTAAATGGAGGCTAAGACCTACCACTAAAGGACAAAACTGTTTATTTTCTTCAACATATGTATGCGAAATGCTTTGTAAAATAGCACGATCTAATGAGGAGGGGGGAGAAATGTGAGTGGAGAATACCAAAGGTATATATATATACATACAGATTTACATACATACATATATATATATATAAATGAATGTATATATATATATATATATATATATATATATATATATATATATATATATATATATATATATATATATATACGTAGGTGCGATCATCAGACGGGTCATGAGAAAGCGGTCAGATGCAAAAGACTGTGGCACCATGTGATCTGATAACCAAGGCAGTCCTCGTGTCCTTCGTCCATGTTAGTGTTACCACGGGTAATGTTGATTACAAAAGATGCTTCTAGGATTCTGCTTAGTGATCCTTCAAATTGTATTAGCGTGCGACGCGATCGAAGTGAGTCAGGAAGCTCATTCTAGAGGCCGGAGTAGATAACCGAGAAATATCTAGATCTGATTGAAAGCCTAGATTGAAGGTTGTAATGGTGAATTGCCTTAGACGGAAGAAGTATGGGGTCTAACTAGAGAAACCGAGTGCGTTATCAGATGAGTGGACCTCTGAGTGCAAGAGGTTGAACAGGAATGAGAGATTGAGCTTGATACGACGTAACCATAGCGGTTCAAACCGAAGTAGTCCGCACCTGGCTCTGTAGTTAATGCTAGGAGATGTGTCAGGTGATTTTTTGGTGAAAGAGCGTTGCGCTTTTCCTATATTGAATCGGTCAGTCATTCGCATCAAGGTATAGACCAGGGGGCAGTATTCCAGCAGAGACCTGGCGTGTGTCTTGAATATGAGGAGCTTGCTCCCCTGAGTGCCGTATGTGCTGAGGACAAGAGTAGTCATCCTTCTTGCATTGGTAATTTGGGTCAATGCTTGTTCATGAAGTTGAAGGAGCGTGAATAATGCAGGCCCAGGTCTCTTACCACGTGAGTAGTGGAAATCGGCAGACCATTTATTATAAGGGAGCCAGGTGGAACCTGTAGTTTGTAAGACAGAACAGAGCTCTTAGCCGCCGAAAACTTCGTCAGCCATGGGGTACACCATTCGTCAAGGGACTTCAGGTCTGACGGAATATCACTGACAGCTGAGTGCATGGCGTTTGTCTCAAAAGTATAGAATAGTTTGATGTCGTCAGCAAAGAGGAATGTCGTGCCATGAAGCACTACTTGGAAGACGTCATTTAAGTACATAAGAAATAAAAAAGGACCTAGAACGATACCCCGTACAACACCGCTAGTAATTCGTTTGGGCCGAGAGGATATTCAATTGATGATGACGGTTTGAAAAAGTTCAGAGAGGTAAGATGATAGATAAGACAGAAGGGGGTCAGCGACTTCGTAGGATTTAATTTTTGGCAGCAGGCGAGCGTGGGATACACTGTCGAACGCTTTAGACATAGCGAGAAAGATGGCGATGATTAACTTGTTACTGTCTGCTTTAGAAGTGATTAAATCGAGAAAGTCCATCCGACGAATGCTGCACGAACGGGACTTGAAGAACCCATGCTAAGATGAGTTGATGAGATTTCGAGTAGTCAGAAACTTTGCAAGCTGGTCCTTTACTATCCTTTAGATGAGCCTGTAGAAAGTCGAAGTGTAGTTTATGGGGCGATAGTTACCCGGGTCATGCAGAGGCCCATTTTTGTATTGTGGAGTTATACAGGGCGCTTTCCATTGAGCCGGGTAGATTTCAGACGACATGGATAATGTAAAGAGGTTCAGCAATAGGAGCACTAGGTCAGGTCCCCCAAGTCGAAGTAGGACAGGTGGAAGGTCATCAGGCCCTGGATGATGGGATGGTTTAGTGTTGGCTAGGAGTTTCCTGATGTTGGCCGTGGTAGATGTTATGGTTGATATCGCGTCCTGTGTGAGCATCGGACAGCAGAATGGTGGATGGTTAGTGTCCGCAATAAGAGCTGAGGCGAAATAGCAGTTGAAAGTCTCGGCCATATCTTCTGGCGAGTCAAGGTGGGTGCCATTTCGAATAAGGAATGGGATATTGTTTTCATTGCTGCGCGAGGTGCGAGAATTTAGCAGTCTTGAAAGAAGCCATACACTATGAGGCCGTTGTAGTGCAGTCCATTCTTGCTTTTTGAGTTTATTTTCGGTTGCTGCATACAGATCACGAGAGAGTTTGCTTATTCGGAGTGTCAGAGGGAAGTCTCGATTCCTGAGGAATGAGTTCTGGAGCTTACAAATCTTTTGTCGAAGTCTGCCAATTTTGGTAGCCTTGGCTCTAATATGTCTAACGGTTGAGGTACGGCAATTTATGGAGGAAAGCAACTTTACATAGAACACACCAGATACTTTTTGCGGGTCGGATGTGAGGAAGAAGTCAGACCAGTCAATGCCTCGGAGGAAAGTAGGCAACTGGGCCCAGTTAGTCAGTCTGTAGGTGTTTTGGCTTCTGATTTAGACAACTTCAGGTAGGCATGATTTTTGTGTAACAGTGACCATTTTGTGGTCACTACCGGGAAGATCTTGTGTTACGGAGACTTTTACGTCAGGGAGGCCATGAGTGAACACCAAGTCGAGGACGCTGTAATGCCTTTTTCGAGTGGAGACATGCTGTGTCCATCCTGCAGTGTAGCTGTCCAGAAGGAAATCGGATAAATGGGAGGGGGCTGTCATCATTTTCCAACAAATACCCGGAGTTTTAAAGTCTCTTGCTATGATCTCCGGACCTAAGGATAGAGCAGATATGTACCCGAAAGCCTTAATGATATTCGGGACATCAGAGTAGCTAGAAGTAGGTGCTCGGTAGATGCACCCATTATGCAACACGTTTCCAGGGATTAGGGCGGAGAGTCAAAGAGAGTCGGGAATACAATCAAGCACTGGGTGGCGGAGGAGGGTGGTAGTAAATTGATGTTTAATGTGTGCAAGACAACCGCCGCCTCGGCGGTTCACATTGCTTACTCGAAAGGGGTTAGAGCCAACCAACGAGACAGCGTCATTTGGGATGTGGTCGGCTAACCATGTTTGTGTAACCAGAACAATGTGAAAACTAGAAGCAAGTACATGTTTCCCCAAGCGATTAACTTTGTTCAGCGGCGCATGGGAATTCAGCAGTAGGAGGGAAACTCTGCCTGTACCTTCGAGGTTACAAGGCGCTAGGGCTCCACGTGAGGGCAGCGGAAGACTATCGGGTCCGAGTAAGCTTCCGGCAGCCGGGTTGCCAGCCACGACGGTGTCACCAGGGGGAGTAGTAATTGGGTTGGGGAGATAAGCAGGTGGGTTACATGGTAGTGGTTTGTGGGGTACGGTGTGGTCGTCTATATAGGACGCCTGATTGAAGGGTTTCAAGTCTATGGGGCTATCAGGAGGGTGACTGCCGCAGGATGCAAGTTGCGTGAGATACTCTGGAAGACTAATGAGGAGCAGCATTGAATGAGGTGGCGGGTGAGCGACCCCGGGTAATCAATTGAGAGACACAAAGACGGCGTCTATTGGAGCTTTTGGAGGGAAACTATGATAAAATTTGGGGAATGTTATTAGTGGCGATCGTGGGCAGGGATGGGGGCGAAAAGTTTCATTAGGAATACAGTCGGTGACCGATAAGCACTCATGAAGTCCAGTAGAGGTTAACACTGGATGGTGAGGTGATTTGGTTTTGCGGGATAATAGATTAGAAGGAGGTCATGGTGACTCCAAGTGGGATCTTCGGGGCAAATCATGTGAAAATCAAGGGAGAGTTAATAGGGATGCTAGAGGGCCATTATAGGGGTGGGGCAGAGTTGGAGGGGCAACCATCGTTGTGATAGCGGCCTAGTGAAGAGAGTATTCAATGGCAGGGTAGGTGGGATTGGAATGAAACGGGAATAACGTTATGAGTAGAGTTTCTGGGAGCGGCAGGCATCTCACAGGGCTCCACGGAATGAGTTTGAGGGGGTGGAATAGTAGCGAAACGGCTGCTGATGAAAGAGGCTTTGGTATTTGGGGTCAGTTGGCATGGTGTGCAGTGGGGTCAGAGTAGAATACGGCAATGTAGGATGGTGAGGGGGCAGAGGATGTCGATTCTGCGAAAGGGTAAAATAGGGCATACCACGGGGCAGAAAAGTGTCAGGCGCGGGCCACATGTTTTGATACCGGTTAGCATCCATGCTGGTAACCCGCCCTGCGGGACTCGGGTTTGGTAGGGCTAGCGATGGAGGCGGTAAACTTGATGGGAAGCTTGTTGGGTGGTACTTTGTCTGTAGGCTTGATGGCGGCGGCATCTGAGTTGATGTGTGTGGTATGTAGCAGTTGGGCACGTGGATCTCCGTGGGACCAAATAGATGCGCTAATGGGCTAGCGCCAGGGTGAGCAATGCGGTTTCCTATGTACGGCCGTGGAGGAGGACGGTGGTAGGTAATAGGTCAGTTAGCTAGAGCGCGAGAGGTCATATGTCGACTGTCGATTGGAGACGGGGGCATGGTGATGTCAGTGCGGGCGGTTCTGGCCAACAAATGCAACAGGTGACGGAGGTGCCGTTGTGACCGGAGCACTAGAAGACAACGTTGCAGCTGGATTTTCGGAGCGGGGTGGTGCGTTGGAATCTGGCGATTTTTTGGCTTGTTTGGCGGATGGAACTGGGCGTGAATGGCTGCTAGCTGAGAGGAGGGGCTGTGTTGCTCGCCTGTGGGCAGGCAGTGGTGGAGACTGGGTTGCAACATGGAGCCTTTTAGGGGGACGTTGTGGTGTTGGAGACGAACGGGACAAAGCTAGGTCCACATTTTGCACTGGTGCACTGGTCAGCTGGAATGGTGGCGAATTATTGACGGGGTGAAATTGTTCAGGGGGATTGGGTGGCACCGGATCAATGGGGGGTGGGAGTACTTGGTTGCCAGCAATTGATCTAAGAATCTCCCTCTGGAGCAGAGTTTTGTCAAGAGTAATTTTTATATTTTTAAATGAGGTAGACTTTGCGATGGACCCTCTCTTTCTAACGAATTTCACGACAGCGCTCTCTTCCGGGAATTGAAACAGTAGCGGGCACATGTTTCGATGTGACCGTTTTCTGAGTCGTTTGCAGGAGCACTCGCGGTGCCACATACCACATGCAATGGGCATGGACTGTTTGACCAAGGAAAGGGGCAAACGCTCTGGAACATTAAAGACTACGGCGTTGTCGGAATTTTTGTCCTCTTATGGACTTCGGAAGCAACCGGGCCCAGGAAGTGGCTAGCTGATAAGGGACTTTCAGTGTTCGGACTTTTTGAGGGATCGACGATACATGCGAGTGGCGGCATCCTGGTCAGTGCATCATCCATGGATCGTAACTGTTTATCCAAGGGTAATAGGTTTTTCTGAAGAGCATCATACTTGTCACTGGCCTCATCGCATGTATCAGCCGGTGGTACTGAACAAGGTATGGAGGAGGTAGGAAGTCGAAGACGTTTAGTGCTCCTAGGTTGAACCCGGTTGGACACTCGGCGGACGAGGCGGTCGGTGGAGGATTTCGGCACGATATTACGAAGAATTCTGATAGGAGTGGATTTGTAAGTCTGGTACTAACCTTAGGTTTCATTGTTTAGATAAAACACCCTGATTTATATAAGGTGTTACAGATATATTGAGAAACTGTTCGTAAGTTATTTACCCAGACACCTCAGTGGAAACCGTACCAGTAACAGCACGCCTGACGACGTGGTGTGACGCAGTAGGTATCTAATACCAGGACACATCAGCCCGTCTTCATCGCCATCACCGGATCGCCCAAAGCTTTCACGGATCTTACGGAGCCAACAAGTCGCGCAAACACGAGACTCACTCCGATCTGTTATCGTATACAAACAGATAGGGTTAGATCCCACTACCAGGGCTCCCCTACCTTGCGACCCTCAGTCAAACCGGAAAGCAATAGGCGAATATCTGGGGCCCCCAGAAAGCAGCCGCATTGACCCACCCACAGACCAGCACGCATTCCGGCAGGCTGTAAGTCTATAGTAACTACTAGCTTGAGGACACAAGCACGCAGCTTACCAGAGCTACACAGGAATCTTCAAGACCCTCGCAATATTTCCCGATCTACATTCAACCTCCCTCGATATCGGGCCTCTCCAGGGACGGAGCGCCCGGCCTTTGACCTTTATTCAGCACTAACACGTGTGACTTCACAGATAGTACATGTCTTCGCGATGCCGAATATGGTGCCCGATGGATCTCGATTTCCAAATCTGACTCAAAATACTTCTACGTGCTTACATCGAGCTTCCCGGAACGGGGTGTTCAGTGTCATCCCTTGTGGTCCTCCGCAGCCCATTTTGCCACCTGCCAAAACCTTTTCCACCTAATATTCCCAGTTTCCAAATTCCTCCCTCCGTGGGCCACTTTAGAGCATTCAGAAAACTTTGCCTGAGCTTCCACTACCGTTTTGCTCTCGGAACCTGCCCCTTTTTCCTCTCTGCCTACCTCTCAACCACAATCATCACGCCTCAACAAGCTTCCAGAAGATGCTCCAACGGTCTTTTAGTACTTACCACTACTAGCTCGCTAGTCCAATCCAGTTTTCACCCACCCCTACAGGATTCGGCCCTTTACAGAAGAACCCTCTAACTGTTCATCAGGTACGACCACCCTGAACTCCCAGCAGCTCAACTGTCCACGGGCACAAATTCTTTATCAAAGGTGCCCTTAAACTGGGCAGAGGTTCAACTGCCTATCGTAAGCAGCCTCCCTTCAGACGGTCCTTAACCACCTAACCACAAAGAGACCACCGCTCTATCCATCGAGAACCCAACCAAAATTATCATCTCGCTCTTTATACTAAACGTCCGCTCTCCCCTTCCAAAGTTGCCTTCACTTCGCGCTGACATTAGACCCATGTCCGGATATCCCACTAATTACCGACACGTGGTTGACTGATCACACTCCAATGGTCCACGTTTCCATACCAGGCTTCCAAGCCACCGCCAACAGTAGATCCAACCAGCGCGGAGGTGGCCACATCATTTATACCAGACATATATTCACGGAAAATAGTTTCCATCATCCTTTTCTTGACTCGGCTTGGCTCACTATTAAGAAATATCAAAAACTTCTTCCTAAAGGATGCCTCTACCGTTCGCTGAACCGGGATATGCAGGAACTGGCAGCAATAATTGACGCATACATCTATGTTTCTGACCTCCCTTTAACCGCCAATATCTTGGCTGGCGATTTTGATGTTCCTGAAGTCTGCTAGAAATCCTTGACATCTCCTCCGAAACTCCATGACTGTCCTTCGCGTCTACGACATGTTTTATCCTCCACTGAGGGGGAAAACATTAGATCTCACCTCACCCTTGGTATCGAGAGTTTGGACACCCGAATCCTAAGTCGCTTCAACGGTAGTGGCCACATGATAGTATCCAGCTTTTTCATGCCTCCCTGGCTTCACGCCGATAGGTCGGCAGAAACACACATTTCGATCACCAACAGCAATACCACAAGGCTTATTGAAATAGTCTACCCTCTGTTTCCGTTCCCAAAGCTAGGACGAATGTTTCGCATCTGATTGCCCAGAAGCAGCTGTTGCTCAATTTTATTCTGATCTCCACTTTTATCTCGATAAATCACTCCGACCTCAGGACCCATAACAATGAAACAGCCAATTTCTCTAGACCTTCTCAACGGTAGCCTGGCCAAACTCCAACGAAATTTCACTAATACGAGGGACTTGTCGTTGCATCTCCAAATAATACGTTTAGCCTAAACGCCAAAATTGCATTCGGTCTCCTCTAAGACGAAACACGAGCCAGATAGCTGAAGCCACCCAAACAGGGTGAAGGCACTTGCCAGACTGATGAAGATCAGAACCAATCAATCCAATGAAGCCATCTCGTATTTGAATTATAGCAATACTTACCTGGATGACCCTCTATTGATTGCGAGAGCCGTCAGTACTTACTTTGCCTCCTCTTTGACGACGGATGACACCACATCCACCACATCCATAAATCTAGTGACATCGGTAATCGCAAAGATAGTGTTTCACTCCGATGAGGTTTCAACCCTGGTTGCGGAAACACAACCGTCCAACAGACCGGGTCCTGACGCTTTGCGGCCAGCTTTTTTCAGCCAAGGTGACGAAGACCTTCTAATTCCGTTGACAAACATATTTAATTTGTCACTGAGGTGCAGTATTTTCCCTTTTCAATGGAAGACTTCCTTTTTTATACCCATGCACAAAAAAGGATCACTTCCGGATCAAGTTGACCATCGGCCAATGAACTGCACCCCAGTCGCGTCCAGGATCATGAAGAGAGTGCTAGTGGAAAAGCTGACACATCAACGTCCTACCCATAATCTAACCAAAGCTGATCAGCAATGTTTCTTGAATTGCAGATCATGTGCGACATGCATGGAAGTTTCCTCAACCTGGTCACGGAAGTCGTTAGTAATGACAAATCGGCGATCGTAATCTTTTGGGCTTGACCAAGACGCTCGACCGAGTATCCCACGTCAGTTTGCCGCAGAAGATCAAAACGGAGGGATTTGTGGACCCGATGCGTGCTTGGTGTATCAGCCCGAGATCAGGTGAGGATTATGAACGAAACTTCGTCCAACCCCCGCCCCGTAACTAGTAATGTGTTAGGAGGTGGTTTACTCTGCCCACCACTTTTCCTAATGTACGTAAGCGATATATTTAGTCTTCCATCATGGAGCTCCCTGCCTGTTTGCAGATGAAATCAAAGTCGCGTAAACGTTTGGGCCCGCGCCGTTAGCTTCTACAATAGATGATATCACAAGAGAATTGCCTAAACTTAGTCCCCGGCGTGATAATTGTAGGATGATTCCCCCCAGCTGTTCCACTTCTTTCCTTAGCATCCGAGCACTGCCACGCCAATATGCAAACCGTTAATCCTTTCGAATTCATACACAGTCACCTACCTGATGTACTAGCAACTAGTCTGTATCAGTGTAGCTCGGTCCCCTCTAAGCCTAATTTATTTAAACCTTTCAGTCAAAATTCAGATCAGAATATGAAATAAATGCCGCTGACTCTCCAGATGCAACTTCACTTAAGCCCATTTATAAACACCCAACCTGTTGAATACAAACTGTCATCCTTTATTGTCATAACACACAGCTTAAACTACTTCCCGACTGCATATTCCATTTGTGTCAGGCCCTTTGCTTTTCGTCGTCACCCATTATCTCAGTCTTCACACTGGATGGACAAGGACTACTCGTTGTCTGGTGCTGACGGAGGCCTTACTGGCACCTGTCGTGGCAACCAAGGCTGCAGTCTAGCCACACGGAACGAAATACCCCCAAATGCTTATCAGTAGACCGGTTAGAGCCTTCTAACGTAACGCCCCGGCTACCGACATCACTACCGAAGGCTGCACGGATAATAGATCACGAGCATACTGCTACTACTCCAGCCTTCAATGGTCACCAGTTTCATCCATCATATCTCGCCAAATCTGGCCAAATAAACAACACATACACTCTACCCCGCCAGATGACACATGCCCACGTGATGATGCGCTTTACAAATGATAGTCACTCTCTGATTGTTCCTGGATCCCATTTGGCAGAACCTTATATCGCGGATATTTGTTGTTTATAAATTTCAATAGGCCTTTCGAACGCGAGACCAATTATCCTGGTATAGTTTCCACTGATGTATCTAGGGAAATGGTTCACAAACAGCTTTGCAAGACATCCCCATCAGCTAAAATAAATGAAGATTTTTTTCTGAACAATAAAATCTGAGGTTAGCATTTGACCTGCGGACCCACTTCTATCAAAGTTCTTTCAAATATCATGCCCAGATCGACTTCAAATCGCCCTATTCGCCGAGCGGCAAATCGAACTCCACTTACAAGCACTAAGCGCCCCCGACTTTCTACCTCCTCAGCGCCTTGTTCAGTACCATTGGTCGATATATACAGTGAAGCCAGTAACAAATATAATGCGCTTCAGCAAAACTTATCGTCCTTAAAGAAACAGTTACGATCCATGGAAGATGCACTGACCATGCTGCTGCCACTAGCAAATATTGTTGATCTTTTAAAACATCCAAACACTGAAAGTCTCCTATCAGCCGGCCACTTCCTGGACTCTTTTGCATCTGAAGTCCATAGACGGATAAAAAATTCTAAAAATGCCGTTGTTTTTAATGTTCCAGATCGTTTGCCCCTTTCCTCGGTCAGACAGTCATTGCTCATGGCATGTGATATATCACACCACGAATGCTACTGCAAAAGACTCAGAAAACGGTCACATCGAAACATGTGCCCGCTACATTTTCAATTTCTAGAAGAGAGCACTGCCGTAGAATTCGTTGGAAAGAGAGAGTCCATCGCAAAGTTTACTTCATTTAAAAATATAAAAATTGCTCCTGACAAAACCCCTCTGCAGAGGGAGGTCCTTAGATTGAATTCCAGCAACCAAGTACTCCCACCACCCTCTGACCCAGTGCCACAAGGCTCTCCTGAGAAACTTCCCACCGTAAACAACTCGTTACCACTCCCGCTAACCAGTGCACCAGCGCAAAATGTGTACCTAGATTTGTCCCGTTCAACTCCAACACCTCAGCGTCCCCGAAAAACGCTCCATGTTACACTTCAGTCTCCACCCACAGCCGAGCAATACAACCCCCCTCTCTGCCAGCAGCCATCCATGCTCTGGTCTGTCTGCCAAACGAGCAAACAAACCGCCAGCTTCAAACACGTCACCCCGCACCGACCAGGCAACTGCAACGTTGTCTCCCAGCGCTTCGGCCACAACGTCACCCTCGTCACCTGCTGCTCCCAGTGGCCAAAAACTCGTCTGCACTGACATTGTCACGCTCCCATCTTTAATCGAAAGTTGACATAGGAACTCTCGCGCTCCAGCTAACCGGCCTACTGCCCATTCACGTACCCCACCTCGGCCATACACACGAAATCTCGTCGCTCACCCTAGCGCTAGCCCACCAGCGCATTTATTTGGTCCCCCGGAGATCCGCGTACCCAACTGCTAAATCCCACATCCACAAACCCAGACCCCGCCGTATTCACGTCCACAGATGCAGTACCATATCACAAATTTTCCACCTAATGTACCGCCTTCAAACTCGAACCATGCAGGACGAGTTACCAGCATCGTTGCCAACCGGTACCACAACATGTGGCCCGCGCCCGACCATTTTCCGCCCCATCTGAACCCTCCGCATCTTCAACATCCTCTGCTCCCTTTCCACCCAACATCGCCGTATTCTACTCCGACACCACTGCACGCTATGCCAACTGACCCTTCACACCAAGGCCCCTTTCATCAGCAGCCCTTTCGCTCCTACTCAACCCCTCACACTCTTTCCATGGAGCCTTGTGAGATGCCTGCCACCACAACAAACTCTATCCAAAACATCATACCTGTTCCATTAAAATCCCACTTACCCTGCCTTTCGTCCTTCTCCCCACAAGGCCTCTATCAAAACCATGGCTGCCTTTCCCCTACTGCTCCCCGCCCCCTTGCTGACCCCCTGGCATCCTTACTAACTCTCCCCCGATTCATACCTGTTTTGCCTCGAAGGTCCCACCTAGAGTCACCATACCCCCCTCCAGATCTATCAGCCCGCGTTACAAGAACACCTCAGCATCCGGTGGTAATCTCTACTGAACATTATGAGTGTTCGGCCTAATGTACAATGTGCGGCGATAAGGACAGAGCAGTCCAAAAGGAAGTAGCAACTCACATCCAGTCTTCCCGCATGGATGACCCGCCCATTGATCACCGCCTTGCCACGCACACCCTGGCTACCAAATCCACTGATGCTTCAAAGCCTCCTACAGAAATGCTTACCATAGCACTATTCAACTCCCGTTCCATCTTGAACAAGCTTTCCGCTATAAAAAGACTGGCTGTCGTCCACAACTTCGACATAATCCTGATTACTGAGACTTGGCTCACCGAGAACATACCTTCCGTCCAAATATCACTGTTCGGTTATCAAACCTTCGGGACTCAACGAATCTACCGCCGCGGTGGAGGTTGCATGGGGTATGTCAAGAGCAGCCTATCTGCCACCCTACTGGAAAATACCGTGCTGGCAAATGTTGAAAATTCTATATCGTTTACAATTTCTTTATCACAGATGAACATAGTTGTAGGCTGTATATACCGACCCCCCAGAAACGACACTTCCGCATTTAATCCCATCATAGATGCATTTAATTACATCGCTGACCTGCCATTTGGAGGTAAATTTATAGCAGGCGACTTCAATGCCCCGGGCGTAAACTGGTCCTCCTTTTCTGCCCCCTACAAGTATTTGAAATTTGCCCCATGCATTCGCCTGGGCCAGTGGGCCCAACATGTAAAACAACCTACCAGAAAGAATAACATCCTTGATCTTATATTTACCCTGGGTCTCACGAACGTCTCTGCCTCCGTACTGAACGACTACACAGGCAGCGACCATTAAATCGTTAGTTGCAGATTTCAAGTCAAGCCACGTACTGTTAGCCTACCATGTAACGGTCCCTCCTTCCGTCACTTTAAATGGGACCATATCCCCTCTCAAATTTGCTCCAGAAACTGGGACGAGTTCCTCCTAACAGCAAATCCCCAGTTCGCCGCTGACCTCCTCTACTTAAGTTTACACTCATGCATCGAAAACATATCACGCCCTTACAATCCATCCAGACCAGCAGGTTACCATATAGCCAGGCCAAAGCAGAAACACGACGAGCTCCGACGGCAGTACCAACGAAATAGAGACTTTTCTACAGTCTTCAGACTGGAACGCCTCTATCACGAAATCCACCGCAAGGCCCGTGACCTACAACTAAAGCAAGAAACCAAAGCGTTACGCCACCCAAACAAAGCTCAAGAGCTAGACCGGCTACACAGGGCTCGTGCCCCAAAATCAACTCGATGCATAAAACAGATCATCCATTTGGATGACATCATAACCTCACCTCGAAAGATAGCTGACACGTTTATTACTTTCTTCACAACCACCGTGTCTCTCAGTCCATCGTGTACCCAGTTTGTCACCCCGTCTGTCACAAACTCCTCACTCAGTTCTATCACGGTTACCACTACGGATATAAATAGATTCATTCACACCTTCAAACCGACCTACTACCCCGGTCCTGACGGCCTACCGTCAGCAATATTCGCTCAAGGCGGCCCGAATATTCCCCTACTACTACTAAACCTATACAATTTATCTACGCGAACCGGGAACTTCCCCAGCCAATAGAAGAAATCCATTATTATCCCCAGGCACAAGAAAGGCGCAGTGCATGACATTGCCAATTACCGCCCGATTAATCATACGCCAATGATCTCGGGGCTGCTAGAAAAAGTCGTAAAACACTACCTGACCGACTACCTTTCTGCACATAAGCTCATCAGCCCAAGACAGCACGGATTTCTCAAATCACGGTCGTGTTCAACCTGCCAATTTGACTTTCTGAATTTGCTAACAACAGCTGCGGACAAAGACAGAGCACTCGTCATCATCTATTTTGATATGACAAAAGCCTTCGACAGAGTGCCACATCTGCAGTTACTCAAAAAGATTAGGGGATCCGGTATTGAAAACCCCATACTCAGTTGGTTTAAATCCTATCTACAAGACCGTCACCAAGTTACCTGCATCAACGGTCAGATATCAGACCCCCACCCAGTAAACAGCGGGGTTATCCAAGGCAGTGTTCTAGGACCACTGCTGTTCTTACTATGTATAAACGATATTTGCAATATCACCACTTATGGCAAACTTTTCTTGTTTGCCGATGATATGAAGATAGTCTACGAATTCGAACGAGGAAACCTACCTGTTGCACTGAATAACATCATGGTCAACGTACAGTCCTTATCCTCCTGGTGTGATCGCTGGAAAATGGAATTTTCAGTAAACAAAAGCAGTTATCTCTCGCTAAACTGCAATATTCCTTATGATACGCTTAAGATTGGCGGTGTCTCACTCCCATATTCCCCAACAATTAGAGACCTTGGACTGCAATATTCTTACACTTTCAATTTTTCTGAACACACTTCCCACATAACTGCACGGGCAAATAAGTCCCTTGGCTTGTTGCAGAGAAATTTTCTTCTCACGAACAGTAAGTTAGAGATATACAAAACTCATATTCGCCCAACCCTAGAGTACCGTACACTTGTGTTCTCGAATATGCATAAGCGTGACATTATCGACATTGAGAATGTACAGCGTCGATTTACCAAAAAACTGTTTGGGCCTTCTACGACCCTGACCTACAGACAGCGGTGTACACTCCTGCGGCTTGATCCCCTACGGCTTAGGAGAATAAAACTCAACCTCGCATTTTTGTTTACTTTGCTCCACAAACAAGCTGTATCCTCCAGCCAAGTTCAGTTTAGTATAAACTCGACACATCAGCTGCGTAATAGGGAACACCTTATAACGAGCCCTACTTCTCTTAAATTCTTAAGGCAAAACTTCTTCTTCCTGAAATATGCAACTCTGTGGAATAAACTCCCAGCTGATGCACGTTCTGTAGATTCCCTAATTATGTTTAAGTCTAGACTACACGTAGCCCTGGACACCCAAAAACTGATAGCTCTTACGAATCCTTATATGTCTTTTGACAGAGCTTATGAGAAAAGCGTTGGATACTAACCCGAACCCTTGATAATCTAGGATGTGCCACACCGTACGCCGTAGTTGCCATCACCTAAGCGTAAACCTACCAGTTTACAATGCCAAAACATAATAACTCTCATGACTGAGGCCAGTGCTTCAGAAGTCGTATTTGATTATATGAAATACCACTGGAAGCATGAAAGATAGTCTCTGAACATTTCCAGTGCTGAGTATTGTTAGGTATTTGCCTCTGTCTCTAACCCAAAACGCAGCACCTGTCACACTCCTCAACCTCCATCCAGGAGTCACCATTAGACATTCACAGCTCAAATTCTGTCCCTATCACAGAACTCTAGCATCCTCCACGATTGGCCTATACAACATTTGATACTTAGCCAGTAAAACTACTAACCATCTGTGGATCGTACCGACGAATCACGTTGTTAGTGCTGCAAGTTGTACCCCATCTTTGTGCAGACTGGCGTTGTGTTGAACATAACCCCCATCGAATAATCGCAGGCTGTGGTTGACCCTACCTCCCCCTGCATTTTTTGTCCCATGTAAACGGCCTGTGTAGTCTGACTTCGCGGATGAGGCGAGTGTCAGCGCGGCGCTTCTGCAAACATTCCTGGCCGCGATGGTCTCCCTGCACAGAGTTGACCACCAATAAGACAATAACACCAAAAAGTAGGAGATTGGCACAAAAAAGTGAGGGAAAAATATACCCCACTGTTTTGTCTTCCAGGCACACCAGCCTTGTCACATGTGACCCAAGTCTCCGGGTTGTATTGTCGCTACGGATTGACTGGTGTGGTTGACCTATTCCCAACGCGGCTTGTTACATGCGGTCCATGTTTCGGCCGGGGCGTGGGAGCTGTGGTCGCCCACCAAAAGCAGCTCCGCCTTCTCTGACAGCCAGATACCTGACTGTGATAAAACCATTAAAAAATAAGAACGTCTGAAAAAGTGTGGATCATTCTTGGAGCGCCACGTGCTGGATGCCAATAGTTGTGTATCGTGCTACCTCCCTACCTGAAGCTGGCCCTTGTGCCGCCTATCATGAGCACCAAATGTAGACCGTTAGAGTTTGCTTTCCTGACGAGAATTCGGACCCACCACTCACGGTTCCCCAAACCAGTCCTCACATCGGTGTAGTCCTGCTTTGCAGTACGATAACAACGAAAAAGATACCACGGTAACCATGCAATCATATCCACATCAGATTTCCTTGCTCATATTGGAGCCTAATCTCAGTACCATAGCACTATCGAGGAAGAGCATAGATGAACTCACGTCAATGTTCCAAGGCAAGTGACCAATTACCTCTAATGTATCACTACTGTCACCCCAATAGTTCCTTCTACTTTGACTCCTCACTATAGAATAACCACTATACCGAAAGAGACAGTAACAGCGTAGCGCCACGGAAACAGTATGTTAGTCCTACACGCTCATTCTGTTATTTCAAACCAATCCTATCGCCTCTTTGCCAAACTACGTAGTGCGTAAGCAAACGGTATTGAGGGTTATCATTACTAACCACTCTTAACCGTGAAGCCCTAGGTCTTTTATTAGTATCCCAGCGATGCCATGCTCACGGGTAAATCATAAATCCTTTGAAATGCATACACAGTTACCAAGCAAGTGTACGCAACTTTGTCGGTCTGCAGCAGTATAGCTCAAATCCATTGCGAGCCTTTTTTACCCATGCCCCACTCACATAGACCTAACCAATCCATTGTTTATTGTCTTCGTATATTATCATAACCCACAGCTGGAACCGCGTCAAGACTGCAAGTCCCCTTTATTCCAGGTTCGTTGTCTCCTACCATCGCAGTCGCCAAATTGGCTAACCAAGGATGCCGCCTTGAATCGTACGGACAGAGACTCAAGTGGAACCTACCATAGCAATTGAGACCGAAATCAAACCACACAATAGGAGATACCCCAAATTGCTGATCAGATCGTTCAGCGTTTTCTTACGCAACCAACAAGAATTCCAGTTCACGCGCATGCCGCTAATATACAGCCACACTAGGCTGATTGACTGACACATACTTTGCCCTGCCAGACGAAACTTACGCATTCGATGCCGTACGTTACCAGAAATGACGCTAAATAACACTGAAGGCAAATGCGTCAGTACATACATATATATTTGTCAGTGGAACAACATAATAATACTGAAGTCCATGCGGAGATTTTCCCACTTCATTATCCGTTACCACAGGTTATCCTTCCTCCGAACCGTAGCCGGCTGGAAATTGACTCTCCACTTCTCGAGGACCCTCTAGTTGCGCCTTCTTATTTATGGATAGTACATCTTATTGGCCTCGAATCTAAACTCACTTATTTATGGACTGCTGTTTCTCCCACATCCACCAGTTCACTTTCACGAAAGTGGCCTCATGTCCACTTGCTTCAAAACTCGTTCCGTTTATCGAACTCCGATAAACCCGTCATTCAGTGTCTGCATTGTCTTCATGGATCGCTATCCTCTTCGCATGCGTCGATTTTCCCCCTTTTATTCTTGTTCAAAATTTACTCCATCTGCAGAACCTTAATTGGCCTCCGGTTTCCTCGGCTTGCATCATTCTTGTTCATAATGCCTCCTTAGCACTGCGTTAACGATTTCTTCGACATCTCCACCGCGCATCACTGCCTAGCCCGGATTCGAAACTGGTTCAAAACTGCCGCGCAAACCATCATCAGAATGATCCATTCAAACTGTTGCTGTCTATGTTTTTCCATCTCTGATACTCTCGACTTTCATACTTAGAATTTTGTGAATATTTCACCTTACTGAGTAACATGTTACACCATGATCACGCGTTAGCGCGTGCTTCTCGACCATGGCCGAGAAATATACCAATATTATTATTATTATTCTCATTCGTTGTTCTCAATAATGACGCCGAATAATACTGAGACTCAATAAGACAATATGTTTGTCAGAGTAACCGCATAAAAGGCACGAGCCTATGTGGAGAATTCTCACTCTGGTATCTACAGCAAGATTTCATTTTTCCCTTGAACTTTATCGTACTTGTGATTGAATCTTCACCGATCCAGGATCCTCCGGCTGCGCCCTCTCTTTTCTGCATGATACAGGTTAATAATCCTAAAAGTGAAAAATCACGTCTTTTAGGTTGCGGTCCTTTTCACATTCATTGAAGTTTCCCAAAATGCCCCCACACTTTTTACTTTCGCTCGTCATGGGTGACCTTGTTTATAGAACTCCGGTAAGTTCCCGTTTTGCGTGGGTTGCGGCATTTTGTTTATGACGCATCTTCAGCATTATGTATTACCGCTCTTCTCAGTATTGCCACGGGGTGCCATTGCCCAAGTCAAACTCGAAGTGGTTTCGTATTTGCCGTACAAGCCATTATTAGTTTGATCCATCCAGACTGTTGCCGGCTACGTTGTTCTGTCGCTCAAAACTTTGACCCCGGTCTTAAAACTCGTGCATAATTCATCGTACTGAGTGGCATTGTACGCCATGATCATTGGCTTGCGCGTGCATCTCGACCAGGATCAAGAAACATACCACTATTATTATTATTGCTTTGTGGGATTGACAACTGGTCAAAGTAAGCTACTCAACACTGCCCGTGCTTTATTAGATCTCTTATGAGCGGGACGCCGCAAAAACTGAATTCAGTGTGTTAGAGGGCGGATGAGCTAACCCAGTCTGTTCCAGGACATGGAAAGTCCTGCTGTGCCGCCCAAGACTTGCCCGAACACGGGCCCATCAATCCGCTGATATCGCACAACGGAATGGTTGTCAAGACCATCTCAGGTGTGATCGGCATTTTGCAAAACAATTTGGATTGTACACGGTGGAGCTGCCGTTAAGGGTATAATTGGGGGACGTTGAAAATGAGGAAAGCATTTGGCAATCCTAGGCAAACTGACGATAGCTTCACTGCTTGTCTTTAGAGTCCGACAAGGTTGATTTCCATTCATGTATGTCGAAATATAACTTTTTGAGCCATTTTCAGTAAAGTATGGCCACAGCACTGAGAAATGACATGGACGCACCTCCACATGCCTCTAGAGGCGTGCAGTAAATATGGAAGTTTCTTACTCCCGTAGGGCAGATTCATTCATTATGACATCACTGCGCTTCATGTTGACGAGTGGTGCACTGAAAGAGAACCTCAAAGAAAGTAGTACAAACTTCGTTAGATCTCAAGAAGAATGTAAGTCTACAGTAGATAACTGTTCTGGTGATAAAGTATCGGATATGTTGTTGCAGCGGGGTGTGCAACGGAATTTTGACTCGCGATGATGAAGGCGGGTAAATGAGCTGACCGATACTTTTTGGCAACGATAGCTTACAGAGAGTACGCAGCAATTTTAAAAACCCTGTAGAAATGAACCAGTAAACAGTGGAACTTAGGGGAGAGTGACAGAGTAGTTGTGGCAACAGAAACGACCAGTCCAGGCTGCTGACTGTCAGGCATGGCAAGTGATTGGACAGTCAGTGGCCTCGTCTGAGGACGGTCCTTTTGAGGAAGCGGCAGGTACGCAGGTCAACATATTGGCTTTAGGGTGCCTGAGTCCCGCTGGGCATTTGATCAGGAGATTAGAAATGGCAAATAATCATATACCTCTCAGACCCTCTTTAAATGGGCACTAGGAGGCCCATTATGCGGTCAGTCTCGGGGATTGGTCCACATGATTTTCCAAAATTGCGCCAACATTGATATAGAATATCAGCTAAACCGTGTGGGTGATTCCGGGTTTCGAGATGAGGCTGATAGCCGTGAGGCCTTTTCCCAGGACAGTCACATTACGCTAAAGACTGTTCAAACAGTGACCTAGTGCGACGAGCAATTTGAAATATCAGTACTTGGGAGGCCTCGCATTATTTGATTATCAGACTACAAGGAGACTGCCTTATATATATACCTCAAATCTAGGGCCACACCCGGGTTTCGCATGTGGAGCTACCAAATTAATTCTGACTTGTGAGAGACCATGGTCAACACCGAAATTTCTTGAACACTACTTAGTTCATACCTATGTTTCGTGGATTTAAAGCAACAATTCTTCCTTTTGTTGTTCATTTTAACCACTTCGGTTCTTGTATGACTACTTGCTTTTTATTCGCAATTAGAATAGGGAAGCCCGACGTGAGGCGAGAGTCATCATACGTAGTTACGTTACAGAATGTGTGGCATGAACCGAGGTGAACTGCTTCCTGAGGTGATGAGAGTTATAACGACATTTGACTGCTCAGTTTTAACACGAGCTACTGTTTATCCGAAACCGTATTGCCAAGCGCGGTGGCCGATTGACCGTAGTGCACGCACGCCACACGCAGGCTCTCGCAATGCAGACTAGCCACTTTCTTTTTATCTAATATGTTTTCCGTCTCATGAGTCGTTGGAGGCAATGCTCTGGGTATCTTGTCTGCGTCGAACGAAGCATCTCAGTAACGGACGGGTGGCTCGCGCGTAGCAGGAAAGATTATTAAATGCGTCGAATGAGGGAGCGTCACGGTGTGGCTTAAGTGACCTCAAAGACCGCCTTGCGGGGACCAAAGTCTCCGTACGTCCGCAAAATAGATGCAGAGAGACGACAAACCGATAGAATGTGACTAACAGCCTGACGCGGTTGGTTCTGTGCCTTCATTCACTTCATTTCTTAGGCTAAACTCCGCGTATTTTTCTTGAAAAACTTTGAAATCACATTCGCTTTTGTTTTAACATGGTATATGAATAGTGATTTGTCGAAACTTTTTTCGAAAGGTTTAAAAGGAGCTCGTTGTTTAAAAATCGTATCGTGAAGGTTTTCGGGCCTCTGAAGAAATTCTTTATTCACGGCTCACGACATGCTCTTATGCACAACCTCTTTACAAAAACTTACACTGAAACGTTCCATTTTGTTTTAGTATTCAACCAGTTTCGGCGCCGAAACCTATTTTATCCTGCATCCCACAACATTTCAAAGTTCATCTAATGATAATATTATTAATATTGGTTTATTTTTGATGCTAGGGTGCATGATCTGATGATTCAGGTAGTATCAGCATCAGAATACACAGAAGGATACATTGTGTGTACACAGGGTATTGAAGAAGGTGGTAAAGTCGACTAAGACCGTAATGGCGCCCGGCAAATTTGAAGGTCAAGGTCAAACAATCGGTAGCTTCCCATCAGGCAAGAGGGAAAATTTGAGCAACCGCCGTTTCTGGCGTGGGCACCGTGTACGCTGTGGGCGGCCGATTTGAATGGCAAGTCCAGTGATGTGAAACCAATCCACGTGGTGCATTTTGGTTGTAAAGGTCAGATTCTAGTTGATGGTTATATGCTTTTCCGCGTGTCGTTCTGTTTTCTGGTGCTAATAAAGTAAAGTTTACAAATTTAAGTATTACTTTGGCTTGCGATTTAAGAAACGGGATAAATGATCTGCAAAACTGAATTATTGCTCATTGAAAAAGGAAATATTTGATGGATCATATTTACACTGGTCATCTGGTAATAGGTAACCAGAGCTTAATATATTGAAAAGCCCTGACATAACAAGTTAGAGACAGCTCTAGTTCATTCACCTGGAATGAGTGAAATATTCTGTCCAGTGTCCTCATGTAACGAAACCCACCGGAAAAATTCCTTCGCATGCCAGTAACTCCAGCCTTTTTCTGATTTTGGGGTCCGTGTGAGTTATCCACGCTTCGCTAGACTGGCGAATCTCAGAACTTGAATATGATTTTTTCGACATGAAGAGCAACAACATTTGGACAACCATAAAAAATATATTCAGCACATTTCTGAACCGATGGCTGGAAAAGAAGCTGAGTATATCCAGCGGCAGTTTATATTATAAGTTTGAGTAAACTGTGATAAAGTGTGAACACGGGCTGGTGTTGATTATGGGCCTGAGAGGGTAAGATCCCCGTGACGTGGTGAACGGGTTGAGACAAGGGCGAAAAGTAATGGATTAGAAGCATGTGGCTGGTCGTAGAGGGTGTTGTGCAGAAAGACGAGGTCCAGTTCCATACTGTGAAGTCACCAAAAGTCTAGGTTACAAAGAAGCATCTTTCCTTTTTCATTTTGAGGGTGAGTCTCGCCCAACAAAGCGCCTGGCGAATTCTAGTTGTCTTGGTTCGATATCAATTCTCTCTGATTATCCCATACTATGAAACGTAAGTTGGCGGTATTCTGACAGGGGTCTGGAATGTGATTTATGGAGGGGGAGAGAACAGTCTTTAAATTGAAAGGAACGGTTTATGAAAGCTGAGTGTTCTCTAGCTTCTGCGGTACGGACGTTCGTATATTCGGCAAAATTAAGCGTGCCGCAATAGTTCAGGCCAAGTTCTCGTGCACGTCGTCTACTGACAGTGGACGGACCATAATTTGACAGAGATCTTATGTGTCGGTAGAGCCCATGTGTAAATATCACACACTTGTCGGCCTGACTGTTCCTTTATGAAGTGCATCATCATATGAAGAGTGCAGACATATCTTCAGAAATGTTGGCCATAGCGCAGATGAGATAGTCATGATTAAAAGAACAGAAAATCGTGTGCCTTCAACAAAAAATTGAGTACCAGAACACAGTGAGATAAATATATCGCGCACAGACATGGGCAACCGAAGAGGACCGTATAAGGCTTGGAACAGTGCCCATTTATCAAAACAATCTTTGTGCGATTAGATAGGTGAGAAGTGATCCAGGATAGTGAGGGGTGAGTTGTATCAGAAAACGGCACCTCAGTCAAAAGATAAAGATGTGGCACACGGTAAAATGCTTTAGTAATATATAAATTACTTCAAAATCCATTCGGTTTTCTGTTGTCTCCGTGATTTGTCTCCGGAAACCAATGCGGCATATTTCGCAAGATCATGAACGGTGGGCGCATTGTTGTCGGGTGGTGAGGTCCAATTTGAAGAGGTACTTACCGTTATGTTCATTGACAAATTTTTACATTGGCCTATTTAGGACAGGTTTATGGTTAGTGAGGCGGTGGTTTTTAAAAACGCAGCGACTCTTTCTTGTGGCCTGAGGTTGTGACTAGGTACTTCCAGTTGGTTGCCACCAGATTTTATTCCAGTGATGGGGTAAAACATTAGGAGTAAATATTGAAAAGCGACTCTACGTTTGACCACTGCATTAGGTGATCAAACTTCTTTTCCAGGGTGGAAAGATGGCTTGAAATTGATCAGTAAACGAGGGACCTTTGAAGCTTCAAATTTCTGTTGATTTTTATATCTGTAGCTTGTTGTGGTCAACAGAGAGGAAAAAGTGTTCAACTAAGGTTGACAAATTGTTGCGGATAGTAGTTTCCAGTCAGGAAGAAAACTGAGTTTGACAGTATGTGAGTTCAGGGCGAGCTGCAGGTGGGTGGGGATACTCAGGTGGCCATATTGTGATGGCTACCGGGGAAGCTTTGGGAGATTGATACAATTATGTGATAGACGCAGTGGATAAAGTGTAAATCCAAAATGCTACTCTCCTCGTGGGGCAGCGAACATGGTGCACCCAGTCACCTGTGGTAATACTTTCTGTCAACAGTAAAAGATTGAAACTTGGGTCCCTTTTATCCAATTCATGAGAATATGGAGAAGACATAAGTCGCGAGATGAAAGCATTTTGTTTACTCTTGTCAACCACGGTCGTAAAAAGTCTCAGTATGTATGCATGATACAGTATGAGGGTAAGTGCAACATTTAAGTAAGCACGATTAAAAATTCTTACAGTACTCACGTTGAGGAGAGTGAAGTCTGTCGTGTGGCAAGTGCAGGTGAATATAGCCGAATCATTTTATGTAGGTAAAAATCACCAGAGATGACCTTTACGACTGAGTGCACTGAAAAGAGACATTCAGACGCATCACTGGGCAACCAGGCCCAGGGGACTTTTCTTTTGGTGAACTGTAAACACTAACAGCATCAAGCCGAGAGACAAGAGTGTGGGAATCAGGCCTGAATGAAATGAGGAAGGAGTCAAGAACAGGGTGAAACAGTGTCGTCAGTGCAAAGATCCACCCCATAAAGGCCAAAAGGCTCCCACCGAGCAGTATAAAACTGGACCTCGTCTTTCTGCACAACACCCTCTACGACCAGCCACATGCTTCTAATCCATTACTCTTCGCCCTTGTCTCCACCCGTTCACCACGTCACGGGGATCTTACCCTCTCAGGCCCATAATCAACACCAGCCCGTGTTCACACTTTATCACAGTTTACTCAAACTTAATATAAACTGCCGCTGGATATACTCAGCTTCTCTTCCAGCCATCGGTTCAGCAATATGCTGAATATGTTTTTCAAGGTTGCTCAAAACTTGTTGCTTCCCAAGTCAAACGCACTGGACGATCAAGCCTACTCGAATGGTCTATATCTTTGGAAGGTATAAGAGTCAGCGACCAGCGACTGATGGAGCCGTGTAAAGGCGAGCCGAATAAGCCACATAGGTTGTTACCAAAAAGGTCCGCCCAACCTTACAACCTTTACCAAAATTCCGTTTCGCTGAAGGCTTAGTAGTTCTCTTTGGTATTTTCGGGGAAGTAAATCGGATAGTTATGTCAGTAGCACACAAAGCTGCAAGTCTCACTGGTCAGTTATCACCCCGTCAGCACCAATTCCCCAATTCGGCTAAACATTGGTCCCAGAACCACCCAGAACAGTGCGCAAAAGTACATAGAAAAGATCTCCGCGAAAAGTTGGCCTGGGCGAGGCTGTTTATAGCCGGCTTTAAAAACACAGCAACTTATTTTCGATCATTTCTATGTAGGATGACTAACTGGAATATCCCTGACCATGGTTACGCTATCCGCACCAAATGTTATGGAACCTAAAACAGTTACTAGTTATGCTTCGTAAAGTCGAAAGAATATCCTAAATTTTCACAGATCACCGCACTTCTTACGCTGTCCCCCAGATGGAAGTCCCAATAGAGAGTTCGGCTTTGGAAATCGGCTGCCAATTCGATGAGTGTTCAATTCAAACGAATTCGCAAACCAGAACACGATTGATATGTAGTTTCTACGGTAATAAATTGCAATTCACAAAAGGTACAATTACATACAAACCCCACAGTATGAGGCCAAATGGACTCAACAGTAAGGCACCGTGGCTCAAGCATGACAGTCAGAAACAGCTCAAGGCCAAATTCAAATTTTTCACACGAACATAAGAACGTGCGAGGGTGTGGCGTATGGACGAGCCTTTCAAAGTAATGTCAAACATAGCCACATTCACAAAGCACGTAGGACATCTGGAAGGATTTCCAATAATTGTCCTTGTAACGGCAATTCTGATCTTGAGTAACTCGTAGCCTAATTATCGAATCCCAAAGCCAGAAAAAGATTGATTCGCTAAATTTACGGCACTGGATGAACAAGTTATACGCAAACAAATATGTACAAGCGTCAAGTGTACGGCCACAACGTCTAGAAACGAGGACCAGAGCTCAACAAATGGTCAATGTCAGGTACAACCTTCACGGCAGTCCAAGTTTGAATCAAAAATTATGCCACGGCACGTGAGTAAAATATGAACAAATGTTGAAATGTAGTGATTGATGTACGCTGGACTTGTTCGAGGGTTCATAAGATAACGAGCGTAGTCTCAACAACACATGTATGTGACAACGGCTAGGGAGGATTTGCAAACATGTACGCTACAGCCCTTCACACAGTTTGCCAACATTCTCACGCAAAGATGGTTGTCTAAGGTTCAGGATGGGGTCATGACTCTCACCCTACCTACGTATAACTTATTGTCAGTGCCTGCGGTTACTAACTTCTCGTGTTGGCTGCGCGCAAAACAGAGTTCCATCGTAATCACCATTCGCATATACAACTTGAGATTAGCATATTCATCAGAGCACAGATGCACACATTTAGACGCAAGATCAAAGTGGAGACAATTCAGAGTAAAACGTTTTGCTGCATAAGCTAAGTCTACGTATCTCTGGCAGAAAACTATTGCAGTAACCGGTTAAACTAAGTTTGTTTACGAAGTTACTCGCAGAAGTTGAACGTGGACGCAACGTTCAAGTGACAGTGAGATATCGCATAAAATCGAAAGGTCAAGAAACAGCGGAATCACACTGAACTAACACAACAAATTTTCTGAAAGAACTGAAAATCGGTTTTTAACCATAAATCAGCTTCAAAAATCAGCGTGCGACGGACGGTATTAAAACAAACATGAACATAGAAATCGATCGGATGTTGTAACCTACCAGAGTATTTCAGAGTTCTTCTGTCCACAAAATGTGTGACAATCAATACTATAAAATATGGATAAATATTCTTCCTCAGAGGCTGGAATCGTTTCACAATGTAGCTTCGGCTAAGAAGCCTCACTTGAACCGTTCAAGTGGAATCTTGATGATTTTTTTCTTCTCGCCTCAGTACACGTTGTGTATAAAACTGGAACTTAGTACATTTTGCAATTGCTCAAGAAAAATGAGTTGAGCTGAATAGTTGTAGGGCTTGAAGTAAAATAAAACGCTGAACAACGCTGCGCGAGGCAGTCTGCAAACTGTTTTGTCTTTTGTATGTAGTTTTGAGCTCTAATCATCAGCTTTTTCCTTGTTGTTTCCTGCTACGAGTAAATCAATTCTCCAATGTTCCCAGCATGCTCTTCGTTTCCCCCGTTGTCTGTAATGCAACGCAACTGTAGGATCTGTCCAATATGCAAAGCTCAGTTCGTTGGTGATACAGTTCTCTTTAGGCATTGTTGCCACTTTGCAGCCAAACGACCATGCAGTCATTTCGAGTTCGCTAACGGATACTGACCTCAGCCCAGTAACTATAATAAAAATAGTTGTTTTCGGAGCAGCCCGAAGCACGCCAGGAGCATGAATAAAATTTTACAAAGGACAAAATGAACAAACAAAATTTGCCAAAAAATTTAAAGTACGCATGACGAACGTAGGGTGAGTAGACTTGGAATGGAGATGAAACGAAGGTGAATGCATTCACACTAAGGAATACTGGGTACTCGTTGAGTGAACCAAGCGATGGATTCAAATATGCGCCCGGCGAATTTGAAAGTTCAGGTCAAATGTAGGAGCTGGCTGAGCCCATTTACGGAGAATGGGACCCGGGAGTTTTCACGTGAGGAGGACTGAAAGTGGGGATGAGAAACTACGGTAATCAGAAACGATACGATAAAAATCAACGAAAGGAAGGGGACAGAAAAGAAAACTGAGTTATATTGCGAGAGGTTAGTTAACCATGAATTATGCTACGTTGCAAGAAATAGGACGGTATCATTTTGAAAACAGGAGGCGGGGAATGCAGGACCTAAATAGTTGGTCAAATGGCAGCAATGGTTAAGAAGGATCGAGATAAGCTAAGGACGGCGGGATGAAGAGGAAATATATGAGTACTTATGTGTATATATGTATATATATATGCATATTTATGCTTATTCATATCTATATATATATATATGTGAGAAGGGGAGAAGCGGAGAGCAGTGAAGTGGTAGAACAGGGAACTAACGGTGCTTGGAGAGACAGTTGGGGTTAGACCAAAGAGCATGGAATCACCTTGTATAAATCCTGAAGAATTTGTTTATGACAGGTAAACATGACGGATCAACAGAGAAATAGAGAAGCGATTTTGGGAGCACAGAAGTGATGGCTGTGAGCAGAAGTTGATAAACGAGTGAATTTGAAGAAACGGATCGATGAAAGCGGATAAGAATGAGTCCAACAATCTGACTAATGCAGGAATGATATGTGGTGACGGTCGACAATGGGCAAAGCTGTAATAAATGGACGTACACTATGCAGCGGTAAGGCGGCTGCGAAGCAGCGTAGGCAAAGAAGCAGGACAGCAATTTACGTAGAAGTTATTATACGAAACCCTGGGGACGCTGTCCCCATACTGTTTTTCGAAATCACCCACCGTGCGACGTAAAGCGAAATAGTCTCAAATAGAAGTAGAAGTGGCCATAATAGGTGAGTATCCATTTGATATTCAGCCAGGTTCCCCCCTCCAAAGTTAACCATTTTCTTACCAAAACGGCCCCAATGTTCCTCTGCGTTTCGTCGAAATTCGAATCTAAATGGAATTTTATCCAGCATCCACGACTAATGCAACAGATTCCGTTCGAAAGCAAGACGGCACCCTGACTAGACTTGCCGCCACTTCCGGTCCACAGAGCGAATAATCATACATTGAGCTTTCCTGGATTGCTGCCGCGCGGTCATCCTGAACTTGTTAGGGCCTAAGAGCTTGTTAGCACTTGGTTTGGTTAGTGTTGATCAGGCTCAAAAATCACTTTTGGCTGTCTATCGGGCACTGGCTCAGTGTGGCCCTCGCACACTCACCAACCCATTATTGAAAATTACCTACCAAAGGCTTCGCGACCACCAGAAAAACTTTTCTCTGTTCGTTCAGTTTTGCTCTGGCCATAGAATATTTAGTCAAGTCTGGTCACTGGGTTTCTCCATGAAAGTGCAACTTCATAGTACCCGTCCAAAACGGTAATGATATTGGTGACTATATATACAGCACTTTTGTCCTCCAGAGTCAGATTCGTTCATTGCATCTTTTCGATGGAAATCGGCTTTGTAATATCTAATGGTTTGTTCCCCTAATGAATCGATTTTCGTCCTCTTAAAAAGTGGTTCCTGATTCTTTGACTTCCGCAAGGCAGTGGGTCGTTTTTTTCTACCATATGGTTGTTCTACTATTCAGAGTGCTTCTGGGGCTCCAGCACTTATTAGAACTTGCACTCCCAAAACTTCCAGTGTCTGCCAATCGGTGCAACGTTGGTGAGGCCGGAAGAAAGTCTGCGCATCTGATCTACTCTGAACTACTTGAATTTGTGGCTTGTCAATATGATGGGCTCGTTTTACGTTCACAAAATCACTTCCTCTTAGTTTAAAGTCGCAGATCCGGTAACCCCGAATTCCAAGTAGTGGTCTCACTAACCGTCGAAACCGAAAGCAAGGTAGAGGATGTCCTTACACCTAATAGCCCCAGAAGGCCTCATTTCATTGAAATCATCTGACTCGCTATGTAATTGAGCGCAGGTTTCTACAGAGCCCCCATTCCATCGGCTAGTACTTGCAGCACACCCGAGCTGAAACAACAGCATCACATAAGAGTTGATGCGCCGCAACTGGTTCAACAGGCAGGTTTCTTCGCATGACCCGTGCTGAGCCTATCCAAATGCAGCCCTCGTATTGAAACATGCGTAGAGCGGTCAGCAGGTCACTTATGTGCACAACGAGTAGCAAGGTAATGCCATTTTTGACAACCTGATGTTGACCGTGATTGAGAAAGAGGATAATAGCTTGATAGAGGTTTACGAATGAGACAAGAAGAACTGACCTTGATTTATTTGAAGGTAGAATGATTCAGCTTATCGCGAGAGAGAAAAAGTAGACATTTCTCAAGTGCATGTGGTCCGCTGCATACCAAGCACCTATCAGCTGCGACCAATCATTAGGTGCCCCATTTTGGCCTGGGCAGGGTGCTTCCGGGTTCCGTTTTTGTGCATAATTGCTCCAACTGGATGACAACGAGTACATCTGAGCCTTATTGTTGACAGCCAGTGTCCCAAACCCACTTCGAGCAATCCAGGCCTAACGGGACACCGTAAGAGGCCTTTGAAAAATATGTATCCAAATTCGAAACGGATCCAGAAATCAGAACGCGATTGGTCATGAAATTCTTCGCTGCTAAATTATCAAATGAGTGATGACAGAACAGATACGAACCTCAATCATGCGATCACAAGGACTCAGAAAACGAGAACCAAATAGCGGCGTGCGAGAAGTGAGCACGTGCGTCACGCAGATCCAGAATAGGAGGTGACGGAGGGGCGCGCTGGAGGCGAACAAACAAACGTTGGTTCATGAAAGCATACGGTGTAAAAAAACAAGCCAGTAGTGTAAATGAGTGATGTCGACGGAACATGAAACTGAGTTGGTTCTGGGGGGCTTTTCCACAACCGGTCGTTGCAGACACTAGTCAGGAAGACGAGGTGCTGATTCCACCGGCTGCTTCTTCGGCCACCGCCACGATAGCTTACTTGTACGATGACGGAATTTTATCTGGAGATGAGACCGAAACTCAAAGACCCTCAACGGTACGACGTGACTGGTCTCAAAAACAGTGGTTCAACACACCGAATAAGTACACCAAGGAGGTAACTAAACCATCTCCAGCTCACCAGCCCGTTTCACGATGGGTGTCTGAACGGGAGCATGCTATCCGGAAGGCAGTGTCCAGTGGTGCGTTACCCCCACCGGCCCCGTTCCACCCACTGACCCCGGCTGCTGTTCCACTGGGAAGTACTGGCGGTCCAGCTACGGGCACATCTTCAGCCGCTGCACCGTACAACACGTTCGCACCCCAAGGATCCAATCCAAAAGAGTTTCGTGATCAGCAAAGGAAGGTGAAATCGAAGTATTATCATGATACTAATACTGCGGGACCGCAGTCACGCTTGCTTGATGGGCTTACATGGGATGAGGCCCGACGCGTGAGAGACGAGGGTCTTGTGAAGGTTCTAGGCCCTCGTGGAGCCGCTATGGTCACTCAAGGCGCGGCTACAGATATGTCTGTTGCAGCTGCAAGCAAAGCTATTATTCAAAGAGATGTTCGAAACGCAGCTGTGATCTACGATGGTCTCTATTCCCATCAGAATCCATTCGAGAAAAACAACGGACGAAGAACTGGAAATGTATCGTCGAGAGATCGAGCTGAAATCATACCCAGAGCTGGCTGTCGAACTAGAACGTCGTGGTATGCTAGTCCCTGGGGACACACCAGCGCAATCTCCGCCTGTTGGGGATAGCTTAGCTGTGGACAGTGGTGCAACCGATTTAGAAAGTGTCAGTGAAGCCGGTCCAGGTCTGGCTCCGTCCATCTTATCCTCACACGCACGCGCATCACCGACTACGGAACTGGTTCAGGGTCGCGGGTCTCATACGTCCCACTCACCGCTGGAACAGTCTAGCCCCGCACGCTTGATCCCACCTGCTGGCACGGGCACGCTTACATCGGAACCCAGTGGGACGGAGGAACACGTGGATGGTGAAGAAAAGCAGAAGAAAAAGAAGAAGCGATTCAAGTTGCCTTCATTCTCGTTACGTTCAAAGGACAAAACGAAGGAGAAATGATCTACCTATGCGCCCCACTTAATCCGTTCGCACCGAATCGATAATGGTTTTGAACACCGTGATCCCGACCATCATGATACTTTGTTTTTTTGCAGGCTGTGTGGTTTGAAATTTCAGTTCCGTATGCTCCCATATCCTCTATCAGTTTATCTTGAATGGAGCTTCAAAACACAGTCTTCATACGCATGAATGCCGTACATGCGGGTCTTCATCTCAGTGCTGCTTTTAATGGTAACGAGTGGGGTTTGATCAGTTGCGTCGTCCGTGAATAATGATAATAACAAGACCAGATCATGTTACGTTCTCCCGTATGTCCTCTGCCTCTCCTCTTCTGATCGTACGCTCTTCAGCGTTTCGCTTCTTACTCTTCGGTCTGTTTGTTCTTATGAATCTTTAAAAGCATACATTTCCCGGCGGGCGCTTGCCATAGCTTTTCATTCACTTACTGTTTTGTTCCGTCCTACTGACACACGTTAATCTGTGCGCGATTTGTACATCAGTTTACTCGTTTTCCGCGCACTGTTATCACATATATGTATGTGCCTCCTTTTTACTATTACTTTTTGCCGCCTACCAGATGTCTATTGAGAATTGCAATCTATGGGCAATATTCATCCTATTCCGTTGCCTGAGCTTTTTCGGATACTGATCAGTCCGCTAATAGCAGTTCATCTAGTTTTTTTCAATTACTTTCATTTAATTCATCCGGTTATGCCTGTGAACACTATCCATTCTCAGTTATTCCAACCCAAGCGGTCTTGATTTTGATTTATTTTATTGTTATTGCCCCGGAATCTCGTGACAGCGATGCTTCGGTAACCTGGATCGATTTCAATCGGGCAATCACTATCCGATGAATAACAAGTCCCGTGGTGGTTACCTTGCAGGTCGCCTGTCCCGTACAGTGCCCTCACAACTTGTTTTCCGTTCGGTTTGTTCCGTTTCTCCCTCTTATCCCGGCATTTTGCATGCTTTGCTACGATTTGTTCTGCTTCTGGTTTGTCATTCTCGCTACATTCTCCCATTCCAGCTGCAGATCTTGGAACCTGGCTCCATCTGCTCCCTTCAAGATACCATCAGTGGTGGTAGACCACAAATCCAAGAGAATCGTGAGTAGGATTCGAGTAATTCTCTCCGTAGCCCGCAATGGTCGGACATGCAATTCCCGTTTGGGTTCTACTCCCTGGTTGAGCATTTCCAATGAAAAAAATAGGTCAGAGTATCTGGACTCCGCACCAACGGCATCAAAACCATGCAGCAAGTCGCCCATCAGCGAACCAACCACCACGTGACCTTGTTCAAACTCCCTTAAGATTCACACAGCCTTTTTTTACGCCGCCCCTGGAGGCAACATAGCACATACTGAAATCGCATCATTTGCTCTTCTCTTGCAATAATGAACCAAACGAAGTAAGCCCTTGCAGTCGTCTCGAATTCTCCCTCCAAAGTAACACCAGAAAGGCTTCACAAAGATCCAGTAGGTATAGAAACAGCCCCTAAATGACCCCGGCTCAACTTTAGGTGGAACCGCAGATTTTGTACTTGAAGCCTCACTGCACACATGGCATCCACCTAGATGAATGGATATGTTCAACGCCCATTATTTCACTCTCAAAATGATCTTTGGTGGCCATGTTTCCTTTCTCAGCAGGTGCCGCACATAGTTTCGCCGTCTCTGTCTTATTCTTAACCTAGGGCATCTTTCTTTACCTATCCATTTCTATCTAACTCACAGTACGCCATTCCTTCTGTTTAGCTAGCAACAGATCAGCCCTGACCTCATGAGAAACCGAACCAACCCTAGAACAGCCTGATGCACTAGAGCCCCAGCAAGAATCATGACCAACACCTACGGGCTGAAGGGCCTGGTTCGCCTGCAAGGCACAGTAATTTGATCCGGGAGGGCTTACCGGGTCGAGGCGTATTTTCATTTTTTAGCGGTTGTCTAGGTCAAAGAGTACTGCGAGTCCAGCCAACTGAAAGTTTGAGCGGCAAGTAGTGACCAATTCCCGAACAATTCAAAACCACGTCAGTTCGAAATAGCTACGGTTTCATATACAACAAACTAAGCAATTATAAAATAACCAAATGTCAGTAGTTTCTTTTGAGATTTTGAGCCTCAAAATTGAACAACGGATAAAAAACCGCAGCGGATGGGGTCTCAGAGAAGTCCATGCTCAGCGACTTACGCCCCGGGCAAAGGTGAAGGCTGTATAAGTGATCCAGATTTAGCGCAATAAAACAGACGGTTGTAGCTCGGGCGAAGGTAAGCCATATGAACGAGATAGCTTAGTTTGTAATATGAATGCTAATAAACGGAACGGGGTTTTTTCAACTCCTTGTGGTCAGCCATGTTAATTTCTGTCCTTGGTCTGGTATTCTGAGGTTTACGACGTTCTCGTTGTTTCGTAGACCTAAAGTACTGGTCCGCAGAGCAATCCAACACTCGTATCCAACAGTGATCCGTACTCTTCGGAGGAGCGAGCTTACGAAGTTGGCTTGGGTTACTGACACGCTGGTTTGAGGCAGGGACCAGAAGACCTACGTACCACGCAAGTTGCAGCATATCAGTGAAGTCTTACTAACCTTTCGTTTATAACCTTGTGTTTTGCAAAGTCAAACCATCCACTAAGAAAACACCCACTGAAAATGGCAACTGTAGCCCTAGGTCCACAGCCTCTTGCCTGCCAGTCCCACTTGCTAGACTCTCCACTGGAAAGAGGCCAGGTCACAATTCTTGTACTTGAAGTGGCTGATCGAGGTAATTCAACCTTCAGTTATGACGTCACGGACGCTAGTCCCACTAACTACTCACACACCATCTTCCAGTTAATTTGATGCCCCATCTTCACACAGAACTTCCCTTTTTATTCCACAGAGGGGTCACTCCAAATCCAGTCTCAACCTCATTTCTGAATCTCGTAGTTCTTACCTCTCCAAAATTTCACTGTTCAATTGTTCCGTCTCATGTGCCGTAGCTCCAGCATAACCGTAATTAGTTTACTTATCCACTATCATTTAGGTTCATTTATTCCATCATTCCCCGTAGTAATTTAATTTCTCACTGGAGTTCTCTGGTTAAATCCCCAGCCAATTACGGACACTTTCACCTTTGACTCCTTCGTAGTACCATCAACTTATCTGACCCTTGGGCCGTGGCACTAGTCAGGCCATTATCTCTATACCCCCTTATATCCTTCTACTAACCCGGCCTCTATCCCAAGTTGCTTTTGCCACTTCCTCAGCAAATATGGACAGGAAATCCAGTCCCAGGTCTCTTACTGGAAGTGAATCAATGACTGAATTCAGACTACAGTCATGTTGCAGCTCATGCTGATCCCAATGCACCTTCCTACCGATAATGTTGTTCCTTGTTTTCAGGGAGAACTTCGTTTCAATTCTGCACGGTGGTTACTCCAAGTCCAGTTTCAGACTCGTCTCTTAACCTAGTTTCTCTCACCTCTTCAAAGTTTTACGCTTCAGTTTTTCCGTCCTACTTGCTATAACCTCAGCGTAATCGTAATTAGCCTACTTAAAGACCATCATTTAGGTCCATTTATTCCATCATTTTCTCTAGTAATCTTCCGCTTGGATAACATTCACTTACAAAAGCAACGATAGTCCTAGGCCTTGAGCTACCTTTTTTCACGCCCCATTTACTAGGTTCTCCTTTGGAGGTAACTCAAACCCAATTCTCATCCCTGATCTACATCATACCAGATTCACCTTACTTGGTCAAACCTGGGCTCATTCCCCTTCTCCTAGATCGCCTTGGCATTTCAACCCAGAATCCCATTCCGACAAGCACCAATAAATAGCAAGTCATTTTTGTCCTTTCTCATTGTCTTTGCCACTTTCTGCACTCCTGTCCTCTCTCTTCCGCTCGTAGCTTGCAGTCTTTGAAAGTAGTTCCAGTTCCTAGATAGCGGAAGTTTCGTTCTGCCATTGACTGTTGATCCCCAGCTGGAAGCATCCCAGACTGCCTTCTCTATTTCTGTTTTTATTTTCTAGACAACTACTGACGTGTACCTTCCCTTCGATGGCTCAGCATAATACCTGTTCCACATTCTAGGCTGAAAGTTCGCTACCTGACCGTCATTCCGCTTCTACTCCATTGGCCCTGCTCCCAGGATCCCTCGCAACCTGATCACAAGCTCTTAGACTATTCGATCTCCACAGCAGTGTGATAACGCCAATATCAGTCGTTCAAAATCCGCCGGTGCGAGGAGCGGTCAGATCCACGGCCTTGGCCTGCGCAATTCGGGCATGCAGGACGTATGCAAAGATGTGCCGGAGCAGCTAGGATGGCGAACCGCAATTTCTGTCAACAAAAATGGTTTTCAGGTTGAGTATCCAGCGCAAGGTCAGCTCTACACAGCAGCACCGGTTGAGGCAAAAAACACTGTTTATGCACCCAAAATGCTGCAAATATGCCACTTTCTCCTTCCGTTACCAACTAAGTTCCATCCAAGTCCTCCCCATCTTAATTTACCTTTCTTGGGCCCGGCAAAGTTTACTCTCCTTAGCATATGATTATCGCTTGTTTATAAGACCGTTGCCATACTCGGCCTGCAGTTCATGATCATTTAACCCGAGGATTCGTGCCAAACCACTCACATATCCCATTCGCAAACTCAACCAATCCCCAAGATAAAACTCGCCCCTTTTATCACATTTACCGATATACTTGAAAAAGGTCACACTTGATGTTGCCACATACTACAGTTCAACAATGTCCAAACAGCATATTTCCACTAAGAAGTATTTGTCTCCAAAGGACCCCAACAAATGGCGAAATTGAGACAGTCTGCTCTCTACCTATCAGTCCTACAATTCGCCTACACACGGCTGTAGCATTGCAATATCCTCACCACGCAAAGATTTATGCCCTCCTCCACTATTCACATCTGAGAGATGTTTGTATCTCAGCGTTTTGATTTGTCGCCATCACGTGATCCGCCTTCTACGGAGAACGTCAAAGGATAGTATTCCACCAGTGAATCACTTCACCACCCAAATTCGCAGACGTGTATACAGGTAGTTTGGTGCTTTTTCGTATCCGGTATTCTATCTCGGTACATACTCTCAGACAGTTTTGATCCTCGCAACTCTCTGGTCATCATGTTCAGCCCTGAGATAACACTAATCATTGCGCAATAAATTACTTGTCAATAAAACACTCATCTTGTTGGCAAACCATGTCTGCTATTATTATGGCTACGCGTCACAAATTGATCTGCCGCCCGGTTCCCATTTCCATGTTGGTGCATCACACACCACTTTTCTGAAAGTAAACAAATCTGCTCAACGATTACATGGTAAAGTCCGGCCACTTCTTCCACCATCACTCCAGAGATCTCTCCAGATATGCCGTCCATTTGGTTTATCACTGACTCCACCGAATCCAGCCGCCCAACTTTGAAACCGGATTCATCGGTAGTTTGTTGCTTTTTCCTATCCGGCATTCTATTTTGGTAAATCCTCCAAGACAATTCTTATCCTAGCATCTCTCTGGTCATCATGTTCAGCCCCTAGATAAAGATATTATTGCGTAAATACTTACTTGTCATTTAAATACTCATCTTTGCAAACCGGGTATCAGCGACTATCATGGCTACGCATCAAAATTGATCTGCCGCCTAGTTCCCATTTCCATGTTGATGCATCATATTCCACTTTTCTGAAAGTAAAGAATCTGCTCAACGATTACCTGTCTACATCCGGCTACTTCACCCACCGTCGTCCAGGCAATCTCCTTCTACAGATGAGTCTTCCACTGGGTATTTAACTGACTCAGCCGATATTCGGTCGATAAACTTTACAAGGGCAATATTCGGAGGATTTTTCTTGTTATTTGTCCACAAGTTTGCTCTGTCAATCGTCTGATTTCTAATCCTAAGCCGTTCCATACACCACAGAGCTTTATGGCTGGTCTAAATCTTCCTTGAAGACTTCTCTTTCCTCGAGGTGGGCTGAATTTCCGTCAATTTCATTTGATTCTGTTGTTGCGTAGTCTTTTTTTTTCTAATATTTGGGTAAAAGTCTACTACTTCCAACCAGCTCTGCCCGGACTCGGCCGGCTTGGCCAACTGACCTTGAGTTCAAAGTTACCGGGCGCCACCATAAAGAGAAACCTAAATGCTTTCTCCCACACTTCCGCTAGTGCACATACCTTAATCCCCATCTTGGAATTCCAATTCCACCTCCAATTGTACCGCTTGATCTTGAGTTGCAGCATGCCTCGGGGCTGTCCGAGATAAATCATTGTCTACATCATCATCATCTCCGCTCTTGGTAGATTGACGGCTACTGAAGTTCCCACTGCTTGATACACTATTGATTTTTGCACTTCTTATAGGCACGGACCCCTGAATCTACCACCTGTCTGGTGCCGATTCTGTCGAACAGCATTTTGGTGGATTTCTCTTCAAACTTGAGTATATGTTCTTTGGCCAAATTATTTTGATGTCCTGGTTTCGATATTCTAAGCTTGGGTATATCAACAAACTCACATTCCGATTATCGGGTGAAAAACTCGGCACACTTCGGATGGGGGAAAACAGGCCTAGTATTACCTAGAGAATCAAAATCAGCCATAACCGTCCCAGATACTTTCTAATTAGCTTCTTGATTTTTCGTTGAGTACTTGGCTGGGTTTCTTGGTATTTCACGGTAATTTTCTGTTCAAAGTTTCAATGATTGCTTGCTGTAGGTCAAAGGGATCTTAACTCGAGCAACGCCTAGTCCGATCAGAGGAATCTCAAAATCGGAACAATACTGACTCGGCCATTCTGCGGTTGGAAAAAGTAGAAGATAGAAACGTGTACCACATAAAAACCTCAGTCAAAATTCCAAACGACTCAAGTCGAGGGCAAAAGTCCGATGCGTCCAGCTTATGAGAGATCTGTCAAGTCAAACAAACCAGTGTCAGACACTTAGAGATGTGCCACACAGGATAGCAGGTATCATGGCAAGCTCCCGAGTTACCTAATGAAAGTTCATATTATAAAATGACTAAAGGTTTGCGCATAAGCAGTGGTTGTAAGCTATCATCCGCTCGCGCTCGACAACCTCCCGGGATGCCTGACAATCAGCAGCCTAGACCGGTCGTTTCTGTTGTCGCAAGTACTCTGTCAATTTTCTTTACTTTTCGCTGTTTACTGGTGGATTTGTTTTGGTTTCTAGAATAGCTCCATACTATCTGTGAGCAATCGTTGCCAAAACTTATCGGTTAGCTCAATTGCACTCCCTCAGCTTGGTGAGCCCTTGCTCTGAGCACTGCTATTCACTGACACGCCATCGCCGCCGTGGGGTAGAATCACGAATGTGGAGTGAGTGACCTTCCATCCCTCGAATTCAATGTCGTGTACGCTAAGTTACGAGTGTTGGAGGAAAGTTCATTCCTTACAAACCAAGAATATATTAGCTCTTCTTTCGATGCATGTTCACCGATCAAGGTTCAAAGAAGCTCAGCGGCCAACAGAATCATCCGCTCCCGTATCCTCACTGAAGACTGAAGGTCGGAGGACTGAAGCGCTACGGTTTTCCTCCTAATAGCGGGCTGCTATTTGCCACTTGCTGATCTCCGATAGTTAGGCAGTCTTCACACTCTGCGACCAAACATACGAAAGCGTTTCGCTCTCAAGTATGCCTACGATCGTGTGCCTATCCTCCCCAAGCAGTGGTATGGTCTGCCCTACAACACATCTTTTTACGTGTTGTTGTCGGTACGGTTTCTGCTAAGCTACCTAGGGTAGCAATCGAAGGCAGCTTGTAAAAGTATTCCTCACACTCAGAATAATTCAGTGATTATATCGGAACACTAAACTCTGAAGCAATCAAATGATCTACAAACATCTTTTCTTATAAGAATTTATTGATATATCACGCCGGAAACAACTACCACTCACAGTCCCCCTCCCCCGAGTGACTCACCGCCTTCAACTCCAAAGCGCCAAAAGCCCTTTAAATTCCTGCAGTCTCGGCTTCTTGTTCAGTACCACTAATTAATATACACAGTGATGCCAGTAACAAATATCCCGCGCTTCGGCAAAAAGTAGTGTATTTGGAAAGAAAGTTGAGCACCATGAAAGGTGCACTGACCACGTACCGTCGATCCTTCGAAGCACCCGAACACTCATAGTTTCAGGACGACTGGTTGCCTCCTGGACTCGGCTGCTTCCGAATTCCACCGAATGATAATATTTCCAAAAATGTTGCAGTTTTTAAAGTTCCGGATCTTTTGGCCCTTTTCTCGATCAAACAGCCTTTGCTTATTGATTGCGGTATTCCACTGCTCGAACTTCTATGTCTAAGGCCCCAAAAAAACGTCACAGCGGAACATGTGCAGGGAAATTCGTTAGAAAGAGAGGGTTTATCGCCGAATCCGATGCATCCTTTAAAATAAAAGTTTCTGCTGACAAGACTATCCATATCTGAGTGTGCTGCTAATACTAGCCGATGGAATGGGGGCTCTGTAGAAACCTGCGCTCAATTACATAGCGGGTCAGATGATTTCAATGAAATGAGGCCTTCTGGGGCTATTAGGTGTAAGGACATCCTCTACCTTGCTTTCGGTTTCGACGGTTAGTGAGACCACTACTTGGAATTCGGGGTTACCGGATCTGCGACTTTAAACTAAGAGGAAGTGATTTTGTGAACGTAAAACGAGCCCATCATATTGACAAGCCACAAATTCAAGTAGTTCAGAGTAGATCAGATGCGCAGACTTTCTTCCGGCCTCACCAACGTTGCACCGATTGGCAGACACTGGAAGTTTTGGGAGTGCAAGTTCTAATAAGTGCTGGAGCCCCAGAAGCACTCTGAATAGTAGAACAACCATATGGTAGAAAAAAACGACCCACTGCCTTGCGGAAGTCAAAGAATCAGGAACCACTTTTTAAGAGGACGAAAATCGATTCATTAGGGGAACAAACCATTAGATATTACAAAGCCGATTTCCATCGAAAAGATGCAATGAACGAATCTGACTCTGGAGGACAAAAGTGCTGTATATATAGTCACCAATATCATCACCGTTTTGGACGGGTACTATGAAGTTGCACTTTCATGGAGAAACCCAGTGACCAGACTTAACTAAATATTCTATGGCCAGAGAAAAATTGAACGAACAGAGAAAAGTTTTTCTGGTGGTCGCGAAGCCTTTGGTAGGTAATTTTCAATAATGGGTTGGTGAGTGTGCGAGGGCCACACTGAGCCAGTGCCCGATAGACAGCCAAAAGTGATTTTTGAGCCTGATCAACACTAACCAAACCAAGTGCTAACAAGCTCTTAGGCCCTAACAAGTTCAGGATGGCCGCGCGGCAGCAATCCAGGAAAGCTCAATGTATGATTATTCGCTCTGTGGACCGGAAGTGGTGGCAAGTCTAGTCAGGGTGCCGTCTTGCTTTCGAACGGAATCTGTTGCATTAGTCGTGGATGCTGGATAAAATTCCATTTAGATTCGAATTTCGACGAAACGCAGAGGAACATTGGGGCCGTTTTGGTAAGAAAATGGTTAACTTTGGAGGGGGGAACCTGGCTGAATATCAAATGGATACTCACCTATTATGGCCACTTCTACTTCTATTTGAGACTATTTCGCTTTACGTCGCACGGTGGGTGATTTCGAAAAACAGTATGGGGACAGCGTCCCCAGGGTTTCGTATAATAACTTCTACGTAAATTGCTGTCCTGCTTCTTTGCCTACGCTGCTTCGCAGCCGCCTTACCGCTGCATAGTGTACGTCCATTTATTACAGCTTTGCCCATTGTCGACCGTCACCACATATCATTCCTGCATTAGTCAGATTGTTGGACTCATTCTTACCCGCTTCCATCGATCCGTTTCTTCAAATTCACTCGTTTATCAACTTCTGCTCACAGCCATCACTTCTGTGCTCCCAAAATCGCTTCTCTATTTCTCTGTTGATCCGTCATGTTTACCTGTCATAAACAAATTCTTCAGGATTTATACAAGGTGATTCCATGCTCTTTGGTCTAACCCCAACTGTCTCTCCAAGCACCGTTAGTTCCCTGTTCTACCACTTCACTGCTCTCCGCTTCTCCCCTTCTCACATATATATATATATAGATATGAATAAGCATAAATATGCATATATATATACATATATACACATAAGTACTCATATATTTCCTCTTCATCCCGCCGTCCTTAGCTTATCTCGATCCTTTTTAACCATTGCTGCCATTTGACCAACTATTTAGGTCCTGCATTCCCCGCCTCCTGTTTTCAAAATGATACCGTCCTATTTCTTGCAACGTAGCATAATTCATGGTTAACTAACCTCTCGCAATATAACTCAGTTTTCTTTTCTGTCCCCTTCCTTTCGTTGATTTTTATCGTATCGTTTCTGATTACCGTAGTTTCTCATCCCCACTTTCAGTCCTCCTCACGTGAAAACTCCCGGGTCCCATTCTCCGTAAATGGGCTCAGCCAGCTCCTACATTTGACCTGAACTTTCAAATTCGCCGGGCGCATATTTGAATCCATCGCTTGGTTCACTCAACGTGTACCCAGTATTCCTTAGTGTGAATGCATTCACCTTCGTTTCATCTCCATTCCAAGTCTACCCACCCTACGTTCGTCATGCGTACTTTAAATTTTTTGGCAAATTTTGTTTGTTCATTTTGTCCTTTGTAAAATTTTATTCATGCTCCTGGCGTGCTTCGGGCTGCTCCGAAAACAACTATTTTTATTATAGTTACTGGGCTGAGGTCAGTATCCGTTAGCGAACTCGAAATGACTGCATGGTCGTTTGGCTGCAAAGTGGCAACAATGCCTAAAGAGAACTGTATCACCAACGAACTGAGCTTTGCATATTGGACAGATCCTACAGTTGCGTTGCATTACAGACAACGGGGGAAACGAAGAGCATGCTGGGAACATTGGAGAATTGATTTACTCGTAGCAGGAAACAACAAGGAAAAAGCTGATGATTAGAGCTCAAAACTACATACAAAAGACAAAACAGTTTGCAGACTGCCTCGCGCAGCGTTGTTCAGCGTTTTATTTTACTTCAAGCCCTACAACTATTCAGCTCAACTCATTTTTCTTGAGCAATTGCAAAATGTACTAAGTTCCAGTTCTATACACAACGTGTACTGAGGCGAGAAGAAAAAAATCATCAAGATTCCACTTGAACGGTTCAAGTGAGGCTTCTTAGCCGAAGCTACATTGTGAAACGATTCCAGCCTCTGAGGAAGAATATTTATCCATATTTTATAGTATTGATTGTCACACATTTTGTGGACAGAAGAACTCTGAAATACTCTGGTAGGTTACAACATCCGATCGATTTCTATGTTCATGTTTGTTTTAATACCGTCCGTCGCACGCTGATTTTTGAAGCTGATTTATGGTTAAAAACCGATTTTCAGTTCTTTCAGAAAATTTGTTGTGTTAGTTCAGTGTGATTCCGCTGTTTCTTGACCTTTCGATTTTATGCGATATCTCACTGTCACTTGAACGTTGCGTCCACGTTCAACTTCTGCGAGTAACTTCGTAAACAAACTTAGTTTAACCGGTTACTGCAATAGTTTTCTGCCAGAGATACGTAGACTTAGCTTATGCAGCAAAACGTTTTACTCTGAATTGTCTCCACTTTGATCTTGCGTCTAAATGTGTGCATCTGTGCTCTGATGAATATGCTAATCTCAAGTTGTATATGCGAATGGTGATTACGATGGAACTCTGTTTTGCGCGCAGCCAACACGAGAAGTTAGTAACCGCAGGCACTGACAATAAGTTATACGTAGGTAGGGTGAGAGTCATGACCCCATCCTGAACCTTAGACAACCATCTTTGCGTGAGAATGTTGGCAAACTGTGTGAAGGGCTGTAGCGTACATGTTTGCAAATCCTCCCTAGCCGTTGTCACATACATGTGTTGTTGAGACTACGCTCGTTATCTTATGAACCCTCGAACAAGTCCAGCGTACATCAATCACTACATTTCAACATTTGTTCATATTTTACTCACGTGCCGTGGCATAATTTTTGATTCAAACTTGGACTGCCGTGAAGGTTGTACCTGACATTGACCATTTGTTGAGCTCTGGTCCTCGTTTCTAGACGTTGTGGCCGTACACTTGACGCTTGTACATATTTGTTTGCGTATAACTTGTTCATCCAGTGCCGTAAATTTAGCGAATCAATCTTTTTCTGGCTTTGGGATTCGATAATTAGGCTACGAGTTACTCAAGATCAGAATTGCCGTTACAAGGACAATTATTGGAAATCCTTCCAGATGTCCTACGTGCTTTGTGAATGTGGCTATGTTTGACATTACTTTGAAAGGCTCGTCCATACGCCACACCCTCGCACGTTCTTATGTTCGTGTGAAAAATTTGAATTTGGCCTTGAGCTGTTTCTGACTGTCATGCTTGAGCCACGGTGCCTTACTGTTGAGTCCATTTGGCCTCATACTGTGGGGTTTGTATGTAATTGTACCTTTTGTGAATTGCAATTTATTACCGTAGAAACTACATATCAATCGTGTTCTGGTTTGAGAATTCATTTGAATTAGCTTTGCGTTGCTCGATTTTCGCTGAAAGTGACCTACAACATATACTAGTAAAAATTTAGGCCAAACATATGAAGAGAGCCCAGATTATTAGTCTTCATATGACGGCCTTCCTCTGCCTCTGCTCATCATCCCACTACGCCTCCCTGAATCCCGCCATTTCATATATGTCTGGGCTTTTCATTTAACTTCCGCCTAAAAGCTAACACTGCATTACACTAGTTGTCGGATTTTTGGCTACTGCCAGTTACTTGACTGCCAGTCCTATTATTAGTTTAGAATTAGGATGGAGTTTGCCTCAGGCTCCTTTTATTATCCCCCTGCCAATGTAATTCCCATATTTGTCCCTGGTTGAAAGCGGGTACTTTTTCCCCTGCAAGATCGCCACACCCTCATCAGCTCTCAAAACCTGCATAAGCATTGGCGGCCGAGTCCATAATTTACGGGGAGTTTAATTTGTCCGCAGTGAACCAGGCATACTACGAATGCAACAAATACATGGCTGGACGCTTCCGCCCAATTTTTCCGCTTTTGCATGACATTTTCTCACCTTTCTTTGTTATTATTCTCCCATCAACAGTCTAGTGCGACAGCTACGCGATGGCTTGAGTTGGTATCAGGAACATCCAGTGGTCTCAGCTGGCGGCTGAGTCTTCAGTCGTGCGTCTCTTCGGCACGAGAGCTTGTCCCCATTTCCAATTTGTAATGTTCGAAAAGGCAACACCCCTGAACTTCGGACGGGCAGGCCATGGCTGCTTCCAAAAGTGGGGAAAGTAATTCCATTCATGTGGTCCCTGACACCTTGTGCGAACCTGAAAATATGGCGGCCGGAGGAGCTATGGGAAGTACCGCCGACCGTTAACCTTCCGTAGATCTGTCCATTGGCCGTCGGTTAGCTGAATTCGGTAACAGAATCATGATTGTATAATATCTAATAAAAACATTTACTCGTCACCCCCGTCTAGACCATCCTTCAGACCAATACAATTTTCATCTCATTCACATCAAGTTGGTAACCTGAGCAGCCACAAACCAATTGGGGGGTTACCCCCAGACTGCCGAGCGGACTTAATAATTTGACTATTCTGATTGGGCTACTCTCCTTCTTGGATGGCAGTGGTTTGAACCTGCACCCAAGCTTTCCAACGTCATATGGAATACCTTACGTCGCCGACCTTCTTGTTCACTATCCCATCACCCGGGTCACTATCCATCACATTAGTCTCACCGTACGGCATTGCGGATTCCTGACACCAATCCCCCCACACACAGCATCAGCATCTACTTCTCGTACTCCATCCGAATGGCTCGCTCCATTCTGCGTCGAAGTACCGGGAACAATGGCCGAAATTTCGCCCCCATCGCTGCATTCACAACCTACTCCCACCCCACCTCGTCACGTGACTCCAACTTAGCCTATTTTAATGCTGTTCAAGTCATTCGCTATCTTACTTCACTGGCGATCAGAATCATTATGAGGCAGATTACCTACACCTGGAGTCAATCATAAAGTGGTTGTTTATTCTTTTATCACTTAAGCAGAAATGGTTATTCTCACCAACTTCTAGTTTAGGCTGTTGATTCGGGCTTGGCAAGATCCAAGTCGCTGCCATTTTCTTCACTGCTCGTCTTTATTGCATATTTGCCTGGTCCCATCCGCAGCATATTCTGTCCCCAGTAAACCGATTCTTCAAAGTCTCTTTTGAAGTTCTCTGCTATCCATCCGTTTACTGTTCGTGCTTTTCATCGGCACAGCAGCCCTGGTAAAGTCCCTGCCTTCAAGTCCACCCCCGCATGGATCTAAGTATCGCTCAGGAGATAATCTTTACAAGAGAGGTCCATCATATCGTCATATAGGACTCACTTGAAGACATATCACGGGCGTTCTCTGCAGGTGTTTACCCAGTGTTGACAATAATGTCCTCCATAGACTGCTTTCATTAATGTCTGCACTCGGTTAATCCCATGATGACTTCATTTTCAACTGTGTAATACGGTGGCAATTGCAAGGGGCTCTCAAGCAATGCCTAGCCGATTTGCACCAATGCCAATTCCGAAACAGGGCTGATTTGCAGTTTCTACTTTACTATATTATGTAACGAAAAACTGCGCAGAATGTATACAAACCTCAAACATGCGATCAAAATGATTCAAAGCAAGATCCTAGCTCATGGCGTGGGAAATTGAGCACGTGAAACATATGGCAAAAAGCAGGATATGGGAAGTCGCGTGTTGGTTGCGAATAAACAAGGTTTGCTTTTCAAAAGTGAAAGTGGCACTGAGTACAAATAAAGTACATGATCGGGCATATTCAATGAGGCAGGGCGCTGGGGCTTTCCTGAATAATTTTTCACATCTAATAGCTACACGGTCCACCGAAATCCGTCAGATGTAAGCATAGTCTAGGGCTTGGAATAAGGGTACTCATCATTCTCACCTACTCAAACTTGTTGTCGGAGCACAACTTTACCACTGCTGGCATTCGGAATCTTTCCACATATCTGTATCTATATGCGCACAGTCACAAGCCACTCAGTGGCTAGGTCGGCAAGTGTTTCCTCCACAGCGAAAGGTTGTCCTCTTCTCTGTCAAGTTTTATTCATCAGCATTTTCGGCAAGAACCGCTGCTTGTCCGCAAGAGCAATTGGCAAATGTCCGTAGGGCCTCCGAGTCCACGTGCCAAATTCGAACAAACAATCGCTCAAGTTTTCGTGCCTATTGGAATGAGCGTGTATGCGTGAAAACAATAACAATTACCACCCGTGGAACCGCTCTCATTGATATCAACAGTAAATTAGAGCTCATAAGACAACTCCTTGCTGTGACGAAAATATGGGGCAATCTGCCATTTACTTGTGCTTGCGTAAGTGAGCGTGCATGCGTAAACTCGAAAATTAAAACTTGTAGAATCTTTTTCTGAATGGTAAACGGTAATTGAGAACTCAGGATTCCACGGTGGTTTTGTAGTACTCAGTCACAAATAAACCTATCATTCACATCGTGCTTGCACTTTATGCGGGAGCTGTTACTTTGAACGGACCACCAGTGGCAAAATTGCGGGTGTAAGTTTCCTAGGTTTGAAACTCTAGCTTGAAAGCTACCGAACGGCTGGGTCAGTGGCCTTAAATGAACCGTCTATGCCATCAAGAAGATTGGTGTTACGCAAGTCACACGTCAACGCTCTCTTAGAGGTCCTAATTATCACCGCCCTCACTAGCCCGCCGGGACTTACAATGATCTCTCCGACAACGCCCAGAGGCCATGTGTCAAAGGGCGAGTGATTGTCGGAAGCCACTCCCATGGCACTAACCTTAGAGGTTCATTTGTTTGGTTGGCCACCTTTGTCGGGTTTTCATGATCGGTAGGTACTCGCGTGACTGCTCCTTTCACAACACCCTGACCTGATAATTTTCCTGTTCTCACTCGTGTAAATGGCTACCTCGGAGATCAGTCAAACTTTTAAATTCAATATTTTACCTTGATGCCAACAAACCATTTGGAGTAGGCCCTGGATGAGGGGGGACTCTGGAAGGAACAGGAGCCGCATAGTGCATGTTCAAGATTTGCTCTATCTCCGTCATCACGGTGTCCAGCCTAAAGTCCATGTGCGGAAATCTTCCCCAGTAGTCATCATGTACTTGCGCTGCTGAGGCTTTGCTATTTTTCATCGATCCTTGAACGAGTGCAGCACACATCAGTCACTACATTTGAACACTTGTTTATAGTTTCTGGTGTCCTGTCATTTCTTTGACTAGATGTCTGACTGTCTTGAGGGGGTCGTATCAGAGGGTGACCCCAGCTGAACTCTGTTTCTCGTTGTTAAAGTTTGCGGCCTTACAAAGAAATGCCGTAGAATGAGCGAATCAATCTTGTTCTGACTTTGAGATTCCTTATTGTGGCTTTCAGGTACTCACAATAGGAATAACTGATTCTTGGCTGGATCATATCATTTAGGCATCTACCCGTACCTCGCCGTGAGTTGTTATCTCTCCGGCCTTATAGAGTATTCAGTGCTTGGTTGGGCGTTTCTATGGTGAAGCTAAGTTTAGATACTCAGAAAAATTCCATAGTTCTTTTTCTGACACCCGAAATTTAACGAAACTTCTGCTGAAGCCACCACTGATATTTCGGCCAACTTTGAAATCCGAGCCCCCCAGCCCTCAGTCACTCTCCTTACACACAGCTGCACATCAAGCTTGATTTATACGAGCAGCTTTATTTATTGACGGAGTGACTTGGTGATCTGTCTCTATACTTTTCTTTCTGAAGTGTATAGACTTCAGCTGCTATAGAAGCCCAGTAAAACGTACCCATACACGGGTTAGGTATAACCTCCAGGCCCTCTTCGAATACGACTGTCCCTGTTTTAGACCTAAAAGAATGTCTAAGTCTGCATTCAAAGGTCATTGTCTGCCTGGTCCAAAACGAACCATTCGGGCCTCCAGAGCGAAAAGAAACACAAACGCCGACATGACGGCAGCTATCAATACATGTTTCGTATCACTGATCGATATATACAGCGGAGCCAAAAATAAAGTCAATGATTTGGAACAGAAGATAAACGATTTATATGATAAATGGCAATCAAATGAGTGTGTACTATCAAAGATTTCCCCACTGACAATCATTGCTGAACCAATATATCAAGCTGACCCCAAAATCTTTTCCAAAGCCGGTCGCTGTATAGATGCAACAGTCTCGAAAACTCACAGGAGGATAAAAAACGCTAACAATGCTATTGTGTTAAAAGTCCCGGACAAACTATCAACACAGTCTGTTAAAGCCACAATACTGAATGCATGCAACATGGCTCATCACATGTGCCATTGCACTAGGCTGCTGAAAGGGTCACCACGATACCCCTGCTCTTTGCTGTTCCAGCTTCCTAACCAATTAACAGCCTCTGAGTTCATCGGCAACTGTCAAAGGATTGCCGCAGCTACGTCATTTAAAAGCATCAAAGTACACACCCATAAATCTCCTCTACAAAGAGAGATGTTCCGCATGCAGAGAGGCAAACCAGCGCCTCCCACTGGTTCTGATCAAACGGGACCCGTAGATGCATCACCACATACTCCAATGAACAGGACTCCAGCCAGAACACCTACTACGCCTGTGGCCCCTTCAGCATCTGTGGACCTCCACCAGTCTTGTCCCCAGGATCTCACGCAAGTTTCGTGCAATTCAACCCAGAGTGCGGCACAGTCTTCTTCCGACAAGCTGAAAAGGCCATCACAAAACGTTCATGTAAAGCCCATCAGGCGAAAGTTAAATGTGGCGAAAATCCAGGGTAGCAAATCTGCAGTGAGAAGTGCATCGGCATTGCCATCGGTGTACATGACGTCAGCAGAGACCATAGACTTAGACATATCGCAGTATGTGTCACCGACCCAACCACCAGGAAAACGTCGGCACCTTGCCTCCCCACCTTCCACGTCCGCTAGAATAAATAGCAAAAATCAACCTCATCAAACCTATCATTCCACATTTTTAGGGTCTTTCACAAATCTACCCAGAAGTTCTCCATCCCAGTTTAGCCTCAAGACAACTGATCTACCAGTGACATCATCTCTACAGCCTAGTACGTCCACCTGGAGGCCTCATGATATGACTGCGACAATACTGCCGCCGCCGCCGCATATACCTAGAGCTATGATGACCAAGCTCGGTAAGCACTGCTCAACAGGCATGCAACCAACTAACCCTCCTAGCCACTATCAACAGCTGCCACCCCCCCCCCTCAAGTCAGCTACCAGGTCGTCACCCCACTTCACGATCCTCCCTATTTAGATGCCGGCTGTGGAGTTCAGGCGGGCATCGGGCCCTACAGCCACAACACAGTCGCCTCGCCTCAGCTCCCTCTGACTAACAAACCTGTAACCCCTATGAGCCTGCAAGCCTCTTCCAAGTTGGAGGCCCTATCGAACCCACTAACGCCAAACCGTCCTCAGATAATGTATGGCATGCCCCCACCATTCCTTTGGCCCTCTCTCCAATGGACAAATCCTCTAAATCCCTATGATAATAGCGCACCAAATAATGGCCATTGTTTCCTTAGACACAATCCACCACCGTCTGTGCCCTACCTTTGACAACGCCATGTGTCAAAGTTGCCGGCTGCCCATTCGTTAACCCTACCTTCGTGTGAAAATCTGTATTCCAAACCGGAGCTGTTAACGGACTACACTGTTATGCAGTCTCGTATCTTCAAACCTCCTCGGACAGATGGAAATGTCGTTATATCAGACACTTCAGACATCCCGCACTTCTTAAGGGGTGTATCTACATCGGATTCTAGCACCGCCCGACACCATAGCGTCACCAGCCCTCCTTCTTCCAACATCGCGCCATACTACGCAACAGCTCGTAGACCAAACCTCCTAATTCACGGCGCTGATTTGCCACCTGCACATGGACATGCTAGTCAGACCAAGAATCTAGACTGTTCCGCACCACACAATCTACTTGACCAACCGAATTCGCCAAAACTAAATACCAATAACAGTATCTCTTTGGTTCTTTTTAATAGCCAATCCATCATAAACAAATTCTGCACTTACGATATCTGGCCACTAGTTCTAATTATGATATAATCTTGATCACTGAAACTTGGTTATCCAATTACACTCCAACAGACCAGATTTCTCTTGTAGGCTACAATGTCTTCAGAGTAAATAGGGAAACTCGAAGCGCTGGAGGTTTTTTGGCATTTGTCGAGCAGACCTTTAATACAACGGCACTTCATCATCCTCTACTCGACTCTATTCTCGATTCACTTTGGCTAACTGTCTACATTCCTGGCTCTCAACTTCATGTTGGATGTGTTTGCCGTCCACCAAGCGAAAATTTCTCCGGACTCTCATATCTAACTGATGCATTTGAATACCTATCCTTACTGCCCTCAAGTATAAAAGTTATTGCTGGTGACTTTAACCTGCCCAAGATATCTTGGCCATCTTTATCTGCACCCGCCAACCTTTTACCATTTGTAACAAGTATTACTGTAGGAGGGTGGGTACAGCATATCCGCTCTCCTACGAGAAAAAAAGCATTTTAGATCTCATTTTCATCCATGGCGTCCCTCATATATTTGTCTCAATCTCCCGAAGTTTGCCCGGTAGCGATCACAATCTGGTGTACTGCCGCATTCCTACTCACCCACAGCCTAACCTGAAATCATACTGCATCAAACCCTCTCCTCTCCCTGACTGGAAGGTTCTCCCTGCTACCATTCGACAAGCTGATTGAAGTGAGTTTTTTCTCCCTCGTGATCCCTAACATGCCACTGATATTTTCTATGCACACTTCTTCAGATGTCTAAATAGGACTACCTACCTCCCCCAGCAAAGGAATAATAGGAAATCCTATATCACTTCTCTGCAAACAAAGTATGCCAAGCTCCAAAAATTCATGAAACTACACACGACTTTGCAATTCTTAATCAACTTTTTCGCCTCACTTCTACTATCCAAAAGCTTGAATAAACTACACTACGTAACCAGGAAACAAAAGCTCTGCGACACCAAAATAGATCTCTTCGACTGTCATTATTGTACAGGACCAGAACCTCTCATAATCACGGAAATATCCCGCAAACTGTTTCAATGGACAATGTATCCGCCCCCACTCCCCTTTCTATTGCGGAGGCCTTCAACTCATTCTTCGCCTCAACTATGGCCCCTATTATTAATGTTGACCCTCCGCCTCTTCCCCTAGTTACCGCTTCATTTCCGTCCACAGTGGAATTTGACGCCTCAATTACCTTCCAATTATTAACCACTTTCAAGCCATCATCTTACCCAGGACCTGACGGCTTACTGCCCACTGCAATAGTTAAATGCGGACCCGACTTGCCTTGCCTACTACTGAATTTATTTACCCAATCAATGAACTCCAGTCTGGTGCCCGCAAACTGGAAATGCTCAGTCATAATCCCGCATCACAAGAAAGGTCCATTGTATGAGGTAACAAACTACCGTCCCATTAACCAAACACCTGTCCTCTCTCAGCTAATGGAAAAAATCGTAAAAGAACACATCGTCAAGCACCTCCTTCGATTGGACGTTATTAATCCTCGACAACACGGCTTCCTTCAATCAAGATCTTGCGCAACCTGCCAACTCGATTTTTTAAATCTCATCACTGAAATGGCAGACAACGGAATGGCCCTTATAGTACTTTACTTGGATTTTTCAAAGTCATTTGACCGCGTGCCACACCCACATCTTCTGGCCAAAATCCGATCATTTGGCATTACTGACCCTTCACTATCTTGGATCAATTCTTACCTGTCTAATCGCTCTCAGGTTGTATCGATACACGGACACTGTTCCAAGCCTAAACCAGTTACAAGCGGTGTTATACAGAGTAGCGTCCTTGGCCCTCTGTTGTTCATCATGTATATAAACGACATATTACTCTCAGTGAGCCATGGCACCTCATTTCTTTTTGCTGATGACATTAAAACTGTCTACTCATTCAAGCCTGAATGCATCGTCTCGGCTATCTTAAACATCTCTAAAGACATATCTGCACTCCATAGATGGTGTTCAACTTGATAGATGAATTTTTCCGCTGACAAATGTGAGGTTCTTAAATATAAATGCAAGCTACCTCCAGGATCCTTAACCGTTTGTGGTTCAACCATTGCTAACAAGCAAATAGTTCGGGACCTTGGTTTGGACTATTCCTGCACATTTAATTTCTCGGAATATTCGGCCCTCCAAGTCGCTAAGTCCAGAAAGTGTCCAGGGTTAATATTTCGCTCCTTCCAACTTCGAGACTGCATTCCTTCCCTTTAGTAATCTCATGCCGGGCCTTTATAAGAATACTGCCCACTGATCTTTTCTAGTACGCGGAAATCAGACAGAATTGGTATCGAGTCAGCTCAACGTAGTTTTACCAAACGACTGATCGGATGGAGCTCAGCCCTCACTTATAAAGAACGCTGCTTATTTTTTAAACTAGACCCTTTGTGGCTTCGCCGTATGAAACTGAACCTTATCTTTTTGTATAACATCCTTCATAGTCGGACATAAACTTCCAATCCACTGCACTTTGCGCCCGTTTCTAGCTATCCACTACGTTCTAGAATTCCTACCCTTTCGACCCCTATTACCAACACCAGCTTACGTTCACATTTCTTCATCACAGTGTACTCTAACTTATGGAATAAATTACCGTTAGAAATACGCAGTTCTACTTCCAGCCATCGGTTTAGAAATGCGTTGGATAAATTCCTCACGGTTACCCAAACCTTACAGCTCCTAAATGTAGACATGCCTGATGACCAAGCCTATGAGAAGGGTCTAGACTTCTGAATCGCGCAAACACCGGCGGTCTAGGACGGATGAAATTAAATAACCTTTCTTAGTTTTTCCACCTTCTGAAATCGAAAAACTAGTCTCAGAGAGTCACTGTCTATTATTGTTGCCTCTTTGTATCGATTCCCATTTATCCTAAGCTGGGAGCATCCCGGATTGCGCTCCTCTACTTTTTCTCTATTTCTGGACCTTCATTCGTGCGTACCTTTCTCTCGATGACTCTTAATACTCTGGAGACCACACCGGTCACTAACCTGGCCTACGCATCTACCTGACCGTTGGCTATTCATACGCTACCCGACCGATGCTCCCTTGGTAACGTTCCGGGATCCCCTGGTCGCCTGATCGCGGACTTCCTGATACCTACGGCCGTTTGGCCCCAACAAGAAAACTCATGTCAATCCCAACGGTGCGAGGCGCGGTCAGATCCACCGCTTTGGCCGGGGCACATCGGGCGTGCTGGCCAGCTGCAACGATACGCGGGCACAACTTGGCTGGCGGATCGCGCCTCCTGTCACCAGAATTGGTTTTCAGGTTGGGTGTCCAAAGCACGGCCAGCCTCACCCAATAGCGCCAATTGCGGATTGAAAAACAACGTCCCCCGCATATTACTGCTACCACCCATCGCCTCCTCCAACTTTCCTGATCAGGGTTCACCATACAACCGGTCAAGTTCCACGTCAACATATGCACATTTACTCACTCGGCTCAGAAATTTACCCTATTATTTGCGACTACTGACATTTGTGTCCATCGCCTTGTCTTTTATCTGCCTGAACTAATCCCATGTTTACCCTCGTCCTATTATGTCCAGTTACCGGATTCTATACCCCGAAACACGAAACGGTTTCACTGTTCAGATCTTTACTATGAACATCACAATTCCTGATACACTCTTGTAGAGACCATTCATCCACTTGGTAATATGTATATCACCACTAAATTTACCCAAGCAAAACCATCATTTAAAGATTCGTTTCTAACCTGCAAACAATTCCACACAAAACGAAATGGTCCTCCTTCCAGCGCTTCCTCTGCGTGACACCACCTCTGTGTTCAGTGTATCCTTCCGTTGCATCTTTTTTCATTCAGCCATCTGCATTTCAGGACAGTTGCATTGGCAATGAAGTATTCACAATCCAGGACATAAATAGTTCGGTTGCCTCCTTAGCTTTTCATGTCCGACTTCAGCATATCCAGCTTTGCAATCACCTGCACTTCCAGAGAGCCGCTCATATGTACTACTCTAATACGACTGCATCAGTCCACTATATGTCCACCTCCCGCATCCACTTTGTTACCAACTTTAGATGCTCTCATGCTACTCATCAACGAACCCGGACAAATCCATAATTGTATCACTTTTCACTCATTTATGAACCACTGCCGCTGCTCCGGCAAGATTCATGGTCAGCCACCTGCACCACAATCCATAGTGCACTCTCTGCATCTTTAGCTGAAAATCAACTACTGTAATTTAGGCTGCCGTTATTACCCCCAAAGTCTCAGGTTGGACTTTCCTTAACGTACCTAGTCACACGATTATCTGCACTTTCTGAAGACTCCAGTGATGTACTACCCCCAGTTTATTCCGTCAGATATTAAACATATAAACCACTATTATGCCCATTTCGTTGTACATTTGTATTCCTCATCCGTCAGTCTTCGAGTAACCCCCGATAAGCCAGTAGTCGAGCACCGTTTCACCCACCTATTACCTATTGCCATTTTTTTCATCAGTCCTCCACGATTAGGCATCCACGCCGAAGAACACTGCGAAAGCGATTTCTCCAAACCTTTGCTGGAAATGAACTATACGTATGCGAATTTACTGACCTTCCAGTTGTTTCTCAAATGCCCCGTGTCAGACTCTTACCAGCGCATCCCGTTAAGCGATTCTTCACATGTTTTGACAGTATCGTTCATGCACCACCCCACACGACTTCATAAGATCATCGTATATCAACTCCTGTTGTCAAATTGTGTTCAACAATTAACCTGAAACGAACCCTCTACTCGAATCGTGTTTCACTCACCTGTCAACTTTCGTCACTCTGCCCCAGTGAAATTTCCAGGCTCGGGCACCTACATCCACCTCTTTATGAGGGCGTCCTCTGCAACTTCTTGATGAATAGTAAATACCAATTCCGTGGTTAAACGGACTGTTTCATTTACGCATTCCCCCTCCTCAAAGGACACCACAAATCCTTCGGTATTATATTTCTGCTATTTTCCGGATCATCTGGACCACTGGTTCAAGTGCATGTCCTTCATCACCCAAAATTCTCCAATTTTTCGTTGGTGCTTTTTCGAAAGTTTTCTTTGTCAGTTTACTCACCCCTGCGACTTTACATCGACGCTATCCAAAATAGTGCGCGTTTGTACTTCATCACCGCTTTACTTCATCACGTATCTCGGCGGCGGAGCCCATTTCACTCACTTCGCAAATGTACGTCCACCCGACCTTCAAACTCAAATTTGCCGGGCAATCATTCGTGCGACCACTAAAACCTGTACACTTTTAGGCTGCATTTACCCAAATGAATATCCAAGGAACCTCTTTGTGACCTCACTTGTATCATATGATCATGCAATCGAGCGTGCTTCGGGTTTCCCCGAAATAAGCCATTATTATTATTCAGTGTCTCCTCGTCCGGTGGCTGTTGTTCGATTGGAGATGGCAGTATTCTTGAAGAGGACCTACCCATGCTTCCCCACACTCCACCGCCGTGGCTGGCCCGTGGGAGTATCACCACCAGATGCCGCTTGTCGCTGTTTGGCCCGAGAGTTCGCCCCATTTATGTTTTGGTTTCAATAAAGCAACTCTCTTTGGGGGCCCCGAAATTTGACCCGTCATCTAAGTAGATATGCTGCAGCGCTTTCCTGTTTTTTAAGCTTTGCTGGGCTCGGGAGAGACATTCAAATGTCACTAAGTGTGCAAATCGCAAGTGTACTGCTTTCAACTTCATGCAAGTTACGATACACCCGTGTTCATCCATTCTTTCCCCACGCCTAACCCGCAAATGTCCGATATACTCAAGTCCAACACCACCGAATTGCCAACTTCCCGGGGTCAATATGCACTCCGGTGGCGGAGCGGTATACTACCTATCAGTGGACGCAGTACGTCTTCTACGTTGCACACTAATTTAAATTGCACGTTTCTTGCTTGCTCTTCTTCTCAGTATCTACAAACGCTTGCGCACAACACTCAGCACGTGGCTTTCCCCGAGGTGTGAGTCTACAGCTTGCGTTGAATAAGTACGTCTGTCGCTGGTTCTCATGCGGGTAGTATTGTGGGGTGCTTTACATCAAAACTTAGGTGAGGGTCCGTCAGTCTAACGACTACCATCAGCAATCCCTCGATGAGTTCCGGATTTAAATTTTTTGGATTGGTCCTTTGGATGAATGTTTTTTCGTTGTTTGACCCCACCTCCCAGGGATTCCGAATCCCTTGGGCGGAAGCCCCAGATTGTATCATCTTGATGAAACCATATTCTGCACAGCGTGGCTCGTCATCATTCACTGAATCCACCGGTACCCTGCTGAAAGGAAGAAGACTCATCATGACCAGTAAGTGCCTAACAAACCCGTTCAACCATAGAAGAGAGAGGAGCCTCCTTGTCCAAGAGGAAAATGTGGTCAGCCGTGATAGGACAGACGCTGGTTAGACGACGGCTACCGCCATCACACTGCCTCTCATTTTCACTCCAAATGCAAACATGAACAGAGCATGAACAGAAACTTGGGCCCACCAGTCAACTTGTCTAGCAGCTGGAAATTCTTCGCGCTTCTGGGATATAAGTCTGCTGGGTTGTTGGCGGACTTAACGTGCCGAAACTCATTTGCAGTCGTCTCATCATGTATGATCGTGAACCCGTTAGCTATGGAAATACGGAAGCGGCGGTTGAATTTCCTGATATGGTACGGCGCAACAGTCGAGTCTTTCCAAAACCTTGCCGACCATCTGTTATATTCGAAGCACCTCCTTATCGTTTGTACTCCCTTAACAACTGAAACGGCTGTACCCAGTTCGAGGAGCGGGATAGAGACAGACTGTGGACGAGTGAAGCTGGCCTTAGCGAACGAGATCACAGGGGTATACCGTCCACAGCTCAGATAAAACCGTCCGTAAACCACTTTCCCGTAACCATTTTCAGAAGCACCATAAAAGGCATGCAGTTCCACCGTTGAGTTTGTGCTGCAGGAAGGTAGGCAACGAGGCATCAGCAAGTCCCCTAGTTTCTTCGGAGTGACCATGAACTCTCCCCAGTCTAGCCGGTCTTTCGTTCCGGGCGGCCGCACCCAGTTAACTTTCTTCCTACGAAGCCGGTACTGCGGAGCCTTTCCGGGCAGCGACCTTGAGGAACCGAAACCGCGTGGATCGAACAGATTAGAAATAGCTGACGGCATGCAAAGGTTCGTAAGTTGTTGATCCAAAATGCTCAATTCGGAAACTAATGCATGCATTTCTGCCCTCCTCTGTGTTCTCAGAGTGCGCCTCGTCAGAACTGGTGATCTTTTTGGGCCCATGAACATCTTATGCCCTCTTATTATGCAGCAAAAATTCATTACCCTCCGAAGGTTTCGATAGCTACTTCATGAAGTGGAATCCGCTCTTCTCTAATAATTCTGTCTGACACCTAATTTGCTCTTTAGTCATTTCAGCGTCATCAAACTATCCAAAGTAATCGTTGACATAGAAACCCCTGCCGACACAATTTACTACTGACCGGTGAGCTGAGGCTTAACGCGTGGTTAAAGTTATCCATAGGACGGAGTTTGCACAAAAGAGTGACGACATCGTTCCAAAGGAATAAACCGTTATTCTGTAATCTAAAACCGATTTTTCTGAGTAGGTCTCATCCTGCCATAAAGCCCGCAATGCACTTCTTCACCTACCGGTACTTTCATCCTATGGAACACCTCTTAGATGTGGCCGACGCAACCTCTCTGCCTAGCCCGAACCGATGCCAAATCCGATGAGCTGTGTGGTCGAATCCGGCACTTGTAATAAGTGATCACTTAATGACTTCCTTCCAAAAGTGCCATAAAAACCACACTCAGTTTTTCGGGTTTCTCAGGATGGAAAACCGGGTGGTGCGGCAGGTGTCATATCCCTTCTTGGTCGTTTGTGGTTGCTGGGACTTCTCTGCAACCAAGCTCTTCATTGCTCACCATTGGGTCTGAGTACCGTCTTCAGAAAGTTTTCTACCAGCTGCAATGTTCTTTCAAGCGAGACAACCTGTGAAGAGCGTGGGTCTTGTTGTCTATCTGATGGCCAGCCTGTGCACATCACTTGAATGGATTATTCAGTCGATGCTCCCCAATTTCGTGAAACTCTTGCTGGAACAGACAACGTGGCTGCCTATCCGTGTGTTTTTTTTCCGCTGGTATACAACTTACAGAGCCGAGTCCACCCGCTGGGCCATACGGTATTCATCCCGGTGTTGCACTTACTGCGTAAGGTGCTGGGGGCTTACATACGGTCTGGTGCAGCACCAAATTTGCTTCCAGCTCTTCGTAACCAATAAGATTCATTTCTTATCCTCCCATTCTACGATAGCTGCTTCTTGCAGGTGAAGTTACCAAGACAGTACAGCATTTAACAACTTTGGTGCCCGCATCGGGAGATCAGCCAATATTGGAAGCCTCTGTCGGCTCGATCCATTCATTGGTACCCGGGGAGATGAGTTGTAATCTCAAACGACCTGTAGCCATTACCCGAGTCCTTCCCACCGTACTCTCGGCTCAAGACTTCGGGCTTTTCTCAAAATGACGTTTATCCGCAGACTGCTCCTTTATTAAGGTAGTGTCAGATTAGCTGCCAACAAGGGCCACATCTTTAGTCATCTAATCATGGGTCACCGCTCCTACAGCGACCAACCGCAGGCGTACTGGTTTGTGTGTAGTCTGTGATGTGGAACACACCACACTCGGCTTTGTCTTTTCATTAGGCGTAAATTCTTTCACCTTGTGCGGTGTTTGACGCAGTCCGCCTGGGAAGCTTTCGTACAGCACCTGAGGCTCGCTAGCCAAGGTGTTCCCGGTGTGATTCGCTAAGGTTCAAATCAAGATCCCGTCGTCTTTTCCATTCCTCAGCTTTCATTTACTGTAGCTCTCAGGAGTTTCCGAAAGTCTGTCAATTGGTAACTAGCATCGCAAGCTTTCCAGTTTGGAGGAGCTATTCCTTCGTGCGAAATGGCCTATAAGCTTGTCCACAGCCGGTGTTTCGGATAGTCCTCTCCATTATTTTAAGCTTGGCGGGCTCCTTGTCTGTTCATTCTGTTGCTACCGCGAATGGATTGGACGGATCTGCCGGCGACCTTCCTTGCCCATGTGCCCAGGTTATCGGTCAGGTCCTCGAAACTGGCCTCGCGGTCAGCATGGCCTATGAGTTCTGCTTCCTGGGCACAGAGATCCTACTGCCTGGATTAGAGGCAACGAACTATCCCCTCCAAGGGGCGCGTCGATTCCATATCAGACTTGCAATCCAAGTGATCAAGGGCTTCCGAACTGTTTTGCATTTTGATAACGAGGTGGTCGTAGTGTAGGCGTTGCCCTTTGTTTGCATGACTTTTGACATCAAGCTAGCTTTCAGACTGCAGCATCCTTAAAGGACCAGCCAAGCAAACTATTTAATATTTTCCTCGCTCTTAAGTAGCCTTGATCTGGTTTAAGCAAGTCACAACCGCCAACAGTCTCCCTAGCCCGCCCTCGACAATGGTGGGTTAAGTACAGCAGCCTCTGCTCCGGGTCAGTCAACTTAGCCCCGACAAAGGTTTCAAATACACCGACAGACTTACGATATTGTTTCGGTCGTCCGTCGAAGAAAGTCAGCTCCACTCTCGGTAGATCGATCGAAGGTTGCATTCGTACGAAGCACTTGACGACTGGCGTGCGGCTTCTACCTAGATGCCTTGGTCTATTTCGGAGGTTGTTTTCATTTGCTCGGAGATCCAGCTCATTGTGCCTAATTCTGTTTCTCGGCATTCTGAGCCTGCCGTCTAATGGACACCAACAATTGTTCCAGCTTTAATGTCATTCGTTTGAACAAGTAATTGTTTTGGACTCAACGATACTTTCAGTAACGCGCTAGCATGCACTGAAAGGACTAAGAGATATTATTCATGATAATAATAATAATAATAATAATTTAATATTTTACCATCGTGGTCGGCAGACACTCATGAAAGGTTGGGCAGAGTTTACGAGATCACTAAATGAGATAGTGTTAGTCGGTGTTCCCAAGGGCCAACTGCGCTCGCGCTATTAGGCCTAGTTGTTGATTGCCCATTCGGCAGGGTACTAGGAGATCTAATCTTCCGGGGTTAATAGAGCAGTCAACTTACACTGAGGATGCTGGGTCTGAGGGTTACGCGAGAAGGTAGCTGGGACACACTAAGGACCTGAACGGCTGGTTTGTATAATAGGTCTACAAAATATATGACAAATCCCACCGTGGGGTATATAAAGTTCTGAAGGCGCGAATTGGTGTCGGATCCTGGTGTGCGGAAGGTTTCTGTTAGATTTGGCTGTAAACAGGAAGGTGGACTGGATGGTAGGTCGTAGGGAGAGTCGCCTTCTTACTGAGAGGAGGAAAAATAGACAAGTATGAGCCAAAACTACCGGCTTCTTTCACTACGTTCTAATGCACTTTGATATAGGCATTCATATATATATATATTGGTTGCTACGATGAGACGAGCTTTCATTTTCTTATGTATCGACTTGTTGTCCAGAGCAGTGAGATAGGTGTCAGAGCCACGGTGGTTTTGTAGCCGGCATCAACATAATTGCAAGGAGTGCATGGAGGGGCTTAGGGTGGTTGAAACCTAGAGCGGAAGGTTGATAGGCATATGTGGAGAGTCCAGTTTACTACCACTCCAGCCAACCTCATGATTAAAAACCAAAAGCATGTCGAGCAGACAAGGGCGATGTGTGGTTTTCCCTCTCGCAGGGTTGGGTCTGGGCCGACGGGAGACATACTCATAATTGAAGGTTACCCATTTCCTTCATAGTCCAATATTGTTGGTATCCAGAGACCAGGCGTATCCCAGTAGATCTTTTTGTTTGTTTTCTGCTTTTTTATAACGGAGGGGTATTTCAGCCCATATAAGAACTTTCCATATCCCCTCCGCCCGACAGTTATTTGTCACGCAATTGCCTTTTTTGCAACGGCCGGTCAGTTTCCCGCACCATCGTACATAGCTATGTTGTAGGTGCCGCGGAAATAAGGGTTTCGCTTGCATGGGCTGAAGAAACGCAGACTGAGGCCGAGCAAACGCACGAAGTATAACAACGAATGAGGACACCCGAGCGCCCGTATACATACATCAATCAAGTATAGCGTCTGACCGTGCCAACGACTACCAGAAGCCATCTTGGTGCAACTGGTGTGATTGGGCGTGGTTGAGCTAAAAGGGGTGGAACGTGGTGGCACTTACGGATAGAGTACAGCAGTCGAGGTTAGGCGATGGATTCAGAACTCATGGACACACACGCCAGCAGTCGTGTCGGGAAATAAGATATGAGGAAACTTGGGCCAACAAGCAGCTGTTGGAAGGTGGGCGCAAGGGGCAGGAGATTTTGGAGAGGGATAGCTAAGGAGGGAGAACAGCGGCTGAGTGAGAAATCCAAGGGGAGTGGAGGCTAGAATGAATAAGGGAACAGTCGAAGAATCAGGAACTTTTGTTGTGAATGACGAAACCTAATGCCGTAGGATACAGCACCACAGCTTTATTTGATACTAAAGGGAAAAATCAAGGGCTAAAAGCCTTGGGTCAACGGAAAGTGTTTCACGTTTCTGCTCTGACATTATGTGGGGAGGGAGGTAGTGATGGTCCAGACACAGTTGTGAGCACCGACTGTTGGATTTGATAAACCGGGAGCGTTTTGGGGCTAGGTAGCAGCAGGTGAACGTGGGTGTTGTTTAGGGTCGCCAGAGTGGGCAGGCAACTAACTAGATATACTTACAAAAGGTCAAAACAGCATCCTACCGCAAAGCTGACTGTATGCAGTTTATGTGATAAATAGTCAGCTCAGCAACTGTCAACGGGCAGGAGGTGGTAGTTTTAGGATATGGCGCTATGATCCCAGTAATGGAGCCTGATTCCGAAGGCCAGCTAGAGGGCACAGCTCACGGCGTGAGAAAATGAGCACGTGAAACATATGGTAAAATCCAGGATACGTGAAGTCGCGTACTGGGTGGTAATAAACAGAGTTTGCTCTTCAAAACTGTCAGTGGCACTGAGCATAAATAAAGTACATGATCGGGTATATTCAATGAGGCAGGGCGCTGGGGTGTTCCTGAATAATTTTCCACAGCTTGTCGTTGCAGCACTGTCCCTCCGGTCTTGATCCTTCAGATATCCGTCCGGTACACCCTCGCGCCTGTTTCTGCACAACTCGACTCCCCGAGGGGATCTCTTTTTCGCTATCCAGCTCTGCGTCTGTTTTGAAACTAACTGACAGCACACCAAGCTCGGCAGGTCGGCATGGCCTTTCCTCAACCACCGGACCTGTCGCAGCCGACTTTTGGAACCCTACGAAGCACGTCGTGGATCACTCCTGCCTCAGCTTCCTTTCCATGTTATGACGTCGGTCGGCAGTTGCTTCACTGCTTCTTGTATACCTTGAGAGTCCTTTAATATCGCTTTTATCAGCATTCCCGAGCTCACCCAACTATCAGGAGCTTCCCTTCCCTGAACTTGAAAGTATTCACAATGACCGCCGTTGCCGTCTCCACTTTGGTTCACTCAAACACTTCCCAGGTGTATGGCACTCTTACTGTGATTCTTCGAATCTCATATTTCAGATAAGTGTGTACCTCTGACTGCTGGGTATATCTGTGTTTCGTGGTCGTGCTTTGAGCGTGCTTCTTGACCACGGTCAATAATTTAGCCAATATTGCATTACTACACTAATTTATATGGATGCCACCATAGAAAGCCCAGTACAAAGACTGGCTGCGGCCCCCAAAAGCATCGCGCGAGACTGTAGACCGATAAACAAACACCCACACTTTCTCCGCACTTCGATCAAGGCGAGCACGAAGGGACCCAAAATAGTCGACACCCACGAATTAGAATCATCATCGTTTTTCCGCTTTCCGAAAAATGCTGGCAGGTCCATCAACTGCCCATCAGCGGTAGCATTTAGCATAAAGCAATCGACTCACCCGTCAGTAGACTGCAGCATGCGGTTGCTTCCTTTTTAATATCCAAAACGTTGTAGCTGAGACTTGTGCTGCGCTACTGCCTCCCTCAATCTTGCGGTAATGATGGACAATAAGCTCCGTTGGTACACCTCCTCTTTGTAACATTATGGGGTGCTTGAAAATAAAAGGACAGTTTGCATACCTGAGCCCTCTTCCGCTTGTAGGGGGTTTTGGACTGGTGTAGGGCCCAACTGTTGTGGAGCTTTTTTGACGAAGCCAATCCCGGCCCAGATTCCGGGCGTGGAAGGGGTCGCCATGGGCTTCTTTCGGAACCACCATCATCACGCGTCGTGTGACCCTGCTAAGCTAGCAAGGAAATATTCCGAATACACTAGAGCATCATTTTTCTTTATGAGATTATCTCTGACAGGAATCTAATGGACCCTCTTAGCTACACTGCTGCCCTAACCAGTTTCATCCGACAGGAGCAGTTGTATACGAGGCTGATGTAGCGACTCTAGGAAAAACCAGGGTTCCTCTGGGCTACGAGCTTATTCTACTCATGCTGGATGGCGGGGACTCATTTTGGGCCGTGGGGATGTAGAAGTCCATTACTGACCCCAGAATGGTGTACTTTTTAACCTAACCTTCAGGTAGGATTACTTTCGAATTTCTTTTGAAACGAGGTCCTAAATATTGTTTTCCTGTCTTTTTTCCCCGCTTTGACTCAGCGGCACACTGGTGGATGTTAGCTCGTCAACTGGCCACGAATGTATGGAAGCGCGTGGTAGTGTTACGGACGTAGTATATGACAGTGAGTTATTCTGGCTAGCTATGCTTTCCCAAGAATATACTAGGTGGGCGGCGCGGAAGCACGCGGCTCACAAACTAGTCACCGAATCTCCCAGAGATCCTCTAAGTCTGAATCGTTTTCACCGTACAGGCTAAACGGACTGTCATAAAATGGGTACCCCCCTATTTTCCGGTGATCTACCCTCCAGCTCATCTTCAACACGAGATGCAAGATGCAGCCAAGACTGTCATTCTTAGCCTTCTTTCCGGATCTCACTGCAAACCGAACTTTCTTGCAGCCCACCGGCAACATTCAGGTAACTTTTTGAACATAAGAGCCAATAAAATTTGACCTCAGGCTTCCAACCCATGAGGTACCTCAAGACTTCAAGACTACTTCACCAAAGTATACTGCTAAAACCTCCACGGTCAGCCCTAGTTAAGGAATGGCAAGGGGAAAATTTTGCACCGCCCGGGACTTATTGACGAGTGGGATACGGTAGGCATCTCGTTCGCATGCTCTTACCAGGCGAGGACGAGAGCGCAGTCGCTGGACTCTAGGGCATCACGGAACACATGCCATTTACTTTGGTCAATGTTCATCTCACCTTTCCTGCACATGCTTATGGGAAATATTGTGCCGCGTAGACGGAGTACTTTCCAAACAGTCCTACGGAGGTACAGCACCCTCTTTTATAAGGGTCTCATCTCACGACAACTTAAGCTCAGAAAGCTTCCGCGGCGACCACTCGGCAGGAAAGTACAAGGGTATAAGGGGAAGAGGTGGTAGCTAGGAGGCCTCTCTGTTAACAGGCTCGTGACAGCAACTGAAAACGTCCTGATCCGTGTCCCACGGCACCCCAAGTGCACTTCGCTGGACCCAGTGTCCTGGTGGTAGCTGAATAACATTGTTCCCGGGAGTTCGCTCTGAAAAAGGATTTCATCATGTCGGAGTTGTGCCCACTTTATAAGTATGAATCTTTCGAGCGACCAAAGTCCTTCATTCTGAGGCAAGTGACGTCAAGCAGTGGTCGAGGCAGTTGCTTTTCGCTGCTTCTACCGTCGTGCTACCAAAGCTAATATCAAAGTCTCTTGCTACCTAGCTAGTAGTTGGGACAGAAGGGCAGGAAACTGGGGACACTGCAGTACCGACTTTGTGAAAACGCAATAAGATGCTTACGAGATCCACTGTGGTGCATGGAACCTGGTGGAGCAAGTCACTTAGAGATCCTTCTTCAAGCCTAACTTCGAAGCCCGGTGCTGCTCGCAGTTCTGTGTGTTTGTTTGGGTGTAACTTCCGTCCGAACAATGCGCAGCTTATTGCAAATCCCAAATTAAAAACAAGGTGAAACTCCCCCAAATGTTTGGGTCATAGGGAACTAGAGTGTCAACTACAATGGTTGGGTCAGTGCCGACAGTTCGATGCTGTTTAGGGCTAGGACCTCCAAGGCATCAGAAGCTGCAGCAGTTCCCCTAGGTCCACATATCGCTGTGATTGTTGACCGGCTGTTCTGGCAGTATAACCCAAGACGGCCCAAAGTTTGAGCTAGAACCTCTGCGGTGGTGAAGCCGTTACCAAACGGTTTGGCCAACAGACTCCTTACCCTTGACAAGAAATATCACTGGCAACAGCCTCAGTCCCACTCCGTCGGTACAGGCAGTAAAAGAGGTGTCTTAAGAGCAATTCTCCCAGGGCAGCACCTTCCAACACTGGAGTGGCAGAGAACTGGGGGTTCCTGGGTTTGAAAGCGGGAAAAACCATTGTAGATGAATGTACGCATTAGGTACATAGCTACATGCATTCTTTATGTTGTCCAATATCCCGAAGCTTTTCGCCTCTTATCTGCCTGCTGCAAGGACAACCGATTTCCACCAACTGAAAAACTCAATTTTACCGATCTGCTTGCAGACTGTCGGGCCTCAGCTCCCTTAAATTATGCAGTGTTGGGTATCACTTGAAAACGTGGGCAGGATAGAAGCCGTTTCAATCCAAACAGCCGTTCACCTATCCCACTGAAGTTTGTGGCAGTGAGGCTACCGGCAGCAAGATTTATGTTCGACTAATTTAAGTGTAGTTCACTGTGATGCTGTCACTAAGAATTCGTGCTGATATAGTCTGAGTTTATGTGCTTTTTTCAGGTTGAACACCAGCAAATTCCATGGAAGATACTGTTTAAGCATAGTACAATAGCCTTCCTTTTGCAGCCTTTGTTGCCCATCTCCTAGGCCGTTGTAGGGACCAAAGCTTCTGCCGGCACTCCGGAGGATTGGACACCTTACAGAGGACAATATATAGGTGGAGAAACAAAATGAGACACTGGTCTAATCGTCCGGACAGTTAAATTTATTTAACTCTCTCACGACGCAGTTTCGGGATTCTGAGCCACGAGACCTGCGCTGCCAGTCAAATCGGGACCAGGTGATGCGGTTAATTTCTGGCAGTAAACCATCCTGCCTTCTTTTTCTTTACTTCGAAAGAGCCGTTGTTAACCACGAGGTGGAGCCATCCAGTCACACCTCACATCCCTCTCCCCCCGAACAGTGAAATTGATACTGACCTGGAAAACATATAAAAACCTACCACGGATGCCCTCTCAAAGCAGCCCTTTCGGTTTCGATCTTCACCGATCGCTGTGTTGCTTTGTGCCAATATAAGTTCACTGGTTCCCGAGCTTTTGTTGTGAGTGACCTCGTGCTATAACCAAGTGTGCTGATTAGGAAGTCTTTTTTTAGACATGCGGACCCCAGGTGTCTTACTAATCTTGTCACTCAGATCATTAGATTTGTTTAACTCTTCCACGACATAGTTCCGAGATTCTAGGCCACGAGAACTACACTGCCGGTTAGATCGAGACCAGGTGAGAAAGTCTAGGGTTCTTCTCGTTAACCGGATTCCGGTATTATTATTGTCACAGGTGTTATTAACGGTAAATTCAGCGCGATTCATTCGGGTTGACATTTTTTATCACTGAAGGTGCTATCCAAATTGTGACAGGAAGGGGTGATACGATGTCAAACTGGTATTATGCGATCTTGCAAACGAATTTATTTATTGTGGTATTTCTGAGCGAGTTAAAAGTTTCTAGGAATATTATGTCCTCAGGCTGGTTTATGTCTTGGAATTTTCTTGCAAGATAGGCAGCATGATATTGTCTCCTGAAGACCCGTTCCAATGGTATTCTGCAGGTCGTCCTACACATTCATGGAGTTGTTAAAATCACTGAAAACGTTTTGGTTGTAGTCAGTTAGTTTTATGATTCCAGTTTCACGGGTTAGCTGGGAAACAGGAAAGAGCTGTGGTTGTGCTCCTAAGCGGCACACGGAGGCACTGCCCAAGCAGCACTGCCCAACGTCTGCCCAATTGGGCTAGGGTTGGGCAAACGTTGGGCTTGCCCATCACAACGTTGGGAAACTCTATTGAAATGCGTTGGGCAGCGCCACCAGCGCCCAATTGGGCTAGGGTTGGGCATGCCCAACGTTCTAGGAAAATCGCGGAAAATAGTTCCCTCCTTTCCAAAAATCACCCAAAATTTCGTTTCACTGCGGAATTGGCTATTACAATATTCTCCCACGTTTTCAGTTCAACCACTGAGTTGCCCATATATATATAAACAAGTAAAACTGCCAATTGTAGAAGACTAAGGATAGATTTATTGTATAAAAAGGCGGTAAAAGTGTACATAAAATTCCGACATTCGTTGTTGGTCATTCTCGTATTTCACGGAATCTTGTTGGGTCTTCTTGCTGTTCACGGGATCTGTAAAATGAAAGTGTGGAAAGTGACGTATTAACTGTTCGAAAAATATGGAACAACCTGATTTTGTAAGTTAAACTCAGAAACGTATATACTGCACACAAAATTATGCGTGTTCTGTTATTTAACATTATACGAGGCAGCGTCTACTTGTAATAGATAAACCGTGTCACCACTTCATAGTTCCATACGCATATTGGTGGATGACATTCTGCACCATCAGTTTAAAATGAAGCAATGGTTACGCAGAAACCCTGAATGAATGAACACAACAACAAAAAATAGAAAAACGACGTACCGGCGTAGCCGTCTTCCTTCGCCTTGATCCCGAGCGTTGATAAACCAACGCTTAATGTGCCTCTCTATGACAGACCTCGGTTCATCTGCGAATCGTTCTGTTCCACGCACTGCGTCTGTTGTTTCGTGTTAATAATTGTATCGACCTACCCACTACGGACCAGCGATCAACCTATGATCGTAAACCGGTTTCCGTTGCGGGCTACCTAGCCAACAACAAGTCATAGCAACCTCTTCTCTAATGCTTGCTGCCAGCATACCCCGCACCGTTTCACACAAATCTGTACAGGTGAACCGTTTGAGCGTGGCAACCTGAAATTTTAAGTTTCAAATGTAAAAGATTACCATGCTAGCATATACACTTGGGGAAGCAAGAGTGTCGTTTAGGGTTTCCAAGTCCCCCAACGATTCTGCTCGCAGCGCCTTGGGTGGAACGGCTGATACATGGGTGGCCCCCAATGCGACAGTAAGCGCGTCGAGCGCCCGTTCCACCTTGCCCAAACGGTTCTCCATATGTTGCGTGGTCACTATGTCGGTATTTAATTAACTAAAAAAGCCACTTACGCATTAGCTCACTCAAATTTTTCAAGATTTGGTTCAGTATGACTTTGATATCATTACCCATGCAAGTAAACTATAAATCAAGCGACAGATCTGTCATATAATTTCCCCGAACGAGTTGCTTCCGAACAAGACTGACTGCACTCAGATATATCCCAAAATATTTACCCTCTCCTTGATAGTAACCCTTCATGAAAATGAAAGTCACCATGGAACGGCTGTTGCTTAATAACGCACGGCAGTGTAATACAGTAAACCTATTTGCATAATGTGGACGGTTTAGGAAAACTCATCAGGGACAGCATATGGACAAGCTATGAAGTACATTGATTTTAGAATGGAATCTAGAGGCAATAGCGAAAATGCGGGCATCTGAAAAAAAGAACGATGTATAAGATTGGGAATATAACCGGTCGAAATGAAGGTTTTCTTCGCAAACCATGGAATGTTAAATAGACCGATGCGATAATTTGAGCCTTAACAACTTGAAAAAAACAATTTGGTACAAACTGGACGCTGAGTAGAAACTGACTGATCAGAACTGAGTTAAAAATGACTAACAACTGATCAAGACCGATCAGAATGAAACGCATTTTGGCCAGTTAGTGGAACTAGATCAGGTTACTCGTTGAAGGTTCTGTTTTCTACCCCCCCCCCCCCCCCCCGCCCCCAAGCAACGCAACTACCAACTGATATTCTCAAGAGAAAACTACGTAAAGTATCGATACATGGGTGGCATAGTAGTGAGCTGCCTCTTCAGCTTCATCAGTACTGCTCAAGCTCGAGTTTATACTAATGAGTTGCTTGTGATGGGGTGTAACAAAAAAGGTTCTATCTGCCTTCATACCAAAGAGTGAACAATGGCGTGGGTTTTTGATGCCTCATAGCTAAACAGGTTCAGGAACACCTGTAACGCCAAGACCTGTTCAGTTACCAATAGCATAGCTTTCGCGAAGCTCGTTCCTGCCTGTGCAATCTTCTGCTCGCTCGTGAGCGTTGAACTGAAGTGGAAACCCGGTGATTCTGAACGAACGTTATCCTCGTAGATTTCAGCAAAGCTTTCGACAAAGTTTCACAGCACCACCTCTTTCCGGAGCTTACACAACTGAAAATAGCTGATCTCTAATCGAGATGGATCGAGGATTTCCTAAGAGAACGGTGATTTGCGAATAATCGTATTTAGTTAATTGAACAGTTGTCTCTGGTGCGACGCAAATTGGATCCATAATCAATAAACAATCCGGTCAACGTTTTACCAGCCGAATCAGCCCGACGGGGTTTGAACCTGACTGGACGCCCGAATTCGGGAATGTTCAATTTTCGTCTTAAATACAACGTTGTTGATTCCTGTCAATATACTGTCGTCTTGATGTGCTGTTTTACTGTATTCTGATTTGTCATTGCGGGCTGGAGCGATGAGAGTCGCCAGCAAAGGTTCACTGCCCAGACCTTACCTAGAAATTCCGGAGTAACGAAAGTAAGCATCACAACATATTTAGCGACGGGAATTTTGAACCATAGCAAGACAGAAAACCTCCGACGCTGATTTGAAGAGTGATACATGCGCAGTTACGCATAATGGAGCTTCTGTCCACAAAATTGCTTAGTACAGGAGTCACACCTGCGGGCGATTCCGTCACTGCTTACCACTTTGCTCGAAACACTAGATTTTCGCCATGATCTGGGGGCAGGAGTTTCGTTCGGCTAATGGTTTAAACGATATGAAACGTTTTCACGTGGAGCTAGTACTTCATGATGATGAAATTAAGGTTTGATTGTTTCTGCGGAAGTTGGGACCTGCTGAACATGTCCGATGTGCCAGTTACACCCTGCCAACTACGTCAAAAAGCCTGATATTCCATGACACTACAAAAATTGGAAGAAAACCTTCGGTGAAACTTCGTCCCTGTTAAGTTTGTCATTCAGATGCATCCAACGAGTCGAGAAGGATACCGATGATTTTGTTACCTATGGTGTTCTTGCTAACAGAGAATGTGAACACTTTTGCATAGTAACCCTCACAGAAGACCAGTCCCGCTATCATTTTTTCTTGGTTTGAGAGCATCTCGTTGTGTTAGAACTGGTCTGTTATCAAACACGCATGACTCGCCAATGAAACTCCAACAAATGATAAATGAATGTGAACATATTGTCAGTCTAAAACACGATTTACCAACCACCCAGAAACAACAGATCTACTCCAGTAGTTCATTTCAGTTCAGCTTATTCAATGAATAACCTCGCAATTCTTTGCCCTGGTTTCGGTGGCTACCTTCTACGTAAAACAAAACGGGGTGATATCGTGACTTTATCTGGAGACGTGCATGCTAGAGTCAGTCGGATGTCTTCCCACGAGGCCCTTTTGGTTTTGATTCCTGTCGTTCAGAAGACGGGAAACGGTTGTTGGTTCTGTGTTCAGATCATTGCCTGTTTCTCGCCAGTACGAACTTCAGACGTTCTACTCGCCGGTACACCACGTGTCGTCCTCCCTGTTCGAGTCAACAATCTGCCCAGATTGATCACGTCGCAATTAGCTACGAATGGCGGAGTTGCATAAAAGACTGTCAGCCGTATTGAAGCACTCCCGTTGACTCCGACCACGCGTTAGTCTGCACTAAGCTGTCCATGTACTTCGGCGGGCGCGTCAAACGTACGATGCAGCAGCGGTTGGACTGCGATATGCTGTCTGATCCGTCTTATCTTCCAACTTTCCGAAACACTCTAGCTAAAAAGCTGGGATCAGCGCCACCAGATTACATTAACCAGCACTGGTCGCTTATTAAAAATGCTTTGTATTCTACTGGCAAAGTAAGTTGTGGCCTGAGTCGTCGTGTCGCGACCCCCCGGATTTCTGCTGAGCCTCCGCGCTTTCTTGATACATGCTAGTCCATCCCGACTGGTAGTAAGCATAATGCAGCTCGGCTCACAATGAGACGTGAACTCAACGCAAGTCTGCATAGGGATCGCGAAATCTGGTGGTCTCAAACAGTATCAGATGGAACGTGCTGCCGCTGTGGGAAATCCCCGTAAGTTGTTTCATCTCATCCAAGTCACCGATAGGAAGCCGCTGGGTGTGAGCGAAAAAACCTGTGAAGCTGAGGGTACGCCTATCCACAGTCTGCAGCGACGTCTTGTACGCTCGGCGAAGCACTTTAAAGCACAGTTTAGCTGGCCTCCAGCGTCAGCCTCTCCCATAGTTGTTCCGGTCTACGTCCCGTGGTCTGTGTCAACAGATCCACCTTCTGAGGTCGAGATTCACAAGGAAATCCAGGCCGTAGGATGTCATAAAGCGCAGGGCTCCGATGGCCTTTCCTTAGCTCTATTTAAAGGTGTTGGAGTGGAGCTTGTTAGACCTTCAGGCTTTGTTCTCCAAGGTCTGGTACTCTGAGAAAGTTCCCTCTTTGTGGGAGGAATTGGTCGTTGTCCCCATCTTCAAGAAGGGTTCATTGAGTGACTGCACTAACCATAGGAGCACAAGCCTAATCTCGATAGCGTCTAAGCTGCTACCGTCTGTCATTATCCGCAGGTTACACAACACGCGTGGTGAGCGAAATCGCGAGGAACAAACTGGGTTTCGTACCGGTCGTGGACGCATCTATCAAATCTTCACCCTCCGACAGCTGTTAGAGCACTGTTACTCCTTGGAAAGGCCAGTGATCGTTGTTTTTCTAAACAATCGCGCGGCTTTCGACTCCGTCGATGGGCCTGCACTATGACACTGTTTGTTTAGGGATGGTGTACCTGGAAATTATGTGTCGGTCCTCAAAGAGTTGTGTCATCCTACCTCAGGTCGGATTACAGCTTATGGCCAGCTTTCGCCACCCTTCACTATCTCCAGTGGAGTACGACAAGGCTGCCCCGTATCTCCATTTCTTTTCACCTTTGCTATAAGGGATGTTCTACAGAACGCTTTTTCTGGTCTTCCAAACAGCGGGGTTGAACAATTCCTAGAGAACAGTGGTTTCGACTTAAAATACGTCGATGACATCGCCTTAATGATCGACAGTACATAGACAATTCAACACGCTTGGCGATTGAGGTCTCCCGATATGATATGTGCTTTGCACCTTCAAAATGCAAGGTACATGTTCAAGACTGGCAGGAACCTGTACCTGCACTCACCCTTATTGGTGATCGGTTACAAGTAGTCCGCAGCTTTAAGTACCTAGAGGGCGTGATCACACCTGGTGGTGGTGTTGGGGAAGAAATCACATCACGAATTTCGAGAGCCAGAGCAGCTTTCGCGAACCTGCGCCATCTGTGATGCCGCCATAACATCCGGCTTTCCTACAAGGGAAGGGTGTACAATGCCACAGTTTGCAGTCTTCTTCTTTACAGTTGTGAGATCTGGCCTGTCGGCGCTGAAGATGCTCGGCGACTTTCTGTGTTTGACCACCGGTGTCTCCGAAGCATTGCTCATATCTGGTGACAACATCGGGTGAGCAATGACGAGGTTCGTCGTCATGTGTTCGATGCTTATAGTCGCTCTCTGATACAGATAGTCGCTCTACACCACTTCCGATGGCTCGAGCATGTTTTGCTTATGTCTGCCCATCATTTACTTATTCGTGCCCTTTTTACGCGTGCTGAGCAAGGCTGGGAAAAGCGGCGCTGCGTTCAGCCTATGTTTTGGTGCAGGGGTATGAAGAAGTTAGCTTCGCGTTTGATTTCGATTGGTGCTTCCCGTCTTCTTGGTTGGGGCTCAAGAGATGAGGATTGCCGTTGGTCAGAGACGCTGAGCAATATGGTTCGGAAGCAAATCCAGTGGTGCGAGTGCTGTATTGCTTGTCTGTTGACTTCCCGTTCCCTATAAACAATTGAAAAGCAGAGAAAAATTTACAAAACATGTATCATAGGAACAAAAAAGGCTTTTACTTATTGGAATCTTTATGTTGACTCTGAATACTCCCTGACTTGGTGATTTTTTCCTTTTGTTGCATTTTCACCATGTTTGTTCTGAAGCCAGTGTATTATATATATATATATATATATATATATATATATATATATATATATATATATATATATATATATATATATATATATATATATATATATATATATACTACCTTCCAGCATCGTCGAGTCAAGGGCAACAACAACAGAAGCTTGAAGTGAAAAAAACCCGTCCTCCGTCACCACGTTAAGATTGTGATTCTTGGTATTTTCATCAACTCTGCCGTTTTGGGCAACATCTAGATTCGGGGTGCAAAAAAGCTGGTCATGATGATGAATACTGTCAGCAAAAGCATGAGAACACAAGATAATTCGAGCAAATTTTTCGACCAAACTGACACCACGGGGACAAATCAGTTAGTCACTCTGGAAGCCTAATAGCTCACTTCCAGACAGAAAGTGCGGCTCCAAGACAATATATAAATATGCACACCACTATTCTTCCGGATGAAGTAGAACTGAAAACTGGCTCCAACATCACCATTATCTCTGAGATCCTGTAGCAATCCATCAGTTGTCCTGTACTCAAAACCATGAATCACACTGCTGTTAGTGCTAGAGGCGAATATGTGAGGCTTGCAGCCCATTCCACGTGTAAAGTGACTTTCCGCGGCCAGAGAAATTGCCCTTCCCCCGTTTCCGGACATTTTGACCTTGGATGTTTGCCGTAACCACAGGATAATCGTTCAGGGCGAGCTAGAATGACATCGTTTTCGTTGGTGTGTTTAAATGTGATATCTGGAGACGGCACGTTAGGAAGAGCTGCAGTTTTTGATGCGTCATGGATGGAATTATCGCGGTTCTCTTTAGTCGTAGTGTATTTGAAATTGTTATCCTTCGCCAACGACTTCAGTTTCTGTCCAAACTGATCCGGCGGCTGACGACGTCCTTGTTTCGCGAATAAAAGGACGCGATGAACAAAGACTTTGTTCCTAGGACGAACGTACAAGCTCGTTTACGCCTTAACGATCTTCTCGTACGTGACACACTGCACAGTACACTCATATACCACCGGAGCAACTTATGAAATTGGCAATAACGGTTTCTCAGGATTCAAAGATTCAGTAGATTTGGGAAAGCTGAAAATGTCCGGTTTCACTGAACCCACTGCTTGGTAGTTTAGTGCGCATGGCTAACGAGGTGAATGGCCCACGGACTTGGTTGATAGCTACGGTCAAAACCAAAATCGTTAGCCGTATAAATGTTTGTGCGGACCTGTAAAGCAAACATTATATGGCTAGAGAAAATCAGGGAGGATTCACAAGGACGTGTCATATTATCGGTTGAACCAAGAACAGCTTGGTTCGGAGTAATAAACGAAGGTTTAAACATGCGGTGGCAACAAAGATGATGATTACCAGAGATGAATGTAGCATCACTACACAATCTTCCCCTAGAAGACAGAGAGATATCTTTGAAATGTCAAATCGTGATACCGTTCGTTCCTCCTGAAAAAAGTGTCACCTGATTGAGAAAAACCGACAAAATAAACGGCAATAGTAACTAGTCTACCGTGTGTCGGACATAGAGGAAAAAGATTCGGAATGGTACGCGTGTTCGTCTGCAGGATTTCTTTACTGCTCAATGATTGCCCGCAGTTTTTATTGCAGGTAACTATGTTCTTCTTTAAGTCAGGTGTGCAGAGCCATCGCAGCGGGTTACCTGCCAGCAGAAAAGAACTGGTCGGTGTTGCCAGAAGAAAGGCTAGGAATGCCATACACTCCTCCAGGTCGCCTTGTTGCAGATAGATGGTTTGTCGACAAAAGAACCATTATCCGAAAAAGAAACTCAGGAAGCAGAAAAAAGCGAAAGCAAGTGCACGAACGATCATCCTAAGCAGTCCGGTGTGCACAGAAAACCACCGAAAACTGTAAAAACGGTTCTTTTTCGTTATAAGAAACAATACTAATGACAATAATGACATCTCACTATTTGGTATAAAAGAAATTGTGCTGTACACTCCGGTCCCGGCACGGCAGTAGGTGCTGGATACGGTTAAAGTGAATCACGGCGGTTAAAGCAAGAACAGCTTGGATTAGAGTGATAGAACAAAATTTATGCATGGGGTGGCAATAAAGATGATGGTTACCAGAGCTGAATGTAGTGTCACTTCAGTAGCATCCGATGTACTTGGTTCTGCGTCGAACCGTTCCATGCGAGGGATCCGTTCAATTTGTAAAGTTTGTATGGTGAATAAATTGGCATGGACTAGAAAGGAAGTAGGATCCGATAACAAGAGAAACATTAGTGTGATTCACAACTCAGGCTTTATTCCACCATACAATATATATGTATGGGAGCTGAACGGGGATAAGACAGCAACATCAATAACAATAGGCAACAACATGTTACCATGTTATGAATAGAATCAAACAATGTTATTCTACCCAAAATAGGGTTGTATGTATTTAGTTTATTTGCTTCTTTTTCTCTTCGGCTATCTGTATTGATCGCTGACTGATATAGCAGTGAACAGGTTAATTTGTTTTAGAACACGTACATGCGTGCAGATGTTTAGTAAACATTGAAAGGATAAATTGCTGACATGGTCGAAAGTTTTTGTGTTTCTTTCCTATCAGAACGTCGGAGATTTCAGGACAATCTGACCGAACGAAATAAATAAAACGGTTTTTTATGATAACTGGTTTATTTCTAAACAAGACTGGTTTTGTGTTAATACCATCAAAAACTGAATTTCGAAATGGTAGTTTTGAAGCTGGTTAGGAAATTTCAACTAGAAAATCGGTGGTTTCTATTTTACCGATGCCGTTTCTTATCAACTGTGTATCTGCATTTATGGCTACACTAATCGATGCCTAATCTCTGTTTCAGATGGTCAGTGTGTTTTTTGTACACAACAAAAGATTTTTGGAAAGTTGTTTTTTCTTCGTCGATTTGTGTGTCTCCGAAGTTTGATTCGTACTGTGATAACTTGTCATACTGAGTGCCGTGTTTATCCAGAACCTTTTATCACATTAAGGCTTTTTTCAGCACAGAAAAACCCTTTAAATATCACGAATACCACGGATATTTACTAGCTTCGCTCCATCTTCATATTTGTTTGACGCCTAGCGTTCCGCTTACATAACTGATTTACTGAATCCGAAGAGTTGCGTGAAGAATAAGGAAATATCATAACACTAATGATGCAGCTGACCTGTTCGGAGCATACTTCGTCAAAACAATTGTTTCCATTTGGACCAACTTGTGCTAGTGGAGATCATTGTGAACAAAACAACGAAAACTTCAGCAATCCATCTCTGAACGGGCTTCTGAACAAAGGCTGGCGATCGGTTGGTGTCTTGTGCGACGAAGGAGACCACAAAAGTCAGCAGCTGACTAATCGTGGAAAAACCGTGACAACCCGAGGCAAAGGAAGTGTACGATCATGCGATCGTCAGAGTCATGTTCACGCAAAATCCACCGTGGCAGAGGTGCGACGGTCACGAACAATTTCACTGGTGAATGACAAATTTATTGAGAATAATAAACTGAGTTCCAAACAAATTCAGTCATCAAAACCAGAATGTTTGGTGATAGGCAGAGAAGGGATTTCACCAAAAGATTCTTCGAGAACGTTAGTTGATCAAAATCCTCGACCGTGTTCTCCAGATCAAGTATCAGAATCGAAATGTTTGGTAATAGATGTTAAATCATCGAAGAAAACTCATGATTTTCTCGGAAACACAAAAAACCACGCAGTTTCTGGTGAAGATGAACGTCTAAAGGATACCTCCAGTTCGTTGCCGGACAGCACGGTACATGACTCTGATTCTGACTTCAGAGCACAAGAGGATCAGATCGATTCGGAGGAACGCACCATATCGCCTGTATGTGAACTGACTGAATCCGATGAATTGAATGGAACCGATGTGAGCCCTCGATCGGAGCTGGATGTGGAAGCTGTTGCTAAAGATACGGATCCGGAAACTTCGTCTCCAGAGACCTGCCAGCCGCCCAAATTGGAATTTGAGGAAAACAAAACCAATCTAATTGTAAACTATTTGCCACAAAATATGTCCCAGGAAGAAATACGAAGTTTGTTCTCAACGATTGGCGAGGTAGACAGCTGCAAGCTTATCCGAGACAAGAACACAAGTGAGTTTCATATAGTTTCTAAAAATGTTGTCAAAATTTGGAGAAGAGGGAAGTGCTGGCGCTTCCATTGTTTTCAAGTTTAAACAGATACGTTTCCCAATAAACCAATTTTTTGAACGATCTTACTAACCGTCGTTAAGTTGTGTCGCATTGTAGCCCCACCAAACAATGTTGTGTCCCCAAGATGTAAGGCATACCGAAAAATAACAGTCAATCGTTAACTAGTCTATCATTTTCCTCAACTCTTCCTGAAATTTTTTGAGTGCAGGCAGTTTTATTTCGAAATCGTATTAGGGAGAAAGTGTCTGGTATTATTTTTTATCTTATACGGAGTTCTTTCCAAAAAACTGACTAGCGCTGTTTCTAAGGTAAAAGAATATCGTTTGAAGTTACATTCACTACCCATGGGCACAGTTGTTTTTCTATTCTGAGGGGCATCATATTAGAGGTTAGAAACAAATTTTTCTGTTTGTTGTTACTGCTTTATTTCGCTTTTGGTACATGAAAACGGACAAACACATGCGTATCAACGTTGGCAGCACTGAATATATTCCTGTACGATTTCTTTTGGTGCAACCACATGCTAGGTCGTTATCAAAAAGGGTAGTACGTACATGGAATGAAGTTGATAACAGTTTGTAACATACCTAATAAGAGCTGAGGTAATGGTAAACTTTTCAGGTCTTTGACTACTCAGGTATGCAGGCGTTCTAATATTGTTTTGTGCAATTGCTGCCATAATTAACAAGGAAGATTATCACGTAGCATTGTCGGTGTCACAGTAAACCGTGGAAATGTATGTTATGTGCCAATGGTGCTGAGTGCGCTTTCACTTTATGTTTGGAAAATAATAGAATGCGCTGTCCAGATTGAAGTATGGTTGATTGGGATCAGTAAAAATCCATCGCCGTTTATTTACCATTCGAATGCTCAAAATATTGAAAGTAAACTATTTCTATGTTAAACTCAGTTGTCAGATCAGTGGATACAATGTTCCCAGTGCGCTCTACTTTTGCGGGAAATGATGAACAACACAGCGATTGTTGATTGTGTGGGTTTTCATAATACAGATTTACATCATGTGGAACCATAACCTGGAATTTATTTCCTCCCTTAATACCAAGATATTCTGTGAATTTCTTTTGATGTTTCTCTCTCTTCGGAAATTTATTCGATGTCTGGGAAACAGCCGTTCTCTTGATTAATACAAATCTTATGGTATTTATCATTAAGCCAATCAATTTGATTGAACAAGTCAAGGTCAGGGAGTAATCTGGAAAAGTCATTGGGAATTTGTCCGAATTATGCGGGGACAAAGTTTTGATATCTAGTTCTTTGACGCTGAACTCCTTTTCATCTGTTTCAGCAGTAAGCGCTGGTTCAAACAAATACGGAAAATACGGGGCCGATTATTTGAACTTTAGATACAGAATAGAGGACTTTGTTTTTCTAAAATTTGTTCCACAACCAACCGGTAAAAGGGATTGGTGCTAATCATAAAAACTGCCAGGATCTTATAAAAATAGTTTGCACATAAAGATTACGATGGCTTTTACTGTTTTAATCTGTTTTGCTTGCAACCTTTGGTGTTCTGTGGTCGACATGGGTGAAAGCAAGGAAAGCCAAATAACCGAGCTTATTCTTTGCCACACGGACAATGCAATAGAGTCACTATGGTTATTCATAGTCCTTGAAAGGGTCGAGTTTTCGGATACTGAAGTTTTACCCTACAACGTGCAGATGCACCGAAAATTTCTCATTTTGCGAGAGAATGTAGCGAACACATGATCAAAAGAGCTGGTTGGTAAATGAATCACAATCCGGTTGATTTCCTTTTTCTTCCGTGGCATGAACTCACGTGTCTCGATATGATATGGTTGCCTGTCTGGGGAATGATGTTATTGCAGGCAAGATGAAATGATTCGTGCTTGATATTGGATTCAATGAATTTACTTTTTTATGGCACCACTCCCCGTTGAAGTAACTGCACCGGAACAATCGAACTGGTTCTTCATTTTATGTTGCTTGATATTGTTTTTTTTTAAATGTAAGTATCAGATCGGAGCGGTAATCAGTAAGGAGTCTGATAGGATGAGATAAGAAGGTAGATTGAAGGATGTTAGTAATTTCCTTGATAGAGATGTTAGTGAATGCGGGTCGTTCCTTTACTTGACGTATCAATGTTTCAAAAAATGAAATAAATACTATTATTACGAAGAACTTTTGAAGTCCCTTAGATTTGCCTTGAATTGAGTTTGTTGGTCTACCAAAACTCCATACTGAGCTCTCTCTGAGCTTTCGGAATATCAATCGTACAGACCCAATCACTTCGTTCATCGGCAGCGTTTCCTTAATAGTGGACAATTAGTTCAGTTAATTTGAATCATTTTTATACATCATCCGTTTGAATCTTAAGTTTAAATGGCACCGTCGTCTTGTGGCGAGAAACTACAAAGTGGATTCTGTTTATCACAGTTTTTCCTTCCTCCGCCTCGTGAAAAGAAAGTAACCGTCTAAACCGAGGAAAGCAAGAAGTAAGCCGCATAAGTAGATTAATTAGGAACAGATGGATATTACCTAAAGTCACCACTTCCGCCACCAAGATCCGAAGAATGTGGTCTATCACAGGTTTAATGAAAAACGTTTCACGACCGTTTCTGCGTTCTTTTCTGTGCCATGGTCATTCACAAAGCCACATCAGTCGACCTAAGCACAGAATCAGTCCATTCCCCGTATATTCAAGCAAACTATGAGCGTAGCTGTTTACAATACACGCTAGTGCACTTGAATACGTAAAGTCATTCGTTACCGACACCCAGAATGGGAACTGTAGCTTCCCACTTCCATTTCGCTTAAAATCTCACAGCAGCTGTAGAGGTCCCTCAAACTCTATCGCTTTTTCTTGCCCTCAACCAATGGACAAATTACTTTAATGACTCATTTGGCCCGAAAGCCAAAAGAATGAATCCTTGTGTTCTTAGTGTTATCGCTCGGCTTGTATTTTCCGTTCTCATGTATGTTTTCCCGCATGTGTGTGCACACGTGCAAACATGGTTATTCACATGGTAGATGAAACGGACCCAGTACCGGACTATGCTCGTTTTTTCTACAGGTGGACCATTCTATCCCATATCCCCTTCGATTTCACGCAAATTTTCAGCGAACAGTTATCAGTCACACACTTAGGCAATGGTAATAAAAGTATGATAAAGAAAGGACAATATTGATTGAATTAATGGGCCGTGTTCGTCAATGAAGAAGGTGATGGAAAATGGACAGTCGTGATCAGATGAGCTTTTTCCGCAATTTGCTCAGTAGGTGTTCTTTCGAAACAAGCAGCCCTTTTAGGTATGGAATAACCGAGTTACAAAACGTTGTAGTTCGAGAATTTATCAGCTTAAATTTATTACGTGTACGGGAGTGGAAAATACTGCCAGGGAGAGATGGGTGTAGCGGGTGTGTCATCAGAAATTATGGTACTGCACAGTCGCTTGCATGCAGAAGATTCTTTCCACGAAATACAATAATTCAATGTAGAATATGTTACTGAACTTATAAATGCATATAAGGCAGCGTTTGACCAACATCGAGTCTTGGATAAGAATACCAGAGAATATAACAGGGTAGCAGTATAACCAGTGACATAACACACATGCATAAATAATTTTGGAAATGATGTGGATAAGCATACGCAGAGACCTTAGGCGGGAGAGGTATAGTGTCAGCCCTCCTCCGAAAAAGGTATCTTGTACATAATGAGTCCACTTAAGATCTGAAAAGATAAGAAAACAGAGATATTCATGACACTGGGCTTTTTCCACATTTGAGCCTCCTGTCATTTGTTGGCTAACTTGATTTTGATGTGGATTCACGACCATCTAAAAAGAATACTTAAACCTGTTGGAATTCAGTGCCAAATTGACGGCGTTGGACCATTACGTCATCGTAGAGATAGACTGTTGTGATTGATTGCTATTAATACTGTTCCATGATTCAGAATCGACCACAACATCAACAGCGTGTTTGAAAGTAAAAGGTGATGTAGTTAGGAGAAGGTCATACATATATGGGAAACGAACAAAATTGAAGTGATAGCACCTTACTTCGTTGTTAACGTGGATTATAGAGGATCTATGAACAATATGATATGTGAATTAAGACCGGCTCGTGAACTAATTTAACCATTTGGAAAGAATTGGATATTTCCCTTGCTGGTCTAAACGAGAGAGTAAGCGTTCTATATTGTGCGAATTGAAGGAGTTTACGTTTCTGACCAACCAGCGATGCTATTGGATGGGTAAGACAGCTAACGGCGTCTAGAGTAGAGCGCTGTTTTCGGTAAGAAAATTGGGTTACATCCAAAATGCTAATGGCAGATTTGAGATCATGAATAACAATCCGTTCAGAAGTCTTGACTAAGAATTAAGTGGATGCCAAGGGACGAAGTTTACTTTTTTATTTCATCGGTATTGGAGTTATTTGGTTTGGACGTCGGCATCCAGAAAACTTGCCTTCTGACAGACATTGAGTGAATAGGAATAGTTAATATGAATAAGAACGCTGATCAATATCACTAGACCGATAGCAAGTACGATGACTCTTTGCTTCGTGGTAATAATTTCGATTTGATCAACTAGAAATTTTCAAGTTGTTCAGTTCTACCGGCCTCAGCTGAAACGCGCATTTTGCATATCAACTGATTGATTAGGTCGGAAATGTTTCCCTTGTTCCCAGAATGAATTTTATAAACAGAGAATGTCTTTTGACTTTATCTTTGGCTTTAAGTTATTTTATCTGCCTGGTTGAACTGAGATAGCACCAACCAAATTTTGCCGAATTCATTATAACGATATCTGTATGGAGTAGTACATCTCATGCAGTTACAAACCTGATTGATTTATGCTTCTCGCACAAGTATTGTTTTTTCACCAAACTAAGCTTTTTTGTATTGTTCAAACAGCATCAACAACGATAAAATCAGCAGCAACAACATTGTAAAGGATATTGGTTGGCGAGGATAGTGGTCTGGTTCACTTTAGCAAGACACATCAAATCTCAAGCCTGAAGAAGAATAATCGAGTAGAGGAACTTGCATGAGATTCCCTGTTAATCCGTTTAAATGGGATTCTGTCTCTCTTCTGATAAAGTCCCCGTGATAACTGAAGATTGCACGCATTGATCTAGTAGGAATAGTTAGACAGAAAGTAGACTGTTGCCCCTAATCTCCACGGTTTTCTTAGCCAGTTTCACTTTTCGAACCCGAAAATCTGTGCTGTAATGCGGTAGTCCTGGTTGCTGCCTCTGAGAAAATGATCCACTCAAAACGAAGAAGTAAGGAAATAGTATGCAGAAAACTATTTGTGACATTATCAAGTGTGAATATAAGCCATTTGTCGCAACATGCTGAAGTATCTAACGGCGTCTCAAACTACTGAGTTTTTGGGTCACTTGAATCCCATTCCAAGAATCTAACACGTATTGCGTGATCAAGATCACTGGTGAAGCTTTTTCATATATTTCTTTTGAATCACGGATTAAATAACTCTACCTATCTTCCAACCGCTTCCAGCCCGAAGAAAAATTTCACGCCACAGGAGCAACCAAGTTACTCTTAAATGCAGATTTGGGTTTGTTTGACTGTTCCTTTACTGTTTGATCGTATCCGGTTCTGTCCAAAAATATATCAGTTCAACCACGCGACCATAACCGTAGTCAAAATCTAAAATACTCCGATTATCTCACTCACTTTGATTACGGATGATAGTTGAATGTAACGAATAAAAAAACAGTGAGATTCGAGTTTTCGTGATCGACCCGTTGTTGAGGAGATGGAAAGTTCAGTGAAGGTCGGAGTAACCTTCTAGTCCTGAATGACAGAAACAAATATCTTCAGGTTGTGTATGTTATGATTCTACCCTTGCCGACCATAAGCTATAGCATAGACGGATGTATACATTCAAATGTGTAAGCTTGAATGAATATATATTCAACGTCTGCACATTTGGCTGATATCGGCTAGATCAGTGGAAGGTTTGGTCTAAATATTTGGAAAATGGAAATCATCGTTACGATTTTTAGTTTTGTGAAAAACTACAAGTAAGAGGTGACACTATCCAGATGGTCCTTCTGTGAAATGGTCCCATTTGCGCTGAGTATGTTGAGTTGGTAGTTTGTCATTGCCAGTAAAGTGCGCTCCGAGGACGACAACATGCTGTCATGATTGCTGTACTACCTGATGAACCCACAAAGGATCGATGTTATCGAATACGCCATCTGCATCAGGTGGATAAGAAGTATTTCGTACATAAGAAAATCAGCGTTAAGAACAAACAAAGTTGGAAAAATGATTTCCCCGAATGTGCGTTGTAAATAACACAACTGCAGAACGGGCAGAGAAGAATATATTCCAACTCTTGAATTTGATTCCGTAGTTCGGTTTTGGTTATGGACTCAGCAGTCAGTAGTACTGAGGATACTCCTCCCCATAGAATGTAGAGTTTATTTGTGCACAGTAGCCCGTAACCGTAATCAACAAGTTGTCCCTTTTAACAAAACATGAACACTAAGTTCAAGTGAATAGGCCTGAAATACTTACTCTGAAATACAATTGTGCAGATTACTAAGTTGCACAGTCAGATCTTCGTACCACAGTTCCAAATCTGCGGCGAATGCTTAGTCCGCATACAAATTTATCAACACATTGTATGATAATCCTGAGAATGCATGCTTAATATTGCTTTCGAAAAAATAGAAAGAAATTATTCCGCTCTTATCCGTGTTCTTGATAACCAAGCCATACACCGGGACAGTATTACAGCGATACTAGGTATGTGGCAGACATATTTAATTGCTTTCGTGAAACAAGAATGTAATCTGTTCAGAATTGCACAGAAAACAACAACGATGAAAACTAGTCTAGTTGCTATATTCTCGTTATACTACAGTGTGCGTATTTCCAGGTTACTAGCGTGGTAGGGCTTGTTCTACCTTTAACGCCATTTGTATCTTCACTTTGACCGCGTGATTTCTGGAAGTGCACAGGTTCGGCTGTTGTTCCAAACAAATGTACGCTGTTCTATCTTCGCTGAAGTTTGAATAAATTCTTTGGAAGAATTTGAGCGATTTTTAATGAATTCATTTAACGGTGCACGCGTATGATATCTTTTTCCTCTCTTACTGGTGAGCACCTCTGGAAATAAAAAGCGATTGTTGTTAGGAGAGTTTAGCGCATAAACCGTGGTGCATCGATTTATTTCAGAAAGAGTGAGGTACGGAGAGGTACCTTGCGAGTTAGGTCTTTAACTGTTGTCGTTTTTCGTTTTTACCATTTTTTGGATAAGATTTATGTGGTACAATAATTGATCGAATATTTCCCAAAACGACAGAAATCCTTTAAAATACATCAAATTAAATTGCAAATGACTTCTATAACTGATGTATACACAAATGCATGGATCTGAAAACAGATATCCTGATAAAATGGGAATATTACAATGTTGGTAGGTTAGAAAATCACAAGCGTCGGAGAATTACTCATTTAAAGCACAATATACTAACCAGCTTTGGAACTATTGCAACGCGGAAATCGATGATCTAATTGGCTGTGTGATTTCGACATTCAGAAAAAAATGAATGAATCTGCGTTTTTCCAAAATGTTGGATTATTCATTTCATATTTCAGATTGTCTGACATTTGGCTGAACAGTTTTAGTCTCGATTTTCCTCATCGCTTAGTCCGGGAAAAGTACCATAGTGGATCAAGTCTGCATGACCAACAATTTATAAAAATGCAATGCATCATTATAAGTAAATAAATGTCAAAGATGCAGGTGTTAATTGGTTACGAGCAAAACAAATACTGCCCAGACCCGCTTGAAACTCAGTCACTAGGACTGTGATACAGGAAACCGTGTGCTTGTACGAGCGGAGTAATACTCAACCGATCAGTATGATGAATTGTCCAGTCTGGTCTAGTCCGACACGCTCCACGGCTTTGTGGGTTAGCTGACGGTCGTGTGCAATGGTGGACGGCATTTACCAGTAAAAGATGAACAACTGTTCGAACAAAAAAACAGTACGAGACTTCACACGCAGATTACTAGGAGCTGAATGGATTATGACGGTGACCTGGGAGGACAGTGGAATATTTATCATTTTAAAGCAATACACGAAAGGCTCATTATGCGGGAATCGTAATGGCCTCTCTGCATCACTGCGCCTGGTGAAAAAGGGATAAATTCGAACTTGGCCTTTAAGGATGTAAAGCAGAAGACAAATACAAACACGAAGGTTGTTGCAGTCTCATTTCTCTGTTTAACTTGACCAGGAATCAGCCAATTCAAGAAAGGTTTATTTTCTGTGACCTATCACAAGCATTCCAAAGCGAAAATGACGTCATCATTCGAATCAGCGAAGAATGGGAATACACGTGTCATTTACCAACGGGCAACAAGTTATTGATATACTTGTGGATGAAAAGCGGGATGCTCACAGAAAATTAAAGTTTCCCACTTCATGTTCCCTCACAAAGTGAGCATCAGAATGCGTACCGTTCAGTGAGATCAAAAGGATACGCAACATATACTTAATATCTTGGTTGTCTGTTGTCGGGCACCATACGGCCTGAACGACTCAATCGATGACAGTTCTATGAGATGTTTGCGGAAAAATAATGTCCATGACAGTAATAACTCAAGAGCTTATCCGTACAATAGGATATTCACCGGATTCGTCACTGAAATATATGGGGTTTGTTTATCAATGTGAAGCTTTATGTATACTCATTTCACTTCGAAGTATCGTATTGCACTTTGGAAGCGTATATTGTCCATGAATATATGCGACTTGAGTTTCATCTACACAATACTAACTGAGAATTAAGTTGCTCTGTTTCATGTTTGTAGCTCAGGTAGGTGACATTTACAAGCTTTCGACTAGCGGACTGATGGCTCCACCTTGAATGAAGATGAAATGTGTGGGTTTTTACGCCAAGATCAACGATTAGGGTGATGAAAAACGAAATCTGACCTCTTGTTTTCTCTGGTTGCAACGATATCGTAACAGCGATTTTTGTAGCGACCATGCACACCGTTTTTTGTCCGCATAGGAATGCCCTATGCCCTGAGTTTGAGTGTTTTCATACATGGGGTGAAATAATGACAAAATTCATATTATCCTCTGTTCACGCCCTCAGCATACACCCGATTTTAGGAGCGACCGAAGTGGAGAATGCGTGCACATATCAATGATAAACTAATGCTTCATTCGGTTTATCTTGTCAATAAATTTCATTTTATCCAGTCAACACGGCCCACGGTGGAAGACGACTACCCTCGCATGTCTCGAGCAGCTCTTCTTGGAATTCATGGTATCACTTTGGCCGTAATGAAAGAGTAAAAAATAGTCTTGTGTTTATCATGGTCGCTTGAGGTAATTCGTGGGGCTCGTGTACTTCTGCGTCTGTGAGAATGTGATCCAATAACCATTTGCTCGTTTGGATATTCAGCCCATATGATTTCACAACGTAGTGGAGTAAGTCGATGATGGGAATACCATCTAACAATGATGACGACTGTATCCACATTTTTAACGGTTGGGTATGTCTGTTGTGTGCGGCCAGTTGAAAGCTGCCTAATGGGGACGTGACAGGCATCGACGGATTCGAACCCGGGACCTCCATGTTTGATCATCTGGTTCATCACCGGCAGAAAGACTTTTTTAAAAAAAGGCTAAGCCAGAATCGTTTTGCGGCATATCCACAAGTGTGTTCTGCGCAGTCAGTGCAGTTAATTTTGTAGTGAGAATGAAACGATTTTGAAGAAGACGAAATTGGAAGCAACTTCACATGTCACATCTCCATTGGGGATGGATGAAGGGGACATGGGGGCATTTCTTGTCATGAAAGCAGAGTTAAGCTAACATATTGGGGGTGATGATTGTCAGTGGTAAACGCTTCGGCGTTATTGAGTTGCTTGGTGTTGATGTTAGTGTAAATTAAGTGAAATGTACTGCTTCCGGTGATAATATTTCTCCTGAACGTGTTGTTGCTGTTATTCCGTTGGTATTGTCATCGGTAATGTTGTTTTTTCAGTGTAGCCTTTTTGTTGACTTCCTGTTCGGTGTGATGTGTAAGCTTGGTCGTAATTTTGCCTTCTTCAAGGTTTCTTTTATACTGGCCAATGAGCCGGAGACCATGATTGCAGTATGCAATTATAAAGACGTAACAGACTGATCCCAGTACATTGCTCAAATCAACTCTTTTTTCTACTTTTTAAAAACGTGAAGCAAAAGAACTGTTTCGAATAAGCGTGCTTGATGCGCAAATCTGAACTTAGTCTTCAAAGAAATAGGTGCATAACTTCTCATCTGTGATCCAAAGTCAAAAGAGGTGAAACTCATCCGCTGTGTATATGGGACATTTTAACTCGATTATGAAATAGATAACAATTCTCATGTGAACTGTCTTTATACTTCCAATTTGGCATCTGATTAAAGGCTTGATGTCAGCGGTTCATTTTCTGACATATGTTGACCAACGGTAAAACCTGTTCGCCTGTGATGATCGTTAACATGTGCTTGTAAGTTTTTGATAGGCGGCCACAGAAATCAGCTGTTTGTCGTGAACGATATGATTGTGCATTGCACACCCTCAAGAATAGGTAAATTGTAGTTTCCTGAAATAATTCATCCTCAGATCGATTTTGATCATCAAGGGTATCACATTGGGTGATCGATGAAAGGTTCAGTCAACCTGTGCGGTCAAGAAAGTTGGGTGGTTTTAACCACTGTTTGTTATTTTCAAATGTCCAGGAACGAGAATAAGTCAAGTCAAAATGCGGTCTTAATAATCCCCGGGGATGGATTCTTAGCACCGTGCACATCGGTACATTATTTGTTACATATAATTTTTGGCCATACAAATAATTAAAAAAAATATAATAGATACTTGGTTCACGTGCCGATAGCAAGGAAATGGTAGCAAAAAGAGTTAAGACAAAGCATCTTGCTCTCGTCAGACACCAGCGGTTGGTTTCTGAGTTATCTTGCAATATAGGGTAGAAGAGATAAACGATAAGCGGTTGTCGGGAAACAGAACAAGTTGTTTGTCCACACCTGGTGGGTGTGAAAGAGACACCCAGTTAAATGCGTATGTAGTGGGAGAGTCAAGTTTGATAAGATATTAGTGTAGCGTTTGTCACATGAAGAATAGTGCTTATCTGTAGGAAAATCTTACATTCAGCCGAAGGATACCAGTGGATGGTGATATAAATTTAATGGACGTGCGCAGAATGACAGGCAATGATGATAAGGGAACAATAAATTATGTATGGCCTCACGCGAGAATATACGAAGTGGTAAATTAGGTATTGTAGACCGTGCAAGGGTCTCAGGAATAGAATATGGAACGATAGTCGTTAAGTCTTTGTGAATGTATTTGCTATGTGTTGGGACCAGATGAGGTTTTGGAAAATTGTTACACCAAGATACTTTACCGGTCGAAGTCCAGGTATTACTTTGTCAATTATATATATATATATATATATATATATATATATATATATATATATATATATATATATATATATATATATATGGCTTGCAGATCACTTTTTCATGTGTCCGACCCTGGGCACCCTCAGAGGGCACGCTAAGAAGATATTCAAGCCTAACCCTCGTGCAGAAGCCCGTAAGTTTCTTACTCACAGAAACGTCTCGCTTTGAAACAACTCACCACGGTAGGTTATCGATGCTGCGAGCAAAGAAACCGTTAAAAAGCGGTTGAATGAGTTCCTAGGGCTAATGTTTTCCTCTTGAACCTTTTTCATGTTTCAACTCACGTCTACTGTTCCCCGAGTTTCCTTCACCTGGCTCGTTTTGCTGTGCTCCATACCTGAAAAAGAACAAAAAAGACAAAAAACAAAAACACGATGTTGCATTTTCGTCTCAGATGTATAGATGTTGCGCTGTTTTTGCTGTTCTCATCACACGCGTTCTTGCTTGATTTTCTGCGAATTATCTGTATCGCGTTACTGACTATTCTAAGACCGCTATCTGTGCTACCATCTGCCGCATATGTCCCTGGTAGTCGTCCCCTGTTTTCCACCTCTCGACTTCAGCGAAGCGACTGCTACATAAAAGAAGACATCCCAGCAACCGGGATCAGTTGGGCACCAGCCTTGAGCTCGTGTACTACTTCAAAACTGCTTAATCCGATCATCATAAGCTTTCGACAAACTGCGAGTGCAAAATAAAAGGGTGAAGGAGAACAAATCAGCACTTCGAAGTACTCCTGTATTGACAGGCAAATAATGAGATATCTTTAAGGGTCGTAAACTGAGTTCTGTCAGGTAATAGTCGCAAATCAGCGGCTTTGATAGCAGTTTAGTTCTGTCAATAACTGAATGTATTTCTGTTATCAAAAAAGCGCATGCAGAACGGTTTCCGGTTCGATGGAGAGAGAATAAGCTCGAGCATTTACGTGGAACTTTTTTTTCAGTAAGCATCGTCATGAAGATCGATGCATAACCTAATGCATGTAAGAATAGGTTTTTCGAATACTTTTAAAAGAAAAGAAGGGCAATCAACTGGGTGAGATTTGCCGACTTCCTTTCTGGTTATAGGGGTGACACGAACTTGTCTCCAGCGGTCAGCAATGATGTTTCCTCCCACGCATTTGTTAAAAAGTACCGCAAGGGGTTTTGATAAGTGCTAGTCACACTCCTTACAGTTCGTCAGGCCCCACAGCCTTTACGGCTATAAGTCTTTTCAGTTTGGTCAACACTTGACCCGGGCTGACGAAAAACGTATCCATGCCAGTGCTAGGCTCAAAAGTAGATGCCGGTAGCGGTATATGAAGTGACAGTGGTGTGAAAAACATTTGGTTGAGTTTTGTGGTCGTTTTTTGGCGTCTGTGGGGCACAGAGCTCAGACCACAGGGCTTTTACTTGTGTTCCAGATCTGGCGATGATTGCTGTTTCCAGGTTTATTTTCTGTGTATGGGTTGTTCAGTGTTTTACTTAGGAATTAATCTGATAATTTGTGTGCTTCACTGATGGAAGGACTCCAATCACATAAACACGTTTTGTCTGTCGTCCTAATGTTTTCAAATCAGGGTTGAAATCCTGGTACGTTATGTGTAAAATCGATTTTAGTGGGCAATGGATGTTGTCATAGAAATCCAAGGATTTAGTCAGATGGTTCCAGTAGATAAATACACCAGTGTCGTAGAACTGACCGAAATCAGTGTCCCCAACAATTTCTCGTAATAACGTTAGGTTTTCTGAATTGCATTTCCTATGTGAAATCCTGCAGCCAAAAGAACGAGTATGCATTATGTGACGTGACTTCGAATAAATCTTTGGGGCAAACCTTGATGAAACATTGATCAGAGCTGGATGAGGAGCTATTTTCTGAAGGGAGATAACCTTAGCGTCGTTGTTAAAGATGTAGTTGAGTTTCCCATTCTTTTGTAGAAAAGACTGTAAAATGTTTTTTGTGCGGAGCAGTTTAGAAAACTGACATCCGAGTGATGAAATCTCCAGCGACGACGACAAATCGAGTTTCAGTGTGATACAATATTTCCGATGTGAATGTATCGGCGAACATATCAATATCCATTGTTAAGCAAGAAGGTGAAATATAGACATTTGTAGAGACGTTCGACCGATATTTGTTGAGGATTCATGGTTTGGAGTTTACTGAAAAGTAATCTTGTCACTGTTTCAACTAACGTTCTTGGGGACTTGCGCCAGGAACATTTGACTGGGCCACCTTAGCCATTTCGATGCTGCCAAGACCAGACAAGAAGACGATTTATGCACACCTGGGGATGGGTATTCAGCTTTCACATAACCAACTAACACATTCTCGAAGTGGGGGAAAACAATCGTTGGGTTCTGATGAGCTACTAGTTCAATCGATCTTTAAGATGCCATATTACAGTTTCCTGGTTGTTTTGAAACCTTGCCAGGTACGGAAGGGTTGAGCTGCCGTATGCTGAGGTGCGTGCATGAAGGTGTATAGGATTGGAACATGTGGCAGAAGAAGAAACGCATTTACTTAGATGTTCGTAAATAGGGTGAGTCAAATCAATGAGTATTTTTGTGGAAAGCTCATGGTAAATTTCACTGTGCTGAGAAATGATGAACTGAGTGAATTTTCGTCTGGGTATACCACTGCAAGAGGACAAGAACTTGAGGGATCTACAGATTACTTTAAAGTCCTTCTACAACAGACCTGGATAGTGGCAGGAGGGGCAGACCCACAAGGTTTTCGATGAGGTGTGTCGGTACAGAGTGGAATTTGAGACGCGTTACATAAAAAGACAAACGTCTGATCTTTGTAAAATTTTGGCTCACGTCCCGCGAACAGGTTAGGTTTCAGTCCAGTATAGAATCACGGTACTGAATCTTGGTGATTCAGTTGTTTCCTGTTAATTGATATTGGAGTTCAAGAGTTAGTGAAGTCGGAGTAATTATCGCCTCTCATTGGGGAGAATAGAATATATTCACATTCGAAGGGATTTATAGCCAAATTGTATATAGCGGGTCATTCAGAAAGTTCTGCGATGCCACTTTGAATGGCCGGAAAAGAAGAGTTACAAAAATATGGCGAGCCGAGAATGACATCAGCGTATTTATTGAGGAGGTTGTTGTTGTGGGTGGGGATGGAAGATACGTAGGCTGGAAATAGTTACGGTGGTAATATGGCACCTTGAGGGACACTAAGGCCGAATTCGAAGGCCCTGCCAAACCGGATTGTTAAACATACGCGTCTATGGGTGAGACGGTCTGTGTTGGTAATTTCTGCGTACGCAACGCATTTTCAATTCGGTCAATTCACTCTACTGAGATTTCTTGCTGTGTTTTCCGATGGAGATGTTTAGTGCTCATTATGAGACGGGACGGATAGATGAGAGAAAAGGGCCTGGAGGACGTACTAAGTTTCGACAACACCCTTTACCTTGTGTCAGGTTAGACTTATTAAGTGGGCTGTACAAGATTTTTCATGTCAGAAATATTGGTAGTTGTAGACAGAAGAAACGAGAAAGGCACTGGTTCTTGACCACTGATAACTTCTCCACTTTTCTGACAAAGACGCGAGGTATGAGATTTGATGTCAAATCCTGTCTATTATACTCAGTCGTATCATACTACTTCGATTGGGATATGTAAGTCCCCGATTAACTATCTCCATCTGTATTGTTTACCTTCGATAGAGCCCAGAAGGGCTTGCCAGGTTGTAATGCGGTAGAAAATCGTGTGAGAAGTAACCTGTGAACTGGTCCTTTTAGACCGTGTGAAATTTTGTGATTGGTTTGTTTGATAGCAAGGTGGATAGAATCAGAAATAAGTAGTGACCAGATAATCCAGGTTAGGCGGTGAAGCACTACAGCTGAACGAGTACTTTCACTTGTTTTCTCTGACTCAGTTTTGCTCCACTAGTCTGTTTGCTTTCGTTTTTAATTTAAACGTTTTAGAATTTGTTTTTGTGAGTAATGAATAGCGAAAATTTCAAAATCGCGAATATGATTATCGTTTGCCCGCACTTGGAAAAATTCGTCCTTTAATTCGAACTGAATTGGTCTTTCAAAATAGTTACGGAACCAGTTTCTAACTCCGTTCGAGTCAAATTTGTTTCGCCATTTCAATTTTCCTCTCTGATCTGTTTTCAGTAATGTATGGTGGGGCTGTTAATTTTCAATCACAAACCTTTTGAGATTATTTGAGAAATCCTGTTGGGGATTCCAGTCCGGTTGTCCAGGTCTGATGCCTTGGTAAACCCACAATGTTTGGCCTTGTTGAACGTGTCACGTACACTTTCTTATACGGTTCACGATTTATGTCTATATTTTCACTGAAGAAACAGAATGTGGCCAAATTTCACTATGATTGTCATCCATGTTCACACTTTGTCCATTGAATCAAGTTTTCAGCTTTGCTATTCCTTACCCTGTCTACACTCCCGCCGCTCTGATTCTATTCATGCTCTTACGTGATTGGTTACATGTTCAAATAACAGTTATGGCCACAGAACTCATAAACAAGGTCGGTAGTTGGACAGGAGTAAACTAAAGTTTTGCTTGTCCACATTCATTGTGTTTCGATGTACAAGGGGAACATTGAGCTTTCTGCTGTCCATGAATTACTACTTTGCTTGGTGGTTTACTGCTCTGATATCGTCTGTTGCACTACTACTACTACTACTTGAACTATTACAGGAAATAGCCACTCCCGAAAATAACCGACTGAACAACTTCGTTGCAATGCATATTGCATGAATCCGTTCTTGTTAACGTCTTTGTCTTTCGCTATGCCTATGTCGATTGGTGAAATGGAAAAACTAATCTCCGGCACATTTTTATGCAGGACTATGGTAGTCGGCAAGTCCGAGCAAAGTGAAACATGGAGTACTCGTCTATGGTAGTCAAATAGTAACCAATTTTTGGATACTGGGGAAGCAGTCCCTTGAAATCGATGTTTACTTTTTCAAACGGCAAAGGGGCTTTGGTCAACTTTCTCCGGTAGGTTACCTACAAAACCATGTTTTGCGTTTAGCACAGAGTGTACAATTACCAGTAACAGATTTCACATTGCCGACTGAGTACGGGAGATTTTTCCTTCTGACGAAAAAAAGCATGCGAACAACACCCGTGCAACAGAGTGAACTGTGCAGCTGATTAAGTGGTGAGTGACTTAGGCGTGTAGTAGAAACTGCGAGACAGTGTGGACTGCAACATTCTGCTGACCAAAGCGGTAGATGACGTCAAAACTGTTACACCATAACTCGATTCACCATCTTTGGGTTTTATCGTTTTTTATCTTTCCGTGATGTCCGGAGTCGAACATAAAAACAACGGATTTTTCATCCAAATTAAGTCGGAAATGTGTTACCGGCAGATAATGTCTTCATTTCTGAATAGCCCCCACAGTAGCGTTAGGTTCTTTTCCTACGGAAGAATGGTATCTTCTGCTTTGGAACAGAGTCTCGGACAAAAATGCGACCGGCCTGTCATTTTGCGAGCGTGCGGCTGAAACAGCTATATCCAAAGCATCCGTTTCAACGACCAGTGGGGCCTCGGGGTTGATAGTGTTGGCGACGAAACGTTCAAGCTCACTTTCAGGCGTTTCAATTAGCATTGTTGTTATCCGGCAAGGGGAATGCGTGGTTATGGATGCATAGATGAATCTTGTCTGAGAAGTGGGATATCCGCTGAGAATAGTATTGAAATAAACCAATAGCACGTCGTTGAGATTTTATATCTTTTGGAAGATAGAGCTCCTGAAGGGATCGTACTCTTTCAGAGTTGGGTTTCATCATATCGTGTAAAACTTCATAACTTAGAGGTTTAAGTTCTTTGGTACAAGCGACGCTGTTCTCTCCGTTCAGAGCAAGTTCATGTTTTCTCACAAGATTTAAGAAATTAGCAAGATTCATATGGTGATTATCTTTGTTCATGCCACACACGGTCGTGTTATCGATGTAGGCGAAGGTTCCATTTAGGTTTTCCTCGCGAATGATTTTGTCGATAGTTTGCTGAAAACGAAAAACATTGTTCTTCACTCCGAACTGTATTCGAGAGAAATGATACGAAATACCACAGGCTTCAAAAGCAGTCTATGGCCGACCTTGGTTTCCTGGAGATTTAGTGATATGCGCTTCGCAGATCCATCACACTGAAAATAGAGTACCGCGATATTTTAGCTACCATGTCATCTATTCGGGGTAGTGGCTAAGCGTCCAATTCGATTGGGTATGGAGCATCATAAGTGATTTCGAAACGAATTGATTGTGGTGTTGAAACAACAATAAAATAGGGTCTTTCAGGCAATGACTATTTAAGAATATACACCATGTATACCCGCGCATTTTTTGTTTCCGTCAATGTGTTTGTGACGTCGTTCGATTGATTATTATCCCAACACCACGCTCTTGAATAACATGGTCACTCTCCTTCGTATTTTCATGTGAATGAAATGATTCAAATAATTGAATTGTTAGTAAAGTGTCCATAGCGTTGGTGTGTTATTCGCCCGGTACACTTGTTTCTCGGAAATGAGCACCGAGTATGGTTTGACTTGTGCAAAGCCATGTGCGAGTTTGCGAAAGGATAAATTTCTGTTTTCGCCAGGAACAGTATAGAAATCATTCAAGACAAAAATATAGGGGTGTATCCATCGGAAGGAAAATATTTTGGACCAATTTCCAACCTATTCCAGTAGCTAGTCATTCAACCCGATATCACCAATCATACACTTGGATAGTCTCGTGGAACACAATCAAGAAGTCGTACATGTTCCAGGACTCTGAAACAGTCGGTCGGATTTCATATACCGTTTTAGATATTCCTTCAGCCTTTTTGCTTCTAGGTCAGGAAATGTCTGTCTGAAAAACACCATTTACAGTTTCCTTACTTCTACAATCTAAGGAAACCTCAAAGATTTCACATAGATTGCAAATTTTTGCCAACAATATACACATTTTTCCATGTGACCTCGTTATTTTTGATATTGATACCATGCCTGACCCCAGGTCAGGTGTGTGCTAATATCTAAGGTGACTTTTGCCTCTCTTGGTCGTTCGGGGGCAAAAGGATACTATTGTTTCAGTAGTCTTCTCAATGTGTGTAATCAAGATTTGAAAAACCCTCAAATAGCTTCAGACCTAGTTGAACTATAATACTCAAGCGACCACTGTCGGCAAGCGCCCCCTACATTCTCTCTTGTGAGTTGAACTTTGAATATTTAACTGAAAGATTATATGGTTCCTATTTTCTATGGAAGTTATTTGTTTGTGGTGTACTTGGAAGCAACTCTACCGATTTTGGATATGGGTGGAATGGCATTCTATTTGGATGACAGGACAAAATTTCCCCGGAAGTAAACGACCGGTTTCGCGATTGTTGCCGCTCATCAGGTATGCGTACGCGGTACTCGTCCACCCAATCATTCTTTTACTTGAGCACTTCACAGCTGGTTTACAGCTGTAATTTCATTTGAATCGGATGGAGCATGCATGGACTTTGGGGCGAATCACCATGTGATTCTAAAAATGGACTGTTAGTTCATGCACACTCCATTCGACTCAGATGAGATTACAGATGCTAACCTGACCGACCCCTGTAGCCTACTTGTGACATGCAGGTTCTGAGATCTCCGATCCAGTATTTGAACTGCAGAACTAACATGATTCATATCAACTGATACAGAATTTTGTATTTCAGTTTCGGGTTATGACAATCTATCCATCACGACGAGACTGCACCTTACCGCGGTGTGATGGCTTGCATGTCCCTATGACCCATAGAGATGTGAACGAAGGCCTCCCGGGGGTGAAGATACAATCATGTCTAAGCTTTGTCCTCATTTTGCTGATTTCAACGTCCGCTCACTTTATCAAAGGGGGCAACGGGCTGCGTTAGCTAGAACTTTTGAAACCTTCAACATGAATTTGTGTTGTGTCTGTGGAACACGTATACATGACCCAACTTCCTTGTTAGCAGTTCGCTAACCAGATAGAAGCTTGGCTTCTCATTTCACTCTTCGCGTGTTGGGCGACTCGGTATTTGTGCTCATGGTGTGACTGGCGTTGGGGTTGCTCTGGACATGAAAGCTGAGCGTGCACTGTTGGACTGTGTCACAGTCATCAGTCGTCTGTGTGTGATTTGGTTGAGTCGTTCTGTGCACGTCAACAGCACAAGACTGGGGTGCCGATGTCCATTTGTCGTTTCTGTGTGTGCTCTGCTGAGCCTAAAGATGAATTGTATTATGATTTTTATGAACGTTTCCGCAGCGGGCGCTCTGCGGACATCATGGTTGTTGCTAGTGATTTCGGAGCTCAAGTTGGAAGCGTAGACGAGACGGATAGGCATACAAGAAGCCGCTTAGTCATTCTAGCTTATCGATCCGATAACTATGTACGACTCATCTCACTATGTTCCGACCATGAACTGTTCCTAGTGAGTACAAATTCCTCATACAAAAAGAGGCACCGAACATTGTGGTGTTCTCCTGCCCCTTCTCAGCGGTGGACTCAGCGCGCAATGTTTGCGGAGGCGGGTAACGGTTGGAAGACGAGTGAGTGCGACCAGTCCGTGACAATAATGAAAGCTGTGAAAAACCTAACCAGTGGACTTGGCCATGTAGGACGTGTCAGACATCTTGGGTGATGTCCAAGAAACCCTCAGTCTCCTTAGTTAGGTACATTGTCGGATAAGTCTAAGTGTTGCGATCAATGGCGTCCTTATATCCACAGACTTTCTTCATTTACTTGGTACCGAAATTTGTAGTTCTCCTCCTACTCCTTTCATGCTCTTTTATATTCTATTTCGTTTTGGGGTTGTCTCTGGTAGATAGCAGCCGGAGCGACCACACCCAGTGCATGGTTATTGGCTGTCTGAACTGAACTATGGTTCACTATAAAAAGTTCAGGGAAGAATAATTAGTTACGAAGAAGTAAGTGTATCCATTGAATTGCGCAACCCTTTATATATATATATATATATATATATATATATATATATATATATATATATATATATATATATATATATATATATATATATATATATATATATATATATGTATTGCATGTAAAACTCTGGTCCACACGACCAGTGTACATCAGTCAGCAGTATCACTGTTTATCTGCTTTCATCATTTGAATACCCGTCGGACATCTTACGTAGAGTTTTTGGCTTGTGACAGTAAATATAGAGACAAATAGATTCGTCTCTATTAGCGTCTTTTAGACACGGACTATCGACGAATTTAACTTTAAATATGAAACTAACACTAAGTTTCCATGCTGGGACCATACATTTTTTAATTAAGTGGGTGTTACGAGCTGAGGAACGAACGAAGTGGATAATTCATCTATTTTGAACACCCATTAATTCGTGGTGTAGAAAATTGACTGTTTGTTTTCCTAGGGCAATATCATATTTGTAATAGATTTCTAAAAGTCGTTGAAATACGTGTAACGCAATGAAAACCGCAAAACGTCCAATTGTGGTTTTCAATACGTTCTTTATGAAGCAATCATGAATAGCATACAAAGAGTGTACAAACCTCAACATGATACCGAATGAGTCAAATGCAAGCAAATTCAGAACTGCTTAAGATTCAAGCGGTCAAGTTAACGAAATGTTTGTAGATAATGCGAGTCATTGATCATGGGACGAAATCACAGAACTCATCAATCAGCGTCCGATATGGGGCTCAACGACCGAGCAGGTGTGGCGCAAAACGATAACGGAAAATACGAATTTGGGATGAGGGTAGGGGATCGAATCGATCTTGAGTTATAGCCCTGAGTTCAGTTGTTTTGTCTAGTACGATATTATTGCTTTTACGTCAAAATTAATCGTTGATGGAATCTCAGTCGTATGTTCATGAATAGTGTGTGTAGCTTATCAAACTTTTATCGAATAGATCATGGCAGGAGAGGGGAAAGGAAGAGTCTTAGTGTTTTAGATACTATCCCACTGGTAATTGATACAGCGCAATGTCCAAGTACCATTGATCTGTTGATGATTGCTTTTTATCTAGACGCACGTGGCAATCGGTTTCTGTCTATCATTATTGCATTCAGTCAAGGCAAATTGTTGGCATGAACTGCTAAACTCATTACAGTCAGCATGTTCCGGTTCACTACCTTTTTGAATCTTATTCCATCCGTTCATCTGAAGGCACAGATAAGATTTGGACTTGTAAACGTTAGACAATCTATTGCTTTATAGTATTCTCATTTTTACGTCATCTATTCAGTGGGATTTCCAAGACAAAAGCAAGGTTAATATGCGTTGTATTGAGCATTTGATCCACCTTTTTCAAGCCTTGTTGTTAGGGCATACAAACCTTATCTGATTGAACGGTTAAAGGATGACCTACATATTCCCAACAGCCGCATGCATAAAACACTAGCATTGAACCCTTCAACGTTTCAAGTCACATTGATTAACAATGATCACAATCGCTTAGTTTCCCTTTTGTGCTCTCAATTGCTCTTTCGCCTTCATAAAAAGGGTAAAAATCGCAAAATAAGATAAAGTGTTCCAACTTGCTTCTTTTGTCAACATTTAGGTTGATAGTCTTATTAGAAACGACCATAAAAATGCCACTTATATTCGTCAGTCCTAGATAGCGGAAGATCTACACATTCGGATTGCGCTCTTTATTATCTATGCTTCGCACATTTCAGAATGATTATACACACTCACTGAACTCGATGGCGTTTCTTAATATCAGTTAGCAAATTCAAGTTGAAATTCTTGACTAGAATACTACGCAATAAGATCAGAAAACAAACTGGAAATTTATGGACTCACACACCTTTCTTAAACTGTGTTCTTCCCAAATGCTAAACCGAACGAGAAAGCCGTTTCCATTTTTATTTGGCAAACACAATAACTTCTAAAGTTGGCAGTTTCCCGTCTTACAGTACACACACACACGGCACATATCTCATATCGCAGCAGTAGTTGTTCGAAAGTTGGCCCAATGAATCTAATGCCATTTCGATCGATGGAGACGAAAAGGATATCGGTAAGAGTTCGGTTAGGACGGGTGAGAGGGGGGGGGGGGTGAAGAATGGCTTTACAAGTAGCGTGCTTACATTACCACAGGTTACGATGCAAGTCAAGTGACAAGACCATACCACTCACCATGCTCCATATTGTCCCGGTAAATTCTGTTCTGTATGGGAATGAATGGAGTGACAACTTTTAAACGAAAATGGTTGACATCCAATAGATTTCTGACTATTTTTAATCACGCTGCGCTTGTTTGATCGTGGTTTAGTTGAACAACCAGTTTTTTTTTAAATTTAGGCAATACGGAACTGAACAGAGTCAGGGTGAATAGAATGGATTGAATTCTGCTAGAAGTTGGAAGAAAACCTTGTTTTAAGTTCCTCTTTTACCACAAAGGAGTAGTGCTCAGTTGTTTTATTCTCGTGGATTCTATGCATTGTGGTGCACTTTTCTTGTATTCGTACTACTTCGGACAGTTAACAGTGGACCTGGATGAGGAGTAGTTTGCGTGACCGAATGGAACGAAAGTATTTTCATGTCTTCGATTGTATTATTTTTCCGACAGTACTTTTTCGGTCTCCTTTAAATGCAACTAGGATATGTTGGGCCTACCATATGAAATAATTGATGCACACTTGTTGAGCTGAATGCTAAGCTCCGTCCAAAACACGGTTCAGATTTTTCCTGTTAGCCGAATCTTTTAGAAAAAGGATTCATCATTCTCTATTAGTGCTGAAATCCCCACGGAAAACAACTTGAACACTGTACAGTTGGTGTTCAATCTGGTTTGTTAAGAATCATCGGAAGTGCATTATTACCGGGTCCCACTGGGAACTGGAACCTGGGATTCATCTTTGCGAGTTACCCGTATTAACATTAAACTACCAATCCGTGGAGAGCTGTCGGTTCTGTGTCTTTCAATGGTAAGTTGAACTTCGATGATTTCATAAACGAGCATAGTCCGTTATTTACTGAACCAGTGTTTTAACCTTACAAGTTGAGTCATGTTTTAGTATAATTTCAGGAAATAACTTCATCAGACTTCGTTTTCACTGAACAGTGACTGCTTCTGCATACGAATAAGGTAACTCTGTTTGATTGTCGAAGATTCTGATGAAATAATTCCTAATTTAAAGTCTAGTAACTTTACTTTTCGTTTGATTGACTGTCCTCTTGGACTCCACGTTTCACGCGCAAACCTCAGGTCATCCGACCAACCTGCACTTTAGTCACAAAGCTCTCAATACTTCACTAGGACCATACTACTGGGGAATATCATCCAGCAATATTCGCCGTTCTCTTCGGTCCGTGCGTCTATTTCGTTTCAAGGATAAAACATTATCTAATCTTTTCACTACAGCACTTGACCCTGTGTATTTGTTCGACTCAGAAGGGTTACTTTGAGGGATAGAATATTCACAAAGACTGCAGTTTACTCGAATGGACCAAACTGTAATTGGTTATCAAGTCAAAGTGAATTAAAGGTTTCGCAATCCAGATTAGGGAGTGTTCAGTGTACTTGTATTGTATTGTATTGTATTGTATTGCATTGTATTGAAGACTCCAGCAACTTAATAAACTCACGTTTCAGCCAGATGGAGGGAAACTAATCACTGACACTTTGAAATACCCATGAAAATAAATACTGTAGAAATAAAACTCATTCAACCACCGAGGTTTGTGCGAAGTTCCTTTGTGACTTTCATCTTATCAACTGGAACACGTGCTGAGCAAAGCACCGTAGAGTTGTGTTAGACATTTACGTGGGAAGCGATAAGTCTAAATGTGAAACCTGTGGAGAGATGCGAACGGCACGCGGATAAGTCATAGTGTAAGGGATGAGTGGGGTCCGCAAGAATCTTCTTGGTGGATTTTTAACGGGCTCTGATGTGCAAATTGCTAACTTTCGAGATAAGAGAGCCCATGAAAATCCGAGAGACGACTGATAATGGCTAGGCTGCGGTGTACTTTGACAAATCTTTCTTAAATAGACCAGGAAAGATTGCAGGAGAACAGTAGAGTAAAACTGGGAGAATACATTGATTGACAAAGGAAAAAATTGACAACTTGTGTGGCACCAAACTGTCTTGGCCTACGAATTTGAAAACACAGTCTGCGTAGTTTTTTAACACAATCAAGAATATGAGAAGACCACTGTAAATTGGCGCTGATTGTAGAGCCTAAGTGGTTGACTGAGTCAGCTTTGGAAGTAGAGACACCGTTGATCATTGATTGCACATTGGGGTAAGAGGAACGAGAAAGGGAGAAAGTACACTCAAAACATTTGGAAGCGTTGAGATGTAGTCCAGAATGGGGTGAAAATTTTTGCATATTATATAAGTTCTCGGAAAAAGAGTTAAAGTTTTGTTGATTGGTGATGGATTGATAGAGCACAACGTAGTTAAAAAGTTGTGCAGATGGTGCAATGGTCAAGTCGCTAATATATATGATGAAGAGAAAGGGGGAGGAGGAGGCACCCAGAAAAAACACCTGAGTTGTTAATCAAAGGACTCGGTAAACTTGTGCCAACTCTAGTACGTAGATGTCTGTTGGGAAAGTAAGCTTTCAACCACGAGAGTGACACAGTGGGACATTCAAAAGACTAGGTTTTGAAGAAGTAGAGGACGGGGAACCGAATCGAATGCGGAGCATTAGTCGAGAAAAACACATCGAACGGATTTCATGGAACGATTTAAGTTGTTTGAAATGAAAAGACAAACTGCAGCAACTGCATTACGAGTGCATTTGTTGGGTTTGTACGCGAACTGATGGGGGTCATTTCGAACAGCAAAAGACGAACGCAATCGACTTAGGATAGCGCGTTCGGTCAACTTGAGCGCAGAAGAAGTGATGCCGATGAGACGAAAGCGTTTTGGCAAAATGGTGAGAGAAGTGTTTGGGAATAGGTACTACTGTCGCGGATCTCCAGGAGACAGGAATAGCACCAGCATCAACAGGTTTAATAAGGGAAGGAGTCATTGTTCCGGATAGCTGACGTGCTCCAAATTTGAGAACTGGGAAGGAGAAACCGTCTGAACCCACAGCAGAAGCTAATTTTGAGGTTTCGAAGAAACTTGAATACCCCTCTTGAGTAGAATCGCTCTATATCTAAGGGAACAGAAGGGAAATAAGATGGTGGGATATCCGATGAAGGATGAAAAGGCGTGGCATTCAGGCTGTCAGCATTTATATGGCAGTTCTTTTTTAACCTAATCAGCTGTGGGTATTGAGAATCAGTTCAGTTGCATTTACGGTGAAGCTTAAGCTGACGGAACAAAACAGTGACTCACTACTGAGGTCAAAATGTATCCCACTGTGGACGTTAAAATCTGCGACGCAAAACCTATTTATTGATTATTTTGACTGAGTCATCTATTTCAAGTTGCCTGATAGCAACCAGTCACAGATCGCCCTAATTATTTTTCATTTAGGCTGTTGTTACATACCTTTACCCCCCAAAGGATTTACGTTGAGCGAAGTAAAGTTTATTAGATTACGTACAGTGGTTATCTGTACTACTGATGTAGTCAGTCACTTTACCTTAGATTCACCTAACTTTCCCTGTCCAGGAAATTCTTATCCTCTATTTTGTTCATCGTTGTTACCAACAACATGTTTTTGAATACCGTTGTTTTACTTACGCGGTTGATAGAAATGAGCGAAATGCAGAAAAGTCTACCACTGCTTGTTATTTTTGAATGCTGACTAACCGTAAAATGGTACTGAAAATCAGTACTCATTTGTTCCCGATAAATGTTCCCAGTGTCCTGGCTTATTTGTCGATCATTTTTTTGTCGAATTTCTGATATTAGTCATCTGCTGTGCAACGAATGACGCTAGAATCTTAAGAATGAAGTTCAGTTTGTGCGAGGTTAAGTGAAACATCGTATTTAAATGTAACAACAAGATGTTAGAGAATGTCGAGGCGGATATTGGTCTGATACTTGTTTGATTAGAAATTTGTTTTTGTATTTACTGGACACGTTCCTGATTTCAAATCAAGGAATCCTCCGTTAGTACCTGGTCATGTCGATTGTTTTGCTTTTATTCCAAAGAACGTGACCTCTGTTGAATGCCCTACCGATGAAATGTTGACTGTTGCTTGTTCGGGCGGTATCAGCTTGGACTGTCACGCGGTCTCTTCTCTGCTTACTGCAAAATTCGTGATACTGTTCTTGTACATGGATCCTGTTCTCGTGACAAATATAATTCAGTTTATGATGTTGGTGTTTCTTCCAATGGGCTATTTGCATTTAGTTTTATCCATTTACCAAAGCTTGTAGATACAATTATAATGTTCATACAGCACACCAATGCACCCTGACTCACAGTGAATAAAAATAAAATTCAGAAATATAAAGTCTCAGTTTGTGGCTTAGCTAAAATACTACACTTGTGTGGGACAGTATAACCTTTACAATAGTGAAATTCATTTCGTGATGGCGATTTGTATTGTTTCGAAAGCTTTTCACAATAACGTAGAACACACGATCATAGGAATGCGACATCGTGCCGTTCCCGAAACCGAACTGATCTAGCTTCACCGGAGCAATATAAAAAAGCTTTCATTCCAGTTCATACAGTCAGAAGGATTGTGCATACGTATGATAGTTTGAACCGCTAAGTGACGACAGAAACCAATTTAGAAACGATTAGTAAACAATAACGAATCTCAGTTCAGCACTTTATCAATGATGCATGTATATTTTAGTCACTTCGAGTCTAGCGGAAGAAAGATTTGCACATTCCATTAAACGGCCACTATCACCGACTTGGTGTGCACTATCCGCCTTGAACAACAGTGAATAAATGCTGTAAAAGTCTACTTGGAGTTATACACGACGAAACTGCCTCTTGGTCCAACCAGCTTACTTGTATTGTTCTAACAATCTTGAACGAAATTGGATTCGTCTGCCTCAACTTTTCAGATCCTTTATGAACTATTGCGAGGATATTGGTGTTCAAACATCTGTGTAGCCAAGGGGGTTATCACCGTGGACTTTGAGCAATAACGACTCGTGTTCAATTCCATTCACTTTATTCAGCCACTACCCTCGCACTTCTGTGCTCTGCCTTCGGTTGTTACCTTCAAGCATCGTCGAGTAAAGGGCGAGAGGAATAGGAGCATAGCGATAAAGATCCCAAAAGTCAAAGTATCAAGCACAAATCAAGAAGGAAAAGAAAGAGTCCGAGTGCAACTACGCTGCTGACCGCGACACCTGGCCATATCACTTATTGCCTTCAACCACTTGGCAGGTAGCTCGCGTGGACCCCAACCTGGAAGTATAACACGTCCTACGTGGCAAAGTCCACTGGTCAAGGTTTTCATATCATTTTACCATGTCATGGATTGACCACATCAACCTACCTTCAATTCACTACGTGTCTCAAGGAACAGCGTACTCCGAGGAAGTCTATCGGTGGACATGCGTAACACAAGTCCCAACCTCCTAAATGTGTTTGGATTCAGTACTTGATCCAGAGACTGACCTCTGATATCCAACACCTTACGCCTAACCTCAGAGTTGCTGATGCGGTGTTCCTACCATATTCGGGAAATGCTACGGTGACATCGGTGCTCGAACACCGACAGTCGTCGCTTATCTACTCCTAATGGCCGTATAGAAGAACGGACCTCATCACCACAATGTTCACTTGATCCCTAACAGACAATCGGATGTCAAGCCGACGCCACAGATGACGGTGATTGGTGTTCGATTCTGATCACCACCTATCACTTCCCTATTTGGCCGATGCCTTCCTGATTTTAGTACATCGTTGTGTGGTAAAAAATATATATATATATATAAAATTAAATTTCGATAAAGTCAAGAATGATGGATGAGAATCTCCGGTCAGCATTATATTATCTGGTTCTAGAATACTCAGAACGGTGCGCGATCAAATTGATCACAGCGTAAATATTTCTTTCTATCCAGTTTTGATTCCATTGGTTGCCAAAAGTGAATTAAACCCAGTTCTCTGGTAAAGTTGATTTACTTCTGACTTGCGATCCGTTACATTTACCAATTCATGATTCATGGGGACAGAAATAACTGAGGGTAAAAGCTCGATAGTTATAGAACTTTCTGTCACAAAATGTAACTTTCCATATGGCATATGTTCATTTCTACAAGGTTCACGCAAGAGATGACTGTTTCCTTGTTCTGCGTCAATAATAGCCCCGTCTGATATCGTTTCCTTTGAGAAAGAGTTGAACAACAATTTTTACATGAAACAAAAAAATAAAACTCATCGCTGAAAAACCATTGTCATAAACGAACACATTTCTGTAAACTTAGTGAAAGGTAAATACATTGCATATATATATGTATACATACATATACACAGCTTGCTTGAGATCAGGTAAGTTGACAAAGCAATAACATCAATTACAAAAACAAGGGATAGGGAATACGTTACAGTAAAACAGACAATCAGTGAGAGAGAAAAAGGCAGAGTAATATATATATATATATATATATATATATATATATATATATAATTATATATATATATAATCTATCTTACTAATTCTCAAGTAATTTCCCCTCCTACCAAAATACACATCTCATTGGAAGTTATTTGGAAATCTTGCTTCTGTCGGCTGCAACTCTGGTTATCGATAAATAGCAACAAATGTGTCCGCATAGAGATGAAGAAGTGTCTTTGGGAAAGTGGGCGGTGGATCCAAATTAAAGAACACGTATAACTCACTCAACGTTTCCCGTCTTCAGCAGCAATAATATTGCTAGTGGACGACCGACAAACCAATCTATCTGTTGGTCAGTTATCCCAATTGGGCTCCATTCCGAGTCTGTTGCCTTGTCAGTTCACCAATGAATGCTTACTGTGTGGTGGGATTTGAAACGACATCAAAAACATGTTCTCTGGGATGACAGATTTTATCCATGAAAACGTCAGACCATTGGTCGCATAACAAAATACAGACGACGATGAAATAGAGACCGTTGCGTTTGAAAAAATATTGAAAAAGTCGAACTAAACAATAAAAAATTTCGCAGTGACACGTTTGATCCACACAAGCAATGATTGCACGATCCCTGTCGAACAGTCGAGTTATGAAATAAAACTTATCATCCTCCTGTATTGTGTGAATAGCAAAGCGTTACCGTACGCCGTTCTAAGTCGATATTTGGAGAGTAAAGCGATATATAGTGGGAAGCTATGGTCTGACACATCATTCGATAGATGGTTTGGTCTCACTGGCATACAATGCGTCAGCACCGGCCTCGTACCGAGCCCACGAAAAGACGGTTGAAAAGACAGCCGACTGATGAGAGACAAATCCTGCCAGCGGCATTTTAGTCTTAAGGCGTGGTCGTCCACACCAGTCAGACCAATGCGCTGTGTGCGAAGGACATAGTGCATGCACTGACAACTTATGTATCCTTTGTTTTTCAAAAATAAAACGGAATAGTTCGCTGGTGGAGCAGAGTTCTCCCTAGAGCTAGTGAGACGGCACAAAAAATAGTCTTCATGCCAATGGTCTCATTTAGCTTCATTCTCTGCAGTTGTTATGATATAATGGTCAAAGGTGACGTATAGTTTACAGGAGAGCAAACATATACTTCCCTGCTTAATGCAAATGTAATCATTCACAAAAATGAGTTCCTTGAGTTTTCCGCAAGTCATCACTTTCGTCAGTGACAATAGATGCGTACTGTAGTTATGAGTAAGTTAAAAACAAACGGATAGCGTACGGTAGTTTGTGCTTAACAGAAAATCAATGGGTAAGGTCGTTCCCTCTGCTCATTACAATGCCATGCCTCATTTTTCTGAAAGAATAAAGCTCAGTGACGCTTGATGCTATTCTGTGCGTGGACAGTACCTGTGCAAGTGATAATGTTACTTGGTAGAATGGCCAAAATAATGTTTTATGTCGTAAACGATCTTATAAGAAGTAACTAATCCTGTAAGACCTCATTATTCATTTGATCTTTCGTATAGCGTATTGTTTTATCACGTAAATTTACAAGTTTTTGATGGTAACATCGAAATCCCAGGACCGGTAAGCAGTTGTCTGTTATTTTCACAATATGTCAGTCACCACTCGAGTATGTTCCAGCAGCAAAAGTTTTTTCATCTGTAGATAAAGCACTTATTGAACATACCAGCTCACTGATGAAGTGGGTTTTTAAATGTTTGCTAGTTGCTAGTCTTTGTTAAGCAGCAGCTAAAACTCCCCTTTTCCTCGTTCCAAACAAACGTGCAAATTGCAGTCATCTCCCACAATTTAGCTTATTTCATCATATTTGTGGCAAATCTGCGTAAGTCGTAGAATGGATTGTGCAAGCTAACGGCAAGTGGACGCGACCTGCTTCCGAGCATTCGTTCGAATAAGGAGTATTCACTTACCTTTTCCCATTATGAAATATGTACGAAAACAGGTGTGAACAAGTTGTTTTCAGTAATCCGAAGCAAAACCTTTAGATATGTATTTCTTAGACTGCAAATGTTAACCGGATCACAAATTCTGTATAGAACTGCACGTCAGAAAAACACAGTAAGTCGCTAACAGATGTGGAACGTTGTTTTACATGCATACATCTGATTGCAGCGGAAGGGGCACATTGCTTCGTGGGCCCTCTTCAGTATCATGGATATTCGACAACTGGATCTCGAGACTTGGTCTGTAAAACCACATAAGGTTTCGATATTAAAGGTCGAGTGGTAACAAACCAGGTGCCCAGAATTGTTTAGCGAATGAATACGTTGTAAGCCACAATACTACATCCGGTTATATTGTACATTGTCATGACATGGTTTTAACCCTTCTGTCGCGATTTTGAGACCCTGTGCCGTCGCTGGTCACTTCCTCTATTAGTAATCTTTCATTGGCCGCGGCCCCGTTCCTGAAATATTGCAATACTATGTAATAATGATAATAATAGTGATAACAATAACAGTAAGACAGTTCTAAGCGATGGAAAACCTTTCGTAGTTGACTGACACTTCACATAACTCAGTTTTGATTTATTCTAGGGGGTCTTGGCATTATTACCTGTAAATTTGATTAGCTTGATTTGTTCCCACGGTTTAGATGGATGTATTCACAGTCATTTCCCCATTGGGTCTGTGTTGGTACGTGTGTGTGGCCTTTTTATTAGGCGCATCAAAATAAAAACATTACTCAAAGGGGACGTCGATTATGAAAATTCACTTGTGTGAAGTTTTCGCTACAGCCATTCATAATTGTCTTTGAAGAAATATTCAAAAAGCGGGAATAAATTTTGTACTAAATGAGCCTAGATGTTTGGTTTCTCGTTTGTGATCTTACGATCTGTTTTGAAAAATAAGGTTTGATCAAAAGCTCGAACATTCAGGAAAAAGTCGATGGACTTCTTAGATGCAAAATGTTTATTGAATTAGAATCCGGTTGATTTCACACGGACTAACATCTTCCTTAGTCAATAAGACTTGATCTGTTTCACCATACGGCGACTTAGAGGGTCTTTTAACATTACGATCGATACCATCAACTGCATTGTTTATCAATTATTATGTTTATATATGGAAATTGTTTATATTTAGGTACATAAAGATTAGTACGAATGAAACTCTGATTGTGCCGCTGTTGCGTGAGAAATTCCAAGCTCACATCGAACAAACATTCGTCATTCCATGAGTGCCATGGTCAGGGTCTTGATTTAAAAGAGAACCGAAAATACAATACCAACGGTGTAATTATTAAGCGTTTATTGCAAGTCTGGGTACCAACTAAACACAGATAGTGAACACGAGAATATCGCTGATCATTTCTCCCAGCCCCATCTACGTTTGCACTTTTAATAGTGTCTTGAGTGCTTTGATCCCATGAACTTCGTTCAAAAAGTGTTTTTACTTATTTTTTATCCACTTCTTTTTTCTTATGTGATAATTTTACAATAATTCAGAAGCGGCGGGGTGGGGGCTTGCGACCATATGGGGAGGGTGACCGACTGCGAGCAGGATTCGGACTCCGGGGTAGAGAAGGGTCTGAAGTCCACCGTGATGATGATTTATTCACATTGTCGATCATGTCCCAGAAAGCCTACTGGGAGAAAATAAGGTAGTTGTCTGACTTTTACTCTACGGCATTTCAGGAAACGAATACATTTTAATTCCAATCGAGTGGTTAGACTGGTGAGGTTCGTAAAATGGGGTGTATTTTCCACTTCGTCATCATTTTGCATCTTATTAAATAAGCTCAATGGAAACGTAATTATGTGGGAAACACTAATCAGTTTACCTTAACTGGAGTGGGAAGGAATGGACTGACGACACGTTTACGCTCAGTTATCTTAGCGCTTGCAGCATTCTGCTTTTTATCATATTCATCAGGAAAAATTAGTCAATTTTTATCAGTCCGTGTTATGAGGGAATACAATGAAATAGGTGAAACCTCGAAACTAACCAAGTGTGTATTGATGAGGCTTCTGCTTCCGGTCCATGCGACGCACCTGCTGACAGTGGCCAGGTGTTAGGATCTCATCAAAGTTACTTATGCTTACCTTTTACGTTGGGTTTTCTACTCCTTTTTTAACTGTTATTTGAAAAAATGACGATGAAACCCACAGAAACTGAGGACAAAGCTACTGGATGTCCACGCCTGAATATAAACAGAAAATGTTGTTTCCGTTAAGGAAATATAGTTGCGAGGGTTTTACGCAATCTGTCCTGCATCACTGTCAGTTCACACCACCTACAGAAAAATGAGTGTATAGATTTCATCCATTCAGTGCACCGTTCTATGTTCTCGATGTATCGTTAAGACACTTATTACCCTACCGCTAGGATGTAATGTTGCTTCAGATTCCGCTTATTGATGACGTGAAAAATTACCCACAGTATCAAGGTGAACGGAATCGGAGCCCAGTAGACTTGTGATATTGATATGGTTTGTCGTCAGTATCAACGCCGAAACAAGCAGTTCATTTCAGTCAAAATCGTCTTTGGGATGAGTATGACTCACCGCACAACAAACTCGTATTTTTATCCTGATGATTTGTTAGAGTGAAAGCTTTGCAAAAACCCTTATGAGATTTCCAAAACGAAGATTTATTGAGGCTTTCATGGAAAATAGTTTTGTGTTTATGTTTCTTTGTGAGATAATAATGGCGATGGCAACTGCGATGAAGATATTGATAGTGTCGTATACGATTCATTTCATAGAGATCTTCCTCAGTGGTGCGGTGGAAAATGTTTATTCTGTACTATTAGAATTAACCAGCAAGCATTATTCTGCGACTTGGAGTGGTAAGCAAAACAAAGTCGCGATAGGATATCGATCATGGTGATGTCGATGACGACGACGAATTCATGTTTTCTTCCCTGTTTTATATCTCTTCAGATGATTCAAACAAAAGTCCATCCCAAAGTTTCTCTAAGCAAGCTCGATTATTGCCGTTGTGATCTGCTTTTCAGTTTTTTGTGTATTTTGAGAGAGTTCTTCGGAAGGCCGAACTTTCGAGAACCTATATGGGTATCAGTATATATATATATATATATATATATATATATATATATATATATATATATATATATATATATATATATATATATATATATATATAACGTATCTGTCAGTTTCAGTCAGAATTAGAACCTCGTTCAGATCATGCAATACCGTTCCTTTCTTCATTTCGGGGGCGGTTATTCTGTTATTTGGATCACGACTTCTTATCGAGGTCATTGGTATTTACTTTAGGAAGCATAGCTTTTTCTGCCAGCAGTTAAGTAATAAATTTCCTTTCTCCTCTGATTTCGCAGCTACCTAACACCTAATCCATAAGATTTGTAATGAGTGACCTGATATGTGTGGACCAAAACGTTTGCCCTATTTGGGAAAACATTCGACTCGGCGATCGAACTTATTTTGGTTGAAAAATACAAGGTCTTTTAGGTGGAAATCAGAAACGCTCACTAATATTCCTTAGTCTATTGCTTGTTCCCAACCCATGGGGATCCATATTTGATTGAATTTACCAATTTCATTCAGATTGTATGGATCCAAACTTTCTGTAAAAACGGAAGCACAGTATCTGAAGGTCATTTGATGCCTACTTGATGCAGTTTGAAACCAGGCCCATAAATGATTAGTTCAGTATATCTGGTTGTTTCAGTCCGTTTGTCAAAGACACCAATAAAAGGTGCTAATCAATTCTGCTAACGATTCAAAGAAGTCTAATTAATAGTTCAATTGAATTTACTACGGCAATGCACACAAAATGTGATATTTTGTGAGCCTAAATATTTGACTTGGTAATTAAGACCGTTCTAACAACTCTCATTGGTGAGCAGGTAATTCTTGTGTTGTTTTCCTAATCAAGATATCAATAGTAACATGTGAATGGGCTCAAATTTACCAGTGCAAGAAAGTTATGTATTACTACGTTATTAATGTCGTTCGAACTTTTGCAAAGTCAGAATTTGAGCATCCATATCCGCTTCAAATAAAGTTACAAACGCAACTATCTGCTGAGGAAGTCAGTTGTACCGATCTGTCTGCGGACTGCACTGTGTCACTTCCTTATGAAATCAAAATGGCGCCAATGGATGTAGTATGTGTGCGTATTTCATTATAATTGAACACAAAATAGAGAAAATACGGTATCAGTATAGTAATTATGGCTGCTTTCGACAATAAGGCGATATTACCATTTTCCTCTTCACGTTTGGTCTGCACGCGTTAGTGTCATCGCCCAGGGAAGTGGCGTCATGCTGCAAACGTATTAGTGCTGTTGAGAGCAGTTGTTACTGTGGTTACTGATTTGGTTTGTCTCTAGCTAGATTACAAACTATGCATTATTTACGAACAGTTCTATAATAACGTCTGTTGATCACCTCTATTTCAAATGACTAAGAACTTCGGGGTAATACTAAACGGGCTGATTTGCAAGGTGATTCACGAGCTCTTCCGATGGTAAATGAAGCAGCCATTATGTAGTAAAAATGTCACAAATCTTTTTTAATGAAACCTCTCAGGTTTCTGATAAGTTTTAATTATAGTTAGACACTTCATCAACTTCGCTCTAGTTCGTTCTGGTTTTTGAAGTCAATTCTGAGACATGGACGTTACCGCCTCCGTGAACAATTTAGAACTCAGAGACTCTAGAATAACTTAGGATGCCAAAAAGCAAATGCCCGAGGAAATCTAGGTTTTCTCTATGGTTTTTTCACGTTTAAAACTGAGAAACAACATAAGGAGTGCTTCTAGCAACTTAAAATTGTTTTTATTACATAATATAACAAAATGGGTTTCCAGAAACATAAGTGCATGATGGCATACGCGATCGCAGATGAGGTACGCTTTCCTCGAGGTTTACACAAAGCTGGCATACGCGCGCACGTAAAGGAGCCCAAGGGAAAATATAGAAGCGATTATTCGTAAAAACAGTGAAAATATCAGCTATTTTTACTCAAGTTATGTGAAAACGTTCCCTCCTAGTGTCTTTCAAGTATGCTGTAAACCGAAATTAAATAATCTGTCCCGCGGGCTAATATTTGAGTGGTTGAGCTTTGTGCTTCTCCAAGCGGATTTGACATGTGTGTGCCAACCTCCATCATCTGTGACGTCGGCGTAACATCCGATTGTTTGTTAGGGGTCGAGTGTACACTGTGGCGATGAGGTCCGTTCTTCTATACGGTTCAGAAACATGGCCATTAGGAGTAGATAAGCGACGACTGTCGGTGTTCGAGCACCGATGTCACCGTAGCATTTCCCGAATATGGTGGGAACACCGCATCAGCAACTCTGAGGTTAGGCGTAAGGTGTTGGATATCAGAGGTCAGTCTCTGGATCAAGTACTGAATCCAAACACATTTAGGAGGTTGGGACTTGTGTTACGCATGTCCACCGATAGACTTCCTCGGAGTACGCTGTTCCTTGAGACACGTAGTGAATTGAAGGTAGGTTGATGTGGTCAATCCATGACATGGTAAAATGATATGAAAACCTTGACCAGTGGACTTTGCCACGTAGGACGTGTTATACTTCCAGGTTGGGGTCCACTCGAGCCACCTGCCAAGAGGTTGAAGGCAATAAGTGAAATGACCAGGTGTCGCGGTCAGTAGCGTAGTTGCACTCGGACTCTTTCTTTTCCTTCTTGATTTCCGCCTATTACTTTTTTTTAGATCTTTCACTTTATGCTTCTGTTCTTGCCGTTTACTCGACGATGCTTGGAGGTAACAACCGAAAACAGAGCACAGACGTGCGAGGATAATGGTTGATCAACCGAAACTGAAGTGTTGTATTTGTTTGTGGACTCACTCAAGTGGACGTTCTGTAAGACGAGCACTCGGGGAAGCCAGATCGCGTTATGTGGTCGAATTCATCGATTCTTTGGAAAATTTTACATGCGCATTTTGTACGACGAAAGACACCGAAACCTAGTCCACTGTTTGTCGTGCAACAGTTTTTACTTCATTTATTCACTGTTCTTTCGGTATTTCTGTTCTTTCATTCACTTTCTGAAGTTCATTTCTCCGTTGGACTAAGTAAATGATGTACAACATCTTTACTGTTCCGTAAAACCTCTCGAACGCGCGATAAAGTTTCATCTGATTAAATTAGGCTGATCACTCTGTGTTCTGAACTTTCCTCCAGAACTTCAGTTTATAACAGATGAGATTAGCGAACTCTTGGTTAGATGTTCTTCATTCCCTTTGTGTTTTTTTGAGTGTACGTGTGCTCAGGCGCGTGGGATTCTACTCGACACACAAGGACGTTCCTCTTTTTAAGTTAATTCATTTCCCTTGCACATCAACACATCAAACTGTGATTCCACTATCCCACAGGCCGATGTATATATCCGACTTTTAAAAATAGATTGGTCAATTGAAAAAACAAAAGAACTTCAAGGAATTTTTGACCGGATTCTGTACCACATCTATTTGATTTGCATGATGATATGCCGATAAGCGACAATCCTAACCAATACATGTAATCATTTTCAACTTATACTCGAGTTACCACGAAAATGGTGATTACAGTTCTATTTCTGAACTCTTTTTGAACACTGAGTATGACTTTCCTTGAAGTCCTTTTATGATAATTTCTAGTGCTTTTCGGAATCCAGCTGCATAATTTTAAACGTGCCACTGACATTGTGTTACGTGTATTACGTGAAGAATGGGTTACCTCATCAAAAGACTAACAATGTATACGTTGACATCGGGTTTTCTTCTTGAATTTTTATTGTAGTTGAAAGCTTTGCTATTCTTCTCTTCTCTCACAGTCCAGCGTTATGGATAAGATTTTTTCGTGCACTTAAGTTGTTTAAAATAAGGTCCGATTCAGTCAGTTCAGTTCAGTTCAGCTCAGCCAATCAATAACCATGCACTTGGTGCGGCCGCCTTGGTTGCTGTCTCCTCGAGACAACCTCAATCGAAAATAATAGAACGAGATTATGGATGGAGTAATAGCACTACAAATATTCGTATCAAGTCGATGTATATTTTTTTTTGTGATTACAAAAGCGGTACTAATGGCGAAACCTAGACTTATCATCCAATATGTCTAACCATAGAGTTTGAGGGACTTTTGGAAACCTTCCAGGAAGTCTAACACGACCTACATGGCCTAGTCCACTGGTTAGATTTTCCATACTTTTCTTTTATGTTATAGACTGGTCACCCCCACTCATCATCCAAACGTTACCCACCCCAGCGAACATTGCGTTACGAGAAATTCTGTCAGGAGACATGCGCAACACATGTTTTAAACATCTTAGCCTGGTGAGCTTTACTGTTCTATCTAATGATTCGATCCTTGAACCTGAGACTCTCCATCGAACCTCAGCGTTGCTCGTACGGTGTTCCCACCAGATTTGAGCAATAATACACAGACATCGGTGCTTAGCTACCAACAATCTTCGTTTATCCTCCATTTGTAGTGACCATGTCTCCGAACCATACAGAAGCACTGGCTTCACTGCTACAACAAACACTCTACCCTTGATATATAAACGAGTGCCATGTCGGCGCCACAGATGACTCAAGTTGAAAAGCGGCAAACGAGCCTTCTGAATACGCAAAGGCACCTCATCTTATATCTGTCCTCCTGGTGAAACGCAGCTCCCCAGCTAACAAAACTTGTCTGTTTGGGTTTTAGTATCCTCGGACACCAAAAGACTTGGCGTTGGACAAACCCAGTCCTGCAACAACGTCTTGCACTTTAAAGGTGCAAAACACATGCCGAACACTGTTACGTAGATTTTCAAACAGTTCAGAAAAATTTGCAACTCACCTGGAAGGTGTGTCTACGTTTTCCTGAATTCGTCGAAAGGTGAATATGTGATCAACGCAGCTTCGGTCAGGTGTAAACTCAACTTGGTTCTTGCGCGAGCACTGTTCGCATGCGGTTGGTAAGCGGTGTAGAATAATACCAGCGAGCAGTTTAGATGCGATGCTAACCAGACTTATTCCCTATGGTTTTCATAGGAGGATGTGTTGCTTTTTTTGAAATTCGGTACGATTACCGATTCACACCAATTGTTTGGTACTTGTTCCCCCTCCCGAACCGAAGAAATTTATCAGCTCCAGTAAGAGCGCAAAGCCGTGGTTTTTTTTAATAGACGGAGGCAACCCATACGGTCCAGATAGCTTATCTTAAAAAGAGCCTCCGCTTCCGACAGAGGACTGGTATCCATAAACAGAGCTGTAACCATTATGCTAGTTACCAAAACCTATCGTTGATAAAGACCAATCAAACTGCATCCCGAAATGCTCAGCCGAGCGAATTAGAAGATGCTCCTGAATCTGAATCAGTGAGCCGTTCGCCTCTTTGATCAGTTCACTAAAGCCCGGCTTTCGTGGACCAGTATTTCTAATTATACGGAGAAGGGTACGGCTGTTGCCGATCGCCGCACCTTTTTCCATCCCCCTTCACTTCGCAACCCACCATTGCTCATGGTTGTTTCTCAGACTTCAAATCATTTGGCGTTTAAGACATCTCCGTTCCTCATCATGTTGGGAATCCAAAAGAACCGATCTGCGCGCATCTAACAGTGCAACTAAGGATGCAGGTATCCATCATCTCTGTGTGTGTGTCCAATTGTTGTACCCTGAGCAGCATCAGCAGCGTCATGTAGGGCCTGCTTGATCTCTGGCCCTCGCTCTTCACGATCCTGGATGCTTGACTGCATCGCTCATCTGGTGAATAATTCTTCCTGGAAAGCGGATCAATGGTTATTGTCCAGTAGCAACCGCGGAGGATGGTTAGCTTTAGCTTCCTTTCGGCACCGACGAGTTGTAGGCCAAAATGCGCGCGGATAATAGCATGAGCAGTGTCTGCAGATGTAGACCAAAATGACCAGCAGTCTTGAACCGATCAGCGCAAACGGTAACCGATAGCTGTATGGTCGATCTGAGTCCACCGCTGTGAAGGCGCAGGAGGACGGAAGATTAGGCGGTGCCTATTTTTGTACGAGAAATGTGTTCTCGTTAGGATAAGTCTGAGGTCAGAACATCAGAACGAGACTGCACCTTACCACGGTGTGATAGCTTGCGTGTCTCCATGACCCATGGAGCTGTGCACGATGGCCTCCTTGGACTGAAGATGCAATCATGCCTGACAAGTCGATAGGTAGAAATAAGACGAATTGTAGTCTCTGAATCAGTTGTTGGCCAATAACTGGTTCTAACCGGTACGCCCTAGTAGAAGGCCCTCCATTGAATACACACGGAGAGAAGCGGTATACCGGTCTTAAAACCTCCACTAGATGGGCGCAGAAGTGGGCCATCACGACGAGACTGCACGTTGACGTGGTGTGATGGCTTGGGCGCTTCTATGTCAAATAGTGTCGGGAATAATCCTCTGTCTTGTTGTTCACATTTTCTCAAGCTTCGTCAGCCTCTGAATCTCGGCTCCTTCAACGTGCGTACACCCATGCAGGCTGGTTAGCAGGTGTGCCTAGCGCTCACAATCGATTCTCTGAAAATTGATATCTGCTGCGTAAGTGAAACGCATATCCAGGATTCGAACAGTGTGACTCTACTAACTGCTCCTGGTATCTCATCGAGGTATTTCCTGTGCACTTCAGGAGACAAAGCAGCTAGAGCTGCGGGTCATCGTGGTGTTGGAATAGTCTTGAATGAAGAGGCCGAGGCTGCTACTTAAGACTAGATCCCGGTTAATAGTTGTCTGTGCAGTTAAACTCCAGGGGTCCGTTGGCGCTCGAAAGGATAGTTTTGTTAAGCGTAATTTGTTTGTGATCTCGGCTTACGCTCCAACGGACTGCAGCTCTGACGTACAGAAGAACGAGTTCTATGATGAACTCACCACTCTCGTTCGCAACAGTAAAGGCTCTGACATTGTAGTGCTAGCTGATGACTACAATGCACAAGTTGGCAAACGTAGTGCATCAGAAGCTTGTTTAGGTGGACACAGTGCTTTACACACTCAGCGCACGGATAACGGGGATAGGCTTCTCCAGTTTTGTGCAGACAATCGATTGTTCTTGTCTAGCACCAATTTCCGACATAGCTCGCGTCGCACGGCGACATGGTGGTCTAGCTCTACAGGTACTCAGAGTCAGATTGATCATATCGCAGTAAGTTACCGGCGGCGCAGTTTTGTTCAGAACTGTAGATCCTAGTGATCCACGTACGTAGAGTCGGACCGTACATAAGTCTTGATGCGATTATCTCTCCAGCTCCATGGCAATCGGCGCAAACTGCAAACCCGGTTAACCGTGCAATGCATGTGTGATCCAGAAGTACGCACCCGTTATGAGCATAAATTATCACGAGATAAGATCCACGACGAACAGCAATGTCGATGAGCATTGGGCTCATATCAAACCGGCAATACACTTTGCAACAGGTTTCGCCTGTGGTCCTAGATCTGATGTCCATCAAAGACACTAGATCTCGCGGAAGTCGTTGAGTATAATGGAGCAAAAGCGTTGGCTGGAACTGTAAAGAGATGAATAAGATACGAAGACATCCATAAAAGAAAGTTACGAAAAGTCTTAAGAATGATCGCAAAAATTGGTGGGCCATGGTAGCCGAAGAAATGGAAATAGGAGCTGCTTCCGGTAACAGCCAAAGACTGTTCAAACTTATTCGTGACACCGGTGGAAGTCGCACCCATGTCAGTGAAACGATATGCGATAGAAATGGAGAACCCATCCATGGCAAACAGCAAAGACTGGACCGTTGGGCCGAGTAATTTGGGGAGCAGTTTTGCTGACCGCACGCTAATGTAGTTACTCTTGTGTCAACAACTGCAACTCCTTGGGCGGTATCACTTGAGACCCCATCGGAAATGGAAGTGGAATCATGTATACGATTACTGAAGCGAGAGAGAGCGGCGGGTCCCAACGAACTTCCCCCAGTTCTTTTCTAACTGGGTGGAAATGTTTTGATAATATCACTCACAATCATGCTCCGTACCATTTAGAACGAGGAGCGTATTCAGGTAATATGGAGCGAGTCATTGATTGTTCCCATCTTCAAGGAGGGAATACGCAATGACTAGTAACCATCGTGGGATTAGATTAATTCCGATGGTCACCAAAGCATTAGCTGCCATTTCGCTGCACCGTCTTACACCGGCTCGCGAGAGGAACACCCGCGAACAGCAGGCCGCATTCCACTCAGCTCGATGATTCATCGAACAGATTTTTACTTTTCGCCGACTACTTGAAAGGCGTCACGCACCGCCGACCGACTATATTGGCTTTCTTAGACCTGAAAGGCGCCTTCGATTCAGTTGATCGAACAGCAATTTTCTATGCTCTTCAGCAAAAAGGTATGCTCCAGAAGTTCGTGAACCTACCCAGATCATTGTGTTCTCATACGTCTAGCCGCGTAAGAGTTTACGGTGAACTATCCGGTCGTTTCGAAACGAACAGTGGTGCTTGAAAAGGTTATCCCATTTCTCCATTCCTGTTCAACTTCGTCATGGACAAAATCATGGAGAGTGCGCTGCAAAATCTTCAGAATGTGGGCGTCGTAATAGGAAATGGTGGAAAGCCATGTAAACTTGATTACGTGGATGATCTTTTCTGCTTGTTCGAATCCACAGAACATGCTCAACGTTCACTAGATAAACTTGTAAAAACTGTAGCTCCATTCGGCATGCACTTTGCACCTTCAAAGTGTAAGGTGAGGTTACCAGATTGGATGTCAGTGATTCCAAGCTTGATGCTCGATGGGGAGGTGCTGACAAATGTCGGCCGCTTGACTTACCTCGGCAGCAGCGTGACGACGGAGGTGATCACGGTAATAGAGATGAGCACGGGGATATCCAGGGCTCGAGCGGCGTACGCTGCACTAAAACACTTGTGGCGCCGACCTGGTATTTCACTGAAGTTGAAAGGTCGTGTTTACGTTGCCACAGTGCGTTCAGTTTTGTTTTATGGTTGCGAGACTTAGAGTCTGCGTGCGGAATATATTCGTCGTCTTGAGGTTTTCGACCACCGCTGTTTACGTAGTATCGCTAGGATTGGGTGGAATAGCCGAGTGAGCAATGATGAGGTCAGAAATCGAGTATTGGGTAATAATTTGGAGAACATTCTGTCGCAGCGTATCCAGATTATTAGACTTCGCTGGTATGGGCACGTGTTACGAGTGGCAAACACACGCCTACCATACCGTGTCCTATTCTCCGTTTCTCCTCGAGAGTGGAAAAAACCGCGTGGAGGTCAACAGATGATGTGGCAGCGAGGAATGAGAAAGTGTACAACGAACTTAGGAAAAGTAGATATCTGACATCTTCGTGGTTGGGGTCCAACAGATCTGTCGACCAGTTGGCTGGTGACACTGAAGGATATGGCAACGACCTATGAACAGTGGTGATCGTGTTGTCACTTCCTGTGGAATCAGAATGATTGATTGATCTGCGTTTGTGCAGTTAGACTGTGTACTCCGTGTGTTGGCTAATAGGGCGCTCTTTCCTTTTCCTACCTGTGTAGGTCCACTCCCTGTCCATCTTATATATTCATACTTTCTAATTCAACGTGCAAGATGGTGAAAAAGACAGTGGTCAATGGGGCTTGCCCTACTGTTTAACACTGTACGATGATGATGATGATGATGATGATGCAGGAGTGGAGTACCTGGAGTTTCTCTGGATGGTGGGAGAAGTCATCACACTTCATCGGCCAGTTAGTGCTGGCATAAGCTGAGCAGCTCCCGACCCAAAGGGTGCTGTTCTGTCCCCGTTTCGCTTGCTATATCAGGTGCATGGGGCTAAAAACTGAATCCGAAAGGTGGGCCCATAATGAAGCACTAGGGAGAACAAGACAGAATGCATGCACCAATCAGGTCTCACGTGACATACCAGAAGAAGTTCCTTCACAGGTTCTTCGGTCACATTCCTGTGCTGGGTTAGCACCTCATTGGCTTGTGGGTCTGACTTTCGTGCCGAATTCTCCGGTTGTAGTTCGCAAAGAAAACTCCCGCTGTGCTGTTTGGGCAGCCGCGAAGTATGATGTGTCCGAAAACCTCTAATGGTCCCTCGGGGAACATTTCCTGTCCCTTTTCTCTTCATTTCTTACGGTGCGATGCTAAATGTATACGAGAAGTCAGAATGAGTCGTGACGGAGAACCTGTAGCTCTCCATGAGGTCAATGACTTCGAGAGAGAAGAAACCAGGGAATCCATTCTCAATCCTAAGCTTTCTCCCCATTTAGTTGCTTTCAACGTCCGCTCACTTTATCAAAGGGAGCAACAGGCTGCCTTAGCTAGAACTCTTGAAACCTTAAAAAATGAATTTGTGTCATGTCTGCGAAACACGTATACAAGACCCAACTTCTTTGTTAGCAGTTCGCTACCCAGATAGAAGCCTGGCTTCTCATTTCACTCTTCGCGTGTTGGGCGACTCGGTGTCTGATGCTCATGGTGAGACTAGCGTTTGGATTGCTTTGGACATGAAGGCTGAGCGTGCACTGTTGGATTATGCCGCAGTCATCAGTCGTCTGTGTGTGGTTTGGTTGAATCGTTCTGTGCATATCAACGGCACAAGACTGATGTGCCGATGTGCATTTTGTCGTTTCAGTGTATGCTCTGCTGAAGCTAAAGATGAATTGTTTTATGATTTTTATGAACGTTTCCGCAGCGGGCGCTCTGCGGACATCATGGTTGTTGCTAGTGATTTCGGAGCTCAAGTTGGAAGCGTAGACGAGACGGATAGACATATAGGGGGCTGATTCAGCCTTTCAAAATTAGGTCTTTCACTATCGATTTTCGGAAAATCAAAATGCAAGAAATAAATATGAATCTTCGCACATCTGATTTGACACAAATGCCCACGGTAAACTGAAGCGATATCAATCATGTAGGCTTTTGGAAAGATTGAGGGGAAAAACGTCAAACCTTGCTGGGAAATTGAAATAAATCTGTCAGAGACGCATAGCAATGATGGGATAATCGCTCTCACTGTTAAAAACAGGAAATCCAAAGAGTTGCATTATTTTGCTTTCGCAAACAAAACTTTGAAAATTTGGATTTGGTATTCACGTTATGAAGTGACGGGAAGATGTAAGCTTAAATGCTCACTTGTGTTAACTAGATAATTGAGTAATTTTCGCTGCGTCAGTCGTTAGCTATGAGCATGGGGCAACACAACAAATAAATTATAATGTTTTCCTTATGAGTTTGTAGAAAATGTTTTCTCATATCGAATTCCCATATTTGTTGGTGAATATTTTAAGATTATGCTGATTAAAAACGATTTAGGGTTTTCCTGATAAATGCAATCAATTTCTTTGGACGCCATATTTCTGACCAAATCAGTAGGCAGAAGAGAAGCTGAATTTGGTTAGTGTTAGTCTCGCTGTTTCACCTAAGAACTCAAAATATAGATACACTTAGCTTTATAGTAGTGAAAATCATTGTCCTGTTTCTGAATTTACTACAAACAAATTGTAGCAACAGTTATCGCTGTGTGCGATTAAATTACTTTTCATAGCCTTTTGTGTGAGCTCGGTAAACAATAAGTGAGCACCAATCGTTTTTGAGCGGTGTTTTGCAAGTATGATCACAAGAATCACAAGATTCCCTCAAAATATTTGATGCGTTCAACTACTGTAGATTTCGATGGTTAGTGCGATAAAAGGAATCGCAAAACGCGAAATGAAACGCATCAGTGATATAAGGGAATATAGTCTAGGTTTGTCTTTTATCGCATGCATTAGCTTATTAGTTTTTATGTTCCCACGTAAATTGTCTCAGACATTTCATTATCCAGTTCAATCGCATGGTTCACACATGCCGAGTTCAGCCTCGAGAAATTTTCCCTTTACATCGGGACATCGTTGAGCAAGATTGTTGTCATTCTTAAGAAGTAGGATACCGAACTGAGTGACTGAACGTCGGATTTTGTCAGGAAACTTATTTGCACGCGTTTTATAACATTTCATGGACACTTCTGTCATACATTATAATACTATTTTTATTGTATTGCGTGAAATCGTTCCTCTTTGGAGGAACGTTTCTTGAAGTATATCAATGTACAAATGGAGCTGTCAAGCAGAATTGTATAAAAAATGAACCAGTGGCGGATACTTGGATATCAATGTGCTGTTTCAATGCCAAATTCGATTCAGCCGTTAAAGCACGTAACGGAAGAAATGTTTTTCTAGCTGTACGTCTAGAATGTCTCGGGGAGAAAATGTTACTGCTTTGTGAAAAGTTGAGTACTCTCCATGAGACAATTATTTTACCAAGATTTTGATGGTACTCGTTACGTGACTGTTGTGTTGAGAAAAACTTTGGGTAACGGTCAATTTCGGCTTTTGTTTTCATCGGACTGCATGAATTTGATGGTCACTAAGTTTTATTATTGGTGAGAAACTTATTTAAAGTTAATGTCGTTCAGCTCACGTCGTCTTCTCGTGAGCTGGCGAATCTTTCTTGCCAAGTTGGTTAGTTTATTTCCTAGCAGTTTCTTTAGCATTGACACTGGGGTACTGAAATTATTGATCCCCTTCAACACTTGGTGTCGATGTTACGAATTTGTCTTTGATGAAGAATATTTTAAAGCATTGTTTGTTGTATGCCATTTGAATCTATCATGTCTATCGTTTTGAACTGTTGTGCAGACGTTGTGCACCGCATGTGAAAAAAACGGACAGCGATCGATCGGAGGGACTGTTCAGGGAAGGTCATCGGGGATTTGAGACTGAATCTGTTTGCCACACAATCTAAGGCCCCTAGTGATAAGCGTATCACTGCCATCCGATGATACATCTCTAGAATCCGCCCACTACTACTGTCACACGTAAACTTAAATAGTCAGTTTTGGGATTGATTAGACAATCAAGGCGTTGACAGTGACTGAATAAATTGCTTCATGTTTTTGGAAAATCAAACCAGCCCGATATTTCCAATTTTGGAGCTCTCGAGAACTATCAAAACCAATCATGGTGGTAATACGTAGACTGAAATATTTCTTTACGAAGTGAGTGCGTGTGTATATGTGTGTATGCGCGTGTTAACCTATTATTTATTCATCATATATTTATGTATGCCATTGTTGATCCAATAGACGTTTCGCAACCAATCATTGTTTATTCACATTTGTTCATATGGTAAGCATAAAACAAGGATTCGAAATGCGAACTAATTTATCACATGGTAATGAGAATGGGGAATGATCTTCATTTGGTTTGGTGATAGTGAATCGCGGTGAACCCGTTTCTGCGACCGAAATCATTATCGGAATAACATTCGATTCATTCACTGATCAGTAAACCAATTACGAAATGCATTTATCACAACTGCAGTTGAGACTCGTTCCTGACAGAGTTATTGAAGTGCTTCTTAAAATGCTATATTTGAATCACTTGATGTAGCAGCCTCGTTTTCTGATGACGAACGTGAATGGTTTTGTTTGATTTTATAAGCTTCTGACATAATTTCGAAATGTTCGGTGTTTTGTTTTTAGCCTTCAGTGGCAATAATAAAAATGGATAATACAAGCACGCTGACGCCAGATTTAGATATCGAAGATCCAATGACCGTTATAGTGATTTTCGCAAAGCGGTTTTGACCTGGGGAGTTCGCAGTCTTCCATGGGACTGGTCAGATGTGCACGGCTGAGGAACGCGCTCACGGGTGGTCAACAGTTAGCACAACGTTGACGGCATGGAAATTCACGTCTTCTGGAAGCAATGACAGTTACTATTAGGACATCGATATTTTTGCTATTATAGTCATCGTACACTGTGAATCTGTTATTGTGCCAGTTCATGAGAAAGGTGACAGATCCTCTTGTGAAAACCACAGAGGAATTATCTTGGTAAGTATCGCAACGGAACTGCTCACCGGACTTATTCTACACGGATTATCCAGGGCCCGCGAAATGTGTGCGCGTGAGAACCAAGCAGGCTTTAGACCCGATCGTGGTTTTATCGACCACACCTTTACCCTTCGACAAATCTTACAGAACAGAAAAACATCCCCCGTAGAGACACAGTCTCTGTATCTCTGGGTCTGAAAGTGGCGTTCGACTCAGTCGACCGCGCAGTTCTCTGGCACCGCCTCCCATTGGAGGAAGTGTCAAGGGAATTTATTTCTTTTTTCCAATGATTCAATGCAAACAGCGGAATCCGAGTTCGTGCTCACGGCGATCTTTCACCCGAGTTCATCACAAAAGTGGTATTCGTCAGGGTTGCTCTCTTTTGCTTTTTCGCTTCAATTTTGTAATTGAATTGTTTCTTGCCATAGCCCTATCCTCGTGTGAGAATAGCGGCATCGATCTTTGCTCAGGCAGTAAACTGCCTGACCTGGAATACGTAGAGGATTTTATTCTTCTGAGTGAAGATCCAAGTAAGTAGCAATCGCTGTTAGATAACCTAAAAAAGAGCGTATGAATGTTTGGACTGCGTTTTGCACCTTCAAAGTGTAAAATGCTGCTGCAGGACTGGACTGGCTCAACACCGAACCTTGTATTGGCAGAGGAAGCTCTAGGTGAAGTTGAAAATTTTTTTACCTTGTCAGTTAAATCTTACCAGGTTTACAGATACCGGATGAATTGTCATCGCGTGTGCAGAAGGCGCATTTGGATTTTGTCAACCTCCGTCATCCGTGGCGTCGGCGTGACATCTGATTGTCTGTTAAGGGTAGAGTGTACACTGCGGTGATTAAGTCCGTTTTTTATACGGCTCATATAGATGGCCGTTAAGGACAAAAGAAAGGCAAAGACCGTCGGTGTTCGAGCACCAAGGTCCCCGTGTCATTACCCAAATATGATGAGAGCACCGTATCCGCAATGCTGAGGTTAGATGTCGGGTGTTGGGTACCAGAAGTCAGTCTCTTTATCAATTACTGAACTTAGACAGGCTAAGATTGCTGAGACATGTGTCAGGCATGCCCACCGATAAGCATCCTCGAGGTACACTGTTCCGTGAGACAGTTAGTGGTTGGAGGGTAGGTCGAGGTGGTCAGTCCATGACATGGCAAAATGGTATGAAACCCTTAACCATTGTGCCTGGCCAAGTAGGGTATGTAAGACTTCCAAGTTTGGGTTCATGCGATCCGCCTGCCAATTGGTTAGAGACAGGAAGTTATATGACTAAATGTCGCGGCTAGTGGCGTAGTTACACTCGAACTTCTTCTTTGTCTTCACGATTTCTGCTTATTATTTTAGTTTCGAGATGTTTTTCATTTTATTGTTCTATTGCTTTTGCTTTTTACTTGACGATGCTGGAAGGTAGCAACTGAAACCAGAGCACGTAAATGCGGAGATAATGGTTGAATAAACGGAACTGACTGAGATCAACATTGGGCAGTATGCTTTAAGATATTTTAAATTTGGGCCTTGATTTCGTCCATTCTAATGTTGTGTGCTTCGGTTGGTCCGACTGTTGTTCAATAAGTGATTTTTTTTGCTAACTAGAGAAGCACGGTAGAATGTTGCCCTAGGTGGGCGGAGCCGAAGTGTACTTTGGCCTAGAGGTATATTTGCACATGTTTCGGAAATGTCCCACCTGGTGTCGTTAACCTCATCAAGTATCTCCCATTTTCGAGGAAATCTGAAATGAGTATCTAATAGAAGCTCAATGCGAAATCAAAAAAGGAAAACAGGTTGAACATATCACGTGCACACCGCCGTTTACTTGCGACGCTCACAATAATAAGTCCCAGCTGAAGCTAATAGGCACTAGGTGAAATTGCTAAATGATCCAAATTGTAAGGATCCGCACCCTGGGGGAGGTCACTTCGGTCGTTTTCACAATTCAAATATGCAAAATTCGTGCAGTAATCCTAATTAGTTTACCGGCGCATTGCACAGATCCCTAGTCACCGTTTTTTTAAAGAAAAGAGTACAATTGTAAACAGGAATGAAGTAAACACTACGCGATGAGTAGACGAGCATATAAACACACTTTCATTTTTGTTAATTAAACTAAAAACATACTTTTCAAATTTAAACCGTGCATCTTTTATCCACTTTGTCGCCTTAGAATAGTGATAAAATGATATAAATACAATGGTAAATACGATGAGTTAACCGAATTCCACCAATTTATTTACTGACACTGTTTTCATAACACTGAGGAAACGGTGTGTTATCAAGAGATTGTTGACCGTTTATCAGGTCAGACATTTGAGCTTCCGGCGTCATCGGATACGCCAAATCATGGATAAGATCTCATTGAGGGACATCGACCCCAATAAGTCCCATTTTATGTGAATCCAGGTCATTAGTTCTCGAGCTCTGCTTAATTATCCGCAAGAGATGGTTGTTCGCCACGTCGTACTTGGATTAATCGTAACTCATAATCAATGGCTTTCTAGATGTTAATCCAAATCATGAGCTACCGAAACGTCATTTTGTCTTTAGCACGTTCGTTTGAAATAAGCACGATAAATGTGCTTCATCTAAGTGAGTTCATTACTCAGCGTATGGCCGTTTGTTTCGAACATTGGCTTCTTTGTACAACATTGACATATGATACTGGGTTCCGAGGCACCTAGAGCAATAAACGATGGCTAATTAGGAAATTGTATACTTCACAGCGTATATTTCGTTTCCAAGATTTAAAACGATGTAGCATGAACTTTCAGTAACCGTTTAAACAAAGCAATAGCAGCATCATGCTTTGCTCAGGTACAACCGAGCAGCGTAAACTCCTCGAATGGAAAAAATAACTAACTCTTCACGTGATGGAGCTTCGTCAGTTAGGAGCCGTAAATTCGGCTCTCAATTGTAATGGGGTCTGTACATGCCTAAGGTTATCCTAAAGCAACACATAGCCTAATTGAAGAAGTTAGTCGGTAATCTGAAGCTGCTTCTCAGACAGGTTAGTGAGAATTTTTTATTCGTGATCCATAAATGTATGAAAGCTATGATTTAGCAATTCAGTCGTTTAGAAAGTAAGATTTGGGTTGAGTGCGTCCACCCACTGGATTATTTAAGATTCTTAAAGAAGTAACCAAGAGTTTCAAACAAAAGCAAGTCACTATCCGACCTGAATCTGTTTATTGACAGGGAAACTATTCGGGACCGGTCGAAGTCGACATATGTTTCATTCTTCTACCATTATTTCTGGAGGACTTGGTTTTATCTGATTTACGACCTTCATTCGTACTTTGCCGCCTATTTCTATCCAACTAGAATCCTTTTTAGCTGTGATGAACAGATTCACTACAGTTAAGTCACAAATCTAATTTTCTATGCATTGTCCAGAGTGGGAGGTGACTCCTGTCATTAAGAAGAATGTCAGCAATAAAAAACGGTCCGTAAAAAATGAACGTCTGTGACACGTTTGACTCTCGTTGATGATTTGTTTGTAGGCCACAAAATCGACCAATGCCGATGTTCAGCATCTTTTATTTTGATTCACCTTCTCGTTTATATTTTTATTTCACTTGTGAATTTCAAAATTGCCTTTTGAAAGGTTACCGGCTGTGACTGAAATGTCGGCTAGTTATAATCTTTTCTCCGACAATCCCGTATTGTTGACATTTAAGTTTTTCTTGTCAAATTCCTTATGTTGTTTTCCAAATATATTGCTTTTGTTTATGTAATCGATGCTTTACGTAAATCTACCAATGCGTTTCACCATTCGTGTATCATGGAACACCAGTCATAAGTCAACAGAAATTTCTGTTACTCTTTCCACATATTTGCTATTACAACGAATGTCTAAATTTCGCATACGTTGGCTCATATGCAAGCCAGATTTAAATCTGTTTTCACAATGTTCAGTGCAACCTGCATATCAGCCTGTTTGACCTGAGTGATATCAGTCTTTCAGATCTAACGAAGTCATTTTTCAATCAATAGCATTAAAGTAAATGGGACCCGATACATTTGCCCGGGATTTAGTATCGATGTCATTATCAACAACACTGGCACATCTGTGCATATGGCGGAGTTCCATCAGTGGCGATCAGGGGGGATTGTGTTCTTACGTAAATGTGTGTGTAATTCCGTTATCTGGGCAGCTTTTTATCATATTCCCTTTTCACCCTGAATATGGTTCCGAGATTAAGTGAAAATTAGTCCTTTTTACATTGCAGTTCACTTCACACTACATAACACAAAGACAGTATTTCCATGTCCTTCTACGGGACATATTTCCTTTTCGTCAAAACAAATACGGACGCGCTCACTGAGTGAATCACGCACATTAGAGAATTTTTTTCAATACGTTCCACTCTATCATTCCATACAAATAGAGTGACATCTGTAAGCAATGAACACCGCTATCCCTCTACAAGACAGGGTTCACTGAAATTCAATAAAATCCTAATGTGCACTAAACTAGGAAGACAGTGATGGACAGGAAACATCACCGAAAACAGCCGTCCTGATCGCTGCCCTATCATCATCACTGCCACCAGACCAACCAGATTTCGTCAAATTCCAAATATTGTTTAAGCTGCCTACTCAGTGCTTCTGTCAGGCTTGCATACGTTACTCAGCATCAGACAACTGATTCAAAGGTCATATTTTTCTTTCTTCACGAAATAATTTCTTATTTTCCCATATTTATCTCATCCGCTCCGCATCTGCATTTTTTACCAGGTCAAAATCTTGGCTATGGATTTGTGAACTACATTCACTCGAAGGATGCGGAACGTGCAATTGCCACTTTGAACAGATTACAATTACAAAATAAAACAATCAAAGTGAGTCTTCATCACACTGGTCCCGTAAAGGGTTTGTAACTAGGATCCACTCGTGGCCCTGTGTGATTGAACACATATTGATGGATTTTGTCAGACGTGAATAATCTGTCTGGTCCTCCGTTTAGTGCTCCAGCTCTCTTTTTCGTTGCATACACTTTACCGATGGCTGTATGATGATACTTGATAAGACAATCGCTCCAGATGGGATTTTTTCTGGATCACGAATCGGGAAATGTGTATACACTAAACATTTTTACCATTGTTTTCCGCCTCATGTATTGTCAAAATTCCATCCACAATTCAAAATGTGTGATGTTTTGCTATTACAATCGATATTATATCGCACATTAGATGCATCGACGACTCAACTGGAATAGTGAAACCGTCCCATTGTTACGCCAATGAACCTGCTGATCTGTTGATGACAATGATGCTTTGAAATAATATATTGTAGTGGCCGAAACGGCCCACATGAAGTAAGCATCTTTCGACTGCTGTCGTGGAAACCTGACAGATTGGGTTTGCTTATGCGAATGATAACAGTCTGCTTTGGAGAATAATAAATAATAGACAAAGTAACCACGAAACTGCTTTTGAGTGGATCGGTCGCAATGAACCTCGCAAGAGTTTAAAATAGACATCTCGATCGGCGAACATGGTTTGTTTGTCGAAAGTTTCCTCAGGCCAGTGCTGGCTTCTGACTCGATGTCCCCACATGCCATTATTTAATGTGACATTTCAGTATATCGTACACCAGTTTTGGTGGAATTAATTTAATTCGTAGTCGTTAACCAATACCACATTTTCACAATAATGTTATGGTTTCCTCTTGTAAGTTCATTGGGAATTGTGACTGAATAGATCACTCTGCGGGTCACGTTGGACGAATAAACAAATCAAAACCAATAAGAACGATTTTATTTGTAAAATTGAATTATTAAGCTCTGTATTTTACTTTGATGTGTTTGACCGACCGGTGAATAATGTATATATATATATATATATATATATATATATATATATATATATATATATATATATATATATATATTCCATCAGCTTCAAATGAAGCACCTTGCCAACGCTGCAAAATCAGTTGCAAAACCAAGAGAGCGGGAGTAGAACACAAGGAAAACAAATAATTAGTTAAAAAATCAGATGCTGTGATCTTTTTCACCGCACGCTTTGATTTTTGTTATCATTTTGTTTGTCGGAATGGTCAATTTCTATCTACAGGACACGAGAGTTTGACAGACAGACCACATTTATGTAATGAGCCACGTCCCTCAACTTCTCTAACCAGCGACTGTCCTCCTCCCTTGGACCCCGACCAAGTAGGCGGGAAGCACCAAGAGAAGCAAAAAACCGATGTTAGCTTCTTCATACCTCAATGCAAGTCGTAGCCCGACCGCAGCGTCATTCCTTCCAGCCTTATCCAGCGCTTGCAAACAGAGCGTGCAAAGGCGGACGATGGGCTAGCATTCGTAGATATGACCGAGCCACCGGAGGTGGTGCAGAATGGTCGCTTCGACAAGAGGGCGGCTATCTGTGCTTAACACACGACGGCGCACCTCGTCATTGCTCACTTGATGGTCACACTAAACGCGAGCACTGTTTCGGAGAGATCGGGTTTCGGACACAGAAAGACGCCGAGCATCCTCAAAGCGAAGTTGTTAGGTCTGACAGCTGTTTTTTTGAGTAGATAAAGTGCCCGCGTATTTCATGTGATTCTGTCGGCCGTTTCGTTCAATTTTCCAATTATTCGCTGTCTCTGCTTTGCACATGTTTGTAAACTATGCCTTCAAAATTTATAACCAAGGCTAGAGATTCGAAAGAGTTCATGACATTTACACGTGATTCATCTTCGTTGAAATCGAACTCCCACTTGTAACTGTGATCTAACCTATCACGGTTTGAATCATTTTGTCTATAATTTCGGTAATTGCATTGATCACAGATCAAGCTACAACACGAAATTATCTTTGGTACTAGTTTTTCCCCCTTTCATGACACCACTTGACAGAAAGGAAGGCTTTTTCGATTTTCACCTGTTTAGCCTGATCACAATCTGATCTGAATCTAATTAATATGCTGAACCTTCGTCTCCAAGGTGATGATATCTCAGTATGAGGACTTGGGACATGGAAAGCTTTCGATTAACAGCCTTCGTTCTCACTAGGACAGCATAATAAACACAAATCTTTCCATCAAAGGACATTTATCTCCTCGATTTGTACGAAGCCATTTGCTTAAATCCGATAAATCAGGCCAACATGTGAACACAAGGCAACCTTTCATTTCAAGACGTAATAATAATGGGTGAAATCGCAACGGAATCATATGGACCGTGCATGGACGAGGAGTTTATTTTTCGATTCACTCAGTGATTCCTTCAAAGTTATTTCGTCGGTTAAGGCGGCCAACTCTGAGAATGAGGACATATGATCTGAAGTATGCATTTACGACATGAGTAGTGTGGTATTTTATTCGCATAAGAGGACCGATTTCCCGCAGAATCACACGAACGATATCGCGTTTGTGATTGATCGTCAGGTTATGGTCCCCGATAGTGTTTTTTCTAATGTTCGGTATACTTGAGCCGATTATTTTTGAGCTGTGATCTGTTTTTCATCGAATGTTGTGTATCTGGGATGGGAGTTCATTTTTAAATCACACGATGATTCGTGCAAAAATATTTCGTCGGGTAACATTGCTAATCATCAGGACGAGGACGCGTGGTTTGAAGTGTGGCTTGAGAATGCGAGTAGCGTTGTTTTGTATTTGAATGACAGGACAGAACTTCCCGGGTAGGCACAACCAACGTCGCGTTTGTCGCGGATCATCAAGTGATCGTACGCGATGCAGTTCTACCCAGCCATCGTTAAACTTGGCACTCTTATGAAGCATGCATGGTCGAGGAGTCCATTTTCTGAACCACACAATTATTCATGCAAGTAATTTCGTCGGTCAGCACCGCTGACACTCAGAACGAGAACACATTTTCCGAAGTATGATTTTCCGGCGTTAGTAATATGGTATTGCATCTGGAGGGGAGAACTGAATTTTTCGGGCAGCATACGAACGGTTTGGCGGTGATTATCGCTCATTAGGTATAAGTAACCGGTGCTGTTTCAACGATTCATCGGCACCCCACAGTTGGCTCACAGCTGTAATCTGGTTCGAGTCGTATGGAAAGTGCATGGACGCGAAGTTCACTTTTCCAACCACTCGATGATTTTACCAATGGTATTTCGCGTCTACATAAGGCGCATTTGGATTTTGTCAACCTCCGTCATCCGTGGCGTCGGCTTGACATCTGATTGTCTGTTAAGGGTAGAGTGTACACTGCGGTGATTAAGTCCGTTTTTTATACGGCTCATATAGATGGCCGTTAAGGACAAAAGAAAGGCAAAGACCGTCGGTGTTCGAGCACCAAGGTCCCCGTGTCATTACCCAAATATGATGAGAGCACCGTATCCGCAATGCTGAGGTTAGATGTCGGGTGTTGGGTACCAGAAGTCAGTCTCTTTATCAATTACTGAACTTAGACAGGCTAAGATTGCTGAGACATGTGTCAGGCATGCCCACCGATAAGCATCCTCGAGGTACACTGTTCCGTGAGACAGTTAGTGGTTGGAGGGTAGGTCGAGGTGGTCAGTCCATGACATGGCAAAATGGTATGAAACCCTTAACCAGGAGTCCATTTTTCGAATCACACAATGGTTCTTGCGCGGGCATTTCATCGGTTAAGACGGTTGACCTTCAGAACAAGGACACTTGGTCCACAATAGAGATTTACAATATGAGCAGTACAGTATTGTATTTGGGAGAAGGGACAGAATTTCCCTGTAGGGAAACGACTGATTTCGAGTTTCTGGCGGATCACCAGGTAATCGTGCTCGTTACTAATCTCTCTAATAAGGGGTACACGTCAGCGCTCTACAGTTTGTTTACAGCTGTAATCTGATTTGATATGTATGTTGTGTGCATGGACGAGGAATCTATTCTTCTGATGTTTGTGATTCTTGCAAAGCTATTTTATCGAATAACACGGCCAACCTTAAGAATCAAGATACGTGATCCAAAGCTTAGATTTAGGACGTGAGTAGTATGGTATTTTATTCGCATGAGTGTACAGGATTTTCCCATAAGCACACAACCGATTTCTCGTTTGTGCCAGATCATTATATGATCGTACCCGGTACCGTTCCACCGAATCCACGTTGTACTTGATCATTTTACAGTTGGTTTACATCCGTAATCTCATTTCAATTGTATGGAGCGTGCATAGGTGAGGAGTCTACTTTTCGAGGCACTTGATGGTATTTGCAAAGATATTTAGTCGGTGAAGGCGGCTGACTTTCTAAACGAGAACTCATGGTTTGACGTTTGGATTTACCATATCAGTAGTATGATATTGTATCTGGATGAGAAGACTGAATTTCCCCGGAAGCGCACGACGGTTTCGGAGGTTATTGCACTTGCTCAGGTGAACGTACTCCATCCTGCTTGGCCAATATTTCCTAAAGTTGATTGCTCCGCAGTTGCTTCACTGTTGAAATGGGATTTCAGCCCTGTGGAGTGTGCATCGATGAGGAGTCCATTTTTCCAATCGCACGGTTTTTCTTGCAAGATTATTTCGTCGGTCAAGACGTCTAACCTTCAGAACGGGGACTCATGTTTCGAAGTATGGCTTTACGACATCTATAGTATATTATCCTGTTTGGATGACAGAACAAAATTACCCTGGAAGCATACGATCAGTTTGGCGGTGATTGAGGCTCTTCAGATATGCGTACCTGTTACTCTCCTGTCGATTTATTGCTATAGTGGGACACTCCACATGTGGTTTGCAGCTGTAATGGGATTTGATTATTTGAGGTATGCAAGAACGAGTAATTCACTTTTCTAACTACAAGGTGGTACTTGCAGAGTTATTTCGTCTGTTATTACAGCTTACCTTCAGAACGAGGACACGTGGTCTGACATATGGATTTACGTCGTGAGTAGTATGGTATTGTATTTGAGAGATTACAGATTTTCCCAGAAAGCATACGACAGGGTTTGCAGTTGTTGCCAATCATCAGGTATGAATATCCGCTACTCTTCTGTAGAGTCATCTCTGTGTTCGCGCAATCCGAAGTTAGTTAACAGCTGTAATCTCATTTGATTCGAATGTTGAGTGCATGCACGAGGAGTCCCTGTTTTGAATCACAGTGATTCTTTTAAAGGTATTTCGTCGGTTGCCAGAGGCAACCTTCAGAACGAGGACACGCGCTTGGAAGTATAGATCTACAAGATGACTAGTATGTGTTGTCTTTAGATGAGGGAACAGAATTTTCCCCGAAATCACAGGCGACCGGTTTTACGGTTGCTGCTGCTCATCGGGTATGCTTATGCGAAACTGTTCTGTGGAAAAATCGCTATGCTTGACAAATACTGAGTTTGATTGTGACTGTCATCTGATTTGAATCGTATAACGTGTGCACGGATGAGGAATCCATCACTTGTAGATCGTTTCTAATTTATTCCTTTGGCTCTGATGGTTTTCCTTCACCGTTTTTATTCGTTTAATATTCTCCGCCCGTTGTGTCCAAACGGGGGATTCAGTTCGTGCTAACTGGGGCCAGTCTGAACGTCGGTTTTCGCACACATTGCACTAATTCATGATCTGAGTGGCACGTCACTTCTTCCAGCCACTACTTTGTAGCGCACATAGCTCACGAAATGGTAATTGATGGAGTAACTGATAATTGCTTGTACGCATCATCCGCCTGTGTCTGTGTGGGTTCATGTGCGTGTACTCACGCTGTTTGGGTAGACCCATTTCGAAGGTTGCGAAATGTGTTCCGCGCGAGCACTCTGTTGACCCTGATTTCGACGGGTGTGGGAAAACTGCGTTAGTGAAAAATGTGATACACGAATCCCGTGAATGACCTGGGCGACTTCAGTGAATGCGTAATTTGGTTGTTCACATAAGCAAAGCTGATTCCAATCAACATACGTTTTTGCAAGCATTCCTATTGAATAATGGGGTAATTATCTAGATCGCCATAGCAAAGGACGTTTGGAAACTTTCGACTGTGCCCAGTAGGTACTGAAGTCGGCTGGAGTTACTGAAAGGAGTCAAAAGCATGGGTAAGATCTTTGTTCCACCTTTTGGTGCTGGATGCTCACGGTTGATCGAAAGGTCAGTATTGCGGAGGCAGAAGTTTACACGAATACATTTCGCGCTGATACCTCTAAAATCACTGTTCTCGATGATCTGTATACTAGTTTAGGCACCTGTATGCGTGATTAGAGGAGCGCTAAAACGACAGGCTTAGAAACGGTGATGTGGTGCATCCAGTGTTTCCGTACTCAGACGTTTTTTATCCCATTAAAACCAAATATTTAGACCCCTCTTGTTGGTGTTATTTACGATGGACTGTCATCCGTCTTATCACGCAACGCGGTTATCGAGCCGGGGTGAAGAATGGAGGCGTAGAGATATGCAGTTAACAAGAGGAAAATGTGAACTAATGAACAAAGAGACTACAAACTGGCGTATTTGACTCTCGTCATTCTCATCGGAATGGATAGATATTCTATCATTTTCCGGTTGAAAACTCAAAGATACAGCCTTGAGTCATAAACAGAGGTTGTCTTTTTATGATCCTCTTTCACGCTTGAACGTTTTAAAATGCATACGTGCACAAGCAGTCAGCTAATGTGAACATCGCAATTCCAATTTTGTGTTGTCCTCTCCATCTGACGTAAGTTATTTTTTTGTTTATATCAACGGTCACAAACACAGCATTTACCAATATACGCTCCACTTTTGCTTCAGTTGAACCACAATCAGCCATCAAAATGCACTTATCCGTCCAGACTGTTTCAGTATGCCGATCCCCTTGTGTGTCCACCAGGTTGCCACTGAAAGTCCCTGTTACTCAGCAGTGTTTCATTTATCTACCGAATAATCTTACTTTTAGTAGATAGCTTGTCCTACATTTTTCAACGGTCAGCTGATCAATGAAGATTCGTGGGAACATGGTACAGTGGTTTGTTTGGATTTGTCAGTTGCAGTGTGTGTCTGTCGAGTCCCCTCCGATCGTGTGTGTATGATATCCGAAGTACTACGCAGAAACTATTATAAAGGGAGCTGCTCTGGATGTGTGGATATCAAAATAGTGTTTTGTGCGGAAAGCTTTTTGGAATTACCCATTCTGATTGTGAACTTGCTTGTTGCTTTTATTTGATATCTTCGTCCGTGGGTTTATAATGCTTAGAGATCATCCATTCAGCCACAATATCACAATGAACGTTATCTTTCACATCGTACTCATCGAAGCTTTGCCAATTAAGTACTGAAACAACCCAACTTAGCCTAAAAAAAGGCGGCAGAGGGATGGATGGTGATGTTCTTATATAAAGGATATTCTCACGTGTTCCTTATTTGATATGGAATCCGTGCAAGCAAAAACAAGACGTTCATAAAGAAAGACGTGGAAATTTTCCCTCGTTCAGTTTCGCAGTTGCGCAAATGGCTTGCCCTCACCTGTTCGAGTGTGCGTGTTAGTGTATGTACCTCACCGAAACTGATTTTCATTCGCACTTCCTATCTACTTGACTCAGAAGTCTTCTAAGGAGCTTACCGTTTATTGGCATATAAGAACGGATAGAGGCATATTGTAATATTGTTCGGTCGGTTAATTTCGTACATACAATGGCTTATGTGAAATGTTGCGAACACCGTGCAACACTGCTCTACAACTGCTAAGTGAAATCAGACTTATAAATGGATAAACAAATAATCGTATCAAGAAATGTCGTAATGACTTGTGGGTTGATTGATCACCGAAAAAATCATCGAGTAACTGGATAGCTGATTAATGAACCAATTGGATTATCAGTCGACTGGTCGATCGATTGGTGGATTAAGCAGACAAGTTAGATTGATGAATAAAAACGTGGACGCTCATTTTCAAGACATTTTATGTCATATGTGTCGTTTCGTTGCTTACGTTCATTTGTCAGTAAATTTTCTATTTTAGTAATAAGGTGAAACAGCTTTATTTTTCATCAAACATGTTTGAGTACACATAACGTCATGACCCATGTAAATTACGTTTGATTGTTAGCAGTTTTGAAAAAACCAGGCAGGGATAAGTAGGACATCTTCTGCCCAAACTACTCTGATCGCGTCTCCGCTACTGCCTCATTCAGTGTGGGAAAGTATTTTATTGCAAAATCGAAATGGTGTTATATCAACTAATATAAAGTACGTCCTTCAGTGCATAATAGAAAATCTTAGGAGTAAAGTAACATCTTGGCATCAGACCACGATGAGTTGTGCTAACTCAACGATTGTGTAACGCAGACTGTGACGCTAGATTGGATAAACCAGGAAGTGAATGTATTTTGGATGCTTTGTTCAGTTACCTGAAACAGGGTCACCTTGCTTAGATCATAACATTTACCACAAACGTCATATACCGTACTGGCGTGGGTGCCATCGACATGTCTATACACCCGTCATTTTGAGTGCTCATCCTCTTTTTTACGTTAAGCGTGAATACTATTATCATTAGCTGCTTTGCGCAGAATTTAGCTTGCCATACAAAATGACCACGTGATCGGTCTTATGGCGTGGTTCTCTTCAGTCAACAGAATACACAGTAGAAAATGTCATTTGATTCAGGGCTATAAGGAATTACTATACATAACAATTGGTTTACAATGAATAATCCACTACTTGCACCGAAGGCAGTTTGACTTTTGGAAACTTAACAACCCGATTGTCGTATCTAGTGGGAAATCCAATACACACTGCAGGAGAATAATCAGCGAAGGAGCTAATAGATCCACACGACTGTTGGATACAGTATGAGGAAATTATTGTTTGGTCAATAAAGTTTATTTTTGCTGCACTTAACCATTCCACTTTGTATTTCTATTCATCGTGCAATGTAGCCGGGAATTATGAGAACTTATGCAAGCTCTAGCCCGCGAATAACACATCAAATAACATCCTACAAATTTGTTAAGAATCACAACTTTATTTAGACTTTGTTCACCGATTCGCTGACTTGTCTGTTCTATCATCCCACGTTTTGTTTCTCATTATAAACGTCTTGCGACATTTCATTTCCAGCTGAATTATATCTTGGGACAATAAATGAAACCTATGCGCTTATATGGGAGGTTATTGGTTTGATAAAATTAAAATAAACCGTAGGCTTTTTACAGCTGACAAAACACGCACATATGCATCAGTCCGGCATATGGATCTGGAATGTATCAGTCATTTAACCATCTAATGAGATGACATTGCTCCGAATACCTCTGTGAGCGTGCGAGTTACAATTTTGAGAGCATTGTGTCTAGTATCCCCCTACACCTTCCCGTAAGATAGTTACTCAAACATGAATTGATTCGGCCTAAAAAAATACTTACATGCAGTACTGTTCCTTATCTTTTGTGACAACATCGTAGATTCGTGGTTTTACATTTTAATTTCCGGTGTATTTTCCACACATTCTCCATTTTAATAACTCCAGCCAAATCAATGCAAAAAGAAATGGATCATTATTTGCATAAAGTGTATCAATTTATTCGGGTCCCATCAAACGCTTCTGTTGAAGTCGGTTCCCCTGAAATCATCCTAAAATCAGATTGCATAGTCATCATGGCAGGCTGTTCCCTACCCTGAAGGGCACTTTGCTGACAATGGCAAACAGCCGACCCAGAATATCCCGTATAAATGCCTTTATGTCGCGAAATAAATGATTTCACGTCATTGAATCGGACATGACCACCTCACGTTATGCGCACTACGGAGACATCAGTAGATACCTCGTTACATCAACGACGCGGCATGCAATCATTTGGATGTGTGTACGTGGGTAGATATGTTTATGTGTCCTAGTTTTAAAACGGTCGACCGAGTGTCGTCTAATCCCATTTTGGCTGACCCCATTTTCAGACAGTGGAGTGCGAGACACACACGTATGCCGTTGTTTCTCCTCCATCCGCGCACATTCGAGTGTGGATTCCTACGTGCTTTAGCCGGGGCTTAACTGTTGTTTGACCTACACGTGGTTTGTTTTCCTCTGTGTGTGTTTCCCCGTTGTTGAGTAAACTGCGTATCTGGTGTTCCTTGGTTCGATGGCTCGAGAAATCTACGGCCAAACGTTTTATATAGTGTTTATCAGATTAGCAAGTGTGTATGCGTGCACGTGTATGCATATGATAGTCTCAACCACGGTCAGGCTAGCAGCGTGATCTCACGCTTGCGTACACGCATGTGTGTTTGTATGCGCTCTCGTTCGATGTGTTTCGACCGGCTCGAACCGCGTACCTCTATCGTACAAGCACACCAGCGCTGTAATTGCGTTAACATGCACGCGGTCTCGTGGACATAGAGGAGCGATGAGATCAGCAAGCAAGTCCGTCAGCACTGAAGCGGTCGGTGCCCTGGACGGGCCGACGTCCGTTATGAATGGTCCGTATATCTGCCTGCTGTTTTCTCAGTGAAAGTTATTTCTGTAATGATAGTTTTATCACATTTGAAACCATCCCTTTTGAAATTTTACGGTGACGAACATTTCAGCCCAAGATCGGCCTCACTTTCCGTAAATGAGGCATGGCAGTTTACTGGTAAACTATTCCATTTTTGTGCATTTTTGACGGTGATATTGACATAATCTATGCAATTCCCAGTGTAAACAACGGGATTTATTTTCAGTGTTAAAGGAGGCTCAATCTTGATCACAGTTTAAAAAAAATATTATTTCCATACGTAGTGTAAAACAGTCATCAGAAGGTAACTTGTGTCTGGTATAGCTGTTTGGCGCTCGAGTGATAATGACAATGTACAACAGAACCCAATAATCCCCATCCGGTAGTTTAATGCATCCCACCCCTATGAGAATTATGCAGAAACTTATCGAATCACTCTGTATACTAATGTTTTCTAATGCCAGCTGGTTACTGAAATAATCATGAGATTGTTGGGGAATAGGTACTCGTCTGTTAAAGTTCACGACCGGGGGCAGAGAGTCAACTAATTTACTTTCGTTTTAGTCAGCTTAAGGATAAATAATATTTATCGCCAGCAAACCAATTTCCTAAGGGTTTCCCCGGAGCTGGAGTCTTTGTTTAATTTACTTCAGCACTACGAATTATGAAAGGCAAAGAAAGACTGACTTAATTTTTACATAATGAGCGATACCGATAAACTGTTGATATGCAATAACGATCTAACCAGAATAAAACCGAATGCCGAAAGTTAGCAACTTATCGATCCGTATCGGACAGTTTGTTCAGGGTGTTAGTGGTCTACAAATTTAGCTCGAAAGGAGTCTACACCTTTTCCCATCCAGCTTTAGCCAAAACCCACAATCCTTTAGCCATGACCCACATTCCTTTAGCCACGACCTATCATCCTTTAGCCTTGACGCACAACCTTTAGCCATGCCGCTGCAAGCCAGTCAGGTCAAAAGTTTCGGAATATAATGACATCCAGAGATATTGGGACAATTTTTTATTTTTATTTTTTACAAAGATTGGTGTTGCAACACTAAGGGAACAAATGAGAAAGTGTGACGATCATATGTTGCGCAGTTGACCGTGGTAATGGTATCAAATGCTGCACCACAAATTGATTGGAGAAGGTTTAAACGATGTGCCCGTATCGTGGAACCATGTGGCACAACCCTTATTACTGTTGCAATTTCGGTGATAGTAATGGTGACAAATGGTGCAGCATAAATAGATCGATGACAATAATGCGAGTGTACTTACGATAACTGTGTGTATTTCTCTCGGAATTTTAACGTATCCACTTATCTAAAGGCTTAATGAAGCAAACCTTCATTTTGTTCCATCATATCAAGTTCTGATATTTGTTTATGTCTTGAAGTGCAGAACAGAGTACCGTTTGTTATATTGCAGATTTTACTTACAGGACTGCTTGTTTGTGACATTTTTCCTTTGCATGGGAAGACTCATTTTCCATTGGTTAATATCTCGTTCGGAGGCGGTCAGGTGATATAATCACACGGCTGCCGTTTGTGATAGTATTCGCCATACCTTATTTGGCACCGTACGCATCACTTCTTGACAATATGGAGAGCAATAATAGGGATGAGAAGAAAGGGTTGTACCGTTTCAGCAGCGCTGAAGATCGACGCAGGATGATCGAATACGCACGAAGCGGAGATGATTTAAGGGGCATTGCCAAACACCTCAACATTAAGATCAAAACCTGCCGTGCTATTGCATCTACAGATGGGGAAACGGCATTCACACCTGGGTCCTACAAGACGAAGTTCAACGATGAGTCTGTCAAGCATTTGTGTGAAGTGGTGGATGAAAACCCCACAAGCACATTGAGGCAGTTGAGGAAAAGGATGGAGCACAACAGTCAACAAGTCATCCATTGATCGATTGCTGGATGGGCTTCACTATTCAATTAAGAAGCTGACTATTCAACCAGTGGAACAAAATTCAGATGCAGTCAAATCCAAACGAGCAGAATATGCCGTTTGGCTGGCGACGATCAGGTACTGCAACTTTGAGGTTGTATATTGATGCGACCAACTACAACATATGATGTTGTCGCAGCTATAGGCTCTCAAAAGTAGGCAGTAAAGCCATCCGAATTGTACCGTCTAGTAAAGAATCTAATTTGAACATGTTAGCTTGTTCATATTTCGCCGATATCTCGAAGTATGAATGTCATACAAATATTACATGCCCTATTTTTAATGAGTTTCTCTCATAAATTTTTTTACAATGTCATTATATTCCGACACTTTTGACCTGACTGGCTTTCAGTAGGATGGCTAAAGGTTGTGCGTCAAGGCTGAATAATGATAAGTCACAGCTAAAGGAATGTGGGTTGTAGCTAACTGATTCTGAGTTTTTGCTAAAGCTTGGTAGGAAAAGGTGTAGTAGTAAATGGTTAACACTGAGAAATACTTAGGGAACAATTTTGGGTCGCTGAAATAATGTCAGCATTCGCAAGTTTAATTCCGATGATGGTGATAATGAGGAGTCAAATTGTCTGAACATTTCTCTAGATGGCAAGGGCACTGGTGCTAAGATACGGTCGGCGGAAACACAAGATTTGAGCTTTGTGCTGCCCCAACTTGGTGTGCTCATGCTAATCAAGATACAACTTTGGTATACTGTCATACGTGGTTACTTGAAATATGTCACAGAAGTTGTGTTATAGAATCCGCTGCTTCATTTCCATTTCGGTTTTTCCGAATCGGTAACCTCACGCTTCTGTGCTCTGGTTTTGGGTGCTAACTTTCTGCACATCTGCACTCGGCGGAGCTTGAAATGAGCCTTTCCCGCTATGATCGTTAGATTTCGTCAGAACGCAGTCGCAAGTGACATGGATCAGTGAACACGATGACTAAACTGAATATAATTCCAACTAACAGAATCAAATAAAGTGAAATACAGTTTCGAGAGGAAAACATGGTCAACCGCAGGTGCTGATCTTTTTGTATATTGTTCCAAACGAGCACGTACCTACAGATCTCTCAGATCTGAACCATGATGTGTACCACTTCTTACTAAACCACTTTCAGTTAGTTTCCAAATCATTTTCTCCTATGTCACGTACTAAGCAATCTAACCCGCTTTGCATTGAGTACTCTCCATATTCGAAAACAACCTACTCCATTGCCGGCCAGAGATATGTACATTGTTCTTCTCACTCAGCGGTAACATAGAAATGTATTTCCCGATCGCAAGTAGTCATCGCTGTAAGTCTAACCACAAAATCGTTCATTCCGTTTTCTTTCCTAATGCACAGAATGCGATTTAACACTGTTCAGTATCACAGTACTGTAGAGTATTCAGTCTGCAAAACACCCGACTGTATCACTGTTTTCCATGTGCACGCATTTCTGACAACTCAGTGTGAACTTCATATTCCTAATGAATTAGCAATCATGACAACCCTGATGCTTAGGGTTATTTGTGTTGGCAGTCGATGTGCGTCCAACGGATTGTAAAACTCAAATAACGGAAGTGGTGACTCAACGCACTTCAGAAGCAGCTCCACACTGACAATCGGATAGAAGCTATGCTGTCATTTCACTAATGAGGTTTCTGTATCCGGAATGAATGTCATCAACCATTTGGCCGGTTGCACACGAAAGGAGAGTATACAAAGATTAAAGTCGTTCGCTAATTAGACTGTTTAGTGGATTTTGGCAAGTAAACATGAGATAGAGCATGGGTGGTATTGAGGCGTGTGCTGCTTCTATATGTGAACTTCAATGCAACTGGGACTGAACAGCACTTCTATGGTGATTTTTTCGGAATAAATTTGAGCAACATTATACTTCCCGGTTGGAATCAGTCCTATCATTTCCGTTGAGATTAATTAACATTGCATATTGGTGTTTTTATCTATTTTTGCATGATTCTAGCACCAATCATGAAGCTCTTTTCGTTTTCTCCATCTGGTTTTCTGCACGTTGATCGTTCTCGTTCAATGATCACTCAATTCACGTGGATAAATGTTGTCAGGTTTCTCTGGCCCGTCCTAGTTCGGAATCTATCAAGGGCGCTAATCTTTACATATCCGGTCTACCTGTTTCCATGTCCCAACAACAACTCGAGGAATTGTTCAGTTCTTGTGGTCGTATTATCACATCCCGGATTCTGTATGATAGTAATACGGGTGAGTCACTAGTGTTTGTTTGTGATCACGAAGTTTGCAAGAATATCTGACGGCTAAGATTGATCTTGAACTGTTGTAAGTTATTGGCAATTCAGAACGTATTCTCTTAATTTCTCTTTTTACATAGTAATCAGTGATTTATGATGGTGTCAGATATGTGCTACTTCTATTCAACGATAACTACAATTAAGCAACCTTGCTTTATGACCTCCACTGTAACTGGAATCAGGCGTGCAGTAGCGTGGTTTTCAGGAAAAATGAACCACCTGAAGGCCGATTCCGTGTATTCCACACGGTAATCGGGATGCTGGGAATATATGAGGGATTGTTTTATATATACTGAAATTAAATTTTACTTTGATCGTTCACTTACAATATGGCTTGATTGATAAGTGAGCATCTTTTTCCTCTCAGTGAACGTAACTTTTCACAAACAATTTATTTCATCTTTTTTCTTAACACAGTTTAAGTTCCTGAAAGCATGTCAAAATAAAACAGTTTATTTTGCCAACAGTTGCAGACTTAAGTTTCGAAACTAAGTCATTGAAAAGCCCAATTTTCTGGAAATCATCAACTATATCAACAGTCAAACCATCCAATTGAAACACAAAACTGTATCGATATTCCAAGGGTCCATACGCACGTTTTTATGCAGACATTACACTGACCATTGTTGATCACTACTTCACCTTTGATCACTTGATGAGTGCTGCAAAACACAACGAGAAAGAGCATGGAATTTTGCATCAAGGTATTCCCTTTGTTCTTTCATGGTCTCACCGGTATGATTAGCTGTTATGCACACAGACTACCTGAATTTCATTTACCACAGTAGGAATGGGTTACTAATCGCGTAAGCAGAGTTGGAGTTTTTGATCTCCGGATCCAACTGGTTCAGTTCATTCAACCAATAAGCTCACACTTCTGTGCTCTGGTTTCGGTTGCTACCTTCAAGCTTCGTAGAGTCAAGGGCAAAGGAATATAAGCATGAAATGAAAGGGCCGAAAGCAAGGTAAGAAGCGAAAATCACAAAGACAAGGAAAGAATTCGAATAGAATAATTTCACTGACCGGGATAACTAGTCATATCACCTAATGTCTCCAGCCATCTGATAGGTTGGTCGCGTGAAGCCGAACCCGAAAGTCCAACACGTCCTCCTTAGTCAAGTCCACTGGTCAAGGTTTTTATACCCTTTTTCCATGTCATAGACTGACCACCTCGACCTACCCTCCAACCACTACTTGCCTCGGAGAACAGCGTACGTCGATGAAGTCTATCGGTGAGCATGCAACTGGCATTATTAATGAACAGTTGACGACACAGGTCAAAGCCACCTGACCTAGACAACAAAACGTTTGATATTCTTGAATTATTTTGATCTGATGGTAAATGAGTTGTTCTGAAAATTCACATTCTGTTGTTGCCGGTGGGTTTCAACACCATTTGTTTGGTATGACGAACTGAAAATTGGGGTGTCCCAAAATTCTAGTCCCAGATATAGCCTTAAAATTAAAACAGTATTCTTGTGCTTTCTAGTGGTAAATTGAGCGTTTGTTTGTACAGTACCATGGGTCAATAAAAATCGATTTCCTACTACTGAATTTGGAACTTACCGCACCTCACTCATCACCTGCATCGTTTATCTTCACTTCCGTATTTTATTTCCCAACGTCCTTTCAGTTTATTGTTTTTGCACCATCGATAACTTCCATTGGTCAGCTGAAAATGTGGTCGCACTCAGAAATAATTCCTCTGAAATGTAGTATGATGAAGTTCGAAGTTTCAAGAAATCTACTGAGACCATTCTACCTACATTAAAGACCTCAGAATTCACTGATTACATTCATTTGCTTCATGTGTCGAGATTTGACCAGTAGGAAGATTCAGGCGTTTAGAATCAATTTTATCCATTCAAGCGACGAGCTCTGTAGAACTGACGTTTTAGTCGTATTCTCGCTTAGCCTAAATACAAGTGCACGAACACAAATGAGGTGCATCTGACATTGTATGCGCGTTATTTCAGGGCAATTCTTTGAAAATAACGAAATATTTGCTCAGATAAAACGATGATAGTCACTATCGCTTTCCGTGGGAATACAAAGATGTACAGGATTGTCCGTATCTGATAAATGGTAGTTTCTACAAAATCGGCCGTATGCTGGAAGCTTTATCCCTCCCCTCTGCCTACAACCAATACATAAATAACCTTTTTAGTAGATTGATTATTTTTCAATACAGCACTCGGCTTCACTGAAGCTGTCTCAAATAAGGTGCAAAGTGAATTGTGCTACCCAGGTTTTTAGTTGACCAATGATACTGTTCCAGTCACTTCTACCGCTTAAATACTCATGAATATCAATCGTTTGGTGTGATTCGTTTCCCCAAAGAAATTGGTCTCAGCATCGGAAACTGACCCCCGTAGACTCTTCACAAAGCAATCTCATAAAGAACTTATCTCCAAATCTGAGCACGTTAAATTGTTTTGTTGCTCAAAGTTGACTAGTTTACTGCAATCCTGCGCACAGTTTTAATTCTACTAAACAAATCAGCCAAATTTGTATAAAGCGAAAAGATCAAAACAAGCAACCGTGTATCTGGCCGTCAGTTTCACTGTTCATTGATGGGCATGGAATGTAGGACAGTTGTGCATTCACAGCACATGAGAAAGCGCAAAATTAATTGACTACTTCAATTTTGCTGATTTCGATGCTCATGAACCAAGGTAACTGAATACCTTGCAAATTATAAACGCACCACGCACATTCGTAATATGAGGCTAAAATAATTCCACAGAATATGCTGTCTGTCACTGCAGTACTCTGCAGTATCCGTGTAAAATACGTCCAAACATATCGTTTACATAATAAATGCTAGCCGACATCAGGTTGCAGGCATTATTATTATTATTAATATTAGTAGTAGTGGTAGTAGCACTATTATTTCCAGTTTTTCATTGAATCACCCGATATTTAGTTTCTTTCGTTTTTATTTCGATTCTTGGGACAAAAAAATATAAAGCGATTAAGTCATCGAACAGCAACCAGAACCATCGCACTCAGCTCTTGGTTAATGGCTGATCGAACTGAACTGAACTGGACTGAAATCTCGGCCGTGCGTGACGGCAGCTATGCACGGGGTCATATTTCCCCTTCCCATCTCTCATGAACATTGATTAATATGAAACTGAACATAACTAATAAGGTGCTATAAGAGAGAGAGGGAAAACGTTCACGGCCATTCAGTCGATGCCGTGATCCAATGTACTCATCCACCGTACCCTGAAACGTCTTTTGTTTGCCGATGTTTGAATAGTCGATTATTCTGAACCATTTCAGAGTGATGTACCATCCCCTTCCTATGAGTTATTTGCTCAGGCCCATCCGGGACTACGGACTGGTATGCTAAATGGCGAATCGGTCCTCAATAGTTAGGTGATTGACTCATATGGATTCAAGTCCGTCGCTAGAAAATGCGTGTGTTCTTTTATGTGCACAATGCACAGAATTGCTGATTGCTACTCCTAATCCGCCTTTGGATATGTTAGGGTTTAACCTCAAAATATGATCGAATTGACCTTAGGTATTCGAACCACAGGACCGGTAGTGAAAGCACACTACAAATATAATCAATCTTTGAGATGGTTCTGCGGTGAGTATTTTAGTTAAGCATTTTGAAAATTTCATGCTGACTGATAACGCTTCAACAGGTTATCACACTAAACGGTTGATCTTTGGGCCTTCGGTGTGAATCTCTCAGGCCTCCAGTTGGTCGCACCTTCCGTCTAGCAGTATTGTCCGTTTTTTAAAATAGAAGGTGAAAAGAATAACTGTTTCTTCCATTATGGTGGTTCAAAAATGTAGTCAGAAAATTTCATTCCACTGGTACTCTGCGGACAATGTGCGTGATGGTTTATAACTGAAGTGTTGTGATGAATAACTAGCAGTTAATTGTTGTCCATGATGGCGAATCGATGTTCACGTTTTCACAGTCGATTTTTTATGAACTGTCAATCAAGGTAGCATTTTTCTGTAAAAGGGATCGCAAAAGATTTGTCATAAAATTCCACTTCATTGATCAGTTTATGATAGCAAGTTTGTATCCTTTGAATTGAAATTATATGGTTCAAAAGGTTTAATATAGACAGATAACGACTCCTTTGTTTTGCTTCATCCTGAGTCCGTTTGAAAATGAACAAACTGGAGGGAGCGATTCATTTGGCTCACGAAATGAACGTTCACTCTTTGCACTTAACACATATCGGCGAATCTAACCGAGGGGATACAATCAAATCGGATCATTACATCTGTTATACACGACGATGGACATCGTTATTATTTTTTTGACCTAATTTAAGTTCGCTACAGTTTGGTGAGTGTGCAAATAAGTGAACAACAAAATCACCACGGATGTTTTCCTCCGCTTAACACTAACTAAAATAACCCATAGATTATCTGTTCCCTCTACAATTGAATGCCAAATCATTAGAGAATTAGTATTACGAAGACAAGATGGGTGAGGACACATGTACTTGGACGGCCAAACAAGTCAAGTTCATGAAACACATACAACCGTTTATATAGCCCGTATTCCAGACCTCGCCGCAGCAACGTTTATCATGCGGCTCTCTGAGCATTTTGGCTGCGTTCTAGTCAGTTGCTCGTGGCCATTAGCTCGATTCTCTTGTGTATCCTTTCTATTCGGTTAGATTGATTGTTCCAGTTGACGGCTTGATCGGTAGCCCCTCACATGGGCTATCTTTTTGTTTGCCTGAGATTGCGCTGCTTCCCACCTACTACTCCGTATGCCTTTTTTTGTCTGCTTCGGGATTCTTTTGACATGTTTGTCGTCTGTTCTTTGATCTGTGGCTCTCTGATGGTTAGCCCAATCGGTTCGATATTCGTTCCGTTCGGTTACTTCGGCATTCCCCGCTACAGTAACACACAACGATCGACAGACGTGATAACCAGTAAAATTCAGATGTGACTTATAGGTTTTTCTTGAGGTTTCACTGCGCGGAAACGTTTCTTGGTTAGTGTTATTTTCGTAGTTGGCTTGACTTACCTGAATGAACGAATTTAGGCGTAATGTCTCATTTCGCACGGAATCATATTTAATCACGCCGGCTACGTAGACTGGCGGTAGTCATGAACTTTGCACTTTTCCGTTCCGTGTTCGGACCCTCCCACTACCGCCTCTGGGATCTTTCCCCAATCAGCGATCTTAAATTGACTGCGACCTCCTTCCTGGAGTATTGTACTATTTTTATATATAATAAAAAAGGAAGTAAATAAAAGAACATCTGACTGGCCGATATTGAGTCTGAAATCGAAAGTGCATCCACTCTACTTTTTATGATTTTGGACAATGGTAGTGCCATGTTCAACTGGTCGCGAAATATAACGGGTTGTATCCATGGGACCCTCGTTCGTTTTCTTACAAAGCAGTGAAACGAATACTTTTTGTCTGCTTACTACACATGGTCACTCCTTCGTGGTCTGTTTAATATGAACCTACTAATATGCAATAATTATGTCACCGTTTTGACTACTCAGGGAACACGAAGTCGGCGATTTGATTCTGATTCGCTCGGTTTAGATATTTGAACGAAAAGAAATTTCAATGGAGTTACAGCAGTAATTATAATTTTAACGTGAAGCAAACCGTTTAGAGCTAGCTTTAGTCCCCTTTAGTCACCTTGTATGACTCTCAATCATACACTCTGGGTACGAGACCCAGACACGACTCCGCGGAAATGTACTGCAGCTGGTCGCTCACAGAAAACTTGATGACACTATTGTTCATCGCTTCCATTCATTAGCAATGACTAGTTGAGCGGCAAAACTGAGTATTGAAACATTCTCTGATCACATATTCATTTCGCTTTTCAACCTTTTCGCATAATGCTTGCTTTATCATGAACTGAATGTAAGGCAGAGCTGATTCTGACCTGAAACCCAATTCATATACGTGTGTACCAGGTGTAGCATGTTGCAGCCATAAACTCTGCATATTTATCATTGGTTCTTACCCGTACCATCACCGTCATATTCATCAATATACACAGAACTCTTTGCATCTTGTGTCAGCATACCACCGTAACCAAGTGATTTACGTCATGCGCTGAACTATTCATTGTCGTAAACGAGAATGAAAGGTTCTTACCAAACTAATGTGCAATCAAAGCCACCGCCCCCAGTGCATAGGTAATGGTTGTCTGAACTGAACTGAATGTGCCTAAGTTAACATAAGCTTACGAAGAACCCACTCTCTGTCCTCAGATACATGCAGGGCAATACGCGAAGCCTTTGCGAAACAAGTATGGAATGGTGATATACAATCTACTAATATACGAGCCTGTCTGGTTGACCTCGTTTTGATGTTGTATGCGTAGTTGTAAACAGATAAGACGAAGACTGTCCGACCTCAACCTTATTGATTGCCTGTTTAGAACAGCAGCGATCCCGGTCCACTTGTTGGTCGTGCACTCAAGCCTACGCCGGCATGAAAGACACATTTAAGGATTGCTTGTACACAGGTGATTGTGACTCTGTTTTGGACGACGTTCTTGTTGTTATTACTCAGTCGTAGTATGTCGCAACGTTCACAACAATCGCTGTTCGGACAACTATTATCATTCACCCAATGGTGATACTGTTACGGATACTGAAAATTCGGCTAGTTGTTCATAAACTATTGATGAATTTGTAGGTGGTGATGATTCATTTGTTCATATATGTTATTCGCATAGTGTTGAGGAACTGACTGTTGGTGATTATGACAGTGCTAATCTTGTTTGTGAAAAATTCGATGATTGGGATGTGGTTTTGTTTGCCTGTCTCTTCGTGTGCAGCCTGCGTCGTGTGTTAACTGCACGCCGGACGACGACAAAACATTCCCGATGAGATTACTGAGCTTCTACTCCACCTTCGCACTGGTCCACGTTGGCCGTGCTTGCTTTTTCAAACGAACCGCTCCTAACTTACCATCCTTCTGATTTAACGAATTGGTTGTTGTCGTTGTCAAGATATCTAGGTAATGCGGTTGCCGTGATGGGTTATCGTTGTCGATGAAATGTGAATAAATTCCTGGAGGATGTCCTGAAGCAGCTGTCCTCGTTAGCTGCTATTGAATCAAACTCATTAGGCTCCCAGTCGTTCATTTTCCTCTCAGTGATACCGAATATGGGCGAAAACTGAGACGAGTAATGACCAAACCCACTTCTACCCTAAACAGACTTACAGGCTTCGTAAGGATTTCGCTTTTTCAGAATGAACTTGAGCTATACGCGAAATGCGCATTATTTTAACATCCCTCTTACATTCGTGCGAGAGACCAGTGGCGTCTGTAAGTCCATGTAACTTTCTTTCTTAGAAGCCAATGGCTTATTTCAAGATAACCAAGACCGCGGGAGTGATTTTTCTAAAAATAAGATGAAACTTCGATTCTCATTTATTTTGAATTTTATGAAAATCACAACACAGATGCTTTGCGCACGTATGCATGTATATGTATGTTTGTTTCTATATATGTGCATCATTTTATAACAACGTTTATGTATATGCTATCGGTTTATGCAAATGTCGTTCATCTATCGGTATCTGATTTTCACGAGGCTGTTTTTCCATCTGGAAATGTTGGAGGTGGGGCTGTTCCATTTTTTCTCACTGAAACAGTGTTATTAGCTAACATTGGGTTTCGCCACGTCAGTACTTATTACTCACACGAATGCACGCACGCGTTTATACACATCCAACCTATTTTATAGGAGAGCAGATGACAGTGACACAGTCACGATATTGGACAGGCACGTATGTGACAACTGCAAACACTCATTTGTGCAAACATAATGGCGTCTGCATGACCCATTCGCCATCCATTCGTTGCAAAATCAGTGCTGCTGGCGGAAGAAATAGCTGGAGTGCACAGCGGACAAAATCCTTCGCTCAATTAGAATGTTATCAGCTTATCAAAACAACCCCATTTAGTGGGATTATTGTGGTATGGTATATTTTGGCGCTGCATTCTTCATTTTATCTGGGTAAAGTGGACCCTGGGGGCTAGAACATTTTGGAGGAAATTGATCGATTCATTTCCTGAGGCAAGAGTTGATGATGTTGTGTTCATTGATGAGCAGCAATTCCCCGTATATGTGTGCGTTGTGTAGGTCTCTTGGAATATCACCCACCACGTGTACCGTATGTTATCCCTCGCAGTTTAAGAAAATTCAGCGTCGGACTTCCTCATAGTACTTCAAAGTGCTGCTTTTCGTGCTCATTCGTAGTCTGCTTCACGTTGTCTACCTAGATCAAGCCAATTACAAATGCGCAGTGTACATAAATTGTTTACGCTTCTATTTTGCATCAAACACCCTCACAAATATCATTGCGTTTGGGAAGTGAATTGAAAATAACCGTCAATTTATTCACGGCAACCACGTCTCGATCATAGTGACCGCAAAATGATGCCTGATATTGTTCCATGAACGGAAACGAAGCTTATCAAAAATATCATCGTTCTGAAATTGTGTTGTTCAGGCAACCGAATGGGCATAGAAATCAACCGATCATCTGACCCCTAGCTCTGCATTGTTTGTTTTCAAACCTGGTTAAACGTTTTATCCGTCAGACAGCACTTCTACGTATTGGAATGGATGCTTGTTTTTCCTCAGTTTTCTCCTCTTTGGTCCAAATTGACGACGTCAATTTACGGCACAAATCAGAACACCGTAGGACAAATTAAGAAATGAGGATAAGAGTTAGGGTACGCTGTAATCATACAACGCGACTTCGATGCGTATAGAAGTGGACGGCCTCTGGTAATGCGATTTGCCGGGACTGATTATAGCGAAGTTTATCTCAAGCTAAACTTAGCTCCCGGGGTCCACAACTGGTAGTAGATTCGTTTACAACCGTGCCGAAGTTTAATTATGTGCTGGGGTCAGTCATTCTTCTCGGTCATTGTGAGGGACTCGAAGTGAAGTGTTTACGCGTGTATTTGTGGTTGATTAAACGACAGTAGTTAAAATATTGCTGATCATCAGTACGAGTGATGTGAGTCGACTCTGTGGTTTTCCGTTTGTCGGAATGTGTCTGTTTATCCGTGGGCACGGCATTTTAATAATGATACACCTTAATAATATAAATCCTTGCGTGGATAGAACTAGCTAATCTCATTTCGGTTTCGTGGATCAACTTCGCTTCAAAACAAACACCTGCGATCAGACCGGCTCCACGTCCAGCTAAGTTCCCTTCTTCCTCTTCCTTGTTCTCTATGAACGTTTTTTTCTTCGTGTTCCGATTAACTTCCAAACCCAAGCTGTACTACATTGAACGATAAACTGCTAACACCAGCACTCGGTATGATGAGAAATATCTGGAGTTTTTAGACCGAATACTTCAACTTGCAGACCGTGGGTGGATAATCTGTTGTATATCCACAAAGAGCAAGGCAGCAAATGCTTGATGAAACCACTGTACCGGGCTTTTCACTGATGCGCAGAGTACGGATAACGAGTGATGAGTCATTATATAAATACCTACGGAAATCAGGTTTATTACATCTGAATAAACTGTAGCTGATTCTAGGCTTGTAATTTTCCATCTAATAGCTTGTGCGGCAATGGTTTGACAGGCCATATTTTATCTTGGAACAAATGAAACGGTCCATAGGATTCTAGGTTATCGTCCATCATGTTTTTATTTGTATCCCAAAAGGACGAATGAAACAGTAAGCAGCACTTTCACCAAATTATTTATTATTCATTGACATTGGCGGAAATTTTCATCCCTCTGTATGAACGCGCATTTAATACCATCCTGATATGAAAGCGTCTTGTGTTTTTGACCACGAGACTGATCATTGGTGCTAAATATATCCCTCGGGGTTTGGTGTTTGCTTTTCTATTCGATCACATCCCCCTGCTCGAAATATTTTGTCCCTGTTGTACCATAAGTGAGCGAAGTATAACATACATATACGTGTATATATATATATATATATATATATATATATATATATATATATATATATATATATATATATATATATATATATATATATATATATATATATATATATATATATTGTAGGCCCTTTTACGGGAAGGTCTTATTTAGCGGATAGGTCTGGATGGTCTGTGCATGACATGGCAAAATATATCGAAACCTCAATCAGTAAAGTTGACCGATTAGGTCGTTTTATGGTACACGAGATCCGCCCACAGAATGGTTGGATACAATGTGACTTGCCTAAGTGCCGCAATCAGTGTCGTGGTTCAATTCGAGTTCTGTTGTCGTTTCCATGGTTTAATCTTATGACTTTCTTCTCTGTGTGCTTGCTCTCAATTGATTTTTTTCGTTTTGGTCTTGACTACGGAATTCGCGAGTTAGCGACCCGAAGCAGGACACAGGTGTATGGTTAGTGGTTGAAAGAACTGGGCCGAAGGCATATCTAGCAACATTGGTGTGAATGACGGATAGTTGAAAAGCATTGCGTTGCTGTGCCCAAACAAGCATATCTAATAATGTATAACCAATCAAGTCAAGTCAGGTAAATCCTTTATGCACCCCGAGAGGTGAATATTCAACTGTCACACAATCACAGCATATTGTCAATGATCGCAAATAAAAGTAATTCAAGCAAGCATGGCCTTTAACTCAGAAATAGTTCGGTCAGGCTTGTTAAGGAATCGCTCAACGTAGTAGATAACAGAACGTTTATAAGATTTTGTACGAACGGATGTGTTTATAACTTGTCCTAGTAAAATTTGAAATGCACTTGATAGGATCGCTGTGAAGTGGATGAGTGACGTCAGCTAATATCTTTCCAGACAGAATGTTGCGTTATCAAATATTGAGAAAGATGTTCGCACGGTATGCCGCTGCATCTTGAAATGTGTTCCAGTGACCCGGATATGAGTTTGAAATCCTTTGGAGGCAGTCCGGGGAAGATTATAGAGGATCCATAGAGCCAAGTTGACAGAATTAAGACGTACACAAAACGTTCAATTGGACAAAATGGTACGGCAAATTTTTAGGACGTAGCACATAAATTGTTAGCTTCACAACTTTTACAAAATGACAAGAAGATGATCAGTCCATAACAAATTTCGTGTCGGGATCACGCCGTGCTTTGCCTAAGTAGCTTGGACAACGCCATTTCCGATAATATGTGCAGGTGGAGTAGATTCTACGGTTTTTGTGTACCTATCATCTTTCAGAAGAGAGAAAGACAAATCTGCACATTTGGAATGGTTACCAGTCAGGTTGCGGTTCGAAGACCACTCAACCATGCTCAAAACACCTTGCTGTAGAATAGGAAAGGCTGAGGAATTGGGGTGCTGTACATCAGCGACTACATCGTCAGCATATTTAGTGACCAATGAGTCGCCCAAAGTGGGCATGATAGATAGATACGCAGAAAATAAAAATTATAATAAAATCGCACCTTGTGGAACATCCGGCTCTGAGGTTGCGAGAGAAGAAGCTCTGCCTCGGTGGCGTGTAGGTCGTTGACGTTTATCGAATTAATCAGATAATAACGCAGTGGTGGATGCCTAAATGCCACTCGCAGAGAATACGTGGAGTAACTTCCCTATTTCAACGCAGCTGAGAGTGTTACTGTAATCTAGAAAGAGGATTCTGACAGCTTTGCTTTTCTTGTCTAGGGATAACAGAATGTAATGAGATAGACAGGCAAAGGCATCCACGGTGGAATATGAACGGCCATAGGCAAACTGGTTGAGATCAGATGAGTTCATTATGATACCATCCTTTGCAAAAACAATTTCTCGAATTTCTTGAGAACAACGGACGTCCAACCTATAGACCGGAACTTGAGACTGCCCTTCTTCGGTATAGGTGTAATCGAAGCCACTCTCCAACAGTTGGGTATGTCGTTCTGGTGCAGGCACTGGTTGAATAATCTGGATAAAACCGGGGATAAGGTAGACGCACATTCTTTCAGTATATTCGGAGATACGTCATCCGATTCACAATATTTCTTTGAGCTCAGTTGAGTTAGCTCTTTGTTAACGTCCATCAAGTCTAAAGTAATTGTGAGTCCGTCCCATGGAAGTGTATCATCCGCGCCTACATTGGGAACTGGGCAGGTGACTTTGTTAGGTCTCTGATTGAGTACTTCTATATCCACGCTTGGCATAAAATCTCCCCCCAAGTGCAGTAACATGTTCCACGTTTCTCAAAAGCTTTTTTTGCCTAGTATTGCATGAACATACATCGCGTTGGGTTTGTTTATTTCTGCCCTAGTTTATACTGAAGGGGTTTTCGCAGATGCATAGTCTTTGGACCCATATGTACGTTCCTTCCTTCGGTGCAATTGTTTGAAGCTGAGGGGGGAAAACTGATCGCTTCGAGTGTAAACGGTTCCCCATGGGTAACATTCGTCGTGGCAGGAGTGTAAACAGCTACTCATGTGATCACAGTATGTCAACGGGTCCGAGTGGGGAAATATACTCTAGTCAGATTGTAATCGTTTCTCGGACTCCTGCGAGAGAATCAGAGTCGCATTTCAGTCTTCCATGTTTCCGATCACGGCACTGCGTAGACATTTTGTGGTTGGTTTTGCTGTAGATCGTGGGAGTAACTTCAACAATTGCGTGATCAGAAGCCCCGATAGGAGAATGACGCTTCACACGAAACAGATTTCTGTAATTCACAAAAATAGATCTAATTTTGCATTCATTCTGATGGGAAAGTTCACAATGTTTGACAAACGCAAAATGAATAAAAAGTTAACCTCAAATCTGTTTGAACCTACGCACTTTGATAATTTTAGGATTTCGATCGATTATGTGACGAAATTGGGCATGATGACGTTATTCGTTCAATGATTACTATGACAACTGCAAAAGGTTAAATTCCAGCCAAGCAGAAAACCAAAATAAGCTATGAAACATGAGTAATGTGACAAAACGAGCAGCGGTACTGCCGAATTTCAAGGCTCCGCCTTCTGCTGATTCTTTGAAAAGATTGTTTGATTCCTGGCATTGAGATCACTCAAATGTTTGGCGAGATTTGGCAAACTCAACTGAGAAAACGATTTGCGCCCGTGTATCTAACTTCTAACTAACTGATTCCTTGGGACGCACTTTCAGAGTCAGTCAGATTACCTAAATACTGAATCAAGTCATATCCTCGCGTACTTTTTCCGCGTAACCTACAGTACACATTTTCAAAATCTCCCCGATATGAGCTTCCAACTTAGCTGACAGCACACACACGACTCTGCAGCTTGAAAAACTTCAATGCGTTGGTTCGCATCCCATCCAGACTGAATTCATAACAAGAAGCACTTCAAAATATTTCATACCCAGCCGAAGTAGACTTGTTGAAATCATTCACACATTGCTAATGTTCATTGTCACACCATCCGCGTTTCCGAATGTGCCAACGCATTTTCGTCCATCTGAATATACTTGGTTAGCGTACTTTTACCTGGCTGTTGTTGTCGTTGTTGTTATAGCTATTCGCTTCTCAATTGAAACAAAATTATTAAACACAAGCCGGTCTACCTACCGTATGAGGCAATAAAGCGGGAAATGAAAAACATGAAGACGGGTCACAAGAGTAACATAAATGGACAATTATCAAATGGGTACGGAACAAAATAAACGTGCATTGTTGCTATCGAGTTGATTATTCATGGGTAAGAAAGTTGAAAACTGCTTTCAGCCTCTGTATGAATCGTCATAAATAATAGATTGGTCTACTGACTTCAGAACATCGGTGAAGTCCCATAGCTACACTGATTTTCATGTAGTACTACTGTCATGCCCTAAAATGAATCAATATCAGTAGCTAACCGACTGAATCTGGCGTGACTTTAAAATAGTATATGCTCATGGTGTCTTGACATCGTTTAATTTAAGCGACCTGGAATACACTGTATTTAAAAACTTGTCATATTAAACCAACCAGTGTACATTTAGAAACTAACAATTGCATGTTTTTCGTTTTTGGCCTTTATACTCTTGTCAGTCAAGTCACATCGAGAAATACTTTTATGCACCCAATGGAAGATGAATTTTCAGCATATACGTGATTTATAGAAGGATAAAAAAGAGTGTAATAGCTTATTAGAAGCTGAAGAGGAATGCGCGGAAGCAAAATGAAGCAATATGTACAACTTGATTAGTGTCGATGGCGAATCACGTGATCGTTGATTACTTAGTCGCGGTCCATGAGTAAGGGGACAAGGAGTGTGGGGAGTATTTTTGATTTCGAGTGAGTGGCTGAGAAAGAGAAGGCTTTGGAGATTGTGTAGTGGAGACGATGGTTTATATCGTGAAGTAACCTTTTGTGAATTCGTCACAAGCATCAGGATGCTTACCAATGATTCAGTCTGTTAGAATATCCCTAATAGTGTTGCTACAATGGGAGAGTAATTTCAGAGATTCGGTGGTGAGATCAAAGTCTTTTTCTTTTAAACCCGGAAAAATTACAGGAGAGTAGTGAAAACAATGAGGGAGGATGCTGGAGGTTACAAATTGAAGTAAATGATTGATAGTCCGAATGATAGAAAAGAAAGCTTTCTGGCTCCAATGAAGACTGTTTCAACGTGACTAGTTCAGCGAAGGTTGTGTTAGAGTAACTCCTAGATAACAGGCGGAAGAAGCTTTGGAGAGTTGTTGGCTATCAGGGGAGAGATATGGAATGTTATTAAAAACATTTTGGTAGCGTGATCCCCGTTGAAGATTGAAGGGCAGTTTAGGACGTTAAGAGAAACAAAATGTGAAGCAGGCCAGTGGTACAGTTCATCTAGAGTGCTTTGAGGGAAATTTGAATTTGAATTTCCGTTATAGGAATAACCAGGTAAAGCACCATCGACATATTTGTAGCCAGTGATATCAAGTGAAATAGGGATTTCACTGATATAAATAGAGGAACGAAATGGGACAGTATGGTACCGTCAGTTAACTTGAAGAAAATATAAGTGTCGGTTACCGCGAGAAGTTAACTGTGTACGATTAGCAAAATAATCTCGAAGAGTGTTCAAAACACGACCTTCAGTCCCACTGTTATGTAGGGTACTTAGGAAAGTACCACGATGAGGAGAGCCAAATGCATTCGCATAGTCAAGGAAAATCAACCCGTTAGTACGATCAGCGTGATCAACAGTAGAAGCAATAGAATTACCAATGTAGCCAACGGCATCAAGGGTTGATAGAGAAGGTTTGTAGAGGAATTGTGTCGGGTCAAAAGAGTGAACTTGGGAAACATGCGGTGGATGATTGCATTCCTAAATGCTTTCAACAAAGGATATTAGCCGACATTTGTTGGAACCTTTCTTGGGTACAGGGATGATGCGCACAGATCTCCAACAACCGGAAATCGCCACGGAATCGGTTCAACGAATAAATAAATCAGTCAAATGGGATTTGCGTTAGAAAGAGCACGCTTTTAGTAACATTTGTTAAAGCAAGTCGAGGCCACCAGACTTATGATACAACTTGTTGTAGAACTCTTAGGGCAGAACCAAGTGCAACGGAGTTGGGGTCATGGTATTCTATGTATGAAGGAGGAATCGAGGATACGTTGGAGTTAACGATGAACTGGTAATTCAGTTCTTCAACGTTTAGCCTCATCTTGGGCCTGGCATAGTTTAACTGTTTCAATGCTTTCCGCATCTCACAGCAGTTCTTATTACCTAGCACTGTGTCTTTACGCAGATTATTCAAATTTCCTACTTCAGTCTTGATGAGTTTGGATAGCTGTTTACGGCATGATGCCAGTCCAATTTGTACGCCTTGGCTCTATGGATCCTCTACAAGCGAGAGAAGGAGAAGCTATCGGGTTTCTATGGGACAACACGAGTCATAACGAAGGTTGAGTTAGTCAGTCAAGTGTTCACTGTAATATAACTCATCGTGTAGAGGAAAAATAGAAAATGATTGAAGCTGACAAATACAAGATTCTCACAGTTGCAAGCTCATTTGCAGACAGTGCGCGATGAGTGCAGGGAGTTGGTCAATGATTTAGTTTTGCAATCAACTTTAGGGTGAAGAAGTAAAGTACGGCGCGTGTGATTTAAAAACCCAAGGCGATTAAAAAGGATAAACCAGCTCTATTGAAATAGCCTGCTGTTATGCACAAGGACTCATCAAGACCTGTAGCGAAATAGTTGGAAAGGCTGTCAACTTGCTGGCTGATATAATCAGCGGAAGTATCTGATACAGCATAAGAAATAGCGAGGATTGGGTAGTCATTAAAATTGGTATTGCGTGATTAGGAAAGGTAGAAGAGAAAATGTCGTTCCGTTGGGATAAGGACCAGTGAAACAATGAAAATGGATTTCGGTGACTATCCGTTTCCGATTTCAACCAAAGGGTCAGCGTATGGATTTCCTGTTTCCTGTCGTCAGCCAAGCTGGTGTGTGTTCTTTGATCCTTTGTGATAGTGACCGTGTCGTTTTGCCTATACAGCTTATAAAACGTGAGCAAACAAACGAATAGGTTAGCATGGGCGAAGTAGGGACAAGTAACTTTTCTTTTACGTGTGTTGAGATCACTGACCGACTGGTGGAGCAAGCACGTGGTGTGGCTGGCATTGCTGATAGCTTATGCGTTTCTAATCTAAATATGTGACTGTGTAAGTAACGAGGATGATGTTATTAACAAGGAACTTGTTCTATGCGTAATAAAATGGAATTACTCAGTGAAACAACGAGACCAAAATGGTGGAAGTAACTTAGGAAAGGTGGATTACTACGAACTGTCATGCAGTTGGTCTTCATCATGTTGAATTGGAATGAGAAGTAAGATCTGCACCGCTTGCGACGGATAAATGTGGTTACCCTACCTCCACGGTTTCTTGGGTTGCCCGGCCCCTGAAAACTTCTAACTCATCAATATGGATCGCGTCATCATCAATTTTTTTAACACAGCCAACTTTCCTGGAGGACTATTGCACTGACGCTCATTGATCCGTTTCGCAAAGTGATATGTGATAATTCATCAAATTTCCCAGGAGAGGAATGAACGTTTGAATAAAATATTGGCGGTATCAGCATTTTAAGGACAGTATGATATCTTAGAGCAGTACTCCAACCAGCACAATGTTTTCGTGAGTGTCCGTATACATTCCGAGACAGACGTTTTACACGATTTCTGACTGTATTTGAATGTGCTTAGGACTCGTATCCAAGCGCGAGAACCCGTAGGGAATTCAAAAAGAGGCCCTTTTAGGATCAAATCTGGCCTTGAAAATCAGTTTAACTTCAGAGAAAAGATTTCTTGATAAATTACGAACGATGGACCAGCAGTAGTTTAAACACGCCCGCATTTCAAAGAGCTTGCAGAATTCAGCAATTTGTAACTCAAATGTCCATCAAGCAGGTAGGTATTTTTCGTAACAAGTATCTTCAACCTCCGTCGTTCGTAGATTTATTTTGGTGGTACTTCAACATCGACATTTATGTTTCGACCTTTTGTCACTCTATCCTTTGTGCTCTTTTTGCGGCACCAGTTCTAACTGTGCAAATTAAAAGTCATATTGGCTTCGACGGGACAAAATGACCACAAAGGTCTGCCATCTATTTCGATTTAGGCGTTTGCATCGCTTCATTCGTTCAGTTGAACAGTTGTTTAATTTTGCTGTGCTTGCATTGAAAAGATCTTCCAGTGTACTTAGAAAAGAAAACAATGTTCTCGTGGTGAATACAGGCAGACACAGTTTTGTTTCTCAATGTTTTCAAAAGTAAACCAAAACTGATCGATTTGTGGACTGATGGCTATAGTAGATGAAGCACCAAACCGTCGACCACGGTAACCTACCTTTTTCATTTCAGTTTGCATGAGTTTTGACTCAAAGTGTTAGAAGTCATAGATCGGCTTGTGGACGAAACACGAACGTAACAATCTGTGTTGGAACGTGTTCCGAAGTCAACTGCCTCGCCGTACTTTGTTTACCGAGCAGGTGTTGGTTGCACGATGGATGGGAATATCTCAACCGGTGAACCTGATCGAGTGGGGTACTTAAGGTTTTCATTTTCAGGTCTACGAAATGTGACATTAGACTAAACAAGCATTCGTTGTGGTCAGTAGTCTACGTAAATTCAAACTCGTCCTTTGTTAACACTGATGGGCAGTTCTGAACTACATCTAGGTTTTAGAAGTCAATTTTAGCTACGAAATTCATAGACTTCTGAACTTCCATTATCAATTGAACCAAACTATATCTAGAAATCATCAGCGATAAACTCGAGCCATGTTACTACTGAACCTCGAAACCAGGCCTGTGGTAATGTGAAATAATTAATTCGCTGTTATCCGGGCTGGTTTTTATTAGGTAGCTTTACTTCGGTAGTCAAAGATAAGGCAGTCAGTTGTTAACACATTTTCTACCCGATTTTCAGTTACCACTATTCAGTGATGAGCGGAATTTTGGCTTCGTGCTTCGTTGGGTATCGATTTGTAGATGTTGAGCCATTGCAATTGTTTACCAAGTTTCGTTCGCTCTCCATTTTTGCTGTCATCCCCAGATGTGCAGCAAACTGCTTTTCCGAACTTTCACATCAAAAATGTATATTTTTTATTGTTTTAGCTATTTCAGCTGTGATGGATAAACTTATTATACTTATCCGATTGGCTTAATTTTTTTCGGGTCTGTCACTCGCAACGCCTGATAAATTTCCTATTCGTAAGTCTCTTTTGGTTAAGTGTGTTGTGACTTGCCTCCCTGTATTATCATTCCACTAATGTTTAAGTATTTGTTTCCACTTGAGTGACGCCAAATCGAATCCGATATGTTTGAGTGTGTCCACGATGGGTTGATGTTTTTTTTACCGAAAGCATTATAATCCCGACAAGCGAATATATGTTTTCACGTGAGATTAGGGAAAACTTCAGATTTATATATTGTTTCCTGTAGCGTTTTACTCTTATCTTGGTGTGAGAATAGTGGCGTCGATCTTTTCCGAGGTAGTAGACTGTCTGACTTGGAATACACGAGTGATATTGTTCTGCCGAGTGAAGATCCAGGTAAGTTGCAATCTTTTCTAAATAGCCCAAACTACAGTGTAGCAATATTTAGGATACGTTTTGCACCTTCAAAGTGTAAAATGCTGCTACAGGACCGTGTTAGCGGGGGAAGCTCTAACTGAAGTAAAAACATTTGTTACTTTCTCAGTTACATCTCACCAAGTGTACGTATATCGGATAAACTGTGAACGAGGTCATCAGTCCATGACATCGTGCGAAGGTATGAAAACCTTGACCAATGGACCTAGCCAATTAGGGTGTGTTAGACTTCCGGGTTGGGGTCCACGCGTCTCGCATACCAAATAGTTGGAGACAATAAAAGATATTGCCGGATGTCGCGGCCAGTGGTACAGTCACATTCGACCAGTTACTTTGGCTTTGTGAATTACAACTCTCACTTCGCCTTCGGCTCTTTTTTATTTTGTGGTTCTATTCTTTTTGCCCTCGAATCGAAGATGCTGAAGGGTAGCAACCGAAACCCGAGCACACAAATGTGAGGTCAATGGTTGAATGAATTGAGTTGAGTTTATCTACTTTGTTTCTGGCTTCAGGTATTAGAAATTGAAATCAAACGACTACTGATGAACTCTCTGCAGATGACAACTTGTAAATTATAACTATACCGTGAACAAAATGAGAATTACTAACTTAAGGTAGTTTCCATTGTAATTAATAAAAAAACAAATCACATTCAATGTCATCTCCCATATTTAACTGGTTGTTGGTTTTATGAACGTGGACAAAATGCTTGTCGTTGAAAAGCCATTTCATGCTAAATCCGGTCGAATAGCATTCACTGATCGTTCACTTTCGATGTAAACTGGTTGAACATACAACAATCGAATTAGAACATTTTGGTCGTTCTCCCCCATTTGTATGAGATTTCAAGTTAGAAGATAATTTCAAACTGCAGCTCCCTGTTTTTCATGTTTTACATCAAACTGTCTGTCTGAACTGGGGATTTTGGCATCAGTTTCTTCGCAGCATTGCTCGGGTATAGTGGGAACAACGTTTCACAAGTGATTGGGTTGGACGTACGTTGCTTGGAACTAGAGATTAATCTGTAGACCGATGGCTCAATCCAAACGGATAACAGTTATTTGGGTGAACGTCATCAGTGTGTATTGTTCTCTTATGCAGGTAATGGTTAGAGAATGAGTCGATGTGAACCACCTGCGCACTTGTGGTGAAACATTTACGAACCGTACCCTATGAACAGTCAGTGGGTGTTTCTAGATATTTTACTGTCGCTATCATGTCCGATAGTCTTTCATACTGGATACTAACGCAATCTTAGTTACGTTATCTGAAACGAAACTGAAATGTGAACTGAGTCTTGACATTGTTATAGTTTCAAATTGAAATAATCAGTTGTACATAGTGTACCTTCGTTTCCGTTACCACATCGTTTCCTAGTACGATTTTTGATAACTCAACGGAAATCGAGATTTTCTTTTATGAAGTATTTTCATTTTCTGAAACTACTCATTGGTTGGTAAAAGCCATGAATATGAGGATTTTAATCACACAAATATACTGATACACATCTGTCGAAAAATTGCAAGACAATGAGTGAACCAGATCCAGTTAGACTGAGCTAATTTAATTTCCCTCCATTTATTGGTATGCCCACGTAACTCGACTTTTCCGCCCTCGTACCCTTTTTATATCCTAATCCCGGTCGTTCCGTTGAACCTTCCTTCGCATTCAAGTCTATATTGGGTTATCTTCTATGACTTGTCGTGCTTGTTCCTTGGCGGTGTTTGCGTGTGTGTGTGTTTTTCTGCGCGCGCTCTGGTGAAATAATCCCTTAGACCACACAAGACACTTTCTTAGTACTATTATCCACCCACGCCCTTCGGAGTATCATTTCCACACAATTCTGTAACAATTGAAAATACCAAACAGCGATAGGTGGAAGATGGCAGATGTATCCTGCAATTGCTTTATATCTCAGCATGATAGTAGTGTACCATGACACTGGTGACAAGTATGACTTTAGCTGTACATCTATCTATGTTTGCTACTGAATTTCAGTTATTGTTTGAATTCTGTCCACAATCTTAGGCGCTAAAACTGGTCGTGAGGTTGGACACGGTTTGATTGTAGCCCAATATTTTCAGAGTTGATTTATTAGGACTTGTATTGGTGATGTGTGATTGATTATCGCGCGAACGACGAAGAGCCTTTTTCGTTTTCTCATTAGTAACCTAAAGGAAAATGTAGATCTCGACATAAAAAGACACTTGTCGGCGTGGGTTTTGTTACCATCAGTATTTTCAGTGTTATTCCGATCATTTTTCAGTATTGGTGGGAAAAATAATTGCAGTCCAATGTACTACTACGAACATCAACGTCCTTGTCCGGGAAGCGAGAAATGCACAACACGCTGTCGTTTGATTGACCGAACGATTTTTGCAATCTACTAGTCAGCTAAACATCGACATTATTGCTTTGTCAGGCAGAATAAGGCCGATAGTTAAGTTGCGCAACTGTCATATAGAACGCTGGTCACTTCGTATTTTTGTTACTTATCCTGTCGATTTGCAAACATTTACGCTCAAAGATAAGCACGAAGGGTTGTTTTGAATATTTTTCTGAAAACCGTCACGCTTCCAAAGTTCTTTCACTACACTTTCAATGCACCATAGTGTCAGGTGGCCATCGGTTCGTTTTGAGGGCGAAACATGTATTTTCTTAAATTTTGCTGTGTTGGAGCGTTGCTAAATAATTGGCACGAATATGGTGATCAGAATCAGGTCATTCAGCTACTCGGTGTGCAATGTATCTGAAAGTCGCTTTATGTGGCTTGATCATACCTTGTTTGTGCAACTCACAAATTAACGCACTGAGATCAGTGGTTGCTTAACTTTCAGATTAAGGTTTTCTTGATAGACAGCGATAGTCAACTCGGTGCGTGGTTGAAGGATTCCCGTACTTGTTGTATTGCATTTTCTTGATTATATAAATATTCATTTTAATAAGTAAGTTCTGAAAAACCTACTCAGATTCATTCGGAAGAATCTAGATGCTAACGTGTGTGTGACTCGCAATCATGCACCTGGTGTTTGAGTCCCCCAGTTGCAATAATGTGGATTCTTGACGAGAATGAAATGACTGCACAATGTTTTTATAGCTTTCAACGGCGTGTTGAACTTGGCAGTTCATGATAATTTATCTAATGAAGACAAAAATGTTTCGATTTTCTTCTTAAATTCCTTCTAATTATCGTTTACACCGGCGCTTTCTTGTTCGTCATCCACAAGTTAGACAGCGTCTCTTGGAGGTTAAATAGCGTAAAATGGAACCCTTCGACTGTGGTAGATGTACTGATGGCACTGCATTTCGGATCTGTGACCTCACGTGTTCTCCGTGGCGCCATTTGACCCTTATGGGATCGGCCATAATGGTTATGATACTAATGATCATAGTAACACCAATGTATATATATATATATATATATATATATATATATATATATATATATATATATATATATATAATAATAATAATTTTACCCCGGCTTTAGAACATGCATGATGTCAAAGCATCAGTGATAATAATCGTGGTTTATGAAACCATTAGTCATATCCTCGATACAATGGTTTCGCTTGGTAAATCAACATGATGAGAAAGGCAGTGGTCAGTAGGGTTTGCTTTTCTGTTCAACGTTGTACAATGAAGATGATGATAAAGTCAAATAAAAAAGGTGGGAACTGCCAGTGTTTCTTATAATAATACTCGGCATAAATGTGAGATGGTCCTTTGTCACAACCTTCGGCCACATTTTCTAAGGTACTTAACAACTGATTAAATAGACTTACTGACCTCCACCCGAGAAGCCTCACATTTATCTTTCAATGAACCAGTAGCTTTCCAATCAAGGCGAGAGTCCAGGTCACACGCGCTCTTTGATTCTATCGGTAAAACTGCTCAAAGTTCCAAATTTTGTTCGCTCATCTAAACTGATATCACAATATTTTCCGATGAGAGGACCAAGAAGCAAATTACAATCACGGATTAGTTTCACGTTCATGATAAATTGATGAAATGTTCTGCCATTTTTGTCTCATGTATAGGTTTGTCGAGAGGTGTTGGCTTTATCCGTTTTGATCAGCGCACAGAGGCAGAGCAAGCAATAAAGAAACTGAATGGCGTCATTCCACCGGGCGCAACTGAACCGATCACTGTGAAACTGGCCAACTCGCCAACTTCAGTGAACAATAATAATGGCGGGAACAACAGCTCTATCTTGGCATCCACGGCGAGTTTGCATGCATCTCTGCAACCGCTTGTATCAAACACTCTTGGAGGTTATTTGAGCGATTTCCCACTGGATCTGGCTCATGTTACGTCAATGCTTCCATCGTTATCCGGTACCCCCATATCCACTGCAAGCCTTCCCTCGGGTTCCGCTGTCCCTTATTGCGGCCCTAACTCCTCGGATCCGACAACAGCGGCTGCAGCTGCAGCTGTTGCAGTAGCCGCTGCGGTTGCGGCAGCTGCTGCAGCCAACGCAGCCTCTCCTCCGTCAGTATCCACCACGTCATCCTCTCCATCATCCTCTACGGCTGCAAATAAGCCGAACACAGCCGCACTAACCATGATGCTTTTGCAACAAGTAAGCCAAAGCTTTCTACTTGGCTGGTAGTCTAGGAATTGAACGGGGACATATTCACAACCGGGTGTCCTTGCCAATTTTTTTTCTAAATCACGCTCATTATTCTTCTAATCTTCGCTGCTTCGCCGCTGGCTTTCAGCCTACTCCCGAGTTTAGTTCAGTCAGTCACCTCATGTCTACTATGCATAAAGTTATTTCAGTTGTCTTGGTCATGTTGTTGTAATCCAGAAGACGTCCCTGGTTAATAGATTGTTTACTGGAAATCACTCGTTCAGAAGTCGTCAAAATCAATCAAATGAAGCAACAACGCTCTTTTACATTCCAGCGGTCCAGTCCACTTGAAAGCAGTGATTCACTAGTCGGAGGATGCAATCGTATGATTCACACGCCTTTCTCTATCTTACTGACGTAACCGCATTCGTTGCCAATCCATAATTGAGTTTTGAGCAATCAGCTGCTTACTTTTTCAAAAAGTAGTATGCGCACTTCGCCACAGTATAAGTAGTTTCAACGATGTGCTGAGAGTTTCGGGTCCACTTGCAGAAATTACTCCTAAATGAAAGGTACTGACGGCACTCGCAGAAGATAGTACCCGTTTTTTCAGTGGAAACATTCCGTTTTTTTCGAATATTATTCAAAGCGTCCTGCACTTACCTGGCGCCGGGACCAAGGTGATCACGGACGCCCTGACCTCGGGTGGAGGCTTACCCTTGCACTCTGGCGGGTTGAAGCCTGCGACGGTCTCTCATCGGGCTCACTCGGGTGCGTAGTTTTTGCACCTAAACTGTTTACTTAACCAAGAATCAATTCTCTCAGTTTACTATAAGTACATTTTCCCCGCATTTATCACCATCGATGTCAAATACCAATAAGAAGACGGTTGAGGTTATCTTATGTTTTGCGTCGTGTGAAAACTTGAATAAATTGATAATTAGATGTTGTTGTGTATGTTATGCTATACGGTTCATATATGATGGACCGTATTTATCTAAAAGAGGAATGTAGACACTAGCTAGTGAGATAAAAACGATAATTTGAAAAAGAAGAAACTCTCATTGTTGATCATTTGCCAACGTACCAGTGATCATGTTTCACAAGAATCAGGAAGCAGTTCGAGTATACGAAGTTTGTGTGTAACTTGGAAACTCCGAATGGGCCAATTAAATGTTGATAACTGATTGATGAAACACAAAGTATATCGTCAATATTAGTTCCATGTAAGTCGCTCAGCGAACTGGATTTTTAGATAATGAAAAGTGGAACCTACGGCGCAACCCCGATCAAAATCACTCTTTGACTTTCTGAATCATGATTCGCTCTTTTCGTATTCTACTATTACCACTAGTTCCTGTATTTTTTTCGAACGGGATACGGTTGATTATGTTTTCAATCAAAACAAGAGGCCATTAAGTTTGGTGTGATTTCTAAACCACTTTGAATGTGTGATCTTTGTCTAATCAAATTGCAAACCAATTGCAAAACAGTACTGTTAGCTGTCGGTTGATCACATTTGTTTTACTCAGTCATTGACTCAGTATACTCGTCGATTATTGTGATCAAATGAACATAAAGCCTCGCTGCCCTCCAGAATCTGTCTATCCGTGCTACGGAAACTCACGCCTTTGAGACGTGTTTCCAAGTACCAGTTAGGAGTCCACAAACGAATAAATTAGTTCCATTGGTTTGTAGCTTATGTTTATCCCGTCAGGTTATTTCGATAAGGCGACAGATAGATGGAACTCAATATTTTGGTCGAATGAGCACCAGTTAAAGTTTCCGTTTATGAGTCGCTTATAATTATTGCCCGTTTGATAGTCAGTACCCAGCATAATAATCGTATCAAACATAACAAAGGAAACAGCGATGTTGCCTGGGGTGATCCACACAACCTGAATGCCGCGTTTTTCATTGGATTTGAAGCTTCGATGTGGGGTTGGTTTGAGCTGGGTAATTTTAGACAGTTGATTACTTTCCATCCGTCCCCAGGGTCCTATTTTCCAATTTTAGTTCCTTCTCTTTTCTCCCAATGAATGTTTATGGGATATTACATATAACTAAGGATTCGCTGCTCCCCAAATTGTCATTACTTCTGTTCGCTTGGCAAATGCGTTTTTATTGTTCACTGAAGAACACAAGACGATTTGGTTTCAGTTTTATTCCGAAGGTACTTGTGTAACTTTGTGTTGTTTTCCTAATCATTAGTAGCAGAACACGTAATTGTTGCACTTCATTTGTTTGTGAGAATGTAAATACAACCAGCCTGCAGCCGGCGGGTAAGCTGTGAGCACTCACGTAGGCAAGTAAGTAAAAGGGCTGAGCTACATGTGCTTCCACACGCAAACAAGTAAGACCTATCGATACACAGCAAGATCGGTCGGTCAATACTGTCTGCAGTGAAGCATGACTCAAGATTAATACCAGGCGGGCGTATACCAGTGCATGAGAGGAATACTGATTGTTTGCCCCCGTAGTATGCGTGACTTTAACCAGACACAACGCTTTGTAGTGATGCTTCCAGTCCAAATGTTTCAATTCTCAGTGGGAGAGCAAGAGTAAGTTACTGTGCAAGGCATATAGCGCGGTTTTCATTCTAGGGATTTGGCCAGCTCTCACACACATTCGTAAGGTAAAGGTCATAATACCACTGGAAATGTCGTGGGATATTTTCTTTTGGCAAATACTTCATCTTGTGTTTCATTAGTGGAATACAGATCCATTCCTAAGACGTCTATTCATTCTAATAAAAGGAATGCAATTGTTCCCCACTCCAAAATGGTATGAATATCTCCGAGGAATGTGTGCCGATCCACTTGCAAGCTGATTTGTTTGATACATTGTTGGCAATTATGTTAAACTCAAAGGTTTTACTCATCCCTGTTTTTATATCGAGTATTTGCAGATGTTTTGTTCACTAGTGAGAAATGATAGAGTCGTTTGAAAATCCCTGAAAGAAATTCACCACTCAGTTTAGTTCAGTTCTTTATACGAAATGTGCTTCAATGATTGACTTGCGGTTCCTTCGCCTAACTTCTGCATTGCTCATACGGTGTGCCCACCATATTCGTACAGTACTTTGGAGAGACTGAGGCTCAGACACCGACAGTTTTCTCGTATCTTCCATTAGCGGCTGTTTCTGAGGCATATAAAAGAACAGGTCTAACTGCCGCGGTGTACACGCGACTGTTGACGGACAATCAAATATCACGCAGGCGCCACAGATGACTGAGGTTGGCAAAAGTCATTCATTAGATACCGTAATGAAAATACAGCCTAAAATTCCGTCCAACCCTATTGATATTTTAATTTGATGAGAAGCAGAGTTCTTCTGAATCATTCCATGAGCCGGAAATGCATAAAGGTCAAAGCGCACGTTTTTTATAGTTTGTCTATCAACTATGGAAGAGATCGTCCTGTCTTACCACGAGAGGTCGCAGCAATCACTTCAAATGAAGAGCTGGTATTTCTCCAGTAGAATCTGCAGTAGATCGACTGCAATGCAAGATTTGTTTCCTTACTTACGGGACGAAACCATTGAACAAAACCCACTGTCAGTGAACCTAAAGAGTCCTTTTCAGGATAGATGCATATACAGTAAGGAGAGAAATACGTTGGAAACATGGTACTTCTTTTTTAAAGCGTAACTGAAGTTTTTCTCACCAAATGGCAGTCTGAAGAAGTGCTTTGAAAGCACATTTTATGTACAGATCCATCATCCAATTTCGCTGAAGCATGGTTAATTAAACGTTTCTTACTAAAATTACCAGTTTCATTCAGCGATTTATATCCACTCGGAAGAAATATTTACTCACTTTATTAAAGTCGATCTAAGGCTCTTATCACAGCGAAGATTGCAATAATTTAGGATGCTGGTGACGTTGGTATCTCAGGTTGACGGATCTCGTCAGCTTCTAATGATTCAGTTTCGATCATTCCACTTGATTTCCCACAAAATAATACTTCATGTCACTTTTCCCGTCAGTATTGATGGCAAGGTTAATAATGGTAGTATTTCAGACAGCTTTGGTTATCCGGTGTGTCGCATTTTTACATCAACTGTGTTATTATTTAAAAATCTCTGAGGATTGTTGGTCTTTGTTGCCCCCATTTCGATATTGAAGAAAATGGGTGCATGCGAATGTAATGCACATAATTTTCCGTCTAATGTGTTTTAGTGATATGATTCATCATGCAGTATCAACGTTCAACTCAGATCTAAAATCCACGGAAACACTCTTGTAAATGTTTTTCTCTGTTACGAATCATCAGTAATGCAGGTCCGCCGAACCCCCACTGAGAACTGAACCCGTAGTGAACAACTGTGTGTTGAACGCACCTTCACTTGCCTAGCGTGCCTACAAAGAATTCGTCCATCATATTGCAACGTAGGCAAGACGGATGAGAATATTTGTATTTGGGCAACTTAGTGCAACATGTACAACCGTTTATATAGCCCGTATTCCAGACCTCTCCGCAGCAACATTGATCTGCCGGCTGCCTGAGCATTTCTGCTGCGTTCTAGTCAGTTGCTCGTGACCAATAGCTTGATTCTCTTGTGCACCATTGCTATTCGGCTAGCTCGACTGTTCCGGTTGACGGCTTGATCGGCACCTCCTCACATGGGCTATCTTCTTGTTTGCCTGAGATCGCGCTGCTTCCCACCTACTACTCCGTATGCCTTTTTTTGTCTGCTTCGGGATTCTTTTGACATATTTGTCGTCTGTTCTTTGATCTGTGGCTCTCTATTGGTTGACCTGATTATTCTAATAATCGCATTGTTCTGTTGCTGCAGCTTCCCTGCTACAATGAGAGTCGATCACTGAGCAGGCAATTAGTTGTTACTGTTCAAACCGCCAGTGATGGGATGGCGCTGTATCAGATGGTATTGATGTTCAACAGACCGTTGAGAGTCGACTTGGATCGCCTGATGGTGCAATTTTGGACTCACACTCTGTCATCCTGGATCTGAGTCCTGTTCTGAGGTTCGTTAGATATCTACTGCTGAGAGTTGTTACTAGGGCTGAAGCGTCTATGAGGTGTTCCCGTGGTTTTCAACGTTAAACTGAACGTTGATACTACATGATGAATCATATCATGTGCAGATCAACGATCTTATTGCCTGTATTCTCTTCAGAATTGTTCTAAATTTTTGATAGGTAACTAAATAGGTGTACGCCTGGTCGTCCGACTATGCGTTCGTTCCTGCTGTTCTGCTTTTGCTGTGTTCAAAAGTACAATTAAGCTTTTTTCTGCTCAGCAGGGATACTCACAATTCCACTGGTCGCAACCATTTATGGTAACATGTTTCGTCTGCACTGTGTTAGTCTTTAGTCTGGTGCCTGTTTTTGTACGTATGTGTATTTAAATTTACGAGTGGCACTAAAACCAGTGTGTTCATCACAATGGTCGCTAAATACACCTACACATTGCAGGTTTACATTCTAGCCGCGGTCCAACACTTTAACCTGAAACCAGAAGAGGACATTCGTGTTCAATTCTTTGACTGTAAACATCATGAAAGAAAAAAATTAGCAACGCTGTACATCAGTCACACATTGTAACGTTCCTCCGTGTGGTCTCCTGTTTCGAGTACCTTGATGAGTGCCGGTGTGTGTGTGTGTGTGTGTGTGTGTGTGTGTGTCGCCGTATGTGCGTGTGTCTATACGAACAGAAACAGTAGTTCAAACGTGGAGAGTCCTCCTATCGGGTGATTCTCTCCGAATCTGTACATACAATACAGCCTAAAGGTGGTTTTGCCAAGTGGTAAAAACCAATGAACATGTTTGGTAAGTTTTCGGAGAACATTTTGTGCCCACAATGTTTAGTAAGCGGAAGATAGACGTTCCAAAGCTATTTCCCTCCCTCAACAGGCAAATATTCGTCGTCATATTTTGGGTAATGGATGGAAATAAAATAAAATTTACGAAGTCACCCAGAGATTAGTCACGATTCAAATACTAACAGAGAAATGTATGTAAATTTCCTGTCGTAGAGAATCACTACCAGCTAACTGACCAATTATTAAAGAACAACGGCCAAACCGACTTCTTTGGTTTTCTAACCATATAATAGACAGTAGGTCTACCAATGATTGGTTATTTTATTGAACATATTTCGGTCAAGCACTTCTTGTCAAGGGAACCAAGTGAAAGAAGAAAATAAATTTCGGAGAATCATACGAAAAAGCTTTTCTAATGCATGGATTGTCATTTCTTGATAAGAAATATGGTCACCACAATTCAATCTACCTTCCTCTTTGGCGATCTCATCGGTTTACGCGGCAACTGCAGATCGGGCCTGCATCATGTTTTCCGCAAAAATAATTTTCACACGCACACACCACCACCACACAAACAAACAGACGAACTTGACGGGAAACCGGGAATTCTATTAGGCCAGTCCACGGGGAAAATGTGCACAAGCATCACCCCCGGCTGCAACTCTTGCCGCACTCTCACTGTCAAATACAGTTTCCCATATCACAGGCTTTTAACAAAGCAGGCGAAAGAAGTGGAATTCCGACTGAACTGATCAATTTGATTATTGAACCACAGAGAGGAAGAAAGAGTTGAACGACCATTCATGATTGTCGATTGCTTTGATCATCAGCTATATGCGATTAGTAACCATTTGCCGTCATAAAGACTGTTTAGAAACTCATCATTCATTTCAGTGATACTATGTTGAGTCAATCGTCGATGACTAGATGACAGAGCCCTCAATCTAACCTTACTTAGGCGTGACTAGTGCTAATTTTTACTTTTTCAACAAGGTGTGAAACTCAACAATGAGCACAAAAACTCAGCCAATGGAAATTATCTTCGTCTGGGTTTGATGATCTAGTCTCTTTGTACTTGTTATCTACTTATAGGTTTCACTGTGGAACGTAGGCCATCTTCGCTGATAACGTGCTGCTTTTCTAATTCACATATCCCAAAGTTAATGCAAATCAGGTGCTGCTATCTCACCTGAATGCTGAATAACCTTTTCCCTTGCGAAGTACTGGCCACTCTTATTAAGGAAGCTACGAAAGTAATCAGCAATCCTCTCCTAATACTTCTAATGTCCTGCTTGATGAAACACTAATTTCGTTCTTGACTGACACTAACGGCCCACGATTAGCTTCACCGTACCCTATGAGATATACTCTTTTCTGATTGATTTTTTAATACCGTGAACAATAATTATTACCCATAGTGATTTATTGATCGAATTTGGTAACATGGCTGCGGGCCTCACATCATCAATATAGCACTGATTTCGATCCTGTCATCTCACACGATGAAGACATTTGACGACCGAGTCAGTTAAGACAAGCAAGCGTTCCTTTCATCTATGAAATGTTCTTATTGCGAGAAGGGACAGCATGGAATACTAATCAAGTTCATTCTGAAAGGACTACCAGTTTCCAAACTGCAATCCTACCGGAACCGGCTTGAAGTTTTACTCTCTGCAACGCCCATGAATGTGATGTAATCGGAAGCAGCCGACATGCGACGGCTGCGTTATACCACAGGATCTTACCTTAAAAATACTTGCCTCTGTGGACTTGTTTCACGCTGGAATCGAGCTATTGGCATGGGCTAACACAACTTACATCAAAATTGAGTAAATCCACTCTCACACACTCTCTCACAAACACTCAGATTCCCACCTTGGGTGCAAGTGCAATCTGAATCGAAGGGTTCTCATTTCCCCTAAGGCCGAGGGAAGCTGATTGAACACACCGCACACTTGAATAATTTAACTGTGGCAATCAAGTAGGATGCTAATTCCGATTGAAGACAGCAGTGTAGTCAACCGAACTCAGAGGTTGTTTTCTCCGCCCATTCTCAGTTGAATGTGTGTTTATGTTTGACTGATTCCATCAACCTGTTTTTGTGATACCGTGGTCCGTGTCCGTTATTCGATTAGAATAGAGCAGAAGAAAACGATGACGGATATCCAACGACTAACGCAAAAGTTGGTCATCCGTTTGGTTGCTTTGGTAGATTCGATCGCCAACATAACAGTTTGGAAATCCCGTTTCCGTGTACCGGAAATGAAGCAATCAACTGAAACAATAGCACGTTGGTACATTATTGCTCATTTCCGTAGCTTTCGTTCCCCCCCCCCCCCCCCCCCCCCATTCTCCTCAGTCCAGTGGGAGAAAGTTTTCTGTCGTCGAAAAGTATTGAACTGTGACTGACGAAGCTAGTTCAGCGACTAGCATTGGGTGACTAAGAATTCCACCTACTCATTGTTCTGAGACACGAATTATGACACAAAAATGCAACGATTGGCGTTCCTATATTCAAACGAATTCTCCACCTAATACTAAGTGTCTTAGTTTATAATTCTTTGTCAACTGTTTGCTTACTCTTGATCTTCTGGCTTCCGACCTGTTTTTTTTTTTTTTGAGAGAGACAACAAAAATGACATCCGTGACCAGTATATGACTGAAAGTTGGACAGATTAAAGTGAATTGTATTTATTTGCCCCATAGCTACAAGGATTGTTGCTCTCGGGGTTACTTTTTTGTTGGATTGTAAAACTCTACTCCATGGTAATATATGGTTGCAGTGAACTGGTAACACTATAGCCACAAAGGCCCCTTGTACTATCAGAGAGAACTGAAATCCCTACTCAAAAACATTATGTGGGGAACCACATTAGTTCAGAGACCGGTACGAGGTGGAACTACATAAATCGGAGTTGATGATATTGACCCTATAACTGGCTCGTGCACTTTCTTTAAGCGATGCACAGATGTTAAATGGGTAATTTTTGGGTTCAACTCCCGGGTAATGACCTCGTCTATGGCGCTTATCTTCCCCGGTCATCTTAAGACAATGGCACTCTTTCCTACGATCGATTGTTTCGAATGTTTTCGGTTTGCTTTTCTATATAAGTGTGCAGGATAAATATGTCACAACTCACGCACACTGACATACTGTGAATAGCATGCACATCTTATTCGGGAATATACCTATGTAAGTGTGCTTGGGTGTGTATGTACGTATGTACGCGTGAATTCGGAAAACAAAGTCAGTTTAGATGATAACGGCAAGAAAGCATTCTTCTTCTCATAGTTATTCTGTCTGAGTCACTGCTAACCCAACGAACAACGAGGCTGCATGTGCAAGCGCTCACATTGATGGTAAGTAGTATGTTAACGTGTGGACAAAATTTCCCCGGAAGCACACGACCGGTTTCGCGATTGTTGCCGCCCATCAGTTATGCGTACCCGGTACTCTTCTGCCCACTCGTCTTCTTACTTGTACACTCCGATCTTATATGTTCACTAGAATCTAATTTGAATCGTCTGGAGTGTGAATGGATACTCTTCATTGCTTCCGGAGAAATTTTGTATATATATAATATATATATATATATATATATATATATATATATATATATATATATATATATATATATATATATATATATACGTCGAAGTATTTGGGTACGAATGCTTTCTTGCCGTTATCATCTAAACTGACTTTGTTTTCGGAATTCAGTTATCACATCGAACTCAACCAGTACTCCTTGTTTATCAGTTTTAACTAAACGGAGTTCCCCAGATTGAGATTATTATTCTGCAAATAAATCGCCCAGATTATAAATTTATTGTTATTTTCATGGTTTGCTTACTTTATTACTAGGCTGCTTCGCAATCCATGGATCCATTCAACCCAATCGTACGATTACCTAGATTGTCCGTCCCGCCCGGTTCAGCTTTGTTACCACATCCTTACCATACTTATCCACATTCAAGACTACCGCGACATCCCTTAGTGCCAAGACTTCCGCCCGGTTCGTTGACGACAGCTACCGCAGCCAGACGATTCTGGGCAGCGGCTGCCGCGGCAGCTGCTACAGCCGCCATGGCAGCTGCCAATATGCAGCAGCCACAGCAACCAATAACAAATACGAATGTGAACAATCATATTAATCGAGCGATACATCCCCCTCGTGGATCTAGCCACACAGGAAATGGAGCTGGTTCTGGACTCGTGAGAACCACTTCTGCTCCTGCCGCTTCTGTGGCACCTCAGTTCCAACCCCCACCGCCTCCGCCACCACCGCCCCCGCCACCACCACCACCAGCCCAATTGTTCCCTGCCCTGTTACCTGCGCATGGACACATTTTTCCTCCGGTCATGGCCAGTGGGCAACCGTCTTTCCTGTATCCACGTTATCGGTAAGTAATGTTGCCAGAGGGCGAGCGCAGATATGGATTCGTGGGTAAACATCTAGGAAATTGGAAGTCTTTTGTCCCTTTGATCTTTTCTTTCGTGGAGCTAACTATTTTTAGCAATCGCCGTCAGCATTCACTTCTAACTGATTACCGTTGTGACTCTAAGTACGGTTATTAAGTGAAGAAAAAAAAACAATTACGTCAACGGCAAATGCAAAAGGTAAAATTGTATTGTTTAACAACACAGCCTTTCACGACCGGTTGTAAAACCAGTCTTGAAAAAGGGTACCCGTGGTGACCGAAACGTTGACAACCTGCACGGTTGCCGGAGAGACATTTTCGTTTTGTCCTTTCGGTTTTATAGATCTGCATCTATTCAACTAAAATATCCGTCTTTCGTTCATTTCAATGATGACTGATGCTGTGTGCAGTGAAGTACGCCCTATTTTTCCTGTTTTACAATGGTGACATTGATGCTGTCTATTGCCATTTGTGGTTTGGATGGTGACGATTAACCGTAGCGTGATAGCCCTTTCCCGCAAAACTTACAGGAGTTGAGCGTGTGCACTCAAACGGGTCACACGTGTAATCTCGGCTTCACATCCCATGTTCTTGTCTAGATTTGCAACACAAAATACCTTCAGAAGGCTTTTTAGCAACATGATCACGCCAAATGGCCTATTGTTTTGGGTTATTTGAATAGAGTCCTAAATTTGCGGAATATCTCTATTTCAAATAATTATGACTAGTCACGCATAATCATCAAACCTCGCACCTTGAAGTTGTTAACTTTGTTCTGCATTCAAATTGTATGCTCAGGTTCGAGACAAACTTGGCAAACAAAAAAATACATGCGGATCAACATGTGAAAATGATCGAACTCACCGTCCTTTTTAAAACAATCATAGACAGTATTGACGTGGGGAAATGCAAAACGTGTTTCATATTTTGAAGACCAGGTGTCATGTTAAGTAATTTTATCGTGTTTTCAACCGTAAGTTCTTCATTTCTCAGCACCAGGTCTCCAAATTAGAACTGGAATATAATGGCACCGACTTCAATACTATTCATTTTTGCATCTCTTCTTCGTAGCATTTCGTGCTCAACAAAGTATTTCAAGTCCAATCCACTAGCAGTTTTCCTAATCCACTGATTGGAAGCCCATCACTCCACGGGTGCAGAACTAAGCTAGTCTTGCTCACGGATGATTCGTTGAGCAAAGGGCAGGAAAACGTGAGTGAAGTGGTATTAAATCAATTTCCTATCAGACAACAACAGCAAATGGCTGTTCCAAAAGTACAAACGTCAATTCACTCGGTTTAACGTAAACAATTAGGTCACTGTTTCGTCGACGGTAGACAGTATCAGCATGAATTGAAACCGGCGATTTTGTACAATAATATATTCGTGCGAAGCTTCTTTTTGCTTTATTTCGAGTCTTCTGAAGTTTCCGAGATTTTGTTTGCATGTTGAAATTTTTCGGAAGGCATAATACGACAATATCAAAATAATGAGATCGATATTCTTACAGTTTAGGTTTAGAAGCTATTACCTCCTAAATATCAGAGAGCCATTTTGGAAACCATGAAATATGTAGCAAAAACTACATCCTTACTGAATACTCATTATGTCGTCGCCGTTACGATCTATGCAATAATGATCTTGGTAGAAGCTTATTCGGGCAAAGGCTGACCCCTATCAGTCACGTTGTTGAGCCATGTGACCGCCATAACATACGGTTGGCCCCTGATGGACAGATCAATATTTTGTCAAAGCTGCAGCTGACTGGAGTTGCTAGAGGCAACCGAGCACCTTTTGCTAGTTATTCTCAACGTTCAGCCAATACAATAACTGCAAGATTAGTCAGCTTTGTCCAACACTTTCGCACTTACAGTCACAGATGTTTTGATGACCCTAACATCTTACTTGATATTCCTACTATTTGTATCGCTTTGTACGCCTATTGAATAGCAAATTAGTGGACTCAGAAACCCCTAACCATATTGTTTATGATTCCTGTTTCCCGATTAAAAACGAATTGAATCGTTCTGAGCGAAACAGGCGACTGCCTTTTTGGTTATATGCAAAGTGAAATCGAACAAATATCAAAAGAGTTAAGCGAGGCGACCCTCCAGTCATTATATACACCTTGTTTAGTCAATATGTCCGCCTCAGTTCAGTTCGAACGACCAATAACCACGTTCCATTGTGAAACAGTTGAATACGAGCCATTCAGCAGATATTGGTTAATCATTCAGTGTCGTCTAGTGAATTCGGATCACTATCTCGAACCAGATCAGCAGCGTCATTTCGTTCGCAGCCGAGGTGGTGGCCACACGAACCAACCATCCCGACGTACGCTAACAAAAACGCTTGCTCCACAACATAAACCTAACGTGACAATAAAGTGTGGCGCAATAAAAATTCCAATGAACACTGTAATTGCTAATAGAACAATGTGATCAAACCGACAATCAAACAAACGCTCATCCTAAACTTACGAGTAGTATCGCTTTTTCTCCAACCATGTGGAAACTGACTACCTTGATCACTCATTTGATGTATGTTAGTTTAGAGGCTTGGAAATGATTGATTGATAATAATTGGTCGCTTCAACCGTCCTCTTTTCAAATCCTGGTCAGCTCTCCTTCTCAGCAGCTCGCTTCAAGAGTCAACACTGAAAACATTTTGCCCTGGCCCTACCTAACGGGGTACTTTACCGAACGGTATAGGATGATTCTTTCGCCAGAGTTCGCTACACAACTGGGATGGAGCGAAAAAGCGCGATTTTTTGTTTGCATATGTATAAGTCAAACCAAATAGAATTATTCCGGACCATTTAACTGCACTTTCATTAGTGCATACTGCAATCGAAGTGATCATCTATAAACGGAAAAGTGAACGTTCTCAGCTAAATGGTCCGGAATACATCGCGTAGCTTAATGCTATTGACTTCTGCGTTCAAATTTTTGTCAGGAAAGTAATGTTTTCAAATAGGTATTCCTAAAACTAATGACTTTTTGTCCAAAGTCAATTATCTCTTCAGTCCGAAAACTCCCTTTATCTTCTCTATTGTGATTCTTCCTTCTACTTATCCAAGCTCATGCAAACAGATCCAGTCGACGATTCTGCATCACTCGGATATTTGCAAAGCGGTCTGTGTTCCACGCAAAGTACGTGTAACGTTAGAACTGAGGACGACAAAATTATTTCATCCCGAATGAATAGCTGATCTTACAGGTTACCCGGAAATTTGGTGGATATCAATAAAATATTGGATGGTTGACTAATTTGCAGGCTTCCGTGGTCTAGAAGGAAAACCTTTTCTGGCCACTTCCTCCCTGAACTGGCTTTTTACTGGAAGCAAGTGAGAGGGCCCTAATCGTTCAACGGGTGGAGACTTACATTCACGGGTTTTTCTCGCTTTACGTTCTCCGTACATCACACCTAGGCTGAAAAAGACCAAAGAAGGGACCGAATATGCATGCCTTACTCAAGAGAACCAGCAACAAAAGCCAACCCCATATGACTTTGACCCTCATCTAGCCACAGTATTTCCCGTATTTTAAGAGCTAAACGCCACGGTTTGAGTCATTCACCAACATCTCTTGGACTAACTCTTCCACGCCTTGTGTAAGCAGTGGGATGTCGGATACGTTAAATCACACACCTAAGCAGATGTTTTAGCGGGAATCTGAATTCCAGAAAGTGGTACAAACAGGATTCCCGTGAAACGACAACATAATAACACAATAAGGCCTAAGAAGACTAAAACTAAAGGTACCGCATGCGTGTATAGGAACATTCAATTGCTTTGGCATATGGTTGTCGCTTTTCGATGTCGTGTTTTACCCACTCGGAGTACGGCGTGAATAAGTGGGCTTGATGTGCAGTCTGTCCGAAAAACTCGGGATCTCCTCAATTCAGTCGAAATCCAGTTTATGCAGCTAAGACTATTCTGGGCAGCCAAAAATATACAACGTGCACTATTGTTGACCGCGCGCGCGAGAGAGAGAGAGAGAGAGAGAGAGAGAGAGAGAATAGTATCAGCAGTACAAACTGTGGTTCAACCGTATGTCAGTATTTCGACCGAATCGAGGTGAGCCCGAATATTTCGGTCAGACACAAACGTACACAACTGGCTTAATCGGGTGATCCGATATAAGCACCACACTGAATGGTGCATGAAGGTGTGACAACTAATCATTGGTTTTGGGCGGTCCTTGGTCGTCCGGTCAGTTTCACCTTAACATGATAGTGTGAGAATTGGCGACTGTGTCATTCGCAAAAGGAACAAGGCAGGGGAAAGTGACAGAGGGGATAGAAGTACTCGATTGGAATCCCGAGAACAAAAATCCTGTAGGCAGAAGAAAATTTACCAGCAATGAAGATCGCAGACGCATTGCACAATACGCCAGAAACGGTGATGATTTGAAACAGATATCTCAACATCTGGGAATAAACATAAAAACGTGCAGAGGCATTGCAATAAGAGATCAAGAAACTGGGCTAAAACGAGGCCTCGAGAAAAGGGAATTTTCGAATGAAATTATCGCTAATCCATGTAACATTGTGGATGAGAATCCTTCAATAACTCTCGCTCGGAATAAAATAATATTTGAGTCTGAAAGTTCCGGATTGACTATTAGCGCAACCTCTGTTGATCGACTTTTTGATAACTATGGCCACAGCATTAAAAAAAACTCACAATCGAACCTGTTTAGCGCAACAGCATTGACGTCAAAACAAAACTTGTCCAATATGGAGAATGGTTACAAGCGCAAGGGAGCTGTATGCCACTACTTTACGTTGACGAAATCAGTTACAACGCTTGGTGCTTTCGATCGACTGGTTGATCTGCTAAAGAAAAGTCATATATAATAACCTTGCCGTCAAAGAAGAGGGCAAACCTGAATATCATTGCATGCATTTCGACCCTTGGAATGCTGCATCGTCAATTTCACGGAAAAATAAACAACCGGATTTCCAATGGATTCTTGGAATCATGCTTCTCTAAATTGAACACTGAACAGCCCAACACTGAGATAATGTTTATTTTTGGCATCGCTCCAGTACATCGGCGGGCATCTGTAGCTCGTTTGGCCACTAAATATTCGATCCGTTTTATTCCTCGGTAAAGTCCACTTTTCAACCCCACTGGGGAAGCATTTACCCATTTTAAAAGTTCGGTAAAAGAACTGAGAAAAGCTCATGAATGTACCAGAAAGACAGTCTGGCAGATTGTATGGGTTTCTTTTGTTACAAGAAACTTGCCATAAATCCATTCACGATACCACAACAATTGCATGCGCTTCCTACGATAGGCAAAATTTCACATTCATATAACCCTACAAAAACCTTTTAGATTCATAATTGTATTCCTTCTGTAAAATAAAAGGTATAATTTATATTCGTATCTCGAATTCACTCATTTGTGATGGATGGCTCTTAATCTGTGGCACGAGGCGCTTATACTGCTCGCAAGACTTTTAAACTGCAGCGCTTGGCTGTTAAACTACTTAGAATACCTTGCGCATTGATGTTTTGTGATCATCGTTTACTCGCAAGACGATTTAATGCGCAGGGACGAAAACTTAAGCATAAAACCATCAATACTAAAAGAATATTAGTTGATACTTTGGCCATCGTGCAGAATGCATGAACTAATCTTAACGGTGACATACGCCTGAAGCTGGTGCTGGGTAGACATTATTCAATCGTTCTTTTTCCCTGTTGTTGTGTTTCTTTAGTTTTTAGGCATTGTCTCATCCCAGACCCGTGTCATGTATTATACATGCATTGTCAGTCACCAAATCTCTTCTCGTTACATTAGTTTCATCCACCCGGGCCTCTCTGCTCTCCTAAACTGAGAAATAGCAAATAACTTTAGACGCAAATCTCTCAGAGGATTTTTAATGTTTGAGAGGTCCTGGCAAGGGCTTTTTCTGTTCCCTAGATACATTTTTTGAAAGTGGCGTACCTCCGATTGCTCAGGGTGGCACAAATTGTTTTTGATAGGTTGAACGAAAATTCTAATTTCCGTTCAACCTTTGATTGGAGTATTCTTGTTCTCAAAAGACTCGCGTTACTTTGTACGAAATGGATTATTGAGTGCCAGCAATACTACGGAATTGCCGTTTTGTACAAAACCTCCAGCAGAACAGTTCCAGTGAAGGGAAAAGGAAATCTTGAATATTCCCAAACTAAATAAATATCTTCCGTAATAAATTATTAATTTCAGCCTCACAGTATTTGCTTTGGATTAGTCGTAAATAAAATACTACGAAAACAGCATTAGGACTTCTATCCTCTCTGACTATATTCGATGCTTTCTGAATAGATGATCCATTATCGAGAACTCATCAGCTATGGACACATGGAACTATGGGGTCTAATTCACCCACCTTGGTTCGTTGGTGATTTGCTGCGATAAATCCGGTTAAGCAAGAATAACAAGCAAATCAATAATTCAACAGCCTTTCGTAATTGTTCGAGTCAGACGTTGACATTCGTTTATCCCATTTCGTAGTGTTTTGATACAGGAGAAACGAACCCACGTGATGCTAACGCTGACAGATGTTGTAAGAGGCACTTATTATTTTATGGTCTAGTCCAGAACTCCGGGTGTCGTGAAAATGACATTCATTTGTCCGCTTGGGTGGGTCGGAGCATATGAGTGACGGGTCACCCGATCAAACAAACATTTATTATCCTTTGTCAGTTTCGTTAGTTTGTTGTTTTATTCGGTTTCATTTGATTGGTCATAGATTTGTCTTTTAGTACCAGAGCTCAACTAGCCATTGATGACTTGTGGAATTGCATGGTATAGTATTGAGAAGAACTTCAGCAAATTTAAAGAAGAACTCACATTTCAGTTTGAAATGAGCAAATAAATATTTCCGGGAAGAAATCATAGTAAAACCAATTCATTCGTGTTATGAATGGATAATTGTGTACGCTCTTTGTGTCTCACTTCGGGCGGGGAACGGAAACCCAGCATTGTGAGTCCCACACGTCAACATCAGGCTGCTTGAATAATTATCGGCAATACGATTCACGTATCTACCATTATCTTTGATTTTTTTTACCTTTCAGAATTTATCTTACCAATATGTTGAATCACTTTATCTCAGTTTTATCCGGTACTGGTCATTTGGTATCTTCTGGATTTGATTGCAAAATTTAGTGATAGAATTAAAGCGCGTAGGGGTTTGAAGAAACGAATGCACACTGTTATCAACATCACAATTGAATAGTTTATTCGCTAATTTTGTGCATTATAGTGCTCAATTTCAACATCATGTTTGATAACCCATTCCTAGCCGAGGTGAAACACTCGACATCTGGATCAGTTCAACTTATGTCGTAGTCTATTAAACTGCAGTTCATAATCTATCCGAAATTGTTCACTTTTGTGGAGTTCGGTGGAGTGCTGCGTTTTTTCACCAGATCGCATGCATGCATCTGAGTTTTTTGTTTCAATTGCAATTTGTTCGCCAAAGCTGGTGCACCTGCTACTAACCTGTCTGCAAGGTCACAATTTCTATCTTGATTATCACTTACCTCATGAAGTGATGAAGACCGCGGAAATATCGTTCATGATCACACAACCTACAGACACTGTTTTGATATCATCGGTTCACGAGGTGTCAGCCGGAAACCATCTATATAACCACCCAATCCAGGTCACACGCATGAGTTCTTCATATTTCAAGGTCGACGCGGTTCCTTGTTCTGTAACGTGGCGTATGCGATAGTTATGTGTGACCTTAGTTGACCCGGCCTACATCAATCAGAATTTGTGACTTTGGGACTCGTTACCATCACTTGATATTTATAAGGTCATGACAAAGACCGCATCGGCGAAATGACCTGAAAGTAGCAGCTCATTTGACGTGTGCACTAGCTGATCATCGATGGCAGGAACCGACATGGGTAGTTAGTTGAAACACGCTGGCCCTCATATACGGCCACGACAGTGACTGCATAAAAATTCGTTCGCCCCAGGAACGCCTCGCCCATCGTACCGAACGAGTTGTAGGCCGTTTGTTCAATCAACACACAGATGCACATACACACGCACACACACACACACATCGCATTAGTGGACCCGACCAGTTTCACTGTGACTCGTCACTCTAAGGGACCCAATGGGTCAGAAATCTGCGACGCCAAACCCCAAGCCAAACATTTCACCCCAGTCAATCCAATCAGTTCTCATCCTCATTCATTCCAGTCTTCATTACGTGCTCACTCCAATATCCCTTCCTCCCCCTACCACTTAATGCGCTGTTTTCGCTCCCACCCCAATGGATTCTCTTTCTACCAATTAATTCAATATGATTAGATTCCCCCGGCGTATACGCTTGTGAGCGGGACTACTCCACCTACCAGACACGCGTTGCACGCATGTCAAATGAGCTGAAACACGTGGTCTCCAGTCAAGTGTGTGTGTTTTGTGGGTCTGTCATTCACACTCTACCTAGCCAATATAAATACACATACACGCACACACGAACACGCATCCAGCTTGTCCACTTCCCTTTATCGATCTGGGAAATGATGAATGACTATTTCAGTTCGAATGCTTCCGCAAACTTGTACCTATCTCATATGACAGTTTGTATATTCTTACTGACGGCGATGTCGATTCTTCATAAATAGTTAGATGGAGAAAGAAGAAAGGTTAACTCGTTTGTGTGTGAGGTAAAACTGACAGTTATGAACTATGTTCGTAAGATTGTTTAAGATGAACTGTGCTGCTTTACATACGAGTTCGTTAACCTCTAAATGAAACCTGACAAACAACGAGAATTCAGCTTACAGTTCCAAAAGTGTACGATTATCCACCAGATCGTTCCACTTTCCAATTCGATCAGATGTTATAAGAAGCGAAGTCAGACAAGTACAAACTTCTAGGTTGAAAAAATGTAAAGCATTCATGAGTGTTCACTTCATTGAGATTTTTTTAATTTATAATTATGTTATATTTGCAGGCTCAGTCCGACTGGCTCCATCCAAGCCGTGGTTTTAACGGAAGAGAAACGTTTTGAAATGTCCTCGCATAATTACGCTGCGAAGTCTGATATCATTGCCACAAGTAGTTGTTGCAGCAGTAGTAGTATTCCTCCGATTAGAATTTCCTGATGGGTGTGGGAAGCACATGTGTAGTAATTAATGCATGTTTTAACTGGGCTTAAACCCAAGCTCCGCGATAGGTTCGAATAAATAATGGCGTGTACTTGTGGAGGCGGTGTTGTTTGACTCCGCAAGTGATCCGGGCCGGCGATTTTCGAAGTAACACAAACTGAAGTAGATCTTTTTATTTCTGTACACCACTGGTTGTTCACTTCCTGTGATTGTTGTTCCTCAGGTTTTGGTTCATGCGATAGTCGTCATCCTCGTAAGCAGTTTATTGAAATGTCATTGAAAGTAGACTGGTCTAAACTGTTTAAAATCAGAAGTCTTTTGCATTGTACAACTTATAACTGAATTGGTGTACACATTGTTCCTTAGAATGAATCTTGTTCTTCTGTCTTTGATTAAAAATATCTGAATGTATAACAAATAATCCGGTGAAGTCATTTGATGTCTTGTGTTCGAAATAATGATTTATTAATGAAATCATAATAGATGAGAGGGCGGAAAACTGGCAACGTCTCCACCGCATGCGTTTAATTGTTGATGTCTTTTGTAACCTTTAGGATCCGTACACGGCGTAAAATAAGCTTTACTTGTTTCGACCCTGAGCCATATTTCTCTATTTTTCTAATTGGTATCTAATGAATTAGATCAAGTCACTCCCATACTCACAAATAAATCACAATCGGTAACATTTTCAAATAGTGTTTCACTTTTACAAGACTTGCAATCACTTAATGCTGTTTCTCGCACGAAGATATAAGATGGCCGACCGAACATTCCTACCTGCAATCTTCCTGATGACTCGACCTTAGTAAAACGTACGTGACATTCCATTCTATGCGCTACAGAAAGGTTTCTTTCAGTGTGGTCATAATTTTGCAGAATATCGGTGCATTGCAACCAATAATACGGGTATTATTGTGCGCAGATTCCGACGGAAAAAATTTAACGGTCATTTTGCGGACGAAGACGATTTGATCATTCCTTCATTTTAGTGGTCTATATTTTCGAAATGTTCTGTTTCGCACTTAATTTTCGAACTGGATATCATCGGAGCTAGTCGTTTTCCACTTGTTGTGGGATTCATTGCAATTCGTTTAATCTCGAAACGGGCAAACTCACGAGCTAAATGGTCTTTGACCTTACAAAAGTGAACGGAATGGAACTGTGTAGCCATCTATTTAGTCACTGCGGGCGTGTATGTGGGAGCAGAAAATAGTTAAACCTGAAAGTAGCATCTTGTTTGCTATTTGATTTGGGTCCAGTTGCTTATCTTGCAGTCTGTTTCTCTCTCGTTTTGGGTTGAAAGCGATGGTTTCACCTCAAAATTAATAATTCTCTCCCCCTATGACATCCGGATACTGGTTGGATTGCACTGTGGGGTTCTCAGTCAAAATCAAAACCCACCTTTTTATTTGGAATGGGCTTAGTTATTTAAATTTACGGATTTTGTATTTCCACTCCCGACTGCCATCGGCTGAGACTCCTTCCGACTCTAGCGACTAGTTATGCTAGTTACGCAAGCGGTACAATTCCATTCGATGTCTGAAGTATGCGGTCAGTGTTGTCGTCGGGAACATTGTACGTCTTGCCACATGGTCATACTGCACACCGTTATCGCAGGAACTATAACAATGCAAATACAAACAGAATAAAGCGACAAAAGTTAGGGAAATGTGGATCCAAACTAATGGACCATTTCACAACAGACACGAATATAACAGTGTGCATACAGACTATTGGACTGAGGTCCATAATAGTGAAGTCAATTGGATGTTTCAAGGGGAAATCTGGTGGAACTTCGAAGCGTATTTTTGTTTTATTCACTAGTTGTTGGTTTAACTCAACAGTGCTTATTGTTCAAAGCTGCTCATGCTATGGACCGATGCTAAACCACCGGCACCAAATGAACCTTTCTTTCCACCATACATTATTCCCTCAGACCGCGCACATTCCTTTCTAGACCAAAGATGTGGTCTCCACAGTCGGGACTAAGCTACACGACGGAGTAGAGGGGGGAAGGGGGACGTGGACCCTCAGTTAACTTCGCAGAACTGTTCTGTATCCATCATATCCTATCTTTTTGTCAAGTCCGCTATTCGAAGATCTCATGCGTTCCTTGTGAAACTTCGCCTTATCTCATCTTATGCATGATCTCATTTAAAAGCACACTAGCCTTACTCACAAGAGTTGGATAACACGGCATTCCTCAAGAGGCTTTCTAAACTATCCAATCAATAAATTTTACTTTCAGAACACTTCATTCAGAACTGTTTGTCGTTCTCTCCGCGGATCCATTCATTTGTCCAACCCCCATCCGGATGATTAATGGGCAACATACATAACCGCAATCAGTATAAGAATGAGGAAAATATCATGAACACTGATTAATGCGAATCAATCCCACGAGCAAGATGTAGCTGTTTTCACGAGTATTTTAGACATGTGCAGGTCTGTGCTCGTATGTTTTCTACTCTAGCGCTCACACAAACGCACCTAATACAAAATCTTCATTATTAGGCTGCTTCTCGCTTTTCTATTTATGCGCTTGATTGTTCGTCTGTAGACCTTTGAATGTGTGTGTGTATGTATGCACGCATATATATATATATATATATATATATATATATATATATATATGTGTGTGTGTGTGTGTGTGTGTGTGTGTGTGTGCATGTGTGTGCGTTTCGTCGTGGACTGCCGTTAATAGCATACCCGACTTCACTTGACTGTGGGACAATCAGTTTGTGAATCTCGTTTCTGCAACGCCGATCTCCGGGGAAAAATATGACTCGGGCTAGGGCAGATGGTTGGTCAAAAATTGCACTAGCTCACGGGAAAGCACAGAACACTGTCGAATGTGGGAGACTGACTTAAGTATTCATTCGTGGTTCTAAAGTAATTTTGTAAGTATATTAGATGACTTCTACTAGGCAATTTATCCACTTTGGAACAGAAAGTGAAAATAAGCAAACGGATTTTAAATCATTCAAGCCACTAGCTGATTCCACAATATCCCTCAACATGGGCACCAAATATAGCACACAAAGGAGTAAGAGAATTTGTGGGAGATTGTGTAGCTCATGGATGTGCTTACGATCTTCACACGAAAGTTTTTATACCCCGGGATTTGAGGACATCATCGTCCTCGTGGTCACTGATTCGATGTATAATTCGTTTGTCTGTTTATCAAGAGCTGAAATTAAATTCCCGAGGGAAACGCTCTCATCTGTATTCAAGGGTCTCAGCCACTCTGTACGTAGTTCATGCTCTCTACCTCCTGGTTTAACAGAGTATGACTGTTGTCTCTTGAATCTGTCTCTCGAAGTGATTTGAAAGAGCCTAGTACCGAGAGAAGAAGGATGCCCCACGAGGACGTAACAGACTATCAATCGTAAGTGCTACTTCTGCCTTTAACCCCATTCCCCCCATGCTCCTGAAACAGGCCAGGACAGATACTACTCATGTGAGACAGACGACTTAAATCCGGGAAAGTCAGATTGACGATAAGACGTCTTAATACGAGTTTGAGAAGTGGACCGTTATACCTAATCAGGTTTTTAATTTATGCAAGTACCTATATCTGTACCGAGTTTTCAGAACCATAAGTAAAACCGTTCTGCTGATTTGATAAAATGTGGGATCTGATTAGCGAAACCTAAGGCTATTGCTGATAATGAATAACACCCATTTCATCCGTGAAATATATAAGCTGCAGGGATTGTTGATGACACTACTCAACAAGTAGGTCATTCTGATTTGCCGTGTATAGATGACACAAAAATGAAACTAGATCAACTTACGATAAACAGTTAATTGACCGTTCCGAGTCAAACAAACGTTTCATACGTTAACGAAAGAGCAGCACACTTGTTCCTTTTTTCAAAAACTTCCTCATGGGCAGACTCAGCCACATTTGAACGGGAACTATCACCCCTAAATTGCTCGGATAACCGAAAACGCCTAGGGATGCAGTCCCCTCATGACCTCTTCCTGACCTTTGCAATACACCATACCATGTGGTGGCTTAGTGGTTGGCGATTTTGCTGAAAACGATACTACGGGCGATGTCAAAGCGCAGCCTTAGAGATATTGCGATTCGCAAAAGAAATAGAGTCAAACAACGCTGTAGCCTTGCTAGATGTTTGGATAGGTCGCTGTGAAGACGGTCCAGTCAGTCGGTCAGTGTGTAGAAATGCAACGCGTAATGGACAGTACATGCGTTTCTTCAATTTTGCTTCGCTTAGAAATGAAGGGAATCTAATTCGGTTTCTCGCAAACAAAGAAATACAAATTTGCACGAGTGACACTGTTGAAAACAACTCAGAAGGGTGCGAATAACCTTCATCCAATCAGCTTCCCGGACCGATTAGTTGGTAAGGTGATGCGAACCGAGGTGGAGATTCCAAAGAAATTTGTGGTGGCAGGAAAGCCGGTGTAAAAATCTCTGTCATTCAAATGTGACACGTTAGTGCAGGTTGTGCATAGAAAATTGTCAGTAGTCATCAGCAAAACGTTCTACGCAGCTAAGCCCTGGATTTTGTTTTAATCCATATTGTTAGTACTTCTGCAATCGGATGACGAAGTGTTTGATTCCGCATCCTCATTCTACATGTACTCGTTCACTTGATTCTGTGGAACAACGTTCATCGACCGCGCGACATGTAGCTTGTCTGAATGCATCCGTGATCACCAGTGTACACGGTTACACACTGGGTCAGTAAAGTTCCTCACTAACGCGATGTCCTCACATTGCTCAAACTAATCCCATTAAATGTCCGGGGTCAGCACTCAAGTCCAGAAAAATGTCGCACCCAATCCACGGTAGAGGCCGTCGGAATCCATCTGTACTATCCCATTCCTCTGTGTCCTCAAAAATATTGTATGCCCTTCCACTCCTCTGGCCCACCCTGCGCTCTACAGCAGGCCTCAAACGAAAACTGGAAATAAAACGTGCGAAAGACTCCACAAATAAAAGCCATCCATCAAGCGCAGTTACTTTTAGACAATAACCGACGATCTGCTTTTTAAGCCGGGCTGTTTACACGGTTATCTATAAAGCCGGATGTCCAGGACTATGATGAATATCAGCAACAGATCAAGAAAGCCTCGTATGCCGCTTCTGATGCCACATAGAACTCTGCTTCAAGTAGGCCTCACAAACAATGGACATCTTTGACATCAGTTGCTCTGTTAGATGTTCGCAAATCCGTCCCTCTGGAAGCCATATTCAATGAAGTGCGCAAATTCCTGAGATGCCAATTGACTAGGAGCCCGATAAATGGCCGTGAACAGTGGTGGATTTCGAAGTGTAGGGAAATGGAGAAGGCTGCGTCTATTGGCAATACTCGTAACCTTTACCATTTGGTTAGAGGCACTGGTCCAGCCAATCCCGGTGTAGATGAGTTAATAGAGGAATCTGACGACTCACTGAATCACTCTCAGAGACGTCGTTTGGGATTTTGGGTGAAGCTCTTTAAGGAACAGTTTAGTTGGCCCACTTGAACCATGGACCTTCCGAATATGCTTGCAAGAGAAACAGTGCAGGTTGTGGAAGTTATGCGGGAGATAGGTTATTTGAAAGGGTACAAAGCTGCTGGTCTGGATGGATTGTCTCCATCTTTTTGAATGATGGCGGCGAAGTTTTGGTTTTGGAGTTAACATCACTCTTCCGGGTAATCTGAGGTGATGAGCAGGTTCCCAGGGGGTGGTGTGAATCGGTGATTTTGTGGGTTTACGAGAAAGGTGACAGATCGTCTTGTGAAACCCACAGAGAAATTAGGTTGGTAAGTATCGCATTCAAATTACTCCCCGGGCTTATTCTCCATGGATTATCCAGCACCCTCAAAATGTGTACGCCTGAGAATCAGGCAGGTTGCAGACCCGATCGTGGTTGCACCGACCACATCTTTACTCTTTGACAAATCTTAGAGAACAAATACATCCTCCCTAGAGACACAACCTCCGTATTCCTTGATCTGAAAGTGGCGTTCGATTCATTCGACAGCACAGTTGTCTGGCGCTGCCTCTCATTGAAGGGTGTGCCAGGGAAATTTATTTCTCCTTTCCAATGCTTGTATGCAAACTGCGGAAGCCGAGTTCGGGCTTATGGCGATCTTTCATCCGACTTCACCAAGGAAAGTGGTGTTCGTCAGGGTTTGCCTCTTTCGCTCTTGCTCTTAAATTTTGAGGTTGAATTTATTCTCAAGATAGCCCTATCCTAGTCTTTTAATATCGGCATTCACCTTTGTTCAGGCAGGAATCTCTGATTTGGAATACCCGGACGATATTGTTTTTGTCAGTGAAAATCCAAGTAAGTTGTAAACTCTCTTAGATAACCTAAACAACAGTGTGGTGATGTTCGGGATGCGTTTTGCTGCTCAGATGCATGGCCCTGAGAATAGAAGATAGGCGAAGACTGTCGGTAATTGAGAATCGATGTCTGCGTAGCATTACTCGAATATGGTGAGGACACCATATCAGCAATGCTGAGGTTGGACGTAGGATATTGGGAACCAGAGGTCAGTCCACGGATGCCCACCGACAGACTTCCTCGGCGTAAGTTGTTCTCCGAGGCCGGTAGTGGTTGGAATGTAGGTCTAAGTGGTCGGTTCATGACATGGCAAAAAGGTATGGAAACCTTGACCAGTGAACTGCGCCAAATGGGGTGTGTCAGACTTCCAAGTTAGGGTCCACTCGACCCACCTACCAAATGGTTGAATACAGTAAGGGACATGGCTAGATGTCGCGACCAGTGGCGTAATTGCATCCGAAATCTTTCTTTGTCTTCGTGATTTCCACCTGCTATTTTGATTTTCTAGATCCTTTCCACTTTACGCTTCTGTTCTTTTGCCCTTTACTGGACGACCCAATCCCCAAAATTCCCGTAATATGTCGTAAGGTGATGACATGATTCAAAATCACTGAAATAGAGCGTTTTTCACAAATTTTCGCTCTCTGAATTTGCTCATTGGAAGTTTTCAAACAGTTAAAATCGTGTTTTTATTTAATGACTGCCTGTATCACCAGCGACATCTCACTGTGGATTCACCGCCGAACCCCTGGTTAGTGGACGTGCGATATTTGGAGAACGGAAACAGTGCATCCACGGTTTTCGGTGATGAGTTGAGCGTTTGCACTATATGGTGATTCATAAAAGTTTGGACCAGAACGTCCAATATACGGATAGAATTCTTTGTGGATTTAACGAGGGCTGTAACGTATCAGGTCTTGTAGAAGATTTCACTCGCACTGGTGTCTAGACAACCTCAAATTCAAAATATAAATCAGGAAGAAATTATGTTCTCGTAGCTGTTGGGTCCATCAAACGATGGATCCGCGATAAATGAGGTGAAACGGTCACTATACTAAATTTACCAGCCCTCTTCTTTGGTACGATGGGATAAACCTCATTCGATGCTTCCCGGGTAATCTAAAAGGCAAACCAAGAATCGTGCAATTTATTTACATGATAGGTGACCCGAAGAAGTGCACTTACAAAAAAATGGGATTGACTGCACTTCCAGGATTATTTTCTCATCCCATGGTAATAGTTAGTCCTAAGTGTGCCAGCGGCGACAGGCACGCAGAAACACTCACGAGATCACTCAGACCAGTAATGAGCCATACAATCTTAGTTACTAACTTCGTTCTTCACCTCGCCGGTGGTTCGCACGCACGTGAAAGATAAACTACTTGAGATGACCTAAAATACAATGCCCATTTGGTGTAAATAAGTATGTGGCGCATCGTGCATAGGTTGTATAACTAGGGTATTTTGTCTCGGCGCACTGAGGAGCCTAACCCATTAAAACACCAGTTCTCTTCTGGATCAAATTGTGAATAATGGTCACACAAAAGCGCTTCATCTTCCTTGGTCTTGGTGCTTAATAACTAACTATCAGTGGCTAATTCGGAGGTGAGTTGAGCGCTTGTAACCGTGCGCGGAATGTGGAACCCCAACTTAGCCTTATGATAGCACTGTAAAAGTGAACATCAACCCAACAAATGACTAACCAACTGCATGGTTGTCATCTTTTTGATACATGAGAGCACGATTATGAGTCACCGAGAACAAATGCTTGCTCTGCGGCGTTGTTCTTCCTAACGTAACCATGGTAGCATTCAAAGTGTGTAGGTGATATATGACAAGTTTAATTGGATTATAACTACACTACTATGTCATCACAAGATGATATGCCCCATTTTATCCCCCAAACCGTGTACTGTGTCTTACTATGTTTACTTGTGTTTGTCTATGCTTCAAAATCTCATAGCCGCCTTTGAACGGAGCATTCATTGATGGTCTAATCGGAAAACAAAGGTATGCATTGAACTCAAGATGGGAGTATTTAGTTTGAGAACATACATCATGCTTGTTCTCACTAAAGCCAAGCAAATCAAGTTTCGTTCGCAGTACACCCACATCTAAATGATAATGGTGAGCATATTTTATTTACGTCACCGAACGGTGGTGGCCGAAGTTGAAGTGTGGAATGCCTCGCTCAGTATGGCAGCGATTTATCAGCTGAACAACCTATCGATTCACAAGCAAATTGATGATCCACCGTTTTCAATAATCAGGCTGAATTGGCTAATATGATTTTCAGATAGTTTGAGATAGGCGGGGGAAAATGTCTGTCTTGAACCGAACCATTGACGATTTTTACCATAAGGATATGAATATGTCCTTCCATATATGTCCAAACAGATAAATACACATGAACACTGTAGGAACAGAGCAGATGTTGTTTGCCCCGATGCAAGATCAAAGTACCTCCTATTGATGAATAACGGTGTAAAGAGACCGGTTTTGCTAACAGCGGCAATGTCAACAACATTTTCCTGTCCGAAATGAATTTATTCGTACTATGAGGGGCAAGATGTAGGTTACGCGAAGGTTGTTGGTATTCGAACATTGATATTTTCGTAGCATTGGTGAAATCTGGCGAGAATACAGTATCAGCAATGTTGGGGTTAGGCGCAAGGGCACACGAACCAAATCATTAAGTGAAATAACAAAGTTTATCGGGCTAAGGTGGTTTGGACAGGCGCTGCGCTTGTCCCGCGATAGGATACCTCACCGCGCCACTTTTGTTGATTGACGAAGTGGTTAAAAGAGTGAAGGCGGCCAGTCTCTGATACAGAATAAAAGTATGAAAAGCTTGGCCAGTGGATATGGCCATGTCGATTGTGGTAGGTCTGTTGAGTGAGCTTCAAGGTGTTCACGCACTCAGTGGTTAGATACGTTTTAGGATCTGGCTAAATCTGGCGATCAGTGACATTCTATTATTCACACACTTCCTTTATCGACATGATACTATCACTTGTAGTCGTCTTCTTTTTGCATACTCGTACTCAGGTGCAACCGGATATGCATTGATACTATCTTCTAATCTAGAGACGGCGACCATGCGGTTATTTTTTATCCGATCCACTTCTCTATATCTTCGGTGCTGGCGATCTCATGAATGGGGTTGCCACCTGTTCGTGCGCCCGTTCTTTTTGCTGCTTTCTTTGTTTCGTTAGCGCATACGTGCACTGATCAGCACCAAAACATTTGCGACCAATATAATCTCCCCCTTTAGTTCGCTGATGATGGCTGGTCAAGATAATTCTCGTATTACCTGGAACCCTAATGTGCAACGGCTCCGATGTCACTTTTACCCTTGTTCGCCTACTTGGATCATGTGTAATTAGTTTTTAGTCTTTCGTTTTCTCGCCAATGAGTCGTGCACGAAACCAAAGTAATACAGTGGTTGGTATGCAAGCGTATGCTAGCGCGAGCATTTGGGGACTTATCCTAATAGATCACTCACCCAATCAATAAGTCATTCACGCTCAGAAATACTACCAATTAATAACTCCTTCCGCTCGGAACTGTCTTCTGCCTTAGCAAAAAATCATTCAGAAACTCCAACCTAGTTGCCGATATACGACTTCTAACAGTAGCTCCTATGGATAGTATTGTAATGGTTTATTTACTTCACTTTTCAGTAACCTAATTTCCCCACCCTGGTTCATCATTAGTTCTATTCCCAAATCAATTTCACCGAAGGTCTACCAGTTTGAATCGATTCAATTTTGTCCGGTTGTTCCTGTCTTTGAATATGTCTGTCTCACAACGCTTTTATTCCAAGCTTGTTTATTCTGTTCGCATTTCATTCGCCGCCACGTCCATCGAACCGTTCAAAACCAACCACCAATTTGATGTGAATACCGAGTGAATTTCTCATGGGAATAATGAAATTCATTGGAATTGTTTATGTCAGTACATATGAAGATTTCAAGTGAATTTCTTCATCCCTGTGAGGAGTTCAGTCAGCAGCATGCAAAACAAATCGTTGACGAAATGATAAGAGCAAACCAAGGGGGTTTGCCCAAATCAATTTTCCAAGCACCAATTCTTGTCTGTATCATAACCCTCGAAAAATATTCCATAGGTTAGTGAGTACTCCGTAGGTTTCCTAGGAAAGTATTGTTTTAACACCTGTAGTCACTTTGCCGTACTCTGCGCGCCGTCGGCAAATCTGGCTCTACAATTTCTATCACACTAGCACTCTGATATATGCAAACAATCGATTGCTGTAGCAAGGGGGAAATCATATTCGTTACTAAATAACGGAATTCAAGGTTCACAGATAAGTTGTCTGAGAACGCTAATGCGTGGTCGAAAGTATCTTATGTCTTATAGAAGAGTCCACTAGGGGAATCATAGCCGTCATTCGCTGATAGCACTTTGCGGGTTTGTCACAGCTAACCCCGAAACCGACAGTACTGCGGTCGCTAATTAAAACATCGGCAATAGTTAGTGTAAAAATGGGTAGACAAATCTTCTCGGAAGAATACCACTGGTTTTGTGCTTCCGATAATCTTTGTCTACCCGTCTGTATAATATGAAGTTAACGTATGTGCTCCGTCGGGTTTCGTCTTTTCTGTATTGATTAAGTTACCAATTAACCAAGTCGGTCTATTCACTGGATTTCATCCGGTTTCGCGAACCGTTCGCGATTGACTAACCGTACGTTGAACCGAGGCCATCGTGTTGCGCAGAATCCAGTAGATCCTGAGTTTAACATTGACACGTTTGTGTTTTACTAGGACCCTTGATTCAAGGAGTTTCTCCTGGCTGTCTGACAAATATCATGTGACCTTGTCTCTTCATCCAGTGCTTGAGAATCTGAAAAGAAATAGTTACATTGTTTTTATTCGCCTACTTAACAATGGTTTTGGTCGTGTTCTTTGGGGTGCTTTGGAGACAAAAGCCTTGTATGTTTGGTGCTTTTGGATCACCACAGGGTACTTTCACGTTCACCAGATAACTATGTTCGCCCGGCTTTTGTTCGGTAATTTGCAATGGATTAGAGCAATATGGATTGTTAGTCAGTTTAATACCACTTTTTCCATACTCGTCAGATTCGTTCGGGTCCTAAGTTGTGCAAGAAACACAAACGTTTCTGACCAAATGATTCTCTTTTTTATTTTCATTCCGTCTGTTCCTGTTGAATTAACCGTCCAAAATGTTAGGGGTAACGGAAGTTCCGATTCCGCAGTCATCTGATCCAACAGTTGGCCTTAACATGTGCTTCTTCTTCTCCTACCACTTTCTGGTTCCAAAATCGCTCAGTTCCACCGGATGCTGCTGTCAGCGTCCATCATACCGGCAGATAATTCCAACTGTGTCTATTTAGTCATCTTGTTTGTTTGCCTGTGTGCAAGTTATATCAAGCGTCTCTCAGCGTTCGACTGTTCTGCTGCTCTGCATAAATGATTTTCTTAAGGGTTTTCTCACTCGGTTTGTAAACTGCATCTGTTTAGAAAACTCAGGAGAAGAATGAACGAATGACTTTGTATTCGTGTGTTCGTGCCGTCGTTTTGAGTAAGCCGAACACGCTTCTTTGAGTAAGCGATTATCACCCTGCTCACAAAACAAACAAATTTTGAACTGCTGCTTCATCCATCTAGCATCATGTTACCGTGGTCAGACTCGTGTAGAAGATGGTGGTACGAAAAATGTCGCTGCGTGTTTGTGTTGAGAGATGCAACGTGCTTTATTCTGGCGCATGCCACCTTAGCTCTGTAAAAACAAATACTGACTCCATTCATGCCACAACAGTCTAGACATGCGTTTCGCTACATTTTACTGCGAAGTCTGAATTTCTCCGCTTTACATCAAATCCTTAGGACAAATTTATCAGTTGATGTTGACTGAAATTATTGACAGTTAGATTCCAAAAGTTATTTGGGGAAACAGGATTTCATACTAGTGCACGACAGTTTATCCCCCAACCTTCACGACCAGACCTATCCAGTGAGAAATGCATATTCATCGATTTCAACCCCGAAATCGCGCCAGTCATCGTGCAGGATTTTGAGTCTCACGTGATACGATTCAGCTATCGTGATAAACATTCATCGTTTCTTTCCTGAGAGTTAGCGAAGTGCCAATCGCGCTAAAATTTCCGTATTTCTTCAAGTTCAACAAATGGTAGATACTTATGTGAAATTACGTTACTATTTGGATGCCTACTAGATTACATTCTATTCTTATTCGTTCGCTAAAAAAGTGGGAGATTTCGATTGTTTATGAAATAACTAGCTTCCAATCTGAATCCACGTTTAAAAACTCATGGAACCACTTTGTAGTTGTTTCATCCTCATTAGTTGTCAAATGTTTAGCGTATTTCCACAAAGTCCTCTCCAGGGCTAAAGCCCGGCTTATGAGTCCTTCAGACAAAATATTAGGTTATCTGAGCTGAAGTTCAAAGTTCAACTCAAATCAGCGCATGTTGATTTAACGCGACCCGGTACATCTGCATTGCTCGTAGTTCAGAACGAGACCGAATCATTTTTACAGTACCTACCGTGGTTTCCAATACTGAGTTCAATATTTTGGAATGCATGATTGGCAGTTCCTGTTCCTATTAAGCACATGAGAATTATGACAACGAATTATGCGTGATAAGTTATACCATTTTTGCTGCAAATCTAGGTAGTAGTTTGGTAGTTATGTAAATGTAAAATTACGTCTATCGTACAGAAAACCTGCAGTTATGATACCGCGAAAAAACTTGTGGCAAAGTCCATGTAATGAAAGGAACCTATGCATCCTGGCAGCTTGTTCTTCTGGTACTCTCAAGAGGTTATCTTTTTATTTAATTTCTTTTTTACTGTGTAACAGTGATACGATATTTCAGGAAAGGGGTCGCAGCCTATCGGAGAAATCGACCGGCGGCCGAAGCACTATTCGAACCCGGGACGGACGGATTGAAAGCCCCCCGTGATGATCGTCTAACCAACACCGGTTCTCTTCTAGCGAAACGTTTACTAAACTTTGTAAGCATTGAAATACCTCTTCGATAGAGTAAAAAAATGATCTATAAGAAAGAAAACGGAAAAGATGTCTAATTGCCAGACGAGCTTTGGATACCCGTCGATGCATAGGTGCATTTTCAAAACTAAACCCCACACTGATGTTGTTCTTTACAAGGCTCACTTTAGAGGAGCATGCTTTCAAGAATCTACTGAATAGCTAGTTTTTTACTTCCGCATGACGTTCGCGGTGTAGAATCCCAAGAGTCGAAATGCAGACGACGGTATTCAGGTTCTCACCTATGTTTGAAGACAAATATTGATACATGGATTTACTTCACCTTATTGTCCGATGTATCGAGAGCATCAAACATTGTATCTGGTTTCGTTGACGATAAGTTGTATCCATTCTGCATAATGTGTGCGCTTTGTCTTGTCCCGTTGCGCTCAGTGGGTTAGATTATAAGTTTCTTTGTTCTGTAACCATAGTTGTCAAGTAGTTGATCAACAGAAGTTGCACTAATGGCAAATCTGCAGCTGTCGGACTCAAATATTGTTTTCACCCGAGCGAGAGTTATCAGAGGGTTGTGGTCCACAATGGGGTTTAACTTAGTGATACCGTCATCCGAAAATTTCCTTTTTTGTGACATCCCTTTAACCCAGTTTCTTTCTTGTACTGAATCTGCATGTTTTGATGTATATTCCGAGTTGTTGAGGTATCAACCTCAAATCTTCATCGTTTCGGGCACATTATTCCGTGCGCGTTGTATCTTCATTGTTGGCAGTTTTTCTTGTCCATAGGATTTTGGTTTTCTGAGTTCAAATTGATTATTTCTCTCTCCCCTAAGACTTCCTCAGTCGATATCTTTGTTCTGTTTTGTTCGTTTTACGAATGACACAGTTGCCTAACCTCGCATCATTATGTTAAGTTGAAAGTGACTGGACGATGAAGAGCTTCGTCAAAAATCAATGACCAGTTTTCATACCCTCGTGCGCCATTCGGTGTGATGCAGACATCATAGTGAATGTTTATATACGCACATGTAACACCTATCGTTTTGCAGTCTCCTTTGGTCTTAATGTGCTATGATGTTGGTGTTGGCCCGAAAATCCTGTTCGCACCACTTTCTGGAATTCAGATCTAAGCTAAAGACATCTGGTTAGATGTGCGCGTGTGTGTGTGTGTGTGTGTGTGTGTGTGTGTGTGTGTGTGTCAGAACATCCGATAGTGCAAGGAATAGTCAGGAATATTCAAACCAAGTGATGTTGTTGCATGGACCTTAAATTATGGCATAGGGTTCTCAAACTACCAGTAGTACACTGTCTGTTTCAGAGAAGAGACCATACATCCCAGCGTTCGGTCGTGATCATCTTTCTACTGATCTAATTACCGAATAAAATATTCACTTCTTCACGAAAGTACGCGAGTTTGGGATAACTTTCGTTACTTTCAAACGTTTGCTGTTCATTTTTTTCGTTTCAACTCTTTCGTGAGTAACCATTCGACCGTTTTATTCCTTATTTTATGTTGGTAATTATGTTCGCATTCGTAAACCAGGATGGAAGTATTCCAGAAACATACATAGAGACGTGGTCGTTGTTTCATGAATATTGCTCAAAAACGCATTCGCCACGGAACTATCAAATCAACCAGTCTGCCACTTATTCGCTGGTCAACATATCCACGTCCGGCCAAGTGATTTTCTCTGCAACCCATATCTGAATCTTCCGTCCAAAAACTCAGTGGAAGTGCACAGTGAACAATGAGACAGATCAGTGTCACCGTCAAGCTGTGAACGTTATACGGGAGAAAAAAGATGCAGTGGGTGGGACCTGCAAAGAAAGACTCTGGTGATTATAGGAATGAAAGGGGCAACAGGTTTGGTTTTTTTCTATCCCTTATGCAAAGGAGAAAGAGGAGAAAGGAAATGCGATTCCCATGGTCAACTGTTTGTACCTCCAGCCCTGTCAAAATACACATTCGACCGAGTCATTTTTTTTTGTTTTACCCGATTTTCTGGACAGATGATCAGACATACAGCCGACCGATCAAATGGATAGCTACACACGGCACTTGTGTCTGTCTCCGTGACTTGAACGGGCGGCTCCGTGAGTCATCTGTTATCCAACAATTCAGATGGACACTTCGAAGGTTATCTCTCGGGCAGAGCGTCATTCTTCTGCGCATCAAAACACGCACACACACATCCATATGTGACCTGTGTTGCACAGAATAACATTCCAAAGAAGCATTACCTTTTGGTGGTCTGGCCTCAGCCCATCGTATAGTTTAGGTTTGTCTAGAGTGTTCCTACTCAATTTATTATGCTGTTCCATTTCATTTTCTGTACTGGTGATGCACCTAAATTGGAAGGATTGTTCAAATTCACAAATTTTCGTAATAATTGTCCATTCTTATCATTCACATTCACTCTGCTTTTCCCCAGCCTGCCCGGCCATCAACCAAGCAATACAGGAGTGCTCGGTCCACCCGCCATAGCACCATTACAACACAACTACCCTCATCCGGGTTCTATGCCCGTTTCCGGGATCGGATCACTTACTCAGCCACTACACCAATGTCAGCAGGCGAACGGGATAGCCACAACCACAGCCACTGCTAGTCCTATCCCCGTGCAGGATGCGAGTGCTATGAGCGTAGATGCGTTTAACTCGTGTGCACTGAATGTCCTTGCCAATGCGACGTATGGTGCGGTCCCTTGTCCGGCCTCGCAGATTCATCCAACCAATTGCGTGGATCTGACATCCGCATTTCCTGGTACTAATCCCGTACCAATGGGCTTGAACCCACTCAGCCTGACAGCCGCATACCCGAATGCCGTTTCCGGGGCATGTCTGTTATCCGGTTTGCCCGTACCTTCCGTGGCTGGACCCTCGGCAGCATACACTTCACTGGGATCGATGATCCCGAGTTCACCCGGAACAGGAAGTTGGTGTCTTTTTGTGTGTAATCTGACTCCGGATACCGAAGAGGCCACATTATGGCGTTTGTTTGGTCCGTTTGGAGCGGTACGGTCAGTGAAAGTAGTGCGTGACCCGGGAACGAATCGATGTCGGGGATTCGGATTTGTCAATATGACGAACTACGCGGAAGCGTTACTAGCTATTCACCATTTAAATGGGTTAGTTTTTCGAGTCTGCATTTTCTTATCGTTCTCACTCAAGACTTTCTTTATTTCATATGAAGGGAAGCTTTAGGAGCATCTACTGAGCGGTATATTAAGTTTGTTCCTCGCTGATCAAATCCTATAATGCATTTTTTTTGCTTTTCTTTTGAAAATGCTCAAATATTTATTCACGATGATCCTTTTCCCCGTAAGTGGTCACGGCAAACGTTTTAAATTTAGGAAAAAGCGCTTCCGTTGTCACTTTAGTGCTGAATAACTTCAACCAATAAACGTAGAAATAATTTTTAAAATCCATTGAAATATTTATACTCCTCCAACCTACAATTTCTTATCTTCCCGTTTCAAATTCAACGAATTTTAGATCGTTCTGAAAAATCGAAATACTTAATGAATAGTCTGTTTGGGAATGGGCAGATGTGGTTCGCTTGAGATTACCCGAAGAAACTTCCGAAGTCATTATCGTGCTGATCACACAACTTGGCGATCAGGATATTCACGGGTATGAGGGGAAGAGCTACTGAGGACTGTCACTCTGTATCGCAGCGCGTACATGTCTTAGGAACAGTCCAAGAAACATCAGTTAATGATTCAGTAGGGGTTCTTTGCCATTTGTGAACTATTCATTTTTAAAGTCCTAATTCACCTTTATTTAGTTTTGATGTATGCCAGTGCATGTGGTTTGACACTGCCAGTACCTGGAACAATGCGTGATAGAAACAGTCGGTGTGAATGTGTAGTATGCTGGGTTGTACGTTTTCGGTTAAAAACGATAAAAGCGTAGGAATTTCCATGAACCAAAAGCTCAGTAAGCGTCTCATTGGGCTCCCCACACCCACGCCCATAGCCTGACCATTGCAAATAGACCCAGATCACATGAGATTGATGTACTTGTCATCTGAAATGCTTCATTTTACCGGTTCTACTCTTCGGAAGTAACACTGGTTTGCATATTAGAACTTGGTTACATCTGTGGTAAATCCAGGTCCAATTTGGATTTGGATTTCACCGTTTATTTGCTGTGTTGAAATGAAGGAACACGCTCCCGGTTTTATCGGTGAGCATTTCTTCACAAGTAGGGACAGTTTGTGCGGATTTTGAGTTTGTCTACTCATCAGTAGGCAAGCACGAATAAGACATTTAAGAAGCTAGAGGAGACCAGATTTACCTGTGATGATTTCCACTGTTGACCATGAAAATGGATAGTATTGTTTCTTATACTCATGCACAGTATCTATAAATAATTATTCACTGTCCTGATCTCTTTGGTTTCTGTATTTTGTGGAATTCTATTGGTATTGATTCCAGCTTCACCAGTTTATGATATTGCTGCTTTTGTAATCTGTTCACAGCTATCCTTTGGGCAACCGATTTCTGCAGGTTGCTTTCAAACTGCATCCTTAGACTGTTCATGCTGCGCATCCTGGAGCAGTGCAGTCGTGCCAATCTGGTCGTTATAGATCATTGAGGAACGAGAGACGGCTCGCACGCATTCCACTTCCCCCGCATACATAGTACCAATGCCTCCAATGTTCACCTTTTCCGAAACGCACGTATTTATACGGTTTTTTAAAAATATCTTTTCATCCCTCTTCCCCCGATCTCTCTTCCAGTCCATTTGGAAAAATCCGGTGTTCCAGTAATTCAACTCTCTCCGAGCTTTATGGGAGAATTTTTCGCTGCAGTTTCTATAATCGACCTAACACGTCATGCATTTTATCGCCCGTGTTGTACCAGTAACACTTACCGACAGGTTTCATTTCCTGCTAATTAAAGGGATTTTCTATTCATACTGCAGCTACTATTAGCAAAATTTGAAGTGCAATGCCAGAACGGTTTGTCATTTATATGGATTGGTTCGCTCTCCTTATCATCTTTCTTTATTTCCTTTATTCTCTATTCGACACATCGAGCAAGGCTCCGAACTAAACCGCGAAGTAAATCAGAATACTGCTGCCTGTGGCTTGGTTGATTCCAAATACCTTCCGTTTTTCCAAAAATTGTGATGGATATGCAACCCTGTCCTACTATTTTTCTGCCCCACAATCTTGTTCGGTTGCCTGCTTGTTCTCCTCCATGCTCTATTCCGTGTTCATTTACACCGTAAAATATTCTTTCCTATTATCAAAAAACCTGATCTTCTTGATCATAAATCCAGCGTGATCACCTACATTATTGTGATGTGTTAACCGCCGTTCTGACCGCTGCAATTATGCAACCAACTGTTATGGTCAGTCGGAAACACACATGTCTTTCCTATCGCATGCGTACTAATAAAAATGTCCTGTCTATTGAGGAGAATTCTCCTTTCCGAGATAATTGTCTGTCCAGTTGAACTGTCCAGGACGCATCGTTCGGTGGTGCCAGTTTGCATTCATGAAACCGAGAAGAAAATGCACATTTGGAACCGCATTTTATCGCTTAGATTCCAACTTCCATCTCGGAGCATTGTTACATTGTTTTCACCCGGTCCCAGTCATCATTTGTTGTGAGTTTGAAAGTCACACGTTCGCATACGTCGATGGGTGCATTTTTCTGGTATTTGCCCGATGCACAATGCGGTTGAACTTTGCAGCATGCCAAAACCAGAAGTATGATACCAGCAAACTGTTTCAGTTCACGGTATGCGTTCATTCATGAGAGTACAATTCTTTCGAAGAAAAGAACGAGGACATCACCCATTTTTGTGACGACCGTGATCATCATCCTAAGCATCACCTAGGAAATTTATATTTACAAAACCTTTTGATAACCCGTTATCTACTTCGTGTTTATTTAATAATTCAATTACATTCATTCGCTTACCTCTTTGACCAGTATTCCTCATACTTCAACTGTCCAATGTCTGCCTGCCTACCTCCTTTCAGTATCTTTTATTGATGTCCGAATCGGTTCACTCGAACGCTGATGTATTTTCGGGTAGTCGGAATAAATTGAGATACTAGGAGTCTGCACACTGTTCGAATAAAGTATTTTGTTAATGGCGGACAAACGAAAAACCGGGTAGAACACATTTATTCTTCAACTTAACTACTTACTGTTTCTGATAGTGACACACAAAGCGCCACAACTTTCACGGCCTGTTACCCATCCAATTCGCTTCCCATTTGTGACATGCAGCTGTCAATTTTCCCTACAATTAACCCTTCTGACGTGAATGCGGTACTAATCACACCGTCACATCTGCACTCTATCTGATTCGTTGTCCCACGCGAACTACCGATAGACTGACTGTTCAGTAGCTAGTGAAAGTTGATCACGGAGAAGCCAACCCTGGCTAAATGCACATGTGGACTACTTTCTTCACAAAGGAGTGACGAATATATCTTCGTGGCAAGATTGTCTCATTTTCATTGACTTTCCAAGCGGAGCAGAATGTCAACGGAATAACCTGCGCAGTTCTATTTTGAATGCGAACTGGTCGCAGCTTTATTACCGCGCGATACAGATATAGTGATTGTCACTGAATTTCATAACTTTGATTCAGATCTTTTCTATTCTCCTGTGGATTTCGCTTTTGTTGGCTTCATGTACATTACATTCATGGCTAGTAAGCTGATCTTGATTATTGTCGTCGCTTACTCGCAGTGCTCCCATCTGGCCACTTATCTGCTTTGGTTACTCACCATTATCTTATGAATTAATTTTGTTTTGCTTTATAGTAACTCATAGGCAACATTTTACGTCTGCTATGAAGTCATATTTTGGTGGTCCTCATCTCCACACAATTCAGCCTTCCTTCTTGTTCGAGTAGGCTTCTTCCATTCTAGGAACGTAGTCCCCCACAATCCTAGTCATGAAACGTTTTTTGGCCCATCATTTCTTCGGTTACATATATTCACCTAACTTGTCTGGTACACATCATCGATCAAGACGATAACAGTTTCCTCCAAAATTTTGTCATTGCTGGTTCTCTTGCACTTTAATTTAATGCCGGTTTATATGACATTGATAATGAACTCGATCATGATTATGTTTCTTGTAAAACATTTATCACCAATCCTTCGCTCATTTACTTCCTTAGTAGCTTCTGTTTGATGGGCTTCTCTCTCTCTATCGCTTTTCCGTCTCTCATTTTGGCATACGATCACAAAAATATACGATGACTTGCATCTTTTTGCGAGATCACCGGCGATTGCTGTTTATGCGAATATGTCTATACACACATGCCGTTTCTCTTCATTTAATGCCTTTCTTATCTTGGATTTTTCTGCCCCTCATCGAATTATGATTAACTTTATCCGGTTAAACGTGTCATGGCGAACGAAGACGCACAGTTACTTCCGTTGATCTCCAATTCTCCATTCTTCCCGACTGTCATATTCCATTCCGCGGTGGACCACACAACTATTCTATCACTGACCGGCAATTCGATCCTCGTTTCAAACCACCTCATTACCTTCTGCTTCCATAGGTTTTTCCTCCACTCGTACCAATACTGTGTACAATGAATGCTCTTCAGGCGAATTTAGACTGGCTAACTTCTTGCACACCATGTTCATCGTCTGCGTATCTATCCCTCTCACACAAGTATACATGCAACGGCACGTGTTCGCACTCACACTTACGTGCACGATTACTGGCATTACATTGCTGGTAGTGACAGCGCACACGGGAACAAATCACGAAGGAGTACAGGCAATGGGAAGGCAATAAACGGGGATGTCATCGTCATGACTATGACCCGGGCTGCTTTCTGTGAATTTTTTCCTCTTTGTTGTCATATGCTTGCCCGTGTTCATACTCTCAAGCTTACGTTTGCTTGTGTGCATTTGTATGTGTGTTTACGCATTCGGTACAGTCAAAGGCATCATGTGATAAGAATGTGTTACAGACTTTTATTTCAAAAGCTCATGGGAATAAAGTGAGGGTGATTAGCTAATTTGTCACCGTTGAGTTGTCACGTGATATCATTTATTTTTATAAAGACTTCATCAGAGATGTTGGGGAGTCCGATCAAGATAAGTGTCTATCATTCATGACCTTTGGAATTCAGATGCTCGTCATGGTCGTCTTCCTTCCCGAGTTCGAACCATCGCTCCGTCGCCGGTCAATTCCCAGATGGCCACGACCCCCTTCCTGAAATATTGTACTATTGTTATATGGTGCACAGGAAGCAAATAAAACAGTAAAACAAAACAAGCACCACGGTACAAAACTGTGTGAGTCCACTACGGAGCTAACGTCGCGACTAGAATGGATCAAAAGCAACCCAATAGCAGAACTGAAGTCTGCCTTTACCAAACGCGTTTGTCCTTGGAAACATGATAGGGGTACATTCGGCTGATGTACACGTGAAACAATATTCCGGTGAATTTCATGTACTTGTATGTACTTCTATAGTGCTCGACTTGTCCGTTTTAGTGCACAATCATTCAATCACTAAGCGAAACGCTAAGTGTTAACAAATATGACGAAAGCAACAATCAATGACAACCTAGGTTGTTTAGGAAAATACAGATAAACCAAAAGTCATCTGCAAAGTAACACAGGCAAGGTGCAATAACGTCAGCGTCATTTCTGAGGGCCCGTAGACTCGAAATCCGATAACCGAACCTCGACACGCAGATCCCGGATCTCTGTGACTCATAAGGACCTCATAAGTGACAATAGTTTTCAACGCAAAGCGGGCGTCCACGAGAAACCGACTTCGTTGAAGAACGTGGTTTTGTGGCAGCACACTTTAACATACGCCGTCAACGATTGCTACGTAACTTCCAAATAGAAAATCGTACTAGTTCCAACCATTTGCTTGGAATAAGCCGCTGAAATTTCACGTCGGTTGATGAACCTTCCCTTAGTTGGTCCTTAATGTCAATGAAGCAACATATTAGTCACGTTGCTGACGCAAAAGCAACCACTTATGGTCACTTGGTCAAAATCTACTCATTGGAACCACGTGATCAACCAATAAACCTATGCTCAGTATAGTGTGGCTCAAAGGAGTTCGCTTCGTTTAATTTCGCCAACCATCATCATCGTACAGCGGTAAACAGCAGGGCAAGCCCCACTGACCACTGCCTTACTCACCGTGTTGCAGGTTGAATTAAAACTTATGAATATACAAGGTGGAGAGGGCTTGGACCTACAGGGGTGGGAAAAGCAAAGAAAGCCCTAATAGCCAACGAACGAAATACACAGTCTAACTGTACAAACACGCATTGATCAATCATTATGACTCGACAGAAACTGACGACACGATCACCACTGTTCACGATTCGCTGCTATATCCCCCTGTATATCCAGCCAACTGGTTGACAGATCTTTTGACTCCCAACCACAAAGACGTGAGGCGACTACTTTTCCAAAGTATGCTGTACATTTTCTCATTTCTCGCTGTCACACCATCTGTTGACCTCCACGTGGTTTTTTTCACTCCCTAGGAGGAACGGAAAACTGAGCACGGTATGGTGGACGTGTGTTCGCCATACGTAACACGCGTCCCAACCAAAGAAACCTATTAGGCTGGATATTCTGTGATAGAAAACTCCCTGAAATGGTACCCAGCGCCCCATTTCTGACTTCAGCATTGTTTACTCGGTCATTCCATCCAAAGTTAGATATACTACGCAAACATCGATGGTCGAAAACCTCAAGACGACGAATATCTTCAGCACGCATACCCCATCTCTCGCAACCATACAACAGAACTGGGCGCACCGCGGCTGAGTACACACAACCTCTCAACTTCAGTGGAGTATCAGGTCTGCTCCAGAAGTACTTCAGTCCAGCGTACGCCACTCGAGCTTTGGATATGCGCATGCTCACCTCTACTACTGCGCTCCCATCCGTCGTCACGCTGCTGCCGAGGTAAGTGAAGCGGTCGACCACTGCCACCACCACCCCCCCATCGAGCATCAAGCTCGAAATCACTGACGTCCAGTCTTGCAACATCACTTTGCCCTTTGAAGATGCAAAGTGCATGCCGAATGGAGCTACAGCTCTTGTGAGTCTATCTAGTGCACGTTGTGCATGTGCCGTGCATTCGAACTAGCAGAAAAGGTCGTCTGCATAATCTAGATCACACAGTTTTTCGCTGTTTCTTAGTTCGGCGCTCACATCCTGGAGACTTCACAATGCATTCTCCATTAACTCGTCCATGACGAAGTTAAACAGGAATGGAGAAATCGGACATCCCTGTTGAACACCATTGATCGTCTCGAATGGACTGGATAATTCACCGTAAACCCTTACGCGGCCAGAAGCATGAGAGTACATGACTTCAGTAGATTCACTAACTTCTGGGGCACACCTTTTCGATGAAGAGCACTGAATAGCGCTGTTCGGTCAAGTGAATCGAAGACGCCTTTCAAGTCGAGGAAAACCATAACTGTTGGTCGGCGGTGCATGTGACATGTTCCAAGTAGTTGACGAAGAGTAAAGATCTGGTCCATGAATCCTCCACCTGGGCGGAATCCAGCCTGCTGTTCGCGGGCCTTCCTCTCGCGAGCCAATATAAGATGGTCCAGCAATATCGAGGCTAATACCTTGGCGACTATCGGAATTAAGCCGATCCCACGATGGTTACTACAGTCATTGCGTATTCCTTTCTTGAAGATGAGTATAATCTATGACTTCTCCCATAATAACGGGATACATTCCTCCTTCCAGACGCAGCGGATCAAGGTTGTAAGCGATTTTATCTACTCACCGCCACCCACTTTGAAAAGAATTGCAAAGAGTCCGTCGGGATCGGCCGCTTTCCCACGCTTTAGTAATAGAATACATGAGTCCACTTCCACTTCCGATGAGGACTCAAGTGAAACTTCTCAAGGAATCGCAGTTGCTGAAGTGGGAGTAACTACATTAGCGCGCAGCCAGCTAAACTGCTCCTTGAAGTGTTCTGTCCAGCAGTCGAGCCTTTGCTCTATGCGGCGAATGGGCTCTCCATTTCCGTCGCATAAAGTTTCGCTAGCCAGGGTTCGCCAAATAGCTGAAATCTATCAAAAATGTTTCATTCCCGTTAGCTTTTGCTCAATCTCCGATAAGCTATGCTGCTACAGATGTGGGCATATTAGACATACAAAGATGCTTGTCTCTTTTAGTTTCTCCTGATCAACCGACCAAAATGTGGTCCGTTTTGGTTGGTTAGTCTGTGCTGCTTTGGTATTGTTTTTTGAGACGTACAGTCTGCCCAATAAATCAGAAGACAGTACATCTCGGTAGAATTTCAGTTTTACAACTGGGCCAGATCTCAGTAGCCGAAATTCACGTAGTTGACACGGATTAGGAGAAAATCCAGCGTGTCTATCCGTGATTGGTGGATCAACGCGAACATTGATTACCATTTTGGCTGCCACAAACGTTCCAAATGGATAAACAAGTCCGCTGAAGTCCCCGTACCTTCGTGTCGGTTTATGGTGTTTGTTCATTAGACTGCTACCTTGATTCCATAGATTGTGAACCGCACTGGACGCAGTAGCTTATCGACGCAATACCCTAATACTTTATCCGCAATTAACTAAGTTCCATTTTCGCCGATTGCCGCGTACCAAATACTGCTACATCCGTCTTCGTCCACTAACATCTAATTTTATTTGGCGTAACCTCTTCGGTTCCATGATTCCACTCGACGAAGCATGGGACTTTCTAACCATTTAGGTGATTACTCCATTGATAGATTTCTGTGGGCCAAAGTAGGAAAGCATTCATTCGAACGCTTTACCGATAATCGAGCAGTGCACTAAGGAGCCGCTCTATCCACATCGCTGTTTTCCACTTACGTCAGTGATATGTATTGCAGGTCTCTTGCTAATGTTTTAGGGTAAGTACGGGATGTCGTTCTGTACCAAACCATCTGCAATACTTCTGGTTTCAATTTATTTGGGGAAAATTTGTCTAAATACTGAACAGTTTTACGTCCAGTTTGGTCTCGCACTGAAACCGTCTAAATTTTCACCGTGCATCTTTACTCTTTCCCGCTCAACATTCCCCACAAACAATGTGACAACTAATAACGACTCTTTTCACAGAGTCGATTCAATCAAGTACATAGGGATAACAATATAAGCACACCTCCGGTTAGTTGCTGATATAACCAGCTACCACTCGGCTGGCATTCGTTCGCGTCTTATCGATCCGTTACCTTGTGGCTGGCGCATAGCCTGGCTCATGCACTAACCTGGATTCTGGACAGGAGGTAACATGCTGATTGTTAATGCCACTGGACTGACTATTGACCGTGAGTCAGCACACACCCTCACACCGGTGGTCTAAGAACATTCAGTTACGTATTGAAAAACGGCGACCCTTGTCTGTTCACATTTTAATCTCACGCAGTTCCAGACCCACAATCAGTCCTGGCTTATTAAGTCTATCGGTGTTTTCCCCACCTTACGCCGATATTCTTCCGTAATATTCCCTGTTCATATGAAACAATACCTGGGAGCAATGTTGCACAGCCTAATTATAATCAGTCATTTTTCCCTAATTTTGGCTGAGGAGCTTGTCTTTAAACTTACTGACAGAAATATTGCCTTGCGCATAAAGCTTACTCACAGGATGCTTCTGAACAATACGCAACCGTTGCACCGATAAGGCTTTCCGAAAATTTTCGAAGTATCCCGTCTCACGTTAACAGTTAAAAACATTGTCCTAATCCGTATTCACGAACAGACAGTGATTGGTAACTCATTTGTACACTGATTTCTACGCATACGTTTCAGTTCTTTTTATTGTTTTTTTTTACATCTTATGAAACTGGAATGTGACGGATCTTCATGGTATGTTTTTTACTGGATTCTAAGTGCGTGGGCTTACAAACATTATTCAATGGAATGCAATTTTTCCGATACACTGGCTAGTTCAAACGGATTCGATGGTTTGGATCGAAAATTGTTTTTTTTTATAGCGCTGATGTCCGTTCAGGGCAATGGCAAACGCCACTTCTATTTAATTCGGATTAAGATGAATAAACCAAACGTTCACTTTTCTCCCTTCATTTCGGATTAAAAAAATATTTGCAGCTTCCTTATCATACCGCTTGTTTTCTAGAAACAGAATCCAACTGAATCGTGTCATTATTGCCACGTGCGAGAATGCCTGATTTTTCTTGGCCCACCCACGTGCCACCGATCAAAAGCAACATGACGACCGATACTCTGCCGCACTGGATTTCACCGGTGCTCCTAGCATGTGCACACGTGGGCACGTAAGCAGATGGGCTCATTCAGCGACCGAGCTCTCAATCAACGCGGGCTTCTAGTTAATCCGTGCACTGAATTTCCATACCTAATGTAGCTGCACACGTTGTTCATGCTTTGTCTCTGTCGTCCACGTTCCCGTACAACTCACATGCATTTCCAACGTGTTGGTGGCTTGCTACCTTTGATTCACATGTGGGATGCACTCTAATGCCACTGGGCTCGACTATGTTCGCACGTTCGACCCATGAATCTGGCCTGGGGACTGACTACGGTGGCAAACGACTCACAACTCACCGTCACGTGAGCTGACTAGAGCGATTACATCGCTAATGCGAGCGGGATTGTGGAGTGAACGGTACACTGCGAAGAGAGGAACGGTGCGAAAAGCATGGTATGACGCGCTAGTGTTGGTGCAGTCTTGGGATATTAACCATTGCTGGGTAGGTTCCTCTTAGAGTAGAAGAATGGCTGTGTAGCATCATACCAGGATGAAAAACACTACATCATTTCAACTTTAAGTTAAGCTGTTTTAATTTCAACAGTATTTCCCATAATGTGTCAGAGTTATGTCAAAATTATTCGGAAATTCGACCCGACTGACAGTTTGAGATTGCTTTTTTATTGGTCTGAAGAGCGGTGCACCAATCACTCTCACATATTACGTAGACGGCCACACTGTGCGCTCGCCGTCTGGGCATCGCACCATAATGTGCGTCCACAGTGACGCACTCGACCCGACCTTGTCTTGACCAAAGCTAAGATGCTCAGTAGCTATCATGTGACCGAAGCAGGTGGTCGAGAAATCATCAACAAGACAGAGGCAGGTTTCTCAGTCGGCCTTCCCGTTTTTAGTGGGCGGAGTAGACAAAACAGTTGAAAACATATTGCGGTCAAAGCTTGGCTTCGAGGGTACCAGCGAAAAACGTAAGCTGCAGTGCTGTTGCATCAGAACTAATTTATCCTAATTTCAATGGATTTTCACTGTTGCTGTGCTGTGATAAGTCATCAGGTTATACGAAAGATAAACTGCAGTTCGGCTAGGTATCTGAGTTGCAGTTAGGCAACACTCCAGATGTCAAAATATATGGGTTCGCGTTTTTCTGTACTCTGTCACCAACATTACATTGCAATTGCTCAACAATAACGCACCTGCTGACAATGACTCTGCGCCTTTAGATAACCAAAGTAATAACCTTGGCGGTTAAATTGTCTGACGACCGCTTACCTTTACAAATGAAACAGTCATGTTGTTGGTTCTATCGCCTTTATTTTTCACCTTCGGAATCATTTTGCTAGATTTGTAGTGTGGCTATGTATTTCTACGTGAATCAGTACTGCCTTGAGTTTGGGTAGCACAGGAAGAACATTGTAGGCGGAATAACCAATTAATTCCCCATTAATTACAGTTAGTTATCAATGCCCATTAAATATGATTGAAATTTCACATAGTATAATGCAGTTCTGACCTGGGTGACAAACCATGGGATGAGTGCCCGAATAGCTGTGCAAATCTCGCACTAGAGGTCAGCTAACCTGTACCTAAAAATGTTCCGTCCAGCCTTGGAGACGCCGCTGTTGATAGTGAGTTGGTGAACCGTCCGCTTCACAGATCGTTTCACCCAAACCTAACGGTTCCCCACCCGTTGCTCGCACGAAATAGAATATCTTGCACCAATTTCCCACAGCATCAGCACGCTCTGTCTCTGGTGCACTTTGGGTTCATCTGATTTCAAGATCCCTGAGCAGACTTGCATTCTTTGCCCGTCTCGTTATCAGGAGCACTTCATTAGGCTCCTTTTCAGTCGGGATTGATTGGCTTTACATAACATGATTCATCATGCAGTGTGAAACGTCATACCATTGAAAACCATGGAAGCACTGCACATTCGCTTCATCCTTGTTAAGAATGATTGGCAGTGGTTTACCCTTTGCCTTCCAAAGCCGATGTTCACGCACGCACGCGCGCACGCCCACACACACACACACACACACACACACACACACACACACCATATTCAGATATTTGTCGTTTCAATGTGAATCAACTGACACACTTAAGTTTACATCACACACACACACACCACTTGGATACGTTGCTGGTCATTTCTCTAGTTCGTGGTTTGGTACTTCACACAGAAGGTAACTAAACGACCATGAATTTACGGCGATAAAAATCTATACATAATTTATTTCATTGAGTGCTGTTATGAAGTACTGCTTTGAGTGGATGATGAAGTTTGAAGACAAAAGTGATAGATTGCATCTCTCGCAATCTGCTCCAGAAAGGACATTCGTAACTCGGTCATAGTACCGGTGAACAGGACATTTCTTTTGCCCAAGGAAGTACCTTCGTCTTTTGAACCACTGATATCTGAATTAATCCAATCATCACTGATCGCAATTGGTAAACGTACTCCACTGGTGGTTGAAACCAACACCGTTGACATAGGAATCTGTGCTAATTTCAACCTCTTCAGGACAACAACGCACCTGCATGTTGATCCTTTGTCGGACGCGAGTTCCATGAGCCTCATGTGGCCAGCTTGATCCCCGATCTCGACCCAATCGAATCTTTCGGGATCAGCTGGGCAGGAAAGTGGATGATAGGCTGCAATACAAGTATTTTGGCAAGCTGAAGACTGCCTTGAAGGAGGATCATGACGCACGCCACAAGATACTCCAGAATGACTGATAGCGAGCATGACCCGAAGGATAGATGCTGTCAAACCATCCGAAGGTGTTTAAACCACTTACTCATGAGAGACTAATGAGCGTTTGAGAACCATCGCACTATTCTATTCACAATAAACCATTCTGATATCAAATATTTCACTACCATGCAATGTTGTAGGGGGGGGGAGAGGTCTCTTATCGATGAACGGTACTAGTTTGTCGGTTCTGTGGACAGATTTTATCCGCGTGATCGCTGAAACACTGCTGACAAACACACAACCCAGACGTGGAACCAGTTTGTGAAAGCCCATAAGATACACGCCAGAATCGGTTCCCCAAACCCAAAGTTACACACCAACGTGAATCGGTCCGAAAACACAGTTGTCATGAGGCCAGTAGGTAAGGTTTCTGTGATGTATTGTTAGTACCACAAAATACACAAAACCATGCTGATCATTCTTCAGCCTGCAAGTCCATGCGTTTACACGTCTGAAGTATTGTCTGGCTGTCACTTAAAGACAGGGTGGACCTGCAGTCTGTCATACATAGTACCCGACAATTTTTTACCACCATGAGGCAACGATGAATGTTGTTTGAAATTCGAATACATTTGCACTATTGTGACTGCACTGCTGCTCTCGTTTTCACTCTGAGACCTAAATGTGATTTCACCTGCTATTTTCAAGAAGTACATATACGGATTAATATACAAAAGTGATAGTTTCGGCCGAGGGGGGGGGGATTTAAATCGCAGTGATTCCTATTCGTACTGATCTTAATATTGGGTCATGTCTGGCTGAGGATGGCGGTATCCCCTGGCATATTTACGTACTTACAGCGGTCACGATTGCTGAACAATAAACCAGTGCTTGTCACTGCAGCTACGACGTAATTTATTGGCTCCGGCTTTTCACTTACTGTTTCTGACGACAGTCTGAGGGGGTTGGGACAAACACATAGGCGGAGCTTTTGCTGACCGGCTAGGTGTAGCCACAAGTCTGTGAATTGGTATGGACGAAAGAGACAGTTTTTTTCAGTGAGGATTGTGAGGCAATGAACGATGAAACTCCCTCATGTCTGATCGGCCGCCGCGCTTCTCAGTCAGTTCACCAGTAAAACAACTTTGTCTTCAGCTGATTTCACGTTGCATAGGTGGGAGCACTAATATTTGCCACGACATTTTCACTGGTCACCGCCAAGTTGGATCAGTTGAAAATTATCGTTAATTTTAGTCTACGCCAGTAAACCGAGCCCACGCTCTGTTACGTGCTCGATTCTGTCAACTTCTCGTCCGTGGTGACTCCAACGTGAAAGCAATCCGTCCAGTGCAGTTACTTTTAGACAATAACCGACGATCTGCTTTTTAGGCCGGGCTGTTTACACGGTTATCTATAAAGTCGGATGTCCAGGACTATGATAAATATCAGCAACAGATCAAGAAAGCCTCGTATGGCGCTTCTAATGCCACATAGAACTCTGCTTCAAGTAGGCCTCACAAACAATGGACATCTTTGACATCAGTTGCTCTGTTAGATGCTCGCAAATCCGTTCCTCCGTACGCCATATTCAATGAAGTGCGCAAATTCCTGAGATGCCAATTGACTAGGAGCCCGATAAATGGTCGTGAACAGTGGTGGATTTCGAAGTGTAGGGAAATGGAGAAGGCTGCGTCTATTGGCAATGCTCGTAACCTTTACCATTTGGTTAGAGGCACTGGTCCAGCCAATCCCGGTGTAGGTGAGTTAATAGAGGAATCTGACGACTCACTGAATCACTCTCAGAGACGTCGTTTGGGATTTTGGGTGAAGCTCTTTAAGGAACAGTTTAGTTGGCCCACTTGAACCATGGACCTTCCGAATATGCTTGCAAGAGAAACAGTGCAGGTTGTGGAAGTTATGCGGGAGATAGGTTATTTGAAAGGGTACAAAGCTGCTGGGCTGGATGGATTGTCTCCATCTTTTTCAATAATGGCGGCGAAGTTTTGCTTTCGGGGTTATTAAAACTCATCCGATCAATCTGGGGTAGTGAGCAGATTCCCAAGGAATGGTGTGAATCGGGGATTTTGTGGGTTTACGAGAAATGTGGCAGATCGTCTTGTGAAACCCACAGAGAAATTAGGTTGGTAAGTATGGCATCCAAATTACTCCAAATTACTTCTCCATGGATTATCCAGCACCCGCAACATATGTGCGCGTGAGAATTAGGCAGGTTTCAGACCCAGTAGCGGTTGTGTCTACCATACCGCACAGTTGCCTGGCGCTGTCTCCCATTGGAGGGTGTGTCACAGAAATTTATTCTCCCATTCCAATGCTTGCATGCAAAACAGCGGAAGCTGAGTTGGTGCTCACGGCGATCTTTCGTCCGACTTCACCTCGGAAAGTGTTCTTCAGGGTTGCTCTCCCCTGTCTTTTCTCTTCCGTTTTGCAGTTTAATTGCTTCTTAAGATAACCCTGTCGTTATGTGAGAAAATTGTGCCATCGACCTTGGCTGAGGAAGTAAACTGCCTGACTTGAAATACGCGGACAATATTATTCATCTGAGTGAAGGTCCATTTAAATTGTTAGGTTTTTTAGACAGTCTAAACAACAGTGTAGCAGTGTTCGCATGCGTTTTGCACCTTCAAAGGTCCGTTCCTTTTTACTGCTCAGAATCATGGCCGGTAAAGTAGAAGGTATGGGAAGACTGTTGGTGTTCGAGCATCGATATCTCCGTAGCGTTACTCGAATATGGTGCGAACACCATGTCAGCAGTGCTGAGGTTAGAAGTATGGTGTTGGGAACAAAAGGTCAGTCTCTGAATCAAGAACTGCGTCTAAAAAGGTTGAAGTGGTTGGGATATGTGCTGCGCATGGTAACCGACTGATTTCCTCGGCGTAATCTGTTCTTCAAGGCAGGTGGTGGTTGGAAGGTGGGTCTAGGTGGTCAGTCCATGGCCTGGCTAAGTGGTATGAAAACCATGACCATTGCACTTGGCCAAGTAGGATGTGTTAGGCTTCCAAGTTGGGGTCCACGTGACCCACCCACCAAAAGGTTGGAGACAGTAAGGGACATGGTATCGAGACCGATGGCGTAGTTATATTCGGACTCTCTTCGTCTACGTGATTCCCTCTTATTACTTTGATTTCACGGACTTTTCTCGTTTTGTGAACCCCTTTATTTGCTCTTTACTCTACAAGGCGGCAAGGTAGCAACCGGAATTAAAGCACAGAAGTGCAAGAATAACGTCTGAATAAACTGAAACTGAAATTGATGCGCTAATTTGCATGACGATCGGAGATCTGCTCAAGTGAAAAGTCACACGAAGTACTCCTCAAGTTACACAATAAGCACCCAACAATTGCAGTTACCGTGTAATCCACTAGAACAAACAAGCGTGGTTATCATCCCTCTTCATTGGACAACTTGATAAAGCTTTTTGATTGAAATAATTACAATCGTGAGACTAAACAAGATTCACCCATTTAACCTGTAGCCGGATTAGTGATATTCATTTGGCTAGTGAGTATCATACTACATATTAAAGACTTTTTCAACCTTAGTAGGATAAGCGCCAGTACGTGATCAGTCAGTAACACTGAAGAAAAGTATTCAAAGCCGAAAGTACACGTGACCATTCACGGCGTGTCGGGCCTTCCATAAGACGCACCCAACCAGTGATTATAGACAGGAGGCTATAACTACGTATCATGACATGTGAACCTCTGCATATAAACCACTTACTTATCGAACTGACTTTGTTATTTGTAGTCCTCGCCCTGCTTTCTCATACTGATGATTACCTTGATTTCCGAGTAATGTTTCTGCTGAGCAGTAGCAATCATAATCACCACAATCAGTGAACCCTCAATAATTTGTATTTCGATTATCTTGTACGTTGTCTCACTGTCCATGCGTTCACCTCATCATTCCCCCCACTTCGGTCTCATTATCATATCTGGAAAAGCAAGTCGATAACATTGTCGCACGATGTAATCTACAACATTTCGCTACCTCTTCACTAGTGCATAGCGCAGCCAAGGTGAACTTTTTTGAGTGACAAGTTGAACTTCCTTGTGTGAAACAAGGCAGTCACATACAACATGAGTCATTTAACAACTGCTACCGGAGAAAGAGGTAGTGAAAAATTAAAAACAATTACTAACGTAGTCAGTCTTTTTCTTTGTCTGTCTAACTGAGAGCGGAAATGGTCGACTGCTAGTGCCGAATAGTGTACTTTGCCATTTAGGGCCCATCAAGGTTCCACGGTGGATTCAACGATCACGAGATCTGTCCAGTCAGTGATCATAGGCTGAAAGATATGACTACGTGACATGAAAAACGATGCTTGTATTTGCACAACTTAGCAGTCAAAATGATACTATTATTTGTTATTATACCCCTACGTCATAATCATTGTGGTTGCCTTGATCTCTGAGTTAGGTTGCTGCAGATTAGTAGGAGTCAGTGTACTGCTGCAATCAAGTTCAGGAGACCAGTGTGATTATATACAATTGAATCACGAAAAGGTTAGCAACAAAAAGGATTCACGAAAAGCTAATAAAACCACCCTCTTCTTTTCTATTTTTCTGCTGTTACTTTTGAATCAAGCCACTTTGGGAGACAAATATCGCATGTTGATGTGTCAACCCATTATCGTATCAAATATTCACATTTATATTTTAAGCATGAAACGGATAAATTGATTTTTCTTAGAAAATGTGTTTGAGAAGGTAGAGAATGCTACTAAACACACCCATCCCTTCTAGACTAACGGATAAAGAAGTAGCTAGAGACAAAACCGCGACCTTTAATGAACTAACCGCGAACTTCAGGGTTGCTTACCATCACATTCCAGAGGGTTTCAAATTCTATGCTAGCCCATTCATCGAGGAAAGCGGATGACAACCCGTGAAGAGTTACAAAAAATCTTCTATCTGCATAGACTCGCCCAGTTATCAGACCCCTGACGGTTTCAGTCGTGTTCAGGTCTGGACTATGGGCGAGCAAGATCGCGATCTTTATTCTCCTGTACGTTAGCCAGATTCTGGTGGGGTTGGCAGTATGTATGGCCAGGTTGTCACTTTGAGATATCATAGTACTGAGTTGATTTTCCGGAATCATCGTGAGCTAAAATTCATTCAATGTTCCGATATGAGAGTCAGCCCTTTGCTTCCCTTTTGGAAGTGCGAGCTGAGAGTTTCCACCTTTAAAAACTGCACTCCAGGTATCAGAAAGCCACTAGTGAAGTCTTGAAGACTGAGGTTCAGCTTGCTTCTCCTGAACTCTTGTCATTGATATGATTCCATCGAGGCGGTCCAAATTAAACTTATTCTCATCGCTGAATATCTCATTATTCCGTTCAGGATTCCCAGTGATGTGATTTGTGGCCCACCTCTATCTACCTTAAAAACAACGATCAGTTCTACGAGGCACTCATCACATCTGCGCCTCTGCAGAAGTGGTGCAGACTCTGGTTACCGTGCACTCCGAATGATTGCATTAAGTAGCAAGGACCTCTGTAGATTTGACGCAACCGTAAAAAAGGATCATAGAAGCAGCCGGGGATTTTTCTTTGAATTTCACATCTTGCCTTTACGGGATAATAATCTGGATCCTTCATAACTTTACGAATAACTATCGTCGATCCGAAATTCCTCTTGGAAGTATAACTTGTATTTATCCCTGAATTTTTTTCGACGAGTATTTTTACCTTATTCCAGATCAGAGAGCCTTGAATATCGCTTCATCCCTTAGTTCTGATATATCAGATGTTTTATGGTACCTTTCACCTTTCGCATATTCCACCATTTCCTTCCCACTACATTGTACAAAAAGATTTATTGTTTTATCATAGTAATAAGGACACACTTTCAACGCGACCGCAAATGGTTACAACGAACTGTTCTCTCTGCGTTGCTTGTAAGCTTTCTGAGACCAGTGGCAATAAAAACTAAACTCATACCACCACAAGCGCCATTTTCACCGCATCTACAGCGACTTGGCAACCAACACTGGAGTTATTAGGATCCTTTCGAACGACATACAACCGCAAGAACGAAAGATGCATTGAACCAAACTTGCGGAGTTATTTTGTGGCCGGCCGGATATCGATTTTTCAAAGGTTGTGGACAAACTGTGTTTTGTACTGTCCCACTAAATCTAGTGAGAACTCCTTTCTGCCTGCGAACTATCTAGTTTTACTTGTGAAAAACGAAGAATAGATAGGTAGTCAGTCCACATAACCACTCCTTGCACACAGCGCATTGGTCCGATTAGGGTGGGTGGCCACGCCTTAGCACTTGAATTCCGCTGGCAGGATTCGTCTCTCCTCGATCGATTCATGACATCGATCGCCTGTCCTGTCCCTCGTGGTTTCGTGGGTACGGTACGCGGTCAGTGCTGATGTAGTCTGACGGGGGGACCAAAACGTCTATCGAACGATGTATCAGATCACACCTCCATTATTTGAGTCCCACTTTTGTGTTCCCTTTATGCCGTTTTTCCGTACAGTGTAATCTTAGACGTCAAAAAAACTGTTGAAAACTCGTGCAAACCCACCTACAATGCATTCTGCACTAGACTACTCTTGTGTTTGCCAGTAGGCAAATTATTAAAACGTCCATGTACGTTGTTAACGGCACACCTGATTGCCTAGACCGCATTTTTGGCATAATGACAAAATTCTCACCAGTAAAATCTTCCATGAAACCAAGATTGTCAACGGATAAATACCAGCATTCAGTCTATTCACCAAAGGTCCACAAGGTTATGAAGCTAATGGTCCAGATTGCTTTCCGGAAGCCTTATTGCATGCGGCAACAATCTAATGTTATAAATAACAATTCCGTCTGAGTATATTGGACAATGAGGAAAGTTGAATTTAAAGCGTTAGTGAGGGGGTGAAAAATATGTTCCGTGTGGTGCACATAAAACACCTTAGAGGTGTGTAAAATTTTATTGCAAAAATTCTTGATGCGAGCCATTTTTCGTATTACCACTCACGCAGCAAATCGGATACTGTAGCCTCCATATTGCCACACATTTTCCCCCTTATTCAAGGGGAACCGTGAGTGTTTTATAATTCATTGTATGATAAACTGATGGATTTGGTTGTGTTAGCAAGAAAACTAGCTACGTACTGCCGTGAAAGCGCTAACCCACCTTCCACCGAAAATTAGTCAACCAACAGCTTTACAACATGTAGTTGTAGTCCTAAATACTGCTCACCGTACGACTTACTTGAATACCAGATCGTTCTCATGCATACGTTTTCGTTCTTTCAATGACAACCGGATACAACAGATGTTGCCCTTAGATAGGTCCTTTACTAATTAGCCAAATCAACAACACCAATCTGACTATGGGTTAATTGTGTATATTCTATTTGGTTGCAATAGTTTAATTCAAAAGACTTTATAAAGTTGTCAAATAGGGATGTATGATAACTATTACGCACGAGGTAGCTCTGCCTTCCAAATGCCCAAGAGTGACTTCGCTGGAAAACAACAGAACTTTTGCGCTGGTGATATGCACAGAAACCGCGATTACTATGTGCACGGTCATTTGCACGTATGGTGTAACTTTTGACATAATTTGTGTTGCCTCTTGTTTGGCACTAGAATGGCGAAAGAGCCCAAGGGAGCTCTGGCTCGTTGTAAAGGTTAAGTAAATTTTGCTTTCCATATCATTTCACTGAAATTTCGTGACTATTCATGATGATCCATTTAGCGTGCTTCCCCGAAATTCCGCTAAAATCTGGTAATCAGTGCACACTCTAGGAAGACCCTGATGGCTTTCCAGGACACAACAACAAAGTGTTCGGTTAGACACTGGAGGCGGTTTTTTTATGTGATCCACCCTCACACAGGGTGATAACCAAATCTCAAATCCTGTTATGTCTCCTTATTGTATAGATTCAACTTGAGATTCATTAAAGTTGCAGCAAAACTTTGATTGATAAAAATATTTACGAGTGCTGCCAAAGTATCTCGTTTAAATCAGTAATGCATTGGATTTAAAATTGCTTCTCAAGGTTGCACGTCATTCCTGACAAAACCTGTTCGACCTTATGGTTCCCCTATCATTTTCAACGGTCTCCTAGTGAAAGATCTTGTCACCTTGTGCAAGTCCATTTAGGTTTTTTCACGATCTAGTGGTATCTTCAGCCATAAACTAACCAGTTTCCTAACAGAGTAGCATTTCGCTTCACTTGACAAACCATGCAGCAATACCACAATCTGACTAAACTTAACAAAGCTTAAAAAGTTGGAATCAACTTGTGTTAAAGACAAGCAGTTCTAGTAAACTGCGTAGTCGCCTAGATTTATGAATGACAAAGTCATTTCGTTTATTTAATTCAACCATATAGGTGGCAGTACTGTATGTGGAGATACTTGTAACGCATTTGGTAGTGACACAGATCGGGAGTTAGGAGATATTGTCGAATAAGCTACTGTTCACATCCATTATTCTCATTGTATGCATTAGTGAAGATAATTATCTCTGCCAGTACACCGTTAAAACAGTCAGAGAAATCCGCTTCAAAAGTGAAATAACGGGGAAGCGAGACCGTAGATCAGATGTGAGACAACTTGCTCACATTATGTTATCAGTTTTGATCAGCGGCAGCATTGCAGTCCAAGCTAAAATAACTAGCAAGTTCATCAGTACGTATTCATCAACCTGCAGCATCACATAAACAGTCAACATAAGATGTCCATGTATGTTCGCCGTAACCCCCTCAGACGGTCGTTCGAAACACGGAGAGTCAGATAGTTGCAAAAAAACTAAGTTCTGATTGTCATGATAATGCACTCGTTTATCACCTCGTAATAGCAACTACCCTAATCAAATAAAGATGTACTGAGTAAACCATCATCATCAGCTAGATACGATCAAACCTTACGACCAGCTTGAATGCAAATCATTGCCATTTCAGTCTATCCGGCAGACATCAGTACTTCTCGAAAACGATGAATCTCCAGCAGAATACCGTTATTATTGCACTTCACAACTTTCACTTTATCCTCTCGCGATACCGTATACTTATTCCGCTGCCCTAATGGGACCAGTAAGTTGTTCTTTCATGAGTCTTTTATTTTTCTTTATCTCTCAACTTTCCGTTAGGGAGTTAACTGAGTGTTAGTCGCAACGAAAAGCGGTTATCATAATGCGTCCAAATAACCTTCCATTTTTTAATGACCATCTCCATCAGACTCTACACCTTTTCCCATCAAACTTGAGCCAAAACCCACTGTTAATTACGAATCCTAATTAGAGTTTGTCCTTTTGTCTTCTGTTTAGTTACTTATTAGTAGTGAGTACATGCATCGTGAACCCCGGACATTCGTAATGTATTTTCCCTGTTTCTAAGTTATCACATCAGTTTGTACTTGAGTTTCATGGTACTTATTACATGAACAGTTCACGTATTTGTTTTCCCGAAGGTCTACACTTTTACTGTTATATAATCTTTCTGAGTGTTTCATTTGCACTGCCGAGCGGAGGCTCGAACTCCCAGTCTTATCGTTCTGTCAGTGCACTCCACTATTGGCCGTCATACGTCAACGGCATTAACAGATCTAGTGCCGGATTCGCCTGTTCATGTTGACACGTGCCTTTGTTTACTCCACAGACTTAGCTTATTTGTACTTATTTGTTATTGACACTTTTTACCATTGCAACCACAGTCCAATTCACGCGTTTGTAATCGATTTATTGATCTTTGACGATAAACGCTCTTGATTTATTGACTGTACCGCAACCGAACTGCGCTACAGTTTCGTTCAGCTGCCTGCTAAGTGGACCGTTTTTATTTTCTGCGCTGTCCCGATTTTCGGAAGCTTACTGCCCATTGTTCTTGGTTTCTCACCTAGCTGTAAGTCCTTTATTTGCTGTACATTTATGCTTATTGTATTATTTGGAACCACGAATCGTCGATAAGCACGGATATTCGATTGGAATTTGTTCTGCTGCCCGTATTCGTGTTTTGCCCATATCGTGCGTGTAGCTAGTGAAACTAAGTTACTGCTAGATTCACAGCCCTAGACATCGGGATAGTCGCAACACCCACAATCCTTCAGCCACGACCCACCATTCTTTAGCCTTGCCACACAACCTTTAACCATGCCGCTGCAAGCCAGTCAGGTCAAAGGTTTCGGAATATAATGACATCAGGAGATATTGGAACAATTGACTATTTTTTCTACAAAGATTGGTGTTGCAAAACTAAGGGATCAAATGAGAAAGTGTGACGATCATATGTTGCGCAGTTGACCGTGGTAATATTATCAAATGCTGCACCACAAATTGATTGGAGAAGGTTTAAACGATGTGCTTCTTAATTGAATAGTGAAGCCCATCCAGCAATCGATCAATGGATGACCTGCTGACTGTTATGCTCCATCCTTTTCCTCAACTGCCTCAATGTGCTCGTGGGGTTTTCGTCCACCACTTCACACAAATGCTTGACAAACTCGTCGTTGAACTTCTTCTTGTAGGACCCAGGTGTAAATGCCGTTTCCCTATCTGTAGCTGCAATAGCACGGCAGGTTTTGGTCTTAATGTTGAGGTGTTTGGCGATACCCCTTAAATCTTCTCCCCTTCGTGCGTATTCGATTATTCTGCATCGATCTTCAGCGCTGGTGAAACGGTACAACCCTTTCTTCTCACCCATAATAATGCTCTCCATATTGTCAAGAGATGATGCGTACGGTTCCAAATAAGGTATGGCGAATACTATCACAAACGGAAGCCGTGTGATTATATCACCTGACCGCCTCCGAACGAGATATTAACCAATGGAAAATGAGTCTTCCCATGCAAAGAAAAAATGTCACAAACAAGCAGTCCTGTAAGTAAAATCTGCAATATAACAAACGGTACTCTGTTATGCATTTCAAAACATAGACAAATATCAGAACTGGATATGATGGAACAAAATAAAGGTTTACTTCATTGAGCCTTAAATAAGTCGATGCGTTAAAATTTCGAGAGAAATACACACAGTTACCGCAAGTAAACTCCCATTAATGTCATCAATCTATTTATGCTGCGACATTCTACTCCATTACTATCACCGAACTTGCAACAGTAATAAGGGTTGTGCCACATGGTTCCACGATACGAGCACATCGTTTGAACCTTCTCCAATCAATTTGTGGTGCAGCATTTGATAATATTACCACGGTCAACTGCGCAACATATGATCGTCACACTTTCTCATTTGATCCCTTAGTTTTGCAACACCAATCTTTGTAGAAAAAATAGTCAATTGTTCCAATATCTCCTGATGTCATTATATTCCGAAACCTTTGACCTGACTGGCTTGCAGCGGCATGGTTAAAGGTTGTGCGTCAAGGCTAAAGAATGGTGGGTCGTGGCTGAAGGATTGTGGGTTTTGGCTCAAGTTTGATGGGAAGAGGTGTAGTTTTCGTGCGTCGGTTGCGCAGTCAAGTCAGCGCACATGTTGTGCCTGTGAGGGGAAAACGGACAACAGCTTGAACTATCCATCATGGCAGTCTTGCTCAGCTCAGCCGTGATACAGTTCAACATGCTTTGTGTATGACCCAGACCACTGCACATTTAGGTCGTAATTTGGCCGTCGACCTTTTCGGAGACAGACCAAATTATGTGAACAAGGAAGCACGTGGACGAAAACTGCCTGGCTTTAATCATCGCTTTTTTTGTATCTCGCAGTTGAGCTGAATTCCTGTAAAAGATACAGCCCAACAGTCTGTGTTGGTGGGTTTGTATGTGGGTCCACCAACACAATGCACACTTGGAGTCGACTGACCCTAAAAATGCCAGCACGTTGAATAGTGCTCAATGGTATGTGCATGTTTTTGTCAGTTATGCTTAGGTTGTGCAATAGGCAGCCCAAGTTGAACTCTCAGATGAAAAATGCACTTGACTTGATCTTTGCATGAGATGCAGTCTGTCAGTGTGTGTGTACTGGGTTAGTCCGGCAGGTCGATTTTCAGCCTGCCTACAGCCACATGACCGGATAGTTGATTGCGTCCGATTAGACCTAAGAAGAAATAGTGTCTGAAAACTACGGGTGAGTCAGAAACAGAAAAGACGACAGAAACAGGAGAAAATTACGGCCGAACGAGTGTGCGCTTCATAGAAGTGCCAATATTTCGACGGAGTGTTGTTTCAAAAACAAAACGTTAATCCAAGCTATACGGTTTACCTTTTTCTATTATTTCTCAGTGTAGTCAGTTAAGTTCTTCTAGGGAGGAAGAACCGCCACGTATGTAGTTTCCTGAATGACGTATGAATCTTCACCTTTCTTCCTTGGTGGTTTGCTACCTGCTAACATATGCTGAGTTATCCCTGCGGTCGTCGTGGCATTTCACTGTTGTGTGGTCCACCCGTGTGTCATCGGCATTCGCACGTGATCCATTTCGGTCCCGTTGGCCGTGCACTCGCGTGCGCGATATCTATCTATCCCGCACTGTGGTTTGTTCCACTTCACCAACCACACGTGGTTAGGCGCGCGTGGGACTGATGTCGATTCTTTGTTCCTGTCATCTTAACGCATCATATTGCTTGCTCTTGGCAGTGGATGATTCACTTGTTCGCCCGCTTGTCTACCGACAAGCGTGTTTACTGATGTATTGATAAACGGATCTATTGCGTACTGTTCCTTGAATTCCGTACACAACATTCGCCGTTTGACAAATTGTTTAACATGGCTGACTTGATGAGTAATGAAACCCCAATCGAACCGGTTTAATTAAGCAAAATTAGAAGATCCCACCGTACAACGTCCAACGAAGACGGACGATTTGCTATTCAGCGTGCTTGGAATGGAGACGATTCAGGGATACAGATCAAAAAATTATCGAGTAATTGCGATCCCATTACTGAGTGCTTTAGGAGACTTACTAGAAGTGTCCGAAGGATTCATAGTAAAAAACCGAAAACATCTGCCACGGAACACCAGTGATTCTTTCTGCAGTTGGATCACGACCAACTGGTCATTTTGAAGACTAACAAAACCTCACTACTGGGTGCCAGTTCGTGTTGTTTTTCAACTCAGTCACTTTAGCGGAATTGGAAGGAAGAGCTATCTCGTGTGTAATGACTGTAATTTAGCCCTATTTGACAGCTTGATAAAGCCCTTCGAATTAAATTATTGCTCTCATGAAACTGAACACAGAAACCACATTTAACTCGTAGTCCGATTAGTGACGTTGATTTGGGTAATTAATAAAAAGCAGATCCAAGCGGGGAAACCCAGAGTTGGTGTCCAAATGGTCGACGACGTGGATAACTTCTGCAAGTTTTGTGAGTATTTTAGGCAGTCGTGAGTGCCGAAAAAGCTGACGATGAGGAAGTATTTTCCCCGTATAATTAGGTGATCAGTAGAGTGTCAGTTGGGCATTTAAGATGACCCTTTTGTAAGACACGGCTGAGGCGCCAGTGTATGCATCGGCGTACTTGATGAACTGGTCAGGACGGAGGTTAGTACACAAATGGAACGCACACGGGAAGACCAAAGTGTTTATTTTGCAACTTTTTTGTTGTCGGAAGGGGCGACCAGCATTTTGAACCGTAACAAAGTCCGTGGTTTAGGGTGGGATACCGCTTTCGCTGCAGTACGTAGCTAGTTTTCTTGCTAACACAACCAAATCCATCAGTTTATCATACAATGAATTATAAAACACTCACGGTTCCCCTTGAATAAGGGGGAAAATGTGTGGCAATATGGAGGCTACAGTATCCGATTTGCTGCGTGAGTGGTAATACGAAAAATGGCTCGCATCAAGAATTTTTGCAATAAAATTTTACACACCTCTAAGGTGTTTTATGTGCACCACACGAAACATATTTTTCACCCCCTCACTAACGCTTTAAATTCAACTTTCCTCATTGTCCAATATACTCAGACGGAATTGTTATTTATAACATTAGATTGTTGCTGCATGCAATAAGGCTTCCGGAAAGCAATCTGGACCATTAGCTTCATAACCTTGTGGACCTTTGGTGAATAGACTGAATGCTGGTATTTATCCGTTGACAATCTTGGTTTCATGGAAGATTTTACTGGTGAGAATTTTGTCATTATGCCAAAAATGCGGTCTAGGCAATCAGGTGTGCCGTTAACAACCTACATGGACGTTTTGATAATTTGCCTACTGGCAAACACAAGAGTAGTCTAGTGCAGAATGCATTGTAGCAAAGGTTTGGACGAGTTCCCAATATTGTTTTCACAGCCCAAAATCACTCCGTACGCAAACATTTGTCAACAGACTGGATTTTTGTCTGCTTATTGAGCAGCTACAGTCTCCTCTTTGAATCAGGATCTATTGCCTGACCAATCCTCGTTCACTGATATGAATAGCAATCAGCAACACGCAACGGGGTATCGAAACATTGTCACAGAAGGCCAAGTTTGCGAACCGGCTTGATGTTTTCGCCAATCTTACAGGGTTGGGTTCATTAGGATTCCGCACCCTCTCAAGTACATTTTCCCTTATTATTCGATTTATCGGTTTCATGCTACCAAGCTATCTGCATATTTAATATGGTAGTGGGTTGACGCGTCAACGTGACAAATCTGGTCGACCCACGAGGTTCTCTTTAAAAGAAATCGTAGAGCAGCAAAGAAAATGGTTGGATATAACGGTAAACCATGCACTATGCTTACTAGTGAATGGTGCTTCACCGAGGGAATACTACATAAACTGCGATTTTGATCGGCTTTTCCATGCAAGGCACTGTAAAATTGATCAATTAGACTATTCACTCCACGATTGGCGAGCGCATTTCGGTTAGTATACCACTACCAGTTCAGTAGGGTTAGATACGTAGCTCTATGCTTTCGTATTGCGGAAAAATGAAGCACTTTTAAGCTCCAATCGACAAATCTTGGCACCGGCCGTCGTCATTTTAAGTGGACGATCCAGCGCATTTTTTCACAGTGTGCCAAAACAACACTACTGGATTTGTTTTAAGTAGCATATACGGAAGTTCAGCTCCAAGGGCGAATAGGCCGCGGGAAACACCGTACAGCACTCATTGACGTATCTTCATCTCCTTTGATTATCGAGCCACCATAGGCATATTTAATCTGTTTCTTTATTCAATTTCAACTCTGAACTAACCACTAAAAACCGTGGAAACACAGTAAGGTGTAAATAAATGTGCGCTTTTGATGATGCCCGAAGAAGGTGAGACGGCTGTGCAGTAGTTCCGTGGCTTCCTGTTGTGAACTAAGAGTTGAAACTGCACGACAAATCATTTTATGTAAAATCCAATCCTTTATTGCTTATACGAATTTACAATCACTTTAAAAATGCTCCCAATTAGTTTCCCTTTCACAACAGGAGTACACCTTAAATGACAGCTTCATTGAGTACAACCTGTTCTCCATTCCATAAGCCTATGCCCAAAGCAACGTCAGCCTGTACTTTCATGCGAACGGCTAACCAGATGGTTGCAGCTTTGGTGCAGAAGGCTAAGGAGACGAATGGAGTACGGATGCGGTTGATACCTACAGTCACAAATCGAGCGATGCCTCGCTAGTAGTCAGCAAACCAAAGTCAAGCCACAGAGAAGTTTGTGCAAACCTACGGAGCAAAGAAAGTAGAGCGGGAAGACGATCAGGGAAGACTCACAAAAGAGTATGCCATATTAGTGATCGAACCAGAAACAGCTATGTTTGGGCAGGTAAAACTAAGTTTACACAAGACAGGGCAATTAGGATAATGATTGCCAGAAAAGAATATAATGTCACTACACAGCCTCCCCGTAGAAGGCTGAAGGAGAAATCTTCTCAGTGTTGAGTTGCGACACACTGGGAAAACGACAGAAAATATGACGGTCACAACAAACAGGATGTGAATAACCATTATTTACCGTGTGTTGGGGATTGGAGGAAAATATTCGGAATGGTACTTTTGTTCCTTCTCATGACTGCTTTATGGCTCGATAATTGCACCGATATTTATGGTAGGCGAATACTTTCTTCCGTGAGTCATGTGTGCAGGGCTGTCGCGGAGGGTTTCCTGCACTGAATAAATTGTCCGGGTCACCAGAAAAAGGGCTAGGCATGCCTAAACCTTCACATGCGCAAAGACCGTGGAACTAGTGTGGCCTCTCATCTCCCAAAACCCATTCTTATCGCAGATAAATTGATAGATGGAAGAAGAGTCCACTTCTGAAAGAGAAGCTCAAGGGGCAAGGAAACAGTGATCTTCCCATGCGTTCCGAAGTGTACAAAAAAATAATAAAACTGTAGAAATAATTGTTTTACTTTGTTTTACGAATATAATAATGATAGTAATAAAATGTTACTGGCGACTATGTATGGAAGAAATGGCTTCTACGAAACACGGATTTTTGCACGATCTGACCGCGAGGGTCTCATTGTCCAAGGAATTTCGGCTTGTTGGTACTGTAGACCCGGGTGCTGATATGATAGCAGGTGCTAGACATGCTTTTGGTACATCCATTGTTTTCTCTTCTTCCGTGAAAGCCGGCTTTATTCCATCTACAGAAACCGTTTCTCGTTTGCCCAAAAGTTTTACGATGCAGCACTTTTCCTTTGGTTCTAGAACTGGATGCGGGCCCGAATAAGCAGCCTGAAAGGAGTGTCATGTGTGGTCAGTACGCAAGAAGACGTGTGTGCATGTGGGCAGCTCCATAGGCGTGTACACTGGTGTGCTTTATTCTCTAGCCGATACTGCGTGCAGGTCACGCATATGCTGAGTTAGGCTCTGGGTATAGTCGGAATAGTTAAAAAGCCACGAAGGTTGTGGCGCAATCCCTTTCCTCGGCAATCTAGAGGAATACCCATACAATAACTCTGTAAGCTTTGAACGTAGGTCGGCTAACACCGAACTGCGAATACCTAACAAGACGAGAAGAAGAGTCGTTTGCCTTGCCGGGTTCCAATGAACTTTTTTACCTGCCTTGAGTTGTATATGAATATCCTCGATTAAGCCTTTGGCAGTTGGATGATACGCAGTAGCCCTCATTTGTCCGCATCCCAATACATTCGTGAGGGAAGCAAATTGTTAGGGAGGCAGTACAATTTCCCCAACATTAAAGGGCTGATTACAAAATGGTATCATTTCCCCCCAAAACGTCCTACTTTTCTCTTTATTTCTTTTGTCTAGTCACCTGCTAATTTAACTTTGGATCTTATCGCACCGTTATATGTTGGCAACACCCACGTCGACTCTCTCAGATTGATTAGCTGCCTTAGCTGCCCATTGATTTCCAAGGTCAATCGACCCCGACCTAGCAGAATCTATATGAGCAGCCGAGTTCTTCGCTACTTGAACCAAACGATCTGGGGGCCCGATGAGACAATAAATCTTGTCGGTCAATACTTTAACCTGTGTTCTTATTCAGGCTAGTGGGTGGTCTAGCTTTGACTTTTGCGCCTCTATTGCCGATCGTATTTGCGATCGAACGAAGGTCAGTGTGCCGGTACGTGTCCAAGTGACCCTTGAGAGTCTGCTATTCGGCTGATTCATTTAAAGTTGCAGCCTTCGGGGATTGTTATGGAAGACACAAAGCAAATGAACCTTGGAAGTGGGTTCTTTGTTCGATGCTTACTATAGCATGGAATCTGAATGTGGGTACCCATCGTCCCAGAAAAGCTTGTACTGTTAGTTCCACTTCCAGGTTGGTTCTTGAGGTTGGCTTCTGGCGGGAAATACGGTTGGGTGAAATTGCTTCAGCGGCGGGGTATTACTCCACGAGTTTTCGTCATTAAAACGATTAACTTGGTAATGGTTTGGCCGCTGGGTATAAATTGTGAGTTATGATGAGTTAAATTTTGTGAAAGAGAGCACTTGCTTTCTAGTATTAGTACTACTATTCCCCGGTAGTACACGAATTTGAGCAAAAATGGATGAGTGCGTAATACTATCACTTTAAAAAAGTCCGCTAATTGTTATATTTTTTTATAATAGAATGGTACTTTTGACTAAAATGGAGAAAAATTACAATTGTAAGGTCGATGATCAGTTCGTTAAAAAACTACAGTTTTCTCACTGTGGTCTGTCACCGATTGAAACCTCATCAGCCCGTGTCAGCGGCCTCCGGCAATCACATTGCTCTCGATGTGACTACGGTAACGGCGAAGTACCTAAAATCTATTCGCGTGGATTTCACGATGTGACGACTAGGGGGTTGTGCCAACATCAGAAGGCTGCAGTTCCAGTAAAATCAATTTTCCCGTAAACAATCCTTCACCACGGATCTTCACCCTTAGGTACAAAACTCGTAAAGTTGTAGGAATTTATACTGGAAATTGTATTCTTTAAAATGTGAGTGAATGATTATTTCCTTGCAAAACATTTGTTTTTAGAGTTTAGTGCATATTTCTGAATTCCAAACACTACCATCGAGGATGGTGAACCGGTAACGCATACATGTACACGCAGCCGGCTCACCATGCCCATGTGTTACCTCTTTCGTGGAGTGAAAAAGAAAAGTGCTCTACGCAACCCAAAATAGTGGGGGTTATGGTTAAATTCATGAAACATTGAGAAACTCAGTCCACTTCACCTACTTTCTCCTTCTCTACGATGATGCCTATATAGTCGACGAAGAAGACACATAATGCCTTTTGGTGCCTTTTTCATCCACGTTACCAGAGGCATCTTTACAAGTAACATTTTATTTCTTTCATCCAATTCTTCGGAAAATCTGTTGACGACCTCCTTTCACCCGAATGATATATTACCTCTTCTAATAGCTACTGGATAGTCCTCCTGTCCTGGGCCAGAAGCTTTAACTACGGCTGCTTTCAGCTTAGGCGGACCACATGTTCAGGCTTTGAAGTCAACCGTCTATAGAAGACCTCCGAGCGAGGCCAGTGAATGCTTCCCCTATTTGATTTGACAGCGGAATGCCAAACTAATCCCCTCCATCAAGCGAATATAGTCCGATGATAGATGAGAAGGTGCCTTCTGTATATCGTGGCACAGAGACAGTACCCATACGGGAGACCCACCGGAAGGAAATGAACGCAAATGCTCAAAAGTAAGCGAACTGAAAGCTCTAACAATCAGCGAGCGACCGGAAGTGAAAGAGATTCAAAACGAGGTCAACAGAAACCTCGGTAAAGCCAGTCCAGTAAAAAGTACGTGACCAAATAAAACAGTGAGGTCCATGTTAACCGTCAGAATAGACCTTGGAGCAAGAAGATCCGAAATGATGGTGATGGCATACAAGCGATATTTGTGCTCGGAATGCATGCGAAGTACGTGGTTGTAGCTGGGCTGAAGGATGCTGACGGTCAGGATCCGTGGCATGCAGGATTGGTAGAATGCTGGTCCAGAGTAAATCAGATTCGTTGCCAATGACATCGGTGGCATGAATCGTCATCAATCTGTGTCGCAATAATAACGTCCAGCGTCGGGTTTTCGTTAACCAATATGATATCCGGGAGCCAAATCGGTGGGTCCGCTTGTGGCGAGGAAAGACAACCAGAGGGCCGAACCAGGACGCAAACGTTGGTGCCAAAACTTTTCAGATTTCGTGGGGCCAGTGAAGCGTACCATATTGTGAAGTTCTATGGAATGAAAGAAAGCTGAAAACTGATGTAGCACTCGCAGTGAACTTGACTAGAATACAGTAATAATGGATGAGTTACGTTAAATCTTGCTGAAACGTTAAACACGGATGTTACTACTGCAAAGTGAAATAAGATCAGGTTTGACCTGGTCGCGAAAACGTGCTGGGCAAACGATCTTCCGACCGGAGCATGAGAATGGAGCCACATCTTTGGACGGGCTTATAGGCATGCGCTGCTGACTCGAACTTGAGACAGTATCCCAGTTCGAGAAAGTAGCTGAGTCAATCGGCTGGTGAGTTGAAAGTGAGACGAAAACCTCATTCGAAGCCTTGGCAGTACCAAATGGGCGCTGTCCTGAAGGTGAGACGACAGCCTCATTCGAATTCATAGCAGGCAACTCTAAATGCAGACCTATAAGTGATACGGAAGTGTAGCCAACAGGTAGTACAGGGTCAGTATCGGATCACTTGTCAGTTGGCAACATACTATCATCAACGAAAGCGGCTTTGAGAGGATCGATGCTAACAGCATCGACACGACCGTGTCCATCAACCTTGAAAATCACATCATGATGGGAAATCACGCAAGCAAGACCTTCGTAAGGCTGTTGTAATCGTTTCATTACCGAATCAATAAGATAGAATACACGCGAACAAGTTTCGAGCTCGGTCGGAACGAAAACCTGTCGTCACCGAATTTGAGTCTGCACCTGGGCGAGATTTCGCTTGTAAGTAGGCAAACGATGAACCCAAGTCTGTACGGCAAGTGAATCTGTTCTCCGTGGCGTAAAGAATTCCCCAGGCAGTCGTAAAGTCGTGCTGTAGACAAGTCCTGATACCAAGCAGAACTAGTGGTTACGTTTCGTACCAAAGAGGGCTCTCGTGTGCTTTAAGAGACGCTTTGAGCTGGCGATGAGAACGGTTGATCAAAACATTCGATACCGGATGGTTGGCGGTCGTGCGAATGCGTCCCGTACCCAGCATGTGAGTTATTGAAGAAAATAGATGGGACTCAAATTGTTTCCCTCGACCGGTAGTGATTGTAAGAGGATGACCGTATAAAGCTATCCATCGTTCTATCAGATGTCAAGCCGCTGATTTGGCCGTGACGACGGAGATAAGAATAGCGTCGGGCCACTTCGTAAATTTATCGATGCATGTCATTAAATGGGTATACCCCTGAGAGGGGGTCAGCGAACCCACAACATATGCGTGGATTTGATCGAAGCTAGCATCACGTGCAGCTAAAGTACCGATAGGCGAAGCTACTTGCCTATGCACCCCAGACCGTTGATATTGTGGACATTGCTTTGCCCACATACGAACATTTTTATTCATGGGCGGCCAGACGTATCGTGCAGCCACTGGTCGGGGACTGGCTGCAATGCCTGGATGTGAGAGTCCATGCAGAGTATCGCGCACGATACGCCTACATGTGGAGGGTATAACTGGTCGAGGTAGATCAGTAGACATGTCGCAGAGTATAGTCCCAACACTGGAGGCCAGAGGCAAGCACTGACTCTGTAGCGCAATGGCTGAGCTGCTTCCACACATGAAGTATCCTGAGCCTATGCTGCAGCCATGGCAGAGACGTCTAAAACCAGAGATTTATTAACATTTAGTGAAATACCGGACAAAGCATCTGCAACGCAGTTCGACTCACCTTTGTTTTGTAGGTCAGTCGTGAGCTGAGAAACGTAATCCAGATTTCCGACTTCTCCAGGAGAGTAACGGTTTACTTGGTATGCAGTGCATATGTCAAAGGCTTGTGGTCGGTGTAGAGACTGAAATATCGGTCCTCAACTGCAAGGTGGAAATGTTTACCGACGTTATATGCAGCCAGCAGTTCGCAACCGAAAGCAATTTATTTCGTTTCCGTGACACTGAGGAGCCAATAGAAAAACTTTAATGGTTGCCAAATCCCAAATAGTGATTGCTGCAGGATCGCTCCAATGACAAAGTCGAATGCACCCGCCGCCACGCAAAGCATGGCGGACGGAAAGGGGTGCATAATGAGCGTGGTCTGAGCTAATGTCGCATTATTCTCCGAGGACGCTTCTGATGCAGCATCTGTAAGCGAAAACGTATGTGGATTACCAAGCGGAAGGTCAGTTACCGGAAGCAAACAATCATCAGACTCGGGTATGAAACGACGATAAAATTTAATAAACCCCAGAAATGCCTCAAGTTCTTTGATTGAGGAAGGTTCAACATAATATAGAATAGTGCGCACATTATCCTCCCAAGGCCTAATACCTGTAACGACCGGTCTTGTAAAATCCCCCCAAAACGCTGCATTTTCATGTTTCTTTAAAATTACTCTCTTATTTACACTGTTGGCTTGTTTTAAGCACTGTATGTTTCTATGAACCAACGTTTGTTTGTTCGCGTCCAGCGCGCTGCTCCAACGTATCCTTATTCCGAACCTGCGTGACGTACTGCTCCTTTCTCGCACGCCGCAATATGGTTCTCGTCTTTTGAGTCCCTGTGATCGCAAAATTGAGGTTCGCATCCGTTCCGAGTCACTGTTTATTCGATGATCTAGTGTTGTAGAATTTCACGGATAATCGCGTTTTGATTTCGGGATCCGTTGCGAATTGTGTCTACGTATTGCTCAGAGGTGTCCTAGAACACTCATTCAATCGATTCGGAACAAGAACATACGCAACATGCTAAGAAAACAATTCGAAGCAATTGGAATATGGACAGCAAGCAATGCGGCAGGTCACTGGGGAGGTTTCGGGTACTTTTGATTCTTTAGGTGATGCTCGGTGACCTAGTAACTTCATTGCTGGCTCACATATTACTGAGGGTATTATGGATTACAAGAAGGTTGATCTATCCTAGTTAAGGATATTAGACCCAGAACAACAAGTATTACCGTTTAGGCAACAGACCCAGGAAGCAGGAGAGAAGTGTAAGCAGAACTAGCGTGAGTAGAAGATCAACGACTACGGCCTATCCGACAGATCGTGACAAACTAGAATAGGAAACTCTGCTCGGGTCAGCAAGTACAAAACATCGACGCAACCGGCGATCGATCTGCCAGCAGTAGAACTGTCAGTTTTTGACGGACGATCTGAACACTACTGCAAGTTCATGAGGCATTTCGAAACTTTCGCTGAGAACAAGATAGCTCACCCCGGGCAGGGGCTTCTCTACCCGGCTCATTATTGTCAAGGTCCAGAAAGAGAAGCCATTCATGGGTGTACCTTGCTCGACCCGGAACAAGGCTACACACGAGCAGAGATGTCGAGGGGGTAGTTCGCCCACCCATTCAAGGTATCTCATAATCTAACAGAGGGCGAGAAGCTAGAGGCCAAAAGGACCAAGGACGACGTCCATACAATGGCCTACCCAGTGATCAAAATGCAAAGCTGTTTAATAGCCCTCCACCATTAGGGTAAAGGGCTGACCCCGATGCAATGCACACCTTTGAAGGCATAGTTGGTCACCTCTCTCCCGAACTACAGGGTTTTTGGGCGGAAGAGGCGGAACGGATAAGGCGAGGCGACCGTGAGGCTAACGTCGAAGACCTGATCGAACACTTGAACAGACAAGCCAAAATAGCCGACTGCAGACTTGGCCGACTTATCCGGGACAGCAACCGAGCAAACAAGTCCAGTACTAGCCAGGTTCAAACCACTCCCCCGGGAACAGCCGAAATATCAGCCTTGGACCAATGCGCACTCCACTTCACGCGAGGCCACAGCGCAGCCAAGTTGCAGGTACTGTGATGCTAGCCACGGGCTACTAGAATGCCCCAAGTTCGTCAGCGAACGATGGGGGATGGTGAGGATAACAGGAGCGTGCTTTATGTCTCAACACCACGCACCGGAAGGTAGCTTGTAGAATAAGGACCAGATGCAGTCTAGAGGGTGGCGCGGGCAAATACCACCGATTGTTACACCAGGCGAGATAAACTATACCCGAGGCGAGCACCAAGCCCAGTTTGATTTGTTGAACCTCGCGGTCTGCCAGCAAAACGGTACGTTTGGGAGTAGTCGCCGTGGGAGAGGTGACCCCAACTGGGGTGGTCAAAGAGTTGGCTTTCGCCGACAGTGGATCTGACACTGCCCTAGTGAAAGAGCGGCTTTCCGACAAACACCGGCTCGCTAAATGTACGACGTCTTTGGCAGTGAGCACGGTGGGAGGAACGCAAGTAATGGCTGCCGGCCGGTTGAGAATACAGGTCATCTCGCTAGACACTAACGAGCTCATTGAATCAAAGGAGGCATTTTCGTAAGCTGATCTCCCCATGTGAGCACCAAGGTCGGTGAACGCAATTTTAACTAGGTGGCCTCATCTGCAGTTTGTAACCATCGCAGACTGGGAGGACGACGGGATGGATCTCCTCATCCGCTGCGACGTGCCAGCGGCGCATTGGGTACTTGACCAGAGAGTGGGCAACCGCCGGGCACCGTGTGCCGTACGCACAGCACTGGGATAGCTATCGTATGAGCCAGTAGAGCCACGCGGTTCCTTAAATATCGTACCTGCAGAAACGGACCGCACAGAGAATCAGTTGCAACGGCAATAGGAAAAGAGTTTCACGACGTTGGAGAAAAAAGACCATCATTGTCTCAAGAGGACCACCTTGCTCTGCAAACGGAGCGGCAAGGCACTAGAGGCCATAAAAAACAGTTTGAGGTTCCCCTCCCATGGCGCACACCAGATGACCCCTGGGCTGACAACAGGAATGATGCTCTGCAAAGATTACTAAAACTGAAGAAAAGCTTCGTTTGAGACCAGGTTCTGTGGGAACGATACGCAGAAGTAATAGAGCGAAACGAAGCTCCCGGCCACGTTGAAAAGGTGCCTGCCAACACCGACGGCCGAAAGGGTATCTGGTGTCTACCTCACTCCCATTTATCAACCCCAAAAACTCGAAAAACTGTGGGTGGTTTCCGATTGTGCAGCCAAGTTCCAGGGCAATTCGTTAAAAGGATCGCCTACAACAAGGACCAGACTGGATCACGCCATCTGTTGAAGCTTTGTGGCTTTTCAGAGTGGGTAGATTAGCCTTGTCCGCCGAGGTCAGGAAGATGTTCCACCGGGTGAAAATACCGGTAGAGGAACGAGATGCCTTGCGTTTACTACGGTGAGAAGAGAACTACCGGGACGAAGCAGTAGTTGTTAATTGCTAATTGTATATTTCTTGACAGCGGCCAATACACAAGCAGAAGGCAAACTCAAAGAATACAGCAGTATACGCCAATGAGAGATATTCATAATTTCTTAATTTATGAACCACACAGCAACCAAATACGACAGTAAAGTCATGTAGTGTTTGAGCGAACTAAGGTGGTGATGATTGAAACGGGAACTGTAAGTCGGCTTCAAACTCGGGGAGGACAGTGTGGATTGCTGGACAAACTTGGGATTGTTGATATCGGTGATAATTGAACGGTCACTAACAAGTAACCGGGCCGAAGAGATGCCAAAGAACAAGATCAACAGTAAAGTACGCATGGGGCTATCAACATGCAGCCAGAGATGCCAGCTAAATATAGAACGCTGATCCAGCATTGAGTAACTAATTGTGGGGAAACGTGTGAGATAAATGCAAGTGAGTCAAAGGCGATAATAAACGGACCTTTTGTGCAGGTGATTTCAGTGTCATATGGAAATTCACATGAAGGCGAAAAGCTTCATAAGGGTTGCAATAAACTTATGAAGAGCATGAATGGTGTATGGACGCAGAACGGACTTTCAAAGAAACGGATTAGTGGAGACAAACGCTGCTGGTGGGGCTAGGCAGAAGTTAGAAGAGTGCAAAGATAAAAATGCTTTGTATGTGATAAAAAACTATTAGCCAAATTCTAATTGGCAGCTGATGCCGGTATCCTGTTTCATAATGACCTTGGTTGCAGGTGACTGCTGGTAGAATGTTGAGGGTAGCGGTTAAAAAGGGGCTGAATTGATGAAGTGGGCAGCGGTGAGGGCTGGGTTCCGGTCACTGGTTTCGTACTGCAACGCGGAAAGAATTGAACTGTTGGAATGGATTGCTAGAAGTAGAAGTTGAGCGGATGTGGGTTGATGGTTTGTATCAGGAATCACCTCCGCGATCCGGTAAGACTTTCATGAGGGTTTGTTACTCCGTGTACGGTGCCCCACATAACGTCAGCAGGCTAGAGTATAGGTTTAAACCATTGATCAAATCGTTTCGTCCTTACGGCAATCTGGGATTAATCCCGAATAGGCCGATGGCTACCCAAATAACCAATGCGATCTGAAAGAGATCAGGAGTTCAGCAGTCTGGAGAGTATTCCAGCTGTGAGGTATGGTTGTCGTTTAAATCTAAACCAGAAAATGAACATTTTGTTATCTGAACGATTAGTTATCATTCGGCTAGTGAGCCGGTCTATTAGGGATCCCTAGACGGAGACTGGTGTCTTTCTAGGATAGTTGGGTGATAGTAAAGATTTAGGGAGATATCAGGTAGGTTGCGGATGAGGGGAGGGTGTCCATTTGGTAATCAGGAATAAAACAATATTAGAGGGTGTGATCTGGAAGAGTAATAGGAAGATAGCAGTGTGATGTTTAACCAGCTGTGGTCGAGGACGGCAAACAGTGAAAAGGGGGGAAAACACTCAATGTTAAAATGAGGCTTTTTCATGTGAAAGCAAACTTGCCGGTATTCCACGGGGTCGTGAGAAATCAGAGATATACGGATTCCGGTTGGAGTGGGGTCTTGGCTTACCATGAGCATATGCGCAGAGAAGTGAGGCCTAGTTACTGAGGAATAGTAGGTTGTGTGAAGAGGCCTCAGTATAGGAGGAAGGCTCAAGAAGAGCAAGATGAGACAGCTGTGTTCTAGCCTGAGACAAGAGAATTAAGTTAAGGCCAACACCTATCACTAAACGTCAAAGTAGTTTTTTAATATATGGACTCAAATCATGGCGTAAAATGGCACGATTATGAGATGACCGTTCACCCCCTTGAAGCCACATCATCACCGTTTTTTTACAAACTACGCTCTTCGGGAATCAGCGAACAAACATGGAGCTTCAGTTCAACGGTCGGTAGTAGATAGCGTCGGCAAAAATGTCTACTTCGACTACAATCTTGGGTCGTTCGATGACGTAGCCTCGGCCTTAGCGCAGTCCCGGGGCCTAAAATGACTGCTAGAAGTGGGCGGCTTCCATCTAACAAAACGGATGTCGAACACTTCAAAAGTGCATGAAGTCATACCGTTCCACGAGAAGGCCGAGAGGGTTAGATATTTGGAGGGCTCTCCACGCCCTAGCGAATGCACTCTAGAAATAAAATGGAATGCGGAAAGGGACAACTTTCTTTTTGAGCTAAGCGTTCCAGGGTTGCCAGCAACTCGTCGTGGTATACTATCCTCTGTCTCTAGCCTTTCATATTCGCTCGGTTTCGTCTATCCCGGGCTGTTACCCGGAAAGGTCCCGCTGCAGCGGCTTTGTTGTGAGAAAGTCGATTGGGACCAATCACTGGACCGAGAAGACCTGTTGGGCCGGGAGGAATTTTTGAACACCTCAAAGAATCTACTGGGCACAGGGATTCCACGATGTTTGCCTCCTGGCCATACAACACGGACGAAAGAACGACTCACCTTTTCTGATGCATCAGAAGTCGATTAATAAGTCGTAGTGAACTGACGATGGTGCACGGGATTCGGACAATATACTACGAGGATCCTGTTCACCGAGGCCTGCGTTGCCCCACTGAGGTCGGTTCCGATCCCTCACCCTGAACTCGGCGCAGCTGTGTTAGCAGTAAGGGCGGTAAGGGCGGTAAAATATTGTCTCGACTTCTACATTTAATTGGCTTGTTCTCGGACGGACTTGATGATAGTACAGTGCTACATTATTAACATCAGGAGCTGGTTTAGTACTTTCGTTGCTAACCGACTCACGATCATTCACGACAAATTGGCCATGAACCAGTGGAAACATGTTGCGTCTGGCAATAACCGAGCCGATCTGTGCTCCGGGCTGGACTATTTCGGGCTTCTGTGGACTGAGTGCGGAAAGAGGCTGGATAAACGACACGGGTGTCATGAAGTGCAAGAAGTCATGGGCCGTGCTTTTAGAAGTTACGCACTCGATGAAAACCGACTCTTTCCTCCGGGCCTTGCAGCACTTTATCAATCGAAGAGGTATACCAGCAGACATACTCCGACAATGGGTGGAACTTTGTGGCCCTCACCAAGAACTGCATCGTTGGCACAAAAAATGGAACTGCAGAATCGAACCCTGGCCTATGGCATACAATGGCACTTCAATGCCCCACAAACCAGTCGTCGCGGTGGCTTATGGGAACGCCTGGTCAGGTCCACCAGGCGAACGTTGCTGTCGATCATTGAGCGACGGCAACGACGAAACTTTTGGCGCCGTCCTGACTGAGGTAGAGAGAATTATGAACAACCGCCCACTGGTTCCAGTAACCAACGGCGACCCCACCCATCTGGCGCTCACCCCAAACGACTTATTGATGTTGAGGTCGAACGAGGGTTTCCGAAGGCCGATAAAACTTCGTGGGAGCTACCTCCACGGATGGAAGCGGGCATACCGTCTTACAAAGGTTTTTGGAGGCGACAGCTGCGAGAGGACCTACCGGCTCTGCAAGCTCGGCAGAAGTGGCTGATCAAGGCAAGACCATTCAAAGTCGGGACGTTGTGATGATCGCAGATGAACACGCTCATTTCAGCACCTGGCCTTTAAGCGTGGTTATGGAAACCATCGAAAGCTCTGGCGAAACGATAAGAATTGTGAAGTTGAAGACCGCCTACGGAAAGCTAATCCGCGGCATTCGCAGTATCAGCCTCCTCGAGGGTGAAGACGGAAGAGCCGATGACACGGAAACCCAGTGAAGTATTCCTCATTCGTCTTTCGATTAGTTAAAGGAACCTCCCACGTATGGGGTCATGTACGACATACTGACGTATTACATATCTCACACCCTGACACACACACACTCATGGTATACGTTTATACTGTATGATCTCCATCAAACAAGCTGCAGTGCTCACCGTTCTTCGTTGACTTTACAGAAGGCTTTTCCATTTGTTAGTAACTGTGATTCTGCCATACACCCAGACACACACCAATCACACTTACATAATACTCGTTTATACTTTATGACCTCCTCCAAAATACGCCGCAGGGCTGATTGTTCCCCGTGTGTCATTGACATTATGGAAGGTATCCCCCGTAAGTAATGGTTGTTTCTATTTACCCACATACCAGAGTGCGACCACGCCCACGACACCCGCACGCACACATACTCGCACAAGCACATGCAGCCGAGGCACGACGGCTTTGCCGAAGACAGCACCTACGTTCCTCCTCCAAGTCTGCCGTCCATCAGCCATTTTGTGGACGATGCAGAGTAACTTTGTGTCGAAGTGGCCAAGGGATCACGAGTGATCGTGAGTAGAATGTTGGCTACAAGGTGTTAGGTACTTCCTTTTGACAGCAGGGTCCAGGTAGGTAGGAAGAATCAGTACCCCTTTTACAAACCTTTGACTCTGCTAGGATTCGTGAGGATTTTGGTGGGCGGTGTAACGACCGGTCTTGTAAAATCCCCCCAGAACACTGCAATTTCATGTTTCTTTAAAATTACTCCCCTATTTACATTGTTGGCTTGTTTTAAGCACTGTATGTTTCTATGGACCAACGTTTGTTTGTTCGCGTCCAGCGCGTTGCTCCAACGTATCCTTATTCCGAACCTGCGTGACGTACTGCTCCTTTCTCGCACGCCGCAATTTGGTTCTCGTCTTTTGAGTCCCTGTGATCGCAAAATTGAGGTTCGCATCCGTTCCGAGTCACTGTTTATTCGATGATCTGGTGTTGTAGAATTTCACGGATAATCGCGTTTTGATTTCGGGATCCGTTGCGAATTGTGTCTACGTATTGTTCAGAGGCGTCTTACTATACCCTGTCGAGTGATTTTATGGCCGAGGAACACAGGTTCGGTTTGCCAAAATCATGTCTATCGGGACTGACCACTATTTGATGTTCGGACAACCGTTGAAATAGTAGCTTCAAATGTTTGAAGTGTTCACCTGCACCAGACTACGCGATTAGCAAGTGGTCGATATAAGCGTGGACAAAATTCAAGTCTCGTGTAATGCTATCGACGAACCTTTGGGATGTTTGCGCAGCATTTTGCAAACCAAAAGGCACAGGTAGGAACTCAAACATACCAAAAAAGAGTCGTGACAGACGTTTTATCAACATATTCAGCAGCTACTGGGATCTGGAGATAGGCTCGCAACAAATCAATCTTAGGAAGTACGGTCGTGCCTTGGAGTTATGCCGTGATATCATCTGTGTGGGGGATTGGATGGCTATCATAACTGGTAACCGAGTTTAGAGCGAGATAGTCACCATATGGTCGTCAGCTAATGCCATCTTTTATGAACCATGCGTAGAGGTGAGGTCCGTGGACTGTGAGAAGGTCGAATAATAAGTTTAGAAAGTAAAGTGTCAGATTCACATTTGAAAAAGATCAGCTTGTCCGGTGCAAGTCGGCGAGGTCGTGTCGTGACTGGTGGACCGTTAGTGACAAAGAGGTGTGGCACACAACCGGCCACCTCGTCTCTTTAAATGGCTTGGTCAAAGCAAGGAAGCGTGATGAATAAAGGTTGAAACTCATGGTGAACGTTAGAAAACAAACCTGCGATTCGGCCCGCTGCTTTTTGAGCTGCAAGACCTGTACGTTTAATGTTTAACGGAGGATCGATAAGCTCCAACCAACGTGAATGAACAGGTAGTTCATAGTGCAGCAGAAAATCGATTCCCAGTGTGCCTGTCCGGTCATCCGCAAGGATGAACGTCCGCAAATACCTTCGTCATGGTCCTAGGTTGACCGCAATCTGTCTCGTGTCGTAGGTAAGTACGGAAGGACCATTGGCTGCTGGCAGTCGGAGCAAGGAAGCTCGTGGTTTCCATATAGCAACCGGTAAGACAGAAACTTGGGCCCCAGTATCAACTAGGAACCTAGTGTTAGTACTCGAAACATGCTTGTAGAATAAATAGCCAACCTGTGACTGGCTGCAGGCAAGTACGGCCGATTTTACTTGCCGGCAGTGGTGTTTTGCGCCGCGCATGAAAGCTGCCGTCTGCGTCTACGGGCGGCTGGTCCGCAAACGCAAACTGTCTCACCTTGAGCTGTAGGCATATTAGAGCCAAGAATACCAAAATTGATGGACTTTGACAAAACATTTGTAAGCTCCAGAAATCATTCCCCTGGAATCGAGATTTATCTCTGATACTCAGAATGAGCCGCCTCTCCCGTGATCTCAGTGCAGCAACCGAGAAAAAACTCAAAAAGCAAGAAAGGACCGCAGTACAACAGCCTCATAATGTGAAGTTTCTTTCAAGACTGCTAAAATCCCGCAACTCGCGCAGCACCGAAAAAAATATCCCGTTCGTTATCCAAAATGGCACCCACTCTGGTTCGCTGAGGCTTCCAACTGCTATTTCTCCTCAGCTCTTATTACGGAAACTAACTCTCCGCCACTTTGCAATCCAATGCTCGCAAAGGACGTGGTATAAACCATAACATTTACCACTGCCAACACTAGGACCTTCATGGCCAACATTGAACCATCCTATCATCCAGGGCCCGATGACCTTCCATCTGTCCTACCTCGGTTTGGGGGACCTGGCCTAGTACTCCTATTGCTGAAACTCTTTAAATTATCCATGTCGTCTGGAATCTAACCTGCCCAGTGAAAAGCATCCTGTATAATTCCACGGCCCGAAAATGGTCTTTTGCGTGATCCGGGGAACTATCTCCCCATAAACCACACTTCGATTGTTTCCATGCTCATGTAGAGTGTTGTAGAGGACCAGCTTGTGAATTTCCTGACTTCTCGAAGTCTTATCAGCCCAACTCAGCTTGGGTTCCCAGAGCCTCGTTCGTGCCTTACGCATCGAATGGACTTCCTTAATTTAATCACCTCCAAAGCAGACAGCAGCAAGTCAATCATCGTCATCTTTCTCGATATGACTGAAGCTTTCGACCGCGTATCTCACTCTCGCATACTGCCAAAAATAAATCCTACGGGGTCACCGACTCTCTTCTGTCCTTGCTATCATCCAAACTCCCCGAATATTCTCAAACCATCATCGTCGATAGAACTTCCTCTCAGCCCAAACAAATTACTAGCGGGGTCGTACAGGGTAGCGTTCTAGGCCCTCTCGTATTTCTCGTGTGCGATAATGACATCCCCCAGGTAGCGCTTCAAGGCTAAGGGTATAAACCTAGTCTATACTTTTAAAAGGAACGCCTTGCACTCATCTGCCAGCGATAATCTGTAAGACCTGAGGTCCCTTGATGGATGGTGTACTCAATGGCTGATGAAATTTTCGGCAGCTAAGAAATCTCTTTTGTTTTACAGACGCCACTTTCTACCTGGCTTCGTCATAATAAATGGTCTGCTGACTCCCACTACCCGCGTGGTAAGAGAACTGGGCCTGCAATGTTCACGTTCCTTTAACTTCCACGAACAAGCATTGACCCAAGTTGGCAGGGCGAGAAGGATGATGGCAATTATCCTCAGGACATACCGTACTCAGGAGAGCAAGCTCCTGGTATTCAAGACACATGCCAGGTCGCTGTTGAAATACTGCACCCTGGTCTCTGCCTTGGCGCGAAAGATTGACCGATTCTGTGTAGAGACAGTGCAACTCTTCTTTACCAGATATTACTTGGCCCCCATTCCAACCTTAACTACGGAGCTAGGTGCGGACTACTCCGTCTTCAACCTCTACGGTTACTTCGTACCAAGCTCAATCTTTTATTTCTCTTCAACTTTCTGCATTCAATGTCCACTCATCTGACAGCCGTCTTTGGTTCTCTAGAGAGACTTCTCACGCCCTTCTTTACAGGAAATTCGCCATTACAACCCCCCAATCTAGGCTCCCAATCAGATCTATATATTTCTCGGTTATCTGTCCCAGCCTCCGGAATATGCTTCCTGACTCGCTGCAACCGTGTCGCTTGATAAGGCAATTTGAAGGAGCACTAAGCAAAACCTCAGGCGCATCTTCTGTAACCATCAAGACCCACAAAAGCATAAACGCAGATGAAGCTTATGAAGGCCGTCTTGGGTTTTAGACTACAACGAGTCACAGCCTTTTGTGTTCAACCCCTGTCTCATGACCCGTCTGATAATAGCTCCCATGTATACAGATATATATATATATATATACACATGCACATAAATACTACTTTCTTGTGTATGCCGCACTCACTTCTCTTCTCTCTCCCCATCAGACTGTGTCATTTTTCACTTTAAGTCGCACACATCTACTTAGCCCACAACCAAAAACCAGATCAGAGCTCTGTTTGAACAATGCCAATCCGGTAGACGTCACCGGACTTTGGCTTACTATCATGCCTGGTGCTCGGTTCACCGAATCACAGATCTTCACAACCTTTCAGTTCTCACCTTCAGTGCGCGACTTTTGGCTGAAGCTCATTTGTTTACCTGTGCGAGTCACCCAGTGCTTAAGGAATAGCTGGCGGCCGGTGTTGATACATTTCCTCCAAAGAATTCATGCCCATAAAGTCAAGCAGCATATCATAATCGGCCGTGCAGTCACCAGATGGCCCGAATATATACTGGAACCCGTCCGACTCTGTTATTGGCAGAAACAAGCAGTCAAGTGCTAGTCTCACGAATGCTGCCTTTACCTGGGTGTTTGTTCCATCCTCTATCCTTCCCATCCACAGCTTGCGGCAGCAACACCCCCGAAGGTTTTGGCATCGAGTCTAGGGCAGTCTCCCGATAGAGGGAAACGGCCATCCCCAGCTGTCTTGGACCCAGTGGGCCACTTGTAGAGAAAGGCGGGTCGAGGAGAGATGGGAGGATCACCTCAACTCTGTAAATTTGCTACCCCAATCCTCTTTAAAAAATGGGACGAAAAAACTTCCGGCCGGGAGGGTCTGACTTTGATGCTCCCGGCCCCCTGCCGATAACAGACTAGACCCGGCCCTACATATGGGAAGCACCAAGCTTCTGATTTAGCCTTCAGTTCGTCTTGTCTGAGCCAGTGCGTAGTGATAACACGCCGCCCGAGCTCTCCGCATATGCTTGCCGAACCCGCTTTTCCCAGTTTCAACCTTTTTGGGTTCCCTGCAAAACCCTTAACCGGCTTGCCGATGTCTTATGCAGTGGTCAGTACACCGTTTGAATAGCTATACTATGCGTCTCCTACTGTGACGAAGCCCCGGTATTGATATGCCTATTGTTCACAGCTATCCGCCAAACCTCACTTGCATTGGCTGGCAGAACAAGGAACGTAATCATCGCATTTTTGTAGCCTACCGTCCAAACATCCACCTTTACCATGTTCTCCTCCAGCTCACGCAATAATGGTGATGAAAAATATCAGACGTGACCTGTGTGTTACGTTGTTGGCTCGATTACACAGCCAAAATGTCTACTCACACTAGATCCCTGAAAGAAAACCGTTTTTTCCTTTAATGAGAGATGCGCATCTTCACTTAATTCTCCTGTCTCAGGCTAGAACTCAGCTGCCTCCTCTTGCTTCTACTGCACTTTTCTCGTATACTGGAGTCATGCCACGCAGGTTACTAATCTTCAGTAACTAAGACTCACTGATCTGCGCATATGCCCATTGTGATTTAAGACCCCATTCCAACCGGAATCCACATACTTCTGGCTTCTCATGACCTCACGGAATACCAGCACGTTTACTTACACATGAAAAAACCTCACCTTAACACTGAGCGTTTTCCTTCCTTTTCGCTGTTTGCCGTCCTGGACCACAGCTGGTGCAACGACCAGACTGCTGTCCGTCTTTCCATTCCTCTTCGTGATCCCATCTTCTGTGGTTTTATTCCTGGTTCTTGAATGGGCCTCCTCTCTCCATCCACCACCTACCAACTAAATTATTTTGCACCCCGGCTAGGCCTGCCCTTGATATCTCCCTATATCTCTGCTATCAACCAAATGCCCCAGAAAACTAACAGCCTCCGTCCGCTGATCCTCCAAAGATCGGCCCACTTGCCGTCAGATATTAAAATGTTCATTTTCTGGATTCTATTGAGACGATAAACGTAACTCAGAGCTGGAACACTCTGCAGACTGCCGCAATCCCGATCTCGTTCAGATCACACTAATGAATCTGGTAGCCATAGGCCAACTCGACGTTATTTCCGGATCACCGTAAGGACTAAAAGATTTGATCAATCGGATTTACAATAGCATGGACACGTACTCCCGCCTGCTGACTTTATATGGGGCACCGTACACGGCTGACCAGTAGTCATAACCCTATAGCCCGAGTAACAATCCCTCATGAAAGTCTGACGGGATCGCAGAATGGATTCCTGGCATCAATTAATCCCCCACACCCGCTCAACATTTATTTCCAGTACTCCAGTCGAACTCATTCCGCGTTGCAGAAAGGAACCAGTGACGAGAACCTAGTCTTGCTGCTGCATTCCAAACCTACTCTGCCCAGTTCGACCGTCTAGCCTCTCTTTTGCTGCTGCCACCACAATTCTGCCTGCCATCGCCTGCAACCAATGTCTTTATAAAACAAAATATCAGCCACCTGTAGCCAACCAGAATTTGGTTATTATTTCTTTGCATCATGTATACAGAAAATGTTATCTTTGAGCTCTTCCAGCTCTTGTTTGGCCGCGACGGTAGCTTTTGTCTCCATTAGCCTGCTTCTTCGGCGGCTCTTCTTTGAAAACCCGTCCTGCATCCATACACCATTCACGCTCTTCAAATTTCACTGCAATCCCCGTGAAGCTCTTTGTCTTCATGTGAATTTCCATATGAAAGGGAAAAACCTGTACAAAAAGGTCTATCCTATTACCACATCTGATTCACTTGCATTTATTTCACAGGCTCCCCCACAATTAGTTGCTCAGTGCTGGATCAGTCTTTTATACTTCGCTGGCATCTCTGACTGCACGTTGATAGCCCCATGCGGACTTTGCTTTTAACCGTGTCTTCCGGTAAATCTCCTACCTGGTTGCACTTGAGTAACCGTCCAGATATCAAGTTGGTAGACATATACAAGCCCTTTTTGGATACCGTGGCCCGTCGCAGCCAGCTTTTGGCACCCAAAAGGCAAATTTTGTATTGCTGCTACCTCATCTCGCTGTCCATGTTGTGATGTCCGACGCCTATAGCTTTACTGGTCCTTGCGATCGCTGCACTTTTAACGTTCTCCAGTATTGCTGGTATCAGCATTACCAAGTTTGTCCAGCTATCCGCAACGCCTTCTTCGAACTCAAAACTGGTTTACCATTCCCGTGTTAGCCATCTCCACTTCAGTTCACCCAAACACCACACAGCTTTACTATTTTATTTCTGCTACTGTGTGATTCCTAAATTTCAAAATTTTGGATACCCCAAATTGTTGTGGATTGCTGTGTTCTTTGATATTTCCGTGTGGGGTGGCACGGTCAAGAAATATACGATTATCAATCAATATCAACTAAGAAAAACCTCCGGTAGGATGGTCTGTTTTGGAAGTGGCAGGTAAAACTGATTCACGGCAGAGGTGGGCGGTGAACGGCGCCCGTCCATGTCGTTGCTTAACTGGGCTACTGCGAGGGGTGGGTACACTAGCCCCGTCTTTAAAAGACGGGCGGCGTTAAATGGATCGAGAGTGCCGAGGCCTCTCCGGTGACTCATCCAGATCAACATCTTGAAGATAGCGCGAAGCCATGGCGATGAAGGGGTTGGCCTCACTTCAGACACGGGTGACAATCTTGTCTGCCACAGCGGCTGCTCGATCCAGAGACGAGTCCTCGAGGATAGCAGTTACAGTGATCTGATCATGAAAGGGTAAGTAACCCAACCACAATTTCTTACTCATCTCCGAAGCCCTATCGGACGGCTCTGCCACGGGCTGGAGGTGAGCTAGGTGGTGGATGGGTTTTGTAACATTTATGGAGTGCCTGACAAGTAGCTGTCGTTAGAGCTTCTCCCGAGAAGGTAGGAAATGGTGCAGTATAGCCTCCTCAAGCCGATTGCATGGCTGCTAATGGGAAAGATTTATAACCAAATCCCTCACTGAGGTGGTAACATCGCCCGGGACCGCCCCTAACGCATGGGTAAATCGTTGGCGTTGGCGGATAAGCCAAAGTGTCTCAAATTGCAGCTCTAAAGCTGCAAACCAAACCTCAGGGTCGTGTGGGGTAAACTCCGCTGGCTTGAAAGTGATGTGTGTGCCTGTGAAGAGGTGCGTCTTATCCTCAGACATGAATTAGTTGCGATATTTTATCGCGAAAAATATATATGGTGCAACAAAAAGTGGAGCAGCGAAAACATCACAGACTCCTCAAGCTGACTAATAGGCCGGAAAAGTTCTGGGGGTTTCGGGCTCACCAGTATAGAAGACGCTGAAGCCCGACCAGTGAACACGTCCTGTATTTGATCTGACAGTGAAATGCCAACGTGATCTGCTCCACCAAACGAATATATATAAGACATGAGTCCGTTGATAGATGCGAAGGTGCATTCCACATATCGTAACACAGAAACAGCACCGATACAAGAGACCCACCGGGCGGAAATGAACTCTGTAAGGACCGGTCAAGAAAAATCCCCCTAAGACCGTTGCAGTTCCATGTTTCACTTAACATCACTCCCTTGTATACACTATTGACGTGCTTTTACGAATTGTTTGTTTTTATGGACCAATTGTCGTTTGCTTGCGCCCAGAGCGCCACTTTGTCATATCCTTGTTCTGGACCTGTGTGACGCACGTGCTCCTTGCTCGCCCGCCGCAAATCGGTTGAGTTGAGTCTTTATAAACTCACAATTGAGGTTTGCATCTTTTTGGTGTCATTGTTCATTCAATAATCTAGTATCGTAGAATATCACGGATAATCGCCTTTTGATTCCGGGTTCCGCTGTAAATTTGGCTACGCATTGCTCAATCGTGTGTTACGAACGCAATGGCTCAACAGTAAGCAAACTGCGAGCGCTTACATTAGGCGAAGGACCGAAAGTGAAAGTGATTGAAAACGAGGTCAACGGAAACCTCGGAAAGGCCAGCTCAGTAAAACGTGCGCAACCAATTCAAACACTGTGGTCTATGCCGATCGCCAGAAAAGATTGTGGAGCAAGAAGATCCGAAATGATGTTTAGAAAATGCTCCTTTTCCCAGAACGATAGAGGTCACTACATCCACGGGTTTAGCTTACGTCGAATTTGTTTTAATACCTCAGCAAGTATTCCAATTTATTGAAATGGGTCAAAAAGACCCGGGGGTCTATAAATTTGTCAATCCAACCCCAGTCCACCCCAGGATCATGGAGATTATGACCACAGCTAAGCCTACGAACTGCCTCCTCGGGGTTAATCTAGTGAACACGGCCCAGCGTGGTTTTCTACGACACCGCTTGTAACGGATTTTTAGTGGTCGTTGGGATACGCGTAACACAATCCAAAAAATTCCTTAGCATCCATTTGTGAGTTATCATACGATTCTTCATAGAACTGTCATACCTATGACACAGAAGCTGTACAATCCTCAACGATAACCGCCTCGTGAATCAGAGTCGACCATATACAAGCAAATTGAGGATCACTTGAGGTTCAAGTGGTCATGTCAAAGAAATGTCTATGGAAAATGTGGGTCAAAGGTTATGGGTCAAAACAAATGCACGCACCAGTCAGAGCTCACTCAGGGCCATTGTCAGATATGTGGTTCAGCGAATCAGCAGGTGTCACGCAAAACGGTAATGAAATGTAAATTTGATGTTGGAGTGGGGGGGCAGATTGATTTTGATTTAGAGCCTCGAATTTTTGCTGTTTCGTCAATTACACCTTTCATGGTGTACTTCAACGGCCGACGTTTTACATCTCTTAACGACGGCAGCCAAAGATGTCAAAGGAATAATAATTTTCGCCCACATGATGGAAGCTTAACTCCGAGTTTCCCAAGTTGGACTTTTGTGTGGCACTGCTAACACCTCATATTACTGGTTGGCATCCCACTTGTCTTGGGGTAATCATCTGATAGATGCAAATGGCAGAGCTTTTAAAGCGAAAAAGGTAGTTAGCAGAGAAAGTTGTCTTTGGTCAAATACTGTTTTTAATATGCGTACATGATATATTTACCGCCATCGATAACGGAGCTCTCTTTTTCTTACAGTTTTGTCCCGTGTTCTTTGAAAGCAGCCGTCGGTAACGTAATCCAGGGCCCAAATTCCTTGGGCACCTTTTTGGGTACTGACTGTCGGCTAAAGTCCTGGATGAAAATCCAGTATTCTAGCGCACGTTTTGTCCCACAAGAACTGTTAGGAGTGGACTGCGAAATAATTGAAAACAGTTCACTATTTAGTTGCAATACTTTGGCTCGTACAACTTCTTAGATTTTTCAGCTTTCCTAATTTCTAATGCTAGAAGGCTGATTAGATTACTTCACAGAAAGTACCAGTTACACGCATGTAAACTCAAAGTCTATGAGGCCCACCTCAGTGGTTTGTTCTAAAGTGAAAAAGTATGCCCAAACATCCACTGAGAAAGTACAACGATCAGTCTCAAAGTAAAGCCGAAGCAAACGTTTTCTAGTGTGAACTTGAAAGGAGAACACAGCATGGTTAACCATACAGTTTGTATCCCGATGGATCTCTCTGTGACTTATCAGAGGCATACTGCAAAATCTGTTAGGACTCAATCTTTGAGAGACACCAAAAACCGACCATTGAGTAGGTCTTTTTATGAAAGCACGTTAACGTGACACAAAGGCACCTCTAGCAAAATGGAACGACAAAAGGAAATCAAAACGAAGCCGAGCGATCGCGACTTGACGAAAAGCTGGACAGTACAAAAATCCGTTTCGTGTGGAAGTGCGCGTACTCGGGCTTGTGTGTAAGTGGGTAGGTGTGTGCATGCTCATAGTGTCAGCTGATGGTTTTTTCAGCAATAGCAAAACACAAACTTTACAATAGTAAAATAACGTTATGGATGATAGGTTCATAAGCACCACGTCTTACCAAGGAAATGCCAAAGAAACGAATAAATCCTGTTGCTTGCACAAGCTGGACGTCCATCCTTGGATGGCAATCTCTTCGGCAAACAGTTTCAGACGTGAATTGACTGCAGAGAAGACCACTGAGATTGCTGTTATGCGGTCGATCAGGTGCTCTGTGTCTGGCCATTGACGTGCGACGGAAGAGACTGGAGGCCATCCGTTAGATGACATATATACATATATATGTTTATACGAATTTTATCCTTCCCGTCTGAATCTTCAGTATTTTTACCTGCCTACCTTTGTGGTATTTGACATTCTGGCCGGCTAGTCCTCGTTTTGTGCTTTTAGCCGTCGTGGAAGCAGTTCATTTAGTCAAGTTGAAGTGTTATAAAGCATTGTTTAGCTATTATAGCATCGTGGTTGAAACGACAAATATCATCATATTTGTTTTCTTCATGAGTAACCAGGTAATTCGCATTCTAAATAACAGGCGGTATTTGCTTTGCCCCCGAACAGTTTGTTCAGTCCTGCTACTTTAACATGCGTGCTGAGTTTTGATTGATGTCACCGTCGTGTTGTGCCATGGACGCCCGAGAATTTCGTCTTTCAGCCGTAGGGTCTGTAAATTAAGTTCAATAGCAGTCGATTTCGGTAGGTTTCCTAAAGGTCCACTTTTTTTACTACTGAAACCTTTGCCAGTAGGCAAAGTTCTATCAACCGTCATGGAACAAGGGTAGAATCTAATGAGGTGTGCTTTTGGACGGAGGAACAATGGCTCCGTTGCTTACAATTTTCATTGCCGTGAACGTCTTGCAAATGGATAAAAATGTGTATTGAGGTGTTTGTAACGTCATGGTGGCTTACGGTGCTGAATGCACTTTTATTTCAATTTAAATCACCTAGGTACGAAGTTTACTGGATACTACAGCCATCAGATGGGTCTATTGTAGCGCCTAGTTTTAGAGCAGCAGAACAATGTGAGTATCAAACCGATCAGGACAACTACTCGAGAGCCACAGACCGAAGACCAGAGGGTAAATATATCCGAAGCATCCCGCAACAGAAGCAAAGAGGCTTTTGGACTGTCACAGGGAGCACGGTTGGACGTTTGGGAGCCAAAATGTTAGCTCAGGTGAGGGGCTACCGATTAAACTGCCAGCTGGAACAATTGGGCCAGCCAAACGAAATAGCCCTGACGAGGATCATTCCATTGGCCACAGGCAGCTGGTCAGAACATAGCCTAAATGTTCAGGCAGTAGGAGAATCGATTTTCACTCTGCAAGGTTTGGAAAACGGACCCTACAAACAAGTGTGCATGTTTCGCTGACCTTGCTTGCTTGGCCGCCCAAGTAAAGGTGCCCCCACCAGTCTTGCATTCTTTGTTACAATGTGCATCTCGACGCTTCATCGGCAATTCACAGATCCCTTTTTTTCGACGGCCGTGCCAAAAAGTGCCTTTGTTGTCGTCGTCCACCTTTCCACGATCCCATCTGGTATCTCCTGTTCGGTCCCACGGTTCCACTCTACCGGAAGTATGATTTGTCAGCCAAATAGATCAAGATGTGAGAGTAAAAGGAGTATAATGAAAGCGGAACTTTCCGTCGCATCACCGTGCTCCCTGCAGAAACGTAGACTAGAACACTGGCATTCTACCGGAAATAACGTACAGCTGTCGTGTGTGAACCATTTTTCCTACCAACCTCTTCCTAGTTTCTGCGATTTTTGACTGCAGAACAATTCTTCCGGGGTATCCTCTATGAGTAAGTAATGTAAAATGCAACGTACTACCGGATTATCTCAACATGGGAGGGCCGGATCATTGATTATTTTTTCTTTGAATGAAACCTTATAACTTGACCACTTAGTTTGTTGTCGTTACTCAAACCACTTTTCGGAACTCATCTAAAAACACGATTTACCGGTAGGTCATCGAGGTTCCTGATTAATAATCTGTACGATCCTAAGCTGCTGAGTTTTCGCCTTTTTCCACAAAACTACACAAGCAACCTCAAATATGGCTGACGCGAAACTGCAGCAAAGTACGCGAAAGTGACAAATAATGGCCGTGTTGCATCAAAATGAAAAGGGTAAATAGCTGATCTGACAATCTCCTAAAAGTTGCTCGCTTTTACAACAACAGTGGCAATGATATGGATGGTATATTTCGGATAAGCCAGAAGCATGCTAGAGTGCATGATCAGATTATTTAGGTGATGCCAGGATCGGAATTTTCAAAAGGATACAAGGTGTGCACAGAGTAGTACTGAGAGTGTGAAAGCAGACTAGGATGGCAATAATACCGGACGAATTTGAGGGTCTAGGTCGGGTGAGCGATTTGGCCAACGATGGTTTGAGTTGGTTGCAAAGGGGGATTATGTGTACTACTAGTAACGGAGATAATCACAAAATTAGAAATTTCAGCAAACTCAAATGACCAGAACAAAGACAAGAGAAGAGGGAAGAAGAATTATTCGAGGGGAATTCAAGGAATCCGCTGCATTTTGTACGGAATGAAAGGTATACGGACCGAAAATTGGACAAGGCACAAGAATGGATCTTCAGAGATGGAGTTTCAGAAATCAGTGGCCAGTATGGTGGTGAAATCCGATAGTGAGATGCTGATGTAGTCAGTTGCAAGATAAGAGACCAACAAATCTGACGGATAGGTGGAGAAATTTCAGGGGCGGTGACGGAGGAAATAGTTAGAGGTAAGTCAGAAAAATGTTCGGCAGTTTATTTGCATTTTTATAGGTGTGTCACGAATAAATAGCAAGGATGTGGAATTATGGCAGTACGTCAACGTGAAGTGCGTTACACGGCGCTTACAAGAGCGAATAGAGTGCAGAATCGATAATGGAGTAAAGGATAGACAAGTGACCCGATGACGTTTTTGATAGGCAGATCACACTACATTGGTAACGTGACAGCGGTTCTGATAAGAGAAACGGGAACGGGACATCAGATTCGGGACAAAATGAGACCGTCGGCAGAGATGAACGTAGAAATTGGTGGTTAGATGCAAGCTGATACAGTAGTAAGGAGGGCTGATGACACCCATGGAAGGATAACGAGGCCACCAAAAGGATGTTAAGAGAAGCCTGGGGGAAAACAGGTAGAGTGGAGCTGATTGCCTGCTTTTATTAGGTTGGTCTTGAAGCATCAGCTTGAAAATGGAAGATAGAATAATGTGGGGTGCGCGTAGCTACTGCCTTTAAAAGGTTAACAGTTCACAGAAGAAATTACAGGGTGGGTGAAAAGTAAGTGTGCAACGAATAATGAACATTGTATTAAGTGTACCATGAGATACTGACGGGTGAGTAAAACTGCCTGACATACAGCGGAAAAGGCTGGAGTGTAACCACAGCTGCAGCATGAAATAATTTGCACATCGAAAATATTCGTAGAATATGGATGATGGTTACTTACGGAGTTATTTGCATATTCAGCGAGTCAAACAAGTGGCGCCGTTTGAGGGAGAAAGAGACTGCAAAGTGCTGAGAGAATGGCCGGCGGAGGCCAGGTAAGTGATCGGCTAGTTTTTACTGTATGATAGATGTATGATGGTATGCCAACATCAACATGGAGATGATGGCTGGGTGATAAATATACCTGGGGTGCGTTTGAAAGTGACTACATGGGCGAATAGTACGCGAGAGTGATGTTATGATCGGTGGACGGTAAGTTAATGACTTTTGATGACCATTTTTACAAGTATCTTGGGGTAGTAACAAATGCGGAGCGGCGTGATAAATATATCTGAAGAGTACAAATATGGTGGAGTCTTGGTGCACAGCTAGATCGAGATAAAGCAATGAAAGGACACTGTGGAGGGAAGCGGTTGGGTAAGCGGAGAGAACGAACAATCGGTAACCACCACGCTGACTGCTGGAAGACTGCGGAATACGATTAGGCGCAGAACATCCTTCGGTATTTGTGGTGAGGAAACGGACAGCGGCAATAAATATGCCTATGAATGAGTAGTAGCAGCAAGCCCTAGCATGGGTAATAGACAAGTTTACTGAAGGTCCAAAAGCATAATCAGAATCAAAGCGTAGGGAGTGCAGGCATTGGAGGTCGATGCCTATTTATATAGGCAACCTTAGTATGCGAAAAAAGATAGGCTGGTAGGTTGGGATAGACGCAACACGCCAACCTTGTACACAAATGGAATAATAAACTTTGCCGGGCGTGAAGTTGGGGGTTACTATGTCGGTGTTGAGAGCAAGCTCGACGAAAGAAAAGCAGTTGTCGTAGAAAACAGAGCGAATGGCATGTTAGCGGCGAGAAAAGGGGTCAAAACTACAGCCCTGTAATCCTCAAACGGTGCTAGTGGGTGGAACTGGCCGTGGGCTGGACACCGAACCTGAAAACCGTTTTTGATGACAGGGGGTGGGATCCGCCAACCCAGTTGCGCCTGCATATCTTTGCAGACGGCCTGAATGCCCGATGTGTGCCGGCTAAAGCATTGGATCTGACAGCGTCCCGCAAAGTTAAGAGTGTCACGAGTGATCGTTGATGTTATTGCCCTTGGACACAGCAGCCACGAGAACGCCATGCGACCCAGGATGGATTGGCCACGTTGTGAGACCTTTAACAGAAGAGCCAACGGGGCCGTATATGATTACTGACCAGAAGCATCGGCCAGAGAAGTGATCAGTAAAGTGCTGGAAGCGATCGACCGTCATTAAGAATCACTGGAAGGCAAAGTGAGACAAAAAACCATTCTGGGTGTGCCGCAGCTGAGAATCAGAGGCTTGCGAAAAGAAAAGAGTGGGACAATGGCGAAACAAGGACTCGTCGACCCAGTGGGTCCCTGGGCCTAGTTGAGTTAAAGCAGGACTTGTGAATGGCTACAACCTGTTCCAATAATATGGGCATAGGCAGTGGGGAACTGTGATGGGGTCAACTTAATGATTCAAGATAGAAAGAGGCAGATGGAGTCAGAATGGGTACGCAGACGAATGTAGGTTAGAAGCAGGTTTATCGCACCGAAAGCAAGAGATAAATCCACTGCGGATCAGGGGTGGCAACGATCATACGCAGTGGTACTAAGAAGAAGAAAAGGTATAGGCATAGAAAGTAGGTATTGGCTTGGGACGCTTATGTAATGAGGTTAAGGTGTGAGGTCTCTTCCAAAGGCTAGATCTTTGGAGACACAGTCACTGGCTAGCACCATAGCATAAAGGAGATTGAGGCAGATGAGAAGAGCATGCTTAAAGATATACAATGGAAAGGTACTGCGTATACCTACGGGAAGCACACTCCTGAATTGAAAATAAGCTAACAGGTAGAATCGGGACCATTGATTGAAACCAGATTGAGGGAACGGGAGAAAAAGGAACGGCGAAAAATAGGAGCACGATGCAGCAAAATGAGATATGGTGGGAGGTGTAGTCTTTGCTGCGATCCACTCAGTAACACACGTATTTTGAATATATCGCAAGTCCAAAGAATCGCCATTCGAGCAACAAGTAGCCAACTCACATGGATTCCAGAGCCAAAACAACATTGATTCGGAGCCTCTGAGTTATAAACAAGAAGCCAAAAGGCAGAAATATAGGCAAGCTTCAAGTCTGGGTCAGAACAGACTCAACAGAAAAAACTAAATCTTTAACGTCCATGGTCCAAGCACGACATACAGAAACGGCTCAAGGCCAAATTCAAATGTCCCATACAACCAAAAGTAGTGCAAAAGTATTGTATATAGACAGGCTTAGCAAAGTAATGTCTAATATAGCCATATTCACAAGGAAGCTGGGGTGCTTGAGATTTCCAGTATATACCCTTCATATGTATCATTACCGATCTCACTCCACTTTCCTGACTGATAAGTATATTCCACGCACTATTCAATCACACAGGATTGTCTCGTAAGTACCTTGGAATGACGTCAGGCATTGGCATTATCCATTTGTCAATTTTGTGCGCCCTTAGAGCTGAATTGTCTTTCAAATTCGATAGCTCAGGCAATTCTGCATAACAGTTAATAACACGCTATCTCTCGTGACACCGACGGTACTGTAGCCACTTGGACACACAATTATCATTTCCCGTCACCGCGATCATCAATTTTCTTGGACTTTACTATCACCCTCATAAAATGCCTTTGATATAAGCTGTATTCGGCTGATTGTGAAGCACTGAACAGTAATCTTGTTCACAATCGAGTGTTTTGATGCCTCAACCAGATATTTTCAATTTAATCATCTGCAGTTCTTTCTTTCTTTCTCGAAGCGTTTTACAAAATGTGCTCAATTCCCTGTTCTTAGCACTTAACGTTTTGCCAACGACGGATTCGGGGTATCCAGGCGGTTAGTTCTATGCCACTCAAACTGTTATTTTAACTCATGAAGAAGATATTCGATTTATACGGTGTAGCATGTGAACGACTTGGTGGTTCAACTTACTTTAGGCGAGAACGGCCTAACTCCAACTTGAAATGATATAGTAAGGTGTGTCTTGTCATAACGCCGAGTTTTCACTTCTCCACTCCCAAGAGGGTTTGTAATCCGTTCTTGAGTCGTCGCCCCCATCCGGCAACTTCGGATGGCCCAAACATCACCTCCGGTATCAGTCAAGTCCCAAATTTCGCATCGTTCTTGTCAAAACAGTGCACCGTTGATGCAACAGCCATGCAAGCGTTACCGATGCAGCCGATGCAATCAATACTGGGCTGCTATAAACGTCTTTTACCGATATTCACTCGCGCTGTAGCCATATGTTATCAGGGTTTTACCAGCTTTCGCTAGATTATCTCAGCAGTCCGCGGATTATGGTCATCGCACGGCGGGAAGCCTGCATACTGCTTCAATCCAGTTATGGCGTTCGCCGAAATACAGAAGCAGCCACAGGAGGCTGCCAGACGTGGCACAAGATGGCTCAACGAACCGATGAAGTTCTACTGGGCTTGGGCATTAAAGCAAGTTGGCTTCACGACCTGTCGACGCGAACATGACCTTGGTGATTCATTGTGGCGGAGAGGGTGGAGAGCAGAGTCACGTGATAACCCAAAGTCCAACTAAAGGATGATTCTCTGCTTAAATCCAGTGTAAAGGAGTTCAGGAAACCCCGTTCCATGCGTGGCATCCATGTTATAAACGGCATTTATCATTCCTATGAACTATCTTCGCTGGAATTCCGATTGTTTGTTTTATTCCCCTTAATCTTTGTCACAAACCGGACTGCTACCGTTGCCTCGAGCGAGAGTCTCTCTCAGCTTGAACTTCGTTGTGTCCGTATTTGGTAACCTCATTTTCTGTATCTAACCTTTTGCTGGAACCCAGCTGCCGTTGTTGACTTTTTGTCCAATTTGGAGCGATAGAGCCCAGAAGGAACACTATTGAGGTTTGATTATTGTAAATTTAATTAATTGTTGTATATAGCACCGTAGCTATTTGGAATGGAGTTTTGTTTTGAATTGTTTCGAAATTGGTCGCTGAGCGTCGCTCGAACGTTCCGGTGGCTGATCTTTACATCCAGTCTTATCGAATTTGGCGAGAAAGTGAAGAGGTGACGTACATGAGCCAGTGTACATGTGAGTGCATGCTTCGACTACTACACACGAGTAGGTGAGATTACAAGGGTAGTCAGCTGAACCCTGATATCATGACCACAGCGCGAGTAAATATCGGTAAAAGACGTTTATAGCAGCCCAGTATTGATTGCATCGGCTGCATCGGTAACGCTTGCATGGCTGTCGCATCAACGGTGCACTGTTTTGACAAGAACGATGCAAAATTTGGGACTTGACTGATACCGGAGGTGATGTTTGGGCCATCCGAAGTTGCCGGATGGGGGCGACGACTCAAGAACGGATTACAAACCCTCTTGGGAGTGGAGAAGTGAAAACTCGGCGTTATGACAAGACACACCTTACTATATCATTTCAAGTTGGAGTTAGGCCGTTCTCGCCTAAAGTAAGTTGAACCACCAAGTCGTTCACATGCTACACCGTATAAATCGAATATCTTCTTCATGAGTTAAAATAACAGTTTGAGTGGCATAGAACTAACCACATGAATACCTCGCATCCCGGCTATTTTTCTTAATGTATATAACTGTTTTATTTATCGGCTGCTCACCAAGGATTTTCCCTCCCTTTCGCTTTCATCGTGGATGCCGTTAAAAGGGGATTTTTGTGTATTGGTTCCCAGAGTATTGACTGGAAAATTACTTTTTCCTTTGAGGAGTATTATGCTGCTGTATAGGAGCCATGTCCACACTGGAAAGTTTTCGATGTGAAAATGCAAGTGGATTTTCCATTACATAAGATTCGGTCTCCTCGTACCAACAATACGTTCTGTGAATATATAAGAATGTCCAGTGGATCAGGTTCATCTTTGCGCTGTTCGTCACACTCGGAAGTGACCGACGAGGCTAGCCCAATGAAAAAGGCAAGGATAGTTACTGCGTATCGATGCGATAGTGGCTTTCGCATCGCCGATCATTCACCAGCGTTATTCACACCAGGCCGCGCGGACTGCGATAGCTCACTTGGCGAAGCATCTGCCTGGCATCCGGAGGGTTGCTGGTGCACGGCATCCGACTTTTCGATGTGAAAAGCGCAAGTGTATTTTCCAATACATTTAGAATCATCGACCAGTCCATACCGAGTAAGTTTCAGACAAGCAACTCGGGCCTACACTATTCATTTACGTCCGACGTTTTGGAACACGCAGCCACCCAAGTAATTAAGTCGAGCCGGATGATCGGGCTTGTACATCAAGCACTCACGATACCGCAATTTAAGCCAAGCATTTTTAAGTTACACTCCAAACCCCCTCTTGAATATGGCCCAACTGTTTGCTCTAACATACGAAAGAGAGACCGGGAACTGTTCGAGAATGTACAACGTGTTTTTACCAAATAGCTCCTATGTTTTTCCTCCAGGTTAAATTAAATGGCAGGGCGTGAGCAGCTGCCCAAAAATTAATCTTCTCTTCTGTTACATTATTTTTACAAGTCAGGCAGTTCAACTCCATGTGTGAAAACCCTTTCTAATAGTTTCTTACGTACCATGGCATCTTAATCTTCCGTTTCACTACTGAAGTTAGCACCGAGATCGGTCTTGTTCAAAAATAAGTGAGCTTCATTCTGGAACAAGTTTCCACTACTTATTCGGACATTATCATTGTCCTCTGTGGCGTTCAGGCAAGAAATGAGCTCAGGACTAACGATGAACATTTCTACCAGGGTGCGCAACCCCTGTTTCAAGGGGTTGGGCCTTTGAGATAGGACTGGAGTATTGACAAAGCAAATACCCAGCTTCAGCTTCCTAGTCTTAATTGAGCTCACATATGGTTTTCCTCTACCCCACAAATGTCTGTCTGGTTTAGATCATCATCTAATTACTCAGTTTCACATATCCTATCCTCCCGTAGATTTTCCCTCCTCTCTGACCTCTGTCCCGTAGCACTAACGTGGTCAATAATTCTACACCCCCTAATATCCATCTACCTGCCTTGACTCCCTTCCGCACTAAGTCTCAACATAAAGGCTTTAATTGCTTTCTCGGCGAAATTGAATCGGAACATCAGTCCCAGTTATTTTACTGGGAGTGATTCACCACCTAAACTCAACCTCCAGCTATGACTTCACTCACTGCCTTCCATCACACTGCCCTCCGGCTCATTTTGTTCCACACTGCAGTGAAAACTTTATTCTGCGGACAGTTTTCCCTAAGACCAGTCTAAACCTCGTCATTGAATCTTGTAACCATTAATTTTCCAAAGTTTATCCGATCTTTTTTCTTCCGTCCTACTTGCAACAGTCTCAACACTATCGCAGTCAGTTTACTTTTTTCTACAGTGTGGGTTCACCTTTCTTACCAAATTCCTTGACGATTTCTTTCCCTTATCTGGTTTTTCTGGTTAACTCCTTACCTAATTACTGAACCGTACGAAAACTACCGTGGCTTTACTTCAGTCGACGTGGCCGCCAAAATATTCTTCGTACTTCTGTAGAACCGCTTCTCGGCGGTGCAGGACTCGTTCACAGGCCCCAGTCAAATAGAGGCTTCCGGCGTGGCTGAGGGTGCGTGGGCCAATTATTCACACTCCACCAAGTACTGGAACATCATAATAAGTTTTGGCAACCGACAGCGGCTAGCTTCATGATTTTTGTGCTGCCTTTGACTCAGTTGACAGAGAATCGTAGTGGACTACATTGCAAGCGGATGGAATTTCCCATAAGCTTTTCAGTCTCATGAGGTTGTACTACACAAATACGCATGCAAGAAAACGCTTCTATAGAGAGGAGTTCAGGGAGTTATCCAACAATTCCGGTGTCGGAAAAGCAGCCCCTGTCACCAGTGCTGTTCAAATACTCAGTCGACCGGATAATGCATCAGGAGCTCACCAGATACCCTGGCATTCAGCTGGACATCGATGTTCCACTCGCCGAACTGCAACTTGCAGGCGACATCGTCATTCTTGGAGGTAGCCCAACTACGTTGCAGCTGGTTCTCAGTCGCGTAGAACCTTTCGCGAAACCCAAGGGGCTAGAGATCAATGAGTCGAAGACCAAGATCTTTTCGACATGCACTGGGCAGTCCACTCTCCCGATATACTTGAACAGCGAACAAAGTGAACGCTTCCCTGCGCCCTTACTTCTGGGCTCTAAGGTTCTCCCAAACGGCCACGCCGGAGCTGAAAGCAAGTTGCGCATTGGCGAAGCCGGGTCTGCTTCTCTTCAGCTTCACAATGTACTCTGTGCGCGAAGCAAAACCAGCCTCCGGACCGAAATTTGCGTCTTCCTCGTCGCTATCCTCTAAGTACTGGCCTACGGCTGCGAGAAGTAGCCAGTGCGCGTCGAGGACATCAGAGAGCTGGAAGACTTTGACCGTCGGTTTGTGCGGCGGGTGCTGAAAGTGGTGTGGCACGAAAAGCTTTCAAACGAGATAATGAGACAACGGTGCTTTGACGTCGAAGGGCTGTCAGTGTTCCTCCAACGCCGGTGTTTGCAGTGGTTTGGACATGTCCCACGATCTCAAGGCAGTGTCTCGCCTCCGTTCCATGTCCAGGATGGTGCTGTCACCTCGGGGGAGACCTGAAAAACATGGGTCAGTACCATCAAGTCGGACTTCGAGGGACTAGTACTGAAGGCTGTCTACGGAGCTCTCAACTGGAAGCAGACCTGGATTTCTGTATGTTCAGGTCTTGCATCAGATTGCCGCTCATGGGCTGGTGTCATTCGGGACGCGCATGAAGCCAGCTCAACCTCTCTTAGGACCTAGCCGCATAAAAGTATAGTAAGTAGTTACTGAATATTGAGTCTCCTACTCATTCATAGTTTCACCATTCTCCTGTCCCATGGCCACAGCTTCGCCATTTCCCTGAGCCGGCTCGATTTTAATCCGTTTACCTTAGTCTTCTGCTGTGTTGGGTCTTAACACTTTTGCTTTTAAACCCCGCCACAAGTTTTCAAGCACCCTCGTGCCAACATCATCGTTCAATTCACCCCAGTAACTGAACTCACCCTCCGGTCATGACGGCTTGCTTTCTTAATGCTCAAAGCCCATTGCCCTCTTTTTTTCTTTTCGAGTTTTCCTGCCGGTCGCCTACCTACGGTAAACCAGAAGTTTTTCCGGAGGTCATAAAATCACTTAACTGGCCGTTTCTTATTCATTATGCTGTAGCCGTTTGTGCGTTATACTTTGTCCCCATATTTACGTGGAGCGGTATTAGGACTACTATTTTTCCGTTATTCGTTGGTCTTCAGCAGGGCTAAGCCCAGACTACTACAGTCTATTACTTCTCCTTCCAGGTTCCCGAGGTTCGCTGCTTGAAGTCGATGACGTCTCGTCAACCCCAGGACAGTCTCCTTCCAACTAGATGAAGGCCACGGGCTGATGAATCGAACAATGTACACTCGTCCCAGTCCTAACGATGCTGGATACGGTCAAATCCACCTCTTTGGCTGGTGCACTTGGGGGGTGCAGGATGTCTACAACAATTCGCGGGCCCAACTGGGACGGCAAGTTGCACCTCATGGGTTCACCCCCAGAAGTGTTTTTCAGAAAAGGTGGCCAGCTCATGGCCAGCTCCACAAACTGGCACCTTTTGGGGATTAGTAGGTTCCCCTTTTTCTCACTAACCAGTTCCTCACACGCACTCTTCCAACAGTATCACATGGCCGTAATGTATCCCGGAAAATGTTTATCGCTTCTTTTACCCGTTTAAAACTGAATCCATGGCTGACTGTCGGGGCTAATATCTGATTACCAGGGTTTATCCACATGAAGTCCGGATATGGCCCCATATGTTCCTCTGCGGTTTACCGGGGACTTCTTAAAAAAGACCTGTAGCATATCGAGACCAAATCAACCTCTGGGCAAGGGCACCCAATTCACTAAAGAATGGTCTAGGTTAGGTGATGCCCAATGCCTTTCACCAGGCGAAACAAAAAAAACTGGAATCTCTCGATTATAACGCCAAACTACGGACCCAAAGTAACCCCGGTAGTTTCGGCTAAACAGTGTTGTTCCCATTTTATCGGTGTCCCCAGGAAAACGTTCCTATCCGTCTCTCTTGCATTATTGTGTTCCTCGTGGATATGGCGTTTGGCATTTTGATTATTCCTTCACTTGTTGGAATGTGTTCCTTTCTCCATCATCTAGTAATTCTTATCTTAGAACGATACTTGTTATTCACTCTGGGAGTCGCCCCGCCAATTTAAGGGGATACTGTCTCTTTTCCTCAAATGGGAGACAGTAGGCATTGTTCTGCCTGAGCCTGGTCGCCTTGGGACAAGTCCTACTGCCTGCCTTTCGCAAGTAGTTATTGATTTCAGCGGCCCTGATTGAGCATCACCCACCATTTTACTGTGCCTTCCTCGTAAACACTGTATTCCCTAGATTTCAAGATAGTATTCATTTCAGTATTCTCGCGATTGACCGATTTTTCACCATAGTCCGCGATCGATTCGGAACTCCATCTTCCTCACTGTGCAAACCTCCTTCACTTCACCTCAGTTAAACTCTTGTCCTTAGTATCTTGTTGCTGATTGGCTTGACTAATCCTCTGAAAACTTATGAATATTTATTCCCGCTGAGTGAGTGTTTGCTCTGCAGTTATAGCTTCACGCAAGCTACTCTATCACCCTCCAGAAACGTGCACTTGCTATAATTATTATGAAACTATTAGGGGCATGAAATTAGTCGAATTTTGAAGGATGCTTTGAGAAAAAAGAAAGAACTGCAGATGAATAAATTGAAAATATCTGGTTGAGGCATCAAAACACTCGATTGAGAACAAGATTACTGTTCAGTGCTTCACAATCAGCCGAATACAGCATATATCAAAGGCATTTTATGAGGGTGATAGTAAAGTCCAAGAAAATTGATGATCGCGGTGACGGGAAATGATAATTGTGTGTCCAAGTGGCTACAGTACCGTCGGTGTCACGAGAGATAGCGTGTTATTAACTGTTATGCAGAATTGCCTGAGCTATCGAATTTGAAAGACAATTCAGCTCTAAGGGCGCACAAAATTGACAAATGGATAATGCCAATGCCTGACGTCATTCCAAGGTACTTACGAGACAATCCTGTGTGATTGAATAGTGCGTGGAATATACTCATCATTCGAGAAATTGGAGTAATAACGGCTCCCACTTAGGGATCGCAACAGAATACAAAATATGCCCCACAAATTACTACCTCAAGAATTTTCTGGGTTTCCTCCATTCGCCGTATCCGTCAGTGTAATATAAGAGCAAAGTACAACAAAGGAGCAAACGGCGACTAAGTGAAAATTACTTGGAAAAAGCACATTATTTGTGGACAAAGCAAAAAGCAAGTTTAAAAATGTACAAAACGTTTTGTTTCTCTATTTTCAAAGTGGTTTTTATAAAACCGTAAGCTTTGAAAACATGGCTTAGTGAGGTTTGAAAACGAATAATGTCTGCAATGCGCTTTTGTCAAATTACAATTTGGCCAGAGCGCGTTGATATATGCAGCACCAGGGTTTCGGTTTATGCTGCCTGATACGCAGGAGTGTCCCCTATATTGGGTGACTGAACTATTGGAGTATTTTCTTCGGACCCTGTCTCTCTTTTTAGGCTATCAATAAGGGGCGCAACCTTATGATGGTTGACGGATGTGGCTTCATGCTTATCGTCCGGTCAAACAGGTCAACTCGATTATTTCGCTGAAGCACCACTAATGGATCTTTGCAAGGCTGCTCCAAAGTTGTTCTTAAGCTATCTACGCGAATGGAGATATGAGAAAACATGGAAAATTTTGATAAAATGAAGGCCGGTCGAGACTGCGGTCGCGGCGATCCTATCTACATGAAGAGCATTTAGGCAACCATTTTTTAGCGTATGGGGCACAGATGTCGCCATTCAAGCCAACTATGGCAAAATAATCCCCGGGTAACCAAAGAATTTGACCGAAAGCCATTTCCACAGATATTCATTTGCATCTTTCCCACTTTGCTTCCTCTGTGTTCCATAATAGTTACAACTTCATGTTCATTTAAAGGCAAAAATGTTTTTGTCCATACATCACTTCGAAACGGACTTGTATTCACTGCGTACCTCCGTGCCATTTAAACACCTTTCCATGAAATCACAGAGTTCCACAAAAGTGCGAAAAAACCTTGGACACCTGGAGAATATTTTATCCTGCTCAGTGATGTTGTTCAATTTGACCTTACACACGCGCATGCACATCTACCAAAGGCGTCAAATACCCGGCCACTGTGAATATCGTCGTAGGAATAAAGTCGGTGTGCAACTAATCACCGATAATTGAGTTTTACAAGTTAACCCTGGATGCCCAATCGTCGTGAACTACCTAGGTTCCTCAGTACTTACGCCGCTCACTTCGCGCAAGTGAAGAATGAACATGAGGATCATACGCGGTAGGCTTAGGCTTCATCTTGTAAACAGCTTCAACTTGCACATGGTATAAAGCGTCTGTGCATTTTGAGTCAGGAATATAAACCACTTCACCATTGACTAGAGCTACCGGCTACCGGAACCAAACTTAGCGTTTATTTAGAACCCACCCACAAAAGAAGATAGGTATTCGGGTAGCCACGGCATCGATTACGGCCACCAAACTGTTCTACATGATATTATATCTCAATTTCACAATCATTTCTACCACCATCAGCTGATTTAATCCTTCACACGCACAGATAATTGACGTGCTACTGCCTCATCAAAACGTTTTGTCAATCCATGACAAAGTTAACATATCCTTTAAAGTGTAGCCATATTCTAACTGCATTTATATAAAATCGCCAAGCCTATGGTATTATGTGTCCTTCTTTTATCACAGCACACAGCTGGGACCACTTCTTCACTGAAGCTAAGCCCGTCTTATGTGGGACAATGGCCATTGAGGTTCACTCTACAACCTCACTTGCACTTCCATGTCCTTGATTTGGTTGCTTTCCTGCAGCATCTCAGAACTATGAGTAAAGGAAGAGAAGAATATATTGGAAAGGACCAAAAGATCGATAAAATAAGCGGACATCATGAGGACGGAGACCGAGGTCCATTGACACTACGCCACTGGCCGCAACACCATTCATTCATCTGGTAGGCTGGTAGAGTAAAACCCAACATGGAAGTCCCACACATTCTAATTTCCCATATCCGCAGGTCGAAGTTGTTCCAGATCCTGGGATGACCACCTTAACGTATTTTCCAACCGCTACCTGCATCGGAGAGAATCGGGCCTCGTAGAATTTCATAGATGGGCATACGTACCAAACGTTCCAGCCACATTAACCTATTCAGCTTCAGCGCACGGTTCAAAACGGAATTCCGGCCCCAAACAATTTATATCTGGTCTCAGTGTAGCAGATATGGCTTCCCCACGAAATTTGAGGAAAAGCCACGCAAACTTGGAAGCTTGAAGACCAGCGGCCTTTGAGTACTTGCTACTCTCATGTACCATATTTTTAAAGCACGTAAAATAACCGACCCCACCGCAGCCGTGGATATCCGACCCTTGAAAGACAATCGGATATCAAGCCTGGTCCACAGACGGTGGTCGAAAGCCTAACGTACCTCTTGTACGTGTAACAACAATTCATCCGATGAGTGTACTTCCGGTGAAAAAAGGCCGAGGTAAAAAAAACATCTACAGTTGGAGCATCCGCAGCTGCAACGAGGACTGGCTTCGAGCCAACGTCTTTAGTGGCAGGATTTCATCATCTGAGGATACCAAACTCCTCCCTAACATTGATACACCGTTGTTTAGGCTATTCAAAAGAGCTCGCAACTTATTTAAGCCTTCATCCAGAAGAAAAAGTTTCTCCCGTTTACTCCAGGTCAGACAGTTTACTATCCGAGGAAAGATCAATGCTGCTATCCTCACGGGGAGTAAGGGCTATCTGGAGAACCACTTCGGTTGAAAAACTGAAGAAGGCCGGAGGTGGGCAACCCTGACTAGCACCACTCCCATAATAGTATTATCAGCGTGGGTCTCAGACCTCGACGAGAGGCACGCGAAGGAGCGTGACTAAATAGTACTGCTGTTATTCCTGTGTAGGAACGTTTAAAACACCACAAAAAACGGTGCCACGGAAAGTAATAGAAGAATAGGCCTGGAATGCGGTGAACGTGAAAACTCAAAAGCGTGATCAAGGGAGAAGAAACTACAAAGCTTCAGAAAAACGATTGGAAGTTTGGATGGAGTAAAAGGATGACTCCTAATTCAGGTAACAGTATAGAACAGTTGGACGTAATTTAAGCAGGGTAAAATCTTGCGGTTGACACCGTAAGCATGAGTTGGTTCCTAATCTGTGATCGGGCAAAGTAGATGTAAGGCCGTAAGTCGAAATTGGTTCAATTCTGGGATTCGGATTACCGCTTTTTCTACGGTGGTTCCTATTGCCCGTCATATTCGGGCGATTTGTTCTTCGTATTTAGTCCAGTACCGTGGTACTAATCCAGTTCATGTTCGTGGTTGATAAGAGTGATTCACTATTGATTGTTATAATACAATCGGAGCTTAATACGAACGAACTAGTCATATATATGGTGAGTATAGTAATGGTGGGTGATTATGTCATTCATGTGATGCATTTCACGTACACCGTTGTACTTTTGTTTTATACTTTAAAAAATAAATATACACAAGTATATATTAGAAGTTTCGCGGAATTCCTCCTCAAATTTACTTTAGAAAGTTTGCGACGTGCCTCAGAAAAGTTGGTGCATCTAAGTTCGGTACTTTACCAGTTGGAACCGCCTATACCTAGTCATGAGAGGAAGATCTAAACTCGTTATTATGCTGACCCTCCTTCGCGCTGCATGCCGTCTATGATTGAACTGTGATTTGATACCTATCATCAAAGCCACTTCACTTGCAGCGACCAGTTTTTTGCTCACACCTAGATATGATCACGCACAGATATACATGCATATTCCAGCTAATGACCCCCATGAATTTTCAATGATATCATGAAGCTTCTGCTCCACGAATTATTTGCCAATAGCATACCTGACTTACGACAGCTCACCGTCGGAATCAAGAACGCTGATTTCCCTTCCATCCGTTGGCGCTATGAACAGTCAGCAGGAGAGCGTCAGTGGCCATTATATTGAACAGTATATCTTGTGAAACACGTTTCATTATGACTTCATGTTGAAAGATGTAGCTTATATGGCTGTATTTCACGTTGAAGTCAAACAACTCAAGGCATACAGATGTGGCTGTTGAAGATCCCCATCATCCATGTAGACGGCATTGAACCGATCTTTTACCGGTCCATCAGTTTTGATGCATCGGTCAAACCCTACGGGGTGGTTATATTAGCCAGCCTTAGGCATGTTGTTTCTAGCAAGCGTTCCTAAATCCGACGCCGGTGTATGGTATGAGATGGCAAGGTGGCTGTATTGTCTGAAACATGCAAGCGTAATCAAAAGCAGCACTGCCCAAAGCATGCCAATTTATACTACGGTTGGTTCAAATTGTAAACCTCATTGCCTAATAAAACAAGGAATGCAGTATTTTCATTTCTAAGCATTGGAAATCGAAGGGATAATAGCTCTCTGCTAAAAGCCAATATATATATCTTTTCAATAATATCAACAGATACCAAACAGAATCTCCCCTCGGAAGCTAAATCCGTCGTAGCTAATGAAAGCTCCTCGTGAGCAAAACCATGTGCGGTAGCAAGCTTGACAAACAGTCACCTGAAACAGGTCACTGTCTTTTGCCACACGCTCGAATAACATCTTCTTTCTCGTGATCAATAACCAGAAGCATTACAGTCCCATCCCGGAGTTGCGCAAATAACGGAAGGCTTATGTGCCGACTGCTTTAGTTTACCTGCGGAAAAAGCAGAAACGGGAGTGGCAAACTAAATGAAGGGGCCCTGAAAAGGGCCCTGGGTTCCATCACGTGTGGCCACGTCATTGTCCGTGGGCCGTACCGTGTACGCAACGGTGATTCTCCTCGTCATAAAATGCCGCACACCGGAACTGTGTCCGTCCTTCGCCTGGCCGTTTTCTTTCTCTAATGGGTATGTAGTAAAATAAACTCGCGCTAATGCTCCACGGGTCATATATCCAGCCTAAAACTGCTAAAGTGGCTTTTAGGTATTATTCAGGTATGCAGCAGCCTCCTTGCCCCTACATCCTTTTGCTGCTCTTAACCTCTCAAAATAAATCCTAGGTTGACTCAACACCAGAATAAGCATTCGCTTAAACATGCGTAACTTTTCATTTGGTTGCATTCGGTGTGGGCGGGTGCATCTACTTGTCATATCTCGCTTGACATGAAAAGGGCAAAGCGAAGCACGAGATTATGGGTGGACAGCCGTGAACGCAATAAACTGTGCCAAACTCTTGTCAACTACGATCTTTTTACAATCACCGGCCGTAGGGGCTTTATACCCATGGAAGAAACAGCCCTACGATATCAGTCATCAGTCTCATTTGGAAGCCGAGCGTAGAGCAGAATACGACCCCAACCCGCCCCATCAACTATCATTGTATGCCATAGAACGTGCGAACCACAGCTGAGTTGGTGAGTAGCATCTGCCATAATTATGTCACTGAATCTAGGACATATTGTCTACTTGCTGAGGGGACAAATAAGATAAAACTTATCTCATGGCTGTTGAAAATTATCTTCGAATAACCACGGATCAGCAGCCATCCTTTAGCCACGTCCGCTTTACTTACTAACACCCTCTTAGCCGGTCCTATTATGGATCTTGAGTCGTCATTATTAGGACGTTGGTTGAATTCCCCAAATGTGCACTCCCTTAGCTCAGACATTCTCTGAAAGTGTCAATTTTGTGGCGACACTTTATCACCCTGCCCTTGTGCCAGCCTGCGATTTCGCACATACAAACCCTCATTCTCTACTTGGAAACTGTGCAAATGCTTCATCGACTAACTAAAGACAGTAAAAGGAACCCGCAAACCACAACTTGACGAAATCCTCGCGTTTAAAGTGAGGATACCTGGGGGGAATTAAGCTTGCAATGAATGACAACATACCTGGACGATTTATCGCTTTTCCTTCCACGGTGAACGCAGCAGTACTTTTAAAATAACAGGACAAACCAAGCTACAAATGAATGCCTCTTTTTTTCATCACTGAAAACTTCGCGGAATTGTATATGCAGAGGGACGTGCAAGTTTCTTTTTGAAAATCCCGAAAATCGGCTCCGAATGCGTAGGTATCGGAGTGTACACTATTGACGAAAAGCCGAAACACAAACCGATTGTCCACTGGTACGCGACCCATTTGAAACACATTGTCACAACACAAAAAAGCACAGCAAATTCCCGTGCAAACAAGCTTATTTATGACTAGTGAAACAACCAAATGTCAGGATACAAAACGAAACACCAGCATTAAACAAAATATTCGCAAACCAAGTAGAAACCACCTGTGCGCCTCCACGCCAGACAATAAGGTTCTCAGAAAAAACCATCCAGGTCAGTCGCGTTTATCATCGAGGCTGGTATGTCCCATCAGCGGGTGGGTGCTTTATACATCTGACCTGCTGGACTGCAGCCGCTCTTTCGATGTAAGGCCAACGATGAGCATGATGGAACGGACATTAACAATGGAAATATTGCAAATATGATGCAGAGAAAAGGTACCAGATGCGTACTTATATCCCTCAAGCTAGATAGCAAAAGAAGACCGACAGTATCAACGATCAAAAACAAGGCAATGTTTACCAGTATTGCAGGAAGACTTGAGACGGGCAGGAATGGCACTCTGCGGAAGTAAAGGCATGAGTTATACTGAAGAACACAGAAGCTATAATCGAATAGCTGTGTGCAAGGGAAAGTTGGGCGATGGCTAGATGTGGAGCGAACGTTGTCAGCTGTCCCATGGAAAAGCAAAAAAAGAATCACAATCAGATTATCTTGGCTTTTCCAATGAGTTTGGTGCTACGAAGTTTTACCAAAGTGGGCACGTCACACGCTGTGGGGTGGGGCTCACATGCATGATTAGTAACTGAGGCAGGGTGTGGTTTTTTAATTCGAGTACGATATGAGAGCCCTACCAGTGTATTTGTAAGTTAATGGTGACGCATTATCGCAACTGAGGCCCAGATTTATGGTGAGAACCCGGTGTGATACGGTGGCTGCAGAAGAATGTGGTGGTGATGATCGGCTTGAAAGTGGATCAGGGTGCATCGTGTAAAAAAGTGACGTTTAGCGAATTTCCACCTTACTTAATTTGCAACACAGAAACCAATACACTGGAATAAGTGTTTGTATTTACTTGAGTTTGGTCTATAGTTTGCCTCGTTTGAAGCCTCAAGCTAGGCCATCCGGTGAGCTACATCAGGCTTACTTGGACCTGTCTGTCGCGACGAGACTACACCTTGGCTTGGTGTGGTGGCTTGCATGTCTTCATGACACAGAGAGCCATGCGGGATGGTTTTTTAGGCCGTGGATGCTGTCACGCCGGACGAAACAATGGGTAGAGGCTGGACGAAGTTCAGCTTCACTGCAGGTTGATGGGCTGTATCTGGTTTCAGCCCTCAGGAGTGGAGCATCCGGGATTTCTCTCGACTGCGGAATAGGTCTTCGTGCTTTATTAGGCAGCTACCCTCTGCCTTAGATGGGCAGCCTTTGGACTAGAGGCTCTTTGGTCACGTTTGCTTGATCGACTACCGCCCTGTTCCCATGTTGGCCAGACGTTTGAGTCAGAAGCTCAGGTAGGTGTTCCTGAAAAACCCCTTCTGTGATGTGGGGGGAAAAGAAAACGTTTGAACGCTGCTGACGAAGGTGTCTTATATTCGGTCTGATAGAGGATTATCAAAGTATTCCCCCTTTATTGAGCCAATAGTGAAGAAGCATGTCAGTTGACAAATGCGAAGGTGAATTCCATATATTGTGGCAGCGAAACCGTACCGGAAAGAGAAATACACCGAATAAAATAGAATGCAACTGCTGAGCAGAATGCGAACAGCGAGTGAGTAAAATCGCCAAACAACCAAAAGTGCAGAGTGATTCAGAACTAGGTGGGAAGAAACCCCGGAAGAGTCAGTCCAGTTCAACCTGCACAACCGAGAAAAACAGCGAGGTCTATGTCAAACGTCAGAAAATATCGTGGAGAAAGAAGATCCAAAATGACGGCCGGAAAGCTTTCAATTTTCTCTGAAAACTCGGGGTCAATACAAAGATATCATTTGCCTGAAATCTTTGGCACCTCTCCTGTAAAACGCTTCACTTATTTCCCAACGTTCTCTTTATTCATGGTCGACGCAAAAGGCCAAGAGTATCTGCGGCTCCGGTGAAGGCAAAAGCTCAGAATTAAGGCATGAAAAAAAACCATTAAGCCTACGTGCTTACTTCAATTGGCTGCCTTCAACTTCCGCACACTATTGGATAGGTCAAACAGCTGCCTCCACTAGTCTTGAAGTCTTGAAGTACTACACGGGTTCGAGGCTTTAAGCCCAATTGTCCCGGTTCTTTAGGAAATCTTTGATCTTCTGTCGGATTCACCGAGCTGAAACGAGAGTAAAAAGAAGCGGGGGGGGGGGGCGGGGGTGGCAGCGAAAACAAGATACATATAACCTCATTCAGTGTCACACTGTGGACAGTGCCTTAAGCTGAGTGGGAGTGCGGCATTCATGAACATATATGCGATAAAGGACAACTATTTTGTTTGTTTTTTTTTGACAAAGGGAATTATTGGGAGAGACCCAGGTAGATGTCTAGCTTTTTCTTGAAGATAGTTTTGTCCTGCGACAGAACAATATCTTCCGGAAGTGCATTCCACATGGTAATAACCCTATAGCTAAAAAAGTTAATCCTTAGTGAAGTGCGTGGCCTCGGTTTGATAACTTTCCTGCTGTGACCACGGAGAGAGGAGGCTGGACAGACGGAGAAGAAGTAATCGCTTTGACCTGTTTCAAAAAGGTGAAACATCAAAAACAGATCACCTGTTACGCGTCTTACGTCAAGGGGATAGAGGTTGAGGAGTGAGAGGCGGACGGGATAAGGTAGATGGGATAGACCACTTACTGCCTTGGTGGAGGCCCGCTGAACCCTTTCTAGGATCTCACGGTCTCGGACAAGACCAGAGTGCACTATCTGACTACCGTACTCAAAATAGACATGCTGTGCTTCTGAAATGTGCACTTAAGACCCCACCTCTAAGATCACGGTTCGCACCTCTGGCACAGCCTCAGCCTCTCGTTTTACTGTTCGCGTATCGAGTGATCCGCTATCTAGTGTCTGTGCTGATGCCGGAGTTGGGATCGCCCCGAGTAAGAGAGCCACGTTTTCACCGCTATGGTGGATTCCAGTCGGTAGTCGTTCATAAGCGGTTTGGTTGAACGGTTGTGTGTATGTCAATATCTACCGGCTGGCAGGTCGATGCTTTTTCGCCTTGTCCTCTTACATCCCATTGACTGCAGAATTTCTGAGACCCGGGACGAAATCTACCAAGATTCTCCTCAGATGCTTCAAAGTGTGTTTTATATGAACGTGATGGTCATTGTTCTAAACCCCAACGGTAAGGTTTACCGTGTGAGGGACTCTAAAACGCGCACTGGATGCTCGCTTGCTATGCCGACCTATAGTACCGATAACAGTGATCGACCTATCCAGCTGTGCTCCGACCACAGGTTGTTTCCGGCCTCTTCAATTTTTACCAGCGAGAGCGGCAAAGACTCACACGTCGTTATCCCATGTCTTTACAAAGTTGGACTCAGGCTGGCCATGTTTTCAAAGTCCACCGTTGACTTGGATCAGTTGAGAGATTTTCCTTAGATTTGGTTTACCCCGTAGACGCAAATCATGCCCTGATAGGTGCGCTGTCTTGCTTATCTCTGGCCCTTGGTCGCGCCTGCTGTAAGCAAGCCGCCGTATGCAGGTGCTTCTGGACAATGACTGGCGATATACTCTTAAGTTGAAGCTGTTTACACGGTTCTCTGTAAAGCCGAATGTTCAGGATTCAGATAAACGCCGGCAACAGACCACGGAGGGCTTGTAAACTGCTTGTAATGACGTGTAGGCCTCTGGTTCAAATCGGCCTAACGAACAGTGCATATCTTCGACTTCAGTTGGACTGATGGAAGCTCACAAATTTACCTTTCTGGAGGCCATTTTCTAAGAAGTGCGTAGACCCCTGGGCCGCTAACCGACTGTCAACCTAAAAATTACCATGGACTGTGGTTGATCGCTAGACGTGAGGAAGTAGAGAATACTGCTTATATCGGACATACTCTTTATCTCTACTGTTTGACCAGAGGTGCTGATCTACCGAAGTCCGGGTAAAGTGAATTAGGAAAGAAATCCAATGTTTCACCTATTCACTGTCGGGGATTTCATCTGAATCATTAGGCGGAAGGCTTCAATGGTGGACCCTTTCATTGCGCTACCCCAAGGCGAGGTTTTGTAGATTTTGCTAATTTTTCGTGTTAGTTTTTCTAGGAATATTTCCCAAGCAACCTATATAAAACTTTTCACCATTGCCATATCTAAGAAATCTTTCCCTTATAAAAATTATTAGTCCCCCATGATTCGTGTGGGCTACTCAGAGCCAGCTAAAGAAAAACAGCAGTAGCTATAACTACCCGCCTTTGGGTTGTCTATCCGTTAGTCATCATCATAGATCACATAGCCTACCACTAACACTCTGTGAAAAGAAATGGCATTGCTACCGAGCAAACGGTCTGTACCAATGGCTACTCGCTCTAGAGTGACTCAGGAACTCAAACGACCTGAACACAAAGGTACCGTGTATATGGTAGAAATACTTGGGGAAGCCAGTAGAAGAGCCAGCGCCATTGAAAGTAACTTGGCACGTACGTCTGCCCAGATCGCGTCGGCAGATAAGATATTATGAAGACTACCATCACTAACCTACGTTCTTGAGCCCACGGCACACCCTGGTCCCAGGAACCTAAGTGAAGCTAGTCAGTTTCTTGACTCAGTGGCATCGGAAATCCCGCGACCGCTGCAGAATGCAAAAAAATGCAATCGTCTTCGTGAAGACAACTGCATATGTCACAACATCCCCTAAGCAGCACAACCGTCACTTGAACGTTACCTGAGTTTCCCCTGGCCGTCCCATGAGTGTCCTCCGACTGTCAGCTGAGTGTCCCATTTAAAACAAAAAGGGCATTCAAAAGGCGGTTAGGGGACACTCAGTTGATAGTCACGGAAGCTTATCGAAAAGGACCCCTCTGATCCTATCAAATTCGTAACACTAACTTCAACATCAAAATGAAAACGTGCTAAATAATATACTGGTAATCCACGAAATAGCCGAAGTTTAGCACAAGCGCATAAACAGGACCATCTTACAATAAACTTAACCATAATTCCGCATAAAACATTTAGCGGAATTAAACCCCGGAGTTCAAACAAAACACAGGTTTTATGGGTGATATTTATATATTTCGCTACTGATAGATCCTTGTGCACTTGGCTCGTCAGCGAACAATCGTCATCAAACCATGGGTCACGTTTGTGTACTTTGCAGTGCCTGAAACAACGGAAATAATGTACTTGTTGAATCTGTGCAGAAAGAAATGTCTTATAATTTTCAATTTTAGAAACCTGCTTATGAGAGGGTTCAGCAATGCATAATATATTAGAGATGATCAAGCCAAAACTGATCTCAACACTTTTGGTCTGGACGGCTTTGTCCTTAGTTGCTGAATCAGTGCTAATGAAATCAGTCGGTCGGCACCTTTGAATCCAACGTTGGATCTTTTCGTTTAAAAATGTGTTGTAGCTCCGGGAAAATTGTGCTTCGTTACTGCTTCCATGAATACAGGATAGGATAACACAGAAAGGCATACTCATCGACAGTTATTCTACAGACTCTTGTATTGGCAAATGGTTGACGCCCGTGGACACCGTGCCAGTTCAGATCGTGCAAAAAGCAGTCGGAGATCAGAGTGCGCATTATCTGACGTACACAATCCCTAACTGTTCGCCTTCCCGTTGCAACAAGGAAGTGCAACTGCTAGTGGGAAATTTATGAACAATATAATTTACCATTTGTTTGTAGAAAGTTTCATCTTCCAATTTTTCATTCAACCCCTTGACCTCCCATGCGTTTTGCACGTGAATAAAGCACTGCATGGACTGCGCCGATGCGCCGGAAACATGTTCAAATTTGCACAGTTTCGACTTGACGCCCTCCGTCGTTTTCTGCAGTTCCACAGCTCGATTGGTGAGATCATTCATAATAGCTGCAATTATTGAGTGAAACATCCAAGGTAGGATATACACACCGAAGTTTTCCCATAGGTAATTTGTTCCCAAGCTCAATCTGTTACATATTTTTACCTGCCTAACTGTTTCCGTTTTCTTTAATGTAGAAAAAAAGACAATCTATTTTAAACATGCGCGTACTGTACAAAGTGCCTCCGAGTGTCTCGAATAGGGGTTGATGTTGCCAGTATAATGGAACTAGTTGTGACTTGGGATCTGTACACGTCATCGAAATAGATAAGTACGTACGTGGTAACTACTGGACACCAAAGATAGTTGACGTTAGGGGTTGCCTCCGGTGGACTCCATTTCAGAGGTGTAGTGGCGGACATGTCTTCCAGAACCAGCGGTGGCGACAGACCAATGCCATTTGGTGGGGTTTTCCATCGCTTGTTTTCCTCATCGGAACTCGTACCTGAAAAGTGCTTCGGTCTCCTGAAAAAGATATTTTGTCAACATTAGTTCGTATACATATTCCTTTCAGAAAAGCAGTCCATCGCCGCTGTTGCGTCGGAGGATGGTAGTTCCAACAATTCTTCCAGAAGTCATTGACAGCGGAAAGCATCGTCGAATGCATCTACAAGTGACGGACACGGAGCAGGCACTTACCTAAACTTTTATGCATCTTAACATCGTAAACAGCCGTGACAGGTTGTGATGGGTGGCCCTCACGAGCCGGCTTCTGGACTCTGCTGGCAGGGCAAAGAGGCCAACTATCCTTGCTGTGGCCAATCATCCGTTTTTCATTTACAACGGCAACGGAGGTATACACTTAGAATTCGACAACCATAAACATCTGAAGTGCACTAAATATGAACTACTTTCGGAGATTTACCTTAAATTCGCCCATGTGTGCTAAATGGGATATAACACCCAATTGTCACTGTAAGGTAGCAATATACCTTTGTACGTGACCCCATTTAGGCCGTAGCAGACCACGCTCTTGGACAAACTGTGACAAAGGAATATGCCCAACTGCCCAGAGGGAATTGCGTAGTCGAAGAATTTGTCACAGTGTTCAAAGAAATAAGTATGCAACAGTCGGCCTTCCATTCTTTGGATGACAGCTGGTCTGCGGTCGATCGATGAACAGTCATTTGGGGTTTTATTGCTATAAATTGTTGAACCAGTGACGATCAATTGGCCTTTTAGACCTCTCCGTCTCACGGACCCGGGAAACGTGTTGTCCAAGAATCTCACATTTGTGTACAGGTTGGCCTCAGCACATTGTTTCTCAGTGCGACGAAACACTTGTTCCGCAGTCAGGTGTCGACTGGTCACACAACTGCGGATAATCTGCATGTGGGACTCAAACGTAATGGCTGAGAAGTAGTCCAGTGGTCCGTGAATCCGCACATTAGCGCTGATGTGCTGCCAACTGTGCTCGTTGAATACTACCTCCTTTTCTCAGTACAACGTCATGAATTTCTGGACAACCCGGAGCAAATGGCTAGCCATATAGTCCAAATAGTAGGGAGACCACTTTGCGCTACACAAAATGTAAGTGAACACAGAAAACAACATGAAGTTTTTGTAGTGATCGGCCGGCAATACTTTCTTGAAAACCGCGGGTCCGAGATATAACAATCATTGCCTGAACTCCATTGCTTTCCGGTATTCGATGTCTTACAGCGTTTGACACACGCGAGGCAATTCACATGTCATATATTTGTCTTAGGCTCTCGGGTGTTCGCTCACCTATCGAGCATCACTCAAATTCAGAATCGGTCTACTTCTGGGACGAGATTTGCGCCAAAGACCGAATAACCGTCGCTTTATTCCGAGACAGACACTGAGCACGTAATCGTTAGGAGAGAGGGCTAACATAGCCACCGGTAGTACTTCGGACAGGGAAATACCAGTATCATGACTACCTTGGTAACGATTTGGAAAGTCAACGTCATTGCTTAACCTTCCTGTGGTTGATGGAAAAATGGGACGGAGCTGGACGCAATAGCCTCATTGGGTGCATCTGTGACAGCTGTATAACCCAGAGTGATGCTCAACCTGCTCGAGCATTGCCTTGGCTGGATTATCTGCCACAGCATTCCGCAAACCAATTCTGCAATGAAGACCACTCCCAAGAATGATGATGCCATCGGATAATAATGATGCCGATTCTTGCATCGGGCCTTTCAAATATTGATGCACGCCAGTAGGTTTGGACATCCCACTATATAGACCAGCAATAAATACTCGCGACGTGGGGTCCAGGAGGTGAAACAATATTGGCCACAGCTTGTGCGATGAGCCACGAAACAAGCTCATACCGTCAACGTGCAACTGGATATTAACGCAGCAGCCGGTTGTGACAGTCTTATACTTCAGAACTTGTTGCAAGTTTCACTTAGTCCAAAAGGTACGTAACCGCCAGCTCCAACGTTTTTTTGGATTCTCCTTGGTGCCCCCAGCAACGACGTCATATCTAATGTCAAGTCAAGCTTTAACTGTCTCAGAGCTCGTAATAAAGTCTTAAAGTCGGCCATTGATGATTTCATCTGCATAGCGGCCTGCCTCACTACATCTCTGGCCGAAAAAAGCTGGAACGTATAGAATAAACTCTTCATTTACCTTCTGTGAGGAGGGTTATCATTGTGATCGGTGTTGTAAATTTCGCTTCTCCGTCTGTCAACGACGATTCTGTTGCATACATTGCTGATCACCATGAAGCTTACTTTTCGTGAAGTTGGCCGCAGCCAAATGAGTTGACTCCCACTCCTCTGGTGTGCACGTGCTATCCTTCCTCGAGTTCTCGCAACTACCCGCATTGAAAAAATCAGTGTGCATTACCTAACAGCGGTAGAGACCGTAGCACCTGTGACTTGTTGCTCCTCAATTGCTGCCAGTGACATCTTCCGTTTTTCAGGGCTGTCCATGTCATCAATTAAATTATCGGACTCGTTTTTCCTTGGAAGGGACAATTACCTGGGAATTTGTAACTAACTTCAAAGCGGCTAACTTCTTACCCCATCATCCCGTATGAGGGTGAGTTGGAGTCGCCTCTATTAGCCATGCGAACTGTGATCTGCTTCTTGCTCCTCCATATTTCAGTTTTGGAACAACCAAGCAACTTCAGGTGGATATTTTCCATCTACAGATGAAATGATAAATAAAAGTAAATGGAGTTTACCCTCCGAAAAACACAAGAAACCGACCAAACGCAGTGCGATGATTAACAGAGTAGCCTGAGAGACGACAACTAACAGTGTATTATGCGAGACGCAATGTCTCCGTGGGGGTTGCACTTTACGATCCGAATAGACGGAAAGAAAACTCGGTGGGCCGTGGTTCAGTGAGTGCATCAGCAAGCATCAACACTTATACCGATGAAGATAGACATGGCGATCTGTCTGAGAGTATTACAACAGCCACTGCCAAAAACTGGCCGCAATGACAGGAATGTATTAAAACGAACAGAACATTCAAATTTATAACACACGGTAAAATCGACAAGTAATGTGAAAACGTTTTCTTAATAAGGTGTTTTTAACATGGGATATTAGGTCCGGAGTCCTCATAAATACACAATTCCAGAGATTTCTGTATCTAAAGCCAGTGCAGACCAAGCTAATAAATATTCAGAATTGTGGCTCAGAAGAGACTCTCGTTCAAAATATTTTGCATTTGTGATGTATTCTCCGGTATTTATAGAGGTGGCACAGCACCATTTTTCTACAATCCACCAGTATCCTCATGAGATCCACTGTCTTCTGTAACATTCCTACCCTCCAAAATCGAGCCTTCAATTTCAAATATCAAAACCTCTTTCCACCCCGGATCAAACTCATTGCCATCAGCCATCTTTGAAATGCGTGGCCCATTTACTCTAATTCTTTTACCATATTTATTCAATTTGTCTATGCAGTTTGGTCGGTGCTCTATAATGTGGTCAAAACTTCGGATATTATTCCAATTCATAAGAGGGGAACACGGGAGGGCCCGGACAAATACAGGCCTGTGAATCATAACCCAGTACTGTCGAAGATTATAGAAAGGTTAATAAAAATTGACCCAACAGGTCACCTCCCAAAAATCACCTTATGGGTGAAGGCCAGCAAGGTTTCCCAAAACGCCGATCCTGCGCAACTTGCATAACTGACGTTCTGAACCTTATTACCATAGCTGTCAAAGATGGTAAGGCAGTGATCTCAGTCTTTTCAGACATGTCAAAAGCTTTTTACAGGGTATCTCTTATTCGTCTGTTGACAAAGGTCAAGAAGTACGGCATTTTTGACCCAATATGTGCCTGGCTAGAATCGTACTTGTCCTCGAGCAGTCAAGTGGTGAACACTGATGGCACAGTTTCCATACCCGGCCTTGTAACCAGCGGTGTGATCCAAGGTAGTGTGCTGGCCCCGTTGTTGTTCCTCATGTACGTAAATGGTATGTTTACCGCGGTTCGCCGTGGAACTCCGTTTTTATTTACTGATGTTAAGTTGAACAAATTTGACCATAATTCCCCTGTTAGTACTAAAGCAAAAATATCGGAGGACTAACGGATGCTCAATTCGCGGTGTACCGATAGGGTACTGAAGTTCTCGGCGGACAAAAGCCGCATTCTAGCACACAAGGTTCATGTCCCTCCCAAAAAGTTTAGTGAAGGTGGTCACCTTATCCTCAACGAATCATCACCACTCGACCCGAGGGTATACTACTCCTGTTCGTTCAACTTCTCGGAGCAAACAGACACTCAAATTGATAGGCCGCGCAGGTTAATGAGACTCGTTTGCAGAACATTCCTTATGAGCAAAAGTAGACTCAGTGTCTAAACAACACACGTAACATCATTGCTAGCGTGTGGGTAAATAGTCGGCTCTAACATGCGCCAGACTGACAGGATTGCCATCAAAAATGTTCAAGGCACCTTTACCTAACAAGTAGGTGGCTATTCGTCTACTCTCAACTATAAGCAGCGCTGTGACCTGCTACAGCTCGAATCTCTTTGGCTCAGACGGATAAAGAACAACTTGTCCTTTTTCCACTAACTATTAAAATGCAGATCCTGCAAAAACTTTTCCTGTGGTACGAGACCCAATAAGCTTAAGGTATTCATTATGACACATAGGTCTTTCGGTCATTGTGCCGTCCTCGAGGACCAGTTTACGGTCCAATTTGTTATTGGTAAATATTCACAAATATGAACTAAGCTTCCACCAAATGTCCGTCCAATAGACCACTTACCGAGGTTTAAAGAGGAATTAGACAAACTGCTCGATGTTCTGACACTCGTATTAAACAATGATCCGTACACTTCGGAGGAGTGAGCGTACGAAGTTGGTTTGGATTACTGGCACACGGGTCTGGGCCACGGGCCAGGAGAGTTGCGTACCACATAGGTATTCGCATATCACTCAAGTTTTAATAATCCCTCGTGTACAACCTTGTGTTTCGCGGTCATATAATCCACAGAGACAACGCCCACTCAAAATGGCAAGTATTGTCTTAGGTCTACAGCCTCTTTCTTGCCCGTCCCATTTGCAAGGTTCCCCGTTGGAGAAAATTGAGTCACAATTCTTATACCTGAAGCTGCTCACCGAGGTAATTCAACCTCCAGTTATGACTTCGCGGATGCTGATCACATTAACCACCCACATACTATCCTCCAGCCAATTTGATTCCTCGTCTTCACGCAGACTTTTGCTTTTTATTCTACGGAACGGTTACTCCAAATCCAGTCTCAACCTCATATCTGAACCTCGTAGCTCTTACCTCTTCAGAGTTCCACCGTTCATTTTATCCGTCTTAAATGTCATAGCCCCAGCATAATCGACTATAATTTTGGTTCATTTATTCCATCATTCCCTGTTTCAATCTGATTCCTCAGTGGATTTTCCTGGTTAAACCCCCACCCATTTACAGACACTTGCACGTTTGACTCCTTCAGAGTACCATCAACTTCTCTGACCCTCGTGTCGTGGTACCAGCAGGGTCATTACCTCTGTGCCCCTCTATATCCTTCTACTAACCCGGCTCCTAATCCAGATTACTTTCCACCTTATGGCCTTTACCACTTCCTCCGCAAACATTGGCAGGAAATCCAATCCCAGTTCTCCTACGAGAAATGGCTCACTAACTGCCCACAGCTAAGTTGCCATTCATTTTGATCTAAAAACACTTTCCTACCGCCAATGTTGTTCCATGTTTTCACGCAGAATTTTGTTTTTCACTCTGCAGAGTGGTTAATTCAGGTCCAGTTTCAACCTCTTCTTTGAATCCCATAACTCTCACCTCTTCAAAGCTTCGCCGTTTGAATTTTCCGTCTTACATGCTATAACTTCATCATAATCATAACTGGCTTACTTATCGACTATCATTCGGGTTCAATAATCCCATCATTTCTATAGTAATCTTCTGCCCGGATATGGCAACTATACCCGTAGGCCTAGAGCTTGCCTCTTGTCCGCCCCATGTGCTACGCTCTTCTTTGGATGTAGCTCGGCTACAATTCTTTTCCCTTATCTACATCATACCAAATTCACTCTACTCGGTCTAACCTGGGCTCATTCCCCTTCTCTCAGTTCACCCTGGCGCCTTGAACCCAGATTCTTATCCATACGACCCACAATAATCACCAAACCATCTTTATCTTTCTTCGTTGTCTTTGCAATTTTCAGCATTCATGTCGTCTCCCTTCAGCCTGTAGCCAGCATTCCTTAAAAGTAGCTCCAATTTCTAGACACTGGAGGTTTCTCTTCACCGCTGGCCGTTGATCTCCGGCTGGGAGCATCCCAGACTGCGTTTTTCTATCTTCATTTTCCCAGACAACCAATGTGTATGTTCCCTTTGATGGCTCGGCATGATACCTGGCCCACAATTCGGCTGAAATTTCGATAACTGTCCGTCATTTCGTCACCACAAAATTTGCCCTGCTCTCTAAGACCGTTCGTGACCTGATCGCAAGCTGCTGCAGTATTCGATCTCTAAAGAGATGCGACAACGCCAGTATCACTGAAGCCATACCCGCCGGTGCGGGGTGCGGTCAGATCCACTGCATTGGCCGGCGCACATCGGGTACGCAGGACTTCTGCAATGATGTGCGGGCGCAGCCATGGTGGCGGATCGCACCTGCTGTCAAAAAAATAGTTTTCATGTTGGGTGTCCATAACACGGCCAGCCCCACCCACCAGCACTGGTTGAGGCAAAAACAAACTATTCATGCACCCAAAACGCTGCAAATATGCCACTATCTCCCCCAGTTATCACCTATTTTTCGTCGTACTAGTCTCCATCCTCGCCATCTTAATTTACAACTTCCTACGTCCGGAAAGATCTTCTTCCCTTTTTGCATAATTATCGCGTGTTTAAAAGACCGTTACCATATTTGACTTACGGTTCACAATCCCTTTTTCCGAGAATTCGTGCCAAAGCACCCACATGTCTTATTCGCAAACTGAACCAATCCCAAATATAAAAGTTGCCCCTTTATATCGCATTCACCGATATATTTGAAAAGGGTCACACTTTGTGCTGCCATACACTTCCGTTCCACTATGTCAAAACCGTATATTTCATTGAAGAATATTTGTCTCCGGAGCATCCCAACAGTCTACGATTTTAAGACAGTTCACTCTCTCTTTATCAGTCCTACGATTTGCCCAAACACGGCTGTAGCACTGCAATATACTCAACTTGCAAAGATTCATGCCCTCTTCATATATTCACATCTGGGAGACATCTGCATCGAAGCATTTTGATCTGTCACATCACAAAATCCACCTTTTACGAAGAATATCAACAAATAGTATTCCACCTGTGAATCACCTCACCGCCCAACTTTGCAAACGATTTTGTCGGTAGTTTGGTGCTTTTTCATATAGGGTTTCCCATTTTGGCGAATCCGGTCGGACAAGTTCGATCCTTTGCAACTCTTTGGTCGTCAAGTTCAGCCGTTAGATAACGATAATCATTACGTAAATACTTGCTTGTCATTTAAATACTCATCTCCTTTGTAAACCGTACATCTGCGACCATCAGGGCTATGCATCACAAACGAATCTGCCTCTCAGTTCCTATTTCCATGTTGGTGCATCTCATTCCACTTTTCTGAAAGTAAGCAATCTGCTCAAGGATTACATGTTTATATCCGGCCACTTCCTTCACTATCACCAAGGCAATCTCGCTCTACAGATGAGCCGTTCACCGGGTATTTAATTGACCCAGCCAATATTTGGTCGCTAAAAGTTACAAAGGTAATCTCCGAAGGAGTTTTCATGTTCTTTGTCCGTTACTTCACTCCTTTCAGCGTTTGGTTTCCAATCCTAATACTTTCCATACTCCCCTGGAAAATTCTTTTTCCTCAGGGCGAACGAAATTTCCGTCAGTTCTATTTGATTCTGCTATTGCCCAGTCCCTCTTTTGTAATAGCTGAATAAGAGTCTACTACTTCTAGCCAGCTCAACCCTGACTCGGCCGGCTCGGCCACCCAACCTTGGGCTCGAAATTTCCGGACGCCACCATAAACAGTGACGTGAATACATTTTCCCATACTATATCGAGTGCACATACCCGGATCACCCTCTTGGAATTCGGACTCTGCTTCCGATTGTGCCGTTTGATCTTCAGTTGCAGCATGCCCCGGTTTATCCAAAATAAACCATTATCATTATCAAATGTGCAGGAGAACCGATGCTGGACGATATCATTCCTGCACATGGAGTGGATGTTATGCGAAAGACAGGTTAACAGAAAATATGGAAATTTCACTGGACGTGATCGGTTGTCTCCATCCTTTGTCAACAATGGGGACGAACCTCCGGTTTCGCAGGTAACAAAGTTCCTCCGGTCAACCTAGAATTGTGGTGCAGTCCCCGGGGAATGGTGTGAATCGATGACTGTGCCGACTTTAAAATGGCGAAAAGTTCTCACGAAAAAATCTCAGAGGAATCAATTTGGTCTTTATTGCCTTCAAGCTGAATACTGGATTCATCCCACGTCGCTTATCCCGTGCCCGTGCACTGCCTACGCGTGATATTAATCAAGCCGGTTTCAGGTACCTTAGGGGTTACTTCAGAAGCGCACATTTTCGACTAATCTAAGGGAACCGACACATCTTTCGTGGGCCCACGGCTTCTGTTTTTCCTTATGCAAGGTGGCTTCGGACCTTTTTCATCGCTCGCTGTTCTGGTCCTGCCTCTCACTGAGGTGTGTGCCAGAGTAATTCATTTCTCCTTCTCAGTGCTTGTGAGCAAACGACCGAGGCCAAGGTAGTGCATACGATGATATCTCACCAAGGTTCACAAATCTTCCACGCCTGGAAAAATAGGGCCACATCCAATAAGACCGCTCTTGACCCACGTTCCCGCATGGAAGAAGCTGAAAATAGGAACGGACGCTTGTATCCGATCGCGTTCAGTCTATCCGATGCTTTATCCGAAGTATAACTCATGCTGCCCGGTTGGCTACATAAGGCTGTGGCGGGCCCGCAACAGATGATGTTAGCTTCAGTATATAAGTGGTCCCAGCTGTACGCTGTGATAAAAGAAGGACACATAATACCATAGGCTTGGCGATTTTATATAAATGCAGTTAGAATATGGCTACACTTTAAAGGATATGTTAACTTTGTCATGGACTGACAAAACGTTTTGATGAGGCAGTAGCACGTCAATTATCTGTGCGTGTGAAGGATTAAATCAGCTGATGGTGGTAGAAATGATTGTGAAATTGAGATATAATATCATGTAGAACAGTTTGGTGGCCGTAATCGATGCCGTGGCTACCCGAATACCTATCTTCTTTTGTGGGTGGGTTCTAAATAAACGCTAAGTTTGGTTCCGGTAGCCGGTAGCTCTAGTCAATGGTGAAGTGGTTTATATTCTTGACTCAAAATGCACAGACGCTTTATACCATGTGCAAGTTGAAGCTGTTTACAAGATGAAGCCTAAGCCTACCGCGTATGATCCTCATGTTCATTCTTCACTTGCGCGAAGTGAGCGGCGTGAGTACTGAGGAACCTAGGTAGTTCACGACCGATTTTAGGCCGTAAGCAATTTACGATTGGGCATCCAGGGTTAAGTTAGAAAAAATCAATTATGGGTGTAGTTTTTAGGTTAAGTGTTTTCATATTTTTTTAACGGGTAGTGGTCTTCATTGATCTCTTTATGAAGGAAAACTTGTGGACACAGCGGGTTGCACGCAGTTGAAGTTCGGGATGTGTTTTTGGAAAAAGGAATTTCGGATCAGTGAGCTGGTTGAGAGTGATGTAGGGAACACATCGGGGTTTAAACTGGGAGAGGTTCGATCGGTTTATTTATGAGGAGTTCGCTATGCAAAATGTCACCCGCACATGGCTGGACAGAACTACTGATGGCTTATCTCATGACCCGCTTTATTTAGGGCTTCCCGTACGCAGGATCGGGTCATGGCTGGCGGGGAAGTCCTCCGATTTTTAAGAGGGTGTGGTACATGAATCAACTAATTTTGCAGCCAGAAGTGATTTCATTAGTTGAGTATTATGTACTACAAAAAATCAGGAAAACAAGCACACCCCCGTCTTTTCCACTCATCACTCATTACTCGCACCCCAAGGGGTCCGCCACTGCTAGGGTTGTCTATTATCCCCTCATCGTAAGTGTCGGGGAAAGCATGCTCGAAAGCTTGCTTCTGACAAGGATTCAAGCAGGGCAATAACAAAAGTGTTTCAGCTAACTTGAGGCTTTGACTCCAGACTTTTGCTCTGAAATCTTGCCCAGAATTTCATGGAACCTCATGATGAATTATAATAATACTAGTACCATGGCATTTTACAGGATATATCTGGGTTACAATAGGGCTGGTTTTGTTCCACTGAATGCCCCTGCGGCCAGGCGGTGATGCACCTGTTTTCTTCTTCCGCCGCTGTTAGGATGTGCCGTTCGTTTTTCCAACGGAGAAAAATGATTTACCACTCACAGATAAAACTAAGGAGCATATTATCACCTTATTTAATCCTCGTATATTGTTATTCCTTCGTAAGTACACTTCTTCCTATATATTTGCATATACTTGTTTATATGCATACATATCTTTGGACATGAAGTAGTCGTTCTGTAGTGCTGTCTTTCGTGAGATTCATGCCATAGTGAGTAAAACTCTCCGTGTTAAGTTGGTCATTCATATCCAGTTTCTGTGGGTCAGAGTACATTTGTATTCCTAAAGAGACGGGTCTGGAGAGTAATTTGGGGCGCAAGATGGTCCTGAGTGCAAAATATCTCATTTGTGATGAGGCGACATTGTGAGAACACGGGCTTTTTTGGCCTAATCCCATTCAGGAGGTGTGCTAAGAAGGACTTCATGCTGTCAAGTGTTTCTTCAATTTCACTTCATAATAGGTAAATACAACTGGTGTCCATGCTGTTGAAGTAGAGCCAAAAGCTCTTAGCCAACAGCAGATTTGGGGTCTGAGAGTCTTTCAAGCGGCGGTCGACTCACCACCAGAGCATCAAAGTCGACCATCCGTACAGGTAAGTACATTCGTATTTTCTAATTTTTAGCTGGTCGGGAAATATAGCTTGGAAAATCTCCGTGTAGCAGTCAACGTGGATCCCCTTTAAAAAGTCCTTGTCAGATGATTTTATAACCACCCTAACCACGAGAAGAAGCTGTAAAGTGTTGCACTCCCTGGACCATAAATTTCCAGGTATTTTGTGTTACCGAAGTACAAGATCTCGTACAACACGTTTGTGAGATGCAACTATCGGCCTCCCTCATGTAAAGTACTTGGAAAATCCCAAGTCATTCATCAAGAGACGCAAAAGAAGAGGGGAGAAACTCTACCTAAGAATTTACGAAGTCAGCAATATATATTCCGAAATAAAGACGAAGTGGCTATGGATGATATTTATTTATTTATCCTGTGTTCAGTATGTATTTTTACCCCTCTGAGCAACCGGATAAAAAGCCGTCCCTAAGAAAGCCCTGCACAAATTGTATTTTCACCGATGGTGTATTTTTTGTTTTACTGTTTTTGAAAATCTTTTCACACAGTTTGCCATCAGATCGTTTTTCCCTGAATGACGAACTAATAAACAGACTCACCGCCCCACTTCACGTAACAGCTTGTGAATATTCATCACTTTCCAAAAGCAAAGGTGACCCTTTTCTTATCGGTCGGCCTGCATTCACACAAATTCATATTTTCCTCCCCTTTTCCAGATTACGATTCTATCTTGAGTGTGACCGAAAACGACACCCGTTTGGCCCGGTGGGGCACTAATCGGCTGCTAGTCTGGTGTTGCACACCAAAAAGCCGTTGACAGACAGGCTCATTAGTGCTTGGTAAAACTCATTGTATTCGACTAGAATTCAAACACCGTTCGTTCGTTCCCGAGAATCGCTGACCTACCAGTGTCGGGCAATGAAAGACATGAAGCTTTCGTTTACCAAAGCTGGATCACACCTGTGTTCACTTCACGAAGTGTGAACACAGGTGTGATCCACCAGTCTAGTTGCGCTCGCACATCGTTGCAGACGGCCTGCACTCCCGATGTGCGCCGGCCATAGCGGTGGATCTGACCGCGCCCCGCACTGTTGGGAGTGGCACGAGTGTTCATTGATAACTGTACAGGGGAGCTGTCATTCAGCAGAAGAAAAGACTAAGTTTTGCGTGAAGTTACGGAAGAAACTTAGCTCAGGGATAGGACGGGGGCAGAAATGGTGACTTAATAACTGGATGTTGAGTTCGTTTAGTGATTCGGGCAAGTGAGAGAAACGAGACGGGAATTTTCAGTGCAAGATCGCAGAGGTGGTAACGGAAGTATATGTGGTGGGACCTGGTGTGGAAAAAAGACGATTTAAATTAAGAGATAAAGAGGAGCCTTGGGCTGCCTAACATGCTTATGCTAATTTGTGGATATTTCATCTTACTGAGTAATGTGTTACTCCATGATCATGCGTTAGCGCGTGCTTCTCGACCATGGCCGAGAAATATACCAATATACCAATACAGGACGGTGAAGTATATATATATATATATATATATATATATATATATATATATATATATATATATATATATATATACATAAATACATATATATTTGTATGGCCGACCAGGGGGTAGTTACTTATGCAGTTTATGTAGTGTTGTTGAGTTTGGTTTCAGGGCCGCAGACGTGATATAACTAAATAAAGGTAATAAGTCGTGGAGCGGATGAGGTACATTAACCATCTGTGAGGAGTATTACGGTGGCCTCCCTTTAAATGCGAACGCATCGGTAAGGACAAATTTCAAGTGAAATTGGTAGGATCCTATAGGTTGGTATAGAAAAACAATTAGTGGATGCAGACATGCTCTAAATAGGTCGATGGCGAAGTTTAAGAAGCAGCGGCCAAACAGGACATTCAGAATTCAGAAAAGGTGAAGACGTTTGGGGAGGTAGGGTAAAGCGAGAAAGCGGAGCAATGGCTTTAAAGTCGAGGACTTTCTCGTGAGCCTGACTTTCGGTTAGGTGAAAGTTGAATAAGTGCAAAACATTTTCGGCAGAAAGGAATTTATCAATAGCATCCACGAAAGCATACTTTGACTGACATGATCTGATCCGTAAAGGGAGTTTACTCCAGATTCTGTAGTACCTGAAGAGAAAGAACTTAGAGCGTAGAACAGTCCTCACGAAGGGTCTGTTAATAGTATACTGTCTATTACGGAGTGAATATCCAGTACCCGGGGAGAAGCATAACAGGTTGGAGAAATAGGATTGCTTATTCAAAAGTTTATACAGGAGCCACAATGGCTCGATTTTGAGAGATAAGCATCGTTCCCTGTAGTTTAAGTTTGACGAACAACCAGTGAGCTGCTTTTTGAAACTTCTCTAAATACATTCGATAATAATCCTGTCGGATTTTTGCATACTAGTGAAGATTAAGGGAGAGTATTCGAGAGGGGGCCTGGCTAGTACTTTGTACATATGAAGAATGCTCTGCCTAAGCTGGAAGGACCTGAGCAGAAGACCAAGACGCTTTTTATCCTTCGCCGTTCGGAAGACAGCATGTTCCGGGAAGTTGAAAGAGCAAGAGTAACTTAAGCCAAGGTCTCTCTCTAAAGGCTGGCTGTCGATCGGTAAACCGCCGACGCATAAGGAACCAGGAGGAACCTGGAATTTGTGTGTAAGAATGATACACTTGTCGGTGGAGAATTTCATCGCCCAGGTTGAGCATCATTCATCAAGAGCGGCTAAATCAGCAGAGATTTTAGAGAAAGTAGTACTGAGGTTGCCAGGCGAAAGAGTGTAGACTATCTTGACGTCGTCCGCGAACAAAAACGGTGTGCCACTAAGTATTGTCGGAAACATCATTTATATGTATAGGAGGAAAAGATGGGGACCCAAAACACTGCTCTGAATAAGGCAGCTATTAACAGGCTTAGGGTTTGAGGTGTGCTCGTTAAACGAGAGAACCTGCGAACGATGAGATAAGTAAGATGAGAACCAAGAAAGTAGTGGATCAACAATGTCAAATGATCGTAGCATTGTTAAAAGGTGGGGGTGAGGTACACGATCAAATGCCTTTGGTAATTCAAGATAAAGAACAACAAAATATTTCTCACTTTCAGCAGAGTCGCTGACGAGATTCAGAAAATCTCACTGACAATTCGTACATGACCGTGAACGGAGGAATCCATGTTGGTTGCGATTAATAAGACTGAGGCCTAATAAATAGTTAATAATGTAATCTTTCACTATTTTTTCCATTATTCTGGATAAAATGCGGCATGGTTTATAAAGCGATAATTGGATACCTCTTGTGAAGTTCCTTTTCCATGAATGGAAATGATTACCGAGCGCTTCCAATTAGCAGGCACGGAGCTCCCACTAAGTGAAAGAGTGGAAAGGTAAAGCAGCAAAAGGGGGAGTTTTGGTCCTCTGTTGACAAGGAAAACTGGCGGTAAGCTATCGGGACCCAATCGATGGTAGGGTTTGCTACTGGATAGTAGCTTATAAATACTTCTGGCATCGGAGGTTATCGTAGAAAGGACAGAATCAGTAAATGATAAAGATGAGGGATTAGCAACGACAGCAGCTGGAGCCACGGCTGAGACAAACAATGCACTGAAGGCTTCGGCTATACAAGGTGGGGAGGTGATAGATGAGTTATTATCCGGAACCAGAAGTTGGAAGTTGGCCTTGACATCAGCGCTTCTATTCTTATGCAACCTAGAAAAGAACTGCGACTTGCAGGGATGACTCAATGCCTTGGCTCCTTGTTCACGATGTCGTGTATTATTTTGTCGTTGAGTAAGTGTTGAGAGGCGGTTTAGACGAATAAAAATTGAAAAGTCGTTGGAATTACGTATTTGTTTGAGAAGTTTATGATACTTCTTATGGAATGGCGAGACAGGCGACCTCTTTTTAGGTACAGCCTGGGAAGTGTTGGACAATTTTCTCAAACAGTCGGAAAAGAAGGAGTAGAAAATATCCGCAGCAAGCTGAGGGTCTTGGGTGAGGAAATAATCACAGCAGTCTTCCTGGCGAATAAGCGTGACTAGCAAAGCCCAATTTCTGCATAGGAATGTAGTGTTGGAGGGGTGTGCGGGATTAGGTGGGCCACTAAGAGGCAGATGGCAGATAACCATTTTGTGGTCACTGCCGTGGAAATTTCGTGTTACGGACACGTCGATGAGAGGCATGTTATGATTAAATACCGGATCTAGTATGTTCCCTGTTTCTGGTAGGTTTGGCAACATATTGTGCCCAGCCACCAAGATTATTGCTAGTCATCAGGCCCGTAAGATTGGGAGGAGCCGAGAGGGGAGGCCAAAACATTTGAGGAAGATTGAAGTCACACGCAATAAGCTTGGTCCCAGAAGGGAGGAAAGAGAGGTATTTGAAAGACCTAATGAGAAGTGGAAGCAAGGAACTGGGGGAATTTGGGGAGCCATGAACGCAGCCAATGTGAAGAACAGTGCTCTGGAGGTCGAAAGTGAACCGCCGCCAATCCGGTTTGGTCCGTTGGTCCTTAGAAGACTGTACCCTACCAAAGATATGCGATCATTGGGAGCACTCTCAGACAGCCAGGATTCCTTTATCAAGATAACGTCGTAATTATTCGTGAGGACACGCTTTTTCAGGTGCGAGAGTTTGCCAAGAATAGAAAGCGGGCCGAATAAGGCTTTAGATATACCATTTGCGGAAGGTGGTATAGGCCCATCACAGAGGTAGTGTAAGTTGGAAGGAGGCAGGCTAGCGCGATTGGAAGAAGTGGAGATCAGGGTCAAAGGGGAATACCTTGATGTTGAGGCTAGTAGAGGTTCGGATGGAGTGGCTTCCAGCCAAGCTGGAGTAAATGTTGCAAGGAGAGGGGCTGCTGAGAGGTAGAACAACTGGGCATCAACTGAGGGGAAACTCCTGAGCAAAGGGAAAAACCGGTGGGGTTTTGGGGGTCGATATCAGACAGGGGTGATTAGGAGCAGTTGAGGAATACCGGCCAGTCGGAACTGAGTATTGACTAAAGAGGGGTGCGGAGGGCAGGGCTGAAAATATGTGAGGAATAAGGGTGTGGGAGAGTAGATCAAGCTGCACGCTATAGGGGGGCAACCCAAGTTGGGTGGAACACCAAGTATGGAGCAGTTTGTATCGTGAGCAATAGAGATAGTTGTCAGGTGAGTAGTGCAATGTGGGGCAGAGTGGACGGCTTGTGGAGGCCGTACCTTGGTATTGGCAGGCTGTGAGCGCGGTGAATTTGTAGGGACCACCGATGCATATGGGCCAGGGATACTGTTAAAGATCGAAGCTGGGTTTGGTGAGTTAAGGCGAGTTTATTTAGGAGGAGACAGATGAATGAAGGAGGAGTTTGTGAGAAGGGTGGGAAGACTGGTATACCTTTTTCTCTGGACGGCTAGTAGTTTATCGCCGGAGGGAACATAAAGTGAATTAGAGTTGGGGGTGTACCAAACAACCGATGAAGATGGGTTTAATCTCCGGCTATTTTTAAGTTTTTGTAGGGGTAATTAGAAGCTATAGTGCTACGCATTTTGATGAATCCTTTGGCGGATTTATAGTCTGCAAATCGCATAAGAATTGGGCATTTGAAGCGCCAAACGCGTTTACGCAGCCTTGGTATTTGACAAGGAAGGTGGGCCATAACCACGTGTATTCAACAACGTTTGCTTGACTTGCTCGAGGGGTATTCTCTCTGGGACATTAACCACGACTGCATTACGAGGGTTTCCCACTCTTATGAGAACTTCGGACGCAACAGAGTCGGCGAAGCGGCCAGCCGCTGTCAGGTTTTGTAAAATAGAATGTTCGATTCGTTCAGTGGCGAACAGTAGGGGGGCGAGTTTAGATACCGTAGGTTCCAGCTCCAGAAGCTGAGACTTTATATCTGGGAAGCTTTGGTCTGAAACAGCTGTTCCTTCCGTTGCCAAGCCTACAAAGTCAAAGAGCTCAACCGAACATTATTTTGAGACCATGGGAGTTTGAATAAGTCTATTTTTCCTAGTAGCCGGAGTATGAATGGATGGGGTATTACTGGAAGTCTTCTTTACTTCGCCTGGCATTCTGAAATATCAAAGAGACGCTGTGAGTGAGGCGGAACAGTAATGGCTACTAAAGCCAGGTTAGAATTTTTGCCGCTAAGAGAAAGTTCCCTGAATTTCTCAGGGTTACTGGAGCGCCCTAAGGAGCTGTACTTTGTAGTATTTCCTAAGATAGCTGAATGAAAACTATATTGATAACAGCATGCAATATGAGCTGGTGTAGCGCAGCATTATGGGAATAGCTTTTGAAATGCTTTTCATTCGGAGAACATCTTTCATTCTCCTCCTTGTGCTGCTGAGTAGCATTCGGTGTTTTTGTGAGGCAATCTTTACTCGCTTGAAGCTTTTGTGCAAATGTGGTAGAGGGTTGTAGTCAAAAGTGTCAAAGTTTCTGCTTTTGGTTGAAGAGCTCTTGAGCCATTTTCATGCATTTTGTGCCGTTCCGTTTTCCACGCGTTTCTCACCCGTGTCTTTCATCTGAATGCCAAAAAGTGCGATAAATGATACAGGGTATGAGGCGTGCAGGGGGTGGGCACTCCATAGGTGTTCAGAAACAGCAAAGGACAGCCACATCCTTTGTAAGCAGAACCCATGGCTAAAGTGTGTCTGCTTTCCTTGCAAGGAGGCGGCCGATCTCACCTTCAGACTACAGGCTCAAGTGAAGGTATCACAGGCATGGGCCCCAAAATACTGCCATCAGGCAGCCGGAAGCCATTTGTGGAAGTAGTAAGTGTGAAGGGCAAATATCGAAAATTCTTCCGAGTGCTCTACGTGCTTTGTGAACGTGACCATGATTGACATCACTTTTAAAAGCTCGTTCTTGCGACACACTGTTACAAATTTGTCTGTCAGTGTGAGATATTTACGTTTGGCCTTGAACCGCCTCTGGCTGTCGTGCTCGAGCCACTGGGTTTTGAACCTTTGGGTTTTACTGTTGAGTCTGTTTGTATGCACAAATGAAGTTAGCATACATTTGTACTTTTTGCTCTTTTCATTTTTGTACCGTAGAACCTACGAATCAGTCTTGTTCCGGTTTCGGAATTCGTTTGGATTGGCTACTCTTTGTTCGATTTGTGAGAACTGACTTACAGTAGTCTCGCCCGAGAGGAGAGTCACTGAAGCGCGCAGCCGAGTTCCAAGAGCTTGCCCCGTGGTCTTTCCTTTAGCTCCCTCGAAACAAACGGACGAAGGTAAATGGACTGAGAAAAGACCAAGAAGAGCAAGGCAGTCCGAAAAGGCGACTGAGCATACTATACTGAAGGACGGGCTAAAGCTGACCATTCCAAGCTCCCGATGTTAGAGAAAAAGTGAGGGGTCTACGAAGGCAGATCGTATTGATGGGCGGAGTCTCAAGCAGCGGGCCCCTGACCATAAACCAAGAGGCACCCTTCATAAGGAAACCTACAGCTAGGCCCGAAGGGGGGGGGTTCTGTGACGGTGTAAATTGCAGGTAATCCCTACCGTTGTACCCTTATGCTCTTAAAAAGGTGCACGGAGTGAGGACATGGAAGTCGCCACTTGCGAACAAAGGCGAACATCAAGAGAGAAAAGTACCAGTAGATTTCGCTGATGAGGCTGCTCGCGATAGACTGCGGAGAGGGCTGCAGTGTACAGGTATCAAATTGCACCAGGTGAATATAGGGTAAAGCCCGGTGCGATAAGGAATCCGCGTACGTTGTCTGAGATGGTTATATTTGAAGACGTGCTGGAAAATGAAAACTGGCTGCACTGTCCGAAGGTGGAGGACAACGCTACCCTTGCCAATTTGGATGTTATGGTATTTCCCATGGAGATCCACTGGGAGGAGCGGGAGGTCCTAGACAGTCGGCCGGCGTCATGTGCACCAGTGGGGACGATCGATGAAGGGACTTGTTAAAGTCCCGGGCTTCGTGCCCGAGAACCTGACAGGAGTAAACAACAACAGACGCCTAGGCTAAGGAACAAACGAAGCGGTGTTATACAATAATGCGTGCACTGTTAGAAACGAACGGACAGACCCTCCATAACCACTGGGAAGTACTGCGCGTCAATAAATGCCTTCAAGGAAGCATGTCTTTCTGAAGAAGACCATGCCCCAGGACTAATAAGTAACCGTTTTGTAATCTACAGGCAAGATATAGGGCACGACTGCTCTGGCGGGGGAAAGGGGGCAGCCACCCTCATTAGGCCGGGTACAAGCCATCTTGGTTCCCTGAAGAAGATGTGCACTCGCAATGTCCAGTTGTGCGCAATTATGATCATCCTCTCAGGGAGAAGGGTTGAGGTTGTCGACGTCTACAGGGTACCAACTCAAAACTGCGGCGAGGATGTTCGCTTTCTGCGGACCCTGACTGAACCAGCTAAGGATGCAAAAGAGACCCTTAGTGGGTGACTTCAACCTTCCGCACATTGACTGGGCGGTTGAAGTCTGCCTGCCAGGATCACTAGAAGAAACCTACTAGGAATGGCTGCCTGCTTATGTTTTGCACCAGCAAGTTTCGGAAGATACACGATATAGATCTGGGTGCTTTCCTTCCTTGCTAAATCTAGCCATAACAAATATTCCCAACAAAGTATCTGAACCGCAGTACTGTGCAGCGCTGGGCAGAAGTAACCACGCGTGTGTCAAAATCATCATCTGCATGCGGCCACCCAAGGTATTCTCAAGGTTTTTTGGAAATTTTGGTAGTAGGGACATAGATAAGTTTCGAAATAGGGCGATGGGGCTGGCTTAGGGCACGGAAGAGGGGGCTACTGTCAAGGAGCGCCGGTGGGTCAACTAGGGATCCCTGATGGCCCTCCACGAAGAGTTTGCACCCCTGAATCCGAGGAGTGGGGAGGACAAACCCATGTGGTGGAAGGATGCAATAGCCAATGCCATCAAACATAGTACAAAGCTTCCGGCAGTCGGCTAGCCCAGACTTGTTATACAAGGCCCAAAAGGGAAACTATAAGCCTTCTGCGAACTTCTGAGCGAGAGTATGAGCCCAGAATAGGTAAAAGCTCAAGACAGCAACGGAAGAAATTCAATAGGTATGTGCTGTCAGGGGGCTCTACAAAGGATGCAATAAGTCCACCATTGAATAAGGACCGCAGTATTACCACTGATGACCTGCGCGTAGCAGACGCCGTGGGGGGAATACCCTGGTAATGTACATATGATAGATAGTGGGGTGCGAGTTGATAAGACACTGGTGCATCCTCCTGCGCGGTTTACCGAGCTAAATACCTCAGAGTGAATCTTGCGTAAGTCAAGTAAGCGGGTCCAAGTGGAATCCACACAGCTATCTTCACAGTTCCATCGGCATACAAGCTGCGCAGGTCTACACTGGACCATAGTAAGTTACCTCAGGACTGGAAAGTGGCGGCAGCTGTGGCGATACGGAGAAGTGCATCTAAGTCAGCTACGGACAACTACAGGCCGGTAAGCCTAACCAGCATCCTGTGTAAAGTTCTAGAGAAGACCATTAGTGCCCATAACTGTTAGCACTTACTGAAGCATGATAAGCCCAGCCTAGCACGGATTCCTAAAATATCGCCCTTGTCTGACCAAACTCTAATGCCTTTTTATTGAAGTAACTCGACGACTAGACGGAGGCAAGCAAGGTGCTGTATGTTACCTTGACTTCAGCAAGGAGTTGGACTCCTTTATTCATCGTCCTTCGCCGTAACGATAGAGACGTGCAGCATAGACCAGCCAGTATATAAGTGGCTGGCGGGCTTACCCCGCAGGAGGCTTCAAGTCAAAGTAAAGGACAGGTACTCTAGTTTGGAGAATGCCACCAGTGGTGTACCTCAAGGATCCTTCCTGGGCCCGAAGATATTCCTGATGTCCAAAAGGACCCGGCATCCGCTCTTCAGTGGCCTGGTTTCATCTTCGCGGAAGAGGTGAGGATAGTTGGATCTGAGGATAGGGTCAACCTGGACAGGGATATAGAAGCCGTCCTGGACTACGCATACAAATGGGACTTATCCGCGAACGCTGGAAGAAGCCATTTGTTCTCAAGGGCAACAGAAGGCCTTACTGTTGCTGATGACAGGGGACTGTTGACCAGTGAAGCAGGTAATAGGGTTAAAGACTTCCGGGTCATCATCAGCTGTGGTTTTAAACGGTCGGACCTGTAAAACTCTAGTACACAAAAGGCTCGTGGTGAGCACTTTAAGCCACGATTAGCACTGTCAGGCCGGCAGCCGGAAATATTCGTACCTATATCCACGGCTATAAGACGGCCTCACTTAGAAGGTAGAGTGCTGGCTTGGGCACCCCTCTACAAAAAAGAGGCTGCCTGCCCGGAGAAAGTCTGGCGTCTCGCGAAGCGAACGGGTAAGAAGTAAACACTGAGACCCTGTGGTCCCAATCATTTCTCGTTGGAAAGGAGATGTTGAGGGGATCTCATAGAAACGTTCAAGGTAATGACGGGTTTTTATGGCACTGAGACCGGATAATCCATCCCTTGTGGGAATTTTATGCCCCGAGGTTGACTCACTCTCGACCTGGGCACCTGTGGAGTATTTTGGACAATACCTGCCAGGCCAAGTTGGGGATTCGGCCCTGGTGCGGCACATTTACCAGACCGCTAGAGGAAGAGGGCCGCACTCAGTGGCTACTGGACCTCAGCATCACTATGCTCACCGCAGAGGCAAGTGATGTGAGAATAGGCGCTTCGCTGGGTAAAAGGGACCATGGGATAATTAGGTTCCAAGTTCTGGGCTGGAGAGAAAAACTACCAGACGAATGGTGAAGAAACTTCAGAGGGCTGGACCATGAAAGGTTGCTGTCAGTGGCAACATCTTTAGCCAGGTACCATGAAGGTACGAAGAATGAATTGTGGCTCACCATCAAAAGTAACTTACTTTGGTTGACCGAAGAAATAGCCCGCAAGCGCAAAGTCCGTAGACGATGACTGCCACCTTGGTGGAAAGGCAGTACGACTAGTGTACTGAGGAGAACGCATCCGGAAACCAAGGGACATAGACGGTTGCTGGAATGCCGGAGAATTACTAAGTTGTTTCGTGAACGACAAAGGACAGGTAATCTGATATACGAAATCGGTACATCTAGGGCAGTCAAGAAACACCCAAAGGTGTTCTTAACTTCGTCCAGGCTAAGGCAAATATGCGGGTAAAAGTTGTAGGCTTGAGAACTAGAAACGGAAACCAGACGGAGGCTAATGAACAGACGGCGGAAATCCTCAGAGAATAATCTGAGGAGCTCCCTGGAACTGATGAGGGAAGACAGTCATTGACCCTAGGGTGGTCTAGGACTGCTCCGAGTGGGGAAACGGAAATGTCTCCAGACGAAGTACGGTTGGTATTAGAAGTGATCGGCAAGCAGTAAGCCCCGGAACCAGATGGAATCCACCAAGCCATTCTCAGACCGCTGGCTCGGGCAGCAGGAGGGCCTTCATCCGCACTGTCCAACAAACCTTTCAGGAAGGCCGAGCTACCGAGTGAGTGGACAAGTGAGGACGTCGTGCATGGTAACTGGGAGGGTTTAAGGGACTGGGTGGCGAACCAATGTCCTGTTAGATTGCTATCAGTAGCACAGAATGTTATGGAATAATAAACCGAAAGGCTTTGGTAAGGCATCAGGAGGAAAAATACCTAATCACTGGTGAACCGCATGGCTTAAGGAAGGGCAGGTCTCGCATCAGAAGCTTGCTAAATCTTTTGATGAGTTTACCAAGAAATGGGACTGAATAGAGAGGATGGAAGCTTGTTGTCTGCACTTCCGTAAAGCCTTTGATAGTATGAAACACGGGTTGCTTCAGCATAAGCTGGGGGGGGGGACAGCGGGTGCAGGGACAGCGGACTGCCTAGCCGACCACCTACTCTACGTCATAGTTGAGGACACAAAGTCCCCGATGGCAACAGCACCTGGTGGGGCCCCTCAGAAATTGGCACCGGGTCGTGTACTATTTCCGATCTGTGTGAAGGAATTACCGCGAGATGTAAGGTCGCCCTGCTTCATGTTCACACGTGATGTGAAGTTTCTGGGATGCCCAAACTCTAACCAGGTTCAAACGGACCCATAAAAGTATTCTATGGCACGGGACTTGCGCCCGAATCTGGCAAAGCGTTTGCCCCTATTTGCCTTGGTAACCAGCAGAATGCGCTGCGCCGGACAACCGGAACCACTGGCCCAGAAAAGCGGGGTCCGGGGCTTCGGAGTAGTCGTCTCAAATGATTTTAGACCCTTGGCACTATGTCTGCAGGCTGCTAAAAAGGTGAATGAAAACACGCGCCAGCCGCGCCGAAGGCTCGCTCCAAGGTAGCCTTGGGTGCCGCTGCCAGTGAGTACGACACTTGCCCAACCCCTCTCGGAGTATGTAGTCGAAGCCTGGGCTCCGCAGCTTGTGAGGGGCACCCTTTCTCGGAAAATTTCACAGAAGGTTCACGGGGAAGATATTGGGGCTACGAGGGATGCAGCACATGGACAGGTCAGCAGAGCTAGGGTTGTTCTCTCTGAAGAGTAGGAGAGTGAGGAGTGAATTGATCGAAGCAATGAAAAAAGCTAAATAGGTTGTCAGCCCCGAACAGGCCGCTGTTAACCCGTGACGGCAACTCCGCTCCTCATGGACACCAGATGAAACCAATCAAGCTGAGAGCTTCCAAAGCCATCAGAGCCCAGTCGTCCGCTTGCAGCGTTATTTACAGCTGGAATAAACTTCCCGAGGTGTTGATGGGAGTGGACACATGGGCAGTGTTAAAGAGGGAGTTGGATGCTGCATGACCACATGCCTTTCCGAACTACCCGTGAGTCAGCAACTTGAGCCTGGCTGAGATATTTTGTTCCGCTTCAGCTTTCCTCTTCTTCCCCCTCCTTTTACTCTATTTCCCTTCGTTCCCCTTCCTCAGCCACTTTCAGGTAGTCCGAGCACCTCCCTTAAACACTTCTTGATTTCCTTAGACCTTCCTTCCCTATTTTCTCTCGATAGCAGATAGCTGAAGGTCTTGACTGTTGTGAGGAGAGTGGACCTGACGGATTCCGAGGCCTACCCTACTGAAATGTCGCTGTCTGCTACTCTGTCGGGGTTGATTCCGACACGCGCCATGCTTCCAGCTTCTGAGAGACAGAGGATCCCAGAAAGTCGAAGCCCCGTGAGAGCCGGGAACTTGCAGCTGCAACAAGCTGGATTATCATCAGCATTGGCTACCAATCCCGTGCTATGATCTGATTTGGCCTGGTCTGATCTGATCTGATCTGATCAGATCTGATATTCCGTTTGTCAAAGCCTCACGTAACCCAAGGAGATCACGACGAGACATCCCGCGCAAAATTGGCAAGCCGCCATCTTCGCTCTGTGATCAGATTTGAGTTGAATTGAACTGAAGATTTTATTTTTCGAGTCAACTCTTTCAAATCACGTGATCATGCTTCATTATGAAAAATGTTTATGTTATCGCGGTACCCGGGCGATACTCCGAGAACCGCACAAAATACATTTGATATTGGAAGAAAATTCACTTCTGGGTTGAGTCACCTAAATACAAAGAAAGTGGTTACAAATCTGGCTTCAGCCTCCATATTCTGTGATATCTGCTGATCGGAACTGCCCTTGTAGCACCCAGCCCGTTCGTAACATCAGTTTCCGATCGGTTTTCGATCGGTTTTCGGTCGGTTTGTTTGGTAACTATTTTATACGTATCAACATTGGATTTATACAAAGAAAAATGACGACCAAAGTAATTTGCAATGTTTGGTTGGAGTTGTATTTAGAAGTATTGGTTTAATTCATCGAAATGTCCTGAAAGCCTCGGTATAGATAGTCCTAATTTATTCCATCAGAATGGACAATTATTGAGAAATTATAAATTAAGAGCTAAAAATGAGCATCATGATACGTAATTCGGTTTAGTGAAAGAAATTAGCGGAGCATATCTCATTTTTAGTGGGGATTCGGCGAAATACACTCGGCAGTGGTGGGTGCATAACTGGTGTGCATACCATCGAAGGAGTTCTGGACGCTCAATTGGCCGTGGCCATTACCTGTCCTGTGCAAACTGAACTGAACTGAACTGAACGACTTCAAACGAAGGCCGCTAACTGCTCAGCAACCGCTTCAAAACCGATCGGTTTTCGGATTGTTTTTGGTCTGTTTTCGAGCGGTTTTCGAGTGGTTTCAGACCGGTTTTCTGGACGGTTTCTGAACGGTTTCCGAGCGCTTTGAGCCAATCGTTTGTAATACGTGGTATACTTCGGTAGTTTCGGTCACTTGTCCCAAATTACGTTTCACAGTGCTCATTTCTATCTCCTTATTTATGATTTTCTGAATAATCGTTCTTATTTTATCCATTACGAGGGTATAGAATAGAGCGATCTATACCAAAGTATTTCAGGGAATTTTAACGAATCAAACCAACATACTTAAATAAAACATCACTTAAGCATTGCACATTACTCCGATCGTCGATTTTCTTCGTATCAATTCATTGTTGATCCATGTGAAATGGCCACTTAACAAACCAACCAAAAATTGAGCGAAAATCGATCAGCATAATAGTAAAAACCGATCGAAAACAGGCCAAAACCGGCCGAAAACCGATCGGTTTTGGAGCGGATTTGAACCGGTTTTGCTACAAGGGTAGTGAGGTTCTTTGGTTATATTCCTAGCCATACCATTTAGTATCTTCAAAAGACACATTCAAGGGTTGGTCTACGATGAACACTGAGATTCCAGTGCTTTAAAGCGCGCGGTCATTGGACATATTGTATTTTCATATAAGCTAACTTTCGTTGGTAGTTAATATAACAAAGACGCGATGACACCAGTCAGTAACCAGCAGGCACAATAAGAGAACTTACGAGCTGACCTGATTGTACCCCAGGTGTTCTCTTCAGGGACACTTGAACTACATGTTCTTAATGAATGAAAGTCATAAAAGCTAAGAGATTGAACTCAAAATCAGCCAAAAGTTCCCATTTATGTTTTGCTTGATGGTGCACTTCTGAGTTTATTGGCTAACAGTATTCTTAGCGTCTGTTTGAATGCTCCATTTGGGGTTACCCAATGATACGGTCAATCTTTAGGATTTATGTCAGTTAAGTCAGGACCTGCTCCCGTATAGAGTCTATAGCCCGTGGTCCTCGGTATGTGACACGATAGTGAATATACTCGGCAGCGCGCAAAGCAGAACTCAAAACGCTGGAGCGGGACAACGTGTGTATTGGAGGAGCGCAACGGCGTGCAGACAACGTACACAGGCGGAGCAAGTGGCGCCACCAAAAACGGTCATTGTTCAAATAAACAAATTTGATAGTCTTCGTCATCGAGTGCTTTATTGGTAGCACTACAGGGGTCTCCCCCTAGAAGGCCGACGCAGTTGGGCTTCGACCCGTGATGGGTACGTCGGATTCGGTGGCGAGAGACGTTTTCCATGCCTCCCGCCGCGGTCAAACACAACAGCGAAGCCAGCACAAGCCGTTCTCCATGACTCACACTGGTCGCTGTGCGTCGATCGCAAAATTGCGTCCTCCTCAAAATGTTCCGACCGGGGTAGATCCTGTTCGTGACCTGGCAGTGGTGGTTGTGTTGTAGGGTTTGTCGTTGTCGGCATATCCCAAAGTTCCGTGTCCCTGTGGTTGTCATTGCCTTCGTAAGCGAGCCAGCGTCCGGCGTCAAATGGGTCCAGTCGCTGTACCCACAACTCTTTGAGGACGTTTTCCTCTAAAAGTTGCCCTGCCAGCTGCTGCATTTCTCTCAGTAATGCAGAGGGCTTCTTGCTACCTAACTCTGTCCCTTGGGTCAGCCGTTTTAGTCTGGACGATTCTGACGGTAAAAGACAAGAGATTACCGCGTCTTTCACGGCTGTGTAAGAACTGTTATTAAATATTACGTCGCGTATCTGAGTAGCAACGTCACGGGGAAGGCGACCGATAGTCCACAAGTAACGGGTTCGTTCGCTTGTAATTCTATGTGATTCGAACTCTGCCTCCAACATATGAAACCAGAGCTGAGGGTCATCAATAAAAAACTGAGGGACGGCTAGGGAGACTGTCGAAACGGACGGTTCCGGGTCAGGTTTACGGTCGTTGCTAGCCATAGTTGCAATGGTATATCAAATGTAAAATGATATAAAGAGGTCAGTGCAGCAAAAGTGAAACACTTATAATATGGATATGAGAAAATATATATAAGGGATATGGTAACTGATATCCGGAATTTACCGTTTATATATCGGAAAAGTGTATATGTAAACGAATAAATGTGATTGAGGGACTTACGAATGTACTTCGAGAATTAATTTGTTCTTCGGGCTCACCAGTTTAGGATTTATGTCAGTTAAGTCAGGACCTGCTCCCGTATAGAGTCTATAGCCCGTGGTCCTCGGTATGTGACACGATAGTGAATATACTCGGCAGCGCGCAAAGCAGAACTCAAAACGCTGGAGCGGGACAACGTGTGTATTGGAGGAGCGCAACGGCGTGCAGACGACGTACACAGGCGGAGCAAGTGGCGCCACCAAAAACGGTCATTGTTCAAATAAACAAATTTGATAGTCTTCGTCATCGAGTGCTTTATTGGTAGCACTACAAATCCCCTGCAGGAGGTTGTCAGGTGACGGCCAGAAAAACACTAGTGTGAGGTTGTTCAGACCTTACCAAACTGTTTCCTCAATTTGTGCTTTCGTTAGTTCTTTGCAACACGCTTGGACCACCTGTCCGTTACATTGGCACTCTGCAGCATGCCACCACGATCACCAGGGCAGTGCTTTCCACAACCTATGAGAAGGAGAATACTACAGGCAGGGAAAGAGTGTTTAGTGTATATTGGAAAAGCGTGTGTGTAGCGTGCACGTGCAGCGGTCAAATGGCCACTGCGTTTGGTGACTCGAGTTCAGTTATACCTTGATATGTGTTAGACAAAATAACCAAGTTTGAATGCCACTACACTAGTGCTGCTTGAGCAGTACTATGTATTTCTGAAACGTTGCGCACTTCATCCCACGGAGAACACGTTTATACACCGCTTGTTTCCCACAGAGGTAGTTTAGAAACTTAACCAGTCATTCTCTGAGATCTTCCTAAAAAATACTCCATTTTGTTATGAAAACGACGGCTGTTTTCCCCCGTAAATCTGTGAAACACTCGTTATTCTAAAAATAATAAAAATGTCTTATATGTCTAAATTTAGGCTTTAATTATCGTTTGCCTGTCACATTCCATCAACTAGTCGGAAAATCTTGAAGTTATAATTTATATTTCTGTAGAAGACTTTTGAACGCAGCTGATGAACTTGTCTTCTATTCGGCCTTACCACGAAATACTAAAGTAATCCCTTCTATCGGACGAATAGAGAAGACGCAAGTCGGTTGACATATGCGAAGATGCATTCTATATATAGTGGCACCGAAACAGTACCGATACGAGAAATACACCGGATAAAAATGAACGCAACGGCTGGGCAGAAAGTGGGCCGCGAGCGCGTACAATTGGCGAAGAACCGAAAGTGCAAAGTGATTCAAAACGGGGTTGACGGAAACCTCGGAATGGTCGGTTTGGTTAAACGTACGCAACCGAGCAAAACAACGAGGTCTATGTCAAACGTTAGGAAAGATCGTATGGAATGTAAATCCGAAATGGTGTCCAGAAAACAGTCATTTTCTCAGAACGACCGGGGTCACTACATTTCTTTAATGACTCAGGCAACCTAGGTTTTCCCCACTGTGTCACCTGAGAGCGCCCTGACAACACGATCGAGCGAAATCCCAAAGTGCACCTACTTAAATGCACTGAAAGTACAGTGAAGGATGAAATTACAAAAGTTGTGTGGACCTCACCCGATTGAGCAACTATGGCTGGACAATCAAGTGATAAATCTGAATTACCTTGATGAGTTATCCCACCGCTGCCAGTCATTTTCCAAATAGACGGTAGCCCAAAGCTCGCTTCTGATATGCTCAAGATTTTGTACATAAATGTGCTCGCATTGAAAAAATATCGTACTGACATAAGCTAACTCAGATTATTCATGTTAAACGGCAACAAAATTTACATTCATTATGCAGTTATACAACCGGGGTACGGCCCAGGCGCATTTTTCTGGTCTGTCTCCGGCTATCCCCTGAGTGTAACTTTTCCCTCTTCATTTGGGGTTCACTTGGTTTCACGATAGAGGGGCTACTTGGGAGACTATCAGGTGACGCCCAGGGAGAGGCTTGTGCCGCTTCGGTAGATTATTCTTCGAAACACATAACCAAAATATGAAGTAGTACATATCGTCAAAATTATTGGTGTTCGTTCTGAAAAGTTTTGGTGACGTAATAGCTTGGAACAACAGAGTGAACGCAATTGGCAAGACTATTTAAGGGAAGGGAAGCTGAATTGAAAGCCATAAATGGTGTGCCGGTTTTCTACAATTTCATTTGCAAGCTATAGAGCATGCCCAAGTGGACCAATGAATGCCCCGGTGGTGGTGAAAATACATCGTAATGGTGCTGCCCCAAGGTGGTCCTCATCTTATTTATACTGATCTAAAACGGGCCCTGTGTAAGCTTGATGCTCGGGTAATCCTTGAGGATCATCGAACCTAATGAACAGTCAGTATCAGCTGATTATATGGATTTTCGATAGCGCAAACTGACAAATTTAAAAGGTCTACCAAATTCCCATTTTCTACCCAAGCTGTTCGAGTGTTTCTCTGCACGTCACTTATTAGTACCTTGAGTGTCTTCGTGGCCGTACCACTGAGTGACCCCCAACAAAACAAAGAAGGATTCAGTCAGAGGCAGCCAAAAACGCACTTGAACTGTGCCCTGGTTGTATAATTGCCTAACAAAATAAGTTTCGCTACTGTCCAAAAAGTTTCCACTCATTTTACTTTTGGTAAACAATAACACACCGCTACAAACATGCTTGAACCTTGTATAAGCTATAGTTCAATAAAAGAAAACCATTTTGTGCTGAATAGTGCTGGCATGCAATTTTTGCGGCGAATAGAAGTACAAATCAGATTTGTTGTCCGACCACGCAACTACATTAGGCCTGTATGCGTTTACTGGGTACATCGCCTACCTTCGTCCGAGTGTACTCTAGGGTATCACTTGGTGGTTTGGCAGGGGGACTCTCACCTGACGCTAACAGGGATAAATGTGCTGCTTGGTTTGTCTAAGAAATGTAAATTATGACTCAATGAAATATATATATATATATATATATATATATATATATATATATACAAAAGTGCCTGACCTCACGTTGAAAGAGTGAACCAAGGATACGTTATCCAGTGGATACACTTTGAGAGGTGGATGAAACTGTCTCTCCTTAACACTCACTGTTATACTCGATGAACTAGAACGTACTTCATCTTTGGTATTTCTTTTTACTTTAGATGTGACGAAAGTCTTCCATTTGTCCACGAATAGAAATAGGCATGTTTTTCAAGAACATCTTGAATATCCTGTTACGGGACATTTAGTGGATGGCAAAACATCCTTCTGTGCTGCTTGAGCATTCTTTCCATATTACCGAAGAAAAATCTGTGAGGCTGCTCCTGTAATAAATACGTAACAGAAGGAAGGAACACTCCTATTGAACGACCGTACCAGAAAAAAGAATGTCCTGTCTCAAACAATGTGAAAAAAGAATAAAATCTCCCTAGGAAATATTTAAAGGTAAAGATTAGCTGGGTTAATCTTTTTTCTCATGTTTTCCCGTAGGAAGGACTAGTTCCCTTTTGAAGGAAGAGAAAGATTCCACTTCCTCTAGCTGATTATTTGAGTGGGTGTAAGTTGACTTATAGCGTCCTCTGTTGTAACATAGGAGTCAAGCTGAGTATAAGGGACTTATTTCGGATCAAGGCTTTTAGAGAGGGGTTCTCATATGGACTCGATCTCCTCTCCTGCTCTTCCAAAAGACCACTGAAGATCTTGTGTAGCATCCAACACACTTTCTACACAGCTCGTCTGAGTGAACTAAATATCAGCTATATAATGGAAAATCTACTTGCATTTTACACATCCAATAGTCCAAAGCCGTGAGCCGGAATCGATACTTGAATATGTCTCAAGTTCCAGTAGATCAAGTTTAGCCGTGTGCTGTTCGGCCCATTGGAAAGTGACCAACGAGGCTAGCCCAGTGATTAAAACTAGAACGGTTGACGTGTGTCACTGGAATAGTGGTTTGCACATCATCGGCTAATCACCTACTCTAATTACATTCAATGCTTCGTGATAGCTCAGTTAGCCGAGCATCCGCCCTTTAAGCGGAGTGTAGCTGGTTCGATTCCAATTCTCGGAGTCGGACTTTTGGAGGTGAAAATTGCAAGTGGATCCTCCATTATTAAGGATTCAGGCTCTCCGCGGCAATAACGCATTCTGCGAATATCATTCCGTGAGGAACAAGACCCGCAGGAAGCAATTTTTCCTTATATACAGCTCATTTTTGGAAAATTTAGTAGGTAGTTTTTATAAGTCTGAGCTTGGATGGCATATGTGAAAATAGTAACAAACTGGTCAAAATCCGTATCCGCATATTTGTGTGCCAAAATCTTTTCCCATTTGGAGTAGTCTTCCACAAAAACCAGTTGATATATCACTCAAGGCAGCCTTTTAAATTTGTGTTGACCATCATTTGGAATTAAGCCATTGTTCACATTTCGCCTGATCCCTATTCCCATCTCACTTATTGTGAGGTTTTTGTTTGACGCATTGTTCGATAAAAGGCCTAGTTATGCAAGCAGAGAGCACATCAGATCCCATTCAGGATCCAGGTCAAGGCCAGAGCCAGTGGATTACCGATTGACAAGACGTCGGAGCAATAAGGCGAGGAAGGATGCCCGTCAAGTGGTGGCTTGTCGCATGCGATCCAACCAATGTAATTAGGAACCAATCAGTCTGTGTCATAAACGTTAGTGAAAGTGTTTCCCCCCTCTTATATAAAGAGCATGTCAAGAGCTCATAAGCCGAGATGGTTCAGAGGCATAAAATTCTCCTCACTAAAATTCGTGGGACACCGCAGAATGAGCAGTTTCTTTCCCTGTTGTACTGTCTCCGAGAATTTTCCAGCTTTTCAGTTTTCACCATTCTCTAAGCATAGATAGACAAAAAAGAAAACGAAACCAGAACTTGATGTCTTCCCTTGATTTGTTAACGACAAGTTGTGTAGATTGTATGCAGTCACCTGCAAATTATCTCGTTTCGACAAAACATAAAAACAAAATAAATTAAATTCATAATTCCGTGTATTTACTCTTTTCATCCTCACTTAAGTGTGTCTATTGCATGGTTGTTGTCTAGTTGCCAAGGCCTGTTTTCCCGGTACGGCCCTTTCAGTCCGATGAATTAACAAAAATAAGAAAAAGACAGGGTCCCAAGGTGCTTTAGCTCTAGTTTTGTACCCACTAATTATTCCAGGACTTGAAGGCCCAAACAATAACCATGGAGAACAGTTTGATTTTCCGTGGCGTTTTCATTTGTTCCATCTAGGATAGCTCACACAAAAAGAACTCCGTCAAAACGGGGATTGAGTTATAAGTATCAAAAGGGCAATAGGTGGATCGGTAGAAGACGATTATTAGGATTCTGTTACTTGGTTTACCACTACGCTATCTTCTGGAAATCATCAAACTTATTGCACCCTTGTGTAAACATTTTTCGATAGATCTGAACTAAGTTGTTAATTGAGAAATCATGGTTTGCAGCCAGTATAACGCTTTCCCTTCTCACTCTTTACCGACTGCTTTGTGCTCTGTACTCTTCGATCTGCATGCTCCTCAAAAATCTCTATGGCTGAAGAATCTGGTTTTTTGATTCACAGAAAAGCGTTATTTCATTTTTAGTTGTATTCTTAAGAAATGTTCATATATTATTCGTCTCGTTGGCCAAACCCACCAAGCATTTATTGAATCTTTACAGAACTGATGGAAGAAATTCTGTCGTATAAACCTGGTCTCAAACAAATCGTTGGTCAGGACTTAAGCTTTAGTACCGTGACAAGAAGCCATTAATCTATAAAAACGAAACTAAGCTTCAAGCCCCAAATACTAGATGCGCTCCTCCAACACAAGAGATGCGCCAACGTTAATCTAATAGACAGCCTCTTTTGAACGATAAACCCGTAAACCGAGAGTCAATTTATCTCTTAAGAGGAGCATCCACTGGAATTCCGGATCCAGATCGCTTTGAGCAATACATTGTACATACACGAGATCACCGCATATCTCCAGCAGTTCTCCGGAAGTAGACTGTTTACTTGAAAAAGACCTTTATACTAGTCTTACGTAGTGCAACAATAAGACCGGTAGCCGCTTTAAACATTGTTTCAAACTTAACCGATTTATAATCTGCATATTTCGGAGCAGTAGCACTTCTCTATTCTAGCCAAGGAAGCACAGAAAATTATGCAGTAATCGAAAGACGTCCCAGGGTTGCTTGTAAAAGAAGCGCTGAATCACATCAAGAATGCTCCAGACGGGGGCACAGACTCCGTTTTTTGACTTCTGGTATTTGGGGGACAATAATCATGAGACGAATTCTACATTTAGTTGCTAATACAAAGGTACCACGCAAATTGATTTTCGCCCTTGACGGAGAACGACCCAAGCTCTTGTGGACACACCTGAGTTTATCCTCGGCGTAAAATGTTTTACCCATTTCAACATCTTTGTCACTCAAATTATGTCTCTTTTTGTACGTTCACATATGAGACTGATGGCGTATGCGTGAACGAGAGTATTTGTCCAGTATAAAGCTGATCACACCCTACAGTTAGTCTTCTCAAGGTCCTGATTGGAAGTTTATCATCATCCTCTGAACCAAAGCTCTTTAGGTGTCATGTGCCCTCCATTTACAATTACGGATGGAGTATGGTCGCCTCACCGCACTCTGATATACCGTCGCGGAAGCGACTATAATAGGATGGGTGCAACGGACGCAACCCCTTTTGTAATTGGACCATGTGAGATTAGCTTGAAATGGGGTATACAGCCTATCGGGTTATGTTTAGGGACAGAGTTTGGTATAAACTAATCATAACTAGACGTAATTCTCGCGGATATTTAAGGCATGAGCTAAGAACAAAGTTCTTTATTCATGACCATGGCCGTACTCCTTTACACTAAAGTAGCGGCCTATTTCGCACGGTGACTGATTTGAGGGACACGATGCCAGCTGAAAAAGCACAAAATACTACCGACAAAATGCTCAGGTGACTACTTGAAGTATTCTTGAAGAAGTTGTGGCAAGAGACGAAAGGAAACCCAGTTGTCCATTTGGGGCAGAACAAAGTTTTATTCTTTCAAACGAGTTTCCAGGTCGTGAATAGGGGAACGGCCACTCAAGCGTATAACCGTGAATAAGGTGGACTCACTGAATGAGCAGTTGTGGACAGTCAGTGGCAGTGATGGAGGACGTGGAAGGACTTCAGTTTGGCCAACGTCCTCTAGTCTAAAAAGCAACAAATCTGCTGGCAGCACCCTGACATGGTCCGAAACTAAATAAGGCCATGGATCGTTGTTGTATTCCACTCATCCGGCAACTTTTCCAGATGAGGTTTACGAACCGTGCAATTAACCACCGGATTATCTGGACCAACAGTGTTGTCTTTCAGGATGCGCAAGGGCTAGAGGCGCATCCTACAACATAAATGCCCACTCTGGACTGGGTGCATGAGTAACACAACGGCTCACAACTCAGAAAACCACGGGAGACTTCAGTGATAGATATATGGACCGTTGTACTCTGTTAAACCTTCAAGCCACAGTTTTTGCAATCGTCATTTTTGCGTTAGCACCACGCTCGATTTCAAGCCGGTGGGAAAACAATAGTATAAAACATGTTGCTGATATGGGGGTCACGAGCCTCACACTGGAAGGTGTTCAGCGCCTCCTGGCCCAAGTAATACGCCAATAAGGGGCCCTTATGGGACATTTATGGGAAATCTGTAGGAAAGCTGTGGATTTTACCATTACGACATTTGGACATCGATACGGGGGCCCACGTATAACCCATATGTGCATGCTGACACTTTAGAAGAAAGGAAGGAAAACTGGTACCCTCTTCACGACTTCCAAATGAAACTTTTCCCAGCTTCAGTTAAACAAACGTATGCTAACCTCCCCATCTTGTTGTTCTGAATTACTAATTAGCCAATTGTGCTCGAAAAGAACACTATTATTTGTGAAAAATACACGTATCTTATGCAAACTTACGAAATACGCTCGCTAACAAATACGGTGTATTTACCTCTGTTCGTTCAGTTGGTTGACGGTGTATTTTCGTCCTGTGCTCGCTGTTGGTATCTGCGGAGGGAATTGGAAACTACCCACATATATATGTATACGCACTATATGTAGGTAAATTGAAATTGATGAAGACCAGTGTCAAATGGATAGTGGACAGTAAAACAGAGCTGGTAGCTCTCATGAGTTTTCGATTTTTAAATGCGTAGTATGAAACACAGATTGAACGCGTAAGGATTTCTACTGTGATTTACGTTATGGTCGAAAACTAATAGCCATAATGAACAGTAAGTAAGTCACAAGTCCCTTAAAAACAGTACCATAAGTACCTGTACAAACGACGACCCTCACCAAAGTTGCCCACACTTCCCCAAAGCAGCTTTGGGCAATGTGCTGCTTCGGTACAGAAGAATAACACTTTATCCAATCTGATAAATAAATCTGTGATCATGAACTTAAGATGCGACTGGAAACCACCTTAAGACGCGTAAGCATCAGGCTTTTATGTGGTTGCTCTTCTATTAAAAATGACTTTCAGCAGATTTAATTGGTTCCTGATTCGTAAAATGGGCATGCTGACTACAAGCATTTCACCACCGACAAAACTGACATAATAAGTGGTCAGGTAATGGTCGATGGACATGTCTGATGGCCATCAAAATAAGCGTCAAATAATGCTGACGTTTAAAATTAGTGGTTTGAAATAGTTTTTGTTATCGTTATATGGAAAACTACACAATGAGCAACTAGACGGTAATGGGCAATACCGGGTACTTTTATAGGTTTTTCTGTATCTCGTGGGATTACAAATCAAAGCATAAAGCTGCGTTGGTTCATCACAAAGAAGAACCGAAAACATCTCCAGATGGCTGGTAAAGCTGATAACGCGGCCATGTATGCATTAATCAAATTTGAACCTTCCAACAGATGTTGAAGCACTGCCATACCTTTCAGAGACCAACAATTACTGTATTACTAGATATTGGCGGAACCTTTGACTCCGTCTACAGGACTACACTGTGGCGCTGTTTATTGAGAAATGGAGTGCCTGAGAAGCACGTGCCCGTGCTCGAATAGTCTTATCGTCACACCTCAGGTGGGGGTTAGGGCCAACTCTCAGATTTCGACAACCTATGCCGTCTCCAGTTGGGCGCATCAACGTTACCCCATTTTTTTCTCCAACATTTCCATAGAATATATTTACGGAATGCTTTGTCTAACGCTGAAGTTGAACTCCTTCCAGGGAATAAAGTTTTCGAATTAAAATGCACTTATGGCATCTCTTTGTTGAATGACAATGCCCAGACAGTGCAGCACACTTTGAACCGCCTGGTAACTGAGGTGTCCGAACGTGATGTGCACATTGCCCCTTCCAAGTACAAAGAACTTTGCACGACTGGCGGGAACCCATGTCTGCACTCACCCCTAGTGACGATCAGTTGGGGGTTGCAGATGACTTTAATTATCACGGTAAATAGATTACAGCTGAAGGTGGTGCTAGGAAGATCACGACACCAGTAACTAGAATCTTTAACAGATTTTGCTGGCGAGTTAGATTTATGTCTCTACCGTGTCACCTGGCTCTCTCTCCCACCGAGGTTCTTAAAGTTTTGCTCAATGATTGTGAGCGTTGGCCAGTCCGCATTGTGTATGCTCGGTATCTTTCTGAGTTCGGCAACTGATGTCTCGGAAACATTGCCGGCTTCTATCGGGAACATTGGGTGAGTAGTGGCGAGGTGCTTTGCCGTATGCTGGGCACAAATAACCAAGCAATGACTAAGTGATACCCAACAGCAACCCCAAAAGGGATCTCGCTGGGTAAAGCTAGGACATCGTTGAACAATGTCATTATAAATGTTGGGCCATACTGTTGGAGTCAAACTGGGAATGCGTTAGGCCCCAACCAAGGTGTGAGAAAATCACGAGGAAGGGGGGTCCCCTCTTCGTCATTCAGTCATTGTTACGCGTTTTTAAAATTTCCCCCTAATACACCTTTTTGGAGTTAACCAGCAATTAAATAAAACCTAAAACGGGGTCAGAAAGTTTTGAAAATAATTGTAATGAACAAGATATTCTGCAAATATGCACAAATTCATGATGCTGTTGCAGCAGGATTCCGACTCTTCTTGCGACGTCCATTCCTTTCACGTTCTGTGGTTACCCATCATCTAATATAAAAATATAACAAGTTGGAAATAAAAGTGGAATTTATGAAATAGTTGGGTAACATATGAACTTCAGGTGCGGACATCGAAAAGTTCCGTTGTCAAGTATTCTCAATGAAAAGGAAGAATGTCTGACTATAGAATGTGTACAAGCAATACCCGCATTGGTGAAGGTAGAAAAAACAATATAAAAGCAAAACTTTTTGGAAGACAAAGTGAATGCTTTTCTCTTGTCAGCCCATAAAAATAAAACTCGGACAGCGAACTACTTATAACACTCAACAGTAGCCTGAGAAACACGTCAAAAATTAATTTGTGTTATATTGTCAGCCACTTTGGAAATGCCCTAAATGACGTTGATTACGTCAGACTTAAAAATATTTTAAACAGAAAAACGAGCATGCAGTTCATGAGGGTAACGTAACTAGTGATGATCAAGCGGTTATCATCGTGGATTTTGGACAATAACGGCCCGGGTGGTGGTTCAATTCCCGCCATCGCCGGTCACCTTCCCCACTTGGTAACCTTTCACGGGCCGCGGCCCCCCTCCTGAATTGTTTAACGTTGTTGTGGAATGAAGAAAAAGGGAGGTAAAATGAGTGTATATCATGAATCCTTGTCTTGAACAGTATAGATCCCTCTGTGTTCACAATGCTTGACATCACTGGGTGGAACAAACAGCATCCTGGGTTTTGTAAAAGACCATGAGTGGCGGCTAGGAACCTGTATTTACGAGCGATTTTTCGGTGAGCAATTTCCAACGAACAGCAGCCTAAGATGAGTGAACACTCCGTATACTATCTCCATCTCACCAAATTGTGGGATCTGAAAGTGTCCTAGGGTCACGCGGTAGGCCTGGCAAATCGTGACTTTCTTTCTCTCTTGACATGGACGTTATAAAAAACCTGACAGAAACTGCAAAGAAAAATTCAGAATGATGTTTGAGCATTAGTTTCTTCCATGTTGCACCCCTTGATTCAATTAAAATATTTGAGTTAGAATCCGCAAGTACGCTAACCTGGGTGGATGGTCGGTTTCGATGTATTAGCAATGTGTACATACCCGCTTAGTAAATCCGCATTCCAACATTCTTCTGCCATCTGTAACTCTTGCGGTAATGCGGCAACATCCTTGACACCAGATGCTACGGTATCTGTTAGAAACTAAGGTGAACGAATTACTTACTTTCGGTTTCTGTTACTTTACCTGTAGATAGTAATTTGGAACACGGACGCCAGTGATCATACTGCGCTGTCCAGCCACAAACGGTGCATTTCTTCGTACCGAAGACCTTCTTCCGTCCCCAATATCTCTTCCATTGTGTTTCTTAGGGTATAACGGACTACACATAGTAAGTTCCGGAATGGGAAGAAAAGTGACAACGCAGTCAGCAAGACAGTCAAAAAAAGGCAAGAGATGTTCTTGTTTGAAACACCGCAGGGGAATCTTCGGAGCCATTTTGAAATACATAAAACGCAACAGCATATATTCCTTACCATGGAGTTTTGGTGTATCATCACTTTTGTTCACCTTAGGCTGTTAGTTTATTACCTTTTATTAGTTTCTGTTTGAGAAATGAACATGACCTGTAAATACCTTCAAAAACAGTGGCATCCTTGCTAGGGCAAACTGGTTCAGAACGAAAATTCATCGAAAACCTATCTCACTGCGTTCTCGGTGAAATGTGATCAGCCTGTTCATTAAATACCCACTATCCAACGAAATTCCCCAAACCAGACCATACGGTTTGCGTACTTTACGGTATTAAATACACTTACAGAATGCTATTTTACAGCGAGGTAAAAATGTACTTGCCATTTTTTAGACCCTAATTAAATAACTGGAAAAATCCTCCAACTTATGCTACATCATAAAAAAAGCCGACAAATGGTCTCCTAAAGGACTCTTTCGGGCCAAAGTGCTCTCTTTGGTGCTGACCGGGCTGATAAGCCGCAACGTATATCAATAAAATAAAATAGTATTTCCGAGTCTTAAACTTTTTGAATCTAAAGACATGAAAAAGTAATGATATGAAACTGCATAGTTGTGGTCACTTATGGGACTGTTGTGGTACAAAAAATGTTTCTGTGTTAACTGAGCAACGTTAAACAATGAGTCATACTTAGTAGAAAATCCATTTTAAATAAAGCCTCTTCAGAACAGCTAGTCCCCCACTATATGATACGCATACAAAAAAAGATTTCTCATATGATACACAAGTTTTATCTGGAGCTTAAAACATGACATTAAATGAAAATGAAAAGTGCGAAACTGTATGTGTTACGTCTACACGACGTAAACCAAATTTTACTATGGAACAACCAAAAATAGCAACCTACTGGCGAAGAGTTAAGTAATCCAATGTGACACCGCCTGGGCACGAAGGTGTTCAGTATCACAAAAAGTGCAACTTTTGCAACGCGGTTTTATATCAATCTATGTCTCGACACCTAAATTATTATGCTCATCAAAAAATTTATTGAGCAGTTGTAAACAGTTTCATTGCAGAAGTGACCGGTAATTTCGTTCCTTCGTTCTCCTAACGTTCGCCTAACAGCTTCGGGAATTGTGCTGCCTGAGTAGCTCTCGACTGCCTTCGGTGACTCGGATGTGTTTCGTGTTTGCCTAACCACTGTTTACCTTTCCCTGTTCCATTCGCACGTGTTGAGCAAGGCTAGAATTGATGCGGGGGTCAAGCGGTGCCTTCTCGGAGCGGTATGAAGCCGGTAGCGTCTGCACTGGTTTCGGTTTTTGCCTACAGCCTTCCTGGCTTGAGCCCAAGGGATGAGGATTGCGGCTTAGAATGGAAGTCATTGGCGCGAATGCTGTACGGTCTGTCTGCTGAACTGTCGTATATTATAAATGCAGAACTGTCACACAGACACATCAAATTAAAAAATCTTCGAAAATTGCACGGTGAAAAGCCGAAAAACCATAAAATAAATCTTTTTACCAACTACTTCTCGAATTCTGTTCCAATTTCCCTCAAGTTTGTAGCTGTTATTGGTGTGTTAGCAGTATGATGGAGTTTAAGATGTTGTAAAGGTGTGTGTAACGTGATACCAATCGTCATATAATATCCAAGCTGATATCGCCTGAAGCCAGCATTGATGTGTTGTTCACATACTTAATCCCTACTAAAAAACAACCAAGTAACTCTTATAGCACCGGAATCTCGAGTCTGTTTTACAGTCACGTTTATTAAAGTAGCAAGCACACTTATATTTAATATTTTTTGCAGGTTATGTCAGTTCTAAACGAAGAACAAGTGGTTGAATTCCTAAAACGTAACCCACAATTTGTTGGGCGTTATATAAAGGAGAACTGTGAGAAAGAGCTACTACTTCATTTGCCAGTTGAAAATGACAATGTGGCGAGTCCCAATGAACAGACGAGTGAGTTAGACAACGAGCTTCGTAAGTTCATGACCAGTTAGAAGTAGTTTACAAAAGTTAGGTCACGTATGTTCATATGAACACATTATTGGGGTTATTAGGTTAAAATCACGAAGACAGAGAAGGAACCGGAATGTTATTAAACCGCTGACCGCAACACCTAACCACATTACTCCAAGTCTCCAACCATCTGGTAGGCAGGTCGCGTGGACCCAAACCATGGAGTCTAGCAAATCTCACTTGGCCAAATCCGTTGGTATAGGTTTTCATAATTTTTCCACCTACTTTCAAACCACTACCTGCCCCGGAGAACAGCGTACAAGGTGAAAGTTTAGCAGTGATCACGCTTAACACTTCCCAAACATCTTAACCTGTTTCGATTCAGTACTTGTTCCAGTGACTGACCACTGGTTCCCAACACCCTTGTTCTAACCTCAGCATTGATGAGGCGACAATCATCGCATACAAAACGACAGCTATTAGAATCACTGATCCAGTTTTGTGCTAGAAGTTCAAAATTATGCAGCCGTCGATATGCAAATGTCGGTATAGAGCAGACATCTCTTTGCCTTAGTTGTTTTACGGAACATTCCACTTAACGATCAATCCTGTTCTGATATCCAAGTCTCTTTCTTCCGACGTTCCTGTCAGCGAAGCAAATGTTGCCTAATTTTTAAATTCTGACCACTTTGTTATCACGTCAATAGTTATGGCGCGCTCACATGTGCACATCGTCATGTAAACTGCCTAGATATATCTGAGATCAATAATCACCGTGTTCAATTATTTGAAGTAAGATACCCAGAAGGTATGTCTGACGCATATACGGTGGATATTTTAGGACTTAGGTGATATTCTTTGAAATTATGAATTACTATCCTGCCCAATGCAACTGGTAATCAGATTACGTACAGGTTATACCACGTATCGTAGTTTTTCTGAAATTTGCTCAAGGATGTTCATTAATATGGAATGCAAATGCAGCGAAAAGGATCAGAGTGATAAGCTTAGTCATCCACGAATGCCACAGTCTGACATGCAAATTTACCGAACTTACTGATTTATTTTCACTAACCTGTCACTGTAACTCAATCTATCCAACTTAACAGCTCGAAACTCCCAGAGGTCAATTAACATCACTCGAGTTCGAATAAAGCCGCCTCCTCACGCATGGATACCGTTGACCATGCCAGGTGTAGTCGTCGTTGGTCATAAACAAACATCAACGGAAAACGGGTCAATGGCTTCTACTCTGTCTACACAAAGTGAACCACCACGACGGCGAGCTGAGTCTTGCCAGAAAGGCAAACCTAGGCGTTCCAAATTCAGTATACGCACTGGTTCGAGTGGTCGATCAGTTTTTCAAGATAACAACAAAAAGCCTGTAGCTGAGGGAGATATGAAAGAGTCGGATTCAACGAATCCACCAAATATTACCATCGATTCCAAGCTCAATCCACCCCAAGATAAACAGTTTGAGAATAATTCGGTTGTCCAAACGCTCGAAATAGTTGTTCCATCCAAGGAGCGTTATTCACCTCAGTCTAATCATAACATCGGTGCAAATGGAAGAGGGTCTGTCTCCAGCTACGACGAAATCAAAACAAAGTATCTTCCGCTGAGACCATCAACCTTTCTGTCTTCCCAGTTGTTATTAGCAGCAAAAAAAGGTGATATAAGTCGGGAGATGATATTCTCGGACATGACTGCCTCTGTGTGCGAACGTAGGTTTGTTATTTTATTCTGTTCCGTCTTACTATTTTCTGTTTTGTTCGTTTTGATGTGATTGGGCATTGGGAACCATGAAATGGACTGTAACTACTTGAAATGAACACTGAACTAACGCACAAAGTTTCACGCCATGGATTAAAGATCATCACAGTAGAAGTATAATAAATGATGTGTCATAGTCTTTTTTGTGGACCGCCCCACTTTATATTTGCTGCTGTAGTATATACTGACATTACATTCTCCGGGTATTATATATGGTTTAAATCAGAAGTTGATGTGTTGATGGATCGAAACTAGAGCGTGGATATCAACAAGGCATCAGTCAATCAACCAACCAATCAATCAATCAATCAATCAATCAATCAATCAATCAATCAATCAATCAATCAATCAATCAATCAATCAATCAATCAATCAATCAATCAATCAATCAATCAATCAATCAATCGATCCATCAATCAATCAGTCAATCAATCAATCAATCAACCAATCAATCAATCAAACAAACAACCAACCAACCAATCCTTTAATCAATCGAATCAATCAGTCAGTCAGTCAGTCAATCAACCGGTGAACCGATCAACCAATCAATCAACAAATCAATCAATCTTCACATCTGTAAAAATATTTTGAAACTACAACCTGTCAGGAATGGACGATAGAATATGGAACTTCCGTAGAATAACTTCTATGTTGTACTAAAACGCGTTCTGAACTGTCTTTTTGGACATATGGGGAATATTTCCACCATCAGTTATGCAACTGAACCATTTGAAAACGAATTTGACCCCACGATTCTTATAAGTATGCAGAATCTCCGTGATTCTAGAAATTTTCCATTATCACTCCATTTATTTGTGTTCTCTTAGACAAAGAATATATCGAAATTTAAAAAATACCCGAAAGACATTCATAGTTTGGATTGATTAAATGTGTTTTTCTATACCACGAGGTACCGTATCAAGCTCACCAAATTGTAGTGTGTATCACAGACTGGCGGATGGTCATATATTATGATAATTTTATACCATTTACTTTACATTCCTATTGCAGCATGGTATAATATAATGGCCGTCGATTTATTTTACTCTCTTTGCAAGCTTTTCTAATGTATTCGGTTTTGCCGTAAAAATAATTTGCAATTGAGTAGTAGGAGATTAGATTTGTATATAATATGATTCATCATGCAGCTTGAACGCTCAACTCACCATTGAAAACCATGGAAGCACTGTACAGCTGTTTCATCCTTGTTGGGAATCATCAGCAGTGCACATCCACCGAGCCCCCACGGGGACTCGAACCCGGGGTGAACGATTGTGAATCGAACACCTTAACCACAAGGCTATCCGGGCTGGCTCTCAACGGTTTGTTGAACATCTACACTACATGATATAGCACCCTTCCGTCACTGGCTTCGAACGGTAACAACCCGCCTCCCACACAGCGATCGACTCCTATGATGGATGACTTCTCTGTAGGGGCCTAAGTACAACGAAGGCATTCCGTTATGAACAACCTACAGAGCTTGGTTACTATTTGCAATTGAGTAGTAGGAGATTAGATTTGTATATAATATGATTCATCATGCAGCTTGAACGCTCAACTCACCATTGAAAACCATGGAAGCACTGTACAGCTGTTTCATCCTTGTTGGGAATCATCAGCAGTGCACATCCACCGAGCCCCCACGGGGACTCGAACCCACTGCTGATGATTCCCAACAAGGATGAAACAGCTGTACAGTGCTTCCATGGTTTTCAATGGTGAGTTGAGCGTTCAAGCTGCATGATGAATCATATTATATACAAATCTAATCTCCTACTACTCAATTGCAAATAGTAACCAAGCTCTGTAGGTTGTTCATAACGGAATGCCTTCGTTGTACTTAGGCCCCTACAGAGAAGTCATCCATCATAGGAGTCGATCGCTGTGTGGGAGGCGGGTTGTTACCGTTCGAAGCCAGTGACGGAAGGGTGCTATATCATGTAGTGTAGATGTTCAACAAACCGTTGAGAGCCAGCCCGGATAGCCTTGTGGTTAAGGTGTTCGATTCACAATCGTTCACCCCGGGTTCGAGTCCCCGTGGTGGCTCGGTGGATGTGCACTGCTGATGATTCCCAACAAGGATGAAACAGCTGTACAGTGCTTCCATGGTTTTCAATGGTGAGTTGAGCGTTCAAGCTGCATGATGAACCATATTATATACAAATCTAATCTCCTACTACTCAATTGCAAATAGTAACCAAGCTCTGTAGGTTGTTCATAACGGAATGCCTTCGTTGTACTTAGGCCCCTACAGAGAAGTCATCCATCATAGGAGTCGATCGCTGTGTGGGAGGCGGGTTGTTACCGTTCGAAGCCAGTGACGGAAGGGTGCTATATCATGTAGTGTAGATGTTCAACAAACCGTTGAGAGCCAGCCCGGATAGCCTTGTGGTTAAGGTGTTCGATTCACAATCGTTCACCCCGGGTTCGAGTCCCCGTGGGGGCTCGGTGGATGTGCACTGCTGATGATTCCCAACAAGGATGAAACAGCTGTACAGTGCTTCCATGGTTTTCAATGGTGAGTTGAGCGTTCAAGCTGCATGATGAATCGTAAATATAATTGTTTGCATAAATTTCATCAACCACAATATCCACTTGTTGGTCGAAGGCCATTATTATGACCTACTTCCGCATTTTAATGCTATCTTCATGCATCTTATTGGTATATTTTTATCACTACGATTTGTCTCCGGTTACAGATCAGACTCTGGTCTCCTAATTGACTGCGTTCCAGAAAACTTGGTCTCGATCGAATTAGTCAGCCAGAAGACCAGGTCACAGGGTCTGAAACAGAAAAGAACCTCGAATTGGTGCTTGTAACCAATTCATCACCGTCATAATGACCAGTTTCTCCTAATCATAGAAACAAGAGGAATCCCCCGGAAATAAATTTTCCTCATTCTGATAAATATGAAAATGACTTAGACTCTTCAGTCAGTACACCTGTAACCCCAAAGGGCAAATGTTGCAGCTCAGTAACTCAAGTGCTGCATCCCGGCTTCTGCACTATTCATAGTACAGAAATAAATGGTTTTGAGTTTTTATGACCATTTCAGTTGAATCATCGATCAAGCTTTTAATTCAAAACTTCGTAATACCAACGAAATCTAGCTTGCTGTGAACTGCACGGCACTTAAAATATCATCATATTCACTACGGTCAGTAACCTTGGGAAATTCAATGGCACAAAGCTACGAAGGTTTGTGTATCAGCCGTCCCACCTTTTCTTTCTGTAGACTCGTCGTTCGATGGATCCATTTTCCCGTCTGTCGATCAACACATTGAAGAAAGCTAGCCCAGTTTTGTGCTCAAAAAAGTGACTAGTTCAGGCACTTCAATTGCCGTGGCTAAAGACGAAGCATCCGAAACGAGAAACGACGCCTGACAACTCACTATCAGTGGTCAATTCAGCATCACCACACACTAAATGAAATACTCAACGAAATGACCTTCAACTCAGCCAACAGCTAATCTTATCTCAGTTGTTTTAAATATTTGTCTTGGTCGTATCTCTGGTTGTTGGTTGCCATGATGTTCTAATGGCTGAGCTTGGCGTTTAGATCGTAAGCGGCTCATCACCAGTTGAGTTGACATCGTCAGGGCACCTCAACTAGTGATGAGCGGTTTACGATCTAAATGCCAAGCTCAGCGATCAGAACATCATGGCGGCTAATCTAATGGATAACTGCCACTTATATAATGCGTAAGAGAAAGATTAAGAATCATTGAACAAAATTGTTCTCCCTCCCGTGTTATTCGCCTATTCCTGATAGGGTCTTAAATATTACTATTTATCGGCACATTTATTAGGAATAAACACTACTGATCGGATAATTTTAACCTGGATCAACCTTATAGCACTGTGGTGAATACTCTAACACCTGAATAGCTTTTGTGAGTTTTCGCAGCTGGATGGATCCTCGATTTACACAAGACGGATGGAGTGTAATCGTATACTTTAATGACGTCTTGATTTTTTCCGATCGCGGCTGCCTGCAAGGTAGACTTTCAAACTGGGACTCGGAAGCATAGTTCCTCAAAATAAAGGTGGGCGAAATCTGTTGATGTCTGAAAGTCGGTGCTCTTCGAAAGTTTCTGCTACACGATAGGAAGTTTAATCAAAACTTCAGAGCTAGAATACACCCTGGATCAAGTGGATATGCAGTTTGAGTATTATACTGCGCGATCGATTCTGTGCGCTTTATTTTTGTCTTGGCTGGATGAAATACAAAAGATAAGCCTCGTCAGTTTGAAACTTGGCAGGAAGATATGAAGACGCCAGATTAAAGGTTTCCTTGGCGGGGTCCGTGATATTCACCACTAGGACGTTCAAGTTTTATAAGTGACGCATTTAAAGTTGGAATCAGTCACTGACGGGAAACAACATATAGAGTCAAGCTAATTAGCCGCTCTGAACGGTTTTCTTCTGGCTGCTTGATCCGATTTGGTCTTCTTGTCTCTATGCGGGTATCAGTCTGATACAATACAAAGCCAGTGATGAAGAAGAGTTTTGTCACTCGGTAATATACCGAAATTAACCTTTGTGAGTCAGACTGGACAGCGTAGTAATAACGTGTATAATTCACAAAAATACAACGCGCGTTGGATTCGAATTTGAGATTTGGTGAATATGCACTTATCATGGTTCCCAACAATAACGTAGCATCTACACAGTGCTTGCATTGTTTTCAGGTGTTGAGTACTGATACAGCTTCATGAGCTATTTCGTAAGAGATGGAGCCCTACTACTGATAAAAATGAACAGCTAATTATTATATTATTCTGCTGAATTACAAAAAAGGTTGCCGAAGCGGCCATTTTCTTAAATGTCGTTTATCTTTTTCATAAGCTTTGCTCTCATCAGATTGAGATGCCCAAGGGAGATGTTGGGTTTACTTTGTTCAATGGCTCAAATGAGATAAGCCAGAGGTCAGTCACATTACGTTTGGTACGTCAGTCTTTATGATGATTTCATTACTCGGCGGGAATGAGATTGAACATGTAAAGTTCCCTTTTTGTCTTGCGTGCAGGTGTTCCAGTAGATGGATCCAACTTATACCTGGTCGACAATGATAACCATTGCCTGTACGTGCAACCACCTAATCAGCCTATGTAAGTTTTTAAATTTATTTGGCAGAAGGACATAAATGACTTGTCTTCATACCTAGTGTTTCTGATGAAAACATTCGAAATGCCAAAACCACACCACTTAAAAGTGATAAATTGCAAGCAAGATTTAGTTTACACAGACTTCCAGTCCCTATCTAAAACTTCAAGTTTGAAATTCTTTCATCTCTGTTATGGTGATAATGAATAAACGTATTATAGATAATGTCTGACAGTTATCAGTGGTTCCTCCGGATAACTCCAATAGACTCTGCTTCCGTCTATGCGGTTGCATGAATGCGTTTCTAGGTCTTATTAGATAGGCTCGGTCTGATTTACTGTCCACAAACAAAGATGAAAAGACTTTTAATTCCACAGCGGAACCGGAATCCTCATCTAGTTGAGGTTAGCAAGAGCAACTGCAACGTGTGGAATCCTGTAACGAAAAATGCGCTAATGAAGCAAACAATTTAGGAGGTTAAACGAAAAATACAGGAAAAATTGATGCATATTTGATGTGACTGCAACAGAAGCAATGCATAATAATGATGTGCAATTAAATCCTCATTGAAAATCACAAGTTTTGAACGGAGTCCACCATGAGAGAAATTTGCTGTCTGTTTGACGACTTGCTAACAGCCGAAGTTAGGAATTATTAAGCACTATACCATGCAGTGTTTTTGTGACAAACGCTGCTAAGAGTTTTCTCATATATAAACTATATATATATATATATATATATATATATATATATATATATATATATATATACATATATATATATATATAAATGGGTGGGCGAAATTCCCTCAGAAGCACACGGCCAGTTTCGCAGTTGTTGCCGCCCATTAGGTATGCATACCCGATGCTCCTCTGCCCACTCATCCTCTCACTTGTACACTACTTTTTAATATCGTCACTAGAGTTTAATATGAAGATCTATTAGTGTGAATGGACACTCTTCATTGAAGAGATCACAACCGAATCACAGCTGTGGTTTATGTTATTTATTTGTATCTGGGTCACAGCTAACCCAACAAAGAACGAGGCTGCAAGTGCAAGCACTCATACTGGTAAAAAGTAGTGATATGCAGAAGATTTTGTTTAAAATCCTGCGCACAAAAGAGTGACCAAGGGACATCATGAACAGTACTTGTAGATAAGTTATAGTGGGTCAGGCCTCTAGTCTGACCACCTTTTAATTGTTGGTGGGCAGTTATGACGTTCAGTTCCAAAGTAATAATACTTGTGAATGTGAGACCGTGTATTTACTTGAAATTTTTGATATCATATAAATAACAACACCTTGTCTGCTGGTGCTGTTTGAAGTCTGATTAATTTATCCACGAATCAGGTCCATTTTTCAATTCCCTCAGTGAAAATAGCGTATGTAAAAGAAGTACTGATGATAAACTTATTTTCTAGTTGCTTATCTTCTGATTGTTTATTTAACAGACTTAGTTCTCTGAATTCTCAAGAATGTTTCGAGCTGGGAACTTGTAAATCAATGGTTGCGTACGCCGCGCATATGCGACAGCCTGTGTTTAGTGATGAACTACCGAAGGTAAGCTATCAATCAAAACAGACCACGAAATCTACATACCAACTTTCAAAGAAGAGACTAGAACTGAGTCAGACGCACAATGCATGAGGGGCGCAGATTTTGTTACATTTAGGAAACTGTGCCGCATCACAGCTTAGGAAGACGTTGATACTTTGTCTCAGTATTTATGGCCGCATTTCAAAGAAATGTTTTATTTCAGTAGACGGATTTAGGTTCTCTCAGTTTATTTTATAGTCAAAATGGCGTATCCATTGAGACTTAAAGACCAACATTTTTTCCCAGACATTGTTATGTTAAACCGATTCGACAGGTGGTCTCAAACAGCAGTAGCCTACAAACATGAATTTGTGGACAGCTAAACGAAACTTGCGCAATGGAAAACTGAGACGTTCTATGAATGTGAGTATTTTCGCCGGAGTAGATCCGGCATCCGTTTCCGTAATCTTGAACCCCGGATTCAGATACGTGGGCTCCAGGTTGATCTCATCTAATAAACTGAAGCGAAACAGGTTTTTAGTCGATCATGGCACTTCACGTTTTTTAGTGAGAAAAGGACAATCATAATCAACTGAACACAGCTATGCGCAATCAAAAGAATGCATGATGATGGGTGTGGGGAACAAGCTGTCAGCACTATAATTTCATCACGCAAACTGATTTGTCTAGCCTAAAAGTACCCTGACCTCAAATAAAGCGTTGGTACATAATATACTTTCCTTTAGAAAAGTCTATTCGTGCTAAATTTTGGCTTAATGACAAACAGTCAGAAATTAGTTACTTGAAATCCGCTTTTACAAGAAGCCCATTGAAATTATCATAGCCAGATATGATATTCTGCAACATCGAAGCAGTAAGCGGTTTGCGGTACTGATAACAGATTTTCAAATCAGAAGTGAGAAGCTATATGAAAATCAACGTATGACTTTGGCAAGAGCCAATTGGAACCACGCAAATAACTCGTTGTACAAAGTAATAAGGCACGGAACATCCAGCATTTCTCGACTCCATTCGAACAAACGAAATTGTGTTAACGTGTCGCACGCCTCTTAGAACTTGACCAATGTATGTAATTGTCAGTGTATGGGATTCACGATATCATAAGTTCTTGAGGTCTCGATTGAGTCTCCGTAGATGTGCACAGCTTTTAGCGGCCATAGAAGATAAATGTCAGATCGCACTGTAGAGCTTATAAGTAGTTATCGTTTCTATATGTGATTATCCTAAGTGTGTTCAGATTTATTTACTATTCAAGTTGCTTTGACCAGCGGCCAGCAATGCTTCACCACAGTCATTTGTTGTGTAAAACATGGAGTATGAATTCATAGAAATCATTCAGTAATCTAGCCATATTTATATGTCTTCGAATAAACATAATCGTATAGTTCAAAGATAGAAGCTCTACGAAGCGCCCAACATTTCAAACTGAAAGAGACGATCATCATTCAGCGATAGAAATATGATACATGCAGGCGGAACGAGGTATTTCTCCTTTGTGTTTTGTATTTGCTAGAATTGTGGAAATTTTTTAATACTAACAGCTCGACAGTGGTGATCGTGGTTTCATTACCTCCTAACATTCTGACTGCAACATATGACTGATGAGTAGCAGCGGTTACTCCGCATACAGCTTATGAAACACTGTACACTTGGGTTTTCCCATCCTGCTTTACTTAGTCTAAAAACAACTAAAAAAGCCCCTATAGGGAACTCGTTCCAGCTGCAAGCGTACTATTAGGAAAACGACGCCAATGAGTGGCACGAACATCATCCATTTCAAACTAATTTCTATGAAACCAACTGAAATTTCCATCGGTCTGTCCTTATTGTTGCCAAAACTACCCAAAATATCTGCCTATAATTTTAGAAAGATGAATTGTATAAAACAATGAACGTTCTTGGAGGCGTCCACCGAGATTTCAGAAAGGTTTACAAATTTACCCTCCGTCTGGAACATCTTTCTTAGCCAAGGCATTCACTGTATTCTCCATGCAAATCGGTGTTGCCAGTTGTTAGTAACCGTCTTTTCAAAACTTCGAAAACGGTTGTTCTGACCATGACCGCCTCTTTATTAGATTCGTTTTGATGACACTCTTATACTGAACCGCAAGCACCAACCAAAGTGATTGTTAAAAAGAGCGGTTTATTTCCGGTAATTAGTCATGTGAGTCACTGAATAGCGCATACAAGTATAAGATCCTAACTTAGAATCTTTGACAGCCCACAATCCTACTGCGGCTGTCTGTTTTTATTACTCAAGTTCTCGGAATTGAGACTATCAGCGTAGTTGAAAAACATAGTAAACCCTCATGTTATGGGACCAATCTCTCCAACTCTGCTAGAGGACGAGAACGAAGATGGAATTAGGATCTCAGCAAGATGAGTATAATGTGATTTGTCAATCCTTTTCTGAGCGACTAGATACTTATCAGATGTCATCTGCGAAAAAGCCAGTTTGAACTGTAAAGTTATCAAATATTTTCCTTTTCTGGGATGACTCGAAAGGTATAAACTGGCGAAGAAATATTACTGACTTTCTGACAAATTTCACCCTGGACATATAATATCAAAACACGTTTGATTTTGCCGGCAGGCGTCAGAATTCATTCTACAAAAGAAACGAACCAGTAATTCGGAGCAATTCGGACCTTTGATGGAAAGATCAATAAGGTATTATTGCTTTTACTTATATCAGGCTCCTAAGTAATATGTTAATCTGCTGGATGTTGATCAGTCCATCAAAATGCACGAGAAAGAGCTATTACGCAAAACGGTCTGATGTCAATTTCTCGCTACGGCTATTTACACAAATGATGATGAGCGCAAAGGTACATAGAACGCTTTGGTAATTTGTATTTATGCGTAGACTCATTCTGTCTGTTGACCGGAAAAGAGAATGACCGGAGGAAATCACGAAACTGGGTAGAATGTGCTAATCACTATTAGAAAAAAATGTGTAAAAAAGGAAACGGCTTTGAGAATGGGACTGGTGAATAGATGGAATGTTTCTTGCAAGGAATTTGTGCACTGGGTGTTCTTTTCTTACGGATGTAGCAAAAAGGAACATTGTACAAGGTTTTGTTTTGGGCAAAATATCGACTTTCATAACTTAAAAAGAGAACACAGCAGAACAACGTTGTACAATTTGTATCTGGATAGATTTCGCTGTATCTCATTAGGTGCATACTACAGATAATGCAAAGCACTAGATCGATCGCACAGTTGCGTTCTCTGTGATCTTCTCTGCCACCAATTCACATCTACTGCAATTTGCTGAAGTGACTGCGGTCCAAAGATGGAAACCTAGTTTGTGCAAGCAAAAGGATCTATTCGTTACCCTGGCGTGGCCTTGGTAAAAACACGACGTTCTTGGACCTATCACCGGTAATGTTGTCTTACTACTGTAATGTTTATTACTATTGTATTATCTGTAGTATGCACCTGATGAGATACAGCGGAATCTATGTGGACACAAATTGTACAACGTTACTCTGCTGTGTTCTCTCTTCAAGTTCATATCGGGAGAAGGTTGTCTCAAATTTCATTAACCTAATCCCCATCGTTCCTGAATTATACATGGTTGCACACTACCAGCTAAACTGACTACTCATCTCTGAAGGAAAATCAAATCGCACGCCTGAATTTAGCTGTCGAGAAGCAGTTTTTTCATGTTATAAACTTTGTCTGATAATTGGATTATTTCATAAGGTTCCTTGCTTTCACACAGGACGTTCATTTTCAAGAGCCGACTACTGGACTTCCAACAAAAGTGAAGCACAAAATCGCTTATCCAATTCTCAATGCTGATGGTCGCCCAATAGGTATGTGTGACTTGAGCGTCCATGAATTGAGAAAGAAGTTAGTATTGTTAACTATTTTACTGTTATCGCGATCGAAATTTGATGTTCATGTTTATGGTTATGATGTGACGTGAACTTTTGAGTTTCATGATAAAGCAATGCAACTGGGTTGGACACTATCATCTTGGGAATATTCAATAAGTTAAATATTCTTCTGGAATTTACTCGGACATCAAAAATCTCATTTCGATCGCATTTTTACGAGTCATATCTGATTAGCTATAATTGAACTGCTCATGGTATCTATGCACCTGGAAAGGAATAGTAAACGTTTATGGGTTTATCAAGTAACATCCCGAGCAATCAGAAGTGCACTTCAATTTTCTCTGATCCTTGAGATCGTATACTTTTCGCGGATTGGAATACAATAGCAACGTCATTTATGTTGGAATAAGGAATAATCAAATATGAATTCAAATTACGTAAACAGCGAGGCAACTTTGACTTAGAAACGCAAAATACACCTCTCCTTCTGAAAAACTTCAGCAGAAGACATCAGCATCAAAAGACAAGATTGGTTTGTTTTTCACTTCCTCCTCATCAAAATGATTTTATACCTCACAGAGCTTGCCCGAAAGAAGGCAGTGTCTTTGTATCATTCATAGGACGAGTGTTACGTCTTCTATTTACATTTCGTACCCCATGCTTCTTTGTTATAGGAGTGATTGAACTGTACCGATCCGCAACACGAAGAGCATTCTCTGATTCTGAAAAACAGGTAGTGAATCATTGTTGCCGTTTTCGTATCACCGACTGATTTGTGTGCAGATCTGTGTAGTGGCCAGTGCTGTACTTCTTTATTTCACGGCTACGCTCTTGTTTACAAATAGTGTATTTCTCTTCCGTTTTTTTAAAATACCAAATGAGCACCAGTTATTGAATCATGTGCTACTGTTTTCCAATCCAAGGTACTGGCCACTACGACAATGACGTTGAATCATATGATGAAAAATGCCAAGTTTGAAAGTTCTTCAGAAAAACAAAAGTGATGAACTTGAACAACCGATCTTCTTTTGTTCGGGCTAGATATCAATCCGGAAGTTTTCTATAGGGCTGTGAAAAAAAACCGTTTGATAGACATCTTTCCTCGGACAATTTTGGAAAGAAAAGAAAAGTTGGGACAATGCATGGCTTATATCCACAACAGTTTTGGTGAACGGGGTGACAGTTATGCAGCCGAGCGGCTGAACATATCCCAAACTTGGTTGAATTTGCAATGACAATGAGTGTGGGGTCTAAACATGGTGACGATTTCAAGATCATAGGACTCCATCATCATCCACAGATGGTCACACTTTAATGGCGCAACACCAGGTTAACCGGGAGTCTGCCTTTTGAGTTGTCTACGCAACAGAAAGCAAGAGAAATTTAAGTTATACTGAAGAGACTACCATTCATCCGTAGAAAACCCTGTGTTAAGAATAATAACTGTTGGTCAATCTATCCATATCATGTTGACTAGGCTGTTTTTGTCTATTGTTCACATTTTCATAGATGCGATCCCTGGAATCTATCTAAATAATCAGTTCCTCAGCATGCACCAATTTGAGAAGTCATGAAGTTGTCCTGGACAAAAATCGTGGCTTGTAGCAATTTCGGCTTTTCTTTCCAAAGATACAAGTACAAGATTAGTGAGCAGTATAGAATAATCCCCATACACAAGTGAGAATAACTATCGGACTTCTTTAGTACACTGGCAGTCATCAATCACCGAAACCTTCTGACCTATTCGGCTCCAGAGTAGTTTCTCTCTGAGAGATGTCACTAGGAAATTTCAGAATGTTGTTTATTAGGCGAACATGAAAACTGAAAGCACCCCTGAACAAAGCCGTGAGGAGTTCAGCAAGAAAACGAAGGAGAAGAATAATCACCTTGTCTACAAAACTGGAAGAGTACGTTTAACTGAAGCTAAGAGTTAGCGCCCGAGAACAACGTGGTGCTTCAATGCGAATGCAGCAATACTAGCAGACATCCTTTCATACCAGTTTTAGATTTTCTATGTGTGCTCCAACAGGGGACATTTTCTTCATTTGAACTGAAAACCAAATTCATTTGGAATTAAGTTACTTAGCATTATGTTGTTACATTGAGAATTAGCACTTTTGCTTATGGCTCAAACAAACTAATGCTATATGACGATATAAAGCTCAAAAAATGCGGAAAGTAGTTCATAATTTTCATGTGCTTTCGGACACTTTTAAAAATCTTCTTCCACCTGTGCAGAGTTCATCATTTTGTTCTTTTCATTCCAGATTGTCTCGACGATTGTTCATTGGGCAGAGTTAGTTCACGAAAGTAACGGAGTGAGTACATTCATTCACCATCGATCTAGTATTCAAGCAAACTAACTGCTTCACCAATTTGTAGACTTTGAGCAAATCACGAATAAGAGCGTACTGCCGAATTCTGTCGCATTTTCACACAAACTACGGAAAAGTGATTAGTTATTATCATCACAGTCCTTTATCAAGTAGAGTTCACACTTATAAATCCCACATTACCAGCATGTATTCTGGAATGAATACGTCTCAGGAACGATTGGGGCTCACCAGATGTTAGCTACCTGCAACCTCAGCAAACCCTTCGAGTTTTAGGGGGTTATTTTATTCACCGATGATCAAATGGATTAGTAGGCATGAGACCACTCGATTTCAAACCTCTGAACTGGATGCCGTCCTCATGCACAAGCGTAAAAGGGACTTTGGCCAGAAAGACTACCATTCTAGGTGATGGCTTATAAGCCACTCGGAGGAAATTAAAGGCCTCCAGAGAACCTTTGTATTTCATACCAGCCGATAGCCGGTGATGTGATTCATGCGCCTCTCCTGAAACAAAACTGCTGAATAAAATAATTTAGAAGAAAACCTAACTTACTGGTAAGTCATAGCTGCCAAGTCACGGCGCTTTTCAAGAATTTATGCCGTGTTATTGGCAAGACTATTTTCTGAGAGAAATCGCTAGTATATGTCTGGACATCACAAATGATTATTCATGCTTATTTTGTGAAAGTATTATCCACTTCACTGACTGAATATCACGCTGTTTGGCACAAATTGACACAATGCTGTGTCAAATCGTGAAGCATTGCGAGATAAGTAGATCACTGCGAAGTGAATCACGTCGAAAGGATATACCTTTTATAGTACTGATACTGATTTATTCCATCTTCTCTAACAAAATAATCGGAAAGTTTCGATCCTTTGTGAAGAGCAAAGATAGGCCATGAAAACTTGTCAAAAGAATTGTTAACCAAGTGGTTGAAGTAACGGTTCGTGGATCTGTTATTCGTGAAAGACTTAACTTCCACCGGAAGTTGGGAACAAGAGCGATTTCGATTGTTACAGTTTTAAACAAGATGAGATGATATTCTTATTTAATATATTTTATCAGACAGCCTCAACGGTAAACTCATCATTGAATGCTATGACGGGACTGTACATGTGCTTTATCTTTGTCAGGAATCACCTACAATGTACATCAAACGAGCCTGGACCGTGACTCGAAACCGGGTGAATAGTTATGAGACGAGCACCTAACAACCACCCGGGGTTCAAGTCCCAGTCGAGGCTATGGGGATACTCACTGGTGACGAATCCTACTTAGAATAAAATAGTGATACAAAGTTTGAATTTTTTTGAGAAATAGCTAATCATACAGTTTCCCAGTGAAGCAAATTGTTGAAGTTTATTTTAAAACCCTGATTGCATCGATGAGCAGGAGGCACAATTTTAGTTTTAACCAGTACGGTCGAGGTATTTGCTGATGATGGTCTGTGCCAAGAAGATTGCAACAAGGATAAAATGCTTTCATGAGCTTTGATAGTGAGTGTGGTGTTACCACGTAATCCTTATCATTCCACTGCTGCTTTTGCTATTAATACTAATATATTCAGTACCACTAAAAAAATGAATAATTTCGGACATAGTGGGAAGTCAACTTTTAAAGCACAGATGCCACGGTTCCGAAAGATATTTGCAGATCGAAGTCACTTTTTCGTCCATGGAACTCCCCAATTCCCATACCAGGAACTATCGGCCTCAACGAAGGCGCGAAAAGTCAGCGATTTCATTCTCGAAATTATTCGGTACGTGCACTATGATTGTTCAGACTTGTGTCATCTGGTTTTCATCACCCAGCTATTTTTATTTTCTATTCATATCTCTACCCGGAGTTTGTGACAACTTGACCCGATCGATCTTCTCGACGTATGAAACTGTTCCTGAAGTTGTTTTGAAAATTTTCTTACGTAACTGTTTTAGAAACGTCTGTTTGTTTATAACGTTGAGTACAGAAAAACGTAGTTTGCTGACAGCTGTCTGACTGCCTTACTAGTGCTTCTCCAGTCCGTTTCGGCCTAAGCTCTGTGCACTAGCCAAGAGAAGGCTTTTTTCAGCTCCGATGATAGCCCGAACAGGTTACAGGACTTTCTAACCATGGCCTACGTACTGATCAAAGATGACAACACGTCCTCAGAGAGATGACGATCGGCTAGTGACCAATGTACCGTCTAGTGTCTTAATCTTCGAACCCTATTAAGTCTGAATTGCCGGGTTAAGTATTGCCAGCTTCATTACACAGTGGGTCACATGAAAAACATCGTTATGTTGTAAAGGAATACTTTTGCTTTTACTAGGGTTCTTTATTATTCAATGAACACCTCTCCAGCGGACAGAGGCTGTTGATTTGTGATCCATTATCCGATGGACTGTTGCTTACTCATGAACAAATGAGGTTAATATCTTTTGACCTTTTCCGCTTTCATTCGGCAAACCTTTCCAATAAGAGGTTTGAGCAATCGATTTCCGTTGCAACTTCTATCGAGCCAGCCCGCTAACGTGAATCAGAACACGACAATACAGCGCGTCAAATGAGAGTGCGTTTATGAGAATGAACAGAGTGGTATTTAAAGCAAAAAATGAACATTCCCGAAAATCTAGTGTCCAACGAGGTTTGTTTTGGTTGTAAAGTCAAGTAGTTTTAAAACATGCCTGATAGCGTGATCGAATGATCTCTAGCCCGATTCCGTCGAAGTGCTTACAATGTTCATTCAGCTGAATAGTAAAGCCTAATGCGATTTGAAGTCTTATTAAATATAGACAGATTGACCTGGCTTGACGCGCTCATAGGGATTAATAACTTGGTTTCGGGGAGGTTTCCTTGACTTCCTGACTTCAGCAACGTATTCCTGACCCGAAAGTTACCGATCCATTGCATAGGAAACCATTCCTCTACTACAAACTTGTAACAAAGTTACTGCGAACAGAAATTTATTCATACTGCCTTGTCGGCATTTCGTTTATCAATGGGGATTGACCATATAAACCTCATAACATTCATTCCTCGTTTTTCAGTGATTCATTATTGCTCCACTTTTGTTAAGCCAGTCTAAAGAGTGCTGAACCAAGAACGTTTGATTTGAGGAGACGGTGGGTTCAAACTGGACCATCTGCTTTAGATCCCAATAATGTTCCCCACTCTAAGATGAATCAGGAAACGGATTCAGGGTAGCCACCTTTTGCAGTGATAGCTTTCAAGTGAAGATGAATGACAGATGTCCATTCGCAGTGATAAAGCGAATTGCTCTTGCTTTATGATCAAGTGCACTTGATTGTACTAAGTGCGGCTTTTCTGATACCAAACTTTACAACGTCACCTATGCAAAGTGCAGGAAATACATGACCTTCAACCTACTTTTCACAGGAATCTGTTCAGCAAAGTTCGCAGTATGGATCAAGTTATCAAAGCGATCATGGTATGTTTATGCCACAGAATGTTGTTCTGTGGTATTTTGGCACCTTGTGAATCCACAGCTGCAATTTATGTTGTGCCTCACCATAGATTTGAGTGACTAAAATCGTATCGGTGAAATGTTCTACTAACATTTTATTTAGTAGGCAAAACACTATCGTAAATTACGGTAGCCTTCAAAGAGCGATCTTCGGTAGAGATCGATGATGTTTTCAACAGAGTGGAAATATCGTTGTGAGAACCACTTTATTTGATTCGATTTAAGTGGTTGTAAGCTGACCTTATCCACCGACAAAAACGGTTTTCATTTACAAATGATTAGTTAGTTTTGCATAGACGTTTTTCATGAGTACAAAGGTTTCGTCTAGATTCTCTGAGGAATCAAGATTTTGGGATTCATCCATTACGTGCACAAAACGGTGTACCCCGAGAAAAACGCTTGAAGTTGAGTACATCCACCACTCCGTGGCTAGTTAATAAAAAAGCCATTCCAGATTCCTTCAGCCACCAGTGATGAAAATGGCACAATAAACTAAAGAAGTCGGTCATTTTAGATTTTTTTCGGTCCTCAAACATGATGGAGCATGAAGCGCAAACAGGAACTTTAGAGATAGTAAAGTAGGTTGAAACCGAAAACACGGTGCCTGAAGCGAGTGTCATTCTCTAATTAATATTATTTTGATTTATTTCGACTCTCAGTAACTTGGAGTTTTTGGAAATTGAGTTCATCTTCTCAATTAAGATGCCCCCTAGTTATCCTGTGTTGCACTACGTACATTGTTTTTGCCTCCAAAGTTCAATGTGGCGGGAGTGCAAAGAATTATTTCTCCAACAGTGGAAATAAGTAATACATCCCATTCGAATCATTGTGCTTATGGAGCATTGGCTAAGACTGAACCACTAAACTGTACATGGTTTCACTCTTGCATGAACATTGAACAGAAAAATATACATTTCCACGGCTATAAGAAGTACGCCCTCAGGTAGCCTGACGCGTCGTCCTTCAGAAAAATGGTATTCCGGGAGGAAAGTATAAAAGGGAAGGTCGGAAACATTCGGCTTTAGACCACGATGAGTTCCACTTTGTTCACAGAGTGGTGGAAAATACTACGCGAACGAGGATGGACATTATTTATTGTAGCCCCTGTCAATCGGTTCCATGAGTATTTCGACCGCACAGTCATTGAAATGAACGTTCCTAAGAACTTATTATCGCAAGTCAGGTTTTTCAAGCTTTCTAAGTTTCAATAAAAGGCATATACAGATCAGAAGGAAAAAAACGAAATAAAGACGCAACCTAAATTCTTCAACGATAGAAAATTATTTCTTACTTCCACGTCACCAACTCCAGTCCGAGAATAAGTCTGCTTCTCGAATATCTGTGACGGCGGCTTTCAGTCGAAGACCGACTGAAGGTGTAGACGTTATAGGTTCGCTTTGGCTACATTGACCCGCATCTTTAGCCGACCTCCAAGGCGGCGCTTCCATTTTGGACAAAATGACGGTAGACGCTTCTCTTTGTGAATTCTGCTTCGGGTCGACAGAGGACATGGCTGAACCAATGGAGGTGGTACGTTTCGGGAAAGAGGATAGCATTTCTCTGTTAGAGCAGGTTTGTCGTACAGAGGAGTTTGAGACGCGATCATACCATTTTATTTTGACTATATATAAAAGGCACCAGTGGTCGAAGCTTTTTAGCCTTTTCGTATCCTCCACCCTCACTCGTACGTGTTCGATTTGATAAGACCGAACACAGAAAGCCCCACAAAACCAAAACCTAGTTGGTTTTTCAACGAGTACCCACACCTACATCTACTAGAATCAGTACGGTGGTCTTCAGCAAACGGAAGACGCTCATACGACTTTGACTTCAGAAACACGCATTATAAACGAATCAACTCTTGTACTCACCGAGCTTACAATAAGCTGGAAACGCGTTGTTTGGGGGCAAGACTAATTAGTATTCTTTAAATATGTTCAGATTATTTTTGCTTTTATCTGCTAGAAACTAAAAGAGCTCCATCGGGCTGGATCGGCTTTTTTCATTAACTGAAATAACCAGCTGTGATGAATTTCATTTTCACAGTTTCAAAAATTAGCCAGATTCAACTGTTTACTCATTTTCGACTCTGGAGCCGCAGGTAGATTTATCATTTCCACATTCGCAGCTACCAACAGATCACTGCAGAAAAAAGTTATACAAAAGCTATGTTCCAACCATGTGTTATGATAAACCCCCTCACGGTTCATAGATGGATGTGGGTCACGCTTTTAAAACTTGATCTCCTCCTCGTCTTTATTTTCGATTCATTACTGTATATCTTCAGCTTTGTTTTATTCATTTAACATGTGTTGTAAGGGCACGATCATGAATTATGTTCTCCACCTTGGTTGTTCTTCAAGTAGGAATTCCGCGGGAAAGAAAATGCATCCAGAGAATTTCATCAATGCCTGTTCTGGAAAGAACTGGGACTCAATAAATTTTACACCCCAAATTTATACGTCCCTTAGTAATTCCGCAATAGTAGTCCTCCGTTTTCAGTATTTTATGAGTCGAGCCTTCTTTCCTCGTTCAGAAGATTCATACCATTCAAAGCCACCATAGGAAAGAACTTCAGCTGTTTCAATAGATGTTACTTCCAAGACCTCGAACTCAAATTCCCTTTGGGATCTGAAGATACCTAGAGTAAAAACTCAGTAAAACTAAACACTTGTTTTCCAGGGTTCATTTTCGATTCTTTACCATATTTATTTTTGACGAAAGTACAGTCAGTAGGTTCACCGATCGGTTTGTCCTTCACTCGGTTAGTCATTCAATCGATTGGTTGATGTATGGGAAATGAGGGGGATCTGTTGAGTGTCATCATATGAACAGTTGGTGGCCCGTATCGACAAATCGGACGCGGGTGAAATCATTAGTCCTGGGTCACAGAAACTCAAGGGCATGCACTTCATTCCTTCATGAATATGGTTAAGGTTGGAGAACCCGTACACTGATCGCTTCAGCCACCGCTGGTGTTCGGCATCTAAAAGCAACGGCTCGAAAATGAATCATCAAAAACACATGTTCGCCTTTTTAGCGCTTTTTTCATCCGAGTCATGGTTCTGTGGAATGCTTTGGGAGATACTTAGAATGCTTGTCATAAATTAATAGTAAGAACGGAAGTAGTAAGCTGTAATATTATGGCAAAATGGCCTTGAGAAAGGTTATCCGCGATAACTAAAAGCTGGTGTATTACATCTACCAACAAGGTTGTGTTATTAACATCATAACTTTCACAATAATTGTTTTCACTTATGATGACAACCCTGCCAGCATCAGTCGAACGAGTGATAAAATGAAATTTTCATTTAGACTCTTTGGTTAGTTAGAAGCCTGATATACGTAGTTGAATTCTTGAATAAAGTTTTGCGCATTTCTTATCCTACGAGTGCATGCGGAATACAGTTGTGTGACACGAAATCTTGCATCCCTGAATGTAAACATGAGTTGGGTACTGGCATGAAATTTCATATTACGCAAGTTCACAGTTGTGCTTAAAAAACTAGTCCCACAGACACCCAGGACAACAAAAAATGTATATTTATGCGTATACATTTGCACACATCAGCCAAGGATCTAAACTACATTTGTGTTTGATGCAACCTCCGATTGACGCTTCTTTTACAGGAACACGCCAAGGAATTGGTTAAAGCTGAGCGTGTTACACTGTTCCTGGTGGATGCGAAAAAGAACGAGCTGTATTCCAGTATCCTAGATGTGGGGAATCTTAATGAGTCCAAATTTGTGGAAGACGAAAATGTCGAGATAAGGTAGGTTTTCCCGAACAAAAAGCTGTATCAACTCATGGGTATAAAATGATTATGTTCAAACGGTTGGTGAAAATGGGAGTACATGGCAGAACGGGATACCACAGTGACAGACTTATTGCTGATAATTTTTTGGCTACGAGTGATTTAAATAACCAGTCAGGGAACCTACAGTATGACTATTTCTTTGTCCCGGAGTTTTGCGTCAACACACTGAATAGATTAAACCCCGCAGTCACGGAGACGTACTGAAATACTAGGGTAGACCGGGAAACATTTAATTTACGTAATGTAGAATCACAGGATCCCCAATATTTTAGGCGGGTGACCGCGAGCCGGCACTCTGGGGGATTTTGGAAGTCCCACATCACTTAGTAAAACGCCACTTTACCACTCGACGGTTACGGAGAATTATTGAAAATCTCAATATGCCATCTGAACAATGTATTGTTGACACGATAATGGTTCAAGGTCATTCCATCTGATAAGAGTCTACCACAGTTTAATTTTACACACGGTTGTGCGATTTCAAAGTGTTCCGTGAGTTTCTTGCAAAATCAAAATCACGCACACACTCCATTGTACAGGAAACCAGTCTGGGTTCTGAATGAAATTATGACTCAGAAACTGCTCCTTGAAACAGACAAACCATAAAGGTGCGCTAGATGTGCAGTTTGAGTAAGATATGTTCCTCAAGGTAGAAACACATTCAGATTGGATTACACAATAAAAGAAAGTCAGTTTTCTGAAATTCATAAAAATGATTATAAACCACTAATGAATATCGCTTCAATGCACCTTAGGATTGCGTCTTCAGCCACGCGAACAATGAGAATCATAAGAAGTTTTGTCTATTTTAAATGCTTCGCCAAAATCGTGTGCTTATTTATCTATATCCAAGTTAATTCAAACTGAACTGACCGTCAGCTGACGCTGTGCATGCATACACATACACGGCAGCACGCGTGCACACACGAGCAGTGTTTGTACTGGCCGGTTATTTGGCAAGTCGCAATCGTTCACTTTTGTATCGATTTTCCTTTATCGGTCTACTTTGTGAGACGTTTATGTTCATCCACTAAATGACCCACTCAGTAATCGGTTGTTCTGTGTTCCTCAATGGTTGGGCCATAAACTTTAAACGAAAATGAAGCAATACAGAGACAAATGTGCTACGTGATCGTTCCTGTCCTGTTTTTACGGATACTGTTCAGCATACAACCCAAACAATTGTTTACGTCTAATCCACTTCTCCTCATTTTACCATTTTGGCCTACTGATGTCCTCCAGCAACACAAAATCAATCAATGAAAGCCCTACCAATCATCTTAATTTCCTATAAATTTGTATTATCTTGGCCCCATGAACCTTCCAGGATTCCTGCGTAAACAGTGGGCTCAATCAGGTATTTACAGCAATTTTAACCTCGAAAACATTTCTAGCCATCGGTTCGTCGTAATACCTTGGGCATGCTTAAAAAAGCAGTCACTTTTAGGGGTACAAATTCGTATGGGAGCCTAATTGAACGCGCTTGCCAAACTCACTGATATATATCAAAATGAGCCGTGCTAATTCGTAAGAAAATAGCAACCGGTACATTCTAGATTAAGTAATCTAGAAACAGTCGTAACCAGAAATAAATTTACTCCCGCCCGAAGACTGAAAGCCGTTCTTGGTATGTACTGACATTTTCATCGATCAGAAAATGTTTCGACACCAGCGTGTTACTCCATCTCTTATTGGTTCTCTTGATAATTTTTTCTGCGTTTTCGAAAGCAGTTCACGTTGAGCAGCTAAATGATCCAGATTTGATATGAATCGTACAACGGATAATCTGGACGGATAGTCCAAAACGCTGACGTACGGCAGTTCGACCCAATAACTGGTATAAACACAGTTTAGGTTATTACTGATTTATTATGAAGCATCAAAGCCCAGCAATGTCAGTTCCTAGTAAGATGTCTTATAAAGTCGTAGAGGCTTTACGTAACAAACAACCAATGCAATTTTGCTACTTGGTCAATAGGAAGATAGGGGGATTGGATTTGACTGTCACACGGCAACACAAACTTAACTCATCATAAAAACCGTGGAGGTGTCGTGAAGCTGTTCCACCGTTGGTAATGAAACAGCAACGAATTATTGGGAATCATCAGCAATGTACATCCATCGTTGGCTGTTTGTGATGTAAATACTCTGTTGTCACGCGGGCTTCCTGTGGAAAGGACGTCCATGATAGCTATCGATCAGTATGCCGTCAACGGGTTGTTGACCTTGACAAATTCAATGAGAGAAGAGTGGTATATCATGTAGTGCTGAAGTCAAGTAAACTGATGAGAGCCTGCCCATATAGCCTGGTGGTGATATTATCTGAATCCTAATCGTTCATCTCTGGTTCGTGGTTCCATTTGGGACCCGGTGGATGTGCACTTCTGGAGGATCCTAAAGAGAATGAAAAAACTATGCTATGCTTCTACGGTTTTCAGTGGGAGTTAAGTTTTGCTTCTGCATGACGAATCATTTGTTAGTCCAATCAGATCACCACTGCTCAATTTGATTAAATGCGTTGTGTTTATTTGACAAAATATAGAAGCCATCAAGGACTACTGAAGTATTTGTAAATGATTCAGGAAAAATGTTGACTCCGCTGTATACAAATGCAGCATTTACCACACACAAGCTTTCAAATAAATGAATATCAAATTATAACTTGATAGAACGGAACTTAAACGGTCAATACAGAATACAAAATATATCTGCAGTAATATGGATAACTGACTCTAGTATTGTCTGTGACCTACTGGCTTGAGTGAACTGCGAAGCGTTCATAGTTGTTTAGGAGTGCAAATAGAACAGAGTGAACAGCGGAAACGCTCATTTGAAACACACCTTTTACTGATTTTTCTGTTGGATCACCACTGCAACGTGATTCAGATTGGTGACTTAATCGCTTCTGCGGTGAAACTTAGTGGTGCGACGGGCTCTGGAAGCGCCATTGAGAAATAGACTATAATAATTCTTCTTCAGCATGAACATACCGAAATTGCAGAATATATAATGTTTGACCATCTGAGCAACAATAAAGTAAACCAGTCCGTCAACAGTACCTTGAAAATGACTTGAAGTATAACAAAGTTTTAGCTTGGTACGTTCGGTTCAAATAATGTTTTCAACTGTGGAGTCATCAAAAAACATAATAATAGTACGCCTTACAAGAAACCTAATCTCGTACCAGAGTAAAAGCATCTCTTACACCGCTGTTCATCCTTAGGCTTGTATTATCACAGACTAGCTGCAAATAACCTTCAAGCCTTTACCCTCACTCAGTCCAAATCTTAGTGTGGCGGACTATTCCATTGGAATGAGTCAAACACATTTTCTTAAATTAAACATTTGAAAAGAGGTAGAATTTTGTACGTGAATATCTGTCTAGAGCTGTTCTCATTGCCATTTCGAAATCTTCATTTCCAATACCCCTGGAAAATCTTCAAAGGATGACGACTTCTGTTGTCAACACATTGGTTTTCCTTCTGATTTAGATCATAAACTGCCAGAATTCAAACTTAAAAGCCGACAATTTCCCTTAAAACCATTAGATACTGTATCTAGCAAGATTATTATGTCATGTTTTACAAACTTCATCGAAAGCTGTTGAATTAAAAAAAACGAAAACCACTTCGGAAACCACGAAAACTGTTTAAAGCGTAATGATTGCATTGATACGTGGATTCTCTTTGTGGGTATGAATTTCATTACGGTTTGGAATGAGTTCAATAATGCAACCTGGTAAAAAATCTATAAGTGTTCTTCTTTACTTATTTGTCTTAACGCAAACCCTGACCCAGTGTGTTCAAATGATATCTTATCAAAACTTATGAGTGCGGTAAAAACAGATCCATCTTGAGATTTCCATCAATTTGTTTAACTCAAAAATAGTTCACCTTGGTCTTTGAGTATTACCATGGTATCATTCAATAAATTGCTATTCAGAAAAAGTTGCTTGACGCATTACGTTATCACAGTTGTGTTCTTTGTTCATTCTACTACTATTTGACTTTTTCATTCGCAATCGCTTTGTTTGATTTGTTCTGCTAACCAAACCGATGAAGCGAGACAGGGTGATTTCGGGGTAGTGAGTGTGATTAGAACGGACTATATCAGAAAAATGTCTTATCTACTCGTGGACAAAACAAAATTCACACAGTCGCCAGGAGAACGGGAAAAGACAGCCTATGCTGAGAAACAGATCATAAAAATGCTGAAGTCTGTGGATGATCTAGACCATTTAGACCTACTTTATTCTGAAGCAATTCAGCTATGCGGGTCTACCATTCTACGGTTATATGGAATACCAAAGGTTCATAAAACATGCATACCTTTAAGACCAATTTTTTTAATGATAAACTCGCTTTATCATGAAATATCCCAACTGCTTGCAGCTAAGTTAGGACCCATACGCAGGAGTTTCGCCAAATACAGTCTCAAAGACTCATCTGAATTAGTTAAAAAACATTAAACAGAAAAGAATCAAATGTTTTCTCTGGGTTTGATCTCGCTTTTCGCCAACGCATCCATCTTAGAGACTGTTGATTTCATTTATGACTGCAAAAAAACTAGCCAAGTGCCAATAAACATACCACGGAGGGACCTGAAATAACACCTAATCAGATGTACTTTTAACTTCCAATTTCTGCTTAACGGAAAGCTGTATCGTCCGTATGATGGTGTAGCCATGGGATCACCATTAGGCCCAGTTTTAGCGGACATATTCATGGCAAAACTAGACAGCACGACACTGAAACAGGAAATCAAATAAGTGGACTTATATCGTCGGTGGGTGGATGATATTTTCTGCTTTAGAAATAAAGACACTGGTGTAGAAAAGATAAAATGCACCCAAAAATGCTCAAAAATCCATTCAGTTCACGACGGAGACCGAAAAGAACGACACACTGATCTTTCTGTATGTCTCCATACACAGAAGCATCAAATGAACAGTCGAAAGGAGGATGCATAGAAAGCAAACACGGGCTGGACAGTACAACAACCTTCTCAGTGTTGTACCAATATGACATTAAAGAAACCTAGTACAATGCTTAGCCTCGCGAGTAAGAATGTTTTGCTAGCAGGAGACCATGGAAGAAGACTTGCGCTTGTTTAAGACACCCAAGGAAAACAGTTACCCTGAGCGCCTTATAAAACAAATTCTGAGAGATAGACCAAAATGTGCTTCAAATTATGACGTCTTGAAGAAGAAACTGCTTGTCCGTATGTCATTCAAAGGAGAAGCCTTATCGAACCTTGTCAACAGACGTTTAACACGTGCGGTGAGTGGAATATTCAACCCAGTTCGTGTTTACTGTGTATTCTCAAGCTCTCCGATTATCCGAAATCCTAATAAAGATGTGTTGCTAATGCTGGCCACCTGAATGGTAATCTATTTGTTCAGGTGCAAATGTAAAGCAACTTACACTGGCCGAACGGCAAGGTAACTATTCCAAAGAATTAAGGAACACTGTCCACTGTGGCTACAACACGGAGGAAAGGAAACCATAGGGAGCGTCATGAGCATCGGGTGGACTCAGGTCATCAAATAAGCATAGATTCGGCATTCCAAATCGTCTATCGAGTGCCCCCAATCCCCACAATCACATCCGCTTACACACTGGCCACTGCAGAGGCGACTGGCATCCGTCTTTTTGCGTCTGCTCTGTGTACACCGACGAAATTCGTCCAAGCCCTCTAACTACCCTGGCCGTAAGTGGACCACCCACATCCCATCACTCAACACCGAACCATGTGACTGTCACGAACTAGTCCTGCGGATCGACACATCGATTTACTCCCAAACCCCTCCCACAAACTATGTCCAGTCAAAATGACCCTCGGCCGTTTCAGCAAAACCATTTTCGTAATTTATTATGGATATTCGTCTAGTTTCTGCTTGCTGATTTTATTACCACATTCTCGGTTATTTCTGAACGAATATCGACAACAGTTGATGGCAAAAACACTAAAAAACCCTGGTGTTACCTTTAGATTGTTCTACCCTCCGTTTGTTCAAAGGTTTCCAATTACAGAGGGAATTGCCGGATATGTGGCTCGGAACGGTGTTGGAGTTCGCATCGATGATGCGTACAGTGATAAGAGATTTTATCGTAGAGCCGATGAAGCATATCAACACTTGACAAAAACGGTACTCGCCACGCCCCTTTTTGATGAGAAAGAGTAAGTTTGCGAAGGTGACTGCAAAAAAGGAAGAAAGAAGCATTTTTGGTATCTCCAAATTTCGATTTAGTTTCTTCAACTTATTGTTCTTACTGTCGCTCTGTAAAATTTGTTAGTCTTATCTTTGTATATTCCGCGTTTACATTTTAGGGTGGTTGGTGTTCTGGAAATGATCAACAAATCTCAAGGTGTTTTTGATGAAGAGGATGAAGAATTGATGGCTTTATACTCCGTTTATTGTGGACTGGCAATTAATGTAGCCAGAGTAAGTTTCGGCTCGAACGAAAATAGGAAATTTAATACTTGACATATTCATCTTTGATCGATCTCTAAGACTCATTTGTATCTAAAGAGTTTTACTGCCAACGAAAGAATCACGTACTTCGTACCGAAAATGCACGGGGACTGCCTTCAGGCTGGTGAAGAAAATGGTAAGATATGTTTCTGTTCAGGATGGACAGACCTTTCCATGCTGTCGAATCAATGTTTAAAGCTGGACCCTATATGGATGATGACGGATAATATTTTTTTGAAGGGTCTGAAGGGGCATAAAGGGTGCCACTGTTCAGTAAGTATCCTACGGGATAACTTCATGTATGAACTGTAATACTGGGACAACATAATTCTGGTTTACTGACTGATAAGAGTTAGGTTCTCTTCTGATAGAAGCTTCCGGACTCAGACACGCAGTCCAAGTAATATAACAGGAAAAGTGCAGAACGAGTTGCATAAATAGCAGGAGTAAACGAAATATCGGACGGGTTGGAATGAAGCAGTAAGGAATTTGAGTCACGAAATAAAAAGCGAACCAACTCGTCTTCATGATGACCGTGGTTGTTTGTTCAGACTAAGAGTGGTAGCCGTTGATGGTAGCACCAGTGCACTTCATTGAATAACCACTTTTGATGGGTTCGCCATTTGATTGTTCTATCTCTGAAAGTCTCCCCGAGTTAGAGGTGAATTTTCTGCTGGCTCTACTAGGATATCATCTACCGCAGAGTTGAACAGGAAAATTGAGTGAACACCTATGACGGACGCCACTTCCAACTAGGAAAGGCGGTTATAATGATTCATGCCTGCATTCAGCTCGATGTCTGGTGGTAGTACGCTTACATGACTCTAATATACTTATCAGGCAACTCCTGTTAACGAAGTCTGCTTAGGTATCGGAGAATGTGACTACTCTTGGTCTGCTATATCTGTGGCGGAGCTCAAGTATCTGACGGAAAGTTAAAATATGGCCAGCTCGACTGGGGCTTAAACCAGTCTGTTGTTAACTGATCTATTTTTCACACTCTGGGACAATCCATGGGGGATTATACAAGCTAACAGATCAAACGCAAATGACCTGTCTCAAAGGTTAGAGAAAACGCGGCTATCTCCCTCCTCGCTGCTAAAAGCCCGGTTCATGCCCGATGAAAAGCTTTTTAAAGCCAGATCTCGTAGAAGAGAATGGGTAATCCTCGGTCAATTGGTAAACTACTATCAATGATGAAAGCCGGGGGGAGATTGTCTGGGTCAGGGGTCTTATAATACTTGAGGGGTTTGGAGTGCACAAGCCCTCAAATTATCCCGGTTTATGGGGACAAAATAAATCATTTATATAATGTATACGGTGACCACAACCAAAGCCTTTCCTGCAAACTTACTGGCCTAACTGTTGTTGATGAGCCACTCTTCTGACTGGCTGGTCTGGTTTCGATCCGATTGGCTGATTCGGCCCCGGTTAGTTCAGACAGCTGTTGGTCATTGATAAGTTCAGCACTCGGCTTTGCTGGTCCTAATCCCGTGCTAGATTCCGGATAAGCAATGACGCGTTGTCTGCCTGTCAAATCATCGATCAGCTTTGCTGGGTCCTACCTTATACATGGATCTGGACGGGCGAAGGCGTGCTTCTTCTTTGTTTGTGTCTATTACTTCCCTCGCACGACCTTGTTCTTTGACGATACAGTGTGGAAAACTGGCACAGAGGGCCAGCTGAATCGTTGCTTGAGCCCGGTACTTAATACGCCGGGAAAGCAGGCAGAATGGCCAACCATTTCGCGAGATTGCTCCCCCAAACCAGGCTTCTTGTTGGCTCCAGATGTATTATAAATTAGTAACACCAGAGGACCAGTATTGGATTATGTGCTTTGGCTTATACTGCGTCTCACCCCAACGCATTTATGTGAGTGGTGGAACTAGTAAGCAGATTTTGGGATACCTAAAAGCATCCATCGTTGACATAGGTAATGATGCCATCACTGCACATGTGGTAGAGTACTCGATGAGCTACGCGGAGGCATACGAAACCAACATCACTACCCATTTCGTCTTCATTGTTACAGTGCAAACAACTTTACTAGATCAAAAGGCGCCCGGTTGTTCATATACTTAACTACATACAGTATCAGTCAGATGAGTTTGAATTCGAATGAAGATCGTATACTACAGAATATTATAATGGACATATAGATATGAGTGGTAGACCATCTGTGTATATAGGGCCTGCAATCAGCATAGTCTCGAAAGTTCTTTTCTTTCTATTCCAGAAATATCCACCGAATGGAGTTGTTGTCACAGCGCTGGAGATCTTGTGTGATTACATGAAGCTCTTCAGATGTACCACACATGTTGGCATAAATCTAGTCATACAATGTTTTCTAGGTTAACCGCCAATAATAATGTAAAAAAATCGAACGGAAGAGCATGATTACGTAGCAAAGAAACTTCAGTATGGCTTGGCCAGCACGGAAACATTGGAGGGCCTTATCATGATGTATGATTCTGAAAGAAAAGTGGCTACCATTGTTATGATACAGCTGAAAGCTGCAAGTTGTTCTTTTCTGTTTGAGATGCGAGTTCCTAAGAATTCCGACTTGTGATTTCGTTTTTCCATTTTGAAAGGACAGAGAAGAATAAGCTTCGTGTTGGTTATAAAATCGACGTGGCCGCATTCATTGCAGTAGCTCCTAATAAATGTTCTTGTTTCTTAAATTCTGATCAATATTAACCTTTGCACCCCCAACAGAAGGAGTTCAGAAGCAGCGGACTTGGTTTTACCATAACAGAACAGTTTTAGGGCTCTCCGTTCTTTCAGTCCAATACCAGAAAGATGTGCACCGATAAATCATACAATCATTTTCGAAATCTAATTCAACGGTGGTTTTTTTCACCATTTTAGATGTATGATCGAATCTATCGATCGGACAAGAAATATCGCGTTGCGATGGAAGTGTTAACATTTCACAGTTTGGTGTCAGAATCAGAGGTCGAGCAGGCCGTGGTTTGTGAGATTCCCAAAAACATACCCGGTATTGCTGCGTAAGTTCGAAACCGCCAGTCGTTTCTGGAGGTACTGATGGTTTGTCTGGTAACCAGATAGTCCTTCCTTTTGAAGCTACGCATGACTGACGATGATTTTCGGTTAGTATAAGAAGTAAGAAATAAGTGGTCTTCTTCATAGTAATCTTACTGACTTTATGATTCTTTTAAATGTGGAGCAATAATGTAGATTACCTGTTGTGACCGATTTGCTGAAAGTAAAACCAGGAAAACATGCAAACTGGCGACATGGTACTTTGAATTCTATATTGTACGAGATTATGCATTTTTATAAGCAAATAAAGTATATTGAAGGACAGGCACAAGCGGCAGTTAAGTTACAATTAATGTAAATAGTAGTCAAAACTGTGGTAAGTCCTATTAGATAACATGGTCAGATGGAATGCACAGCTGATAAAAATCAGAAGCCTTAAAAAGTAATTAAACTTTGCAAGGGGATAAATCATCTATACATGATGTTGTTCGCGTGAGGTGGTGTTGTTTCTTCATTGAGTATTTTAGTCCAAAATGAATTTATTTTGTTGCATGTGTGGATGAGACTGTCACACCAAATGCAATGAATAGTTAGAACCCGGCTGAAGCCGGTGTGTGAAAGTTGGGCTTTTGAATTTCGAGTCCAGGTGTAACATGTGGACAAATGAACTAACTTAGGCATTAGTACACCTCAGTCATTTTTGTCTCCAAGTAACATGATGCAAACCGTAAATCTGGTAGTGATAAACTAATTCTACACGATCATGGTATGAAAACACATTTTACTTATTGGTAAGGACTCAATATACATTTGACAAACTGAGAATATTGCAGTGCATAGAGTTGATAAGCGTACTGATGTACCCTGCTCGCGGTGGAATCTTTGTAGTAAGTTCACTGAATTCACTGAGGGATAACAGAGAAGAGCACCAACGAGGAAACAGAATACAAGGGAAATTTTCCTGCAAAGACGCCAACTTTCTCCAAGCTTTCGTATGGGAGCAGACTTTACGCATAATTTGTGTTCCATCCTGGATACCTTGTTAAATTTCTCGGGTCAGACCAAATCCAATGAACTACTTTACTCAGTGCTTGTGTGTAACTCAGTCATCTTTATCAGATCTCAGATAAATCCGAGTAAAAGTTGATACAGTAGTTCAAAACGTATAGCCGTCCCACTACGGTTGCGTTTGCTTTTTGCCTAATTGTCCCATGTCGTACAAGAAACATCTGGTATCCAATTGGGGGTTTCTTCTGAGTATATTGTGTTTAGAATTTGGTAGATAGTGCTGAAGATAATCAACTTTTCGCAAACTAGTGAGGGATATTCAGCTGACAATTTCAAGGGCTGTTCCCATAAAGGCAGCAGTTGACACTGATGTCAATTGTTCAGTTTCTTAGATTGAGTACTTTATTTTGCTATTTTCTATCGCCTACGGAAAACCAAAATGGTAAACTGTCTCGCTGAACAACGCCATCCGATGGTATTGCGAAGCCAGAAAGATTCAGCCTGGAGTAACACTATCCTATTCACAGAACAAGCTTTCGTGGAATACTGTCATCATTTTCACCTACTTGATTATTCATACAGAACCGAATTGCATTACACAGTATCCTTGAAAGCACCACTGCATGTGTCCCATGAGCTTTACCGAACTTCACCATTTTCCATAGCACATCTGCTCTTTTGAATGTGCCACTGAATTCTCAAACCTATCCAGAAAACTTCAGTATGTCTACACATTTTATCGCAAGTTGAAAAGCCACATTTCGAATTGATCAGTTTGATTGACCTGCAGCAGTGTAAAATTGGTAATACGTTGCACTTTGATTCGCCGAATTTAGGTCTATAATTTGTTCTCACGAAGCTTAGCTCAACCATTTCAGTGCCCTCTAATCAGCTACCTGTTTCCCAATGAGTAAGCACATTTATCGGCACATCATCAATTTGCCCTAAATGTGTCATATTTCTGAGATGCTAACTAAGTTTGACAAAAATGTTATCTAATTAGGTTACGAGACAACTAATACATCTTCGCACGTGCGGCTGTTCCCACAACAATGAGTCATACTAAATAACTTGTAACACGAAGAAATTTCTTTTCGATATATCACTTCAGGCATTGACATATATAGTATTGGGTAAAAGAGAGTATATGCGCAGCTAAAGATAGCAGAGAGTGAGTAAGTGTGCAACAAATCCGGTAACTCGACAACATGTTTCAACTTGATGAATCTTGTTCGTTGTGTGAACGACCAGTCCTGACAACTCCCAGAGTTCACACGAAAGGATTACGCAGGCGGTTGCTAATGACGTCAGAACCCATAGCATTTCGAATATTGAAGCCGGATATGTGTAAGCAACATAACCTCGTGCAACAGTTGTTGTTGCCGTGGCCGTACCAAGTGATTTTCCTATGGTTCCCATGTACAAATTCTCCCCAGCCCCACACCTCTTTTTTCACACCTTCGTTTTCCACACCTGTCTTTTCACGCCATTTGGTAACACATTTCACACTTATTGTCGTTCACACAACGAACAAGATTCATCAAGTTGAAGCATGTTGTCTAGTTACCGGATTTGTTGCACACTTACTCACTCTCTGCTATCTTTAGCTGCGCATATACTCTCTTTTACTCAATACTATATATGTCAATGCCTGAAGTGATATATGGAAAAGAAATTTCTTCGTGTTACAAGTTTTTTCATGAATCGATGGGCATATTCTATCATACTAAATACTCTTCACCTGGTAATAACCATCTCACCATTCTCCATAACATCAAATGCTCAGAATCATCCCTCGTATCAGCTGGTTCAATAAAGCCCATTTTGCGCAGAATAGTTTGCGATGTGTCATCTTTTCAGAATTGTGCATCGATTGTGCATGACAGTGCAATCTAAGCACATGCGCTTGTACGTACGCTTGCGTGCACGTCTGTGCACATCAGTAAATGAGGTGCCGTCATTCAGGCTTTCTCTTTTTAGTTAGTTCCCGAGGATTCATTGTTGTCCTGTATGTGCGAAAGCAGTCCTTCTCTTGTGTGCAAATCAATTCGTATGAATAGTTCCTGTTACCACTGTAACCAAACTACAGCACACTATCCGTGGTGAGTCCGACTGGCTAATATATAGTCGCGAAATTAATTTCAAATCAGAAAGGATAACCTTTGCGTTCCATTCCCACACACCATTGCATCGGTGAAAGTCGCATAGTTCAGGTCTGAAGGTTCCTTTGTATTACCAGAGAGAAACATCAACCGTGGGGGACAGTGAATCTGTTTCTTGCCAAAACCGAAAATGTTTGGATAAATATGCCATGAATTATGTTTACACTGTTCACTTGACTTGAACATAAAGTAGTATCAAAGGAGAATATATTATCAAACGTGAAGATAAGTTTATTAAGTGCGTATTGAACTTTGTGATTCAATATTTTTCAACGTCACTTGCTTTTATCATTTTCGACTCAAACGCTGACAGCTTCGTGGCATCTGGATCCAGTAACCTAGAGCATATGAGTAGAGTCATGCTCGTCCGTTTCCCAAATAAGCCTTTCGTCAGGTTATTCCCACTCTTTTTGATGGCATATTTTGAAGCTCGAAGACAGCGCTAAACGAGCCTTTGTCTTCGGCCTTGCACTTCTTGATTATCTTACTTGCCTATTTGATCGCAATTTCCGCCTTACCAATAAGCCGACTGGTGAGGGCTTGTGATGTGATGGCCGAAATGCCAAATCATTGAAAACTACTGGAATTCCGTGCAGCAAAACTAAAGACCACCAAAGAAAGCCACGTGAATCGGGATTCCATATCGTTCAGAGTTAGTCTGCAGTCTGTTGGTAATCTCTGCAATTGTTACTGTCCTCATAAGGTCGACTTCGAAGAAGTCACTGTAGTCATCAGAGGCCACTTCGTTACTGTACTTCCCGTGATAAAAACATCCGACGATAAGGTTTGCCGAGGCCAGTCAGCATCTACATCGGTTGTGTTGTTCGTTGCTGATCAAACTGCCTGCTTGTTCCGTAATATACTACCATCTGTTCAACCTGTTCTGTCATACCCGACGTGTAAAGTGTTTTTCCTACTCGGCTGATATATCTACTGGCATCTTCGTTTGAACGGTATAACAGACAGAGAATATCTCTTCAAAAGATTGCAGGACTAACGGAAGCTCACTTCGAAAAATCAAATCATCCTCTGTTGTTGGCTCATCGTGAAATTTGAAATGAGGTAATAATTTTGCTAGTAGAGCTCTTCTATCTTCTTGCCAACCTTGGATGATAACTTCCTTCAGCAATTGCAGACACGGATCTGCTGTCGTGGCATCCTGGATTTGGGGCAATTCAGATTTCCCTACCGCCAAAGCAGTATTCAGCGTTTCAACTCTGTGTTCATTTTTCGTATCCGGGGGTTTGGCTTGTGAATGTGTGTCGGCTACGCACATTTGTTCGTGTTGATGATAACGCATTCCGTGATTATACTTTTGGAGACTTATTAGCACTGGTTGCAGTCGTTTTATTGCTGGAAGTAACGGCTTATCCACGATGGCGAACAATGGCTTGTGATCTGAGTGGGTGCACAAGTTGGTCGAAGGTGTAATCGGCATACATTTTCCAGAGCATACACAATTGATTTGCACATATTACTGTTCACAAATTGTTGAAGCCCTCCTGCGATTATTTAGCCAGGGCCCATTTTGTGGCTGAACGGATCCTAAACCATACTCACCTCTATCCCACTATATGCATAGCGATAAGGCGGGATCACTGTATGCTAGAACTAGGACCTTCAAGATAGGCTGTTTTATGTAGTCAGATATTACCTACGCTTATCTCTTATGTTTCAATCGGCAGATCGGTCTCATCAGTCCCGGCAGTTCCGGTAAGAATCTACCCAAGTGGTTGATCACCTCATTGAAACGTGAGATATTTTTCCTAACAGTTGGCCCAGGTATATCCACATTTGTGCTTGACCTTTTTCGGAGCTGGCACGATACCTTTGCTTGTAAGAATGTGGTTGTGGAACCTCACCGCTGTTCGATAAAATGTCGGCTTTCCCTGTTAGTTTAATTCCATCACAGATACATCGTTGCAGAAAACAGTTGAATCTACGGTTGTGTTCCTCGGAAGTTTTCCCAAAAACCAGGTTATCATCTGCAGCACAGAGTATTGCAGGAGATTACTTTTCTGGAAATGTTTTCTGGATAACCTCAGGCCGAAAGTTATTCGCTACAAACGGTAGTGGACAAAGTGTGTGCCGAACGTGGTCAAATAACTCGAGGCGTCCACCAACTCTCAATACCAAAAGGTTGAAGCTAAATCAACTGTCATAAAGCTTTGCGCTTTCAATAACTCAGGTAGAATATTGTCAAAAAAGGTAACAAAAGCCGTTCTCGTCCGAGTGCTTTTTTGGGTCTTTTGGGACCATTGCAAGTTCGAAGTTCCCCGGATGCTTTCCTCACAGTCTCTATCTGACTCACCCTACCTGTCGGTTCTCCAGCCTTAACCAAGATGTCTTTCGAGGTAAGGACCTTCAACTCGCGCCTCGATCGTTTTTTAGCTACTTATGGTTGTGCCACAGGTTCTGCGGATTCATATACGTTTACCGCCACCACTTCCGGAAGCTTTACCAACTCCTCATAGAAAACAGAGGCATACTTTTCCAAGTAATATTCGACAATATCGGATACATGGCGGATGAATGACTCATAATGGGATGACATCAAATCCAGGTTTTCGATAGATTCACATCCGAGGATGGAAAGATAGCCCGGCGGACCACAACAAAGTTTACAAGTGATAAATGTTTATACTTGGGATTGATGACTTTCAGCGTTGCCTCGCCCCGTGGAAGAACCTTGTCACCATTCTAATTAATGAGTCTCGTCTGATTTGATACCTATAGGCGTTATGTACACCGATGATCTCGTGTCTAACTAGAAATCCACTTCTCCGTTCACCACCTTTTTGATCAAAAAACCGTTTCGCTTGGCCAGCATCCGCATCCCATGGAGTCGATCTGTAGGGTGGTGACTTTGTTCTTTGTTTTCGGCTTTCTTGCGTAAACATTTTGACGCGAAATGGTTGCGTTTTCTATAGTTATCACACGTTTCTCTCCAGGAGGGACAGTTTCTTTACTCTTCGCGTAGTCCGCCATTAAAAAGACTCTCCGTTTTTGTCGCCTTGCATGTCAGACAGACTACACGATTCTGAAACATTCAACATCGCTGTGTTTCTCGGCTGCTTCTTTACCTAGGCAAATGTCAAATCACTGTTAGAGAAACTATTTTGGAGTCTTCAAAAACCTATCAATCATTGTGAGAAAAAGCTTAGTCCAATAATTACCTGTTCCCACATGAAGCTCTGTTCAGCGCAGGTGCAAAACCTCCACGATCGTGCCAGTGATTTTAACGACAACGCTAATGAATGGATGGATTCTATTTCCGTTATCTGAAAGCAAAATGCGCATGTTTTGTTGCACTCAGCAAGACAATGTATTCCGAGTTGCTTGTCATGCGGTCGGAGCTGTCCTGATCGAAATCATACTAAAAGCCACTGATGATGCGAAGCACCGCCGGTTCAGTGGTGTGACGAAATGTTGCAAGCTCCATCGTTGACAGTGTCCGGAAATCTTCTCATTGCTTTCGTCACAGCCTCAAGTTGTCAGCTAGTCGACCCTTGTCTTCCATCACCAAGTACGCCGGTGGGTTGATAGACGAGCGAATGGGCGGCCGCGTCTCCAGTATCGATATTTTCATATCTGTTTCCGCTGCAACCATGTGGAAAATTTAGTTATTCAGGCAAAACAACCAATTTATCGTTACCGCATGCAACACGGAAATTTCAGTGATTATTAATTCATCGGTGGATTATAAAACATTTTTGCACCAATCATATTGCTCGACTGAAATGTGACAAACAAAGGTCACCTGCTAACCAGTCACGACGCGCTATTGATTTGGTGTTACAAAAACATCCACCTACTAGGGTAGCTTAGTATTCAGTGTTTATCGTATTGATTTTTAGACACTCATTTTTGATCAGGTTTTGTTGATCTGAATCATAGTCGTTCATATTTATGAATAGAAACCATCAGGGGTGGGTTATCGAGGCCGACGCTTTATGAAATATAAAAACATATGATCAACTTATGGCAAAAGGAAAAGCTTGCGAATCATCTTGACAGATACGGGTCATATTCGCTGAGTGGATCTTCTTCATGAAAAACCCAAACAATCAAATGAAGGGCTTGATATTTTTTGATGATTTGACTGTTTCATCATCTGTAGGAAAGGCGGATTAGTCGTCGTCTGCATCCCACTAGAGTTTCATTTACCATATTTTTGAAGGTCAGTAATTTGGTTTGTTTTGCCTCATTCCTTATCGAACGCAACCGAATGGTACGTAGAAATTTAAAAGGCAGACACGTGGCGCACATCGCGAAGAGGACACTGCACACTTATCAATGTTTATAAAACTCTAAGGGTAATAGTTTATTTTCGGAAAGAAAACAGACGCAGTGGGTGAGATTTAATTGGGGAAAGTAATGACAATTTAGGAAGAGGTAGTGCTAACAGTGAATTGTGTCTCTATTGGTGAATGGTGAAAATGTCGAATTTTGAATTACTTCATAAATAATCTCGACGTATACTTTGTTATACTCCTTGAGCTTACGAAAATCGAATGTGTTCGATCATCCGGAATATTTAGTCCAAATATTTTGTTCAAAATCACCTAAGTTAATCATTCGGACAATATATTTATTTCTGCCGTGAACGGTATATACTCCGGACCACGTTTTCTCTGTACACATCAGTTTCTTGTTGCAATTTGGCTGAATGGAGCTAAGCCACTCCTAATTTGCTTACATGATTAAATTTGACACCACTTAACAGAAAGTCAAATGAAAATAATGAAATAAATAATAACGTGGTGAAAGGTAAACCAGCCGACATAAAAGGGTATCCGAAACACCAGCTCAAAAAACAGACTTTAGTGGGCAATTGATTCAGCAGTCCCCATCAGCTGACTTCCACAACCGGCATTTCGAGGGAGACAAACAAGGCAATACACAAACTAGTGTTGTGATCCACAGGTCGTGGCCAAATAATACCGTATTCGGCAATTAACAAAACAAACCCAACGTTACAAACATGGTTTTTTGCCAAATCGCTGTCCTGTTCATTTGAAAACCGTTATCATCCAACAGAGGAGCAGTCTTGTGGTTTGCAGGTCGTCGTTTACTTTATTGCGTCTGAACTGCTGCACTTAGCATTGTTTGTTAATCCACAATTGCCCATAGTTCCGTCTTTAGCAACCAGCTACTTACCAAGTAGTATATACACTCCACCACACTAGTGCATCTTGGTCTGTTAAAATTTTGGTATGCTTTTTTCAGAAAGCGCTATTCAACGACTGCTTTCTGGTTACAAATCTACTCAGACTGGGTAAATGAAAGCAGTTAGTGCTCCACCAGCCATAAACTCTAACCAAACTTCTGAACTGAGAACTACATTGCTGCCCGTTATTTGAAGTGACGCTATAATCAGCCCATCCTGGAAGTTGCCAACTGCCGATCATCTTCAGTATTTCGTTGGCGAGTTTGTGTTAATCGATCACTTTGGATATGGGCAGCTCAAGGTTGTAAGATGTCCTGAGTTTATAGGAAAGTGTTTCTCTGCTTTTACGTTCAATTTAATCAACTTAGACAACATTTCGTAAAGGGCATATGAAACAAATAAATTTATCTGTTCATTTGACACTCCTAATCAACATAGGTATGACTTTTCACCGTGGGATGTAGCAGAAAATGATGAAATTACCACTGTCTGCTACATGGTATACAACCTGGGTGGAAATCTGCCGTAAGTTCGAAACAACATGACTTTTTACTTCCTGCCCTACTCTTTAACTCCCGTCAGTATGGAAGATATTTTATTACGCAGTGAACAAGCATACTTGCTCTTATTTGATACCAATGCGTTTCACCTGCCAATTTTTCCCTGGGTTTTCCCAAATAGCTCTTAGTCTTGCGTATTAAATGACGCAATGCCAGTTTTATGAGTACACCACTCTCACAGTTTTATCAGGAAAAATAAGCAAACCAGACAAAGGGCTATTCTTGGAAGCCTTGCTTTTTCATTCCGGATTTATTGCACCATACGCAGGCAGAATGAAGAACCAAACAAAAGAAGAGTCGGTATCGCATTTGTGAAATAAAACCACACTTTGCCTTCATCACTGATAAGATTACGAGCAAGGAAATTTTTGTACATAAACGAAACTGAGGAAACACTTGGACAAACAGTGGCGATTTTGTCATAAGAGATTTGGTGAAGTTACCAGAAACAGTCATATCAGACGACAGATGTACACAAACGAACTAAATCCATTATCAGAAACTGGTTTATTAAACAGATTCCAAATAAATAACGCCTGATTTCTAAACGTAATGCATGATCTGCGTAACTTGTTGGGGAATCACTTGTGTAGATGAAACGTTAGAGGATACCCATATGGTCCATATGCGTTAGAATAACAAAGGCCGAAACAACTGTTAAGATGAAAGTCAGTTTTATGAAGAAATTCAAAATTACTGTTGGATTTTCAGTGATTACCCAAATACTTTTGATCAGTAAAGGAAAATTTCGGTCTACTGGCCCAGAGTTGAGCATGAGACGATGAATGAAGCTTGGTTTATTGGTGATCACCTGAATAATGTTTAGTCCAATTTGCCTAATTTCTATTTTACGAACTTACTATCAGTTAAGACGATATGTTTGCAACCTTACTCCGAAACACTTATGGAATGGTTTGAAGGACGTACTACTGGGCCAGTATTTGTTTACTTGGAGCTATGTTATTGATAGAAACGGTGGTTTGATCAAATGATTCAGTTGTGAACAGCTGAACGAAATCCATAGATTGAACGGTAGAGCAGTTTCCCCGGCTCTGATGCATATTCATCAGGCTCCAACTCGGACTAGATCCCTGCTCACATTAACAAACGTACATGACGGCGCTCAAAACTGATTCCAAAACTCCGAGACAGTTCATCATGACAAGTCTATGACACCAATTCATCAGCTGATTGATACGTTTCTTTTTTGGCTGAATGTCGTTTGAACTCCAGCTTTCATGCACAAACCTCAGGCCGTCTGAATAATTCTGCATTCGGAGGCACCAGACTCGAGTTTCGCTCTGTTTAGAGCTCATCACTGGTGCTTATCGTCCACCGCACCCAGAGTTTGAATCCGGACCTTCTCACCTCGAAGGTATGTGCGTTACCACTGCGCCACCCCGCTCCAGTCCGAGCTGATCCGAACTATCAGTACAATCAATCCCATAAACTACCCACAAGTAAATGCGAAATATATAGTTGATTAGCTTTCATATAAAAGATTTACGTACGTTATAATTACTGGATTAGACTTAACCAAAGTGACAATGATTGTACCTTTAAATCACGTCTGCTCAGTGACGAAGTCAAGGAAAATGATTCTGAAAGTTAAAAAGGAACACCTGCTTATTATCTCGGAGACCCTGTGTGCACAGTGTAAAGATGGAGTGTGACTTGATCAACTGGATCAACATAACGCTTATGTTTAGGTAGATGTTCTCGATGACTCGTGTGAGGTTTTGTCTACCGTACCTCATTCTGACTTGATTCAGACTAATCGTTTCACGTTTGTTGTTATGCCTTTAACGGTGATACTTAGACAAATCAAAGCTACGTGATTATCAAGCTAATACTGATAAGTGCTGATTTTACTAGAGGGACTATTCTGCAGAAGCTGCGTGATTAGTGAAAGCACATGCCGCCGTCTATGTGGAACGCAGTAACTTGAAATGCGAAACCATCTCAGACACGAGCTATGTCGCAGTCTTACATCGTCTCCGATATTTTTATCTCTGTTTGGTTGTCCCATGTTGTTTGATCGGTAAAGGATCGTTACTGATAAGCCAAAAAAGCTCGAAGGACCGCAGCTAAGTCTCAGATTACTGCTTATCATTTTATCGCTAAATTCCGTCGAAAATATTTTGAATGAGGAAACAGTTTGGTAAACAGTTTAGAAGTACAGCGTCCGGTGATTTTCTGATCAATAACAAATGAATAGTTCACTATTTTACTGATTTTCTAAAAGTAACCCAATAAATCGATACCGCAGGTAAATGATCTCAACTCCCAAACAGAAATAAAAACGTATTCACCGCTTACTGCTGTTTGTAAAAAAATGTATTGCTGGAAGTAACTGAAGTCAGACTGTTACGTGTCATCTGTTTATAATAGACGACATTTAAACTAATACAACCCGGGGTCGATGGAAGGTAACCATTAATTCATGGTTCACAGTCTATTCAAGCGCAAATAATATTCGCTCACCGTTGTGTATGCTAATCTGATATCCACAAAAAAAAGACTGTCTACTGGTAAGCTTCGAATTCCCAGTCTAGTAATAAATACTTTTACTTCAATCCAGCTTGTAAATTTCACTGGTTTTCTGTTTTTAATTCATTTTAGCATAGATAAGAAGACCCTAATGCGGTTCGCTATGACTGTGAGAAAAAACTACCGTCCGATCTATTATCACAACTGGGATCACGGATTTTCGGTGGCGCATTCCATGTTCTTCCTGCTTTCTGTTGGGAAACACAGTTTTTCGAACCTCGAAGTGAGCGTGCATTGTAATCGCTGGTAACTGTAGACCACCGCTTTGAAAAACACCCGTGTTTTTAATGTGTCCTTCTCACACTAAATATCTGGCTTTTGCTGAATTAGGCTCTGTTCATGGTGCAAACATTCTAGATTGTTCACAGATATCTTTTTCTTTAGGTATTTTTATCCTATGTGGCTGTAATTTCTTTTGAATCGTAAAGACTAAGAGTCCACTTTTTTTAACAACGAGGAGATTTTATCAAAGTTATTTCGTCGGTTAACACGGCTAACCGAGTTTAGGTTGTCCCTATAAGTATGGTGTTATCTGGACTCATGAGATTGGAGCCATGGGCCAAAGGTGGAGTGCTCAAATATAGAGATGACTGGGGAGGAGAATATCGAGTACGCATACTTGAGGAGCGAAAACAACTGCCACACCAGCCGTCTGCTTCCGGGAAATGTTTCCCTCTCACCCACGTCACATATCATACGAATTAAGGCGAAAATATTTTAGACATTCAATTGACCAAATTTAGAAATTAGCTTGTCAAGCAATGTCAGTCCGTAGCAGAATCAATAACGTTTGCATTGATGAATAAATTAACAGATGACGGATACTGTAGATGTCATCGTTGGCTTTAGACTGGAAGCTCACCGGGAAAAGAAAACACGGTCAGTATAGTAGTATAGTATAGGTAAAAGCCAAATAAATCTTCAGATCGCCTACTTATCACATTGAAAACACTAGACAGATCTTATAGGTAGACATGGAAAAACAGGGACCATTGTTTGATGGTTTTCACAGTCAAGTTAACCTTTTCGGGCGTTTGCTTTGCCTATCTTCAGTGCCATAGGGGGCGGGGTGATGAATTTATTGGATCTTTTCACATCCCAGACCGAGAGATATATCATCGTAGAGCTCCGAAAATCGCCGTGGAAATCATAAGAATGGAATATCCATTATTGATCTGCCATATAAAGGTAATACTCTGAGCAAAATTTTAAGCCGAGGCCTGTGAAGAATAATTAAGAATGTGTTCACGGAATCCAAGCTCGTTTGTACTTTGAAGTTCTCCTCCAGATAAGATCCCGAACGAGGATAAACTGCCGATACTGATCTCGTCAATAATTGTGCACTCTATCAAAAGTATTTTTGACACACAGCCATCCAGTTGGTGTATAGAATATCAACCAAGTTGGTTAGGCCAATGACACATTAGGTCCACAAAGAGGCTAATTTTATGTACCTGATTGACATTGGGCATCAGGCAGATCTAAACACTGCTGTCGAAATTGTTCGCAGTGTCTCTTAGAATACAAGTGTTAAAAGGCTCACTCTACATGCTAACCACTTATTTTTTCGCTGAAAACCGTTTGATCCGTGGCCCAGGATTGATAAAAGCTGAATGAATCTATCACTTCGTCACTTGAAGGACGTAGGCTAGAAAAATTCATTATCAATTCGACCGTGAAAAGCCTCTAACCATAACTGGTGTTGTTCCATGCCAGTCCACATGATCCTTTACCCAGCTTATTTCATGCAATTTACAATGGCCTGAGAATAATTAACTGAGAAACAGTTGTTTTCCGGAATAGGAGGTTATGTGTGTCTGACCACTCTATCGTCTGGAAACTGTTTCGGTCCTTTCTCTTTGTTAGATGATCCGTTCTTTTCTTTATGTAGTTAAATTCCTACTACACAGAAAGAGGCGCGAAATAATAGTTACCAATATCATCGTGATGAATGCACAAGATCCAATTTGAAGTTGAATTTTATAGTTTTCGAAGAGTTGACCTAGGTTATTTTCTGACGGAATAAAAGATAAATTGATATGAAGTGATGCAACTGAGATGGGTTATTTGACTGATAGTTTTTGAGCGACTTTGTCAACCGGTAATAAAGGCTATGGACGGTACTAAGGGTGCAACACTAGTTTCATCATTTCATTGATACAAGCAACCAAGGTAACTATAAGGAGATAAGCAGATGGTTTTCTAATCTTCAAATAAGCTAAGTGAGCTAATTGACAATAAGTGAAACGACCAGTTTGACTTTTCGTGTGGCTGTTTGTTGTTCGTTTGTTTCTTGATGAATTCCTAGATGTGCTTTGAGATAATTCGAGGTGTACATCACGTCAAAGATAAAACACTGGTTATATTACAAATTCGTTTTAATCGATTTCTTCAATATTCTCCAAAATTATTCATGATTATCAGTGAAAACGCGGCCACTCAATTGACCAATCAGCACCGAAATTGAAGTTTTTGGATTGTTTAGAAAGAATGGTTAGCCATGCACATCAACCCTGATTTCATAGGCCGAGTCAACCGAGCTTTCTACAAAAACCGGCTGTTTTTGCAGAGATGCACTGGGAAACGGTTGTAAGTGTGCGTCTACTGAAACGTCTGCAGCACCATCCAACTAATTAAACTCGGCAATGGACGTGCACTTAACTCTAAGTTTAAACAAAATGGCCCAATTACCTAACTGATTATTCTATTTTCTTTTGTATAGATTTCCAATGAACCATTCACAATGGTAAACTGCAACCATACCTAGGTATACGCAACACGGAATAAGGAATATTTTTGACTTTGACCATTCAAAACGCCAATACCATTCGTTTACTTTAGTTTAAGTGACAAATTCAACCATTTTCTCTTTCACCAGACCTTAATTTAAACGTGTCACTTGCCTATACAGCTAAAAACACTTCCATATCAAGCCCACTCAATCAACAGTGTATCTATCCTTTTATTCTGTGAAAATACAGAAAGTGTCTCTATTCATTGCGTGCCTTTGTCACGACTTGGATCATCGAGGATACGACAATCGATTTATGAAGAAATATTCCACTCCACTTGCTGCTCTTTACAGCTCATCTCCAATGGAACATCATCACTTTAATATGACGGTAACCATTCTACAGGTGACTGAAATTGTGCTTCTTTGTGTTGGTGCAACTGGTGGCGCAAATCGGGACACTTACAGCTGTTCTTATCATGCTGGATACATAAAATTTGTTTCATTTAGTACTTTATCTAAAGCCACAGGATAAGTTCCCAGTTTTGTGTTTTCAAGTCAAGTCAAGTCAGTGAATGGATTTATGTACTGATGTCGGGCGAATTTTCGGTACATACGTGATTTATAGAGGAATCCAAAGGAAAAGTGTAAGGGCTTATTGGGAGGTGGTGAGGAAAGTGTAGAAGCTAAATGAAGCAGTACATGCAGCTTGAATAATGGCAAAGGTGAATAACGTGATGGTTGATAACTTGATTGCAGTCCACAAGTAAGCGGATAAGGTAGAGGGTGAGGCCATTTCTATATGTGGACGGGAGTGAACGAAAACAAATAGAAGAATGCATGCTTCTGAATAAGGAAAGGCACTCAGTGTGTGGGCCGAAAAAGATTTGTACTGCATTATGAAGAAGTTAGGCAATCTATTTTTGGTAGATAGAGGATTTTAGTTACGAAAATGTTTTAAAAAGTTAGGTAAATGTAAATGAATAATTATTGCATTCGGTCACCAGTTGAGATTTCCGTTTTTGGTTTATGACACTCAATGTTTTCTGAAATAAGTCTTATCAAGCAGCCCCTGTCAACAAAAGATTTAATTACTTCATTATTTTTGATTGCATCGTTCATTCATATAACTTAGTAAGCATCATTAATTTCATAGTTTGATGATAGGATTTGAGCAATCTAACATAGATATCAGCGAGCACGGTGCACTTTGAGTAAAATCAGTACTTTCCTCCAAAAAGATTAATTATAACAATCCATTTTCTTTAACAACGGAGAAAAGTGCAGATACCCTCAAAATATTACCATAGCGGCATTCAAACGTTTACCGTAAGGAGCTGTCTATAGGTGTACTAGACTTATAACAAAATGCTACAACTTTTTACGGACAAATATCGTAAATGACGGCCATATTCTGAATTTTCGCTCACCTAATGATTTGTTAGAAAATGATACTAATTGTGTGTCCTCGAAATTCCCGTTCTGTTTATTATCCTCACAAATATGGGGTTTCCAGCAAAGGGGGCATAACGTTTTCTCCAACTGCAAAACTGGGTCATATCGAAATGTGAGTGGTTATTGTTTTTGAAAATATCTGCTTGATGTTCCCAAGTAGATAACACACCAGGTGCAGTGCAAATGATGACGCTTGTTGTCGTGCATTTTTGTCGAATCGTTGAAACATTTGGAGTGCTTTAGTGATAGTTTTTGTTGTTGAATTGAAAGTAGAATATATTGGGCCTTTTCTTAACTTTTTCCCGAGAAGGTTCCGTTCAGATAGATCAAAGCGTCGATAATATATTTTTAAAAATATTAGTTAAATTAATGAAATCCAGAATATGAAGTTAAGTAGTATACATTAGGAGGAAAGTTGTTTTCAGATTTCAGTAACGATGAAACCGAGAGACTCTTATTACTCCTTTCCCAAAACTTAAAACGTGCTGCCTGTCTGCTGCTCAAAAAATAGACATATGCATGTGGACTTTTTTGTGGCCTTCCACAGTGGTTTGACAAAATATTGGTAGCATGAGCTGTAGCAAAATATGAAATTAAAGTGTCCTATTTGGTGGACTGAATGGATTGAACCCCGTGCAGAACTCCCGAGAAATTAGTAATCTGAACCATTATTTACTAATGAGTATTATACCATATGCTCGGAGTGTTATGGTGCCTAGATGTGCACTTTAATCCAAAGAAAACATAATGACAACGAACAATAAGTCCATTTCGGAAACCACAGAATGTCTGAGTCGAAAACTCGCAGTATTTTCGTTTGTGATGAACAAAAGTGTTTAGGGGTCAATTTCTGTTGCATTTTATGCATTTCCTACGTTATCAGAATGTTATGGAAGATGTCTTCGAATTCATCATTTTACAAACCACTCCCAATACACCTTTCCATTGAAGGAGTTCGGAACATCTCAGTGTCAACATAAACTTGTTCTTCCACAGGTAGCCAAAATAGCCCAAGACTGAATGACAAATACTACGTATAGAGGTAGTATTAAGAAAACCTAGAAAAAGATAGTTATGTTGTGTACATTGTTTCCCATAATTTAAAAGTTCGGACTTCGTAAATCATCATTTTCAAGCAAACTGAGGTTCCTATTTACAGTGCTAGATGGCAATCTTCAGCATTATTTTCGAAGCGTGTTTATTGTACTATGTTAGCCAGGGTCAAGCAGCATCCTTTGGAAAGTAAGAATCATAAAAATGCATAACTCTGTGGATTACTGTTAACAACTGAATGAAGCTTATGAACGTTACACGGATAACTGCCCAGTGGTGTAAATCAATACAAATTGCATAAATCAACCTCGGTGGGTTAGATTCGAGAACCAATATATCTTTGCCACAAAATCTTGCGAATTTCCCTATATAGAACAGGTTTATTGGATCATTTTTACATCGCACAGCGGTGATCTTTATCCGATAGGTGGTAAACCGTGAAAAATGGTATATACAAACAAACGAATAAAAACGCGATTTGAAGTCAACAAGTCCCATATTCTGTTTCATGATGAAAATGAATTACCGATAAAATAGGGTGATATTGTTTTCAGATAATAAAACCGCAGTACTAGATTTCTGACACCATAAGTCTCGGCGATGAGTCCTTCAATCGCAAAGGACTATTTCGTCTGGCTTCGATGTCAGCTTAAAGATTCCGTAAGGACAGCTAGATCTGTGGTTGTGTTCAGATAGTTTCCTTCAAAATATGAACGTCATATTTCAATCGTCTCATAATTTGTCACCGTCATTGTGACGCTACAAATGTTTCACTTTCAAGTTGCGCACTATTCAAGATGTACATTGATTTTACCATTTCAGATTCTGTCACTGATCAAACATGCAATTCTGGCCACTGATCTTGCTACGTTCTGGGCATCTAAAAACAAGCTCGATACGATTTTGGACTCTGATACGGGCGTTGACTGGTCCCAAGACAACCACAGGTAAAAAAGCTCACGCAGTTGATTTATTGTGCACTCAGCAACATGTTGTGCAATATACTAGTGCACATCAAAGTAAAAATGTCTTGCACTTCAGTATCTTCATAATCTTGTCAATTTGCAAATAAGCTGATCATATTGGTAATCCATTTCATATAGACTAGACGGTTCGTCGACTGAATTCATCGATCAGAATCACCGCCTTAAAACATTATTATTTCATCAAGGCCTGCCCCAAGGACTGGAGCTTTATCGAAATAAGTTCCACCTGCGATGCACTGTATCGATTCTGTCGTAGATTACCTATTGGTCTATCCATATTTATTCTCTATTTATGTCATTTTTATTGAACCGTTTTCGATAGTATCACTTTTACTGTTCTAACGAACCTGACTTGTTTGAGTTAACGTCTTCGGCAGGCACTGGGAGGCTTCTCTGAAACAAATAATGTCATTCACGTAAACTCTATAGAAGGCACACTATTTTATACCATTGGACACGTGGGTTATTCACATGATTACTATTTTTTCTTAAGCCAGCTGTCGCCTACGCACAGTGAGTAATAGTGTGGGATTCAGTACGTATCAGTCTGCCTGTTGTGCATTTGTACGAGTCACAAAGGTTCTCAACTCACGGCGTTTCCGTTACTAGGGTTGCGCTATCATTTTATCCGTAACTGTTTGAACTGACTCAATTCATGGGCTTGAGCAGAAGTGCAAACACATTCTGTCAATAAGTTACTGATACCAGATAGCATGAAGGTAAAATCTGACCCACAATTCAGGTTCCAATCTGTCTGTTGTTTCCTGTTGCAAGTCTATAATTCAACTACGGCGGCGGACTGTTACGATTTTGTCCAGAATAACAAGATATTTGCTTGACCCGTTCTCGTTAGAAACTGTTTTTCTTTGTTTCGCATTTTTCCAGTCAACCTTTGTGAAGACATTTAATTTTCGATTGGGGTGAATGGATGGAGATTGACTGAGTACACTGTTTTCAAACTTACTTCATGAAATGATTTTCTCACCATATTCGGGATGATGGTTTGAACTGGTTATGGAGATTCAGATACTGACGTGAAAAGACTTTGAGGTAGTCGGAGAAATCGGTATGACAAAAGCTCCACCATTTTGCCACTAAATAAATTTAGTCCGAGGCAAGTTATTGAAGGCACCCCGGACAGCCTGTAAGAATGGTGAAATGAATGGATTACAAGCAACACACCACTATACTTGGCTAGATAAATAAGGCTTTTATTTGGTCCGGTCTTGTCGGCTTTGATGGCTGCTTTTGGTTAAGTGTTCAGCCATAAAAAGAGTGAGTACAGTTCTTAGCCGAGGTTATTGAATATATACAGTATTAGATCATAATATCAATTCCTTTTTCATTAACAAATAACTATCAGTTAGAAAATCTTTGCATGCGTATTCCAATACTTAGAAATTAGGAACTGCATTTCACTTGAAGAGAACGTGAATTTATTTGTTCTTCGTACCGTTGTACATCCGTATGGGTTTGGTGTCACACAAAGAATGCGTTTCTGAGGTAAACATTCCAGCAACTTCCTAAATGTTCTATCTTTCTAACAGAGGGTTAACTCCCTTTTCAATCAAACAAATATAGATTTCACTAAACTACTCCAAAATTTGCTAACGGCCGAAGTCATATTACTGCTATACTTTACGAAGCGACTTTTCGTTCGGGAATTCTGAGTGGAAGGTTCTTGAGAAACAACTGTGATTTCACCTTACTTAAATAAGGATCAGTTAGGGGTAAAAAGTATTTTGGATATAACGTGAAGCCATCTGGTCCATTACGTTCCTCCGGTCACTTTCATATATTGCTGTATTTGCGCTTTCCCGATGCACGCAAGTCGATCCCATCTAGAAGCGACTATAACTAAACACGGGTCTTCAAGAGATGTGTACCCAACACATGTTTATGCGAAGGTCGCCAAAGAGGGTCGTCGCAAAGTGCATCCGAAAGTCCGTGCTGAAGCCACGGGTTATTCCCGTAAGCTGTTTTGTCTCATTCAAACCATCGGTCGGAAGCCATTATTTGTGAGCGAAACCATCTGTGAAGTTGAGGGTTCGAGAATTCAGAATCAGCAGCGGAGAGTCTCGAAGACTGCTTGGAGCACTGTCAGATAGAGTTTAGCTAACCTCATATGTCACTTTCATACACAGCTATTCCGGCACACAACCCGTGGTCTATTTTGACAGGGCCAGCTACAGAGGGGAAGAACCACGGAAAAATCCAAGCCTTAGGAACCCACAAACTCTGGGCTACCATGGCTTTCTCCCATTCCTGCTTAGAGATGACGGAGTAGAGGTCGTTTGAGAGTTACATGTATTGTTCTCAAAAGTGAAAAATTCAGAGCACCTCCCTTCTGCTTATTACTATGATTTTTGGGACCTTTTTTACTCTATACTTCCATTCTTTTTTGCCTTGGACTCGACGATACTGGAAGGTAGCAACCGAAACCAGAGCAAAGGAGTGCAACGGTAACGGTTGAATAAGCTGAACTGGACTGAACCTTTGGAAGTAGATTGCTTTCTTCATCTTCAAGAAGAGCTGGAGCAGTGATTGAGCTAACGTTGGGGGTAAAGGACTGGTTCCTAAAGGACGAAAGCTGCCAGCGTCTGCGGTAGTTTGCAGGTTGCACTAAGAACCTACAGAGCAGCCTCATGATGAGCTGGCTGAATTTCGCACCGGTCGTAGATACACCATCACATTTTCATCTTTTGGCAACTGCTCGGAGGCCGTCATACCTTCCACAGGCCAACGATCAACGTGTTCATAGACTTTCAAAAGGACTTTCAACTCAGTCGACAGAGCTGCACCGTTTAACTGCTCGTAAAGAAATAGAGTACAACAGAAGTGTGTCTTTCAAGGGAAAATTTTATCATCGCTCCTCGGACTGGGTTGAAGCCTACGACCACCTTTCAACAATCTTCACCATCTCCAGTCGAGTACGCCAAGTCTGCCCAGTTTTCACACTCCTCTTGATTTTTTTCATGGACAAGTTTTTCGGGATGCCTTACCTGGTCTACCAAATATTGTGGTCGAATTTCTCTCAGGGACAGATTTTTCGACGAATACACCCATGGCATTGCCTTGCTAAGTAACAATGCACAGAGGGTACAATACATTTGGGCTGCTCAGCGTTTGAGGTGTTTCTTTTATGGTTGGCGCTTGCGCCTTCCAAGCACAAAGTACTTTTGTGAGATTGGAAGCAGCTTGCGCCTGCACTCGCTCGAAGTGGTAACCAACTGGAGTTACTTGATGAACCAAGCACTTCGGGGGTTTGATAACAGCTGCATGTGGTATTGGGAAGGAGATCACATCATAAATAGCGGGAACCAGGAAATCTTTTGCCAGGCTGTGACACATGTGGCACCGTCGTGGCATCTGGCTCTCCCCTAAGAGACTGGTGTGAACCGTCACGATTCGTAGTGCTTTACTTTAAGGTTGTAAGACCTTGGCACTCCATTTTGAGGATGCTCGGCAGCTTTTCGTTCTGGGCCACCGATGTATCCATAGCGTTGCTCGCAAATATTGCGAATATCGAGCGAGCAATGACAAGGTTCGCCATAGTGCTTTAGGTACGAATAGTCGCCCTCTGGTTGAAGTAATCAGTCTACACGTCTCCCGGTGACTCGGGCTTGTTTTGTGGCTGCTTACCAACCGCGTTCTTTCTCAAACTGTTTTTGCACGTGCTGGACAAGGCTGGAAGATGGAACGCGGCTTCCAGGTCATGACTTGACGTAGGGTTATGAAGAAGCTAGCATTAGCGCTGAATTCCCTTGGTGTTTCCCGCCTTCCTGTTTGGGGCTCAGTGGTTGAGAAGTGTCGTTGGTTGGAGATTTTGAGGGACATGTCTCAGAATAGAAGTCAGTGGCGCGAATTTTCTAAAGCCTGTCTGTTTCACTCTCGCTCAAAGTACAACAACCGCAGAAGCATCAAAACGTATTCAGCAAAAGCACAAAATCACTCGTGTTCCTTCTAATTACTAACCGTCCTCCACGATCTTGGTGCACCTAGCATAGCCCTACCGTTGTTCTCTCGCGTTTCTGTTAACGTTGGTACCAAGCTTTATTCCAAGCCGGTATACACACGCATATGTATATACACTACCTATTACTTGGCATCAGTGTACATACATAATGCTCCACAACTCCTGAAGACGAAGAATCTGAAGTTTCTATGGCTCTACGTAAAGCTTCACTGTATTCATAAACCAAATCGAGCAACGATAATAGAGATCTAGACCACCTCCGAGCAGGTTTTATGTATACTTTCTGCGACCATCTCCCTATACATCCCCCTGTATAAGCGTAGACATTGAACTTTCCTCTACGTCTGACGTATTTCAAATTCTTCTCCACTCTAAGGTTTTGTCTTCTGCGGATTCGGATGCCTCATTCTTTTTAGTTCTCAGGCACGAAGATGCCCAGCTTGCAAACACATCAGTTTTTTTAAATGAATCACTCCTAAATTGTTCAGTTCCTGACTTTTGAGAACCTGTCCCGATTGTTCCATTTCCAAACGGCCCAAGAAGGAAAGCATTTTTTACCGAGAGCTTTTACTTTGGAAGCACTGAAAATTGTTGTGTTGGTAATACTTCGTTGGCTTCAAACAAACTTGAATGTATCTTCCGACCATTGTCACTTTGCCCACAGTCACAAAATATTCTCTCAGTGCTGTAGCTTCCTTAATCTACATCAATAATTATTCTTTAAATAGATCCGTCAGCTGAGTATTTCCTAACTAATATTCAGTCTTTGATTCTGTACCCTATTCTGTTCTTCTTCAAAAGCTTGCTGCTTTCGACTATCATCACAGATACTTGCCTGGACCTCCAGCAATTCCCACAACAGAGTGCAGAGAAGAAATGTAAGACGCGAAATTTTACAAAGCCTTTGCCAACATTTCTAGAGTAGTCCAAAATGCTGCGTTTCCCCTTTCTATTTTCAACCAAAATCAGTGTTGATTTTTTGCCGGACTATTTTCGATCTCTCAGATTTTAGAAACTTCTGTGACAACTCATCTCAGAGGGGAAAATTTATGCCCGATCAGTTTTTGAGGTAAAACCCCTCGAAGGGTCTTGATTTTTCTCAATAATTCCAGATTTCTTTCGCAACAGATTCTGTTTCTGTTGATTCAGAATCCCTATCCCAAATGAAGTTTATCAAGTAGCTGGGATCGAAATGTTATGGTAATTTACAATGTACAACAACTTTTCAAAACTGTATTGGAATACTGCAACGTCTATCCTTTCCAATACGGAAACTCAGAGAGTTTCGGACACTGAGGTTGGCTATTTCCAATTTAATCAAGTGTTTTTTTATCCTGCCTTCTTTTTCCCCGAAACTTTCCTCGACTGCATGAAAAAAGATCTCAAAGCTCTGCGCCGTGGTATGATGATCATCAATCGCGTTTCATCTATTCCATTCGCTCTCTTCTAACTGATCTCGTTGGTCAGCGCATTGTGCGTTGTTCAGCCCCACTCATCCTTGACACCCAGAACGGCCTTTTTTAGTTCTCGTTCTAAATTTTGGGACTTTTCCGCTGTACAAAACTCCTTCATATCCCTTCTGGTTCTGGCCCTGACTGATGGATAGAAGATAAAGGCTGAATTATTTATAAACATAATTAGCTTCGCTTTCTCTTATCCTGTTACTTATCAAAGCACATACCAAATAAGACTTATCCACTTTTACTTGCCAAATAGTTTGGCTTTTAAGGTGTCTTGCTTATTTTTCTTGTCATGTTTTTGGATGTTGTGACATTGAATTGTTGGCATATTGCTTGCACAGATCCTTTGTGCAAACGCAAGTACAAGCTGAGCTGAATCTCAGTTTCTGTACAGGTTGACACACAAGCACAGGCAGAGACACTAAGATATTTTGATGATGGAAGGCATTTGTTAACTGTCAGTCACATAATCTATTTATTCAACCGGTATAATGTTGCCTGTTATGCATTAATTATGGGCCGACGAATATATCCAAACGACCTACTGAATTCATGCCCAAACCTCCCAATATTTTTGCTCGTATAGCTGCCGCTATTTCTGACAAAGACTACCATCTCATTCATTTATATGACCACACAGGCAGAGATGCATATTCTCATATCTTGAAACGCACTTCCATGAGATCACACTCAATGGTGTTCAAGGTGAAAACAACACGCATTCCAATTCGGCGGCACACCTATCTCCGATAACCAATGATTAGAAAGAAAAAATAGAGGAATGAGAAAAAACGGCTCGTCGTTGTCCAGTCATTGGACACTGTGCTCCAATCACAACTGATTTCTTCGTCATTGTGAACCGCGTTCGTTTGATCTATCATTATCTTGGAATAAGCGGAACATAAGTCCTCAAGATGGAATGCATTTCATATTCTAGACTGTGGTAGTCGCAAGAGATGCGGAGCAGTTCTCGTTTAAAAGATTGAATAGACTTTGAGAGTAACAGTAGGCAGCCGTATCTCTGTTCGGAATGCTGACCGATTTGCTTTTATCAAACAACCATGAATACAAATAAACGGAAATTCACATGGCGTGATCAAACTACTCATTTACAATGTCTGAGTTTGTAGTATGAGACCCATTGTCGGCTTCGGACGGTAAGAACTTTATAGCAAATAGGAAAATATACACAACGATTTTAACAGTCCGTTTGAAATGTAGATCATCTGTTATTTTCATCCAAATGTTCATACGTAAACAGGTACGTATGTTTGCATGGTTACAAGTGCAATTTTTCTTTACGTGTAAGCTTGCGTACACGTATCTACGTACTGCCAAATTTTTATATACTATATCAGTCAGTTCGAGAAAAAATGGTAACTGTACAATAAAAACCATGGGTGAGTTAAAGGACAAATACTACTTGGAATACTGTGTATGTGAAGGAAAGTTATTCGACGTTGGTTGTTGAGTTAGCAACTGATTTCAATACATCAGGAGACCCTCCATCTAATACAAACTGTGAACAAGTTTAACTTAATTTCCCTACTAATCTGCCTTCGTCTTTTTTCCACAATGACTGAGAGAGCATCTTGGAAGAAGGGTGTTCTGCGATGTCTTATTACTAGTTTCTGGGGATTGATTTATCCAGAGAAGCTACTGATATCCTGTTGAATTCCACTTTTTTAAGGGAAGCCGACATAATGATCCAAGCTACCCTTTGGGTTGTTCAGTAGCTGAGGGTGCTTCACTATACTTCATTGCGTAACCACGTAAATAATTACCATCATTAGACATCCGTTCTATCCGTCCTCTGCTGAGAAATTAGCAAAGGCGCATAAACACAGGTTATTCTAAACAATTCCCATTGCGATGTCGAAATAAACGAGTCAGGATCAAGCTGTTTTTCTTAGGCAAACAGCAACAGATAATCACATTCGTAGCTTCTCTGCCTCGTAACATTTCCGACTCATCTTCTGATCAGATATGGTGGGTAGATACACGTGATTTAGTTCCAATCTTATAAAAACAGGAGCGGAATTTCCCGCGTAAGATAATACAATTCCACCTGATGAAATTTGGCTTTATGAATTTAGAGTCTGACATTCAATTGAAATACTTCAATGACCGTTTTTCCTCTCGTTAGTTTAGCAATGGCATATCTAGATTCCTATTATAATTTCCCTAAATGGAATCCTTTCTTCATTTGTTCATTGTTAAATCCATGGTATTTGAAGTCTTTCAAAGTGAAAAATTCAGTATGGCATTAGAATATATGAAAGGCTTACCAATATGATGTCAATCGGCACCAAAGTCGTTCTGATTCCGCGGATTTTAACTGCTCACTCATTACCACTTGTAAAGAGTGACCAAATGCCAACGAGGACAAGAGACCCCGGGGTTCATCTTTAATTTCTGCCGCAAAGCCTTTATTGTTCAATATTCACTGCCTTATGTGCATTGATCTAAGTTGCGGACTAAATAACAACAACCAGAGATATACACCCAACAACTGACCTAAGCCAAAAACAGCACATATCGGATAATCCACTAATCCATGCAATGAAAAGTCTCAATGGACATTTTTGTAAAAAGATTCTTTTGAAATCAAGTCACTACTTACAACTATTGAACAGATTTGTGTGATAAGCACGAACTTGTTTTCCATTTGCTTCATAACAGCACACACCCAAAACAGTTGTTCTCTTGCGTGTGTTCTTTGTCTCATATTGTCATTTTATTACTTATTACCTCACTCATCTTCGCGGAGTACTCATTGCACACACTGCGTTGTCCTGAGCGGTACAGGGAACGTTCTAATTTGTAATGGTAATCACATGCTGGCACAGGCTAGTTGGCGGGAGAGTCTTGCGTTACGAAACTTGAGTTCTTTTAACTCCGTTTTTGGTTTGTTATTTTTTCGAAAATGGTTATACACGCACAATCAATGTGACAGTTGCGTTGGAATTATTATTTGCGATACAAGTCAGAAAAATTGTTCACACGGAATACAGCATTAGAATGTTTCTAGTTTATCCACGTGCATGACGAATAATCAGAGTATGATTGCCGGCTGTGGTGCCACAAAATAAATTACACCTGTGAACGTGTCGTATTCATAAAACAGTGATATATACGTACAACCATCAGCATACATATATATGTATTCACAGTGATCTCCCAAAGAAAATGAAAACGTAACTGCCAACGGAGAAACGGAACCAGAAATGGTATAAAAGACAAAAGTATCCCAGGAAATTTCTGGTTGACCTGGATTTTTATGGAACAATGGTTTTGTTTACAGAAACCTACAAATTTTAGGGTTAAAATTCATGTCATTATTCATTTGGTGAAATTTACTATGTGATAGATTATCCCCAGCATAGGTATTCATGAGAAATCTTGGCTTCATTCCATGAAGCGGATTATTGTTTCCAAGTTATTGCATTCACTGTCCCCCACAAAATGTGCTCAACATTGGATGATCCCTAGGTGATTTCGATCAGTAGCCCTTCGAATGTTCAGATCGCTTTTATAATACTGATTTATCGCTTCAGGTTAAAGCCGGTGCAATAAGACCCTTTCATATCGGTCACAAGTACCTTCTATTCTATGATATCCGGGATCCTCATTCTTAAGCTCAGGCTGTAAACCTTTTCGAAGTCAATAAAAATAAACTTTTTCTTTTTTGACCAAGTGACAAGTTTTCACAGGACATTCATTTCGCAAGATTAGGAATAACTTAGAAAACCGGCCTCAGTTGATATGACAACCATAACCTACAGTTCAATTAGATCCACTGTAACGATTGAATTGTACAGTCATTGGAAGATATTCTATTCACATCTGTAAATGAATTATAGAATTTGCAAAACAACAAAACTGAAAAATCCTTATTTAATAACAAAAACATTCAGCGACTTATCCAATTAGTCTATGGCCGTAACTTCATAATTTTTCTTGTTTCACACGTGAACTTGAGAAAATTGGGGAAATCGGTAATCAAAATTCCCACTTTGGTTGCCATAGAGCTGGTGGGAACTGACCTAAAGTGTTTTTCCCACTTTTTAATAAAGGGATTCCTGGGGCTCCCTTGCAGCTTCTCAGCTTCCAAGGAAATATGTTCGGAGTGTAAACAGCTTGCAGACGTACGGTTAATCACCGTTCTTCAGAATACGATAAATCACATTTTGTAGGAAGATTATTCTTCATTGGTAAACGTTCAGTCAAGTCGAGAATTCTCTTTTGATTAAAAAGTGAGTGTAAATTTTCCGATCCCAACGGAAATTCTGTACGCACCAAACAGCCCGGATTTCAGTATGATTGTTTACAACATAATTTTTTTCCATTCCATGTCGCAAGGAAATTCACCGAATCTTAAGGTAGAAGAACATGTTTTTTTTTTCTGAAACGCGTTTACTTTCATGCTACTTGTTTATTACTACACTGATATTTCTAATATGAAAATTCGAAAATAAGGAGTTTGAGCTATCGTCTGCCAATCTTCTTTCTTGTTTTCCATCACAGGTTGGCGGTGATTAGCATCGCGATGCCTACTTGTGATTTGTGTGCCATGTACAAACCGTGGGATATTCAAGTCAAAGTGGTCATGTTGATTATGCAAGAATTCTGGGCTCAGGTAAGCAGGATTCTGGAACCTTAAATTAAGGGGATATATATGATGGCGCCCTTGGTTAGTTACTGTTCCGAACAACAGTTGTAGTCTTTGTAGTTGGTTTCTATCATGTATATATAATAAGGGATCAAATAAATGATTCGTTTGCTATCGTTACCAGTGCATGAAATGAAATATTTATCGGTCCAACGAGATGTGAGTTAGCAAACTAAAATAGTATAACAACTCCAGCCAGTGTAGAAGCAATCTTCGCAATTTCGTGACTAACTTACGGAGAAATGTAACAAAACTTAAGGTGGTTATTCACCACAAACTGTTTGAGCGAAAGAACCGATAAGAGAATGGGTAATTTCTGGGTTAACTGGGATGATCAGTGCATCCAACTGGATATAACTAATTCGCGTGCTTGTGAGTGAATAAGCGAAAGGAAACGTTTGACTCGTTCTCCCACTATTCTCACGATATCTACATTTAAGTCAAATTCGAATATGTGGAACTACATGGCTGACTTTCTGGCAGCCTTTAAAAGAGCCATTCAGTTTGATCATACGAACTGAGAGACAGAAGATTTATGAGATCATTTGTAATTTATCTGGCTTAGGTAATAAGGCTTTCATGTGGATCGCCATTAAACGACCGTAAGATTTTTTTGTTTTTTTTTCTAAAATTTCGACGAAATACATTGAGTGGGGAAATTGTAAACTCACTCAAAACCTGCATTCTTACTTAGAAAATTCAAATAAAGAATTTGAATACATATTGCTGCATTGTTAGAAATAAACATTACCGCCGTGGCGATTGCTTCTCAATTCAGTATAAAACAATTTTCTGAGTAATATATTCAGAGAATCGTACGTAGATATGATTCAGCTTTTATTGACTGAATTAACTCGTGCACTTAACGTTTATACTTGGCATTACTGATTTTGTATTCTCTACAAATATCAGCACTGCTTTATTGTTCAAAGATTGATAAACAATGAGCATCTCGCCTCTGCAGCGACCGGCCTTAAAATCTGCAGAGAAACTGTTTTGGTATATATTCGGTACGTGACGGACTAACGGATTGGCCGAATTTTGTAAACGTGCTTTCTATGTACACAAACATACTTCATCTGACAGTCAACCCTCGAGGAAAATGCAGTTGTTCAGAATATCGAGCACTTTTGCCCTTTGACATCATTGAGCTTGTTGTTCACTCGCTTTCAATCTTGAGGGTGGATCTTACACTTTGGAGGCCCATATTGTATGGCATACTCTGCTGCACAGTTATTCACGCTGTTTAGATAAAACCTGTCACCCAACTGGATCTTGAACCAGTAAAATAAAGTACGCGTAATGATGGTCTGGCACTGATGTTTATACCACCAGATCCTGTCGCTCATACTTGACGTGAGAGTTGCTTTGATTTAGGTACGGATTGAATAGTAATTATGACTTAGTGTTCATCGGCACCGGTTGACTCAAGTTAGACACCTTTTTGCAAACCGAACGTCTTTGGCAATTTCCATGCTCTTTAAGGAACAGATGATCTGACATAACCCCGGAAAACTGAATGAACTATTTGTCACGCTGGTTTATCATGCTAGCTTACTCTAAACTACTACTACACGACGGTCTGACAACAACAAATCCCTCCAGATGAAGCCTCAAACTCGAACTCCGATTCGGCATCCTCATTTGTAGACTCGAGCAACCCAGATTGCGATATGGAGACGGTTTGAGCTACAGATCCGTGTAATAAAGGCACGAACAGAGGCGCAACCCAACTGTGCCACTGTCTTCACTGATACGAGGCACCAAGTGATTTGGATCAGACGTGTGCGTAAGTACTCGTTTTAGATGTGAACAAATTCCGGAGCGACTACCGTTGGATTACCGTTCGGAAATTTAAGGATATGTCTACTTACGAAACGCGTCAGTGACTAGTTGTTCTATTTGAAGGCTAGTGATAAATTGACCTTTCATTACGTACGGAAGACGTGAAACAAACCTGAGTGCCCGTTCAGAAGGTATATTGCTTGAATTGTGTAACTGACAATTCCACAGGCCGGACTAGTTTTTCTTTTGTGACTGTGAACAGTCACTATTGATGATGTTTAAAAAAGAGTAATTAAGGGTTATCTGTGCTATATTTTGCAATTAAATCACTGCATCTGTCGCCGTTTGAAACGATCATGCCCTCAAGCGGTGCTTTCAGACTGTCGGAAAGAAATGAATTCCACTAGATGGCAAAATAAATTACCAAATATTTCGTCTTTGATTCCCGTGCTAATTAAGCTCATGTTTTCCTGCCAAATACACCCACAGGGAGATGAAGAAAAGGCCTCTCATTCTAAACCACTCAGTCTAATGGATCGAGATGAGGCTGTCCAGTTGGCAGATGGACAGGTATGTGATGTGATACATCGAGTAAATTATGAACTGGACCAATTCAATCACATTCGGTTGTTTATTTTCTTATCCAAATATTCCCATAGGACAAATTACGGATTACGTATTATTTATCCTATTCTCTTGCACGAATACAGGGGAAAAGGGTATGCCCACGATGTGAACTTTATTCTTCGTTGGGTGCTAACGACCCTTGCTTTAGGCCAAATGAGATACCTAAAATTCCTTTTTGGTCACGGTCAAGTTATTAGTGGATTGACGTCTGCAACAAGCATTCAGAACTCAACGATCTGTATCCTGCTGCTTGTAACCAGAAGAACATATCGGACGCTATTTTCCATGTAGTACGTAAAATTATGTACGCAAATGTCCTCCACACAGACGGACGAAAAATTCGTTTGTATGCAGGTTCATCACTAACTGCTATGTTCCGTAGAATCTCCAGCCATTCAGTGGTTGGGTCCTATGGACTCTAAGTGTGAAGCCCAAGACGTTTTCGATTGATAAATCCGAATCATCTGGTGCCCGAAATAAAAGTGTTAAGAACCAAAAAAAGGCGGAAAAGCAAATGAAATGTTTGAGTCTTCTTACTTATTGCATCTTGGCATTGCTCTGGACCTGACCCACTGATTAGGGCCTTAACATACTAGACAATTCCTGGGGAATCTATGAAAACACAGTCTTTGGGCACTGTCTCTAAGTATAATGTACACCAGGAGATTCGGTCTGTGGAGTACACATCTTAATGTTGGTCATTTGTTCACTTCAAGCACTACATCTCATCCTGGAATCACTGATACCTATCTCCTCCAGACAGTCAGTATTTCTATGATATCGGCGCCCAGATAATTAAAGCATGTACATTTTCTACTGGTATTGATCCTCTTTAGAGCAGTACTGTTGTACTGACTTGAGAACCGCAGTATATACTCAGTTTATAATGATTTGAAGATTGGTTGTATCCTTGTTATTCCCCAGTAAAGTATTTCGCTTATATTATGCTGCTGTGTGGTGGTGGTCCATGGACTAAGTCCTTATCTAGTGTGTTACGTGGGCCAAATACCGCTCCGCTGGCTGTAGATAGCAGTGAACAGTGCCTGAGCTCGTTACGATACCTGACATCCTGCGGACTTATAGGACTTTGCATTTGAGATCCCAACCTTATGGCGACCGATCGTCCTTGCAAGTGTAGTAGAAAAGCGAAATTATCTTACACGCATCTCCTACCACACTCACTAGCAGACATCAAATAAAGCGATTGCACAACTATAATGTGCTCAATTTAATGAAATCCGAATTATTATTGCTTCATGTACGTTTCATCTACTAAGCACAAATAATCCAAAGAAAAGTGATCTGGTCTTTATAATCACCCGAGGAAAACAGAATTTTGCGCCACTCGATTGAAACGTGAAGAAGAATAAGATTTAATAAGTGAAAATATTCATTATAAACTGAAAGAGTATTTGTTAGTATAGTCTCTTGACGATCACCTTAGAAGCAAGGATTGTGATACCAATATGCCACACGAGCTACCACGGCCAACGGACGTGTGCTACTTGGCAACGATCTCCATTAAGTTGCCGTTGATAGCCTATGAAATTTCTGTTGGCTTTCATAATTTTCGGGGGATTTTGTATGAAGTAGGACGTGGTAAAACCTCACCACACATCACGGTCATTCTAGTGTTAGTATAACGAATAATTATCCTACGCTAGCGCACGTTGAGTCACGCAGATGCAAGCACACTAACAACAACCAATCGCTGAGATCACCATGTGTATTAGGTTCATCTATCTCGATACTGTTTACCGTCGTCCCACACTGTCTGTGCTTGAGTCATGTGCGGTGAATGATCGCCTCAAACTTTCTCCCATTCTTTTGAAGCACTTTTCTATCCACCCGTTTATCCACGCATCCATTTCGATTGTCTCTGTCAGGCTGTTAGACGGAAAATGTGTGCTGCTTTGTACCTGTCATCCGTACGTTTCATTTTCTCTATTCGCCACTCTCTCGTCTCCTGCATCATTCATTTCTCACCAGATCGGATTTATTCGTGGCATTTGTTTACCCTGTTACAACACCATATCACGTGTATGGCCCACGGTACACGTCATTGTGGACGTGACTCAACAAAATCTGGCTCGTTGGGAGTCCATTTCTACACTAAGCTACGAGGAACGTGAACAGCTATTGATGGAGCAAATGGGACAAAAATTCCCCAAAATTGAACAAAGAAGTAAACGGTAAAATAATTTTCATCCGGAACTTTACTACCTGATGGCAGGGGAGTTCGGTCGAAGCAATGTTTTATTGTTTGACTGGAGAAAAAAACGGAAACGTTGATAAGATCCGGACGTTTCCACTCCTGAGTGACAGATTGACACACGATTTCAAAAACTGATCACTCAAATTAGAAGCCAGTTGAAAAAGACCCATTTTATTGATTCCAATGCGTTTTCATTTTCAGTTTCGCCATAAGGTATTGACCAAATTACTCGAAATTGAATCAGAAGACACACCAACTGGCACTGAAAAGTATTTGAAATACGGCATTTATATTGGCACGGATTACGTAACGGAACACATGCACACAGCTATGAGCAATGCGGCTGGAGGTCACAAACTGGCCAAACTTTGTCACATGATATGGAAGCAGATCATGCGCGCGAGACATGCGTGCTGCGATAATGAATATTCAAAGTTAAACAGAGAAGGATCGCACGCGCATAGTATATTTGCTTGAGTGTGAAAGTGCGTGCATTTTGATTGGAATGTATACTAAACAAATGAGTACTGATTGGTCCAAATGGGTTTTATCGTATTACGAATGAATAAGGCAGAATAATCACACATGAGCATACGGGTGAAATTCAGAACTCGAAGCAAAACTATATTTGCATAGAATGACAATTAAACCGAATATTTTGGGAAAGTTGTGGAGTAAATTATTTCGTTTGTAGTTATTCTGGCTATCATCACTGCGCACTCAGTGAATGGAGTCGACTGGCTCTGTAAACGCTGAACCGACTGTATTAGGAAAGCTACGACTGTGACCGGTAAAGGCTATGGAGAATGTTTTGGCATGTAAACGCTAACTGATTGAAGCTGACGGTCCATTCGAGTCACCTATCATGTCTTTCATCAACTGTAACCGAAGAGGGACAAAACATTTTGATAGATATAAGCATTTATTTGATTTTTAGCAGCCGGTTGGCGACCACTCTCATCATATTCTAGGGGAACTAACGAACGTAATGTCCCGTTCTGAAAGATTGACAAGCCGATGAGACTGACACATTTTATGCAATTTTCCCCCCAAATTTTCTCTTTCGGATTGTCTTCCTCACTGACTGTTTCGTAGGACATCACATAGTTAGTTGACGAAAGCATTTTCGAGCTTTGTCTATTTATTTATGTGGACTATGGACTGATCGGCATTTTTCTGAACATGCGAGGCTTTGCTTGCGAAGGTGAAAATATCTGAACGTGTAAGAAATGATTCGGAAAACTGACGTCATTAAGATTAATTTGAAGAAGAAAGGTCGAAATCGTAATTTCTGGAAAGTACGAGATTTAATTTTCTTTTTCACACTGAAAATGCCCCTTTAATGGATGCTATTGCTATCTGAGAGATAAGGCTAATCCAAAACGGTCGCAATAAGTGATAATGACCTAATGATCTTGAGCCAAGTCATCTACACAAGTAATATCACCATCTTTAAGATAAAGCGGAACAAAATTTACCACAAATGAAAAATCTCCAACCACCCAGATATCACCTCGCAACATTGAGATTGCAATGCGCCGCAGACCTACCCAGGAGGATGAATACCAGTTTCCTACGAAAATACCCCCCGAATGGACCACGCAAATGTAGTTCCTCGAATGTCTATCTCATTACGGTGATTTAAAGTCTGGTTCACTATGACCTGCATGAGTTCTGTTGCCTTAGTGAGGAGAAAAGGAATCAAGAAGCAAACCAGTGTTTATCTGGGGATCCAACTGTAGACATTTTTCCGTTGATGACGATGGTCAGTGCCCAAGCATGCTGTTTGGCCGCCCTCAATCGATCAACTCTTTCGAATCAACGGATACTGACTGGTCTAGCGGGTAGCAGAACAGACATCACATGGTTTCTGCGTTCTCCAAAGTTTACCTCCTACTCTCAGGAAACTAGAAAAACTACCCTCAGAATTCCAATGGAGATCGACGATTGAATCAACGAAGGCAGAAAAAAACTTTATGTAAACTCTTATCGCCAGTCAGCTCATATTCACAAACCATATAAAGCCGACTAAGCTGTTGCGAATACCACTGGTAATTCAACTGAAGAAAAAAAAACTAGCACAATGAGCTACCTATGGGTTTTGTCAATCGATTTTCATTGAAGCCCTCGCTGCTTTGTTTAGTGAGTCACTCTTTCAATTATGTATACAATGCGAGAACTTTTGAAGACTGAAACAACTGATTTCTTGGAGGAATCCCTCCGCTAATATTCATGGTAAAATCATAGCATTCAGAATTTGGAATAATTTGGGCATAAATAAAGTAAAATTCTCTATCGTAGGATATGCCCATCGATTCATGAAAAAAAACTTGTAACACGGAGAAATTTCTTTTAGATATATCACTTCAGGCATTGACATATATAGTATTGGGTAAAAGAGAGTATATGCGCAGCTAAAGACAGCAGAGAGTGAGTAAATGTGCAACAAATCCGCTAACTAGACAACATGCTTCAACTTGATGAATCTTGTTCGTTGTGTGAACGACAATAAGTGTGAAATGTGTAACCAAATGGCGTGAAAAGACAGGTGTGAAAAAAGAAGTGTGGGGCTGGGGAGAATTTGTACGACAGAAAAATGATGACTATTTCATCTGATGAGAGTAAGTTCATTTAAAGGAAAAGAAATTTCTTCGTGTTACAAGTTTTTTTCATGAATCGATGGGTATATTCTATGATTTGAAACACAGTGAGCAGCCGGTGGCGATAAAAGACCTCAATAAGTATTTGAAGTTTACCGCCAGGTTCGCTGAGACGAAACAAACAATCTAGTTTTATTGAGGAATGTGTCCGCAACAATCGGTACCCTAAAACCTACTGGAAAGCACTGGGCAGGTGCCATGTGATACCCAATGTCCGATCGCTCAGACGTCATGCGCTCAATCAACTTGACGCGGCCAAATCCAGTTTAGACGAAATAGAGCGGCTGGTGAATAGATACGAAACGAACGTTGCAGAACTACAGGAAGGTCATCGAAAAGAATTTCGGGATTTTGTGGATTCAGTTTGTCGAGAAGCTCGGGAAAAGAAGCGAGGGAAATCGCTCAGCAGCCTGGAAACAAGAGTACCACCGTCCAAGTTACCGGAAGTTCCTGGAAGGTATGTCCACAATCATTCTTCTGTGACGCTCAGTAAATTGCAATATGAGGTTTTATCTCTCGGACATAAGTCTTGCGCAACTCAACCACGTTATCATCAGGTGGAAATTGAAACTCAGTTTGAAAGTCTGACCTGGTACCAACATCATCTGACTCAGTTGACAGCATGAAAACATCACTTGTTTATGAATGTCAAAAGTATCACTCTACTAGATCTCCGTTGAACGGAATATTAACTAAGCAACATCGAGCAGCGGTCCAAGAACTAGTGAATAATCAAGATTTATTATTATCGAAACCGGACAAAGGTGCCGGATGGGTTGTGCTAGACCGAAGAAACTACGACAGAAAAATGATGACTATTTTATCTGATGAGAGCAAGTTCATTTACCACCAGGGTGAGAAAGACAAAACACAAGAAGCCGAGACTAAGCTGACAGAGATCTCGAAGCAGCTTAAGTCAGAAAACGCTATTTCCAAAACGCTGTACGACAAGCTTGTGCCCTGCGGCTCACAACCACCTAGACTCTATGGACTACCAAAAGTACACAAACCAAATATACCTCTAAGACCGGTGATTGACATGAGCACCTCAGCCTATCACGCCACAGCTCAGTGGATTGCAGAAATTATTGAACCTGTGCGCAAGTTACTAGCGAAGTATAGTGTGAAAGATTCGTTCTCTTTTGTGGAGATGATACAACGTCAGGATCTGTCTGAACGGACTATGCTTTCCTTAGATGTTGAATCCCTATTCACAAACGTTCCGTTGATCGAGACGGTAGAATTCATCTGTCAATATTTGACCGATAATGATATCAAACTCGACATTCCTGTGGTCAAGCCAAAAGAACTAATTCTTAGATGTACATGGAATATACAATTTCTGTGCAGCGGAAAATACTACAGGCAGAAGGGCGGGGTAGCAATGGGATCACCACTTGGACCCTTTCTGGCGGATATGGACCACTACGCAGCACCATCGACAGTCTATATATGTACACCAGATACATGGACGACACTTTCATAATTTGCGACTCAAAAAAAGACATTACCGAACTACTGCGAACATTCAACAACGCCCACGCAATGAACACACCTACAGCGGAAGTAGAGACGGACAATTTCCTCGCCTTTCTTGATGTGGGATTGCGTAGAATGGAGGACGGACATAGAAAGGAGGGTGTATCGGAAATGTACATGGTTGGGGCAATACACACATTTCCTAAGCTTTGTCCCCCTACGATACAAAAGAAACCTTGTGGGCTGTCTGATCTACAGAGCGAAAAACATTTGTAGTCCTGACACGATCGCCCAAGAACTCGAACATATACGTGATTCATTATTAAAAAACGGTGATCCAGAACCGTTTATTCGTCAACATATGGGAGAAAGTAGACACAAAATGAAAGTTCAAACGGCCAAGAAAAAGGATATTTTTCTAACTGTCTCGTCCAAAGGTGACAAAAACTTAGAAATACTAGGGCTACGCATATCTAAGACTCTCAGGAAGTCCTTCCCCGCTGAACATGTCCGAATCTTAACATATACGAAGCCTTCCATTGTTCAACAATCCAAGGACAGGTTGCCTCATCGGTCTCAATCTTTTGTTCTATATCAGTTTGTGTTCTTGTAGTGCACAGTATATTGGGCATACGACGAGACGCCTATCGAAGAGGATATCAGAACACGTCCCGGCTTCTTTACGCAAGGGAACAGTTCGTACTATCAATAGCGCAATCCCACAACATCTGGTGGATAGCGGACACCAAATCGACACGGTGACAGCTTTCAGACCAGTCCTGACAACTCCCAGAGTTCACGCGAAAGGATTACGCAGGCGGTTGCTGATGACGTCAGAACCCATAGCAATTCGAATATTGAAGCCGGATTTGTGTAAGTAACGTAACCTCGTGCAACAGTTGTTGTTGCGGTGGCCGTACCAAGTGATTTTCTTATGGTTCCCACGTACAAATTCTCCCCAGCCCCACACTTCTTTTTTCACACCTGTCTTTTCACGCCATTTGGTTACACATTTCACACTTATTGTCGTTCACACAACGAACAAGATTCATCAAGTTGAAGCATGTTGTCTAGTTAGCGGATTTGCTGCACATTTACTCACTCTCTGCTGTCTTTAGCTGCGCATATACTCTCTTTTACCCAATACTATATATGTCAATGCCTGAAGTGATATATCGAAAAGAAAATTCTCTATTATAGGGCTAAATGTAAAATACGAATATCCCCCTTCGCCACATCTCAGCCTCCTCCTCTGCATATGCTGATCACGAAAAGTAACAAATTAGCGTTCGCTTTGTCCACGGGGAAATCAGAACAGATTCGTAGAAATGAAGACCTCGGTGTAATCGAAGATCACCTCTACCTTATGTAAGCCAATCGATGCCTTGTTTCAAAATTGAACCTTGGAGCAATTCATGCGATCAAACAACGACCAGCATGACATGATCACATATCTCACTGGCTTTATGCTATGGTGAAAGTATCAGTGGATTTTACTCCACTTGACGCTAAATAATTATAGATCTACTGTTTGAAGTATTCTTAAGATATTACCGGTATATTCGCCAAGACTCAGTACTATGGTCGAAGGTGAAAAGCGGAGGTTGATATGTGACTTCTTCTTTGTTAAAAAAGGCAAACCACACCCGTTCATGAAATAAAAGATACTGAAAGCACACGAATTTAGAAGGGAATGTAGTCCGATTCGTGGATGCCGTGTTCGGAACACGGAAGTGAGCTTTCAGGAAATTCCGCGTTGTGCCCTTTTCAACGGTGCATGCAAACTGTAATGTCACTACGTGTCCTTCTAAGTATGAATAATTATTGTGGCTTCCGTAATGAATGAGCTGTTTTGTTTCATGTCAAAAGTAGTTTGTGACTGGTCTCTGTGGTGAACTTATCAAACGGGCGAATTCTACCACTATTTGATCACACCAAAATCGACATAACGAACTCAGACTAGATAGAAACACTTCCAGAATAAATTAGCAGCATGGGGCCTGCAAATTGAACATTGTGAGTATTTATTCGTACTTCTATGTATTCTATCGACCAGTAAAGTCTCGTGCAAATCTTTACTTCCTGGAGCTGTTACATTCTTATCTTATTCTTCCCCGAGAGTAGGAATTCTCGTGGAAAGTGTAATGAACAATCGACGTCAAAATGTTCACAAACGAGTTTAACACGTATGTTCTCAACAGTTCTAAATGGTTTGATTATCAGATGTCAGACATATTGTCAAAAACGAATGATACTGACGTCGGAACGCCAAAATCTCGCATGAGTTCAACATGATATCGAATCTTGTCTCACGAATGTGTAGTCGAAGGTTGAAAAAACGCGAGGCTTTTCTTTTGTCAGTCACCGGTAATGATTCGGCGCGACAGCCAGCCACATAAGAGATCAGCCACTAGAAGTTAAAACTATTGGATGATAGTTTGTTGAATCAATTACATGCATTACTCCGTTTAGTATGGCTGAGTTGACAGGCGTATAATCGAACTACTGCAGTCAAACTTTCTCATACACCCATGCATTGTGTATCGACCAGATACAGCACAAGGGCAGTAATCTAAGCTATCTTGCTTAGGTGTCAACCGGGTAACTACCAGAGGTAAACCAAAAATTACCGAATCCCCGATTCTGCTTTCGCCGAACACTTGCGATCGATAAGGAAAATTCATTTCTGAAACGTTGAACAATAGCTGAAAAACCTAACCAATCAGTCCACCCTCGGTGTACTCACTACCGAGGGTAAGTCCCAGACCGTCCGAAAGTTTACGCACTGAGTACGTTAGCCTACTCAAACTCGGTCTCCGTTAAACCTGTGCCAAACAGGTGTGAATACTGATCCCATAAACTCTCTTCGTTGATTGTATCCTTTTGGTAACGTTGTGTTAGTATGTTTAGGAATCACTGAAAACGGGCTTGTTCGTCAACCTATGCTTTCCAGATTTGCGCTGTGGTATTTTTCGCGGGAACTAATTTTACACCAGAATAAATCCAATACTAGACGGAACAGTTTTCGTTATCAATGCCCTAATGCTGTAGACTTCGACACACATGACAAATAAGGTATTTCGACGTGATCGGATACAACGTAGGTCGGTCGGCATGGCAGCGATAAACCCATGAATTTATTGATCCAATAACTGATACTGAGAAAATAACAAACCAGGTCAAAATGATGCATCGTCAGGGTTACTGTGACGGGCTGATATCACGTAACTGATCATGCACAAAACAGCACAGCACGGACGTGCCCTACAGACGGCACACTACAGCTCACTCTTGAATGTTGTGAATTATCAAGTATCGATTATGCTTGTGTGTTCGTGTATAGACTTCAGATACTGTGTGTCTATAAATCGCACACAAATGCGACTTCTGTATTCGCACAAACCACGAGGAGACAAGAGAGGAAATCGCAGTAAAATCAGTTTAAAATGGCGTGAGCTCAGACGCTCCCATAAATTGGCTACTCCTGTCCCGTTGTTAGGTTGTTCAGCGAACCTTGTGCGGTTTACAAAACCACGTACCAGAAATCAGTGGTAGCCGATCTTCATACACGGAACATTAGAACGAAGAGAAACAAGCAACCTCTCTGGGCACCGGAATCTCTCCATGGTATTTCCAGAAAAAAGTATGCTTGCCGAATTGACCAGTGACAATAAAAGAACTACCATGAAACACGATATCGAAAACAATGAACCATTCAGATATGCGGAAATGCTAACAACTAATATTTCTCACTCTAAATTTAACGTCAATTCAGTTTTTCAGCCATTAAAGCCGCACTGTTACTCCGCAACAACGTCAGGTCCATGGCGGAAAAGACAAGCATAACGTGTAAAACAGTGGGGAAGCAGGTTGTAAAAGAGGAAGATGGGGACAAAAAAGAGCCTGAATGCAACTATGCCACTAGCAGCGACAGCAGCTACTGATACTACATCTCCAGCCATCAGGTGGGTGGGTACCGTGTACATCAACTGAGAAGTCCAAAGCGCACTAAGCGACCGAGTCCATTGGTCCACGTTCTCATATGCTTTCTTCCGTGCAACACACAGCAAATGTCCAATTTATCTGGCCGCACATGCATTGATTCTATCCAAAAAGCGCTTCCGCTGATAGAGTTTTAGGTGGAAAGCAGTTTCTCTGTTGTCACATTTGACCATCCGATCAAGGCCCCATGTGTTTCGTCAGTCCAGGTCATGAAACTGGAGATATCGGTGATCGGGAGGTCAAATGTGACAACAGAGAAACTACTTTCCACTCCAAACTACGTAAGCGGAAACGTCTTTTGGACAGAATCAATTGAGAGCACCAGGCAACCGCGGCCAACACTTGACCAAACTTCATCACGTAGAGTGTGCATCAACCGGGGATCAATCTTTGGAGAGTTACCTGACAGACTAGGAGGTATTTGATCACTGACGATTATGACCACATATTGGATATTACAGCAACGCGATGTTTCTAAACCTACACAAACACGCCTATTTCTATAGAAAAACGCAGTCAGCTTCGAAGTAAACAACTTATCAATGTACCTGTTAGCCCACTTTGATTGTTTGGTTTTCTGAACCACTAGAAACGAAAACAGTGGGCGAATTACGAAGGGCAAGCAAGACGAGAAACAGTCAGCATGATCTGCTTGGAGCTGATAAAAACGGAATCGGTGATTCCCAGTACGGCAAACTCGTCAACACAAACTGATGGACGGATAGATAGGCAGACAGGCAAATGGGAAAGAAACAAAGAGAGTGCGCGGACGCGCATAATAAACAACACTCCCAAAATATACATACATGCAGGTGCGCAGAAAAACAGATGATTTAGAATACAAGCGATAACCTAATCGTCACAGCAAACTAATTGTTCACCACAAATCCAAACGACCGCGTTCAACGAAAACTTCTCCGCATTGCTTGCACTAAACCGATTTGTTTGCTTGTGTGTGTGTGTGTGTGTGTCAAAATCATGATCAAGACCGAGTCAAGTCAGTGCTTTAATTACGTAGTTAACTGGTTAGTTAGTAAGTTATAATAGGGTAAAACTGTTTGTAGCGAAATAAATGAGACTCAGTGTGACAGGTATGAACATTTCACATTCCAGTATGGATGGCAAGGTAACAACGAGCAGAGAGGGACGACAAGCCATAAATGGGCAGTCGTGGGGGAAAACAGAAAGCGGCGACTAAAATGCAGTCGCACGCGCAAACACGTGCGTTCGCCGATGAAAGAGCAGCAACCACAAAGGGTACCAGAGCATCGGGACTTGATCATAGCACGCTTTTTGTCTGGGTCGTACGGTTGGTCGGTGCTTGCCGATGGGCTAGGGGAGGGGAACCGAGCGATATGCGTGCGGGGAATGCGACGAAAGAGCTTTCTGAGCAACAGGGAATCGCATGCCAGTCTATAGTTTGCGCACGGGCGAGAGAAAATCAAGAAACTGGATACATGAAGATGAATGGATATGCGTATTTTGATTAGGAGATTTTGTAGTTTGTGTGTCTGGTGTTGCACGTGCTGTGCCCGTGCACGAACGTCTGTTTATCGGTGCAAAAGTGTGCAAAGCAAACGTCAGTGTGCGAGGGAGATTCGTCGAATCGACACAATTTGCTGAGCACACTGTGGGGGCCGAAATCAAGTGGATGAAGGAAGGGTGGGGTGATGGCCCGGAGGAGGACGAACAGCTGCAGTGCTCTCGTAAGCAAAAATATATCGATCACAGGATCTGGTTGTAAGCTGAAAACGGAGAGAAAAATAAAAAGAACATATAATACCCATAGACAAAGTGTGGCCGTCATTCCTCAGCAGGAATCGCCCTATGAAACCAAAAAATGATATGGTAACGAAAAAACTGCAAATGGCGGTAGATAAAGTAGTGTGGATACAGGAACACAAACAATTGCAGTATACCATCATAATAAAAACTGATTCTAAGCAGTGAGTAGATGGATCTCTTGGGCAACAAAGAGGAACCTCAAGCAGTTCAAACAGTCAGATCCACTGGGAACGTCTTTCATATCATGCCATGGAACGATCACTCCAATGGTTTAAACAATATCTACCTGATGAAACATTGCACACTGAGGCTTTTGCTTTAACAGGGATTTATATACAGATATCCACAGAAAGCTTCTACGACGCAAAGCGAACCAAAATCACTTAATTACTGGAATGACTCCCCCCGGTCGGTTAAAATTCCCTTATCCGCGAGATGGGGACGAACCTCGCAGTGAACAGCTCTGCTCAGGTGGGTATACGGCATTTATTGAAGTCCGGTTGTACAACTTGGACAGGGCAAAGTTGTATGTTGCTGCGAGCTTCCCCAGGCCGCGGGTAAAGAAGCGGCCGGACCCGCGATTAACCGTGAATAATGTGAACACACCAAAAAAGCGGTTGTGAACAATCAGCGACAGTGCTGTCGAATGCGGTCGGATTTTCGTTTGGTTAGCTTTTTCATGAGTCTGCTGACTAAATAGTGACACGGCAAGTGCGGCCTGCCACTAATTAAACCCGTAGTGTCTTGTCTTCTTCCTCCTACTCGACAAGATTTTCCGAAAGACGAGTGAAGCATACAAGTGAGTTGATTTGAAGCCGGTGCGAAATAACACAATAATAATAATAATAATAATAATAATAATAATAATAATAATAATAATAATTTCTAAGAATAAATCAAGCGGTTTTCTGTCGTGCCGTGCTCTGTTCTCTAACTCTATCGTACAAGTTCTGCTCCGCAAATAGTAACACAGACAACAAACACTGATTCTGAGACTGGGTTCGAGAGATTACATGGAAAAGTGTTTACAGTGTACTCAATGGCAACCTGCTCACGTTGTTGTTCTTGCTGCTCAGTGTGCGTAATTTACCTGGTTACTTCCGTGGCTATCTCTTTCCCTTCACAGTATATATATATATATATATATATATATATATATATAACTATATATAACTATATATATATATAGAAAGAGAGAGAGAGAGAGAGAGAGAGAACATCGATGCGCAATAAACGCAGTGACAATGATGGTTGCGACTATACCGAATGACGATAGTGTCAGCACAGGTAAAAGGAATATTATAGTAATCCAATTCCGCCATTGCACATTTTTGCATACAGATATAAACAACTTGTTGTCACGGGAGACGGTGAGTCTGCCGGTATGTTATAACCAGCGCTCAACATTTTCTCGTATCATTGTTTTTCACATTCCAGGAAATTTCGCCGAATTCTCAGGTCGTGATTCGCTCACGTTGTACTAAGCTTATAAGACAGTATACACTGAAAGACACACACCGTCAGTATCATCAAAGTCGCATAAAAATTGACATCAATGAAACGAAACCAGAGCAGTTTCTTTTTACCAACATTTCCTCGACAATGATTGGGGGTAATAGTGAGGGAGCCAGATTAGAAACATCACATCATTTCGGATTCAGAAAAATGACTATAAATCTCCAATAGTCGAAATTTAGGAAGTACAAGCACCTTAGCAGATTCACAAAAAGAGAGAAGCAAGGTGCAAATTAATGGAACACATACTAGCAAAAATGATGAGTTGTACGCCTCGTTGCGGACTTACAATGGGGTCAGGTACTGACAAACGAAGATCCGGAAGGCGGAGTGAAACAATTCCGAACAGAATCGCTCAACGTGTTCGACAGAATTGACGAGTTCAGTTGACTGGCTGCGTAAGAGGCAGAACCAGTGGTCGAGTTGTGAAAAACGTTCGGATTTGACCGTCCCGCGTGCATTGCGGCAGTCGTCGTCGAAGAAGGAGGAGGCATTGTGCCTCGACTGGAGATTCCACTGGTATCCACAGTTGAACCATTGCTCAATGCAGTCCGTGAACTGCTCAAAAGAGCCGGTGTTAGCTTGACCGTATTCGTTCCAGTACCCGGTTCGGGAAGCCGATGGATTGGGCGATACGAGGCACCCAAAAAACTGGCCCGTTGGCCCATCCTAATCAAATCAAACATGGTGAGCTGCATACAAAGTAGGAGAAGGGGATGGGGGGGGGGATAAAACAAACGGGATCCGTGAGGACAGGGAAATTGACCAAGTAAGGTGGAAACTTTCAATACAAAAATATGAGTAGTTGAAACGGTAAGTCTGAACTGCAAAAACTGGGCAAAAAAAAGGCTACATGGTAGACAACTGAGACAGAAAACGTCTACATCCTGCAAATTAAGAGCGTCCATATAGATCTAAGAGTAGGTTAGACAGACTCTTGTTAATTGTCAAGTGATCCAAATGTTTTTCGGTGTCCAAAACTGTTGTAACTCCACAATTTAACTGTTAGAGCATATGGGGTACGGAAGAGTGGGTTGCGTCGATGCCCGGATGAATCTCATTAAGTTCAGTGAACCATTGACCCGATACTTCTGTACTGGCCCTACACTACCAAGTCCATTGGTTGGGATTTCCAATTTTTAGTCCATTTCATAAACTGGTTATGGAAGGTGAACAACATCTTCTGTGGCATGCCAGAGAAGTCTATTTGGTGCACTACAAAACACGAACGGATGCAAATGCCTAGCGCTTACTTCATGAAACCATCAACTATGTTCCATAACCATTCCGAACACGTGTTCCCTTTGTACACATACAAGCTTCTGACGGGGATGGCCGAATAATAAATAAGATTTATTGAAATTTCCGGTCATATTTTATCAAGTATATCATGAAAACGTTACAATGCATTCAATTTCCACTTATTTGCGCTCACAAGTAATCATGCGAGCACCGAACTAACCTGACCAGGTGCTAATTGATACAGACCCAGAGCGGGGGCAATCACCGCATTGTTTGCTTGCGAGGTTGAACAGCCGGGCTCCGCGAATGTGACTGAGTTGACCGCAACAACATCGGACGCATCCAACAAGCCGAGCGTATCCCGACGAGCCAGACCCGGCATGCCCAGTACGATGGCCTGTCCTCCTACGTTGCTCAACACGAACGAGTACTCGGCTGAGTTTTCTCCAGGGGGAGAATGTAACGGCGTGGACATTGCGCTCACGTTGGACCGGTCCAGGTCGACACAGGCGGAATCTAGATTTGTGAGGACAGAACAACGAAAACAGAGTTTACCGTAAATTGTCAGATGTATTATGTTAAACTACTTTTTTTAGTTATTTTGATCCATTAGAGCTTTGACATTTATATCATCGCAGTGATCAAATCAGGATAAATCAAAAATGGATGACAGACGACGATGTGTGATTTTTTCCAACACGCTGTGAAACCACTATTTGTTCCATTGCTTGTCAAGCTGCTAGTTCTTCACAACTTCACCGCATGGAAAGCGGTGCAACTGGATCGATACACTCATTGATCAGAAAAGAACAAGCCTACTAGCGGCCGATCTGTATTCCTTATTCGTGGATGTTGAGTTCAGTAAAATCCAGCAGGGAAGATTTGTACTTAATTTCACGGGAGTAGATCCTGAGAGGATGAGCCGGCTTCATGGATGTCCCGAATGGCACCTGCCTGTAAGCGGTGTGTGTAAAGAAACATTACACCGAGAATCTTGGGAATTACCGTACAAAGTGGAGTCTCCAGCGTCACTCAGAAGAACAATATCGTCCGCGAATTCCAAGTCAGACAGTTTACTACCTGAGCAAAATCCACGCCCTATTCTCACACGAGGATACGGCTACCTCAGGAATCAATTGAATTACAAAATTGAAGAGGAAGGGTGAAAGAGGGCAACCCTGATGAACACCACTTTCCGTGGTGAACTCAGGTGAAACATCGCCGTAAGCACGAACTCGGCTTCAGCTGTTCGCATACAGGCATTGGAAAAGTGAAGTAAACTTTGCTGGCACACTCTTCAGTGACTGTAGCGCCAGAGAACTGTGCGGTCGACTGAGTCGAACGCCGCTTTCAGACCAAGAAAGCCAAAGATTGTGGGCCTACGGAAGATATGTCTGTGCTCTAGGGTTAGCCGAAGAGTAAAGATGTGGTCGATACAACCACGATCGGGTCTGAAATCGGCTTGATTCTCGCGCGTACACATTTCGCGGGCACTGGATAATAGGTGGAGAACAAGACCGGTGAGCAGTTTAGACGCCATACTTACCAAGTTAATTCCTATGTAGTTTTCACAAGAGGATCTGTTACCTTTCTTGTAAATCGGCACAATCACCGACTCACGCCAGTAACTGGGAATCTGCTCATTATCCCAAATAATACGGATGAGTTTTGTTAACTCTGAAATCAAGGCTTCGCCTCTATCCTTGAAAAAGGTGGAGACAATCCATCCGATCTAGCGGCTTTATATCTTTTCAAGTAACCTACCTCACCCATAATCTCCATCTCCGATAAAGGACTGATATAAACCTGCATCATTTCGCTGGCAAGTATATTTGGAAGGTCCACTGTTGAAGTAGGCTAACTGAATTGCTCCCTAAGGTGCCCCGCCCAGCGCTCCAGACGACGTCCCTGAAAGTAGATCAGTGAGCCGTCGGATTCCTTAATAAACTCGCACCAGGCTTCCGCGGACCGGTACCTCTAATCAAACGGAAAAGGTTGTGAACATTGCCAATGGATCCAGCCTTTTTCATTTCCCTTCATTTCGCAATCCAACACTCCTCACCGTCATTTCTCGGGCTCCTAGTCAGCTGGCATCTCAAGGATCCACGCACTCAATTGAATGTGGCATCCGGAGGGACAGATATGCGAGCATCTGACAGAGCAACTGATGTCGAAGATATGCATCGTTTGTGAGACCGACTTGAACCAGGGTCCTGGGTGGCATTCGAAGCGGTATACAAAGCGTCCTTGATCTGTTGCCAATATTCACCTGGGCCCTGAACGTCTGGCTGCACCGATAACTGCGTAAACAGCCTCGTCTGGAAATTGTTTCGCTGGTTATCGTCTATAAGCGACTGCGCGGGACGCGTGGCATTCACGTTGGTGCGATCACGGATGAGACGTAAACGGAAGCGAGCACGTACCGAGGCGTGATCTGAGTCCACAGGCGTAGACCAAAATGAACGACAATCTTCAAGTGACCCACGCCAGCGGTGACCAATCACAATATGGTCAATCTGAGTCCAACGTTGTGAAGACGTAGGAGGACGCCATGTCAGTCCATGCCGCTTCTTATGGCAAAAGTTCGTACTTGCCAGAAATAATCCGTGGTCAGAACACAGCTGAATGAGACGATCGCCGTTATCGGTACGATCAGCTAGAATAGCTAATGAGCCTCTGATGCACCTCTCGAAATCTCCTAAACGGCCAACTTGGAGGTTGAAATCCCCAGCAATGACCGCCACGTCTGTTGAACGTGTGCTTCGAAGCAGCTGAGACAAATCCTGATAGAATTCGTCCTTGGTCTCAGAGGAACTCCAGTCAGTCGGCGCATACCAAGACACAATGAACAAGCATCGGCGCTTCGGTTTGTTGTTGTTGACACGAACATAACCGCCCAACCGAACTGCACACAAAAGACTGCTGACTGGAAGCCAGTCGAGAAGTGCACGCTCAGCTTTCATGTTCAAAGCAATCCCAACGCCAGCCTGACCACGAGCTCTAGATATCGAATCACTCGACACACGAACAGTGAAGCGAGAAGTCCTAAATGAATTCCCCGGTTTGACTAATAGAAGTTGAGTGATTACTTCCCTATCAAAACTGATGTGAGAGGTTTGAACAGGTTTGCTGTGAATCACATTGGAGCTAAACAGCAATCCCCTGTCACCTGCTGTAGTAACACGCCTAACTGATTGGGACCTTATGTGGCCCATCAATTAGAGTTTCAGGACCAGGGCTTCCGGTTATCACTAGTAGTGCAACGGGCCTTTGAGAATATGGAGTATGCATATCATATTGCAAGCATGAAATAAAAACCGAAGACTTCGAGCACCGAGAAGAAATGAAACGCCAAATAAATTGTAATCATTGGGTGGCTTCGATTCACCTGATTTTTGTTGTTGCGAAACCCCAACTGTGACTGTCTCAGCAGTACTGTCTGCATTGTACTCACACAGGAGAATTGCCGAAAATACTGTACGGCATGTTTTCAGTTCAATATTTTCACCCATCATTCTCGCACGTCCGCGCTCCCATTTGGGTTGCCAGCATCATCTAGTGGAGCTCAGGATTATGTGGAAACTCATTAGCAGAATAATCGGGCAGTCAAAAAGTAACGTGCGATACACGTGTCTATTGATTTCAAGGGGTTCGCCGAAGCTCGAAACAATTCACTTGACAGATGTGCTGTAGCGATTGATGGAAAAAACCTTTTCAAACCTTCACCAACCTTCTAATGAAGTGCGAAATAATCATTCACGCAGTTTCAACGTTGCATTCGTCAATGAGAAGCAGCGTACTACTGTCCCGTTGGGAGTGCTGGACAGATTGCCAGTAACAAACGCTGAGCAGGCAAACGCTCTGGATTCCGATGGCCTTTCCCAGCCCTATTTGAAAATTATACAATGGAGCTTGTTAGAGAACTTTGCACTTTGGTCTCCAAGGTCTGGCATTCTGAGGAAGTTCCCTCATTGTGGGGAGATTCGACCGTTGTCCCCATCTTATTGGAAGGGCTCGCGCAATGACTGCGCCAACCATAGGGGTATAAGCCTAATCCCGATAGCGTCTAAGCTGCTGGCGTCTATCATTCTCAGCAGGTTATACGACACGCGTGATGAGCAAACTCGCGAGGAACAGGCTAGGTTTCGTAACGGTCGTGGATGCATCAATCAAATCTTCATCCTCCGACAGCTGTTAGAGCACCGTTACGCCTTTCAAAGACCAACGATGGTTGTGTTTCTAGACATTCGCGAGGCCTTTGACTCTGTCGATAGGTCTGCATTGTGGCACTGTTTGTTAAGGAACGGTGTACCTGAGAAGTTTGTGTCGGTCCTCTAAGAGTTTTACCGTCATACCTCAGGTCGGGTTAGGGCTCATGGCCAGCTTTCGCCACACTTCAATGTCTCCAGTGGAGTACGACAAGGCTGCCAAGTATCCCCGTTTCTTCTCAACTTTGCTATAGAGGATGTCCTACAGAACGCGTTGTCTGGTGTTCCAAACAGTGGGGTTGAACTCCTCCCAGGGAACAAAGTATTTGACTTAGAGTACGCCGATGATATCGCCTTGCTGAGCGACAGAGCGCAGGAAATTCACCACGCATTGGACAGCTTGGCGATTGAGGTGTCACAATGTGGTATTTACTCTGCGCCTTCAAAGTGCAAAGCACATGCTCAAGACTGACAGGAGTGGTTGCTTGCACTCACCCTTTGTGGTGATCAGTTAGAGGCAGCCAATAGTTTTAAGTACCTAGGGAGCTTGATCACAGATGGTGGTGGTATTAGGGGAGGAGATTACTACGAATTGCGAGAGCCAAAGCAGTTTTCATGAACTCTCGTCATCTGTGGAGTCGCCCTGATATACGGCTTTCCTACAAAGGAAGGGTGTACAATGCCACAGGTTCGTCGTCGTGTGTTCGGTACTGGTAGTCGCTTCCTGACACAGATAATCGCTCTACACCGCCTCCGATGGCTCGAGCACGTTTTGCGTATGCCTGCCCATCGTTTACCTTTTCGTGCCCTTTTTGTACGTGCTGGACAAGGCTGGAAGAAACAGCGTGGGGGTCAGGTTATGAACTGGCGCAGTGGCATGAAGAAGTCAGCTTCGGCTTGGGCTTCAGTTAGTGTTGCCCGTCTTCCTGGTTGGGGCCCAAGACATGATTGTCGTTGGTTAGGAAGCTGAGATATGGCTTAGAACCGAATCCAGTGGCGCGAATGCTTTATGGCCAGTCTATTGACTTCTCGACCCCCATAAACAACTGAGAAACGGACAAAATTTGCGAAACATGTGCGGTGAAAATACTGAAGAAAATGTTGCTCTTCTTTGTTGTAATCCCCATGCTTATATATATATATATATATATATATATATATATATATATATATATATATATATATATATATATATATATATATATATATATATATATATATAAAGAGGAGGGGCAGAGGAGTACCGGAGACGTATACCTGATAAGCAGCAACAACCGCGCTTGCACATGCAGCCTCGTTGTTCGTTGGGTTAGCAGTGACCCAGACACGAATAACTATGAGAAATCACAGTTGTGATTCATTTGTGGGCTCTTCAATGAAGAGTATCCATTCACACTCCAGACGATTCAAATTAGATTCTAGTGAATATATATATATATATATATATATATATATATATATATATATATATATATATATATATATATATATATATATATATATATATATATATATATATATATATATATATATATATATATATATATATATATATATATATATATATATATATATATATATATAGGCAACTATTTCGGGAACACGAAACCTGAACGCCAGAGTGCATGAAGGGCTGACAATCAATGTTTACAATTGGCTAAACTTTCACTTGTGCAACTCCACTGAAGCGCAAGGGTGATTCACAACTACGGTCAACCTGATCGATATGTATAAGCATGGGCTTGTAATGGTGAAAGGTAGAATAAACAAAGTCAGCCCCGCTTTCCAATCTGAAAATAATCAGAGACAACTTCAACCAGCGGTGAGACTGTTCTAAACCAAGTACGGCAAATTAAACTCCAGGGTGCGCATGCACGGATCCAAACATCAGCGAAACAAAAAAGTCATAGAGTGTTTCGAGTGAAAGACTGGTTTGTTGTGACCGACTGAAAATTACCCGGTAAACAGGTGACTCACCATCACCAATTTTCTCCGTGACAGCCGAGAATTTGCCGCAGGGTCGAAATGCCATGACGGCTCCAGTCTTGATTCGATACCCGTCTTTGGCTGTGATTCGAGCCTTGAATTTTAATCGCAAACCCGGAAGACTGAATAGACGAACTTGTTCCTCGCTGACCACAAGCAGGTTGGGCATGTTGGGGGAGCGTGGGTTCACAGTACTGGAGGCGTCCAGACCTGAGGTATTCATGATAGGGGAGGGGACCGAAATAAGGTGGATAAAATCAACGAGTGAAAAAGAAACAATTATAGGGGAAAACAATGGAAGCCAATTCTGAGTGCGAGGCTCGAAAAACTGATATGGTGAAATTGTCAACAATGGCGCTGTTCGGGGCACACACTGATCGGTTCTGACTCGACAGCAGTGACGTCAGTCGAGTAAAGACCGAGATGTTGAAGAATAAGCTGCGGCTTTTACACTGAAGCAAAACCACCGGAAAAATTAAGTACTGTATACTGCCAACAATAAAATCATTCTGAAATGCAAAAAAGCTTGAGTTACACTGGAACCACCGGAATGAGCAAGAAATTTCCCTCAATGCTCTAATGAAATAAACCATTGCAGATATTTACATCACACTGAAACCGCTTACGACATGAAATGAGTTAGAAAGGACAGAGCACTTGGGAACCCGATCAAAAGTGAACCACTGGTTCGTCAAAGGCTTCTCCATATACGGAACAACTGGTGATCCTCAGGCAGTCGACCTAACAGCTCTAACATTCAGAAATAACGGAAATGAAACTATACACTGACATCCACAGTAAACACAGCATCTGTACAGTACACGTTTCTGCGGTTATCCATAGAAACGCTGCTGGTTTGTTAAAAATGAGTTATCATCAGTGTTTTAGTATCGATTTCTTCACGGCCTTGACCGAATGTAGTGGATACAATATATAAGTAATATCAGTGTTAAGAGATAGATGTCAATCATTCGAACAAGTGCAACGGCAGTCGCTAAGGACCACAAAGGGGGCAAGTGTGCAGTGCGTCGCATCAAGTAATCTAGAGCTTAACGGAGCCGCCCGTTACAAACAAGCAGATTATATTGAGAAACTGGCGGGGTCTCGATGAGACTCCGGCCAATCGAGGGCTGGTCCAGAATGTAAGCTTCAGACCGAGGTTTCGTTCAAAGTAATTGAACCAAAGGCAAATATATGCTGCGCGGAGGCTCTCACTGGACGAAAAGGAGCGAAAATGCGCACCTGCGGAAAAGTCGATTCTGAGGGAATAAGAACGGGAAAGTACCGGATTATTTAAACTACCTCGCCTATACTTCTCATTAATGTGTCTGGTTTGGTTATTACGGTTCTGCTTATCGCTCGTTGTTGTTGTTACTCATAGGTAGACTCCTTCTATGTATATTGCTATCTCAACAGCTGGAGGTTGGGAAATAAAGCAGATATGGATGGTCAGGGAATCATGTGGCTGAAAAGGCATAAAACCTTGGTCAGTGGAACGTTGAATGCATTCGTGTTGGAGTACACAAGGTCTATCAGTCCAATGGTTAGTGTGAGCGGGCGGTTTGTCAAGTGTGGAAATCAATAGTTCAATAACATTCGAACTCCCTGAATTTCATCTTCACCCGTCTCGGTGACTATTTCTTCATTCCCCTCTAATTGCTGTCATTTCCCAGTGGGTTGAATTGTGAAGCGACGACCCAAACTTGAGCACTGGAGCGGGAGACTAGCAGTTCAAAAGCCATAATTTACTGACACAAGAAAAAGCACATTGTCATGGGGGGGGGGTGTTAGTATACAATAGATTATGAGGTAACAGATTATGGATGTATGAGGTACCTGAGTTGACAGACTGGCGAGCCCTTAAGGTATCTTCCATCTCTTTGGTGTCACTCAGATACCCAGCTCTCACCTGTGATTCCAAGAAATCGAAGCATACATCAGCAGCCACGACCCAGCAAATCGCTCCACAGGCGGACTAAACTAGCTTGACGGTAACCCAGGTCCAAAACCGCGTCAGACAGTGCTCAGCATGTGAACACAGTCACCCCTGAATGAGTGGATGACATTTTCTGTATAATCCAAAGGCTGTGGGTGTGAAAAAAGGCTGTCAAATTAGAAAAGCTGTATGGACCTCTGGATTGGATCCAGTTTAATAGAATTGCGAACGAGCTCCTGAAGAGCTTCGGCAACCATTCATTACTACGCTGCTGCTATGCAGGCCGCACTTGATTGTGCAAAGGCTGGAGGTGCACCTTCGAAAATAAGCCGAGTGGCACTGAGGACATGTTCTTGTACCAAACACTCATGAATGTTCCTGATCATGTCCTTATAAAGCCGGTCACGTCTCCGAGGTGCCAGCCACAATAAAGAAAGTTGAGTAACAGATCTGGTTACTCAACTTAGCGAGGTTTTAGATCGTCTGTTGGGTTATGCGTCTGAATTTCCCAAGGCCACATAGCTATATCTGGGAACTGGCTATCGTGAGAAATTTCCCATTTAGTTCGATTATTTTCGCATCAGTATTTTTCCACTTGTCCGATTGGGGTTTACGATCAGATATGACCAAATAGACGAACAGATCGATAGCCGTCAAGCTTACAAACACGACCGACCTAATGAAAGGTTGCGTGATTCATAAGACAAGGCACTCGGAATCAACACCGCTAATTCAGAAAGAGTTACGTAGGCTGTTGAAACTATGAAATGTCTACTTCTGTGCAATCATTTGCATGTGAGCAACAGATTGAAGGCACACGTGATAGTATAAGTTACGGACAGCAGTGAGCAAAATTGCCAACCCGGTGAGTCGTCGCTGAACAGTGGAAAGAGTTACACGAGGAAGTAAAAAAGTATGGCTTTCTATCTGATGGCTGAAATCACGTAATGCCCGACAAGACAGGTGTGGTAACGGTTTGTGACTGATATTGAAGGGATTCAAATCTCTTAACTTATTATGAACACAGCTAGAACACTCACTGTTCTCAACGTGATGATGTGTCACCTTTTGAGTACATGCATGAACATGCGTGCCCACTGCACCACTAAGATTAGCCGGCAATGCTGACAATAAGACCTGGAGTGGAGGAGAACCACATAAGGTCCCAATGGTTCGAGCGTGACTACGATCAGGGCCACATGGGTGGATTGCCGTTTACCACCAAAGTGGCCTGCGGTGGTGGGATTCGAGCCACTGATACTCGAGGTGGAAAGAAAATGCTCTAAACCACCCGACCACTACCGGTCTCTTTTATTACCCATAGCCAAAAGACGCTGCAAAGAAGATGGGCGTGGGGAATATTCAAGATTCCGCCTGTTGACCCTGCTTTTGAAAACATGGGCATGAGAAATGGCTGGAAATACGGAAAATGGCAGTGTACCAAAGCTTTGCAGTGCGAGGAACAAATGAAGTAGAAATAACGAAGATCGACATCTAGAAACAGAGAACTGATGCGAGTGACTGGCCGTCTGCAAACGACACGAACGAGAGAAAGTTATGAGAAAGGGAACTGCCAAAGTCAGTTTTGATGAAGAAAATCCAAAATAATAATGACAGAAAAGAGAGTGAAGAAACTTCCTGGCGATGGGGAAGTGGCTGCAGATCGGAGTTTAGGGAGGGATCACTGATTAACCCGATAGCCCTTTTTTGAGCCCGATCAAGAACAGAAAGCGCGGTAGACGACGCTCTACCCCATACATGACTACGGTATTCAAGGCTCGGGCGAATTGAAGCTCTGTACAAAAGCGAATTGGTGTAAAAAGCGTCTGGCGCGGAATGGAAAACCAACTTTGCGCGCAGCACGGAAGGCAAGCGTAGACACAAAAGAAGACCCACAAGGAGATGAATTTATCGAAAGGACTAGTAAGGAAAGTAACTTTGAGGGGCGAATGGGAGTGGAGCCTAAATTCAGATGAGAATAGAGACGTTTGTGTGAAACATAAAGGAAAAAAGTTTTTGAAGCACTGAGACAGACATGGTTGGTGGAACTCCAAGCAGAGATTTGTTCTAGAGCAGAAGCAAGAGATGATTTAAAAACAGAACGATCATGATCGACGTTGGTGGTCGCATGGCGAATGGCAAGGTAATAAAGAGAGAAATAGAGAGTGGCATCATTAGCAGAACAGTGAAGTGGGTTGGCGGATGAAGGCAGATCACTAACCAACAGAAAAAAGGGTGGGCGCAAGTAAAGAACCTTGGGAAACACCGGCATTCACAGGGAATCGATGAGATAAAGCCCCACCGATTAGGAGGCAGATCGTTCGCTTGCTAAGGAAACATGGCATCCACAATGCGAGAACCAGGTGGAACCCGAAAAGACAGTTTTGACAGTAGACCTTCATGCCAAACTCGATCGAAGACTTCTGAGATGCCTAGCGAGACTAAGAGAGTTTCTCCGTGGTTATTGAGTGCAGCCGACCAGGAGTGTGAGATGACCGCTAGTAGGTCACCCGTAGAACGATGCAAGCGGAATCCATATTGACGACCACTCGCCAGACCTCCAAGTTTAAGGAACGGACGCAGCTGGTCTAAAATAAGGGTCTCAAGAACTTTCGAAAGCACAACAGTGAGATTGATGGGACGATAGTTGTTGAGGTCAGAAAGGTCACCATTTTTCGGGATAGGAAAAATACAGGTACTTTCCTACGAAGAGGGAAAAGTTTCTTGACTGAGGGAAGAAAGGAGAAGACGATGTAAAATGAGGGATAACTCTAGAGCATACATTTCCAGGGCAATAGGTGGAATACCGTTCGGACTAAGCTGTTTCGAAACATTCAAATTACGCAGAACTTGACGCACCCTTTTGGCAGTTATAACAGGAAGAAAAGCGTGACTGGGAACGTGACAATGCAGAAAAGAAGCAGTGCTGACAGACAGAGTGGAGTTTAGGGCAAAACGTGAGGCAAAAATCTCGGCCTTATCGAAAGGGCTGTACACCAGAGAAACAGCCTGAGCTGTACATACAGATCGAGAAAAAACGGAAACACAAAACAAACTGTTTCTCTGAGGCTTCTGAACGTCCTCAAGTTGATCTTACTTGAGAGCTACTCACGGACAGAATGCTCACTGATTTGGTTCGCGACCTCACAGAATAAATATGAATGAAACAACCAATTGTTTTGGCACAGGAAGTGACGAAAATAACTACCGAATGATCATACAAGGGAAGAATTAAGAGCTAATAGGGTATTTTACGCTATGGTTTGGTCTAACGCGCGTCAAAAACCATCAGACGCGAAGTCTCTTGTTTCTTTAGATGCACAGCAAACCAGTAAATAATGGCAATCGAGGATGGCGAAACAATAACAATGCTGCCAATCAAGGACTTCAAGAACGAATTACTCGTCTTGATGAGCATGAACATTTCAGAGGTCAGACGAACAAATACTCAATGACCTCTTCACGGTGTCAAGCTAAAGTAATCACGTATGTACAGACAATCATATCAATCACGAACAGCTAAACACTTGCATGACCTTGACTACAAATCACATCCGTGCTGAAGTCAAATGTGAAGCGTGTGGGCCATATCACATGGCGCTCGCAGCCTGAAATTGATAAATAACTGGGTTCTTCATCACCAACGTACCGCACGCACACCTTGGACTAATATTACTTGTCAAATCACGTGATTTGTTTCAAGGCGTAAATTGGATTTCACTTAAAATTCATCTTCAGATGTTGCATTCACACATCATGTACGTGAAAAAGTTGCTAAACACAGTCAATTCATCATGCAATATCAATGTTCAATTTACCTTCGAAAATATATACAAATTTCTCATATCTCACGTTCGTTATAAAACCACCAATTGTAGTTGATGTCCACCGAATCCCAAAGGCGAATTTGGAACTCACTGTGTAGAATTGTGGAGTCTACCGGTTAATCGTTAGTTTATCCGATTTCGTTCACAACGCTGTGTCTCAAGTTATAGTGACGATGATTTCTAGCAAGGATGAAGTAGTTTCCGTGATCTTGTAAAGATCAGTTAAACGTTATCATTCCATGACAAATCATTTGATAAACAAGCGCGATCTCTAAGTAATGAAACGCTTGATTTACCTAGAGCCTATATGACACCGACTGGCTTGAATTCATCGGTGAAAGCTTTCCGCATCTGAGGAAGTTCACGATGCCAGCGCTGAGTGCCAGCCGACAATGAAAGCGTTAAAGAGTACAGGAGAGAGTATGCATTTCGATTTCAGTAGAGCTGGGACCGATGTGGCTACATACCTGATTTATTAAAGTGTAACGGGGTTTATTTATGACGGAATGGTACGTCAATCAATGTCCCAAATCAATCAAAACTTAAATTATGAGTAGGGCCGGGTGATAGTATCCAAGAGAACTATCAATGATGCCACTTTTTCAGAGACCTGAGCTCAGGACGGAAGGAGCGACACGTCACACTGGGACCGCTCACGGTGATACGGCAGCCATGTAACACTGTCATTGAATGTTAATTATCCCCACGGATAGTTAGTAGCCCTTTGACAACAATTATGCGAGCTTTACCAATGCATTGCACACCGACGCCTGATTCGCTTAATTGTTGATGCAGCATAAGAAAAGGCATGTTCAGTTGGTTTAACAGCATTCAAGGTGAATATGTACTGACAAAACAGAAACATTCATACTGTGCTTGATTCATGAACCACCAATGTGGAGCCCATCTTTCGTTATCTTGAAAGGTATACAAGACTCAATGAGTCCGCAGCTTGAGACTTTATACAGTATGCTTCTACACCCGTTCTTATCGTTCTGGTGAATATTCCTCTTCCTCATATGACACTGCCTTGTGTACACACATGGAGAGAGAGAAGGGAAGAAAGCGACAGAAACACATGATCGAGAGAAGTTTCACGGTCGACAGCACCCGATTCGTCGTGCATAATCATTAACTACAGACAAGATCAACAGAACTATCAGACGCAGGGTGGCAATAGATCACGAAGCGGTCGGCTGGTGAAAGTCACGTCACGCAGAATAACCGACAACTTGAACAGAGTAGTTGTTCTCCCATAAAAATAAATTAAAACTGGGTACGGATATGGAAAACGATAAGCACAAGAGGAAGCACCACGTGAATGGAGAATAGTACCACTCTGGACAGCTTACAAAGTGTTGGTGCCGAAAAACAATTCGGTTATTTATTGAGAACGAAACTTACACATGGACGGAAGTGGTTGGAATGACTTGTTATCGACCAGTCGCACAGTCAGAATCGGAGCGCGATGTTGAAGGATCAATTGCTTGGCTAATTGTAAACGGAATGTGGATAGTGGGTTGTCCGGTGAGTTCAACTCACGGTCGGAAAACAATGCGTAGGCTTTAACCATACCTGCCTTGGTGCCGACAAACAGGGACCCGACTGCACAATTTGCTGCTACTGACGCCGCCGCCGCGGACTGATTGCTCGGTGATGTATGTCCGTGTAAGGGATTGGACGAGAAACGGAACAGGGGTGGACCGAATGCGAAGCAGGTCACAATAGCTACACTGGCCGAGTCGGATGAACGATCACATATTTCCCGTTCGATACTGACAGTCGGTAGACCAGCTGAACAGGAGCCCAGTTGGCCAGAGTCCCCACGTGCTCGACGTTCGGCTTCCTCCAGAGGACCGCTGTGCACTGGGCGACCGACAACACGATTGGTCTGCAGAAAAAGTGGAGATGGACCACGTGCAGTTGTTTCTCGTATTGCCTCAACTGACTGTTAATTAAAAACCAAACTGACAGCCGAAGGGATTCAATATGGCCTGTTCGGTTAGCCACACTCAGCTTATATAAGTGGCGATGTAATATTGCGACCCAATTCAGTACAGTTGTTAGTATATGCTTAACCACGAGAAAGACAGAAAAGGAGAAAAACCGTGTAAACAGTCAGACTCACTGTATCATTTTGATTCTTAAAGTGATGAATAATAAGACCGTAGAGGCCAGTTGATATACTGAGCTGAAACAAAACGAAACCACCTAACCCTATCAAATCACTATCCTTATACTAGTTCACGCTCAAAGCCAGAAACTACTGACACACCATACTCGGCAGAAACGATCAAAACAAAAATTTCAATTTGGGAGCCCGAACCTAAGCCTTGAGCAAAGAAAATCCAACCCATAAGAAAGTGGGATGTTCAAGCAAAGTACGGAAGTAACCAAGCGCTCCGAATAAGGGCATTGCAACCTTGCGTCCTGGTTTCGTGCTCGAAGTCATAACTAGAAGCAGGTGGTGGTGAAATACAGAGCGGGAATTAGGTCCTTGATGAAAGCCAATCTGACCAGATTACCGAATGGCATGGAAGAAATAATAAAATAAATCTCGTTACCATTAGAGAGTACCGGTGACTAAGAACCAGAATCTCCAACCTTGGGATCGGACTATATGATGTCTTTGTAGAAGAAAAAGTGAAAACAATGTATACCACTATAAGTTGTAGTACTTATGTATCAGAATACGGAGAAGTTAATTTTATTGAAGCGGTCAGTGGTATTGCCAAATGGCTTGTGAATCGACACTTGCGGCAATTTTCGTATGAATAAAAAACCACCGTATGGCAACTTGCAAGAGAGCAGTTCCGGAAGAACTGGTCCTGCGCTACATAACAATGACTTTCCTAGACAATCATAAGCAAGAGACGGCACCTCAGTAACTCAAGTAACATTCTTCAGTTCTACCAAAATGATTGATAAATCTCGTATTTAGGCTAAGGGACTATCATCGCCCCGTAGATATGCGTATGCCTGTCTCACAACACTAACAACATCACCGATCAAAACTTTCTAAATGGGAACATCTATCAGCCAGGAACAGAGCTCCAGGAACTCATGGCAGCACTTGTTGTGACTGGTTGTGAACCGTACGCTAAACTGTACAACTGTGACACAAAAGCCGTTGAAAGAACACCAGAAGTCGGTACCACAGGATGGATGAGGAGATATGACAAGAAAACTGGCCAAACTGCACAAGTATGGAACATTTAACTCTCATCAACCAGCCAAGATTGAGACCTGCAACTGTCGCAAAATTTTCAATGAGCGCATTTGGAGGGCACACATTCGCAAACAAGCTCCTTTTCAATGATTTACACTAACACCATTACACTACTATATCACAAGTTTAGGGATTGGACCAATTAGACAAACGGGAAGTGATAGAAATTAAATGGTGACATAAAAAGGAAAGAAAATAATTGTAATCTAGAATTAAATCAAAATCGGCTGTGGATTATTTTTCACGTGTTATCACTGAAAACGGGCTAGTTCGTTAATCTGTGTTCTTCAAATGAGACTTTCGACGAACAAATCGCTCATTATTCAGAGCAATTACTCGCAGGCTGCATCTAGACAACCCTCTGCAAACCGTGTGCTATGTCCGTTATTATCATGAAACTCAGGCCATCCATCCACCTGCACAATTAGTCGCAGCGTAGCTTTTTTCGTGGCACCAGAACACGATTGTCGACGGAATAAGCGAGACCATCTCGCTTAGAATGGCGGAATATTACTAGGTTCACGGTGGTACAATACTATTAGCAGAAAAGCAACACAAGGAAAAAAGGGAAAGATAACAAACCTGTGTCACGGTGCGTCGCACTCCCGCTCGACTGATGGCAGATGATGCAGGTGCCGGAGCCTCAGTAGTGATGACTGCGTGCGGGTGACCGGACATTTTGGTCGATCGCATCCGTTTGAGTCGGCGGAACGAGTCACGCAGACTCTTTTTCAATTCCCTAGTTCGCCGACGAGCCCAACCTTCACCGGCTGCGGCTTCTTGCAGTGCGTCCAAATTATCCGGAAGAGTGCTTTCAGTCCACAGTGTCTGAGTGTCCGGTGGTGTTGATGGCGGTGGTTTCACCGGGCGTAGATGTACTACGCTATAGCCATGTGGTGTACCCAGAGCCACAAGGAGACCGTATGGATTACATTGATTGGATGGTACCGAGGAACTGGGAGTTTCCGCCAACCCTAGAGCGGTAATTCGGGCCGGAGGCTGAACAAGAATAATCCCAGTAGCTTGGAGCTGAGGAGGTGGATGACGATTTGACAACGAATGATTGGATGGTGGTGCTTGCTCCGTAGTTGTGCCTTGCCCTAAACTAGTTCGCACCTGAAGAGCAAGAGTGTAGTGAACAAAAAACGCATTCAACGACAACGATCGGAGAGAAGGGTATTCACCACGAGTGAATCCCACGACCTGGTAGCGTGACAATACTAGATGTCAAGGAGCATTATTTTGGAAGCTTGGTTGAGTTCAGGTAACACAACATCAAAGAGCCGTAAAATAAAATCCTCATAGAATACAAGTGAACTAAAACGATTTCTTTCGACTTAACTACAACGGCATAACGTACTAAAACGGAAAAGCAACAAAACGGATTGACATTTATAAGTCTAGAACCCCTGCGCATTGGTCAGTGACAGATAACTACTCCAGAGTACCAGCAGTCAGAAAACCCATACGGAGGAGGGAAAAGAGCAAGTATTTGTTATCCCTCTCAGCAAAGCGAAAATGTAAACCATAAATGAGCAGAAAAGAGAAGTAAATCGGGAACAAGCAGATACGAGTTTTATGAGATAAGGCCACATGAAGTTTGTTATTTTGGCTCCATTCTGAAGAACCACCGACAACATACTGGTTAACATGGTCGTTTTTATCCGCCTTACAGCTACTACGCGCCTGAGTAAATATTGTACGTGAACGGAGCCCACCCAGTGACATGCACAGCACGTCGCAACCATTGTAGCTTCATGAAAACCAGCATCAAACCTACCGATTCACCTAATGTACTCAATGCTCTGCGTCTCACCTGGGCGTAGTTTCTATGGTGTTCCCAGCAGATTCAAGCGATATCTCATTTACAAGCCGTAGAGGATAACCGTTGCAGCATACACTCAATCCTTGGTGAAAAGACATCATGTTGGCGTCCTTATTAAATGAAATCGGCAAAAGTTAAACATTTATTCCGTATATTTGATGGCTTGATGGGTTCAGGCTGAAATTCAGTTGTTTAGCTAACACGGTTTAGCCTCCAAATGCCTCGGTATGGTCGGGGGTGGGTGTCTCAGGCTCCGAGATGGCTACTCGCCCTGAACGCCTCTCGAAATGCTCCCAAGTGACCGCGCGTCTAACACAGCCTCTGCTGGGGAAGTCTTACTCACTGCCTCCTCGTGGCGGAGATGTTCCCATTAAAATGGGAGGACGAAAACGAATGCCCGGCGCTCTCCATCGGGTTGACTGACTAATACCCACTTCAGAGGAGATGGCTAAACCCTGATTCCAAACCAATCATGGATGGCATGAGGCGTACAACGCTATGCTCACCGGCGACTGTGGCGGAGAGGTACGCTGGGCACCCAGGATGTTTGGCCTTATCCGAAATACGAACTGAGCATTCAGTCACTGGCCCCCAGTGGGTTACGGACCCAATGTTTCGTCCCGTTGCCTTGAGGGTTAAGCTTAGGATAGCTAAAGGCCCCGGTTGTGGATCCCTAAGAAAATCACCTTTGGCTTGGGTAACCTGGCAGTATCGCGACCGATAACGAACCATGGACTCGGACCATCTACCCCTTCCTCCTCGATTGTAAAAATTTTTTTGGCACACAGTCTGAAATCAGGGCAGCGTGATATATATATATATATATATATATATATATATATATATATATATATATATATATATATATAAGGGCTTGCCTATGTGATTCACTGTATCTTTAAATATCGGAGGATTTGGTGTTGGGCAAACTTAGTCCGGCAGCACTTTTTTGTCAGTTTACTCGATGACCTGAGAAATACCATTTATTTCCACCTACGAAGCCTGATTTCCATTATCTAAATACGAAATGCCGAACGGAATACTGTTTTTTGTGTAGCTAGCAATATCGTCTGCACACAGGTCTCGAAAATGAAAACTTCGTATCGCATGAGAGAACAAAAACCACTCAATAAACAACCATCCGTCACTGAAAACAGCCGTGGTAATGTTGAAGACCGAACAAGCAAACAAAACTGATCACTGAGCCATGGCTGCAATCGCTAAAAAAAGAAAGCGTGAATTACCCTAGCTACGGTTTTCGGGCGTCATCTTTCACACGAAGTCACCCTTTCGATGACCATCATCACAGCCAACATCAACAGTGACAACACTCTGGCCGACAGGAGATATGCTCTTGGGCCACATATAAAACAGATTTATGCAAGTCTAACCTAATAAACGCGTATTCTTCGGGAACTATTTAGCCGGATGATGACGTTCTATGTGACCGCATTACGATTCCTGAAACTAAGTGCACATGCAGACACCCATTGGTAAGCGGGAAAAATTATTATCAGTAAATAAACCTGAGCTAGAACAATTTAGACTCGAGGATGGGATGAGCACGCACTAATTATATGCAGTAATCATACTAATTACTTCAGGAAATGTTTTCACTTTCATTTTTGGTAGACAATATTACAAAACCGCTGAAATGGTAATGAGGATAAGCAATCGCGTTATTTGTGAGAAGCTGGTAGAACGGCAAACCAGTAAACCGGAAATGAACCAAATTAAACTAATATATGACAAAACTAACAAGCCACTCATAGCCATGACAGCAAACGAATTGCAGAGCAAGATCGGAACGCGAGCCATCTGTGAGAAAACATTTTTCAGAGCCCTGAGATTGCAAAATCAGATTCAGTTATTAGAATTTGCATTGCTATGTAGTGAAAAATACATTCATCGCGAAACCAAACCTCATGCACAACCGGGTGTTTGGATATCCGCTCGTTCGTTGTTCACCATTCATGATCTACTACAGTATATACCCCCATTTGCACAATGCTCTGCAAAACATTCCATAAACCAAAGTTACAAGACGCAGCTAGAACTATATTGTGTGCTTTGAAATGGCCCTCTCATTCAACCATGTTCGAATCTGATCAAACAAGTGGGTGTATGGGGCGGCTGATAAGAGTAGCACCTCCGAGTTAGTAGACTGATGTGTCCTTAAGGTATCTTCCATCTCTTTGGTCTCACTCAGATACCCAGCTCTCACCTGTGATTCCAAGAAATCGAAGCATACATCAGCAGCCACGACCCAGCAAATCGCTCCACAGGCGGACTAAACTAGCTTGACGGTAACCCAGGTCCAAAACCGCGTCAGACAGTGCTCAGCATGTGAACACAGTCACCCCTGAATGAGTGGATGACATTTTCTGTATAATCCAAAGGCTGTGGGTGTGAAAAAAGGCTGTCAAATTAGAAAAGCTGTATGGACCTCTGGATTGGATCCAGTTTAATAGAATTGCGAACGAGCTCCTGAAGAGCTTCGGCAACCATTCATTACTACGCTGCTGCTATGCAGGCCGCACTTGATTGTGCAAAGGCTGGAGGTGCACCTTCGAAAATAAGCCGAGTGGCGCTGAGGACATGTTCTTGTACCAAACACCTATGAAACTTCATGATCATCTCATCATCAAGCCGGTCTATCGTCTCTAAGGTGCCAGCCGCAGTAAAGTAAACACACGTCACAACGCGGTACAAAGAGGAGTTTCTCTGTAGGTGAACACATTGTCACTACTGGCCCGATCTCCTGGGTGGGTCATCGAACCGAAATTACTACAGTTGAGGTATTATGTAATTCGGTTGTGTGCATAGAAACAATCATGGCTACGGTATCAGGTTATGATCGCTGAACGACAATCACAGAGTCACTGCACTGACCCTCCCACGGAATCGGAAAAAATACAAAAATTCCAACGGGGGAATATTTTGCGCAGCAACAACCGGAGTGCACTCGGTGGGCAACTACACGAAACTTGGTTAAGCAGAAAAACAACCACAGTTGCCATATAAGTGGCACAACCCGGAATCGTCGTACGATGACATAGGCATGTCTTCTCCAACAAGCCGCGGAGGCTCTTACCTCTACACGATACGGGTCAACCATTAATAGATGAACTCAACGTGAATCATTAATCACGACAATGTGATCAATGGCGATGACTGCTTTTAGTGGTCGTTGACCAGAGTGAAACAAGTAGAAACTGGGTATTCCCTGATGCAATAAGACGCAACAGCCGATCACTAGAGACCAATGTAGAAGTCATCATCATCGTACAGCGTTAAACAGTAGGGCACCACCCAATGATCACTGCCTTTCTAACCATGCCGCTCGTTGTATTAGAAAGTATGAATATACAAGATGGACAGGGAGTGGACCGACATGGGTGGGAAATGGAAGTAACGCCCCAACAGCCAACACACGGAATTCACAGTCTTACTGTACAAATACACATCGATCGGTCATTGTGATCCGACAGAAAGTGACAACACAATAGCCACCGTTCACGGTTTTCTGCCATATCCTTCAGTATTTCCACCCAGCTGACTGCGAAATCTTTTGGACCACAACCACGAAGAACTGAGGCACCTACTTTTCCCAAGTTTACTGTACATTTTCTCATTCCTCGCTGCCAAGTCATCTGTTGACTTCCATGTGGCTTCTTCCGCCATCTAGGAAAAACAGAAAACAGGGCACGGTACGGTAGACGTATGTTTACCATACGTAACACGTGCCCTAAGCAACGAAGTCTACTAAGCTGGATTCGGTGTGATAGAATGTTCTCTGAATTAATACCGAATACTCGATTTCTGACATCAGCATGGTTTACTCGTTCATTCAATCCAATTTTAGCGATATTACGCAAGCATCGGTGGTCGAAGATTTGAAGACGACGGATATCTTCTGCACGCAGACCCCAAGTCTGAACGCAAAACGACACAATACACACGACTTTTCGACTTCAGCGAAATGCTAGGTTGCCGCTACAAGTGTTTCAGTCCAGCGTACGCCTCTTGAGCTTTCGATATGCGCGTGTTTACCTCTATAACAGTGCTCTCAACCGTCGTCACGCTGCTGCCGAGGTAATAGAGCGGTCAACAGCTGTTAGTTCCTCCCTATCGAGCATCAAGCTCAGAATCGTTGAATTCCAGTCTTGCAACACCACTTTACATTATGAAGGTACAAAACGCATGCTAAATGGAGCTACAGCTCTCGCAAGTATATCTACTGCACGGTGCGCATGTTCCGTGCATTTGAACAAGCAGACAAGGTCGTCTGGGTAATCTAGGTTACACAGACCCTCATTATTTCCAAGTTCGATGTCCACATACTCGAGCTCTCCCAAGGCATTCTCCATCATCTCGTCCATGACGAAGTTAAACAAGAATGGAGAAATCGGATATCCCTGTCGAACACCACTAGTCGTTTCGAACCGACTGGATAGTTCACCGTAAACCTCTGCGCGGCAAGACGAACAAGAATACAACGACCGCAGCAGGTTAAGGAACTTCTGAAGCATACCTTTCCGATGAAAGCCGTTGAACAGCGCCGCCGGGTCAACTGAATCGAAAGCACCTTTCAAAATCGAGGAAAACCATTACTGTCAGTCGACGGTGTGCGTGGCACGCTTCAATTATTTAACGAAAAGCAGAAATTTGGTCGATGCAACCTCGACCTGGGCAGAATCTTGTTTGTTGTCCGTGTGCGGTATTCTCGCGAGCCGGTGTAGGACGACGCAGCAAAATTGAAGCTGATATCTTGGTGGCTGTCGGAATTAGGCTGAACCCACGATGAGTACTAGTCATTGCGTATTCCCTTCTTGAGAATGGGTATAGTCAATGACTCATCCCATAATAGTGGGATAGGTTCCTCCTTCCAAATGTCACTGATCAGGGTGGTAAGTGATTTTAATACCGCACCACGATCCATTTTTGGAAGAGCCGAAGGGAGTTCGTCAGGACCGGCCGCTTTCTCTCGCTTTAGCAGTCGATTACATGACTCTACCTCTACTTCCGATGGGGGCTCAAGTGATATCACCCAAGGAATCGCAGTTGTTAACACAGGAGTATTTACATTAGCACGCGGCCAGCTCAACTGCCCCTTGAAGTACTCGGCCGAAAGGTCCAGCCTTTGCTCTTTCCCATCAATACGCTCTCCATTTCTACCACATATCGTTTCACTGACCGAGGTTCGCCGTCCACCGGTGTCGCCAATAAGTCTGAACAGTCTTTGAGTGTTTCCTGAAGCAGCTGCTATTTCCATTTCTTCGGCTAACTTCACCCACCAATTTTCGCCATTCTTCCTAAGGCTTTCCGTAACTTGTTCTTGTATGTCTTCGTATCTTATTCATTTCCATACAGGTCGAGAGCTGACGTTTTGATCTGTTCGACTGATCGACTCTTGAGAAATACAGTATCTTTGATGGACATCAGATCTAGGACCACAGGCGAAGCTTGCTACCACGTGCATTGTCTGCTGGATATGGGCAAAATGCTCATCCAGATTACTGTTCGTCGTAGATTCTAGCTCATGTGCTAACTTCTATTTATAACTGGTGTGGACTTCTGAGTCAAACAAATGCAAGGCTAACCGAGTTTGCGTCGATGACCATGGAGCTGGAAAGATAATCGCATTAAAACTGATGCATGGTCCTACTCTACGTATGTTGACCAGTAGGATCTACAGTTCTGAACAGTAGATTACTGCGATATGATCAATTTTTCCCATAGTACCTGAAGCCAAGGCAAACGAGCTTTGTCGGAAGTTAGTACTGAAGAGGAATAACCGATTTTCTACACAGAACTGTAGAAGCTTATCCATCTGTGCGCTGAGAGGGTAAAGCACAACGCCCACCTTAACAAGCTTCTGACGCACGAATTTTGCTGACTTGTCCGTTGGACAGCGCGGTCCTAATTATCCTGCGCGACTACCGATGCAGTATAAAATTGTTTGTAGTCGTGCAGTTCACGAGATCGACCGCTGAACCGTGACTTTCTAAAAAATCTAGGCCTAGAATTGCTTGGTGCACTCGAGCGACAAAGGAATCCCGTTGTAAAAGATGACGCAGGCCAAGGTCTGAATCGAGGAACTGACTGTCGTATGTTGGGATTGGAGTGCTGTTGGCGAATCGCGGTGTCAGAGCCGTAGGGGAGACAGCGGACCGCTTTGAAACCGGTATTATACTGAATTGTGCCCCCGTGTCGATCAAGAAACACATACCAGTAGTTTTGTCTTTCACGTAAATGAGGCGACTAGGAACAGGAGTGTCCGGGGAGGTCGTTGCAATCACCTCTCGGCCTAGTAGTTTCCCTGGCGGATGCGATAAGTCAAGGGCTTTTCGCATTTATGCGCCTGGGATCCGGAACGACGATGATAGCAACACGCCGGTTTGAGTTTACTCTCTAGGCATTCGGTGTAGAACGGCGACGGCTCTGACTTCGTGAGCGCAGGCTATTGATGGTGGGCTCGTGTTGTTTGACCACCTGCATTAAACGGCAAACCTCCTGACATAACGTCTGAATGTCAGAGCTGCTACCGGGTGCGTTGTGCCGGGTGGTTGGCGACACAAGGTTAACGACGGAATCTGTCGGAACAACAGTGGTGTTGGCGAACGCGTGGGACTGTGGGGCAAATGCACGTGTCTTCTCGAGGACCCTGTCTGCAGCCTCGGCGCACTTATCCATAGTCTGATCTTGTATTATAACGGCAACTATGCTCTGAGCACATGGTGTAAACCACTGCATTCATCGTTAACGAAAGACTGCATCGTCCATGGACGTCGTGCATTTGGCGCAACAACTGTGATGGCGTCATATCTCGCAGTTGGATTTCGGAGAGAACGTGCTGGATACATTTCTCTCGCGATGTTGCCACACGCCTAACGAGAGATTCCCGGAGTGTGTCGTACGGACTGCGATCCGGGTGGTTCACAACGATATCCCTGATCTTTGGGATCATACTGGTTGGGATTGCTGAGAGTAGTTAATTATATTCGGATTGTTGACTAGATATGCGAGCCTCTTGGAAATGAGACTCGAGAACAGCGATGAAAACCTTCGGATCTTCCGGTATGAAATCCGGTACTTTCATCCGCGCTGCATGGCACGCTGGTTAGTAATCAGGCTTAGGCTTTTTGTTCATTATGAAAAAAATGCACTAGGGAAACGAACTAGGTTGGGATTCCAAAAAGTTGCTATCTATGCCTGACACGCAAAATCTTGGAATAAACGCAAACGAAAAATGACCACAGCAACAACGAGGACCAGGAAAAAAATGGCTGTGCCTTCAAAGAAAAATGTACGCGGTTGAAAGTGTTTAATCGGGATATATACACCAGATGTAAAAATCTAACTAATGTTGGACAAAATATATGATTGACGAAACGAACAAAAGCTACCGATGACGTGACCTGGCTTTGTCACTTCGGTGGGATTAATAACGAAAACGACGAGTGGAACGGGCTCACCAATTATTAGAGTGCGCACTCCCTCAGCCTCTGCGATCGCGTTCGTCAAGGAAGTTAACGAGAGAAAACCGTTGAGTGCCAACGCGTGTACACCCACTGGGCCTGAGTACAGAGACCGCGCTCCGGCTCGCACCAAGGAAGTGCGTCGGAAGTGTAACAGTCAGAGTGCACAAAGCCAGCCAGGCTTGCCCAGAAAAAAATATAATCCCAGTTACTGATAAGCTGCCACCCTCATTCCTGGCTCTCATCCAGGTAGCGCACGGGTATGATCTTTTGACAGTTGATGATCCAATGGAATAGGTGTTCATCATCGTATGGAAACTTTGTCCACATACCTGCGGATACTACTTAAATCAAAAATCGCAACTCACGACCGCAGTATTGTCGTTCTCGAGGTTAGCAGTGAATAACTCAAATAGAACTGTTAGCAAATCACTACTGTGATCCGTCAGCGGACTATTCAAAGAGGAGCATTCATACACACTCCTGACGCACAAATTAGGTTGTTGTGAAAGAGCGTTCAAAACCGAGGAAATTTCAACCCCTATCTTCATTTACTTTAGTGGTAGATAGCAGTCCATTTCCACCCAGCTTGTTATCACATCTAACCTATGGAGAACTCATGTGGCTCTCCAAATCGTGTTTCGGGGCCGGGTTGACAGTTACCCTCGATGGTGCAGTACGCCTTCGAGGACACTCATGCAGAAGCACGTCATTAATTTTTTTTATTGATAAAATCACAATCCCCAAAATTTAAGGATAAACACTTATATCAACTCCAGCTTGTTTGTCATCATTTTCATTTCGATGCGAAATGGTAGTAATGATGGAAAGAGCAACACAGGGTTTCTACATGCAATTTGTAGTTAGGGGACATCTGTGAAAATCTCGCCATAACAGCTATTCCACTTTAGGGGAGGATGTATGAACATCAGTGAAGATGGTCGCCACACGAAGGACTGATTCCGTGTTAGACGTAAAACGAAACGGCGAACAGAGAGTACTCGAATCTATCGTCTCAAAGGGTCTGGGGAGCACAAAAATGGAGAGCGGAGCATACAAAAACTTACTCGTAATGGAGCGTATCCTTTCCACTGGAATCCCGGTAAATCGGTTTTGATTGCCACTGTCACAGGCTTGATTATTGGTGTGTGGTCCAAGAACTGCCATAAAGTTACCTGTGAAAATGTGAAATTTGGATCGGTCAAAAAGAAGTGAATTAGTGTTGGTTCAGTCCGGAAAGTACTATCTTCGTATATCAGTGTTCTTAAATCAATTTTGTCCCACTCAGTATTAAATCGCTAGAATAAGTAGAAACATGAAAAACAGAGAAAGATAAAAGGGTAAAATTAGTGAGACGGCAAAAATCCAAATATAACCTCATCAAATACTGTGGCACTTCGTTGTCATCTCGCCTCTCCAACCAATCAGAGAGTGAACTCGACCCGGAGCTCAGTGGGCAGTTCTACTACCAGTCAGATTTTCCTTAACACACATCCACCTCGCAATCACCAACTCAACGACGTTCTATAAATGTACGGCATCGATTTCAGCGAACATTACATACGGACAAACGATGGTCATGGATTTGAGACCTTGCCACCACCGACTATTTACTAATTCAGTAGCCTTTGAATGACTGTGACCCTTTACATAAATGTTTAACTCTGTGATATAATAAATAAAAGAGCTAAAGATCATTTATTTCTATGATGTATTGAAAAATATTACAACCCCCCCCCCCCCTTCTCAGTTATCGCTTCCCGTGAAATATTGAGTGGCCGATCCGGAGTGTGATATAGACGTTCAAGTACCCTTTGCCGAATCTCAACTTCACTGATCGCATACCGGAAATGCTGCAGTATCTTTCATGAGTGATGGCGGTCGAACAATGAACACAAGCTTGAAGATATGAAAACTAAAATTCGATCATTCTAACATTGACTATACTACTACGTCTTCACCGATACTGACATGCATTCCCTGAGAAAATCTCCAACTCGCTCTAGTCGGCAGTGGTCAGAGGTTGACCACAGCGAAATATTGGCCCAGCGGTTCCAACAACCAACCACAGTCTGCTTCACTGACATTCGGGCGGCCTTCGATTCCGTTAACTGGCAGACATTCCGGAGCATACTATGAGCTGGCGGGATGACCAAATAGTATCCAAAACTATAGAGGCCATGTTATTTGGCTAATCCAGCGTGCGTGCACGCCTGAGCCCAAGTCTCCAGAGTTTCCGCTCGACTCCTACGTCTGTCAAGGTTGTAACTACCCACTAATTCTGTTCAACTGTCATAGATAAGGTGAGATGTGGCATTCTCATCGGCTACCGAAGAATTCAACTGAGCTCAGAGATTCGGGTCGTGGATCATTTATTCGCTGACGACGTTGCCATTCGAGGGGGGGGGTCAGGTTTAAAGGCTGTAGCCGGTTCTCAGTCGTATCGAGTGCGAGGTCGGAGTGATTGGCCCAGAGGCGGACATCATAATGAAGACAATCCACGACCACAATATTGATAAAACTTTTCTCAGAAATCCGCTCAGCACTCGGTGCGTGAGAGTCCCAGGAGCGAAGAGAGCTTACTGGTTTTATCATAGCGACTTGACGAGTGACTCCGGGCTTCACGGCGTCGCACACGACCTTGATAACAAAGCCCACAGCACAACGATGATTTGGGAGCCAATTTCCGCAAGACTTGCTTTGGCACGTGTCAAGGGCTCTCCACAGAACTTGACGGTGATTGCGGTTACACTCCGAATGAGTGAATGTGGTACATCCTGGGAAAACTAGGTCTTGGTCAACACTGTGAGAATGGTGACCGCTTGGTCAGTTCACCCGGCTCCAACAGAATGGTCTTCTGCAGCACACGCTTTCAGTACCCAAAAAGCATTCACTGACGTGATACTCATACGACGATTGCATCTCGCATCGATTCGATCGTATCCTGGTGCGGTCTCGTTGGACTTCGTCTATGGAGAACTGTCGAGTGTACCGCGGGACAGCGACGAGAAATACAAATGAGACAGGCCACGTCCTCCTGCGTGTATGCTTCAGAATCTATCTATCTACGTGCTTTAAGGCCTCTCCACAGACCCCAATAAACGTCGCAGCACCGGATATTAGAGGAAAATTCCATGTGTTGTCACGCGCAATCGCAGCCTGATTAACCACAGTAACCAATGCACGACCAGATGCAAACTCAGTCGAAGAACAGTAGACTATCATCAAATCGGCATCTGGAGAAGCTGCTTTGAAAGCACTGGGGAAAGGTGTAAGACATTAAAAAGATTGGACCTCTGAGGGCACACTTCAACTGTCAGTCAAAGCGCACGCAGTTCGGCTATCCGGAAACGGTGAACCATCAAAAGATCAGTCTAAAATATGCGACTTCAAAGATTTCTTGCGCGCTCCTAATCAACCACTTTTCTGCTGTGACAGGCCGTCACACTAAACCGAATCAATGGGGTTCCCGCTGTGGTAGAGGCTGCGTGGATCAAATATTCACAGTGTCGAACACTAGGGCGCCGCTAAAAACTCCAGTAATCAACCACTGCCTGTTTTATCGACTTTCGGGTCGCTTATAACTCGGTTAACCGAGAATGACTGTGGAAGATAATGGAGTCCGACGGGGGTGCTTGATGAACGCACAAGTCTTCCGATGGGATACCATTCGTACATTAGGGCGCGATTCCGCATATAAGGTGAAGAATCCGCGGAGTTCAGTCTCATTACCGGAGTCAGACAGGACTGCCTTCTTTCATCGGTGCTGTTCAAATAGGTCATAGATTGGACAATCAGCCAGGCACTAGACGATTACCCTGGAATCCAGCTGGCTCAGAAGATGAACATTTCAGACGTGAAGTTCGCAGGTGACATTGTCATGCTAGAAGACTTCCTGCCACGCTCAAACCGCTCTTTGATCGAATCCAATTTTTCGCGAAATCCATCGGGCTAAAAGCAGACATAGCAACAACTAAATCTGTCAACTTGCCCAAGGCCATCACCTCAACAGTCGTCCAACGATGGCCAACTGATCGAACGCGTCCCATCATTCAAGTACATAGGCTCGGCATTGCTCCGAACGGTCGGACGAAGGATGAAGTAATACTGCGGATGGACATCGCCAGGAAATTTCTTCCCCGGTTACGATGGGTGTTGTGAATCCGTACTGAAATCAGCCTTCCGACTAAGGTACGTATCTACCGTGCAGCTAAACGCCCTGTACTCAGCCACGATTGCGAAACCTGGATAATGGTGCGTGTGGTGTATGTTAAAAGTGAATTGACGCGACAGAGTATCGAACGACGAAGTCAGGAGACGATGCTGCGAAATCGACGAGCTCTCCGTCTTCCTTCAATGTCGTCAACTGAGATGGCTGGGCCATATTCTACGGCAACCTGAGACGGAACTAACCAAACAAACCGTTCGTCCCAACCCTGCTCTGGATGGCGTTGTAGTCGCGGTGACCGGCTCAAAACTTGTATCAGTATTGTCGAGAAGAATGTAGAATGCCTAGGCCAACAGTCGGTCCACGGCGTTCGCCAATGGAAGAAAACAGGATCACAACCTGTACCGGACTCGCTCCCAAACGTCACGCATAGGCAGCTATGCCCCACGATATTCACAGAGTTCACTTGTCCTCCAGTCACGTAAAAGTAAAAGTAAGTAAGTAACACGGTCCAAGAGGACGTAGGATCACAGTCGGTTTGCCGACTGCATATCTGGCGCCAGAACTGGATTTACCGAAAGTTCTGCCAATCGTAAAGCACGGGAAGCCACTACAAGATATCCAGGAAACCGATTTATCTTCCCGCAGTAGTAAGTCACGTGAAAGTGGAAAAAAGTGAATGTTCTTTGTTCGAATTTTGCTGTCACCGCCGACCAACTCACACTTTAGTAGACTTAAATTGTTCGCGGCCTGCTCCTGGATATTGTTAATAAACAAGAAACAATGTTTTTCTAAATGCATTCCCTTTAAAACATCACCAATTAGAATGCAATTTACAAGGTAGGACAGAATATTCGTTCATTCCGGCTCATCCATCGAATTGTTATTTTCCCATTAAAAAAACACAACGATTGATTATTTCATCATTCAGACTATTTTTGTTGATGTATTGATGTTGAGCTTTGTAAGTGCGTATGGAGGGGACGTACGGGAACTGTCGCTCGTTGACACCCTCATGTTTGCAGCGCTTTTCGTGGCCGATGCGGAAATTGATTCAGGGCCCGTTCTACGAGAACCCACTGCCAAACGCTTGGCAAAAGGTCAGGAATAAATATCGCGTGAATATCGAGGAAGTGTTTACTATCCGGCATCCTAAGTAGTTCCGTTCAAACCAGTTCAAACAACTCTTGACCATACATTGGGTGCGGGGGCTATGGTTTCTATCTCCTAGCGGCAACCTCAAAAGGAAATAATGAAAAAGAAAAGAGTACGAAAGGAGTAACAGGAGAACTACAAATAATGGTACCGAATCGATGAAGAAAGTTTGTGGATACAAGAGCGCACTGATCGTGGCATCTAGTCATATCATCCAGTGTATCTAACCATCGACTGGGAGGGTCTTTTGGGCCAAATCCAGTGGTTAGGCTTACCATGCTTTTCTTCCATGTCCATGGACTGACCAGCCTTACTCGTCTTACAACCGTTACCCCCCTTCAGCCATCATTGTGCACCGAGGAACCCTATCCGGGGCCGTGCGCAATACATGCCACCACCATCTTAGCTTGGTGATCTCAAGTGTTTCATCTAATGATTCAATTAGTGAACCTGAGACTCTCCGCCGAAATTCAGCCTTGCTTATACGGTGTTCCCACCAGATTCGAGTAATGCTAAGAAGATATCGGTGTTCAAATACTGGCAATGTTCGTATATCCTCCACCCGTAGTGACCCCGTCTTCGAACCATACAGCATTGGCCTGACTGCTGCAGCGTATACTCTTTAGTAGCAGTAGATTAAAGTTGTGGATTCCCGTGATACTCTCTAGGGATCTCACAGAGAAATAAACCAACTGTTGAGCTGAAACAACAAAACGCGACGACTTTGATCTTTGATCAATTTCCAACATCTCCCGAGTACATATGGATTCGGAGGATTCAGACCGGCACATGCTGCGGTAGTTCCGTGCTCAAAGCTCTCAAATACCGACGAGATTTCACGAGCCGCGTATTCTAGGCTCCCCTTGCACCAAAACATATGCACAGAACTTCTAAGTTTTGATCCAGTGTTCCAACAATCACATGACATCACAACGCCAAACTAAAGTGCTAATGAAAAAAGAGAAATCCTCGAAGGTCCATCGGTTTTGGGAATTCTCTAACCACAGTGAACATTTTACTAATCACGCCGGCCACTCCTCCCCTGCAGAATAGGTCAACCTCATGTAGCATACACAGATGCATCATACCTTTCCCTTTGAGGACAAACGATGTCATTCGAGTGGCAGAAACTATTTTTTCCATACACGTAATCAGAGAACTTGGCTCAAACCGTCCAGATAGCAGCATTCGAAATTCTGGAAATCTATGCGAGGACCGGGAATTTCTAGGTGCGGTTAGGACTGGATATTTAAAAAAAACTAATCTTTGTAACAGAGATCATAGTGCTCGATATTCCAGTGTCCATTAGTAACATGTCGCTATGTGGACAGCTTCTCCAATGCGCGGCCATGTAGAATCAACTGACACTAGTTCAACTAGCGACCGCAGCGCCATCGTTCTTGAGATTAGCTGTGACGAACCCGCACAGTACTATCAGTGGCCTCTTTAAAAAGGAGCACCCACGCACACTCATCACGCATGAGATTATTGTGAATATGCATAGTTCTGATTGAGTCCGGAACGGATCATAGCACCAAGGTGAAACAAAAAGCCACAAACGACATTTCGTCCGAACAAACATGTACTAAAGCATAAATTACCTTGATAGGCAAAGACGCCATGTATTTAATGGAAATGACTCGGAAATAATCAACTAGTCAGTCCTGAAACACTTCCTCAACTCTGTCACGAAAAGACCAAGTCGTGTAGTTTTATTCGTGCTGCATTCCCGGGACATCACTTTACACTGAAGCCCAGCGAAAATGCAAATCAATCCCCTCCTCGCCTCCATCTCTGCCTACACCACCACAATCCACATAAGATCACAGCTCCGAGTTAGGGCATCGAATACTGGGGGTGCGGGCTGAAATCACCATCCAGCTGATGTAAGAAATTTACTACTTACCAGACCGACAACATGCGCATAACTTAATCCCATGCTTGGTTATGGTGAAGCAAAATGTGTATGGGACAAGAGTCAACGATGCAAGCAAAAATGTACGATTTTAGATGTACATGCAGATGTGAGGAACCAGCCGAGTATAGTGCGAGCACACTCACGTCACATTTGCATCTAAACTCAATCCCGTGTTACGGGACTAATCATGCGCAACCTGGCCGAAATGTCCCCCTTTCCCATTTAACGTATTGTTCTAGAAACTACGCGTAAATCAAGGCATTGATATCCATCCATGATTCCTGATTCGCGTGCGGTGTAACTATAAGGGGACCAACAAATCAAGAGCCGAGCGCATGTGTGGTACGGTCTGATGGATTCAGGCTCACGGTAAGTTTGCGACGTGCACAATGACAAGCGCAACAACGATTAGCTTACCTGGCCAGCGGCACCACCCACCGCAACTGTGTGGTCAATCAACCGGATCATTTGCACAGCTGCACGACTGTCATCCATAAACGGATCGAACACGCCAGCCTGACGGAACGGAGGCCATGCGTCTATTTCATCCTCCATCTCGTTCCCATGGCCCTGAACCCCAGCCGAAAGTGAACGGATGCCGAGAATGTGTGTGCGCGTGGATGCGTAAACAGAATGGAGAAGAGGATTTGGGGACGGGGGTAAAGGAACGGTTGATTTCAGTTGGCGGAAAACGCATTCAAAGGATGTGATAAACACCGTATCCATTGTTCGCACCATCACGTGTTCACACGAATATCAAAAACGTTTGAGCATCAAACAGAGATAAGACAACGTTGCTAAGGGATGAACTTGGTTGAGACAATTCTGGGTCGGGATTTCCGACAAATTTGGAATCACGAAATAAACTAGGTAGAGCGGACGATCAGAACTGATATATAAAACTAGAAAAGACACAAGGCTATATCAGCTCTGTTCTGCTGGGACGGCGTAAATCTACGTCTTGTGATAAGAACCTTCTGGCAGTTCTTTCTACCTGCAATTCATCAGCAGCTTATTGAGCGGGAACCCAATTCTACTGTCTTGTTCACAAGACCGCGTATATGACCAACGATGCCGTACCTAGATCATTTTACGACAATATAAACTCAAATATTTGCTAAATAAACATACGTATAACCTAGTACAGATACGCGTCACATGAACGAGGGGATGAATTTGGTAAAAATTAAAAACAGTTACAACTCTCAATTATGCGCGAAAACCTATCAGCCAAGCGTGTTGTGGATCTCGAGATCCCGACCACGAAGGACTGAACGACCAGTTAAGTTGGGTTTCCACGCTGCTTTCTAGCTAACACTAGACCCCAGCGCTAAACCCGATGTGGAAATCGATGGGATGGCATACACAGCACTCACGAAGTCGGTGAAGTGATGACAGCGTATTGACTGAATAAGTGGAACTTTTTCTTTCGGATATTTCCATGCGAACCGAGAAACTGCTAATTCGATGTTGCCAACAACCTCACGAGATACTCTGACAATGGCAGTGATCGGAGATAGTCGACTACAATCTGCTTCCTGGTTAAGTCAAGCCTCATAAGAGGAAGAAGCACATTGTGCACGACCGTTTCCACAGCTGGTGAGATTACAGAAAAGCAGTGGAGTTTCGGTCTCGTCTGCAATCCTTCGGTAAGCACTTAAACAGTTCCTGAATAGGTAAACGTTTCGACAACCACTAATGCGTTCACCACTCCGGGTGACTGTGGGAATGGACCCATGATGGTATTTTAGTACTCTAATATTAAAATAACTTGAATGGACTAAAATTAGATCACTTCTTGTTTGCGATCAAACCAACAACAACCAACGTACAATAAGGTTCCATCTGATTTAGTTGCATTAGAAGCGTCCGGTGAAACTGAGAACCGGAAACGAATTACGAGGCCGTTCGGAGAGGTTTGTCGAGTAAATTTAAAATCTGCAAGGTTTTTATAGGATAATCGATATTCGCATCTATAACCGGCTTTCCGTTGAGAGGACAGCTAGTGGTGATCCATTTCGCACCACTGGATTAACATAAGGGAACCAAAGGCAGCATATATGGCATACTCACTTTGAACATGGTACTTCGATGACCAGGTAAGATCTATGCGCAAATATCAGTGTGTTTATGGTGCCGATCACAATCAAAAAACAGTGTGGGCCAGAGGAACGTGGAAACAGAGAAAACACGGGGAATAGTACAGAGGCAATATTGTTGTTTTGTTGATACCAGCAGAAAACAGCTGTTCCTGTTTTTGTTTTGGTGCTTACTCGACCGATGATCAGGATGCCGTGTGAAATCAACCCCGGATCTCAGTTACGACGAATAAAGCACACAGACACACACACAAGTACTATATGTGGGGGGAGAGGGAGGCGCACGTAAACAGAGTTTATAGACGGAAGGAGACAAGCGTAAGTGAGGGCGGAACTAGATTAGGCTTTGTTCTTCTCAATCCTAGCCAGCAATCGCGGTGCCAGGTGAAATGAGCATACTGCATGTTTCGAACGATCTTAATCGACCTGCGGCATGACTTACAGACTTTCACATACACATACGTCCAGAGGAAAACCGATAAACTGAAATCCAATATATTAGTGCGCTTGTATGCATACGGGTTGAAGCAATGTGAGTCCACCCTTATTGATGCTACACACCAAAGAAAATCAAGTCGACCACCAAAAAATTCAACGTTCCTTCCATTCCGCGCGTGCTTATGAGTGCAGCAGAACAGACGTACACCATGATCTCAAAGGCCTACTGAACTATCAGAGATAACTCACAACAATGGCTTTGAGACCTGCACGGGGGAACAACTAAGTCCCGAGAGATCAGTGATGGTAACCAGCTAGGCGACGTTTTTCATGTCTTTGTCCAGCACAACTTTCACAGAAAGCGTACAGGTTTCAGTATTTTTTTTTATTCCGCGGGTCGCATTCGAGGACTCCACAATGAAGAACTCCTACGGAAATCATGTAGTTGTATGCACTGGTCAAAAGTTTCACACTATTCTGCATCTTCATATTCTACACTCCATCAAGGAAACGGGATAGAATTTATCGAAATCATAAGCCTCGATGATGCGGATTGCGTTTAGTACGCAACGACCCCGACTAGAGTAAGAATCACGGATCATCGATGCACCATTTTGTCCGAGGGTGCACAATCAGATGCAATCGGTAAAGCAGTGAGACCGACAACAATTTTAGACAATACAACTGAGAGGGGACCATTCAACAGCATATCAGTCAAACAAATGAGTGAGCGATGGATCTTTTGGTTGAAAGCCCAACCCAACCAACAAACAATGTACACCTAATTTACTCAAGCACTCAAGCACGAGTGCAGTGCACGATGCAAATCTCGTAGTCCTAAGGAACCGCCGTGTGATCGAGGCGAATCAGCAACCGAGGATCCCAGGACAAGGACCAAAGAACCACGTAAGGCTGCAATAGATTAGCCGTCACAACGATCCTGGCGACATCGGAGTGTTGTCTACTACCTAGGTAAACTAATGGTGGCAGGGTTCGGACCCAGTATCCCAGATTTGACTGTCGATAAATTGGTTATCTGGGATATGGTCAACCTACGGGCAATCCGAAATCACCCTCGAAAAGCACGGCAGTATGCAGTGTGTAGATGCGACGCATACATCCGCACGCGCTGAGACGCCAAAATGCAACGGAGCCATCCTCGTGTCCCGTGAGCAACAAATCGTCGGTGAATAGGGCACTGTCATCTATCAGCGACGTGGACAAACGTGCTCCGTTGACTAGAGCTAATCCACCACGAATTGGCCATGAACGGCCGGACCAACCGGCTGCGTTCTGATTGTGCATAATCGCACTGCCCCGACCAAAACGACCTTCGGGACCGTAATGTGCACCGGCAGCTTCCAGCGCAGTTAGGATTTTCGTATTCACCTGAAGTCAAAAGATACGGTAAAAACAGATGACACAACTGTATGATGATTTTTTCTGTAGTGATCTTTAGTTTATGTACATCCAAGGGTACTGCGATGGATAAAAATTTGCAACTACAGATAAAAGAAACGTACTACGAGGATATACTAGTGCAGACTCTAACTTCCATTAACACATGTCGACAGATTATACGTAGTAGAAGAAAGGAACCTCCCATCAACCAACAGTGCTACCAACTACCCAAAATGGTGATATGGTATTGTTCTGTATTCGCTAAGCTGGAACCGGTCTCGTCGTCTAAAGGAATGGTGTACAGATAAACTTGACCGGAGATGGTCAAACGGTCATCATCGCGAAAATTTAGGTCTTGTGTTCCAATGTCCGAATCCTGCCGCCACCGGTCACTAGCTTATAACTAGCCTCAACCGTATTCTGAAATATTGTACCAATTCTGTGCAATATACAATAAAGGAATTAAAAATTATAAGTACTAACTTGTTAATACGAGAATAGATTGTAAACTAAAGTTGAGAACAGCTTTGGTTTATCTACCGGTTAGTTTTTTCAACGTTATGCTTATGCAAGAATGCAGTGAACGATGTAAAGGCCTGGTTACAAAAGCCAGTGTAATTATCGAGAAGAATCGTAGGTCATAATCCTCAGACTTGGGATGAGAAACTACACAACGCTCTAAGGGTAGGGTGTAGTAGCGATACGGGTAACAACGAGGTGCCGCTTAACACCAAAGTTGGTCAACATTGAGAGGGTTCGAACATCGAACGACAGAAATCTATACCAATCGACTACCACCCGCAGAAGGTAATTCATGGAGGAATGGGCTTATAATTGAGTCCGGTAACCGGCTGGAAAGATAACAAAACGATTAGTGGTAATATGAATTGATGTACACTTCACATACAAATTCATGTTATGTTGACAGAATTCAGTGAATAAATCGTTTTAAAGGACAGATTAAAATATATCAAAAACTATCTTTTAAAGAATCAAGCGAAAAACATAAGGAAAACAGTTTGTTTACCGAGGAACTGCCCTTTACCTATGCGTAACGATAACCGCTTCAGTCTTTCAACATAACAAAAGTATAAAAGCACGGATGGGATTCATTCAAGAAACAAATCACTATCGACTCAGTGAGCATTATTTGGAATTCAAGATGTCATTCAACAGTTTTCAACAAACGGTTTCAAATTCGCATATGCGGGCACGCACGCATGTATACGCACACGAACAGAACTCGTATGCAGACTTGTGCAAAAAATTGCTTTTTGTTGGACAAAAATCGATGGCAAAAGAACTGAGTGATTTCTCTCACATTATATATATATATATATATATATATATATATATATATATATATATATATATTTATATATATATACATATATATATATATATATACTCCTATCAGACAACTTCATTTCTCAGTTGATGAATGAGCACAGTACGTACACAGTGTTGGAGATGAACGGATGAATACCGTGAACGGAGCTGCAGTTCGGTTTAAACAAGTTGTAACTATGCACTGGGTGCAGCGACTTCGGATGCTCTCTCCGAGGAAACCACAATTGGGAGAAATGGAAAAACAGAAGTACGAAAACAGTAGGAAAATTACAAATTGTAGTACCAAACCTACAAGGGAAGTGTGTATAAAAGAGCAGCACTGATCGCAACGCCGGGTCACAATCTCCGATGTATCTAACCACTGAGTACCGAGATCTCGTGGACCCCACCCACGAAGCATAACATGTCTGCAAATTATCGATGGTAAGGCTATTCATGCCCTTCTCCATGTTATGGGTTAATTCACTTACTAAACTTCAAACCACTACTAGCCTCAGCGAACATTGTAAGCCACTGAATGCTATCCAGTGCATTTCAGTCATCGAAGCATGGTGAACAGTAGTGCTTGAATAATGAGTTGCGTCCAGTGGCCAAAACTACGCGCCAAACCTCAACAATACTGATGTCGTGCATCCACCGTATTCCAGCAACGATACGAAGTCTGCAAAATAAAAAGGCGGACAATCTTCGTGGCCTTCGCCCCCACCTCCCGCCATGCCACAGCAACATCGACCTCAAACGCTGTACTTATAAAACATCGCTCAGGGCGGAACTCGGACAAATGTTCTATTGGGGCTCTAACGATCATGTTCTTTCCAATGCCTCTAAAACATCTCTCCTATCGCTTTCTCTCAAACACCATTCCTTTTCTTCCAACTTAAATTTTGACTCCGTTCCCCTGTGTTCCGCCAACTCGATGCTTTTCCTGGGTCTTTCCATCGTCTCCTCTCTATCCTGGTCTTCGTATACATGTTCGCTTGCTTCTCGTGTTGCGCGTGAGATTGGTTTCCAATTCCACGTCAGATGTTTCTTGAGACCAGCCCACCTTACCCTATAGTACAAAGCTTAAATTTGTCTCACACTTGAATACCGCTGTCACGTGTGAGGTGGGGCTTCGTCTTCTTCATCATCTCTTCTCGACCGAGTGCAACGTAAAGCCATTCAACTGATGGATGACCCAGTTTTACCAACCAATTTGCAGTCGCTTGTCCAACGCCCGGCCGTCGTTTTATAATCCGTCCTCGTTTTGTTCCTGAGTTTGCCCCGGGGCTGTTCCTATTCCCATCATTGTTCAACGTCAACTCCGAGTACAAGCACATAATTACCTTTATTTGGTTTCGGTGGTTCGATTTCGGACCTCAAATTTTCAATCTTCTTTTCGCAGAAGACCGATTTGTGGAACACCCTACCTCTATCCGTACTGTGACCCACCCACAACTTTTCTTTTTTCAAGAGCAGAATCGTGGACGTCTCCCACAAACTCCTCTTACAGTAGATTTTCGAATAATAAGGTCCACCTCTTTTACTGTAACTCACTTTCTGCGATGTAAAAAAGACAACGACCGTTCACGGTTCACTGCCATGTCCTACAGTGTCTCCAGCCAACTCGTTGAGGGATCTTTTAGACCCCAACCACGAAGACGTGAAGCGCCTACGCCTCCTTCGTTTTTTGCGCATTTTCTCATTCCTCGTTGCCAAGTCATCTGTTGACCTCCATGTGGCTTCTTCCATTCCCGAGAAGGAACGGAAAACAGGGCACGGCACGGTAAACCTTAATTTGCCATATGCAGCAAGTGCCCCAACCAACGAAGTCTACTAAGCTGGATATGCTGTGATAGAATATTCCCTGAACTGCTACCTAATACTCGACTTCTGACCCCAGCATTGCTCACCCGGTCATCTTAACGATACTAAGCAAACGACGATAGTCAAAAACCCCAAGGCGACGAACGTGTTCCATTCGCAGACTCCATGTCTCGCAACCATACAACAAAGTTGCGCGCATCGCACCGCGCAGCACTGCAGTACAGCACACACGAGCTTTCAACTTCAGCGAAATATCAGGTTGACACCACAAGTGTTTCAGTTTAGCGTACGCTGCTCGAGCCTTGAATATACGTGTTCACTTCTACTACCATGCTTCCATCCGTCATCACGCTACTGCCGACGTAATTGAAGCGATCGACAATTGTTAGTTCCTCCTCATCGAGCATCATACTGAGAACCGTTGGCGTCCAGTGTTGTACCATTACTTTACACTTTGAAGGTGCAAAGCGCATGCCCATTGGAGCTACAGCTCTTGTGAGTCTGTCTAATCCACGTTGCGCGTGTTCCGTACAATCGAACAAACAGATGAGGTCGGCAGCGTAACCTACGTCACACAGCTTTTCCCCACCGTTGGTCATTTCGAATGGAATAGACAGTTCACCATAAACCATTATGCGAAAAGTATGAGAATACGATTATCTCCGTAGTTACATGAACTTCTGTGGCATACCTTGAGGGTGAACGGCACTGAACAGCGCTGTTCGGTCAGCTGAATCAAGGGCATCCTTCAAGTTGAGGAAACCATTATTTCCGGTCGACGGTATGCGTGACGCGTATCAAGTAATTGGCGAAGAGTAAAAATTCGGTTCATGCATCCTCGACCTGGGCGGAACACAGCCCACTATTCGCAGGCGTCCCTCTAGCGCGCCGGTGAGACGACGCAGCAAAATCGAGGCTAATACTTTGGTAGTTATTGGAATTAAACTGGTCCCACGATAATTAATACGGTCATTGAGTGTTCCTTTCTTGAAGATTGGTACAATCAAGGAGTCGACCCATGATAACAGAATACACTACTAAATATCACAGAGCAAGGTGGCAAGTGATTTTATCAATATTTTACCCGGTTTTTGAAAAGAACCGGTGGAAGTTCGTCGAGATCACCCGCCTTTTCACGATTTCTAATCAACTGCTCGACTCTACCTCAACTTCTGATGGCAGAGATTCGAATCATACTCCCCAAGGAATCGCGCGCGACCGGCTAAACTGCTTCTTAAATAACTCGGCCCAAAGGTCCAGCCTTTGTTCTTTCCCATCAATACGCTCTCCATTTCTACCGCATATCGTTTCACTGACCGAGGTTCACCGTCCACCGGTGTCGCCAATAAGTCTGAACAGTCTTTGAGTGTTTCCTGAAGCAGCTGCTATTTCCATTTCTTCGGCTAACTTCACCCACCAATTTTCGCCATTCTTCCTAAGGCTTTCCGTAACTTGTTCTTGTATGTCTTCGTATCTTATTCATTTCCATACAGGTCGAGAGCTGACGTTTTGATCTGTTCGACTGATCGACTCTTGAGAAATACAGTATCATTGATGGACATCAGATCTAGGACCACAGGCGAAGCCTGCTACCACGTGCATTGTCTGCTGGATATGGGCAAAATGCTCATCCAGATTACTGTTCGTCGTAGATTCTAGCTCATGTGCTAACTTCTATTTATAACTGGTGTGGACTTCTGAGTCAAACAAACGCTGCAAGGCTAACCGAGTTTGCGTCGATGACCATGGAGCTGGAAAGATAATCGCATTAAAACTAATGCATGGTCAGACTCTAATTATGTAAGAGCTACAGTTTTGGGCATAACTGCACCATCGGTAGCTTACTGCGATATGATCGATCTGATTCAGAGTACCTGTAGAGCTAGACCGCCATGTCGCTGTGTGATACGAGCTGTGTCGGAAGTTTATACTAGACAGGAATAACCCATTGTCCGCACAAAACTGGAGAAGCCTGTGCCCCTTATCTGTGCGCTGAGCGGGTGAAGGACTATGCCCAGTTAAACAAGCTTCTGACGCACTAAGTTTACCAACTTGTGCATTAAAATCACCTGCTAGCAATACAATGTCAGAATCTTTGTTCCTGCGAACGAGAGTGGTGAGTTCCTCATAGAACTTACCCTTCTGCCGATCAAAGCTGCGGTTTGTGGCAGCGTATGCCGAGATTACAAACAAGTTGCGCTTAACTCAGCTATCCTTTTGAACGCCAACTGATAATTGGAGTCTAGCTGCACATAAACGACTATTAGTCGGGATCCAGTATCAAAGGACAGTCTCAGCCATGTCAGTCGGGACAATTCCTACATCACATTGAATCGCAGCTCCAGCTGCTTCGTCTCCCGAAGTGCGCAGAAAATACCTCGATGAGGTACCAGGAGCAGTTAGCTGAATCACACTGCTCGAATCCTTGATATGCGTTTCACTTACGCAGCAGACATCAATCTCCAGAGAGTCTATTGTGAGGGCTAGGCACGTCTTATGACCGGCCTGCATGAGTGTACGCACGTCAAATAAATAAGATTCCGAGGCTGACGAGGCTTGCTAAAATGTGAGTTACAAGACAGAGGATTATTCACACTATTTGACAGCGAAACGTTGAGAGTATCAGACGTGCTATTAGTGGGCGCATTATGGGTGGATAGATGGGGCCAAGAGAGGTGGTTGGGGACAGAAGGTAAAAGATGAATAAAAGAGAAGGAACTCTGAGCAGTAGCCCACTTATCACTACCCATCCTGCTCGATGCAATGGGCAGTGCGGTCCTGATTACCCTTGGCTAATGCAGCATGGAACTCTGTGTATACGTGCAGTTCGTGGGAGATGTTGGGCGGGTAGTGATGGGGAGTCCAGTCGCAAAGCAGGAGAACGATTGGGATTGTCAACCGTAACCTTCACTTTTAGCAAGAAACTGGCCGCAATGCAGCGAAGGGTGACTGATTGGAAGCTCATCTGCGTGGATCAATTGTTGTTTCACGGATTTTAACGATTGAGTTACCAGCTAAAATCAACCCCAAAGCTGGAGCACCAGGAGAATGCTTCGTCAGTCCTCCATCCATTGACCTTCCAGGTATGACTAAATCTTAAGCTTGAGATAAGTCATTCTGTTTAGCTCGCTGGGTCGCTGAGGCGAGCAAGCCGTCATACCACATAAAGATGCAGTCTCACTGCGACAGGCTAAACCCATATATTCAGTTGCAAGGAAATCTGCAGCTTCGATGCCCCCAAAAGTTGGTTCGGAGAATCAAGAAAGTCTTCTCCTGGCTGGATCAGGGATTTTTTTCGAACTCCACGTTTCTTCTCAACATAATAATTTGAATCCTCGGAAAAGTTACAAATAACTATTGTCGATCTGGAATTTTTTCTTGGGAACCCTCCTTATGTTTACCGCGGAGTCTTCGTTTGCATCTTTCCATGGTTCAGCTCAGACAGCACTGAACCTCACGTCACCCCTGTTCTGATAAGTGAGAGCTCTCTGCCTATAATCAGAACGTAAAGCTTGAGTAAACTTCGTTCACGAACCACGTGTGACGTGATTGTTAATCAATAGCGTATCGCTGAGTATCAAAAATGAGTTACTAGCGGCCAAGATCGTTGTTTTCTCAAACCACTTCGGTGTTTTTCAGATTCGTCCAGAGGTGGATTTAATGGGATTTCGTACTCCCACGAGCAAATTTTCCGGGTTAACTCAATTTATTTGTTTCACGCTGAAAATCCAAGTGCATATTTGATATAATAATAAGTTGACACATACCCATGCCATGTGGCCATAATAAGTAGTTTGGTTTAAAAGAAATCACAGAAAAACGGGGTGGGTTTAATAGCATTTCGAACACTATATTAGGGATAGCCCTCAACCCAACCCAGAGATCTGGAGTGCAGAACCATACAAGATCCCAGTAGATTAGTTTTGCTAACGAATCGGGTGGCAGTAGATTACTGTCTACGAACAAAGCGATCGGCGGTTGCGGGGTTTAAACCTCCGACTCCCAAGGTGAAAAGTAAAAGCTCTGAACTCTTCCATGATTACCGACCAGAGGAGTTTATAATATACCTGAATTTTCAAAAATAAACAGGATGTCGCCCATAAACTCGAAATGTAACACTCATATCTGGGAAATTTTCACTACTACTGTGCTTTCGTCATGACAGAAGGGACTAAAAGGCCGAGTTGATGAAGAAGTGAAACAGAAAGGGAGAGGGAAAGCCCTGACGCACAGAAATTTGATAAATGATCACTTGAACACGGACAAAAATTAATTTAGATGTTGGTGAATGTAAGTCAGTGCAAGCGATCCTATCCCAGAAAAAAACTTCTGAACGACCATTTATCTAATCTCACAGTGCTTTGCTTGGATGGCACAGTTTCGGCTGTCGAGTGTGCGAATATTAAATGCTTCCTCAGAGAGTGACATTTCAAATCGGTTAGCTGTTTATTGGACGCCGGTGAAACGACTGCACTGAGAGTAAAACTGCCAACGAAAGGAATACCGAGGGAGAGAAAAATTAATGTTCTCACAGTCAGTATTCACTTAGGCTGGAACGTTGTCATACGACACGAAAGAAAGGAACGGAGACTTTTAGGCAGAAAGTCATGACTGACATTTTATTGCGTCTTGGTTGCCCAAGTGCAATTTGCATGGGCCATTGTTTGCCACACACACACCAGCCAGTTGTTCAATCCGTACAGAGCAGAGGTGCATGTTGCCGGGCGCGTCCCCAGGTCTTGGATAGAGGAACGGTCACTACCGCGGTTAACCGTAGGCAAAGTGAACTCATCAAATAAGCGGATGTGAACGATCAGTTGGAGTGCTCAAGCATGCGGTGGGATTTTGGCTTGGTTAGCTTTCTTCACTTTAAAAAGCCACATAAATCGGCACACGGTACTGTGACGTGGCTCACCACTAAATAAGACCATAGCATCTTTGTGGTGTTCTACAGGCATTGCCGAAACTCGAATAAGTCTTTGGAATTATTGTGTCCTCAACCTGATACAAAGTTTTGAAATAAAGTGCATCAACGCATTTCGCCAACATTTAAAAACTTGCCACCATAATCATATCAGGGCTTTTATAGGGCAAAAATGTAGTAACTGAAACCAACAAATTTCCACGGCTCCGTTAATTAAAAAGTATATAACAAATGAACGGATTTGCCCTTGGCAATAACATTACCATTCCCACTAGAGGCAGAAAATGGCAGAAAAACAGATCTCTTAGTAGAACTTACAAAGTGACAGACTAAGAAATTGTATTTTTACAGCTTGATGAATGTTTTACTGTTAGTAGTGTTGTAGATAATGCTCCAGCAACTTGGATGGTCATGAGTTATCCCACTTCATATCAACTGGCGTAATGAGTATCACGAATTTAAGTTATTAGCCTGAGCTTCTTTTAATAATGGATAGAGCTCTTGTCAGCCGCCAAGTCTCACTACAGAGCACGAAAGGTAAATAGAAAACCAAAACAAATCACGATAGAACTTGAATTTTGTCACAACTGCAACAAGCGATCACCCGTATTGGGCTGATTATGATGGATTTTGATCGGCCAAAAGACTAAGCAGCTCACTTGGTTTCACCTTTCTACAAAATGGGGTGTAAGAATTTACTGAGAAATGCCCTCACTATATATATATATATATATATATATATATATATATATATATATATATATATTCTCTGACCGTTCTTTTTCGGTCAAAATCCATAAAAGACTACTATCTAGGTCGATTGTGCTCGTACTTTGCCCATTACATCTTGTTGTAGCACCATTTTTCACATGAATAATGCGAAAAAAGCCTAGTGTTCTACGGGAAGATTCCAAACAAAATCTTTCGCAGAAAAACCCACAAAATGTGTTGTCACGATGTTACCACTCTTTCTTATTACTAGCGTGGTGAAAATTTTCTGTCAAGAGTGAGCATTTCTCTATCATCGCTGAAACAAACGAGACATTTAACGAACCAAGCTTATTGACCTAGTTTTCAAGGTCACGGATTCCAACAGCTTTCTTCCCGTGAGATTATCATCAACAACGGAACCAATAATAAACCTCCAGATGATACACTTCTTTCCAAGTGTGTCTGTATCTCTTTTGCTTCTTCTGGTAAGCAGAAGTATAATCAATACTTGCACAAATGCGATTACCCCCGGTAGGAGCATTATCTATGCCTCTGTAGTGAAAACCTTACATGACGAATTCTAATTTATGGCTTTAGAAATTATCCATATTTGACTGCTCACTCAATTTTGTCCGTCAAGCGTCGGTGAAATTAATTATGCTAACCACAGTTACTTAATTACAATTTCGAACTGAGTATTGCACAACTAACTTGGACAAGTTCTGATTGGACAATATTTTACATTTCCAACCTTGGTTTAGTGTTTTATGGAAAAATTACGAACGTAAAGCTCCCAATGCAGAAAACGTTTTCTGTCTGAATTTCGACAGTGTCCGTACCTACCGGACAAGATTTTTCAGAAGAGACGATTCCACAATGCAACTGGTCACCAGCACATCCGAACCAACGCTGCTGTCTTGCAGGATGAGCTTGGCTGCGCAAAGGCTAGAGGTGCATCTCTGAATAAAAATGCCTACTCTGGACTGGGTAACCGAGTGATACAACAGCTCACAACGTAAACAACCGTGGAAGACATCGCTGACCGTTATACTCTGTTGTACTTCCTATCCCCATTTTTGTAACTGTTGTCGATGCATTGGCACCACGCTTGATTTCAAACTAGTGTAAATAATTAGCCAATTTTATTACGTGCTAATTTTGAGTTCGACAACCACTAAACTGATCAAAATTCAAACTCACTGCTTATGAACAACGTGCAGCAGAAAATGAAAGAGGGAAAAGTATAAGTAAAAAACGAGGTCAGCGAAGATCAAATACACCAACTTTCGGGACTCTTGGCCACGCTTAAATCCGATAACGCATTGATGAACTCGCTTCCGAATGGTCTAAATAACTCCAGAAATGAAAACCAACGTTCGGGGAGAGAAACGACAGGAGGTGGTTATTCGTAAATGTGAATAGGTCGAACGATATATGATGCCCGCATGGTTATGCTTACACGAATTCGGAAATACCACTGTGCAGTGTCTATCGAAGCTATGAGTGACAGGACGAACTACTGAGTGCATATACCTCCGCTTCAGGACCATCTACACGCCTGGACCATGTTAAAGGTGCGAACTGTTACCAAGATGTATGATACACCCTCTAAATTAATGCATTATGCAAGAGTACACTCATGAACGGCAAAATAACTCCGCTACTACATCCCCACAAAATGTGCAGGTAACTTCAGTAGTGTTGGCAGACGGCGTTTCTGTAACGCGGATAAATGACACATTGCGGCTCGGGATGGATCACTGCCCAACGTCTCGCGGTCTCGATTACTTACGATCTCTACCGTTAAATGTCGTTCACTGTAATAGAGATTCTACTCCTCCTGATGTTTATGCAATGTTATCTAACTTAATAGCGGTACAATACAACTGATGATAATTTGTGTTCGAAAAATGAAACGTTACCAAACGATATGCCGTTTCGATTAGTACAACCTACTCCATTACTAAATATACACGGATTTATCATTATTTGTCATGGAACAGACTGAGTATGCAAAGCGCTAGACTACATAAAGCTCCGAAATCTGAAATCCGCTGACATTCAAACAATTCGAAGCGATAAGCAGTTAAACGGAATTTTCGGTGCGCAGTGTGGTCTAACCTTGCCATCAACTATTACGGGACCAAAATGAACCCGCTCAACGACGCAATCAAAACCATCGACAGTATCAGAAATGCCAGGCATTAGCAAGCGTAAACAAACTTAATTCATGAAGCCTCAACACGCACATACCTGGGTGACTAAACTATAGGCGGTAATTGCCGCTGTATGCAGACAGGTCAAATAAGGCGGTCTAATAAACGGCCAACCCGGAGTCATGAGATCCACCGCAACCAGCTCTTCCTCGCACAACAACAGTAACATCTGAGCCGGGCCACCGACCGGGCCGATAGGCAACAAGTCCACCAGGCGTGATGGCAAATCGAGACAAACGTGCTCTGGAGCGTCGGGATCGAACACGTGCATGGGTGTGTTAGGGCGACGACCAGAATTAGGCATAAGATCATCGTCATCGTCATCTTCATCGTCATCCTCAGCCTGGGCTGCAGCAGCAATTCGGGCGGCAACGACATTAGCCGCTGCAGCGCGATCCAAATTGGAGCCGCGTAACAAGCTGACTGTGTGACGCTCTCCGTACGTGGCACGTGGCATGCCGCCAACGAAAGCCGTGATACCGCCGCTGGGGAGCAAAAAATCACAGAGTAAGAGAGAAATCACGTGGGCTACGCTGGAGTTAGTCTTATAAGTTTTACTACTACTAGTAGTAGTATCACCCAAAGCAAACAGTATTATGAAAAAGAGCCACTACGCAACAAGTACTCAGACTAGCTCGATTTGAAGTTATTAGCTGGAGTACACGCGTCGTTGGTGACCCATGACGTAACTGAAACAGAACATGAACAGAAAAACGAAGAGGAAAGAATATCAACAGGTGGGTAAAAAAGGATTCTCGAAACTCCTACTGTGTTCCTTATTGTCCATGATGGTGAATCAGTACTTTGGCCTCGTAAATTGCAGTCACGAGGATTACCGCTGCCTCAAACCTACAGCATGTTAACCACTAAGACACATTCATTTGGCAGCAAGAATTCGCGGATGAAATAAACACTGAAAAAGTTTATCGACGATACATGTGATCCAAGGACAAAAAAGTCGAGTGAAATTTAGTAAGATCTTGGTGCAACTGGCATCGAAACGTGTCCACGACCCGAGATGCCGGAAACTTCTTACAAAAATAAAACCAACCACCAGCGGATAAGACTAACACAAAACGGTGAAACTGTTAGGCTCATTAGGTTAACGATAATCGGGATTCATCAGTGGATCACAAAAGCTCGCATGATGACCGAGGTTGAAAATTGCACTGATTCATATATAAACTGAATGAAACATGAGGTCTGTGATGTTCACCTTTCAGGTCGACGATAAGATCTTTCACGCGAATGGATGTCTCAGTCGGATTTTGGTAACGTAATTGGTCATCGTTTCCAAGAGCCTTAGATCAAAAACTAACTGGAAACAAAATTATAAGGGTTCAGTAAAGCTTAAGAAAGGATTGCAAATAAAAGCCCAGGAGTTATATAGACGAATCAATAGTGCTCTATTTGGGAATAATTTAAGTAATGTTGTGCAACGGTAGATAGCGCACTTACAAGGTGCATATACATGAGTGGAAAACGAATTTGTAAAAAACGTTTCTTCAATGATCCGATGAATCCCCTGATTAGCTGCATTATACAAAGAATGCGGGTGCGAAGACAAAAAAATCTTGTCGCGGGACAAGAGCAATGTTATAAATGCATCCACGAATGTAGTCAATTCACTTTTTATGAAGCTTAATTTGACAAAATTTGGACGACTATTGATGTGCTCCGAATGCTAGTACTTGGTCATCAGTTCAGTTGTTTACTCGACCATTACCTAACACTTCCGTGCTCTGGTTTTGGATTTGGTTGTAACTTGGCATCATCGTCCAGGCGAGGGCGAAAACAGGTCGAAGCACAAAGAGAGAACAACCGGAAACAAAGTTATAAACCGACAAATACGGAGAAAAAAAGAAATATCTCAAATATAACTACGACACTGGCCCAGACACCTGGCAATACACTTAATGTTTCTAACTATTCGGCAGGTGGGTCACGTAGACCCCAACCTGGAAGTCCACTGGTCAAGGTTTTCATACCATTTTGCCGTGTCATGTACTGGCCACCTCGATCCACCTTCCAATCAATATTTGTCCCAGAGAACAGAGTACGCCGAGGAAGTTTATCGGTGGATATGCGTAACACATGTAGCAGCCATCTGAAGCTGTTTCAGGAACTGACCTCTGGTTCAAAACATTCCACGCCTAACCTCAGCTTTGCTAATACATATCCGAGCAATACTACGGAGACCATCATCATCGTACAGCGTTAAACAGTAGGGCACCACCCAATGATCACTGCCTTTCTAACCATGCCGCTCGTTGTATTAGAAAGTATGAATATACAAGATAGACAGGGAGTGGACCGACATGGGTCGGAAATGGAAATAACGCCCCAACAGCCAACACACGGAATTCACAGTCTTACTGTACAAACACACATCGATCGATCATTGTGATCCGACAGAAAGTGACAACACAATAGCCACCGTTCACGGTTTTCTGCCATATCCTTCAGTATTTCCACCCAGCTGACTGCGAAATCTTTTGGACCACAACCACGAAGAACTGAGGCATCTACTTTTCCCAAGTTTACTGTACATTTTCTTATTCCTCGCTGCCAAGTCATCTGTTGACTTCCATGTGGCTTCTTCCGCCATCTAGGAAAAACAGAAAACAGGGCACGGTACGGTAGACGTATGTTTACCATACGTAACACGTGCCCTAAGCAACGAAGTCTACTAAGCTGGATTCGGTGTGATAGAATGTTCTCTGAATTAGTACCCAATACTTGATTTCTGACCCCGTCATCGCTCACTCGGTCATTCCATCCAGTCTTAGCGATGCTACGCAAGCATCGGTGGTCGAAAACCTGAAGACGAGAAACATCTTCCGCACGCAGACTCCATGACTCGCAACCATGCAACGAAACTGAACGCACTGCGGCACAACACACACGACCTTTCAACTTCAGCGAAATATCAGGACGGCATCACAAGTGCTTCGGTCCAGCGTACACCCCTTGAGCTTTCGATATACGCGTGCTCACCTCTACTATCGTCCTCCCCTCCGCCGTCACGCTGCTGCCGAGATAATAGAGCGGTCAACAGCTGTTAGTTCCTCCCCATCGAGCACCAAGCTCTGAATCATCGACGTCCAGTCTTGTAACATCCCTTCAGATTATGAAGGTACAAAGCGCATGCCAAATGGAGCTACAGCTCTTGCGAGTCTATCTAATGCACGTTGAGCATGTTCCCTGCATTGGAATAAGCAGACAAGGTAGTTCGTATAATCTAGGTCACACAGCTTTTCAGTTCGACGCCCACATCTTGGAGACTTCCCAATACATTCTCCATTATCTAGTATATGACGAAGTCGAACAGGAATGGAGACATGGGACATCCCTGTGGAGATACCGATGCTCAAAAGTTGACAGTCTTCGCCTATATTCTATTCTTGAGGGTCATATTTCTACATCGTGTAGAAGAACCGATCTAACTACCGCACTGTACGCTCAACCCTTGACAGACGATCGGATGTCGCACTGGCGCCATAGATGGCTAATGTTGGTAGACAAATCGCGCGTCATTAAATTTCATCCGATATCTGATCACCTGGTGAGATGTGACTGGTCAGATTAAAAAAACTCATCTACTTCAGTTGAAGCTTCCCTTTCCCAGAAAAGGTTTGGTGAAGATCACAATTTAGTCCTGCGGCAGCATTTAACACTTAAAAGGTGCAAAACGCATTCAGAAACTGTTACACTTTGATTATGTAATCCAGAAAATATTGGAACTTATCTGAATCCTCACTCAGAAGAACATTATTGCCAGGGTGTTCCAAGTCAGACAGTTTAGTATCTGAAATCAGATCGACGCCACTATTCTTACACGAGGAAATAGTTACTTCAGGAACAATTTCAACTCCAAAATTAAGATGAAGAATCTAGCATCAACATTGGCTTCGGTTGGTGCTTACCGCCTCCCTGGTTGGGGCTCAAAGAACGAGGATTGTCGTTGGTAAGAGACGTTGAGGGATATGTCCCAGAATAGAAGTGAGCGGTGCGAATGCTGTGTGGTATGTCTGTCGAACGTTTGTCTCCCATAATCTCGAAAAATGTCATTCCGACAAATAAAATGACAAAAAACATCAAAAAGTGCATATTGGAGAAAAGAAGGAAATTGCAGCATCCTACATTTCCATCAACTGTCTCCTTTGACTTTGTCTTCTTCGGAGATGTAGTGGTTGATCGTACGGAACCCGATGTTGTCCATCAAATATATCTGCGATGATTTCTTCTGAATGTCAGGCATCATAGATTATTTCGCTTAATGAAGCCATTCTACATGGTCTTTTGGATCCAATCAAATGTACATGTCTAAACTCCGAATCGGACTTATGGCTACCGTGTGGAACACACTGGACCCATAAGCGAATACTCACAGTAAGCTTGCCAACAGATACGCATGCATCATGCTGGATTCTGAATGCGCATTAATAGCATAGCGCCGTCTGTATTTGCACAAATCATTAAGCCAGTGATTTCTGTTACAAATGCAATGGGATGTGAAATGTTCAGATTCGAGAATAATACACTAAACAGATTTAACTCAAATCTGTGGGAAATCGGAACATAACTTGGATAAGGAGTTGAACGGGAACAGACACCATCAAATGAAGTATAGCAGAATACAGCATGCCAGACAACTAGAATGCAAAAAACATATGGGATAAATAATCACTCACAGAGGTGAAGATAGCCAGAACACCTTGCTAATCAATTTGCACGGAAACGGGCCTGAAGAACAAAGACAGACACAGATGAGAAGGAATGCTTACGGAACACGTTGAGTTCCTACTGCAAGCAATAGCAACCGAATGAATTCCATTGTATGCTGAGAGCACACAGCAAAATAAAAGCTAGCATCACAAGTATTAGGAACGACGATAAACGAAGTCATGCCACATTGGCCGAATACCTCAGCTAGTAGAGCACATGCAGTGATACATCATTGATGGAGTCTTTGTGTAAGTTCCGGTTCCTCGGAGGCCAACAACATCTAGCATGGATAGTGGTCGAGTGGCTAAGAGCTCTACTTTCCACCTCGGAGTTCAAAGGTTCGAATCCCATCACCACCGATTAATTTGGCTGCAGACAGTATTTCAATGCCATCCGGGTCTCTAACACACCTTATATGGCTCTACAACTCCAAATATCAGGGTCCGGTTGGCAGTTATCTCTAACAATGTCGTGAATCATTATGGCTATGGGTAAGCGCCTTCCGTTATACTCATGTGCAAGTATGGCCGGCGGTGGTCAAACGGTTGCCATCGGGGACTTTGGACAATAACCACCCGGGTTCGATTCCTGCCAGCACGAATCACTTTCCCATTCAGCAGCCTCTCACTGGCCGCGGCACCCTTCCTGAACTGTCGTACATTGTTATATAGTAAATCGAAAGGGAAGTAAAAAGATTACATATATATATATATATATATATATATATATATATATATATGAGAGAGAGAGAGAGGGAAGTCAACTAGTTAAAGCATACATTTAGAAAATACACTGGTTTTATTTAAAAATATATCAGATAATGGGTAAAAGTAGGAACAAGAGAACTCACTGTAACCAGAGTTGGAAACCAATTCGACGTAAGCATGAGTCATGTTTCGTCCACCCATATGCCCACAAGCAATCACTTGAAGCGCATAGATTTTGTCTTCACAACCCAACGTATGATGGACAGGGTAAACTATATAGTTACAAGGATCTAACTAGAGGACAGGCGAGAACCTAGACATTGCCTAAGATTGCATATGGTACAAAGCGACACCAGTCTTCGCGAAACAGCTCTCTCATCACATGCTATCGCGTGGGTGCAGTGGAAAGGGCATAACCCCATAGCCTTAAGCGATCATTGCACTATTAAAGATAACCAGTAACCTGACTCCAAGACTTGGAGTGAAGATCCAATAGACGAGGCTGTTGTGTCTGGTTAAAGTCACCCATGTTACGCGGACAGACAATCAATACCTCCATTATGCATGAATATACGCCTGCTTGGTATTGATTTTCAGTCATGCTTCAGCGAAGACAGTATTGACTAACGGATCGTGATATGGATTGATTGGTCTAACTCATATGGGCGTGAAAGCACGTGGCTCAGCTCTTTAACTTGCTTGCTCATTGACTTACTTGCCCGCTTGCGGGCTTGTGGCTTACTCACCGGCTGCCGTCGGATTGCATTTACATTCTTACAAATAAATGGAGTGTAGCAATTATGTATTTTGCTTCTCTTGACTACAAACACAACACAGGCGTAGTAAAAGATCGAGCGACAGCGGATTCATGCCCAGCACCAAATCTGGAACTTGAAGTATGCCCTGAGTAGTATTTCTGGACACCCATGGGCCCCCGACTTTGTCAACATACTTGCTTTTAGTATTGACTGGAGTGATGAAGAACTCTCGGGACCAAGTGAGAGAATACGAATCGTTTAAATTGGACATGAACTTCAAATTCTCAATTACGGTCAACAGGGGCCTGCAGTGGGATACGGAATCCGAACGTCCATCGGGAATGAATGAGAGTGTACCGTAAACTCTTCACAGTGAATTCAGAATCATACCGTACTGCTTGATTCTGTTGGTCAACAATGTTAAACCAAACCACTTAAGCTTAACGCGATATGGTTACGAAGCACGTAAAAAATAAAGAAAACGCAATCCTTACCATATGGTCTGGTAGGTGGATCCTCCATATTGAGCACCGGAGGTTCCGCGGCCGGCGATGATGTTACGCAAGAAAACCCAGCATCATGCAAACTCCATACACCAAGCGAGCCATCCGAATGAGCAGTTAATAGTCGCATTCCTAGATGAATTGGTGTAGCCGTACTAGACGAACGATGCGGAAGCCCATTCCCACCACACCATGCGGCAGCTTCCAATCCATGCTTCCATGGCAACAATACTACCACACGATCAGCCCGAAGGTCATAGATCAGACTCAACCCGGAGCTGTATCCGATGAGTAGTTGTCCGGGAAACCCGGGACGCTCGGATAGGACCACAACAGCGTCCAGTCGAAGCCGATGTTGTCGATTCGGAGATAATCTGCATTGTAGAAAATGACATTATACCACTAAGAAATCGACCATTACCGTGCTTCGTCGAATAGGAGCATCACTGTAAATCTCCTCACATTGAGCCATAATCAAAGACCCGCGATAAAAATGACTAACATCGCGGCATTTGTCCAAGTCAACCGTAGAGATTTTTCTACGGAGAACATCCTATGCCCTGATAAGGCAAGACAAGAATATGTTTTGAGCACTCACAGGAGGTGGATATCCAGTAAGATTAGACTGGTTCATAAAACAGGGCAATTAATTCTGGATCTATAGACCACATCGTCTTTCTGGGTTACAACACACCGGGAAAACTAAACGCCTTAAAATGACTGTTGACTGATACAGCCAAAATGGTATGCATTTTGCACCACTCTAGTTCAAAGTTTATACGTAGGATTGGTAGCAGCCTGTGCTTACTGTCGATTTTCGTAGTGAGCAATTATAAGTAACCAACAGATAACTTGATAACTCCCTTACGAGTGCTGGTATGGATCGAGAATATATCTCATCAGAAGTTATGCTGGCTTCCCCTTACCTGTGACGCCCCTATAACTTTCGCATTTCTTTAAAGGGGCGTGCAGCATCTAGCTATACTGGTGCGAGATCTATCCGCGGATAGTGTCAACAGCCGAAACGTCCGGTTATTGATCTTACGAAGTACTTGGGAAAGTGTACCTAGATCCGCAGCACTGCGTCACGCCTCAATATCGAATTTGCATTATATATATATATATATATATATATATATATATATATATATATATATATATATAATATTGTCATGTTAATTCACTTCCTGTTATATGGCTTTATTTTATACACAGTATCTACGTTACTGCTTTTTCGCGTTTCAGTCTATGTACGCTTCTTACTAGTTGAGTGAAGCGTTACATTTTGAACTGGTGTTTCGAAGTCCTTTGCATTCAGTACGTACGTAATTGTTGACTGACGTTACAACTTACTCAACTAGTAAAACAAACAAACAAACGAATGGGCCGTTATCTACTCCCGGATAAATCTGACACGGACATAAACGCTCCCGATGCATCCAAATAGTGGACAAACTGACTGTGGACCTTCGACGCGTTTCTAAAACCACTGCACTCCGAAGAAACTTGAAATACTCGTTAATTTTCTCTCTCCAAGTGTTCACAAACATGTTTCCGAATGTCATACTTTTGACAGTGTCATTTCAACCCCCCAGTCCCAATAAGTCCGCCCAAAAATGTAGTTTTTGCCCGTTATTCCCTTACTACATGCAAACAAGAGACTGGGCAGAGCACAGACCAGTTCGACCAGAACATCAAAACGTTCGCAAAGGACTGCATTTGCTGAAGAATATTACGACAATGATATGCGTGATGCATTTATTTCTGGTCTTCAACCCAACTCCATTCGAACAAGACTACTACTACTAATACTGCAATCTACCCTAAGTTTTCAAACGGCCTATGCTACGGCTAGATCATTAGAGACTACTCAGAAACAATCTCAGTCCTACACAACTGAGAACGCTTCCTGTTTTGTTAACCCGATGTGCTTTTCACCAGTGACAAAACCAGTCAATCCAACAATTGAGACCAGATCAATTGTGTCGGGTGTTATTCAAGATAACTGCTATTTTTGTGGTTATTCAAAGCATTTTCATATAAAGTATCCTGCCGGAGATGCCATTTGTGAGGCCTGCAAGAAAAAAGGTCATTTCAAGCGTGTATGTTGTTCAAAACCGATTAGCTCATTCGTTACTTAGGTTGTCTGTCCACGGCTGTCCTCTGTTTGACGGCTGCCGCGCCTCATTATCTGCCTCGCGCGACTACTCGAGTCTACGTGAATAATTTCTAACTTAAAGCATTCCTAGACAACGATATTTCTGAAAGCTACACTTCGCAGTCTGTTGTAGATTCTCATCGCTGGGAAGTTCGACCATGCGACTCTCGAGTAGCGATGGTTTCTACGTCTTGGTCTTGGCCTATTTCAAAATACTGCCTGGCAAACATTCGCTATCAAAGCGTTTCGTATGACAATTTCAAACTTTCTGTCATGAGTAACCTCTGCGCTGATATTTTACTTGGCCATCATGTTCTCGGGTTACATGATAAGATGGAGATACCATTCGACGGCAAACACGGTACGTTTTGGCTGTGCGGTCTAGGCGCCGCCAAAGCACAGTCTCCTCTATTTGCTCACCTATCCCCCGATTGCAAACCCATCGCTACGAAGTCTCGCAGACATTCCACCGACGAATACTTCATACGAGCTGAAGTCTAGCGTCTCTTGAATGATGGTATCATTGATCCGCCCAGCTTTCCTTGGAGAGCACAAGTTCTCGCAACTAAGATAACAACCCACAAAAGAGAATGGTTGTGGATTATAGCCAAATTATAAATCGCTTCACTCGGCTAGATGTCTAGACGCTACCTCGAGTCGACAAAATGATTGAGGCTATATCTCGTTATGCAATATACAGTGCATATCATCAAGTTCTTATCGCGCAGCACGAGAAGCCATATACTACATTTGAAGCATGTGGTGCTCTATCTATTCAGACGTATACCGTTTGGGGTTACCAACGGAGTTGCCTGTTTTCAACGCACCATTGAAGAAATCCTGAAGACTGAAGGCGTCATACATACGTTCGTCTAAATGGACAACGTGACAGTATGCAGCGTGACCAAGGAAGGCCATGATCAAAACCCTGAGCGTTCCCTGAAATCCGCCGCGAAATACGGCACGACATTCAATACGACGAAAACTGTAACTGCCGCAAACAAAATTCAACTTTTGGGTTACCTGATATCGCAAGGAGAAGTAAAACCTGACCCTGACCAGATGGAACCCTTGAGATTCCATCACCAAAAGATATGAAGTTTCCGTGTCGTGTCATTGGCATGCTTTCTTACTACTCGTATTGTATATCGTCGCTCTCTGATAAAATCAACCCACTTATGAAAAAACAACTTCTCCTCTATCAGAAAATGTAAAATGTGACTTCGAACTCCTCAAAAAGATAACAGAAAGAGCTGTGGTTAGTGGCTGAAACGGATGCTTCGGACGTTACGATAGCCGTCTCGCTGAGCCAGAATAATCGTCCTGTAACCTTCTTCTCTCGTACCCTAACAGCCAGCGAATAGCATCACTCTGCTATCGAAAAAAAAACCATGTGCAACTGTCGAGGCCCTTCGTAAGTGGCGACATTATCTCCTAAGCAACCACTTGAAATTTATCGCTGACCAACGGTCTGTACGGTCGTGTGCGACGGTAGATAAACAAGCAAGATGGAGACGAACTATCCGCTTATCGCAATGACAACTTACGGGCCCGGAGAAGATAAAACAGTTGAAGATATGCTTTCTCGCGATACAAGTGATACACTTTTTGATGCGGCCAAGTTAAGACAGCTGGACGATTCGCTGTCACCCCAGTTGCCCGAACAACCCATTTTGTGCTATCTAAAAACCTGCCCAATTCGAGTGAGATTAAACACATGATCTCGCGACGCAGCGTTTGTGCGGAAATAAAGCTACGACTGTACATCCCCCCATCCTCATCGGTCGTCTTATTAAAGCAACGCAACCGCTTGAAAGACTGAACAGTGACCCCGAAGGCTCTCTGCCTCCGGCAACTCGTGATCGACACATCCTGACTATCGTTGATGAATACTCGCGTTTGCTTGTGCGGATATGCACTCATCTACTGTCATCGATTGTCTATGCCAACTCTTAACCATATTCGGTATGATGGCACACACTCTAACCGAGGGACAAGTTTCATGTCGACTGAGCTGTCTGAGTTCCTGCGAAATAAGAGCGTGGCTCTCAGCCACACCACTGCATACAATCCCCAGGGAAATAAGCGGGTGGAACGCCTGAACGGCGTGCTTCGGAAAGCTATCGCTATAGCTCTAAAAACCAGGGGTCTACCCATCTCGCAATGTGATCGTTCTCCAGATGCCTGGCATTTTATCCGTTCACTGATGTGTACGGCAATGAATTGCACTCCGAATGAGAGGCTATTCAACTTTTCCCAGCGATCAGATACCGGTGCTTAATTGCCAACATGACTTATGGTTCCAGGCCCCGTATTACTCAAACGGATGGACCAATTCTTTAAATTTGATCCGATGGTTGAAGAAGTCGAGCTAGTTTGTTGCAATCCCAAGCACGCTCGCGTCAAACTGCCTAGTGGCAAGGAAGAAAATGTTTTTGTACGACGGTTGGCTCCGACAGGCGATTTGCTGGTGCCCGAATCGGAACTAACTGAGATATCGGAGGCTCTCCTAGTACACCACAAACAAACCTGCATCCCATAAATGATGTGACGGACCATGATGCCAGAGATGTACCGATAATCCCATTCACACCCAACGCTCCTACACCAGACACGATTTCAGATATTCTCACTCAACAACGGAGAACCCACCGGTATAATTTACGCAAAAGAGAAGCCTACGTCAGTCATTTTTCTCTCCTACTTCCCGTGGCCTCAATATATGCTGAAACTGATTGTTTTTGCTTGGTGCGGTTAAAGTTGTGCTAATTCACTTCTCATTCTATGGTTTTATTTTATGCATAGTATTTACAATACTGTTTTTTGCGTTTCGGCCCATTTACACTTCTTACTAGTTGAGCAAAGCGTTACATTCTGAATCGATTTTCCGAAATCATTTGCATTCGGAACGCACGCAACCGTTGACTGACGTTAAATATACATATACAGAAATGCAACTAATCGTTAAACCATCGCCTCCGACAGGTTACCCACCAAAGATCTGGGTCCCTCACGTATGGAATGCAACAGAATGGAGGGATAAATAATGGTAAAATTTAACAGAGGATACTAGAACTTTCGTCATCGTTTGATTAGGAGTAGAAAATCGGATTGTTGGTGCCCTGAGACACTAGTACTAAGGAGTCACCCATTCGATAGATTTCGTGTGTTTAAAGAACCTTCCATTTTTCATTCACAGTATGTGGTGTCGCCACTCACTGGCATACGTGTGCTACTGAAGGACATTTTCCGCGACCCATCCATGGTGCCCCCATTAAAATTACACAGTACTCCACCCTGCGTTACTTCCAACCGATAACTGTTCACCATCATTGATGATTAATCTCAACGTTTGCTTGCGCTTAAATGTTCAGATATGACCACCACTGCAATAATCTTCTAGTTCTCTCAACTATTTTATCTTTTTCGGCTGCCGTCAAACATTCACTCTCACCGTGACACTTCTTTCGTGCTCGACTCTGTGAAATATTCTCTACACAGTAGACGCATCGCCCCAAGTCGAAACACTCGTATTATACCCAAGAAAACGGTCAAGCAGGGCGATTAAACGGAACGATATGTAAACCAGTTTCACAAGTTAAAACGTCAATGACTGCCGTGCAGCTGCTGAAAGGACAGAAGAGAACAAACCGTGTTCACAATTCAGTTGGTTTCATTGAGAAAAGAATCGCACGCTTTGATCCCACAGCGGGTGAACGATGAAATACAGCACGATACAGTTCCAGAACAATCCAAAATAGAGGAAGAAACGGTTAACTCAAGCCCACATGCTATACAACCTAAGGTAAATGCAGACGAAACTCATTGTTCTCCACTCTCCATAAATCAACATTCTAAGCGGATAGCCAAGCGAAAGCATGGTGAAAAAACAACAATCTGGGAAGTCGACAAACTGTACATTTCATTCGACTCTTTTGATAACTTTTACTTCAGATGTCATGTAGATATCAGCAACCTCACAGTCAAATTGTGCGTTGTGGCCTACTTTTCATTGTTTCGTTAATCTTAAACCAGCAAGAGAGAAAGTAGTGAAAAACTGTGGCTAACTCTGAGTTGTCTATTTGTATAAAAATCAAATTTCTGCTGAATTTCTCTTATCTTTTGCGTTATAGCTAATAACTCGTTTGAAGTACACAGAAACTTGTAAACGGGTTTTTTACTCGGTTGATTCGTACGAGTGACTCTCTTAAATTTCATAACACCTGAATAACTCGAGAAATTTCATGTCCAATCAAAAATACATCCGATTCATGGGGAACACAAGTTGATCCAACTTTCCGAGTTTTTTTATTCGGTTAACTTTTGTTTCGTATTCTTCTTATAACGAGTAAGAAGTTATCCTGTTTTCCATTCTTGTTTATCAACTAGTCAATCTACAATGGTGAACGACCCGTACATTCAAAATACTATCGGTTCGCTAATACTAACGTCCTGATAACAATTTGATGCTTGCATTTAGATTCTGATCGATCATCACCGCAATCTCTTGGTCCTGTCCCATTCCCCTGTTTGTTTGAACCACACAGTGCATGGGCATGATAAATTAAAAAAAATCTACAATTCAGTACCGGTTTGAGTTGGTTCTGATTTCAATTTCGTAGCTAGCAAATATCGGGACGAGCTCGGTGCGGTCTGTGCAATACAAATTTCGCTAGTGGCGTTGCGAGCAGGATGCGAACCTGCGCGGGGAACCCCAATGGATTTCCAATTTGCTACCCTATAAATAGAAATCAGAACCAACTCGGGTCCGTATTTGATTACTGACGTTCCATACAATGGTATCGGTGCAAGGCTTCAACAAGACGGTTATCCTGTTTTATTCATCTCTTGATTGCTCAACAAGACTTATAAAATGTATCCACAAACCAAGAAAAAAGTTCTGACCGTGTTTTGGACTGTCAAAAGTCTGCACAGGTATCTGTTTGGTAACCATTTTATGATTATATCGGACCACCAGGCACTGAGTCACATTTTAATCCCAAGTCATCGGTATCGAAAACAACTGCAGTCATGGTGCAACGGTAGCGTCTGATTATGATATTGACTATCGCCGTTCTCTCTAAGGTGGAATCAAAAACCGAAGGAATGTTTGATATGCGAGCACACACAAATCGCTGAGAAATGGCTGAGAAACCAGAAATTATTATCACAGGATATTCTCCACGTTTTTGAATGGATGAAATAGCAACTCAAGAAAGCGATTTCCGATATTTTCTAGATGCAAGGATGCAAAGGGTTCCATACTGCATCAGTCACGGCGGGAGATAATCAGGACGCCGCAGCCTATTATGTCGAACTGGGCGGATAGTGATATGTAAGCTGGTGATAAGTGAGATACCGGTTAACAGCCATCTACGTGCCAAGGAGCGGTTGCTGTTCGAAGGGATAGCTATGGTGAGCGCAGCTTGTTTGTAATCTCGACATACGCCTCAATAGACTGCGGGAGCAAAGGCTCTGACATTGGAGTGCTAGTTGGAGATTTTACTTCAGTTTTAGTTTCAGTTTATTCAACCACTTACCTCGCACTTCTGTGCCCTATATTTGATTGCTACCTTCCAGCATCGTCAAGTAAAGGGCAAAAGAACAGTCATAAAATGAAAAAGATCCCGAAAAATGAAAGTTGTAAGTGGAAGTGAAGAATATAGAGTTCGAATACAAATACGCCATTGGTCGCCACATTCAGTCATAAATTAATGACTCCAACCATTTGGAAGGCGGATCGCGTGGACCCCAACCTGTAAATCTAACGCGTCCTATGTGGTTAAGTCCACTGGCCAACGTTTTCATGCATTTTGCTAAAGTAGTTCCTGAGTCTACTGAGATCACTACATTCTCATACTTCTGCTCGCATAAGGGTTTATGGTAAATATTCGAAACGACCAGCGGTGTTCGACAAGGATGTCTCATTTCGCTATTCTTGTGTAACTTCATCACCGACGAGATAACGCAGAATGACTTGAGATATCTACAGGATGTAGGCGTCGAATATGCAAACGGTGAGGAGCTATGTGACGTAGACTACGCCGTCGACGGCGTCTGTTAGTTCGGATGTACGGGTGTATGGGGTATCTGGGAGGAGTAATACCTCTAAGGTGGTAGACTGTCATGCCCCTTGGGTTATTTTCCATCTCGTTGGTCCCCATCATTTATCCAACTCTCACCTGTGGCTCCACGAAGCTGAAGCATGCATCGGCGGCCACGCTCCGGAAAACCGCGTGACAGAAGGACCAAACCAGATTGAGGATAACCAAAGTCTAAAAACCTCGGTGAGACGGCGCCCAGTATGCGAAGACGGATACTCCTGCGTAGGTTGATGAGATCTGTTGGATCCAACGGCTACCAGGGAAACTCGAAAAATCACCAGGATTGCATGGGCACCTGGGGCATAGTAACCTCTACCGAGTGACAAACGAGCTCCTAGATAGCCAACACCAACCATGCACCCAGATCACTTGGACGCGTTTGGCATCCCGGTGTGGTTGACTACCATCCAAAAGACGTATGAGCCGCTCGACCGGCCACAGGCTCCCAACACATGAAATTCCTGTTGCCTGACAGTTAGCACTTGGCTGTGTACGAGCTAGAGGTTTCACCTCGAGCGAAAGCCAAGCAGCGCTGGGGACGCCACTTCGTACACTATCCCCCAGTCTCTCCATGGATTTTGTCTCTACAATTAGCACTGATAATGCTACGGCGACCCCGGTAACGGACGCGCTCGGGGTGACCTAAACACGAGCTGGGGACCTAAACTTGAACACAAGGTCACGAGTTCACGTAGCTTGTTGGAATGTGAGAACTCTCCTAGGTGCATGTAGCCAGTGTATTACCACGCGCACACTGTACGACTACGGAACTGGCGTAGCTTGTCCATCTGCAGTACACTTACCCAACTCCGGCAGCCGACATATTCAAGTCCCTCAAACAGACGCCTTTCGTTAGATGTACCACAGTGAGTCAGCGGACAATTCTGGGCTTCATGCAGTTGCAATCGTAATGAACAATTGAGCTCACAACGCCCTGATCTCGTGGGAACCAGTTTCTCCAAGAATCGCGGTGGCACGGTTCAGAAGCGCCCTGTTTAACGTGGCCGTGATTGCGGTCTATGCCCCAACGCTACAGGCTGAGCCAACCACTGAAAATATCTTCCACAGCGAACTCCAGAATTCAGTCAACCGGGTTCATAGGCGCGATATCCCGCTATTTGCAGGAGACTGGAACGCCCGCACGGAACCAGCAGACGAGTATATTCAACATGTACTGGGGAAATTTGGTCTTGGCGAGCGGCGCGAGAATGGTGACCGCCTGGTCACGTTTGCAGACTTTAATCGACCGGTCGTCACCAATAATTACTTCCAGCATCCAAAAAGGAACCTGCTGACCTGGTATTCCAACGATGGTGGGACAGCACCAAATTGACTACATCTTGGTGTGCTTTCGTTGGTCATTATCCGTCAAAAACTGTCGGGCATAGCACAGCGGCATAAAGGGAAACGCCAAACGCACGGCCTGCACACTGGTACGCGGTCGCCTCAAGCCTTACCTTTCAGTACGGAAAAATTCTCGTCCTCGCTGCAGAATAAATACTTTTAAGTTGACAAACTCGGACAATTTCCAAGCTCTGCCAAATGCAATCTAGTCCAAACTGCGACCAACGACAGTGGCAGCGTAGATGGGCAATGGATGAGGCTAAAAGTAGCCATCGCTGGCGCCTCCCCTGAACATCTAGGCAAAGCAAAGTGGCACAGGAAAGATTGGATCTCTGCAGGAACCCTTAACCGCTGCGCTAAGAACAGGGACACGAGACTCCGAAAGTCAACTGATTACCACTCGCCGTGAAGCTACACGCGCAGCAACGAACGACCGAAAACGATATTGGTCCGAAATTGCAGGTAGGACGGAAGCAGAAAGCGCTGTTATTTTACTTTTACCTTCAAGCGACTATCTCCTCCGAGAGGATAAGTTGGCTCCATGGATATTACGGATCATTGTTGACCACGCGCGGCGGTCGGAGCCGAGCTCGATACAGATCGTGATCCATTTTTCCATCGCCGGACTATACAGACCGATCGAAGTACTAGAAGCGCTGTCTTTTTCTTTTGTACTGGCCCATGTTTTGAACTGCCCACCAAGGTGGAAACGCCAACCAGGGTCGCCGAAGGGTACGGTCGAACCACTACAGTCGTCGACGTTGGAGGACGGGAAGCGCATCGACATCAGAGCATCGTCTTCTTACCTCTTCGTTGGACACTGTCGTGCCAGATGACCTTAAGTATTTGCCACCTGCACCGCTGACCAAAAATTTTCCCGCCTTCCGGTATCCTCAGCTCGTACTGGGTAGGTTTTGCAGCCATTGATTAGTACGCGTCGGATGGCGGAATGACAAACAGGAACTTTGCTTCTTAAGCTGATTTCACTGTGAGTCCACAGCATTCCTCTTAGTTGAAGAAAGGCTCTTCTGATGCTGTCGATCCAAAATATCACTTCATCTTTTGCCTGACCGTTGGGAAGTAGAGTTGAGCCTAGGTATTTGAACGAAGGGACGTGTTCGACTGGTCGGTCATTGATGGAGAGTTGTTGAATTGTCGGGCATAGATGGGTTGTGGGGGTTTGGTTTTGGTTGAATTTAATTCTAGTCAAGGACTTCGCGAAGAACTGACTCAACTGAGAGTTGGTTGGAGCGTAGCGAGTGAGTCTCCCAGCACGACAATATCATCTGAGAACTCCAGGTCCGAGATGTATATTGTATATTGTCCGGGATTCCATCGGATTGAATTATAATTCAAAGGAAATCGCGATTAACCGAATCGAAGACGGCCCGCAAGTCGATGAAACAAGCTACCGTTGGCTACTGGGACTTATAGCGGTGCTTTAGTATTCGGCGCAGTGTGAAGATTTGATCCACACGGCCTCTGCCACAGCGAAAACCCCCTTGGTTTGAGCGAGTGCACCGGACTCTTGCCTCGAAGAAACGGTTTAGTAACAACGCATTGGAAATTTTCGAGGCCACATCGATAAAGCTAATCCCCTGGTATTTCTCACATGCTGACTTATTACCTTCCTCCGAAATGGGTAGCAGAATGGCCATGACTCAGTCGGGTGAGAAAGCGCTCCCTGGCCGAATGAAGCCAAAAGTGCACATTATCTGTCAATAAATGACGATGGACAGACTTCTCTAGCGGCCTTTTCTGTCCTTCAGTTTGCTTATTGTTTCTGTGGTTTCCGAGGTACTGGGTGGGTCGCAGGTACTTTCATACCGGACTGGAGGAGCTGACATTGGTTGGTCCGTCAGGTGGTTTGTAGGCCGGTCGAGTAGTCGACTGAAGTGTTCCACCTATTGGACCATTTTCTTACTCTGTTCGGGTATTAGGTATTCTGCCGTGTCACGAAGGAGCGAATCTTATTTGCTGTACCTATTTGAGGCGTTGCGAATGAGGCGGGACAGTTTACCAAAGTCACCAGTTCCTGATGCGGTCTACATTTATTCGGCTATTTCTACATAGTACATTCTGCGATCAGCCTTGGTGGACCGTGTGGTTTCGTGTCGCAGTGTGTGGCGTTCATCATTACCTGACAGCCAGGTCTCACGTGCTTTGGTTGACAACTGCAGCGTGCTTTGTGAAATCCAATCTTTTGTCCGCATTTTTGTTCTCCCGAGTACCGTGCAAGTAGCTCCACTGATTGTCGTCTTTATTCGAGTCTACTGCGCTTCCACGGAAGTTTCGTCTTCTAGTGTGTTGGTTGCGGCGATAAGTCGAGTTGTGATTGCTCGTGACAACGCTCCTCGCTTCTCTGGATTTTCTGGGGCAGCAAAGTTTATCCGGGAGTGCGCAAAGACCTTAGGACATGCAGACAGATGAATTTTTGAGGACGCACACAAGAGAACATAGTCACTGCCGTTTGCATTGGCCGTATTTGCACTTCGGTAAGCTTGTAAATCCTCCACACGTGAGATACAACGGGATTTTACCAGGTAGTCTTCGAGTTTGTACGCAGTGTGATCGCCAATTGAGTACCTTGTGAGTACATGTTTCTTGCATTGTTCAAATCGAGTGTTGCAGACAATAATTTTGTTGATGTTAGCTAAACCAATCAGTTGGCCACCGTTTTAACAGTGCTGACCGAGACCGGATTTCCCCAGGAAATGGCGAGTAGGTTGTTCGGCCGTACCTGTGTGAGCGTTCCAATCTCCTGCGACGGAGAGTACGTCGCGCCTCGAAACACGGTTGATTATCTCCTGCAAGTTATAGCGGAGTTCGTCTTTGGTTTCATCATTAGCCAAAACGGTTGGAGCATAGACTGCAACTACCGTCAGATCGTGCGGAGAGCCTTTAAAGCTTGCCAAGGCGAGTCTGGATGAGACTTGTTCCCATGAGATCATTGCGTCATTAGCTGCCTTGCTCAGAGCAAACGCGATGTCATTGAGACTGAAGTTGTATTCCGAGCCAGTGTGATAGAGCCAATAAGATGTTTCCACTCCCGGGGCCTTTACTTGTCGGGTACCTTAGTTGGGTTGGTGGACATCCGAGAACCAAGCAATATCTGCGTCACAATCATGTGGAATTCGCACTGTGGTGCATTGGCTGCCGATGTCTAGAAACGTCCTAGCACTCCAACAGGCTACGTGTGTTCTTTTTCTGCAGTGAATAATCCCAGCTTGTTGATTTATCACCCCGACCGCTGGGGCAAGAGGCCCGCCGCTTACCGGGAACACCGTGACATGATGAGCGCATGAGGTTCCATGGACAACCATAGAGTCACGGGAGTAGGGTACGAAGCGTTGTCCCGAGCACCGTTTGGCCTTTTCGTTCGAGGTCGCATCTCTGGCCTTTGCACACCCAACTGCAGACAACAAGGCAGCAGGGTGTTTCCAGATGAGCCGGTGGCCTGCTGTACGGCTTACTCACCTCTTCCGGAATGCCGTGTCACGTAATTTGGTCAGTTTCCTTTTGTAATTGTTGGATCAGCAGATCTCGTCTGCCCATTCAGTAGTATCTGTCTTCACGTGCCAGACACCGTCTTGCTGAGGTTTTAAACTTCAATAACGCTCAACCTGGTTTAACCCGACTGTCGGGCAGTTTACCGGAGTGTGACCGCTGATGCATGCTTCAGCCTCATGGAGCCACAAATGAGCTGGGTAAATGATGGGGATCAAGGAGATGGAGGATGCCCCAAGGGACATGAAAGTTAACCAACTCAGATGTGCTACCCCTCTCAGACACCCCTTACATACCGCAGCCGCTGGTGGGGACTTTGGGAAGCTTTTTCGACTCACGCTCCTCTTCAGAGAAGAAGCAACCTCCTCCCACGCTAATGGGCGACGATAGCGGCCATTTGATATCGGGCTGCGATCAGAAGCTTCAAAGATGGGTTGAACACCTCAGTCAGTTGCTCAACCGTCCTCCCATCCAATTCATCTGTGGAACGACACCAAGTGACGCAGTACAACGTGCAATCGACCCCGAACTTTCCAACGAATCCGAAATCGCCACCGCAGCTCAAACAATGAAAAACAAGAAACCACCGAAAGACGATGGCATCCCAATTGATATCTTGTAATCCTGCTTGCCACTTCTATTAAACCCACTAAGTACGTTGTTCCGTCACTTCCGGGCACCGAAGCTCTTGCCTAAAGGTTGATCAATCTCTATTCTACTCCTTATATCAAAAAAGGACAACAAGACTGTCTGCGCGAACTACAGGTTTATCAACTTCATCAATACAGCGGCTAAGCTTTTTGGGACTATTCTGCTAAACCGATTTTTTGCTGTTCGTGATGCGCGAGTATGTTCCAATCAGTGTGGCTTTTGTCGAGGAAGAGGTCGTGTTGACTAGATCTTCGTGCTATGGCGAATCCTAAAATATCTCTATGATTTCCAACAAACCAGCACAGCTTGCTCCACTGACTTCCAGGTAGCATTCGACTCCACTGACAGGCGGTCGCCCTGGAGCGTACTGCCAAGTGACGGAATACGTGAAAAGTATATTAGATTGGCAGGCAACACAGGCGCACGTCCGTGCCTACGGCGGAAGTCTACAGAGTTTCCAATCGATCACGGCGTCCCCCAAGTGTGCTCTCTATCACCAGTCCTAATTAACTGCGCTACAGAGTGGATAATGCTACGTGCCCTCAAAAACTTTCGAGGAATATAACTTAGCCACGATTCTCGGGTTACAGATCTCGGATTCGCCGACGACGTCGTCATTTCAGGAGGATCTCGGAACTCTGTAGCCGACTCTCGATCTATTGTATGTTAAGCCAAGGCTGTTGGTCCGGAAGAAAAACACTACGAAAACAAAATCCCTAACTACTTCGCAAAACCTAACACATTTCATACGCCTTAATGGCAAAAGTCTGGAACAATTGCACCACTTCAAGTACCTAGGTTCTACTATCCGGACAAAAGGTCAAGTCAGGGACGAGGTTAAGCTTCGTGAGGACTGTGTAAGGAAAGCTCTCCTACAGCTTCACAAATCACTGTGGTCTCACAGCGAAATAAGCCTCCATTCGAAGCTCAGCGTACACCAAGCTGCCATCCACCCAGTTCTTACGTAAGCGTGCGAAACTTAACCGTTCATAATAGACGAAACGAAAGCTTTGACTACTGGTACCTCCGCAATATGGACAAAACCAAGTGGCATGATCACGTCACAAACTCCGCTGTGGGTCAACACTGTGCGAATACAGGACGACTTTCTTTGTTTCTCCAACGGCTTCACCTACGGTGGTTCGGTCATGCCCTACAACGAGCCGAAACGGAACCTGTGAAGAAAGGCCTACTGCTATCGCTCTGCTCAGACTGGAAATATCGTCTTGGTGACCAACTGAAGACATAGGTTAGCGCTATTATGTCAGACATGGATCGCCTAGGCCTTCAGGCGGTCTTTGGAGTACTCAACTAGCGCAACAACTGGATTTTACGGTGTGCAGGACTTGCCGCTGGCCGGAACGCGCGGACAGCTGCCATCAGACATCCAAGGAGCCGACTTATCCTCTCGCATGATAGTTGCATAAAAGTAAAAGTATAGAACGTGCGCAACATTCACTAGACAGACTCACAGGAGCTGTAGCTCCAATTGGTGTGCGCTTTGCACCTTCAAAGTGTAAAGTAATGGTACAACACTGGACGCCAACGGTTCTCAGTATGATGCTCGATGAGGAGGAACTAACAATTGTCGATCGCTTCAATTACGTCGGCAGTAGCGTGATGACGGATGGAAGCATGGTAGTAGAAGTGAACACGTATATTCAAGGCTCGAGCAGCGTACGCTAAACTGAAACACTTGTGGTGTCAACCTGATATTTCGCTGAAGTTGAAAGCTCGTGTGTGCTGTACTGCAGTGCTGCGCGGTGCGATGAGCGCAACCTTGTTGTATGGTTGCGAGACATGGAGTCTGCGAATGGAACACGTTCGTCGCCTTGGGGTTTTCGACTATCGTTGTTTGCTCAGTATCGTTAAGATGACCGGGTGAACAATGCTGGGGTCAGAAGTCGAGTATTAGGTAGCAGTTCAGGGAATATTCTATCACAGCATATCCGGCTTAGTAGACTTCGTTGGTTGGGGCACTTGCTGCATACGGCAAATTAACGTTTACCGTGCCGTGCCCTGTTTTCCGTTCCTTCTCGGGAATGGAAGAAGCCACATGGAGGTCAACAGATGACTTGGCAACGAGGAATGAGAAAATGCGCAAAAAACTAAGGAGGCGTAGGCGCTTCACGTCTTCGTGGTTGGGGTCTAACAGATCCCTCAACCAGTTGGCTGGAGACACTGAAGGATGTGGCAGCGAACCGTGGAAATTTGCAGTCGTGCTGTCACTTCTTGTTGGTTCAGAATGACCGATCAACGTGCTTGCAAAGCCACACTGCGCATTCCACGTCCTGGCTAGTACGGCGTTTTATCCTTATTCCACCCATATAGGTCCACTTCCTGTCCATCTTGTATATTTATTCTTTTTAATGTTACGTGTAACATGGTGAGAAATGTAGTGATCAGTGGGTTTTGTCCTGCTGTTTAATGCTGTACGATGATAACAATGAAGAACGAATTGCACATCACTCTAAATGGCATTGTAAAACTAAGTGCTAAGTTCGTCATGCCACCGGTCGTGAGGCAAACAGTTTTAGATGTATACGATGGCTATTTAGGTATGGATAAAATTAAATCACTAGCGCCGTATGGCGGTGGTCAGTAGTCGATGGTGACATACGATTAACAGCATTAAACTGTCAGAGTTATGTGCATAAAGTAGATCGCCCGCCGAGAGATTGGACCCCATGGCTGGAGAGTCGTCCACCTTGGCAAAGATTGCACGTTGATTTTTGTGATCATTTTCTGTTACAATACCATTTCCTAATACAAACTGATTCATATTCCCTAGATTACATTAGGATCCATAAAGAAAGCCCTTAAAAGTGTTCCCGTCGGGAAGGAATATCCCAAATTTTCGTAACGGATAATGGGCCTGTTTTGTTCGGAGGAACTCAAAACGTGGCTAGATGGATTTGTTTTTCGCCATACAATAATGCCTTCACGACACCCATGTTCAAACGAATTAGCAGATAATTTCATACAAACATTGAAACCCCAGTGAGCTGTTTGAGTCCTAAATCGTTTTCAGGTCTCAAAATAATTGTTGATAACTTCGTCCCGCATTATCAGCATGCAATGCACGCTACGAGCAAAAATACTCTATCAATGTTATTCAAGAGACGAAATTTAGGTTATTTATTACAATGCCTTGATTCATAAGATATATCACATTCTCGAGAAAATAACCTACGCCATCCACTGGTATTGTAAAGAGGCAACTCGGTTCACGTCTTGTAGAAATCGCAGACCTGGCTGATGCGTCAGTTCACATATACCTAGATCAAATTCGATTGAGACACCGAAGCAAAGCTTGAAGAGTGGTGAACAAAAACAGAAGGCTGAGAAAGTTAAACCAAGGAGAACCCCATGACTCAATACAAAGAGAAACTGCCAGTGATACACCAGCTTCATGAAGATGTGGTGAATCTTATGTCCAATTAAAAATACATCCGATTCATGGGGAACACAAGTTGATCCAACTTTCCGAGTTTTTTTATTCGGTTAACTTTTGTTTCGTATTTTTCTTATAACGAGTAAGAAGTTGTCCTGTTTTCCATTCTTGTTTATCAACTAGTCAATCTACAATGGTGAACGACCGTACATTCAAAATACTATCGGTTCGCTAATACTAACGTCCTGATAACAATTTGGTGCTTGCATTTAGATTCTGATCGATCATCACCGCAATCTCTTGGTCCTGTCCCATTTCCCTGTTTGTTTGAACCACACAGTGCATGGGCATGATAAATTACAAAAAAATCTACAATTCAGTACCGGTTTGAGTTGGTTCTGATTTCAATTTCGTAGCAAGCAAATATCGGGACGAGCTTGATGCGGCCTGCGCAAGATATATTTTACAGCCACTAATACCGATTATTTTTTGATAATTCAGTTAGGGTTCTGATCTTATGAGATGTGCGCCTTCCGAGGCGCTCACGGTCAAGTACAGAATAAAGTAAAATGACGGCGAAGAACAAGAGATACTAGGGGTCAAACAAATATCCGATAATCACTTCTTAGTGAAGCTGACGATATAAAAACAACATACAGACAACTGGTACACGCAGTTTTGCCCGTTTAGTTGGTTTTTACAACAGATGATCTTTATTCACAAAGCAGGGCAGAAATTTTCCAATGTTGCGTTGCATCAAGCCTCTACTTGAGACGAATTGCTAAGAATTCAAATATTACACGATAGTATGTGCAATAACATTTAGTGCATGAACGAAAATTGCAAGTGTGTTTATGATTATGACAATCTATTCTATAGCACGGTCTGAACTATCAAATGTGAATTTTTCAAACCCTAACTCAATGGTATCATGCCTCTTGCGTAATCAAGTGGTCTTGTTAGACCCATTATGCCACAAATTGGTCGCACTTATCCTAGCTCCCGTTGTCAGGTTCTTTGAATAAGTCGCTTAGCTCACCATTAAAACTTGTGCCTCCGTCACTCCTCGTATCACGGCACACAGAAGGCATGGTTACTGGTTGTTCAGACCAAAGTTGAGGCTGCAGCTGCAAACCTAACATCCAATAGACTTGTTTATAATCCTGATAAAACACAAAGTTAAGCACGCCGTCAGTTAACATGCAGGGCTGTAGGTGTGAACGGTAGCAGAATGAAAGTCAACCACCTAAGTATGAGCACTGTTGTTGACATTCCGGTAGTGCGACTCAAACTCACCCATTTAAAATACGAGATGGTGTGATAGCTTCATCCGGTGTTGGTAATGTGAGGTAGTCGAAATTCTTTGACACCAGTTTTGAAGGAATATTCAGACGTACAGAAGCCACCCAGCCGTTTTCAGTTCCCAGAAGAAATCCGGTGCCATCAGTGGCAACACAGATTGCAGTGACATGGTTTGTACCCTCGTTTGGGTCTGTATTTTCTACGTTGGTTACGCCGTTTACAAAGTTTGAACGCAGTTTTTGCGTGATATTTTTCAAACAACTCGTCTGAACAAAACGAACAGAGGACTGGGCGGTGACAGTAAGCTCCCATAGATATACATCATCGGACTCTGTCAATGTGATCAGTCTCCGCTGAAACGAAAGTTCATGAAAAATAAAACACTTACAGTTCCATTAAGAAACAGCACTTGAATAAATTCAGCGGGATCGTTGTGCGTTGCAGTAAAGACAACTCCTGGTTTCCCATACCTGTTGTTACCAGTTCAGGATTAAGCTCATAATGATAATTATTTGGTCTCTACAGTTGGTGCTTGTGTGTAGCTGAAAAACTTATAACTGAGCCATGCCACCGAAATTTGCATCTTTACATTATGTGCTTGCGCATGAGCGTAGTAGAAGAGGTATACCCCACAGCCTCAAAGGTCCATGGCAGTATTAGGTATAACCGGCAAGCAGACCTGAGACTTGGAGTGGAAAAACATAAGATCTCAGCAGGAGAGGTGTGATAACAAGACGGACGACTGTAATTCACTGACTATCCGGCGGTGGCAGGAGTTCGAACCTTGGACTTCCGATATGGTAATTGAACGCTCTAACCCACTCGACCACCGCCGGCTCAATAAGTTGGGGTAAATATAGCTCCAATGCAATATTGTACAGGCAGACGTTAGCGTGCACTACACCAATAAAGTCAGGCAATTCACATCTAATGTGCGACTGTGAGACTAGGTAACAGTCCAAGCGCGTTTTCTGAGCTCATCGCTGACTGTCCTCTGAGGGTGTTTGTTTCACTCAGAGACACTTGATTGCACGGCCAGCGGACTTTCGGGTGACGTTTAGTTGGACACTCACGCTATCTGGACCATCACTTAAACCCTATTACCACCTCAACTAGGTACGACGTGTGATGATAGACGTATATTCCAACGTTTACTGGTGGCTACTATGCACCAACGTGAGCCACAATGTTTACTATGGAATTTGTTTCGTTTGATGTTTTTAAATAGAAAAACGAAAAGGATACACCGCCAAATTCCCATCGCGAGTTAGTAAGGATAAGAAATCCAAAATGGGATCGTAGGAAATCGAGACGGGTTTGGCCGGAAAACCAAAATCCGAACACTGAAAAAAAGTCACACACTGTCAATATTCCGCTCACTATTTTGGCTTTATAGGCATTTCCTTGTGCTTCGCCGACTTCTGTTTTTCGGTTGAAAGCTGTGAAATGTCCCGGTAGGCGACGGAAAGACTGAAAAATACGCTGAGCCATTCTCAGCGCCCGGCACAATTCGCACAACTGACCTACGAGTGCAGCCTTTCAAGGTCAGATCAGTTCAGTTCAGTTCAGTTTGCACAGGACTTGGTGTGGCTAGAGCCAATCGTGTGTCCAGATAGTTGTGTTGTCTGCGCGTTTCCGTAGCTCCCAACACTGCGTGATTTTCTTTTTCTGAAAAGCAGAAATTTTGTGCATTATCAACCCTGGCAGAGAAAGGTGGAAACAGTGAGTAAATCGCGTATGACACTAAAAGCTGCCTAACATAACTCGGAGTATGCTGCCACTTAACATAGGTCCACTGCTTTCTTTAAATCCTTCACTGTTGTGGTATCTATGACCTCCTCCTGGAGCTCATTCCAACAGGGTACTACTCTATTCGAGAAGTACTTCGCCTTAATTTGGCTCCCCGAATGCTTCCTTTATAATCTAAGGCTATGTCCCCTTGTGCCTCTCTCAAGGATTAGAGAGAAAAGGTATTCCCGGCTTATTCCTGACAGTCCCTTCATTACCTTGAAGGTTTCTATCAAATCCCTGCGAATGCGTCGTCTTTCCATCGAGAACAGGTCCAGGGCGCGGAGATGCTCTGTGTAGCTAAAACCCCCTTGCGCGGCCACCATCCTAGTGGCTAGCCCTTGCACTTTCTCCAGACAGTTTACATCCTTTTGGTAGCACGGTACCCAGGCCTGCACGCAGTACTCCATATGCGGCCTAACTATGGCCTGATATATCGGTACGATAATCTCCGGCTCTCTACACGACATAATGGATCTAACTCGAAAGAGTTCTCTCCTGGCCGAATTGGCTGCTGCTGTGCACTGCTTAAACGGCCTAAAGCTGTTGTCCATTATAAAGCCCAAGTCTTTGACCTGCGAGACCACTGGTAACGAACCCACACCATTCCTACTAGCCCTTGTATTTGTGGTCAAGCATTAACACTTGGTGAGGTTCGGTGGAAGGTCCCATTTGCGTGACCAGTTTCGTACTGCAAACACGTCAAGTTCTATATCTACTGCAGCTGTCTTGACGTCATCGGCAAACGTAAAGGTGGGGTTTGTAAGCCCACGTGCTAGGACACTGATGAAAATGGGGAAGAGCAGAGGGCCGAGCTCTGAGCCCTATGGCACCCCACTTGTTACACCTTCCGGTTTTGAGACATGACTACCCAAATTCACACTAAAAGTTCGCCCTGCAAGAAACTATTTATCCGTTGTCTTGCCTTTTCAATAATTCCCATAGACTGTAGTTTGATGTCCAGAAATCTGTGGTTTACAGAATGAAAACTCCTCGCTGAAGTCCAAGTAGCAGACCGCAATCGATTGCCGTTCGTCCGGGCGCTTGGTTACCTCATCGAGGAACAGCAGGAGATTTATCAGACAGGATCGCCCTGCCACAAACCCATGCTGATCATTTTATATGAGGTTGTGTTGAACCAAAAGCCTAGAGATCTGTTTTCTGACTATTCGGTCCAGGCACTTACACAGTACTGAAGTAAAGCTAACCCGCCGGTAATCTTCGGCATTTTGCTGGGGTCCGCCCTTGTAAATTTCTCCCACTGATGCTCTCCCCCAGTCTCCCGGCACAATTCCCAGTCTAAGTGATGTTTCATACAGCTTCGTCACCGGAGCCTACAAGACTCCGTCCAGAGGTTAAACGATGGCTGGATGAATCCCATCTGGTCTTGCGGTTTTATTTCTATTCAAGGTGTGCTGCTCCGTGTCCACCTCTTCTCCTAAACTAGGTTCGAATAATGGAGGCACCCCCAAACTACTTTCCGGTTGACATATGCTCTTCAAGAATGCAAAGAGCATGTCAGTCTTGTCCTCATCGTTTAGAGCTGGTCGCCCCTGTGCTCCTTCCAGGGTTGCTACACTTTTTCTCATACGTTTGTGAGAGTGCTCGTAGGTGTCGAATCGCTTTGAGTTTGTGCGGACCGACGCGGCTATCCGACGTTCGAAGGCATATTTCTCCACCCTTTGGATCGCTTGAGCTCTGTTCCTAGCCATTTTGCAGCTATTTCATGCCCTCTGAGTTTTGTACAGCTTGTACTCCGCCCGTCGTTGCCTACAATTAACTGTAGCCTTGCGGACTTTTGAGTTCCACCATGGGGGTCGATTTCTACGGCTAGCCACCCTCAGGGGTGCAACTTCCTCTGTAAGTTCGAGTAGCCCCATCTTGATGGCCTCCCAGCATTCCTCTACGGAGAGGTCTGTGTGTCTCGGTGTCTACTGAAGTTCCTCCGCCGTTCTCTTTAGTTAACCTACATTAATTCTCCCATAGCTCTGATGTAACACGATTTCCTTGGTGCGATCCCGCTTTCCCAGTAAATTTCTGGTAGGTTGAGATCCTCTAATAGAAAGAAATTCTTTGTCTGTGCCAGCACCGCATCCAGCATTTCCAAGAGATCAAAGTCTTCCTCATCTGTCGCTAGCGGTGCCCTGTGGGTAGAACTCAGTTTTCTTGAAGTCTTGAAGTCTTGAAGTACTGCACGGGTTCGAGTATTTGGGCCCAGTTGTCCCGGTTCTGGAGGAAATCTTTATGCTTCTGTGGGACTCACCGAGCTGAAAGGAGTGTAAAAAGAAGCGGGGGGAAGGGTTGCAGCGAAAATAAAATACACATAACATCATGCAGTGTCTCACTGTGGACAGTGCATTACGCTGAGTGGGGGTGCGACATTCATGAATATATATGCAATAAAAGACATTTGTTTCGCTGTTTTTGACAAGGAATTATTGGGAGAGACCCAGGTAGAGGTCTAGTTTTTCTTGAAGATAGTTTTGTTCTGCGAAAGAAAAATATCTTCCGGAAGTGCATTCCACAGAGCAATAACCCTATGGCTAAAAAAGTTAACCCTTAGTGAAGTACGTGGCCTCGGTTTGAAAACCTTTCTGCCGTGACCATTGTAGCGACCCACGTGGTAATTCCCCCAAAACCCTTGCGATTCAGTGTTTTTCCTAACAACACTCATTTGCCTACACTGTTGACTTTTCTTTTCGAACTGGTTGCTTTTATGGACCAATTGTTGTTTGTTCGCGCCCAGAGCGCCAATTTGGCACATCCTTGTTCAGGACCTGCGTGACGCACGTGCTGTCTGCTCACACTCTGCTATTCGGTTTCTCGTTGTTGAGTCCTTGTGATCGTATTATTGAAGTTTGTATATTTCTTATGTCATCGTCCATGTAATAATCTATTATCGTAGAATATTACAGATAATCGTCTTTTGATTCCGGGATCCTCCGCGAATTTGGCTACGCGTTGATCAAACATATGTTACAACCACGAAGAAAAGAGGCTGGACAGACGCAGAAGAAGCAATCGCTTTGATCTGATTCAAAAGTTTGAACATCAAATGCAGATCACATTTTACGCGTTTTAGTTCAAGAGGATAGAGATTTAGGAGTGAGTGACGGACGGGATAAGGCAGATGGGATAGACCTCTTACTGTTTTGGTGGAGGCCCTCTGAACTCTTTCTAGGATCCCACGGTCTCGGACAAGACCAGAGTGCACTATATGGCTATTGCACTCCAGCAGGGGTCGGATATGCGTGTCGAAAATTATGGGGAAATCACCCATAGATATGCGCGGGAAAGACCTTCGGATCATATACAGGACTCGGAAGGCAGACTTGCTCGCAATTTGGTGATGATGAGAGAAGGATAAGTTACAATCTAACCGGAAACCGAGTGCCTTATGTCGGTCAACCCAGGGCAGTGCGGTTGCTCCGTTAATGGAAAACGTGTGACCAGTCTCTGTGCCGAAATACATGCCCACACATTTGTCATCATTAGCTGGGAGGTTCCAATCCTCGGACCAGTGTTTTGTTTTATCAACTGCAACTTGCAGGTCTTCAACGCTTGAACTCCAGGGGGTTACATCGTCTGCGTAAATGGCATTGTTCGCAGGAAGGTCTGTCGGAAGATGGTTTGAGTAGATCAGGAAAAGAAGAGGACCCTTGTGGGACCCCAGTTGTTACTGGGGGGGTTGAGACAATACATTCCCGACTTTAACCATAAAAAAGCAGTCGGTAGGGAAGCTGCGTAGGATGGCCAGCTCGGAGCCTGTAATCCCGTTTGTTTGCAGCTTGTAAAGAAGTGGGGCTTGGGGGACTTTATCGAAGGCATTGGCAAAATCGATGAATATAGCATGTGAGAGCTGGCCATCATCATAAGCTTTCGTTAGACTATCCATGACAGTAAGCATATTGATGATGCATGATCCGCCAGGAAGAAACCCATGTTGGGACGGGGAGAGGATCCTGTTTCTAAGCAGACGGGAAAGAACCTCACTCTTATCAATTCCCTTGAAAATTTTACCGGTGATGCTAGTGAGACTTATGGGTCTGTAACTAGAAGCAAGACGTCTACTACCCTACTTATAGACGGGTGCCAATACTGTTTTTTTCCAGCTACTGAAGAAAACTCCTTCAACACATCGCTGAAAAAGCGAGGCATAAGGAGCAGCTAGCTTGTCCACGGCTGACTTGAGAATACGGAGGTGGATTAGGTCAGGACCCGCGGAGCTATATTGGTTGAGCCTTCGGAAACCTTGTGTGACTGCACCAATGGGAATAGTGACGTGGTTAAGGGTAGTGGCCAGAAATATCGGGTGCATGGTAGGGTGGGATGATATGGGTATGGAGCCAGTTTGCACAGGACAGGTAATGGCCACGGCCAATCGAGCGTCCAGAATTCCTTTAATGGTATGCACACCCGTTATGCACCCACAACTGAAGAATGGATTTCGTCTAATCCCAGCCAAAAATAGGAGGGAAACGGAAAACCTCTTCGCACTTCGGCTGAAAGAGACATTTCGCATCGGGAGAGTTCACTGAGACAGTAAGCGGTGAGCGAAGGACCACAGTGCTACCGGGCATTCATCTAGTTTGCATACTCAAGGCTCGCTACGAGGAAGTATCTCGTACCATTTGCGACCTAGGGCATCTTTAAAGGATTGGTCGATCAGTTGATTTATCATTCCACCAGGCAGTCCGTTCCAACTGTTCACTACCTTGTTGCTGAAGAGTTGCGATCTAGCCATCAACCTAGCTCTGGCTTTTATCAGCTTCTTTTCATTTCCCCTTGCCTTGGAATCTAAAGCCACTTGGAACAGACTGCCCGGTCTAATGCCAGAAAAGCCCCTCATTACCTTGAACATTTCTATGAGATCCCCTCGACTTCTCCTCTTTTCCAACGAGAAAAGATCCAGGTCACAGAGTCTCTGCTCGTAAGTCTTACCCCTCCGCCCTTCAACTATTCGCTTGGCGAGAAGTTGGACTTTCTGTGGGCAGTCGGCATCCTTTTTGTAGAAGGGTGACCAAGCCTGCCAGCTACCTTCTAAGTGTGGTCGTACTATGGCCATGTAAATAGGTACGAATACCTCTGGCTGCCAGCAAGACAAATCTGATCGCAGTCCAGAGAGCTCCCCACGAGCCTTATGCACAGCAGCTTTGCACTACTCCGACCATTCGAAGTCACTGTTCATGACGATTCCAGGCTCTTTAACACTACCGACTGCTTCTTTGGTGAACTGTCCTTGGTCACGAACGGCAATCAGGCTCTCTTTTGCCCTATACAACACATGGCTTTTTTCGGCTTCCAGGGGTAAGTCCCATTTGTAAGCCCATCCCAGGACGGTACCTATGTCCCTGCTCAAGCGCACCCCACCCCCAGGTTTAACAATCTCCCGCCGTCCGCAAAAATGAAGCTAGGCGATTGAAGAGAGGATGCCAGGTCGTAAGTAAACAACAAGAGTGGGACCGGGCCTGGGACTGATCCCTGATGTGAACAATTGGTGGCGTTCACCAGACTGGAGCACCCTTGCCCCTCTTCGACGTAAAACGTCCTGCGGGAGAGGAAGTCCGCCAGCCACCTGCATACTGACCCACCTATACCGAACGCCTCCATCTTGCATGGCAAAAAACGATGGTTAACGGAGTCGAATGTCTTGGTAAAGTCGAGGCAGCGTACCTCAACTTGCTTTCCTTCGTCGAGTCTTCCAGTTACTTCATCTAAGAAGCACAAGAGATTGGTCAGATAAGATCTATTTTTCAGGAATCCATGCTGGGCGGGACTTAACATGGAGTGTTCCAGTAAGTGCCGGCAGATGTGGGCACGGATGATCTTCTCAAGACTTTACTTAGGAAGCTGGTTAGACTCACCGGCCTGTAGTTCTGCACGGCCGACTTAGGTCCACAATGGTATATTGCCACGACTGCCGCGACTTTCCAGTCCTTAGGCAGCTCACTCTGGTCCAGCGTGGATCTGTACAGCCGGCATACCGATTGTAACAGCCGGTCGTGGAAAATCCCCCTTTTTCCCTCGCGATTCAGTGTTTTTCCTAACATCACTCATTTGCCTACACTGTTGACTTTTCATTACGAACTGGTTGTTTTTGTGGACCAATTGTTGTTTGTTCGCGCCCAGAGCGCCAATTTGGCACATCCTTGTTCAGGACCTGCGTGACGCACGTGCTGTCTGCTCACACTCTGCTATTCGGTTTCTCGTTGTTGAGTCCTTGTGATCGTATTATTGAAGTTTGTATATTTCTTATGTCATCGTCCATGTAATAATCTATTATCGTAGAATATTACAGATAATCGTCTTTTGATTCCGGGATCCTCCGCGAATTTGGCTACGCATTGCTCAAATGTGTCTTACAATACTCAGTTGATCAGTTTGGAACGAGGATAGACACGCAAAATGCCAAGAAAGGGATCGAAAACAGTGAAATCCGGACGGGCAGTAACACGGCAAGTCTCTGGGGAGGTTGTGGGTACATTTGATTCTTTAGTTAACGCTAGATCGCCTAGTTCTGTCAGTGCTAGTTCATGTGTCAACGAGAGCAATATTGATCACAAGGATGTTGATTTATATAGGCTGAGAATACTAGACCTAGAACAACAGTTACTATCGGCTAGACTACAGGCGCAGGAAGCAGAGAAGAAGTGTACACAGAAAGAGCGAATGCATGAGACCAGCGACTTCGACACTTCCGATAGATCAGGGTGCAATAAAATAGGGAACCCCACGCCGGTCGCCGACTACAAACCACCATCGATCGATCTGCCTAGAGTGGAACTAACGGTTTTCGACGGGCGAGCTGAGCAATACTGCAAGTTTGTCAAGCAGTTCGAGACGTTCGTTGAAAATAAGGTAACCGATCCTGGGCAAAGGCTCCTCTACCTTACTCACTACTGCCAAGGCCGAGCAAGGGAAGCTATCGACGGGTGCACCATGCTCGACCCAGAACAAGGCTACACAAGGGCAAGGGAGATTCTAAGGGACTTGTTTGGCCAACCGTTCAAAGTAGCCCGTAACCTAATAGAGGGCGTGATGGTAGAGGCAAAATGAACCAAGGGCGACGTCTACACAAGGGCCGACCTGGTGATTAAGATGCAAAACTGCTCAATAGCCCTCGACCATTTGGGTTACAGGGCTGACTTAAGTGCCATGCACACTTTGGAAAACATAGTCCGTCACCTTTCTCCCGAACTGCAGGGTCGGTGAGTGGAAGGAGCAGAAAGGATAAGCCGGAGCGACAGGGGGGCTAACTTCGGAGACCTGACCGAATACTTGGACAGGCAAACCAAGATAGCTGACAGCAGGTTCGGCCGACTCATCCGGGACAGCAACCGGGCAAACAAGCCCAGTACTAGCCAAGCCCAACCCCCTGCAAGGTAACATCCAAAATACCAACCTTGGACCAACGCGCACGCCATTTCACGCGATGCCACGGCGCAACCAAATTGCAGACCCTGTGGTACTAGCCATGGACTACCAGAATGCCTCAAGTTCGGCAACGCCACAATAAACGAACGGTAGGGAGTGTCGGGGATTGCAGGTGCGTGTTTTATTTGTCTCAACACCACGCACCGGGCAGCAGCCTGTAGGACAAGGAACCGATGTGGTTACGAGGGCTGCACGGGCAGACACCATCGGCTGCTGCATCAGGCGAGAGTAACCATACCCAAGACGAGTACCAAACCCAGAGTTATTTATTGAACGTCACGATCTGCTAGTAAACCGGTACGTTTAGGCGTAGTCGCCGTGGGAGTAGTGACTCCGACTGGGGTGGTCAAAGCGTTGGCTTTCGTCGATAGTGGATCCGACACTACTCTAGTGAAAGAGCGGTTTGCCGATAAACACCAACTCGCTAAAGGTGCGACGTCGTTAGCGGTGAGCACGGTGGGCGGAACACAGGTAATGACTGCCGGTAGATTAAGGCTGCAACTCATCTCTCTAGACACTAACGAGGAAATTGAACCAACGGAGGCATTCACGTTAGTGGATCTCCCCATTCAAGCACCAAGGTCGGTCAACGCCATCTTGACTAGGTGGCACCACCGGCAGGATGTAACCGTTGTAGACTGGGAAGATGACGAAGTGGATCTCCTCATCGGCTGCAACGTGCCAGAGGCGCATTGGGTGCTTGACCAGAGAGTGGGCGACCGCCAGTCACCTTATGCCGTACGCACGGCTCTGGGATGGATGTTATACGGTCCAGTAGGGGTATGTGGTTCCGCGAATTACTTATCCGCCGAAACGGACCGCATAGAGTATCATCTGCAGCGGCTGTATGAAAAGGAGTTTCATGACATTGGAGATGAAGGACCAACGTTGTCTCAAGAGGATCACTTCGCTCTACAAACGGTGCGGCAAGACACTAGAGGCCTCAAAAACAGTTCGAGGTTCCCCTCCCATGGCGCACACCGGTCGACCCGTGGACTGACAACAGAAATTATGTTCTCCAACGATTACTACGACTAAAAGAACGCATCATTTGAGACCAGAATCTGTGGGAACGATACTCGGAATTAATGAAGCGAAACGAAGCCCTCGGTTACGTTGAAAAGGTGCCTGCGAACACCGACGGCAAAAGGGGTATTTGGTATCTGCCTCACCACACAGTCATCAACCCCAATAAACCCAAAGAACTGCGCGTGGTTTTCGACTGTGCGGCCAAGTTCCAGGGCAAGTCGTTAAACGATCGCCTACTACAAGGACCTGACTGGACTGCACCACTGATCGATGTTTTGTGCCGTTTCAGGGTGGGTAAAGTGGCTTTGTCAGCCGACATTAGGGAAATATTCCATCAGGTGAATATTCCGGTAAAAGAACGAGATGCGTTGCGTTTCCTGTGGTGGGAAGGGAGCGACCGGGACAACGCAGTGGTGAATTATAGGATGACCATCCACCCCTTCGGAGCCGTATCGTCACCATTTTGCGCGAACTGCGCCCTCCGAGAATCAGCGAACAAACATGGAGATCTAGTACATCGGACGGTGGTAGATAGCGTCAGCAAGAACTTCTACGTCGACTACTACCTTGGGTCATTCGATGATGTGGAATCAGCTCTAGCGCAGTTCAGGTGTCTGACGAGATTGCTGGAAGAGGGCGGCTTCCATCTAACTAAATGGATGTCAAACGCTTCAGAAGTGCTGAAGGTCATTCCGTATCACGGAAAGGCCGAAAGGGTAAGAGATTTGGACGGTTCTCAACTTCCTATCGAGCGCACTTTGGGAATACAATGGGACGCGGAAACGGACGACTTTGTTTTCGACCTAAACATTCACGAGCTGCCGATAACCCGTCGTGGCATACTATCTGCTGTCTCAAGTTTGTTCGACCCGCTTGGTTTCGACTCACCATGCCTGCTACCCGGAAAGATCTCGCTGCAGCGGCTGTGCCATAAGAAAGTTGATTGGGACCAGCCACTGGACCGAGAGAACTGGCTTGACTGGAAAGAATTTTTGAACACCTTGAAGAAATTAGGGGACATAAGGATCCCACGATGTTTGACTACTAGCCATACGACACAGACTGGAGAACTACATGCCTTTTCCGATGCATCCGAAACCGGTTATGGGGCCGTGGTGAATGGACGATGGTGCGCAGGAGATGGACAACATACTACGAGGATCCTGTTCGGCAGAGCCCGCGTTGCTCCACTGAAGTCGGTCTCCATTCCACGCCTTGAACTCAGCGCAGCCGTGTTGGCAGTCAGGGCGGTGCAATCTGTGAAGAGATGTTTCGATCTCTACATTTGGTCAGTTAGCTTCTGGATGGATTCGACGATAGTACTTTACTACACTAACAACGTCCGGAGCCGGTTTAGTACGTTCGTCGATAACCGACTCACGATTATCCACGATGAATCAGCCACGAACCAGTGGAATCATGTCAGGTCTGACGATTATTCGGCCGACCTGTGCTCCCGAGGTGCGACCAACTTCAGGCAGCTAGACACGTGGACGGGAGGGCCAAACTTCCTGCACTTGCCCAAACAGGACTGGCCCGTGTTCGAATTAAAAACACCTACTGAAGTAGAATTGGAGATCACAGGCGTAGTGATAGCGGCCAACGTCGTCGAAGCGACATCAATTCTATCGCAACTGGTCAGGTTTTCTTTCTGGATGAAGACGCTTTGTTCGCTAGTTTGGTTAACCAGGTTCATGAGAAATTTACTAGTTATGAAAGGACTACCGCCTTCAGGCCGGATACGGGTCGGCCCGATGAGTCCCGATGGGCTACAAGCGGCAGAATACGATATTTTCCGAATGACACAACGCGAGGCTTTCGCCCGAGAACTCAAGAGGGCGGAAGAAGTAGGACCGACCAATAAAGACATACCATCTCCAAGACGCGAGCTGAAGCGTTTAAACCCCAAACCCATCGACGGACTGCTGCGGGTGGGTGGTACGCTGACCAACGCCCACCTGAACTTCGAACCAAAGTATCCTATACTGCTGCCTGCGAGACAACCTGTAGTAGAGCTAATGATTCAACACGTCCACGCCGTGGAGGGACATGCCGGGGAAAGTCACGTGACGAGCGTCATCCGAAAGCGCTTTTGGTTGTTGAGAGGACGAGAGACTGTAAAACGCATAATCCGACGGTGTGTGCAATGCAGGAGACGCAATGCCACTGTAACGAACGAATACTGAAAATCCTTCTAAATGTTCAACGTGCTTTGTGAATTTGACTATATTTAACATTATCTTGGAAAGCTCGCTCATACACCACACATTTTCACGTTTGTTTATCCATGTGAGACATTTGAATTTGGCCTTGAACCGTTTCTGACTGTCGTGCTTGAGCCACGGGGCTTTGGACCTTTGGGTTTTACTGTGAAGTCTATTTGGCCGCATACTTGAGGTTCGTATATATTTGTATCCTTTGTGCATTTCAATTTAGTACCGTAGAAACTACGAATCAATCTTGTTCTGGTTTTGGGATTCGTTTGAATTGGCTACGCGTTGCTCGATTTGCGAGATTCGACTTACAGTACTCAAGTGGAACCTGGACAAGAAAACTCATTGGAAATGCCCAGACGAGGAAGCAAGGACATTTTGAGACAACAGGAAATAACTCGGCAAGTCTCTGGGGATGGTTCGGGTGTTATTGATTCTCTAGATAATACTAAGTTTACTAGCTCTGTCAGTGCCAGGTCATATATTTCTAACCGCGATGCGTTTGACGATATTAGTACTTATAGAATGAGAGTAATAGAATTAGAAAACGAGCTGCGGTTAGCCAGAAAGGAAGCGGAGCCCCTTACACAAGGAACTGGTCTCAGAGAGCCAGCAAAGAGTCCACGTAGTTCACAATGTCAACATCGAAAAGGCACTGTGATCGACGAATATAAACCCTTGAGACAGCCTGAAACTACCGAGGTTTTGGCTCTTGACCTGCCGAGAGTGGAGCTGTCTCACTTCGACGGGCACCCCGAGCAATACTGTATATTCATGAAACAGTTCGAAAATTTTGTTGAGTGCAAAGTTGCAGATCCTGGTCAAAGGTTTTTGTATTTATTACATTACTGTCGTGGGAGAGCCAAAAGTGCCATCGAAGGCTGCGCGATGCTTGATCCACCGATGGGGTACATCAGGGCGCGCAGAATCCTGAAAGATTTGTTTGGACAACCATTCAAGGTGGCTAGAAGCCTAATTGATAGTGTTTTATTGGAGGCGAAAAGGACTGAGGGCAAGGCTGAATCACTGTCGAGTTTGGTGATAAAAATGCAGAATTGCAGCATAGCACTGGAGCACTTAGGATACCAGTCTGATCTGAATGCATTGCACACACAAGAATGCATTGTCCGATGTCTGTCTGTTGATTTACAGAGCCGATGGGCAGAGGAAGCTGAAAAAATAAATATGCTTGAGCGGGAATCTACGTTCAACGATTTGACGGAGTTCATTGGTCGTCAATCCCGTATCGCCAACAGCCGATTTGGACAAATCGTACGCGAAAGTTGCAGACTGGCGCGAAGGGAACCAACATCTCGAATTGTGGAGAAGGACTGTAACCAAACCCAGTCTTTGGCTAACATGCACATGATAAGTCAAGAACCCGAGAGGTCAGCTGAATGCAAGCTATGCAACTCCCTGCATCGGTTACTAGATTGTCCGACCTTTCATGGGATGAGTGTACCCGATCGGTGGTGCGCAGTAAAAAGGATTGGCTCATGCTTTATGTGTTTGAACAACTCTCATCGAGCCTCTGGATGCAGCTTAAGAGTGAAATGCAACCAAGACGGATGCTTGGGTAATCATCACTCGTTACTGCATGGCCTTCTCAACAATAGACCTATTCATCCAGATGAACCCAAAATTGTCTGTTCAACGGGACATGATGATTTCAAACCGGCAAGATTAGGCATCGTACCTGTCGGTATCGTGACACCTAAAGGACTGAGGAGGGTCAATGCATTTTTGGACACGGGGTCGGATACCTCGCTGATTACTCGCGAGCTTGTAGAAAGCTGTGAACTAGTAGGCGACCCTACCTCGCTCACTATCAGCACGATTGCAGGGGGTCATGTTAGCAATTCTAAGAGGCTGACCCTGCAGTTAACGTCTTTATCTGATGAGGGGACCGTAGAAATTCCGGAAGCTTTTGCAATAGACAGCTTGCCAATGAGACCAGTCGACTCTGTTAGATCGATCGCCAAGAGATGGTCTCATCTCAGGGACATAGAGTTCGAAGAAGTTTCTAGCCCCCACGTCGACATACTAATTGGATGCAATGTACCAGAGGCTCACTGGGTGCTTGAACAGAGCATAAGCAATCGAAAAGAACCATTCGCTACGCGAACGATACTAGGCTGGACACTTCTCGGACCCCTGACGAGCGAACTTCAACAATCGGCATCAATAAATTGCTCAAATGTTGCTGAGAGAAGTGCCTCTGTAGAACACGATCAGCCTTTCGATATTGAATCCAACGGTCCATCTCAGGAAAGCGAAGTTCACTCGAAGGATCAGTCGGCGCTTTCGGTGGCGAATTCAAAGACGGGACTTCACAGTGGGCAACATGAAGACGCTATACCCGAGAGACCACCGTCAAGTCACTTATTGAGAAAAGGAGAAGTTGCCCGGAGGCTTTTGAAATATCTCAAAAAAGGACACCAGCAGGTCACCCAAAGCAGCTTGAAATTTGCCGACCCAGTGACAGTGTACGGTACCTGGGTGGAACTGCATGGCCGGCGGCGAAACAAAGTACCCTTTGCCAAAACAAAAATTGCTGAGCTGAAGTCAGTATCCCTAAACGAGCTCAAAACGACTGCACTGGTATTGGGTTTTAAGGTAGCACGAATGCTAAAAGAGAACTGCACCACCGCCGAACTGAGCCTTGCCTATTGGACAGATCCTACAGTTGTGTTACATTACAGGAAACGGAAGAAACGAAGAACGTGTTCGAGACATCAGAGAGTTAATCCACTCGTAGCAGGAAACAGCGAGAAAAATGTTGATGATTCGAGCTCGAAACCACATGCAAAAGACAAAGTAGCTCGCAGATAGCCTCGCTCCAAGTTACTTAGCACTTTATTGCATTTCATGCCCTACAACTAATCAACTGGACCCATTTTTTCTGAAAGGTTGCAAATGTACTTAGTTCCAGTTTCTATCTAGCGTGCACATAGGCGAAGAGGAGAGATTCACCAGTATTTCACTTGAACAGTTCAGGTGAGGCATACTAGCTGCGAGCACATTGTGAAACTATTATTATCTTTAAAGAAGAACATTTATTTACATTTTATACAATATTGATTGTCACATATTTTGTGCACAGAAAAACTTTGAAATACTCTGATAGATGCCAGTATTCGATCAATCTCCGTGTTCATGTGTATTTCGATACTGTCCGCCGTACACTTGTTTTCGAAATTTATTCATAATCAGAAACCGGTTTTCATTTCTTTCGGAAGACTTGGTGCGTTAATTTTATGTAATTCCACTGGTTCGTGACCTGTCAATTTTACGCGATATCTCATTAGGCGTTGCACCTGCGTTCAACTTCTGCGCTCATGCTTGTAAACAAAATTAGTCTAACCAGTTGCTGCAATGGGTTACTGCTTGTGATGCTTAGACTTATTTCGTGCGGCAAAACACTTCACTCTGCGAAGCCTTCATCTTCATCGTGCGTCTGACTATATGCGCCGGTCTCCTGATGAATATGTCAATCTCAAGTTGTGCAGCGGGATTTGGAATTGATTCCTTATGGATCGTGCGATGATGACTACGGCAAAAACCTGTTTCACGTTCAGATAACACAGGAAGTTAGTATCCACAGGCACTGACAATAAGTTAAAGGTAGATAGGGTGAGAATCATGACCCCTTCCTGAACCTTAGACAACCATTTTCGCGGAAGGATTTTGGCCGGCGGTGTAACGAACGAATACTGAAAATCCTTCTAAATGTTCAACGTGCTTTGTGAATTTGACTATATTTAACATTATCTTGGAAAGCTCGCTCATACACCACACATTTTCACGTTTGTTTATCCATGTGAGACATTTGAATTTGGCCTTGAACCGTTTCTGACTGTCGTGCTTGAGCCACGGGGCTTTGGACCTTTGGGTTTTACTGTGAAGTCTATTTGGCCGCATACTTGAGGTTCGTATATATTTGTATCCTTTGTGCATTTCAATTTAGTGCCGTAGAAACTACTGTTGAATCTGTTTTGCCTGTTTCCATCCTGCTCATTCATGACCACCAACTCGTGCTACGTTCGGACCGGTTTGACATTCCTAATTCATTTGACGTTGACCACATGGTTGCACGGCTATCAGTCCACACAATTCCTCATCGCTCTCAAGCGTTGCCTGTTCGTCACACACACACACACACACACACACACGCTGAACCATCACTCGGTCGATTGACTAGACCTGGACTAGACTGCTCGAGTGGGCACCGAATTCTGATCGGCTGCACCCGGCAGGCATGTTTGATCACGCACATGTACCGAGGCATACACACCCGCACCCACACTAGATTGTGACCTATTCGACCCGTGACTAATCGTGTATTTGCGTGCCTGAGCGAATCCCTGCCCTACTCCCTGGTTGGTCAGAACCATCGATCGATTTCCGCCTGATCGCCTTTCTGTTCGTTCATGTCCCTTATATGCGCGTTCCTTTCCTTGTCATTGTTAGTTGTGGTCGTTTCGTTAACCTACTTGGTGACTTGTGCCTCGGCCAATTGGCCATAGAACGTGTTATCCATTCTGAACTGTACGGAACGTTAGTAAACGGTGATTCCCGTGAGGACGCCACGTTTGAGGTTTGTACATTTACCCCTTTGATTGATTATTGTTTGCAGTACCGCTAATAAACCTCAGCTAGTTTGATTTGGTTTCTGAGGAGAGCGCGTCACTCCAACTCGGCCTAGACACCGAATAAAGTTGACTAAAGTTCAGAATCGGACGTACGTATCTAACAGTACTCAAACTTGTTCTTCAACCGGGAACTTTGAAGAAAATACGATGCCCGTGACGAGGAATATGAGGCACCAACTGGCCGCGAACGAACAATTGGACTCTTCCGGAGAACAGGAGGAGTACAGAAACACTCACCTACCGAATGAGGCAAACGTAGAAGAAAATCTGGGTAAGCAGTATTCTTCCCGTGCCCCATTGCTTGATATGGCTATTAGAGCAGATACGTTAGTTGGTAGGGGATTAGAAACTCGGTCGTCGGCCAGTAGTAGAACTAGAATCCAGGAATTAAAAGCTGAACAGCTGCAGTTAGACATGGAACGTTTGAAGATTAGGCAGCAGCAAATATCATTTGAGCTAGAGAACTTAGCTGGTGGCGTTCAACCCAGTGACGACGAATCGACTTCAGATGAACCTCCAGGTTTAGTTCCGTTGGACTCTGTTAGGAAGTACGTTGAAGGTTGTCGAGCCTCAGTCAGTCACCGAGTTCCGGAAGACGCCGAGTCGAGAACGGTTACTAATCGTCGGATCAGGTTACCGGATATAGAATTAACCAAGTTCGACGGAACACCAAAGCGACTGTGGAAATTTCTTAGCAGCTTCAAGGCAGATGTGGCCAGCGGCTTGCGGAACGATAGAGAGAGGTTATGTTACTTGATCCACTGCTGTGTTGGAGAGGCACGAGAAGCCATAGAAGATTGTGTGATGTTACCTCCTAAAGAAGGATATGTGAGAGCTATTGATATCTTGGAATCACAGTTTGGATGCCCTGATGATGTCGCTGAGTGCCTCTTAGACGAAATGGGCAACGGAACCAAAATTAAGCCAACCGACATTACCGGCCTTAGAAAACTCGTACGACAAGTGGTAAGCAGCGAAATTTCCTTGACAGAAATGGGCTACGAATCTAGTTTGAATTGCCCCACTACGGTGAAGGGCATTGTACGGCGCTTGCCAGATTCTATGCAGTTGAGATGGGCAGAGATAGCTCTGAAGAAACGACGAGAAGGGACAAAGCTATTGTTTCGTCACCTAGTTCGGTACCTGGAAGAAAGCCTGTCAACCTTTTCTTACTGTTATGGTCAAGGAAACAGCGCAATAAGCAAATGGAAAGGGGACGAGGATACTCGTCAATCTCATGGAGTGAGAAGACGGATTAACGTGATAGCTGGCCGCCTTGATGAGAAGTGTCCTGTCTGCTGTGAGGACCACGACTTAGAATCCTGCAGTAAATTCTTGTCCATGTGCTACGAGGAGAGACTGAAGGTTATCCGAGACGCAGGGCGGTGTTTCAAGTGTCTGAAGCTTGGTCACAGGGCCGCTGAGTGTCGTACAATGAGTCGCTGTCTTGAACTCAACTGCTACGGCCGTCACCACACCTTAATGCATGTGCCCAGATCACCCAATACACCAGCGAAGGCCAATATTAATTCTGTGAAGACGGAAGTCCCACATACCTTTATGGGATTCGTACCGGTTAGACTGCTCGGACCAAGGGGCTCGAAGGAAACATACGCCTTCCTCGATAACGGCTCAGATTCAACTCTTCTATCTTCAGCGGCGGCCAATTCATTGGGGATTGATGGCCCACTAACGAGACTCAGTGTGACAACACTGGCAGGAACGGCGTCTCAGGTGACCTCAGAAGTGAATTTTGCTGTTCAGTCATTAAGTGGTGATTATCAACTTCAAGTGGAAAGGGCCTACACACTGAAAACACTACCAATGCAGACTGCGTACATGCCATCGGGCCTGGACTCCTGGCCGCATTTAAAGGACGTGCATTTTGAAGAAATCAAGGACAGGACGGTTGATCTGCTGATTGGCACCAACACCCCCGAAGCCCACTGGGTCCAGGATCAACGCATTGGTACTTCTCGTCAGCCGTACGCAGTGAAGACAGTCCTGGGGTGGGTGCTCCTTGGACCTACCGGGAGGAGTACTACCCAGCGGAAGTACGTAAACTGCCTAGCTTCAGAGGTGACGATGAAGTCTGAGATTTTAAAATTGTATGAAACAGAATTTGGGGACACAACCCATAACGAAAGTGTGTCGCATTCCCTAGAAGACCAGGTCGCCCTAGAAATCGTCCAAGGTTCGGTTACCATCGTGGAGGGTCACTATCAGCTCAACTTACCTTGGAAGAGAAACTGGCGGGAAATACCGGAAAATAGGTACCTAGCAGAGAGACGGCTGAATAGCCTTCGCGTTCGTTTCCTAAAGGACCCGAATCTCCTCTCTAAATATACCGATATAATGGAGACATACGAAAGGAAAGGATACATTAGCAGGGTTCTAGAAAATCAGTCCAATGAAATACGTTTCGTTCCACATCACCCAGTATTAAACCCACATAAACCTGATAAGGTCAGGATCGTTTTCGACTTTGCGGCTAAGTCTGGAGGTCTTTCGCTGAATGACTGTCTCTATTCTGGACCGGTAATGACAAACGACTTGACGGGAGTACTCATGCGTTTCCGGCTACACAACATCGCTCTTGTCGCCGATATAGAAGAGATGTTCCTGCAGGTTCGTCTACCTCCGGAAGACAGACATCCCATGAGCTTTCTCTGGTACCCATCGGGGAAGCTTGACGCCCCACCAAAAATCTACCAGCTAAATGTACACCCGTTCGGAGCCACGTCCTCGCCGTTCTGCGCCGCATTCGCCCTGAGGCAAGTCGCCAATGATCAACACTCAGTCAATGAGAAAACCCGGAGCACCATAGAGCGCAATTTCTATGTTGACGACTGTCTGGTTTCCGTTGAAGGCGTGAAGGAGGCTATAACCCTAGTTGAACAGCTTCGGAGCGTGCTGATTCTCAGAGGATTTCGACTTCACAAATGGGTCTGCAATACCGAGGCAGTAATGAAAACCATAGCCCAAAGTGAACAGGCTCCCCCATTGATCAGCCTGAGTCCCAGTGACCCGATGATACAAAAAACGCTCGGCTTGTATTGGCGCATAAAGGACGACTGTTTCACGTTTAAATTGGACATTCCCAATCGGCCGGTCACTAGAAGAGGTATTCTCTCGTTTACAGCATCGCTATACGACCCACTGGGGTTCATCGCTCCATTGCTTCTTCAGCCCAAATGTTTACTGCAGAGACTATGCCAAAGCAACTGTGGGTGGGACGACCCGGTCACTGAACCCATCCAGTTAGCATGGGAAAGGTGGAAATCAGAACTAGCAGCAGTCGAAACGCTGTCGGTACCGAGATGTCTTAAATATGTCACGCAAGGCCGGCAGCCCGCCGTCGTACATCTGTTTTCTGACGCTTCCGAGTTGGGATATGGCGCAGTAGCATACCTGAGGTATATATGTCCGGATAATTCCATCCACTGTTGCTTCCTATTGGGAAAATCAAGAGTTGCACCTCTGAAACCTGTTACGATACCCCGCCTAGAGTTACAAGCGGCGGTGCTCTCGGTGAAACTCCTGCAACACATACGGAGGGAAGCAGACTTACATGTGGACAATGTCTGTCTCTGGACGGACTCAATGATCGTCTTACATTACATTCGCAATACTCAACTCAGATTCAAGACATTCGTGGCCAACCGCGTAGGGTTCGTACACGAACACACTACAGTTGACCAATGGAGGCACGTCCCTACCAGCGTGAACCCTGCGGACATGGCGTCCCGAGGAGTCAGTGGCGGTGATAGCACTAGTCTGGGCAAGTGGTTACGAGGACCGGACTTCCTACGGGAAGCGGAGTTCAACTGGCCTTGTTTGAGTAATCAGTTATCGGTTGAAGATTTACCTTACCTCGAGACCAAAAAGCAGTCAGCGGTCATGGCTACGTCCTCAACAATCTATCCATTAGACCGACTAATTTCGTACTATTCCTCCTGGCTGGCCCTAAAACGAGCTTGTGCGTGGATGACACGGTTTCTGCAGTATATTCGAGCAAAGACTGACAGAGCACCTGGGCAGACGATGCTGAAAGGAAATCTAAGGGTGTCCGAATTGGAATGCGTCGAGTTGGCCCTGCTTCGTTACGTACAACGCCAGATGTTTCCCGAAATAATTGACAGTATATTGAGGCAGGAGAGGTCCGCTGAAATGCGTGCGCCGAGACGTTCCTCTCAGAAGAACCTATGTCCGGTAATGGAGAACGGACTGCTGCGAGTTGGGGGACGGTTAACCAACAGTAATATATCCCAAGCTAGGCAGAGACCTATAATTCTGCCCAGTCAGCATCCACTTACAACCATCATAGTTCGTCATTATCATTTGAAGGAAGGACATATGGGGTTGATGCACGTGTTAGCGGCGTCTCGGGAGAAATACTGGATCATAAGAGGTGCTTCCACCGTAAGAAGAGTAATTATGCAATGCATTGGCTGCAAGGTAAGATCGGCTAAACCTGTAGAGCAATTCATGTCAGATCTACCGGCCTCACGCGTAACCCCAGGCTTTCCCTTTGCGGTAATCGGAATCGACTACTTCGGACCGTTCTACGTTCGAGAAGGTCGTGTGACTAGAAAACGTTACGGCTGTATCTTTTCATGTTTCAAAACCAGAGCAGTACACATTGAAGTAGCTCATTCTCTCACCATCGACTCTTTCCTCATGACCTTCTCGCGATTTGTGGGGAGACGGGGATGTCCCAAGCAAGTGTACAGCGATCGAGGCCAGACATTCGTCGGAGCAGAAATAGAGATGCAGCAATTTCTAACAGGGTTGGGACACCGCAAAGTTGAAAATGAAATGCTATCTAAGGGAATTGAGTGGTGCGTTAATCCACCTTATGCGAGTCACCGGGGTGGTGTGTGGGAGCGTATGATACGTTCCGTCAGACGGATTCTCAGCGCCGTATCACGAGAGCAAACTCTAACAGAGGAATCACTCATGACCTATTTAACGGAAGCGGAACGCGTTCTAAACAATCGTCCTCTAGTACCTGTATATGACGACCCAGAAAACCCTGGAGTTCTTTCACCTAGCTGTTTGTTATTGATGAGAAAACAGGACGATACCATCGGAACCGAAGTTGACCTGCGCGATCGGTACACACGCCAGTGGAGGCAAAGCCAGCTCTTGTCGGATACCTTTTGGCGAAGATGGATTTCGGAGTACTTACCTTTGCTGAACACTCGGAATAAGTGGAGAAACCCGCGGCGAAATCTGAGGACAGGAGACTTAGTGCTGATACTGGGAGAGAACCAACCCCGTGGAAAGTGGCCGAAAGGAGTTGTAGCGGGTATCAAAGGTGGATCAGACGGGCGAGTGCGCGAGGCCCTAGTGAAAACCTCAAAGGGACAAGTTCTGAGAGACATCCGCCGACTGTGCTTACTGGAAGGGGCCGACGACTAGTAGGGTAACCACTCGTGAGTAGGGTGTGCTTCAGTTCGGTTCCTGTGACTGTGGCAAGAGTAAATTGTACCATTTTTGCATGGAGCCGTCTGAAGTGTGCACAGTAGCGAGTGGAACGTTAGTAAAGCCGTGCCGGCTTTGGGGTGGCGGTGTTGAATCTGTTTTGCCTGTTTCCATCCTGCTCATTCATGACCACCAACTCGTGCTACGTTCGGACCGGTTTGACATTCCTAATTCATTTGACGTTGACCACATGGTTGCACGGCTATCAGTCCACACAATTCCTCATCGCTCTCAAGCGTTGCCTGTTCGTCACACACACACACACACACACACACACACACACGCTGAACCATCACTCGGTCGATTGACTAGACCTGGACTAGACTGCTCGAGTGGGCACCGAATTCTGATCGGCTGCACCCGGCAGGCATGTTTGATCACGCACATGTACCGAGGCATACACACCCGCACCCACACTAGATTGTGACCTATTCGACCCGTGACTAATCGTGTATTTGCGTGCCTGAGCGAATCCCTGCCCTACTCCCTGGTTGGTCAGAACCATCGATCGATTTCCGCCTGATCGCCTTTCTGTTCGTTCATGTCCCTTATATGCGCGTTCCTTTCCTTGTCATTGTTAGTTGTGGTCGTTTCGTTAACCTACTTGGTGACTTGTGCCTCGGCCAATTGGCCATAGAACGTGTTATCCATTCTGAACTGTACGGAACGTTAGTAAACGGTGATTCCCGTGAGGACGCCACGTTTGAGGTTTGTACATTTACCCCTTTGATTGATTATTGTTTGCAGTACCGCTAATAAACCTCAGCTAGTTTGATTTGGTTTCTGAGGAGAGCGCGTCACTCCAACTCGGCCTAGACACCGAATAAAGTTGACTAAAGTTCAGAATCGGACGTACGTATCTAAGTTGTGCAGCGGGATTTGGAATTGATTCCTTATGGATCGTGCGATGATGACTACGGCAAAAGCCTGTTTCACGTTCAGATAACACAGGAAGTTAGTATCCACAGGCACTGACAATAAGTTAAAGGTAGATAGGGTGAGAATCATGACCCCTTCCTGAACCTTAGACAACCATTTTCGCGGAAGGATTTTGGCCGGCGGTGTAACGAACGAATACTGAAAATCCTTCTAAATGTTCAACGTGCTTTGTGAATTTGACTATATTTAACATTATCTTGGAAAGCTCGCTCATACACCACACATTTTCACGTTTGTTTATCCATGTGAGACATTTGAATTTGGCCTTGAACCGTTTCTGACTGTCGTGCTTGAGCCACGGGGCTTTGGACCTTTGGGTTTTACTGTGAAGTCTATTTGGCCGCATACTTGAGGTTCGTATATATTTGTATCCTTTGTGCATTTCAATTTAGTACCGTAGAAACTACGAATCAATCTTGTTCTGGTTTTGGGATTCGTTTGAATTGGCTACGCGTTGCTCGATTTGCGAGATTCGACTTACAGCCACAGCAGGCAAACAACTCATGGCCCCACTACCAGAATGCAGGGTGACTACGGGCTGGTGGCCGTTCAGTGACACCGGGTTGGACTATTTCGAGCCCTTGTGGATCAAGTGCGGTAAAAGATTAGAAAAGCGATATGGATGTATCATGACGTGCATGAAGTCACGCGCGGTACACCTAGAAGTCGCACATTCGGTGACGACCGATTCGTTTCTACGGGCCTTGCAGAGATTTATCAACCGAAGAGGCGTACCGGCCGATATATACTCAGATAATGGATCGAACTTTGTGGACGCTCATCGGGAATTGCAGCGTTGGCACAAGAACATAAACAGGGACGAACTGCAGGATCGAACCGTGGCCTACGGCATACGATGGTATTTCAACCCTCCACAGGCCAGCCACCGAGGCGGCATATGGGAACGCATGATCCGGTCCGCCAGACGGATATTGCTGTCAACCATGGAGCAGCAGCCGCCCGACGAAGAGACGCTGAATACCGTCATGACTGAGGTGAAGTGAATCCTGAACAACCGCCCCCTGGTTCCAGTATTAAACGGCGACCCCACCCACCTGACGCTAACCCCGAACGACTTATTGACGTTAAGGTCGAACGAGGGTTTCTGAGGGCCGGTAAACCTTCGTGGGAGCTACCTCCACGGATGGAAGCAAGCGAACTATCTGGCCAAGGCCTTCTGGAGGCGATAGCTGCGGGAGTACCTACCGGCTTTGCAGACTCGACAGAAGTGGCTGGCCAAAACAAGACCATTCAAAGTTGGGGATGTGGTTATGATAGCCGACGAACGCGCACATTTCGGCACTTGGTCTTTTGGAGTAGTTACGGAAACCATCGAAAGCACTGTGGAATGATAAGAACGGTGAAATTGAAGACAGCTAACGGAGTGCTCGTTCGTGATATACGCAGTATTAACCTACTCGAGACCGAAGGCAGAGGAGCTGATAACCCCGAGGCCTAGCAGACCTTTTCACAGTAGTCATCGAGGTGGATAAAACAACACCATATATACCACACGGTCTCCGTCAAACACGTTACAGTGCCCGTGGTCTTTCGTTGACATTACAGAATGTTCTTTCCGACATGTGGTGATGAATGCTATCCCATTGTACATCGCGACACATACGCACACGCACGACGCTCTCTTCGCCCCGTAACCCCATCAGACGTGTGACGGTGTTCGTTGTTTGCTTTTTGTTGACGTTACCGAATGCCCCTTGCATATGTAGAAGTAGCGGAGCTTAGGTCACACACACGTGCTACATTTTACTCGTTTTTTCTTGCCACACAGTCTGTCGTTGACATTGCAGAAAGTCCTCCTCTGATGTGTAGTCATACCTGTGATTTAATTGTACACCCCGGCACACACACACACACTCACACGCACACTCAAGCACATACATCCAGGACCGGACGGCCCTTTACGAGGACAACGTCTATGTGACCATTCACGCCCGCCATCGGTCATTTGGTTTTGCGGAAGATGTAGACTACCCCCACGTCTATGTAGCCAATGGGTTAGGTGCGACCAGTAGTAGAACGTTGAAGACGAGCATTAGGCGCGTGCACTGACAGCAGGGCCTAGGTAGGTAGGAAGAATCAGTATCTTTATACCGAATCTTTGACACTGCTAAGGATCCAGGAGGATTTTGGTGCGCGGTGTAACAGCCGGTCGTGGAAAATCCCCCTTTTTCCCTCGCGATTCAGTGTTTTTCCCAACATCACTCATTTCCATACACTATTGACTTGTCTTTACGAACTGGTTGTTTTTGTGGACCAATTGTTGTTTGTTCGCGCCCAGAGCGCCAATTTGGCACATCCTTGTTCAGAACCTGCGTGACGCACGTGCTGTCTGCTCACACTCTGCTATTCGGTTTCTCGTTGTTGAGTCCTTTTGATCGTATTATTGAGGTTTGTATATTTCTTATGTCATCGTCCACGTAATAATCTATTATCGTAGAATATCACGGATAATCGTCTTTTGATTCCGGGATCCTTCGCGAATTTGGCTACGCATTGCTCAAACGTTCGTAACACCCACCAATAGAAAACCTCAAGGCTCTGGATCCCACCGGTAGTTAAATATTAGCTGAACGCACAGAGCCTAGGGCTTTTGTTCACCTTCCTCTGTTCCCTTCTAGTGCATTCTACCTCCTCAGACGGCATACGTCAAAAATGAACAGGATGCAAAGTCACGAATCTGCGGAATCCCAGACATCTCCTTGCGGCGATGCTAGGTGTACGAAGGAAGTAAAAAAAGTAATTTGCTCTGAAGTCTGCGGCCGTGTGTTTCATCGGAAATGCAGCGGGCCTTCTGTAAAAGCTTTTGAACTTTATATGGACAATGGTGGGCTGGTCTGGGTACGCACAGTGTCAATTCGGGTGGGGGCCAATGGGCAAGCCTTCAGAGATCTCAGGAATCCATCGTCACTCCTAGTGAAACAGTCATTTGCACTAGTTCTGGGGCGACAAGAACTAGCCCAAAGCTGGAGGCTTTGGAAGCCAGACTTCAGCAGTTTGGAAAATCCGTGGATGGGGAAATTTCCAAACTCCGATATCTGGAGAAAGCCCGTGAGATAGAACTAACAACACTAAAAGGTGAAACCAACAGCTTGGCGAAACAGCCAATCAGCTTGGCCCTTGATATCGAGACAGCCATTGGGAGACACCGAAACGAAGTGAAAAGGGGAAGTCCCGAACATTTGTGTCGAGTGACCCGGCCGAGAGAGGGAATTGCGTCACCACCTGGTGAACTTGCTAGGAATAGTAGGCCTACCACAGCATTCCCTTATCACAACGATCTTCAGGTTGGGTAAGTGGTGCATAAGACCAGAAACCTCAACATATGCCCCCCGGCCAGTAACAGTTGAATTTAAAAACCCAAGATATAGGGACGCGCTCCTTGCTGCAGCTGACAAGATATTCGAGGCTACGGCAGGGGAGACACGCTTGGAACCAGATCTCTCAGAAAAGAGTGAACATTCACAGAAGCAACCCCAAGCTCGTTCCATGGGGTCTAAGCCCGAGCCAGGTCCATCACCGAAGGTGAGCATCACCCAGTGTAAGCAGCCGGGAACACCAATAACTCCCCGGGAACGAGAAACTCAGATCCGTGCAGTTCAGGTGGACTCCCATATGCCTGAAGTCTACCGTCCCAACCCAGCTGCAGTGCAGCAGGAAACCTTACCTGGCGTGAATTCGGAAACCGAAAATTCAAACCAATCGGAGGCGCCGAAATTCAACATTGAAAAATACTCCAGCTGTACTCCGATGACTTCCTCAAAAGCAAGCAAATAAAACCGCTGCCATTCAAAAGACCCGAAACTGGGGCGGTGATCACGACCGTGGGATAACTGTAGTATACTCCAAAGCGTGCAGCGTGTGGAATAAATGGAGAGAACTCATGACTGAAGCCGAGGACTTTGAATGTGTCGCAACCACCCAAACTTGGCTCTGTATTGATGTAGCAACAACAGGTTTTACCGTAGCAGGGCACTGCACCTACGGGGCTGACAGACAAGGCTGAAGGGAAGGAAGGGGTGCACCTACGTTTGTTGCAAACGTACACGAGTGAGTGGCAGGAGAGGTGATGTCCATACCAAACATTCGGGTATCTTCGTGCTGCCTGAGTTCAGGGAACATCAAGGCGACTCTGATGTGTGCTTACAGGTCTCCCTCCTCGCCCCTTAACGAAGACTCACGGTCACCGGAGGTGTTGGCTAGGACAGCCACCCTTTCTGGTGGGTTAGTGACGGTTGGTGATTTTGGCTTGCTAGAATTAGAGTGGGAGGGATTCTGAGCACCGTGAGGTGGATTCGGCCGTCGATTGATGGAGCTGGTGTGCAGATTCACACTGGTACGACACATAAGCCAATCAACCCGATGAAGAACGGGCTAGACATCTGGCCTTCTGGACCTCGTACTCAATAAAACGCCTGAAGAATGCCACCACCTCGAAGTTACTATCACTATGGGCAGGAGCAAATAAGGGGTGATCAGGTTTCTGTTCAAACAGAACTCTTCAAAAGCCCTGCAGAAACTAAGAAGGAATTTCCGGAAGAGTGCCTACCAGGCATTGATGATGGCTTTTGACAGTACACATTGGGCGCTCCACAAACTCAAGTTAGAGGATGCATGGTTGCAAATAAAAGGCAGCTTGAGTCGACTCACTGATGATTTCATTACAGTAAGGATAGTAAGAAGGGAGGGCCAACCACGCTGGTGAGCTTGCAGGGCCGAAAAGGCGCAGACATGCAATCGAGTGGCATGGAGGCACCTCAGAAGCACAGGAGAAAGTCCTCGCTTCCTGCAGTTCTCGATGGCTCGCGAACATGATCTAAGAGCACAAAAGTCCTGTCAGATAAAAAACAAGACGGGGTGTGCACAAAATAACAAGAAACTCCCGAAGGCTTTTTATGGCCACGTACAACCTAAGGCCCAGTCACGAGTAAATGTAGGAAAGTTTACTAATGGGCCAGGTAGGCATGCAAGCATGGCCTGCGAAAAAGCCGAAGCACCTAAAGAATTATTTGAGCTGGTACACACGGCAGATGCCGGAAACCGGCCGCCATTACAAGAATCCTATGGCGTTTCCCGAAGGTACGAAACTGTTTTAGAACCCGTGGAAGTGTAACTGGTTGTCAATCGGTTAAAGGGAGATGGGGCGGTCGGGCCAGACAGGATTCACCCTGCCATCCTACTTTCTTCGGCAAGCTTAGTGTTCGGGGCTTTGTTCAGCAGGTCACTAGCCTCCGTTGTGTTGCTTTCTGACTGGCTAAAAACTGAAGCGGTGCCCATCAGCAAGGAAGGCGAGAGGGAAAGAGCATCTGACTGCAGGCCCGCTGGCCTGCTTTCGGTGGTACCGAAGGTATTTGAAGGCATCTTTGGAGGCAGGATCACGTAACGTGTTGAGTACCACAGGATGATCACTCCGAGGCAGCTCGGATTTGGAGATCGTGTGCCGCCAACTTTTTATAATTTCTAGAAGAAATGACCGGCAGAATGGAAAAAGGTGAGCCACTTGAAGTTTTCTGGATTTCCTAAAAACCTTCGATTCGATCGACCAAAAACTGCTTGTGCACAAAACGCAGGGCATTAGGATTATACAAGGGAGGCTGAACTGGATTAGAGCATGCCTCACTGGTAGGACTTTTCTTATTCAGGACGAGGATACAACATGCAGCGCAGATAAGGCATACAGTGTGATGCCGCAGGGGTCGGTGTTGGGGCCGCTGTTGTTCTCGATCTATATAAATGATTCGTGGGACACCTTGAGGTGTCCTAGTTTCCTGTTCACGGATGATCTCAAGATTGTTGGGGAATCCTCTTCAAACTGGTTGCCGGAGGACCTGATAAGAGTGCGAGTGGACCGAAGCATGGAAGCTCCCTATAAACCGAGGTAAGTACAGGCAGCTGCTTCGGGGCGGCGGGGGGGGCAGGAGGTGATCGACATGTCGATGAAGAATCACTAGGGATAACCGGGACCACTGAGTTCATGAAAGATTTTGGCGTTCAAGAGCACGAAACCTTTAAGCTTACCGAGCAGTGCCTTGAGTCATGTGCGAAGGGTATCAGGTCCATGTTTCGACTGTGCCGGACTGTCAGGCCTAGGGATGCCAAAAAAATATTGCCGTTTTACGAAATTCATGAGGGAACCCACCTGGAATGCTGCATTCAGGCTTGGGCAGCGAAACTAGTCAGGGGAAAACAAACTGACGTTGGAAACCGTCCAAACTCATGCTTTCTATGACGATCACCATGCTCTGAGACAAGATATGCAAAGAAAACTTCAAAGCACCGGGCCTGTTATCGCTCAACAGGCAACACCTAAATGGGGATCTGATGGAGGCGTTCAAACAGCTCCACGAGTTATCCGAAACCGACAGGCAATTATCACTTCTAAATAAGAAACCGAAGCTCAGAGAACACGAACGCAAATTAAAGAAACCCAGGGCCATGGTAAGCGACTGGGCTAATCTCTCCTCTCAACGCGTTACGAACCAGTGAAAAAACTGCCACCCCACGTAGTAGCAATGAATAACTTCGTCATGTTGAAACGACTGCTGGATGACTGATGCGATGAGGTTTTCCTGGACTAAAACTAGCCGAACGAGCATACCCTCAGGTTGCACCCCTCTCCTAGACTCCCTTCTTTCCTAAGGCAGAAACGTGTTTCACCGACAAGCAACAAGGTGCAGCAGACTGCGGCGTTTTTAATTTATTCAGTTGTCCTTGCTTCGGATTCTCGAGGTGAGCATGGCAGCAAGTTCAGAAGGCGAACCTTTTTATCTAACGCCACAGTCGGTTCTTGGTGAGCGCACCTGCTTTTCTTTCTCCTCCTTGCAAACCACCACTCAACAATCAAGATGTTCGGACTATTTGACAGCCGGAGCACCGTGGGAACATTGCAGCTCTCCACTACAAGATACTGGATGTACACCGGATAAATCCACGCAATCTATGACATGACCTGATCTGATCTAGTTACAAATCGGACCCTCACAATTGCCTTGAGTGTGACTCACTCAGATTGCGCACAGTTGTAGCAATATAACCGAAATTAACAAAAGTCAAGGATCGAACTACCATAAATGAAACGGTAATATCAGCTGAAATAGACAAAGGAAGACGAAAAAAATTCGGTTGGGTGCGACCGAAAGCAAAGAATATTGTAAAATAATGTTTATATCATCAAAGGCCTAGCTCAACAAAATGTCAGCAACCATCTCACCCGCTAGCCACGTGAATGAACATGACCGTTGAGAATCCTGATACTTTTCGGAGATTGATAAAAGACCTTTACGAATATCTCGATGAATTCACAACCAATTTTCGAGAGTTCCAGCGTTGCTCAGGACCAGCTTTTACAGTTACAATGCCCGTACATGGAAACCGGCCAAAAAGCGTCGGCTAACATTTGGCGACGGAAAGAAGTATCATTTCGTGGAATACTGTTGTGTCTATCGGCGCCAAAAAAGTGGAAGTGGATCAAGGTTAGAATAATTTTATGCTAATGTTTAACTTCACCGTGGATGCAAAAACCTGGAGTGTGGAGCTTTCGTCACCTTGGTCGCCAAAGGAACTGGATACCATGATGCGAATTGGTGCATGGTCCATAGTCATAGGTCCCAAATAGGCAATCCTGGTTTATATGTGGCCAACCGAAGGTTGACAGCGTTTCAATAGTCTATGGTGTATGACTTAGTGGATACATTCCATAACACAGCTGAGTTAGGGAAACATGCTAGTCGTATGGTCATTGGGCTTCTGAACAGCATGGACTTTTGGTCTATACGTGTTGATCACAGTCGTGATGTACGTGGAATGTAGTAAGGGTAAAAGAATTACTAGATGGTGAAGGAATTAGGCAGGTAGTATACTAGGAGAATATAGTTAGATTCCTCTTCTTCGTACCAAGCGAGATGATTTCGGTTTCTCGCAGATGCAGCCAGGTGACTCTAGCTGACGCTACCCCCAAATGAACTGCGGAGGCTGTGCATTGTGGCACGCAATCATAGTGGATGAAACAGGCTAAGGTCGTAGTATTCTGCATGCTTTGCTGCTCAGTGAAAGTAGTGCAAGCTACAGAGAGGCTGGGGGTTTCCTGCACGAATACTTACCCGCAACTAAGGAACGTATAACAATAGTGGTAGATGGTAGTCTGGCTCAGTTAAACGGGTTCAAGTCTTACTATCCTGAAGCCCAGGCAGTGTTCTGCCAATTTCAGGTGTTGCTAGATACGCAAAAGCGGTGCAACCATCTAGTTGGAGCGACAACGCTAGAAAAGGAGCTTTTTTTCCAGTGGATGCGGAACATGGTGTTCGCAAACAAGGAGTCTGCTTTCGAACGATTTCGTGCTGCTATTCAAGCACGCAGCTCCGAGGCAATGGGTCACTAAGAAAGGACGTGGATGCCGCTTAAGGATTTCTGGGCGGGTTACAAAGTAAGGCAAGTAATAACTTTGGGTAATTAAACAACTAACAGAGTAGAAACCGGAAACAGGCATCTTAAGACAGAAATTTTTTCTAGGTCAAATTTATTCCAGATCCGTGAAAGAATTCTGAAGTGGATGGCATCTTCGAGAGTGGTTTAGCAGGGTAGACTTAGTAGGGACCAAATGTCCATATGCAAGTTCCGTAATGTGCCACATTGGCTGAAACCCGTGTTTGCCAAGCTAACAGTATTTGCCCGTGGCGTCCGCTTTCGCCACCTGCAAACCGTGACGATCACCTGTATCTCTTATGTAAAACGAAAGTGGCTAGTAACAAACAGTAGAGGTTCCTCCGTTACGATTACCGGCTGCAGTGTGCCACACTGCAACTGTTTCTTCAGTCGGCAGTGGTTGTTGCCTTGCATTCACGTGTGGCACGTCACTCGTGCCACTAATGTCAGCCATTCTACGCTGGCCGATAATGGCTGTTCAACAGATTGTCAGGAGGTGACAACCCTAGATGGTGGGGGAACCATCACCTCACAAGCATCGACGTCCACAATCACCACCAAGGCTCAGAAGCTGCGGGAAAGCAAGGATATCGGTAAGAATTTATCCACGGCATTGGATAATCTTGCGGAGGATAACTACAAAACGTCTAAATCCCAACTAGGGTTGTTCCCAGAAGTTATTGGCTTGTGGCTAAACTTTAGACTGCGCTACAAGCACCTTGAAAAAGAAGGCGTAGAACAAATAACACACCGGTGGGATATCGCCACTAAGTTCGGACGAGCGAAAGAGACCCGAAAAATATTAGAATGTCCCGAAACTTTGAGTACAGTTGACCAGAGTGTGCTACCGCCGGAACCACCGAAAAGAGATTTAACCATAAAAAGGGAAACAACGTCTAGAAGAAAACCATTAATCGAGGTTCGGTTTACTGACGAGTGCGATATTCAGGTTATGGGAAACCCTTTGCAGCTTATCGAGTTCCGCCAACATCGGACAATAAGGGCAAACCAAAACCGAATGACAAACAAGAGGCGAAAACTGGACAGGCCGCAGTCTCCAATCATCAATGATGTTTGCAGCGTTTGCAGGCGACAGGAGGACGAGGACGTTCAATGGGTTCAATGCCAAACGCGTGACCGATGGGAACATTAGCGATGCGCAAGGTTCACCAACGAGGAGGACTACACTTGTGTGCATTGTCTCGCGGGGGTGGACTCGGGCCCAAGAGGTCGACAAAGTCCTTAGTCAGGGCCGCCATATTATGAATCTTGCCGTATTGGCTTTGTTGTCTTTATATTGACATCTTTATTTGGGCCCGCACAACTAGGTCGTTATGGCGCGTGCTCAAATAGCGAGACTTATTCCACGCTGGTGAATACTGCATGGTAGACTAGATTCGTATATATATATATATATATATATATATATATATATATATATATATATATATATATATATATATATATATATATATATATACAGCCCAGTGAGAATGACAGAACGGTCGTTAGTCGAGCTGATGGGAATCGTTAGTAAATCTTTTCGTGCTACTTCGGTTAACAAACAGGCATTTCCTGACGATGCAATCTAGTAACTCAAGTAGTGCTGAAGACTAGTTCCGTATTATTCTAGGCCTGACGCCCGAACCGATTAGCCTGTTCTGGACCTGCGTTAGACACGTGCTCCTTTGTTGCACGCCGCAAATCGGTTCTCGTTTTTTGAGTCCTTGTGATTGCATAATTGAGGTTTGTACATTTGTCGTGTCAGCGTTCATTTGATAATCTAGTATCGTAGAATTTCACGGATAATCGCCTTCAGATTTCGGGATCCGTCACGAGTTTGGCTGCACATTGCTCAGAGGTGTCCAACAGTCGTGATACCGTTAGGCCACGGAGAGACGATAGATCTGACAATTTACAACCTAAAACTCATGGAAGATCTCTGTATGACGCATCATCTTGCATATCATCACCTTGTACTGGCCAAAAAACGACAACAGCAGCTACGATGCAACTGCCATTGGCCCGACATACCGGTTTGGAGACTATGTATGGTTGTCTCGCCTTAGAACACCACCAGAACTGGCAGCAGCCTTTTACAGCCCCTGGAAAGGACCCTGCGCCATGGTGCATTCCACCTCACCACAGAAGTATACGATACAACTACTACAAAATCACGGATCCGAGGCCCCCACAAACCACTACAACCAATTAAAACCGGCATTTGAAGCAAATCCCACGAATCCTTATCTACTACCAGTGTCCCCGGGAAGTGTGCCGATAGTCGAAGAAATTGTAGAAGTGCCCCTAGAAGGTGGAGTTGGAGTGCCGGAGTGTTCACGAGGCACTAGGATCAGTCTCTTTATCGGTTGAGAGCTATATATTGGAACCGGAAATTACAGGTATTGTTTGAATTGGCGCCCGCCAATGTACATTGTTTTCTATCATCTTCCAGGTCCCGCACATAACCATTGGACGGGACCAGCCGAATCGTTGCCAAAACCCTTTTGAAGTGTGGAGCTCTTTTTCTTTATGTACGCATGTTTTATCGAACTGGACTGAAAAGACGTTTTACTATAACTGCACCCACGTGTGTTCGTGAACGTGACTTTTATTCGTGCCGCTCGGTTGGGACGCCGCCCTCCGAGAATAAACAACAAACATTCATTCAACACAGTGCGTTCTTGTTACATTCGTTCACGAGCTGGCTATCATTGTGTGTTGAACTGTTAACATTGCTCGTGTGCATCCAATTCCAGTCTCTTTGGGTCGACCTGTTATCGCGAACTGAATCATAAACCAAAAGGCTTGCTCGCTCGGGACCGAATAATACAACTAGCGACAGCAGCGGGATTACTGAAAGTGACGTTTTCGACCCACCCATTATTTTAAAAGATCGATTGTGACTCAAAACAGGCCGCATCAAGAACTCCTTTGCTCCGCCCAGCAGTCCCTACTCTGAAGGCGTTCTCCCCCGGAGATAATTTCGCCCTCTGGGAGGTTCGAGCTAAAACTCAACAGCAGGACGCTCCTTCAGAACGTCTTGGGAGGACTTTGTTGCCGCTGCTGGCCGATGATGCCGCCTGGCGGTTCCTAGCCAAGGGTGTTCCTACTCCTTCCGGTACCGATATAAATTGGCCAACGCTGGACGAATTATTCGAGCGGTAAGAACTAGTCCCAGATTTTCCGGAAAATTTTGGAGCGAAACCAATAACTGGCGGAGCCGGCTGACGGATATGCAGCCTGCCTAAGAGTTCTGGCTACGGAAGCATACCCAAAGGCATCCAAGAATCGTCTTGAGGAGCACATCTTAGGGCCCTTTTCTATGGGTATCTCCGGTCCGAAAATGGAGAATTTCCCTCTCAACTTGCTGGCACCCATGCAGTCACTACTTTCTAGGGCTCACAAACGTAAGGCGCCCTGAGACAGCTAATAAAGAAGCAATTTCAAGCTTAAAACCTGCCGCTTCGAAGCCGCAACCGAGCAGCAAGCCGTCTGCTTCTTCCCCGGGGCCGCAGCCTTGCTGCCTTCACAGCCGAAAATTCAGATCGAGAGCCAGGCACTGTAGACACAAGTCAGCAGCGCTGTACACCGGTGAGTCCCAGTATCGTATTATGTCCTTACCCTTTGTTTCGTTGAAAAGTAATGACTGGCTTTCACCACTAGTTATCGAGGGTTCACTGAAGGGCAAATGAGCAAATCTGCTGATCGACACTGGGTCTTCATGCTCCATTATCAGTCCACCGGTAACCAAAATATCTGATTCGGTGGCTCTACATGGTAGGATGATATCGGCAAAGGGTATCCTCGTGCAAATTCTGGGCAAGGTGGTGGGCAGCGCGAGTATAGAGCGACTTACTGTAAAACATCAATTTCTCTGCGCCGAAGTGGCTCTGCAGGCAATTTTAGGAATGGGCCTTCTATGGTTCCGCCGAATAGCTATTTATTTCGACAAGCAGCGGTTAGTGAAAAACAAGCGGCCGGGGCCAATGGGACAGCACACCGCAGCACCAAGAGTGGAAGACTCCTGGATCGGTGAGATGCTATTGTGAGCGTGCGTTGATAAAGAAACAAATAGCGAGTTTAAGAAAATTCTAACTGAGGCACAAGATATTTTCGTCTGCAAATGCAATTTCTTGGGCCGAACACGTGTCCTTCATTACCAAATCTAGGCCGGGTAACAATGCTCGATTAACGAAACATCCAGACCTTTCCGCTACGCCGCCAAGCATGACCGGATGAGGCTGTACATAAAATGTTAGAATCGAAAGTCATCCGACCTACCGCGTCCCCGTGGGCTTCGCAATCGTCCTGGTAAAGAAGAAATAAGGCAGCCTTCGAACCTGTTTTGACTACTGCCTCCACAGCACCGAATCAAAGAGAGATTCGTTTCCACTACCTGGGATAGTTGGTACGCTGGATGCCGTTGCTGGCCCGAAATGGTTTTCTACATTAGACCTTGCTTCGGGCTGTTCGCAGGTGAAGGTCCACACAGATGACAGCGAGAAAAAGGCTTTAGCCGTACCGCCAGGCGGCTGCGAAGTCGAAACGGTTACATTCGGACTATCAAATGCCCTGGCCAAGTTCCAGTAGTTATTAAACTCAATACTGCGGGACATTGTACCGAATACCTGTCTCACATATCTGAATGATGTGATAGTGCACGGTTTCACAATCGAGGAAAATGACCATTGTAAAGTACATGCGTGGAACTCCCACCTAGCCATTGTCACATACTTGTATTGCTGAGACTATGTTCTTTATTTTATTGACCCTGAAACAAGTTCAACATGCATCAATCACTACACTGCAACATTTGTTTATATTTTGCCCGCGTGAAGTGGCATAATTTCGATTCGAACTTGGGCTGCCGTGACGGTGGTACCTGACATTGGCATTTGTTTAACTCTGGTCCTCGTTGTTAGACGTTGTGGCCGTACAGTTGAGGTTTGTACATATTTATATGCGTATAGCTTGTTAATCCAGTACCGTAGAAACTACGAATCAATCTTGTTTTGGTTTTGGAATTCGTTTTGAATTGGCTACGCGTTGCTCACAGTCGGAATAACCGTTACATTACTCAACTTGGAATCACCAGGATGGAATCAATCTGAAATGCCAAAAAGAGGACGAATACAAACCGAAGCTGGACAGGAAGTAACCCGGCAAGTCCCTGGGGTATTTTTGGGTGATACTGTTTCCTTCGAGATTGCTAGGTCTACTATTATTGTTAGTGCAATTTCATGTACTACATCTAGTGGTATAGAATTTAAAGGTGATGATATCTATCGAATAAGAATAGTTGAATTAGAAACTCAGCTTAGGCAGGCCAGGAAAGAAGCGGAATCTGCCAGGAAAGATTAACTTCAGAGACGGGAGAGGGAAGAGACTCTGGAGACCACGGAGCATACGGTCATTCAGCCTAGCAGTTCCGTGGAACGAATAAAATCGAATTGCACCAGTGTAACCACGCTACTGATTTAGCAAGAGTGGAATTGTCCCCTTTCGACGAGAGCGCAGAACAATACCGTAATTATGTTAAACAGTGCGAAAACGTTGTGGAAAGGAAAGTATCCGATCCAGGACAGGGATTCCTGTGTTTGCTGCATTACCGTCGTGGAAGGGCCAGGGAGGCAATCGACGGGTGCTCGATGCTGGATCCCGAAGAACGTTACACCCGGGCACGTGAAATTCTAGAAAACCTATTCGGGCAACCTTTTAAATTCGCCCGGAATTTGATCGATGATGTACTGTCTGAGGCAAAAAGGCGAGTGGGGCTCTCTGGCTCACCTGGCGATAAAAATGCAGAACTGCAGCATCGCGTTAAATCAGCTATATTACCCATCAGCCCTGAAAGAACTTCACACATTGGAGACCATAGTGCGCAGTACACCCACAGAACTACAGGGCAGATGGGCCGAGGAAGCCGAAGGGACCAGTAGAGTCGGGCGAGAAACCACGTTCGAAGACCTGACGCAGTTTATAGACCGTCATGCCCGTAAAGCAAACAGTCGATTCCGTCAACTTGTGCGCTAGACGAGCAAATTACCTAGGATTACGACGACGCGAAGCTGGACCGGGGAACCAAGTAGAAGCCAACCATGGGCAAGCACACATGCACTATCTCTCGAAGGTGAAAACTTGCAGGTGTGTAAAGTTTGTGAGGCGCCTCATCGCCTAGCGGAGTACCCTAGCTTCCTCAAAGTAGACGTCATCGAAAGATGGGAAATGGCTAAGAGACTAAGCGCGAGCTTCGTCTGTCTCAACGATTCACATCCAGCAGTGATGTGCCGAAAGAAACGCAGTTGTAGTCAGGACGGATGCCATGGGAAGCACCATTGCCAACTACACAAATACCATAATTTGAAAGCCAAATAAACCTCGGAGCCAAGTGTGGTCTGCCCAGAGTCTCGCTCCGCTAACAGGCTCATTCACCTGAGAGTAACAGCAGTTGGCATCGAAAACCCAGTTGGGGTTATAAGAGCTTTGGCCTTCGTAGATGGTGGCTCGGATACCACGCTAGTAAGAAAGGAGTTCGCAGAGAGATACGGGATCAGAGGGAATCAATCTTCATTAACAGTGAGCACAGTGAGTGACACCGAAGTCATCCAGTCGGCCAAACTGCACCTACAACTCGTTTCCTTGGTCACCAACGATAGAGCAGAAACCCTAGAAGCATTCACTATAAAGGGCCTGCCGATGAGAGCACCTCGGTCAGTGCAATCGATTCTGACTCAGTAGCCGCATCTCGACGGGGTAACGATCGAGGAGTGGCAGAATAACAAAATTGATTTGCTGATCGGTTGTGATGTACCCGAAGCGCTTTGGGTCCTGGACCAAAGAATAGGAAGCCGCAAGGCACTCTATGCAGTACGTACTATATTCGGCTGGACCTTATATGGTAGTACCGATGAAAGATGCGGCAAAAAAATCCAAATCAACTGCACTTCGGTGGAAATGGCAGATATTGAACAGGCATTCCGACAATTGTATAACACCAAATATGCCGACCTGGCCATTGATAGAGATGCTCCATCACGAGAAGATAGGGCGGCTTTGAAGATGGTAGCCGAGAACGTCAAGTATGTAATAGGTCGTTTCGGGGTTCCTGTCCCGTGGAAACCCAACATGAAAGCTATGCCAAGCAGCCGAGAAATGGCTCTGAAAATATTATGGTGCCCCAAAACCAGGCTAATTCGAGAACCACAATTGAGGATAGAATACACGCGAGCCTTGCAACATAACGTCGGCTTGGGTTATACAGAAAGAATTGATACAGCGGTTATCAGGGCGAATTTGAGGTAGTACCTACCCCATCACCCGGTCGTGAACCCAAAGAAACCGGGGAAGGTCAGAGTGGTTTTCGACTGTGCCGCGAAATGTCAGGGTGTGTCACTCAACGACTATATACTACAGGGCCCAGACTGGACAACACCACTAGTCGAGGTTTTATGTCGTTTTCGGCCGGGAGAAGTAGCCATCTCTGCGGACATACGTGAAATGTTTCTACAAATGAGGATGCCCGGTAAAGATAAGGACTCCTTTTGTCTTCTCTGGTGGCCTGAAAATGAAGCAGATCGCGCAGCTGACGAGTACGGGCTGACCGTCCATCCCTTTCGGACGGTATCATCCCGCTTCTGTGCTAATTTTGCCCTCCGGGAAACCCTCAGGAGTTTCGGCGGCACTAGCAATTTGATAGGAAGAGCAATGGACCCCTTCTACGTGGACGATTTTCTGTTCTCCTTTGACGACCCAAATACTGCTATTCTCTATATGACCGGACTAATCACCACTCTAAAGGCCGGGGGATTCAACCTCACTAAATGGACTTCAAACAGCCAAGAGGTGCTCAATGTCATCCCGAAGTCCGAGAAAATGGAGTGTGCCAGAGAGTGATTTTGGGATCCTCTTCACAAACGGAGCGCACGTTTGGTCTTTAATGGGAACTCAGAGGTGACGAACTTATTTTAACTCCGGACCTACCCAAACGACCAGTCACACGGACAGGAATTCTATCATCAGTCTCAAACCTCTATGATCCCCTAGGTTTCGCTTCCCCATGGTTCTTACCGGGAAAGTGCTTGCTGCAATGGCTGTGCCGGAGAGGGACGTGTTGGGATGAACCTCTCCAGGATGACAATGATGGCTCGACTGGCTGCACAGTCTGCAGCAAATTGGTGAAATCAAAATATAAAGATGCTTGACAATAATCAAGTGCACAAACGACGTCCAACTCCACTTATTTTCCGATGCATCAGACATAGGCTACGAGATAGTTGCTTACGGCTGCTGGGTGGAAGCAAATGGTGGGCGGCACAGCCAGATACTATTCGCAAAGGAGAGAGTGGCTCCACTGAAAACGGTGTCCATTCCAAGGCTGGAACTGACGGCAGCAGTACTGGCCGTAAAAGCCACGAGGCTGATTAGGAGATGCTTCGATCGGACAAAACGGGAACCAAACTTTTGGACTGACTCAGCCACGGTACTTCATTACATAAACAACATTAACACTCGTTTTACCACTTTCTTGGCCAACAGACTCACTATAATCCACGAGTCGACTAAAGCCGATCAATGGCTCTATGTACAATCCGCCAGTAGCCCAGCCGACTTCTGCTCAAGGGGCCTGAAAACACTAAAGAGGTTGCGGATATGGACAATGGGACCGGAATTCCCAACTGCAGCTAAAGAGATGTTGCCAACGCTAATAATACCTAAGGCTGATGATGGCGATATCGGGACTAAAAGACTGATACTGCCTACAAACTTCACGGGAAGCGTAGGCCTAATAGAAAAACTGTGCCAATTTCCCAAATGGACAAAAATGTTAAGAGCCTTAGTCTGGTGGACACAATACAAAGTACTCTTATTGATTATGAAACGAGCAAGACAACAAAACACATTGAATGTGGGGACCATACTACCGGGCGAGCCGAATCAAGCCAAACCCGACGTTCTAAGCCTACCACAACTAGACTCCCGTTCGAGGCCCGCGGGTTAGCCAGGATAGATGATAACACCGAAGGAAGTAGGCCGTTGCACAGCAGTATCCGAAGACTAAACCCCATGCTAGTCAACGGACTACTGAGAGTTGGAGGGTGGCCGACGGATTCAGATCTAGAGTACGAAACAAAACGCCCCATTATAGTCCCTGGTGACCACTACATAACGAGATGCCTGATAGACCATGTACGTCGAGAAGAGGGACACACAGGTCAAAACCACTTATTGAACAATATACGTCGACTATTTTGGGTGACAAAGGGACCAGCGACGGTCAAGCGAGTCATAGGCAACTGCATCACTTGTCGTCGCCGGAGGGCTGAAGTAGGCCAACAAATGATGGCCTTCTTTCCAGCCGTAAGAGTTCAACTAGGATAGTGTCCATTCGTGGAAATTGGCGTCGACTGCCTTGGCCCGGCACTTGTACGACAGCAAAGAAGCACGCGAAAGAGTTATGGCTGCATGATAACATGTTTACAATCCAGAGCAGTCCATCTTGAAGTAGTGCATAATATGACGACCGATTCATTTCTAATGACCTTTCAGAAGTCTATCGCGAGGTGGGGCGTCCCCAAGAATGTATACTCAGAAGATGGCTTGAACTTCGTTGGGGCTCATAAGGAGTTAAAGGAATGGTGGAACAGCCTGGACCACGCCAAAATGCAAGACCAGACAAAAACAAAGGGGTAAGAAAGACACTTCAACCCACCTTGTGCCGGTCGTCGTGGTGGCGTTTGGCAAAGGTTGATACGATCGACTAGGAAAATACTCACAGCCCTGACCTCACAACAAACCCTCGATGTCGAGAAGCTGACTACTTCACTAGCAGACGCAGAACGCATATTGAACAGCAGACCCCTGGTGCCGATCGTCCCAGACCCGGAAGGCAAACCGGCACTCACCTCCAACGACCTGTTAATACTTCGGTCAAAAGCAGAAGCAACCACACCGAAAACCCTGCGTGGAACGTACATCGTTGGATGGAAACAAGTAAACCACCTGGCACAGGCTTTCTGGAAACGATAGACGAGGGGGTACTTACCGACACTGCAGCTTCGGCAAAAGTGGATCTCCAAACAGAGGTCGTTCAGACGTGGCGATGTGGTCATTCTCGTGGAGAGCCACTTACAAAGATACTATTGGCCGGTTGGAGTGATCAAGGACTGCCGTACAGAAATCGATGGCCTCGTGCGCACGTTGGCCGTGGGAACGAACGAAGGAGACGTATTGCGAGATATCCGTAAGATATATTTGCTTGAAGGTGACAGTTATTTGGGCGAAGTCGATGCCACAGACCAAGCTATATCCACCTCTGCTGATACCAAATGATGCTGAATTTATTTATTTGTTCCTCATGCATTCTGCCGTAGGACCCAACCCTTCACACCGTCTTTGAAGGACATTGGTGCCTAATTACATACGGTGTTCACAAGTTACTATGGAGTTAGTTGTCGAAACTTTAGTTTACCACACGACACGACATTGTTTGTGAAGAAGCGGAAACTCTTGAACAAGCACTTGTTGACCGTTTGTGAAAATATCTCTTTTTTCCTTGACCTATTTGTATTATTATTCAGCATGTGTCCAAGTGGATATATTTTGTGTGTCCATCATACTTCTAATGTGATAACACTACACGTTGAGCCCCTGATGTTCAAGTACCCTGTAGCCATCTCCATTTTTCATCACAAATTTTCAGTCTTCATCTTGCCACTTACTTTACTCCTGTTCGGGCAGCCTTTTATTCCACATCCCGTAATCTACCTATGCATCCCGATCACTTCGAAGCCCGTTTTTGTTTACGGATGATGTTGTGTCATTCTCAGAAGGAACTCTGAGACTTCGAGAGATGGAGCAAAGCCTCAAGAAACCTGCAAGCTTGTCTGCAACTGGCCAACCATAAACGAAGTCCATAGTGACCTGCGTATGCGCTGAATTAGGGCCTAGGTAGGATAGGGTGAATCAGTATCCCTATGTACTCTCCGGATGTTGACCGTTTCATGGGAGGATTTGGTGGGCGGTGTAGCTTACATGCGTGGAACTCCTACCTAGCCATTGTCATATACTTGTATTGCTGAGACTATGTTCTTTATTTTATTGACCCTGAAACAAGTTCAACATGCATCAATCACTACACTGCAACATTTGTTTATATTTTGCCCGCGTGAAGTGGCATAATTTCGATTCGAACTTGGGCTGCCGTGACGGTGGTACCTGACATTGGCATTTGTTTAACTCTGGTCCTCGTTGTTAGACGTTGTGGCCGTACAGTTGAGGTTTGTACATATTTATATGCGTATAGCTTGTTAATCCAGTACCGTAGAAACTACGAATCAATCTTGTTTTGGTTTTGGGATTCGTTTTGAATTGGCTACGCGTTGCTCACAGTCGGAATAACCGTTACAACCATTGTTTGGAGGAAGTATTAATGCCATTGATGGAAGCTGGACCAATCATCCGGGCAAAAAAATGTAAACTATTACAGAAGGAAGTAAAAGTTCCAGGACATCTTCTTTCCCATGTAGATGTTCACACTGACCCTGAGAAAATCGATCAAATAACCAACTGGCCGACAAGGACATCGGCCAACGGAGTTTGGAGTTTTATGGAGTTCGCTTTTTACTATAGGCTTTTTCCACGGGGTTCGCCAAGCTGGTACCGCCACTGCAGAAGTGGATAGAAAGAGAACGGTCATTTTCCTGGACTAAGGAGTGCACGGAGGCCTTCGGGCAACTGAAAAAGGCCCTAATCTTACCTCCGATCTTGGCCGTCCTGGATACTCCGAGCGATGCCGGAATAATTCTTCCCGACACCGACGTCTGCGACCATAACATGGGGGCAATACTGTCGGAAACGACGACTGACGGTCAGTTAAGGGCCATCTCCTATGGTAGTCGAAAAGTTGATAAGCACGAGAGGCGGCACAGCACGATTCGGCGTGAGATGCTGTCGTCAATCTACTTTTTGCAACACTTCGGGCCATATCTTCTGGGTCGACTGGTTCAGATGCGAACAGACAACCATGTGTAACAGTGGCTCCATAAACTTAGGGACCCACATGTCCATGTGGCCCACTGGAAAGAGAAGATAATGGAGCACGACTTTCAGTGCTCATATCGGGCCGAAAGAAAGCACACCTTCGTAGATGCCCCCTCAAGAATCCCCCAGAATTTTCAGATCAATGCGATATTCCTCAAAGCCTTCACTGAAGCGAGCTGGAACAATGCAAAACTAAATGACACGTATATCTCGTTCATTTACAAAAGACAGGTAGAAGGTAAACCCAAATCGTCCGGAGTCAAAACGAGTGAAAGTTTGATGGTCGAGCGAGTATTGTTGGCTGAGCGGATGAAACTAGCCTCCATAAACGGAATACTTCGGTCGCCGGAGGAGGATAAGCGGATGAGCATTCTCTTGTCTCTCAAAAGGACCTATACCTCTTTCAGATGACACACGAGCCGCTAGGACATCCCGGACGGCACTGGAACGAAGCAGCACTAGTCCAGCCATACGGGTGGCCTGACCTCCGCCAAGAAATTATCAGATTCTGCTCCGGATACGACACCCGGTTCAGGAATGAAGGACTACACGCGCCACTGCGAGCACATTTGCAGTCGATCACCATTGGCAATCTGAATCACCGTGTCTGCGTAGATGTAACTGGGCCGTTGCCCACTGCCAGTAGGGGTAACCGCTATATCTTAGTGATGGTAGACTATTTCGCAAAGCGGGCGCTAAGAATTTGTGAAGCCTAACCAAGAATCAGTCACGGGAGCACCGATAATTGTTAAAGAGTGGGTTTCGCGATATGGTGCGTCCTCCGTAATTCACTCTGACACTTGCCCGGCTTCTGACTGCCTGCCTTTGAGAGAACGCTGTCGGCTGTTGGGAATTCAGAACCCAAAGAAGACACCGTACCACCCGCAAGGGAGTGGACTGGCAGAGAGAAAAAAAGGCAGGCTAGAAGATATCCTTCGGTCTTTCGTCCAACGGTCGAGCACCCACAAATAGAGCGAGGTACTCCCACGTTGTCTATTGGCATATCGAGGGCAACGCCGCATGTCGGTAGGATCTACATCAGCTTATCTTACATTCGGGCAGGGATGATTAATGCCCGTAGAGGTCGTTATATAGACCAGCCGTGGAAAATACTACAAAAACACTGGAGTTCCATGTTTTCTTAAGATCACTCACTTATTTGCACTACTGGCTTGTTATACGCACTGAATGATTTTACGAACCAACTTTTGTTGGTTCGCGTTCAGCTCGCTACTCTGTCATATCCTTGCGCTGGACCTGCTTGACGCACTTGCTCCCTTCATGCGCGCCGCAATACGGTTCTCGTTTTATGAGTCCTTGTGATCGCCTAATCGAGGTTTGTACATTTTTCGTGCCAATGTTCATTTGATAATCTAGTATCGTAGAATTTCACGGATAATCGCCTTCAGATTTCGGGATCCGTCACGAATTTGGCTGCTCAGTGCTCAAGCGTGTCTCAAGATACTCAACTGATCAACTTGGGACGAGAAAATATGCAACATTTCGAGGAAAGGATTGAAGCAATTGGAATTTGGACGGGAAGTAATATGGTAAGTCATTGGGGAGGTTTTGGGTACTTTTGATTCTTTAGCAATCGCTGGGTCACCTAGTCCTGTCAGTGCTAGCTGATGTATTACTGAGGGTAATATGGATTGCAAGAATGTCGATCCATTTAAGCTAAGGTTATCACACCTAGAACAACAACTGTTATCGGCTAGGCAACAGGCCAAGGAAGCAAAAGAGGAGTGTGGACAGAACGAACGTGAGCGAGAGACCAAGGTCTACGACCAGTCTGACGGATCAGGACAAAGGAAAATAGAAACCTCCAGGCCAGTCGCCGAATATAACACATCGACGCCACCAACGATTGATCTGTCAAGTATAGAACTGACATTTTTCGAAGGCCGAGCTGAATATTACTGCAAGCTCATCAGGCTGCTGGAAATTTCCGTCGAAAACAAGATGACCTACCCCGGGCAAAGGCTACTCCACCTGACTCTTTGTTGTCAAGGTCGAGCAAGAGAAGACATTGATGGGTGTACCAAGCTCGACCCGGAACAGGGCTTCACACGAGCAAGGAAGATTTTGAGGGAGTTGTTCGGCCAGCCGTTCGAGGTAGCCTGTAATCTAATAGAGGGCGTGATGGAAGGGTCCAAAAGAACCAAGGACAATGTCTACACAATGGCCGGATTAGTGACCAAAATGCAGAACTGTTCAAAATTCCTCTGTCATTTAGGTTGCAGGGCTGGCCTTGATGGAAAGCATATCTTGGAGGGCATAGTCCGCGCCCTCTCTCCTGAACTACGGGGTCGGTGAGCGGAAGAGGCCGAACGTATAGGCCGAAGCGACCGTGAGGCTAACTTCGAAGACTTGACTGAATACTTGGAAGGCAAACGAATACAGCCAACAGTAGATTTGGCCGACTCATCCGAGACAGTAACTGAGTAAACGAATCCAGTACTAGCTAGGCTCAAACCACTGCGCGGGAATATCCAAACTATCAGCATTGGAACAATGCACATCCCATTTCACGCAAGGCCCTAGCGCATCCAAATTGCAGCTCGTGCGATGCTAGCTAAGGGTCACTAGAATGCCCCAAGTTCATCAACTCCTCAATAGAAGAGGGTTGCGAAATGGCGAGGATGACAGAAGCGTGCTTTACATGCCTCAAAACCGCGCACCGGGTGGCAGCTTGCCGAACAAAACCAGATATGGTCACTGGGTTTGAGCGGGCAGACACCAACGATTATTACACCAGGCGAGATAAACCACACCACGGACAAACACCAAGCCCATTGTGCTTTGTTCAACGTCGCGGTCTGCCAGCAAGCCAGTACGTTTAGGAGTAGCTGTCGTAGTAGTGATGACCCCAACTAGGGTGGTCAAAGCGTTGGCCTTCGTCGACAGCGTATCGGACATTACTCTTGTGAAGGAGCGGTTTGCCGACAAACTACGGCTCGCTAAACATAGGACATCTTTAGCAGTGAGAACGGTGGGCAGAACACAAGTAATGACCGCCGGCAGTTTGAGATTACAGCTCATCTCTTTAGACACTAGCGGGCAAATCGAATCAGCGGAGGCATTTACATTAGCTGATCTCCCCGTGCGATCACCAAGGCCAGTGGGTGCAATCTTGACTAGGTGGCCCCACCTGCAGGACGTAACCGTTGTAGACTGGGAAGACGACGAAGTGGACATCCTCATCGGCTGCGACGAGCTAGAGGCACATTGGGTACTTGACCAGTGAATAAGCAACCGCCAGACACCGTATGCCGTATGCACAGCACCGGGATGGATATTATGTGGTCCAGTAGGGGGATGTGGTTCCGAGAATTACGTATCAGCCGAAACGGACAGCATACAGTATCAATTGCAAAGGCTGTATGAAAAGGGGTTTCACGACGTCGGAGACGAAAGACTATCGTTTTCTCAAGAGGATAACTTTGCTTTGCAGACCGCGCGGCAAAGAACCAGGGGCCTTGAAAATGGATTCGAGGTTCCTCCAGTGGCCCACAACCGCCGACCCTTGGGCTGCTGACAGAAACTATGCTGTGCATCGACTACTACGACTCAAAGAACGCCCCGTACGAGAACTGGATCTGTGGGAACGATAAGCAGAATTAACGAGGCGAAACGAAGCTCTCGGCTACTCTGGAAAGGGGCCTGCTACCACGGCCGGTCGGGAGGGGATCTGGTATCCACCTAACCGCCCGGTTATCAACCCCATAGAAAGCCCAAAAACTGCGGGGGTTTTCGACTGTGCGGCCAAATTCCAAGGCAAGTCTCTAACCGATAGCCTACTACAAGGGCCTGACTGGACCACTCCATTGATTGAAGTTCTGTGCCGTTTCAGAGTGAGTAGAATGGCCTTGTCCGCTGATATCAGGAAAACATTTCACCGGGTTAAAATACCGGTAGATGAACGAGACGCCTTGCGTTTCCTGTGGTGAGAACAGAACAACCGGGATGAAGCAGCGAAAAATTATACGATGACCGTCCACCCCTTCCGAGCCATATCATCACCTTTTTGTGCAAACTACGCCCTTCGAGAACCAGCGAAAGAACATGGAGTTTTGGTCCACGGTCGGTGGTAGAAAGTGTCAGCAGAAACGTCTACTTCTACGACTATCTTGGGTCATTCGGTGACGTAGATTCGGATCTAGCGCAGTTCAGAGTCCTAACAAGGTTGCTGGAAGGGGGCGGGTTCCATCTCACGAAGTGGATGTCGAAAGCTTCAGAAGTGCTCGAAGTCATTCCGTACCATGAGAGGGCCGAAAAGGTTAGATATTTGGACGGCTCTTCACTCCCCACCAAGAACACTCTAAGAATGCGGGCGAACGTGGAAACGGACTGCTTTGTTTTCGAGCTAATCTTTCCTCATCTGCCACAGACCCGTCGTAGCATACTACCTGCTGTCTCCAGTTTGTTCGATCCGCTCGATTTCGTCTTTCCCCGTCCTTTACCCGAGAAGGTCCCGCTGCAGCGGCTCTGCAGTGAGAAAGTCGATTGGAACCAGCCACTGGACCGAGAAGACCGGCTGGACTGGGAAGAATTTCTGAACACCTCAACGAAATCGGGTGACATAAGGATTCCACGATGTTTGTCTCCTGGTCATGCAACACGGACAGGAGAAGTACACGCCTTTTCTGACTCATCCGAGGTCGGTTACGGAACGGTGGTGCAAGGACTATGGTGCACAGGAGATGGACAATACACTACCAGGATCCTGTTCGCTAAAGCCAGCGTTGCTCCACTGAAGTCGGTTTCGATCCCACGCCTTGAACTCAGCGCAGCCGTGTTAGCAGTTAGGGCGGTATAAGCGGTAAAAAGATGCTTCGACTTCTACGTCTCATCGGCTAGATCTGGACGGGCTCACCGATGGTACTGTACTACGTCGCCAACACCGGTTTAGTACTTTCGTTGCTAACGGACTCACGATCATCTACGACGAATCTGCCATAAAACCAGTGGAAGCGTGTCAGATCTGGCGATAACCCCGCCGATCTGTGCTCCCGAGGTGCTACGATCTTCCGGAAGCTGGACACGTGAACGGGAGCACCGAAATTCCTGCAAATGCCAAAACAGAACTGGCCCGTGTACGAACTAAAACCTCCTCTGGAATTGGAACTAGAGGTCAAGGGCTTAGTGACGGCGGCGACAGTCTTCGGCGCGACATTCATTTTGTCACGAGTGGTCGGATTTTCTTCCTGGATGAAGACACTTCGTGCATGAGTTTGGGTGGCCATATTCAAGAAAAGTTTGCTAGTCATGAAAGGGGTTCATCCATCCGGCCGGATACAAGCGGATCCGATAAGCCCCGATGAATTGCGAGCCACAAAACACGATATATTCAAGAGGCGTTCACCCGAGTTTTGGAGAGGACGGAAGGAGCGGGACCAATCGACGAAATATTATCATCTACTAAATGCGACTTGAAGCATTTAAACCTTAAACTCGTTATTTAACTGCAGCAGGTAGATGGTAGGCTGACCACCTCCCACCTCAGCTTCTACACAAAGTACCCTATACTGCTACCAGCTCAATAACCTTTGATAGAGCTAATGATCCAACAAGGCCAAGCCGTGGAGGGATATGCCAGGGAAAGGCACGTGACATGCTCATTCCGAAAGTGCCTTTGGTTGCAGAGAGGAAAAGTGACTGTAAAACGCTTAATCCGACGTTGTATATGTTGTAAAAGACGTAGAGCAGCAGCGGGCAAGCAACACATGGCCCTGCTACCAAAATGCAGAGTGACCGCGGGCTAGTGGCCGTTCAGCGACACCGGATGGACTATTTCAGGCCCTTGTGGATGAAGTGCGGGAGGAGAGTGTAAAAAAGATATGGGTGAACCATTAAATGCATGGAGTCGTGGGCGGTACACCTAGAAGTCACACATTCGGTGACGATCAACTCTTTCCTACGGGCCTTGCAGCGCTTTTTCAGCCGAAGAGAAGTACTGGCAGATACATACTCCGACAAGCGGTCAAAATTCGTGGGCGCTCGCCGGATACTGCAGCAGTGGCACAAAAACATGAACAGGGACGAAGAGCAGAATCGAACCGTGGCCTACGTCATGCGATGGAGCTTCAATACCCTGAAGGCCATTCATCGCGGCGGTGAATGGGAACGCCTGAGCCGGTCCTCCAGGAGAACGTTGCTGTCGATCATTGAGCAACACCCGCCAGACGACGAAGCTTTGGGCACCGTCATGACTGAGGTCGAGAAAATTCTGAACAACCGCCCACTGGTCCCAGTAGTGAACGGCGGCCCCACCAATCTGGCTCTCACTCCGAAAGGCTTATTGATGTTAAGATGGGACTAGGGTTTCCAAGGGCCGATAAACGTTCGTGGGAGCTACCTCCACGGATGGAAGCAGGCCAGCTACCTTGCTAAGCTATTTTGGAGGCCATGGCTGAGGGAGTACTTATCGGCTCTGCAAGCTCGACAGAAGTGGCTAATCAAAACAAGATCGTCCATCTTTAGGGATGTCTTGATGATCGCGGATAAACACGCACATTTCAACACCTGGCCTTTGGTAGTGTTTAAAGAAACCATCGATAGTTCTGACGAAATGATGAGAACCGTGAAGTTAAAGACCTCCAACGGAACGCTAATCCGCGACGTACGCAGCATCAGCCTCCTCGAGATTGAAGACGGAGATACCGATAACACATAAATCCAGTAGACTATTTCTCATTCGTCTTCGAGGTGGTTAAAGGAACCCCCATGTGTGGGGGCATTAACGACATGCTGACGTATTGAAATATCATACATCCGGACGTATACACACTTACACGGTACAGGTTTATACTTCATGACGTCCGTTAAAACACGCCGTAGGGCTTATTGCTCCACTTGTATCACTGACTATGGAAGATATCTCCCGTAAGTGATATTTGTTACTACTTGCTCATGTACCAGAGTGCGACCTCACCCATGATACCCACCCACACACACTCACACAAACACGCGCGGCCGAGGCACAAGGGCCCTTCCGAGGACAGCACCTGTGTTCCTTCAGGCCCACCATCGATCAGCCGTTTTCATGGATGACGCAGAGTAACATCGAGTCGGTGTGGTCACCGGATCAGAGGCGATCGTGAGTAGAAAGTTGAGGACAATGTACTAGGTGCGCGCACTGACAGCACGGTCTCGGTTGTTAGGAAGAATCGGTACCCTTATTCCAACCCCTTGACTCTCCCAAAATTCGGGAGGATTTTGGTGGGTGGTGTAACGACAGGTCGCGGAAACTCCCTGCCTAAGCACTGCAGTTCCACGTTTCCTTAACATCGCTCAATTATTTAAACCATTGACTTTTTTTATGCACTGTATGTTTTACGAACCTACGTTTGCTTGTTCGCGCCCGACGAGCTGCTCTACCATATTATTGTTTAAATATAAGAGCTGGGCGGCCTCTTTGGGGGGTCTTATGAACGTGTTGATTTGTTGCCGTTGGTTTGTTACAGGTGCACCTGTCAGAAGTCTGGATGGGATGAAGAATGGGAGGAGTCTTGGATAGGAAGATCTGCTGCTATTCCCGAGGAGCGCAGCGATCCCGATCCGGAGACACCGGGGGTAGTGCGCAGGACGATCGCTGATGAGTCGCGTATGTGTCTGTTTCTAGCTGACCAGCCCGCTACAGATTTTGACACCCACGGCGGGACCAATTCTGGAGGTGTGAGTCCGTCCAAACCGTTGCCTACAGACACATTCTCATCAGAAGCTGTTGAACAGGAATAATGTCCAGCATGAGCCTGGAGCCCCCGTACCCTGTGCGGGACAAGCTGTCTCTGGGAGATGATGTTATCGTCTGGGAGGCGCAAACAAAGCGATATATGCAGCGTTTTCCGGCCAATGAGCGGGTAGGCCTGGTGCTAACGCCACTATCGAAGGAAGTGTTCGGCAGACTACTTGACCATGGAGTCCCGGGGGACACGAACTCTTTATTTGCCTTGCTATGGAGAATAGCTGACAGCCTGGTGGCCGAGGTCAACCGCCAAAATGAATTCTATGTGCAGACACAGGAGGAAGGAGAGAGACTAGCTGAATACTCATCCATGCCGCATTTTCTAGCCCGGCTGGGATTCTCGGAAGAGTCAAGAGAGGACAGCGGAAGTCAGATTCCAAGTCGACTTTAGGCTGGGGTACGAGAGCCTTGGCGAAGGTGTCCCTTCTGATACAACCCCTGAAGGACCTGGCCCACTTAGAGCCTACCACCACCACGCTGGACGAGACGGGTTGTGGAATGAATACGACAACCCCAGGAATTTTCGCGGTTTCAACTAACACAGGAAGACTACCTGCGGCTCGAGAAGCAAAAATCTTCTATTACTGCCCGAAACCTGGGCATATCGCCCGGTATTGTAGACGGAGGATTAACCGCGAAGACAAGTTATTTTTCATGCAGGTAATGTCAATAGTTTTGAGTATGATACAGGTACTGGTGCCTTACCCGTGACTGAGATTATAATTGACCTCCACTGAACTAGGGCTTTGATTGTCCCCGGGTCCGTCTACAGCTTGATTAGTGAACAGTTCGCAGATGAAATACGGCAATGCCTGCTAGATGACCCCCTGTGTCGCTCAAAAGTGTGACTGGTACCCCACTGGAGGTGGTAGATAGTATAATAGTGGAGGCCCAACTCGGCGCCAGTACCTACCCTCAAGGTTTCACAGTGGTTCGAAATTTGCCAGCTCCTGCAACTCTGGGGGTTGGTTTTTGAGGTTGACAGGATGCACACTGAATTTTCGAGATAACTGGCTGCAAGCTGAGGGAAATGACACCCGCATAAACCACACAGACTGCCTCTGTCGCTTTCATGAAGGACACAGAGGACGGATTGGTATCTAAACGAAGAATCGGTCAGCTGGTACCTCCCAAGGTGGAGGGTCTGAAGCACCGGATTGGAGGCAGTTCGAACGGCTGCTCCGCGAATATGAGCAAATATTTTCGTGGGATGGAGAACAGCTGGGCAGAACAAATCTAGTGCAACACTCAATTGACACTGGTGATGCGCGACCGATAAGACAGGCACCGCGGCTCGTCTCTGTACATTGTCAAAATTCATTGAGGGAAACGGTAAAAAAATGCTGAAGCTGGGGGTAATCAAGCCGTCAACTTCTTCGTGGGCTACATCGGCAGAGTGAGTTAAGAAAAAAGATAGATCAATGCGCTTCTGTGTGGATTATCGGAAGCTGAACTGCGTAACTCGAAAGGTTTCGTTCCCGTTACCTCTCAGTGACGACACATTGGAAGGCCTAGATTATTCCCAGTGGTTGTCCACATTGGATTTGGCTTCAGAATATTGGCAAGTTGAGGCAAAACTGGAAGATAGAGAAAAGACCGCATTCGTCATCCCCAGTAGGTTACATTAATTAAGTACCACGCCTTTCGGACTTACTGATGCCCCAGCCACATCCCAACGCCTTACGCAAGTTGTTCTCGCAGGCTTGCCTTCCAATAGGTGCCTGTTTTATCTAGACGATATAACTGTTCCCAAGAAGTCCAATCAGGAGCATTTAAACAAGTTGAGGTTGTTTTTCCAGAGATTGGAAAGTGCTGGCTTACGCTTCAACTCCAAGGAGTGCATATTCCTGAAAGACATGTTCAGGTTCCTAGGTCATACTTTTTCTCGGGCCGGGATTAGTAGCGACCCGGGTAAAATTCACGCTGTTGGACAGTGACCTATACTCAAAGATTGAGACGAGGTGAGAGGTTTTCCGGGGCTCGCTTCTTATTACCGATGATCTGTACCCGAGGTTTTCGCCGTCGCTTCCCCACTGACGGAGTTACCAAAAAAGAGCAAGCCCTTTGATTGGCCAGAAGATTTCGCTATAGCTCCTAGCAAACTCAAAAAGGACTCTGCTTTGCCCCTATTTTAGCTCTACCGAATATATCGGACTCCGCTGGGAGCTTTATTTTGGACACGGATGCAAGTAATACTGTCATTGGAGCAGTTCTGTCTTATTGCTTGTGGAAGCCGTACCGTAAATCGAAGTGAACGCAATTACTGTACCACCCGTAAAGAAACTCCAGCTCTAGTGCATTTTACTGAATACTTTCGGCACTGCCTGCTGAGAAAGACGTTTTTAGTTCGAACCGATCTTCCTTCACTTCAGTGGTTGAGAAACTTTGGGAACACTGAGGGACAGGTGGCACGATGGCGAGAAAAGACAGGAGTATAATTTTGAGTGCGAACATAAGGCCGGCAGAAAACATACGAACGCTGATGCAGTGTCCAGAAGACCTCAGTGTGACGGTGAAAGTTGTCCCAGTTGCACCGAAGTATGGACAATGACGATCACGCTGTGACAGCCGAAGGGCGAAATGTGGAGCGAGTTACAAGAACAAGACCCGAATATGCGGATGATCTACAGCCATTTGAAGGATGGAAACTGCAAGCTATCGCCCAAGATGATGGGAGGTTGCAGCTGGGGAACGAGGTGTCTGTGGTCTCTCTGAGATAGCTTAGGATTTGAGGAGGGCATTATTTATTTTCAATTTGGACCAAATTACCAGCACCGTCAGGTGGCTTCGGAAACGCAGGGGGCACGTTACTACAAGAACTACATGCAGAACCGGGGCACGTGGGGGAAAAGAAATTGGAACAAGAAGCACGACATCGATTTTGATGGCCCCATCAGCGGCTCGATGTCCACAGTACGTGTTTGGCTTGCAGTTTTTGCGCCCAAACCAAACCGCCAGTGCATCGGACTCGAGCACCTCTGCAAAGTCTGACTACGGGGTTTCCTAACGAGAAAGTGGCAGTCGACGCTGTTGGGCCATTTCCAGAGACGGTGAAAGGTAACCGGCATATGCTGCTGCATGTTGAATATTTTAACAAGTGGTGTGAAGCCATACCAGTGCCCCGGGTAGATGCACGCACTACAGCCGACACGACTTTTGCATTCTGGATATCTCTCTGCGGCGCGCCATAACAGCTCCATTTGGACAGGGGAGCTAACTTTGAAAGCTCGTTGGTAAAGGATTTATGCCGGTTGTTGGGGTCATCGAAATCACGTAAGATGGCATATCACCCTCAAGGTAACGGAGTAGTTGAGAGGGTCAGCCGTAGTCTAAAGGGCTTTTTACAAGCCTTTGTGAACCAGAAAAGTACCAAACACTGAGACGAGCCAACACCACACTGTCTATTATAGTATCGTGCCACGGTGCAGGCATCAACCGGACAAACACCTCATTTCATGGCAATGGGGCGCGAAATGAGAATTCCCGCTGACATGGATCGCCCGCACCCGGCACCAGATGGGCTGTTGGTCAGCGAGTAAGTTATCCAAAGTCGAGAACGCCTTGTTTGCAGCCATCAACTAGCATTTCAACAGTAACAAGCAGAGCATAGCCGACAAAAGGAATATTAGTACAAGACCACATATGGCAGTCCTTTGGAGCCGGGAGACCGGGTGTGGCTGCTATCGGATCAGCCTGATCCGGGACTACCCAACAAACTTCATCAGGCTTGTAGAGGGCCGTGTGAAGTGTGTGACATTTTGTCAGCGTCCACGTGTACCATCCAATCACTCAAGGGCTCCAATGAAGGGCCTTTCACCGTAAACTTCGGCAAACTAAAGCCAGATAAAAGTGCTGCGTTTTCGGGCAACCCCGGGCCACGAAATGTCACCGTGTAGTTTGAAATACCTGCAGAAGGTGGATTGGAAAGGGCACTCAGGACAATGCCCTCGTGGGGAGGGGATAATATAAATATAAGAGCAGGGAGACCATATTGGAGGGTCTTTTGAATGTGTTGATTTGTTGCCGTTGGTTTGTTACAGGTGCACCTGTCGGAAGTCTGGATGGGATGAAGACTGGTGAGGAGCCTTGGATAGGAAGATCTGCTAATATTCCCGAGGAGCGCAGCGATCCCGATCCGGAGACACCGGGGGTAGTGCGCAGGACGATCGCTGATGAGTCGCGTATGTGTCTGTTTCTAGCTGACCAGCCCGTTACAGTTGATTTGGACCTGCGTGAGACACGTGCTTCTTTGTTGCACGCCGCAAATCGGTTCTCGTTTTTTGAGTCCTTGTGATTGCATAATTGAGGTTTGTACATTTGTCGTGTCAGCGTTCATTTGATAATCTAGTATCGTAGAATTTCACGGATAATCGCCTTCAGATTTCGGGATCCGTCACGAGTTTGGCTGCACATTGCTCAGAGGTGTCCAACAGTCGTGATACCGTTAGGCCACGGAGAGACGATAGATCTGACAATTTACAACCTAAAACTCATGGAAGATCTCTGTATGACGCATCATCTTGCATATCATCACCTTGTACTGGCCAAAAAACGACAACAGCAGCTACGATGCAACTGCCATTGGCCCGACATACCGGTTTGGAGACTATGTATGGTTATCTCGCCTTAGAACACCACCAGAACTGGCGGCAGCCTTTTACAGCCCCTGGAAAGGACCCTGCGCCATGGTGCATTCCACCTCACCACAGAAGTATACGATACAACTACTACAAAATCCCGGATCCGAGGCCCCCACAAACCACTACAACCAATTAAAACCGGCATTTGAAGCAAATCCCACGAATCCTTATCTACTACCAGTGTCCCCGGGAAGTGTGCCGATAGCCGAAGAAATTGTAGAAGTGCCCCTAGAAGGTGGAGTTGGAGTGCCGGAGTGTTCACGAGGCACTAGGATCAGTCTCTTTATCGGTTGAGAGCTATATATTGGAACCGGAAATTACAGGTATTGTTTGAATTGGCGCCCGCCAATGTACATTGTTTTCTATCATCTTCCAGGTCCCGCACATAACCATTGGACGGGACCAGCCGAATCGTTGCCAAAACCCTTTTGAAGTGTGGAGCTCTTTTTCTTTATGTACGCATGTTTTATCGAACTGGACTGAAAAGACGTTTTACTATAACTGCACCCACGTGTGTTCGTGAACGTGACTTTTATTCGTGCCGCTCGGTTGGGACGCCGCCTTCCGAGAATACACAACAAACATTCATTCAACACAGTGCCTTCTTGTTACATTCGTTCACGAGCTGGCTATCATTGTGTGTTGAACTGTTAACATTGCTCGTGTGCATCCAATTCCAGTCTCTTTGGGTCGACCTGTTATCGCGAACTGAATCATAAACCAAAAGGCTTGCTCGCTCGGGACCGAATAATACATTGTGACCGTGTTCGCTGCTGTTGTTGATTTGTTCATTTTGGAGCTCAAGAGTCCAGAAGTAACACTATTGATTTAAAGTTATTGCAAAACTGCCTAATTTGTTGTATTTAGTACCGTAGCTATTTGGAATCGACTTTGCTTTGGATCGTGTCGTAATTGGTTACTACGGGTCCCTTGGACGTCCCATTGGTTTGACTTTACAGTACTCAGTTACCTTGGCAGCTGCTGAGAAGTAGAGTAACGCGTCAATTTGGCAAACCATTCCGGATCAAATAACAATACTTTACAGGTGAACCAAACCCTTTTGCCCGTAGGGCTTTGTCTGTTCCTTACTCGTGCTGTAGCACATCAAGTTGTTTTATGATTAGTTCGGTTTCCCATAGAGCTAGAGCCAATCTGTTATTAGCCGAGTTGAAGGAGAAGCTAGTTGCGGAACAGCTAGATCTAGATAAGCAACGTAAGCTGCTCGAGGTGAGTTGTGAGGCGGAAAAGACGAGACTACTTTTGACACTCGCCGAGAAAGAAGAAAACCTAGTCACCGGAGATGATGTCAAAGGTGACGGTATGGGTAGTGAACGTCTGTCTCGCTACCTGGGTTTTTGCCATGTGAAGAATGATGTGTCACGAAAAAACGCCAGTGGCTCACGTGGCAGAATCTACAGTTGATTATCGTTTGGATTCACCGAGAGTGGAACTGGAGTCATTTTCGGGTTGTTCTTCAGCGTACTGGAGGTTTGTGAAAATGTTTTACCATTACGTCGAAGGTAGATTTCAAGACAATGGCGAGCGCTCACTTTATTTGATGCATTACTGCAAGGGACAGGGAAGTGACGCGATTTCAGAATGTGTAGCGGCTTCGCAGACACCAAATTCATTAAATTGCAATTGCGAGCTTAGAACTTAGGCGCACCTTGTTTACGAATAGGTATTTTCACTTGGGATTGACAGCCGGTCCCCCAAAGCGGCCAACTCCGGTTTCAGGCCCTCTTCTAGCTATGCGCAATCTTCCTTTCCGAATCTTTCTTCTCAGTCACATAAAGTGGCTTATGGTCAGGACAAAAGTGCTTCAAAGTACTTTCACTCATCCAGACCCAATTCAACCAGTGCGGTATTATAATCTCCTTCGGTCAGACATATCAGCCCATCTTAGAAACCCTTTAGGACATATGGGTGATCCTCACCAGTCAACCATTGAGGTACGCAACTGGTCTAGCAAACGTTGACCAGGCTTTTTAATAGGTCAAGAATTCGGTCTAGCATCAGTTCCTTCAATCGACTGGTTGTTTGAAATCTGATTTATTTTAGTCCCCCTGGTACCGGAAAAGACTAGCAAGAGAAACCTACGTCACGCTACGTAACAAAAACGGCAGGGCGCGCTCCAGCTCATCAGCTCTGGTCATTAGCTCGTTCAGTCTCCCTTCTCCTGTCACTTATACAGGGCAATCGCTACTGTTCTGCGTCTCCATTCGCTGGACGGGAATCGAGTACGCAAATCGTGCGTGCGACCAAAACTGCGTTATCTTGCTCCCAAGACTTGTTTTCCAAACTGAGGACATTTGCCATTATATTTTTTTTTATCGCTAAGCAGCTTTGTAGATGGTCTGCTCACTCATCACCCACGGACACCATCACTAAAAGCCTGCAATTCCAGAGGGAACTAGCACCGTTTTCAAAATACCCGTTCGCTAAAGATAGGAACCTAACCGCCCTCCGGTAATTTCCCGCACTGATCATCCAGCGCGCTGGCAATAGGTGCCCATATGCAGGATACACTGATTACCGGAAAGACCGACCGAAAAGCCCTTTACCAAGCTGAACCTTTACTTGGTCGTTCACTAGGGTGAACGGGGAGAAAACTTCACTGACACCTTTGCCGTAAACACCGGACAATCCTACCTCCCGCGTTGAACCTACGAGGTATTTCGGGTTGGGTGGCCAGCTACGGCGGCTCTCTCCCGTGTCTCGCTTCGGGTGCCAACCACCACATCCTACCGCATGTAACTTTCTGTTCTCTCTTTTGGTTTTTTCCTATTTTCCTTCTTGGGGAGCCCATGTTGACAATTCATTTTTAACTGAAATGAAATGATTTCAGTCAGCCGTTTATTTTTACGTTTCAAAGTGACTCATTCATTTCGGAGTAACCCTACACGTTTCCTTCGTTTTCATGTTTGCTCTGCTTATCAGGTGACCGGATGTCATCCAAAGGCAATACCACCGGATTTGCGGACTTCGGAGCTGCAGCCTGAGCCCATGAACGGTCATGAAGAACTGCAACATTTGTTTTTTTTCACTGGCGTTATCACAGGCGATATACTCGTTTGCCTGTCAGACACTTAAATCGAAGCCCTCCTTGCAGGCGATCCCCTAGAAGTGGGTCTCTGCAGAGATCAACCGATCACTCTCTGTTTATCTTTTGCTTGACTGCACATTTCCCGCACGCGGCAACCACAAGCGCTTCTTCCGACAAACTTCCTCGGCACACGCCAGCGTACGGTCTCTGTGCTCAAGCCACATGAGAATAAACGCTGTTGGCACTCCACGGTCTTTTCTCATTGACTTCCTCGACGAAGGCGATAATAGAAGCTGAGGGAGTGCGCTCTCCAATAACTGCCAACAACCAACAATCTGCGAACAAAACCATACGAGGGCAGAGGATTAGTGCAACCTTTAATTCTTCGCTCTGTCGTGTATCCATCCACGAACCACCCTGTTCACTTCTTCACTCTGGGGATTGCTTAGTGGAAACCATTTTATTGCGGCTGCGCACTAAATTATATCCTGTACCTTACCCAACATGAGATCATGTATTTTCGATTTTTTGAAGGTGTTCTTTCCGTGCTCCCCGGAGTAGTTGATACAGGTGGACAACGCGTTTGCTATTATCCGCGGCATTACAGTGCGGATGAACGCGTTGATACTCATAACCCTTGAGCCAGTAAAAATCTGCTCCTATGATAGTAATAATAATTTTGTTGGGAATGTAATACACAAGTGTCCTTTTACAATTTCTGCCCGAAATTGGGGGTTGAAATGTTTGCATCCACCTCTCGCAACTGTTCCGGTGAAACTACTGGAAACATGTGAGTTGTGGTTAGCGGCACAGGTCCCTGTAGGGCACCAAGTGGCTGCACCAGCCCTTGGAACTTCCGCATTAACAGAGTATCCTTGGACTCAGTAGCGTGTGTCAGCCTATCGAGCGAGTCAATTGTTTGATGGGGCAGACGCATCGGTTTTTCCATTTGATGTTCCATAGAGCAACTTCTGGTGGAAGTGCAAGATGCTGAAAACGGTTGTAAAGTAATGTAATCGAAAACGATGTCATTGTACTTACATGCTACATCTGTTTTCGGACATGGTATATTGAATCTATATGAAAACAGGTCTGCACTCCACTCTGCTCTGTAAGTGATGTACATAGCTGAAGTAAGCACTTACCGGTGGTAACAGAACCCATGGTTACCCGATCAACTGAATGATCAAGCTAGTTTTGTTCGACAGATGTGGGAATGCTTGGCAAATCTAGGACATGAATTTTCCAATGTGTTCGTCACTTAAATATTTTTCTGTCGCGTTTTCATTTTCCTCATCCCCATCCTCGGAGGACAGGTAACGTGGACGTTTCCTACAATTATTCATTAACTATCACTGACAAAAGGTAAATTATGACCTTCGTTTCCGGGGTAAACCTATAGAAGACGTTGGAGTGCGGCTGGCGAACGTGTCTCCTATCGGGTCTAGCAGCGAATACCAAAGATATCCCCTCTATCGGACGAATAGAGAAGACGCAAGTCGGTTTACAGATGCGAGGTGTATTCTATATATCGTGGCACCGAAACAGTACCGATACGAGAGATACACCGAACGGAAAACGGGACGAAACGCGACGGCTGTGCTGAGAGCGAACCGCGAGCGAACGACCGAAAGTGAAAGTGATTTAAAACGAGGTTGACGGAAACCTCGGAAAAGTCAGTCCAGTAAAACGTAGGCAACCGGAGAACACTGAGGTCAATGTCAAACTTCAGAAAAGATCGAGGAGAAAATAGATCCAAAATGGTGTCCAGAAAATAGTCATTTTCTCAAAACGATCGAGGTCACTACAAACCCATGGTTTTAGTGCCATCACTGGATGGCAGCATGTCTTCCAGATATTGACGTTGTACGTCCCATATCAAGTCAAAGGGGACTGAAAGGAGCTCAGTTCAGTCAGTTGAAGCTAACCTGTATGGGTTATGACGCGAAGTGCACGCGATTTGTCATTTGCTGGCACAGGCTCGTGATTTCGTACCATTCGGTGAAATTGGTTGCCGGAGACGTATGGTACGTACGCATTTTTGTGATCAAGTGACAACAATAACTTAGAGATGATGCAGACATCTTTATTGTTGTCATCTATGAGAATAACAACAGAAAAGAGTGAAGTCATCTGAAAAAATAAGATAAAAATGGATCGAATAAGCTGGTGTACTAAACAGTAAGTGGAAGAGAGAATTTAAGAGTGGTATAGAACAATAAATACAATCGGACACCATAAGCTAACGCATTTCCAGTCTACCTCATAGTGATAGCAGACAGAGACTCATTCGAAAAAGTTTCACAACGGTAGATGTATCTGTCCCAGCAGGGGAAAGTGAAATCAAAGAAATCGCACACATTCCTAAACTTGCAATATCTAATTACGTAACCTCTCCCATCCACCTCCCAGATCCACTAAATTAATTTCAGTTCTCCTTTTGCAATAATAGGGTTGTTTGGGCGCACATTTGAAATCTTGTATTGCCTCATAAACAGCAAGGTTTTGCCCCTCCGGAATTTCACACGAGATCAATTTGTTGGCTGTTCCACTGTTCCAGAGAAAGATGCCTCGGAGAATCGCCGATGTAACTGAGAGTAGACGTTTGCCCTTGTATGTGTGCTTCATTTTACCTGGAGTAAAAAAAGATTCAAAAATAAAAGCAATAAAATCATTTGATTTACCATTCCCACGAACATCTGCAAAAAGCACGAGTGAATAAACTTTCATGGTCATCTCCTGAACACCATATATCTGGCGATGTGTAAACTCAAAATGAAGCAGTTTTTGTTCTGCCGCAATTACCGTCCCTTCGTCGCTATCTGAAACTAACATATTAACTGCCATTGACAAGGTAAGAAAATGTTTATACTAAGAATAAAGATGTGCTTTAGAAGCTATAACTACCAAGTATAACAAGAACTGTCTACATTCTGTAGCTGTCCACGTTTTGCACTCATCCAAGCTGCGACATTTACTTCGAAATTTACAAGGAAGTCGTGGCCGTAGTCGCAGGATATTGAAATTTAACCTTTGTACATCCATCTTGCTGACACGGATATCCGAACAACTTTGCGCCTCAGTCGATATTCGAATGAGACGACGAATGAGAACTAAACGAACGCGGTGCATGTAGTCTATAGGGAACATATTTATCGTATCGTAAGGTAAACACTGAAAAGGTGATTTACTGGCATCCACAGCTCTATCTTGCCTGTATGCTAAATCTGTAATCGGAGGACTATCTATATCGGGGAAACAAACCTTATGTTGAAAATAAACTCCCTGCTGTGTGCACTTATCACAACTCCCGTATCCAGAGTGGGTTTCCTTCCGTTTGACGAAAGCCCGAACGGGATGATCGTAAACCACGGCAGCCAAATTAAGTCACTTGCGATCTTCGGCACCGGCCAATTTTACTCCGTACAGAAGAAGTTACCTGATTTCTGTCACCGTTGGCTGTAGATAATCGTTGACGTTTTCTAGTTGCCTTGTTCCAGAATAAATACCTATGAGGAACGGTGTTGACTTCATGGGTTTGACCAGTCTACACAGGACCGTCCATATTCGAGTGTTGGAAGATGCAAACGGATGCATTCCGTCAACGTGCTGTTGAATGGTGACTTTCTGTGAGTTTTCCAGAAGGAGGTTTTGGGTGAGATTCATCAGAACAATCTCCAGTCCAAGGTGACAACATTCGCCTGGAGACACGTGAAGTATGTTTATAGTCCTGGGAGTACCGAACCAGGTCGTCCCATCCATAGGTATTTATGGCAATATAGGTCCCAGTATTCTCATAAGCCCACTGATTTCTGCCAGGTCGCGTTTTGATTGTATGCAGTTCTCTCGTAGTGACCGTTCAATCGACTCCGAATTACCGTCGCTTGTTGTTGTGTTGGGATAAGTCAAAGCTGTTCGTATATTTATCTTCGTTTTCTATTGGTATCAGCCTTGCAGTCGGTGAATTTTCCGTTGTCACCATTGACGAGACATCACTCTCATACACGTCCGAATGTTCCATAGTTTGCTGGGGAAAGAGTAGTAGACTCTCTCTAAGTCGCTGCAAGTAACGCCGTACCTGAAGACGTTGGGAAGCATGCTTGGCAACTGAACCTGGTGGGACGTAAAGGAACAGAAACATGGTTAATCTCAAGGAAATACGTCAAAGGTAAAATGGCATGCAATTTCCACCACTTATATATCGAGTGGCTGTTGAAGCCGTGCATATGCGTGTTGTTCACTATCGGACAACAGTAACCAATGAGAGTGAGTCGTACAATTTTTCCCGATATCGACCGTACATGCGTGATGTATGGCGTGTCTATGCTTTGGGGAATTTTTATTACAAGGGGATTTCGTCACACGTTGTTCAGGAAGACAAGTGCAATGGCATTTCGGTCAGTCCTACTGAGAAAAACGTGTTTCATCAGAGGTTCCGTTGGATTAGTACCAACACATTAGAATACTGATGCCATGAAGTAATCTGCTGTCTATTTCAAACAAATGATAAAGTTCATATGGTTTTTAAATTTTCTTTCAACAGTTATTTCCATTGTTTCCATTGTATTTCAGTAGGTACCAAACGCTTCGCAATACGAGGACAAAGGATAAAAAATGGTCGTATCAATTCATTCTATATACTGAAACTTAGTTTTTATAATATAATACACTTTTATATAGTCGGGCTTTTGGGAGAAACCGGGAACTGATTCCGCTAAATGATGTTTACAAAGCTTTGGCAAAGTTAATAATGTAAATAAACAAAAGTTGTGATTAGGTTATACGTTTCGCTGAATTTTCACGACAAAGCTAACAAGGTTTGCCTCTTAAGAGAGAAAATTTATGGGGAAAATCCACAGTACCCCATTACAATAAAAGTTCGACGGTCGGTTAGATTCCTATATTAACACATAGGTCTAATTGATGAGCTCCTCTGCAATACTTCGTGCATAAGCAGTAGTTACAGGTTAGGCATGGAGTCTGTCATGCTGAATGTACTTGACAACATAAATAGTTGCAACTCTTGAAATTTGGTGGCAAAATCAATTAGTTTTCCAAAGTATCGTCGACAGTTACAATGTACGGTTTTGTTGTACCGTACGCTAACAGTGTTAACTCGTGAATTCCCGTGAATAACAAGAACAATTTGACGTTCATGATATTTCATGAGCGAATGTTACCATTCTCACTTTTTCTGTATTGTTAGTTCTCAGTTTGCAAACACCCGGGTTTCAGTTGGTAATATGAAACTGCACCTAAAAATCAAGAATCACTTCGAGACTTCGAAACCGGCAATACTTATGATTCACTAAATAATCTCGTTATCTATAGTGAGAAATAAATGAAACTAACTTGGGTGAGATAAAGGGCATGATATTTCAGATAGCTCTTGTCGTGAAAGTTCAAAAAGCAGATAGTGCACACAGTGGATAGTAGATTGCTTTCTGGAAATGAACCCAGCTAAGCTTGAAATAAACACGTACTTCTGAAGGCTAACGGCTGGACACAAGTCCCACTGAGTGGTATGGTATGCAAGACGGAATATGACCACCAGTTCGTAAATTGGAGAATAACAAACAGGGACAACCGATTACGGGATTCCGATATCCATTTTCTAATTAATAAGTACAATGTGATTAATGAAATCTTAAATGGCGCGGTGGTGTTTGACCCATACCCAACCAACTGATTAATGAGTCATCCCTGAAAAGCAGAACGCTTTTTTAGTGAACATCGTTTCCGCTAGTAATGTTGTCCTCTTAATTATTTGCGATAACAGAAACAGAATTATTTAGCTTCCTTCAAGCGACCCGCGTATCGTAAACACGTTATGCGCAACGAAGATTGTCTCGAGCTGTCATCTTGGTGTCTAGTAGGAATTATAAATAATTTTATTGAAAGTCTAGTCAAAAAATGTGATAAAAGGATTAACCCATCCAGGTAATGACAGTCACGCCCTGTAATCGTTTTCGCCTTGATCCGGTGGACTGATGGGAACTGCAGCGGAATAAATCTGGGTGCACATCTTCGCCTATGCCTGAATACGATAGGCCCGTGTTACATCGTAGACAAGATGGAACAGAAGGCGTGTTTCATAACGGTCACTCACTATGATATCTCTGTTTCTGTGATCCGTGTACGAGTAGGAATGAGGAAGCATCACGTCATACTCCTCACCTGTCAAGTTCCCTAATCTCTCTCCCTCTTCCAGCTAACCAGTGGGGACGGAAAAGCAATAAGTTCATCAATTAAGGAACACGGCTATACGGGATGCCGTGATGATGTTAGTAACCGTGCTCACACACGCACCATCGTAGACGGTGGACCAGCAAAACCATGGTAGCATAAAATTATGTCGTTCCGAATCGAGGAATTTTGTCACCGGACTCGTCTGAACACACCATCCACCCCGGCACCACGGTCATGCTTGACTTTTGCAATTATCCACCTGGTTACACTTCAAGTGTCAGGCCTGGAAGAGCTGAGGATGGTGAAATATTTCAAGGCATGAGACCAGACTTGATTGTTGTGCATTCGGGTCACGTTGTCTGTGTCACATCTGTCATTTCGAAGCAGAGCAAAAGCCATCAGCGTTCGATGTGTGTGTGCGTGTGTGTTTGTGGCAGTGTGTAAAGGGTTAACGATGTCACAGACGCTCTCGCGTTTGAGGACGTGTGAGTTCAGAGTTGTCACGGCTCCGGGATGATAAACGTTCACGGGGCCTACTCGATAAGAGGCATTATCTCAGTTCCATTCCGTGCCCAATCTCACAGAGGTCTATGGTTGAAATAGTGTATGATTTTACAATGAAATGAGGCACCGCCTTAGTACTATTGCGTCTCCGCACAGCCCCTGCACGGCCATCATGGATGGAAGTCCGTGCTTGGCTAACACCTTCCGATCGTAAGAAATACACGTGGATTAATTTGTTCATGGCCTTGCTTATGAAGCAGTGCATTTTGCTGCCAACTAAGAGAGTACTGTTTAATTTACGATGGGATTAACTCGTAAACTGTAAAATTGAAGAACTTCGTAGTTCATCGGTAATCAAAATTAGTTTACCGAGGACTCATTTCTAATTAACGCGTAGTTGTTTAGGACAGTTTAAGTAGCAAACAGTAGAGAACGTTAATGAGGAATCTCACACTGTGATACCGTATTCATGAAATAATGAAAATGTACCCGACCATAAATGTTGTTAGTTACCAAAGTCATTCTAATGGGAATTATAGCTCACATGAGGTAGAAATGAAGCACATTCAATCAAAGCATCATTTGTCATTGAGGTATACGTTTTTTAATTACTTACGATAACTCGTGATAGTTCTACTATTATTAAAAGCGTTGTTGGTAGATATTGTAATTCTTTATAACACATGTTATTTATAGCGGTTACCGTCACTCCTTGTCGGTTGCACACTGCAGACAGCACTTGGGTTTATTGAAATAAAGCCCGAACTAACACAATAAGGATTGGCTAAAATAACACGCCGTTCTATAGAATCAGAATAAACTTTTCGCTTACTAATCTGTAATAACAAAAACAGGACTATATAATATTCTTTTAGCAAACGGTGGGTCATAAACCTCATGTTACGTACAACGAATAAAACTATTTTCATTTCTGTTAACGTCAGGCTTGAGAACAAACAAAAATCTGAGACAATGGCGTTTAGGAAACAGTGAGATTAATCAGCTATCTGGTAATGTATGACACAAATAATTCCACGATTATATACAACGTTATAAACGATTGGCATAAACAGATTTGATTCGTTCCTTATTGTGACAGTTTTTCAGTCTGTTATTAGATCTGTGCTATGACATCGCTCGTCACCGCGGTAACCGTGTTCACCATGATCAGATCTCACTCACAAAGTCTCCGTCTGTAGCCATAAATTCCGTAACGCTTCAATCTGTCAGGCACCTCGTATCTTTTGTTACAAATGGCGCTCATCGTTCGTGATAAGCATAAGTGATAGTTAGGTGATTGCATCCACCAGAAAATATCACCGTCTGTCGTTAATCTTACTTCATAGTCTGACCACTCCCAGAATTAACGGTATCAGACAGAATGTGCAGATGAGATCTGATCATGGAGTTAAAACTGAACATAAATCAAACAGTTTGAAATAACTTTCTTTTGCTAACTGATGCACTCCCAAATGGGCCTACCAACAAGAGACTATTGTAGAGAAATCCAAATAAACCGAGTAAAGTTCACCATTTAACTGATGGGTACAACGAACGCGCAACAGTGAAGGAGTGTGAATAAAATACATCAAAAGTATCTGATTGTTAACATTTTTAACGAGTATCAAGAAACCTCTCATGAAAAAAATTGTCCTATTTTTTCAAACCCCATTCTGGTGAAGCAAACAAGTTTCTCTGCTGAGTTTCTTTAATTAGTGAACTATACAGTCCATTACGCTGTAGTGAGATCGATTACATATAACCACTCACTTATTATTAAAGCTCAGTTCTATGTGACATTGAATTATTAACAAGTAGCTGGGAATGGAAACGAACAAATTTACATTTTTTTATCGAACAATAACATATTACACCCTGAATATCCACTTATATTCAACAAAACTGTATCTTTTCGATATATATATTTCACGCAACTATTTGCGAGTAGTGTGGGATTGATGGGTGGATGACATGAGGTTTGTGCGTGAAAGGTTGAGTCCGAAGGACAGTCAGCTAAAACAAAAACTGTATCTGTTTGGCCAGTGAAGCATAGTTTCACAGGATTGGATACTGTCGCTACTGCCCCATATAAGACTATTCAATATGTTCTTCGTGTGTCAGTTTGTATTGGTCTTCTTGTGATACACCACTCAACAGAGGAATGAACTGCCGTTTCATTAGGGTGATTAGGCGTTATCTGTAACAGCTTGTTTAAATCTCATGGTTTTGAACAGATAGCCAGTAACAGATTGAATTCGTTTCTTACTGTTAAAATATTTCTTCAATTATTAGATTTGTGGTACCAATCCTCCGATATTCAGAAACTGTTATTTACTAAAAATAGAAGATGGAAAATGGATAATCGTTGTGCGTAACATGATATTTATGACTGGCAGTTTGTTAAAATAATATCAAATAACCCTGTTTCTGTTATTAGAGATTATTCACTGGAAAACATTTTATTCCACCTAGACTAACTTCCAATGTGAATAAAGGAATAGTTTTAAAATAACTTCAGTCATTCCTACAATGCCCATCGATTTTCACCCTATTTAACGCATAGAGCTACATCCGAAATTAGGTAGTGATTCGAAGCGAACAATTGTCGGCTCGGAATTTATTTGATTTCAGTTAAAAAGGGTCTCAAAATCCTGTTCGTATCCTACAGCTGTTTGTTCCCTGAATATAGGTGTTCCGGCCGAACCAGCGTATGAAGTACTGCCCAGATCATCTGCTAGTAAAATGACAAAGAAGGTGTACCTAAGTTTCATTGGTAAAAGGTTTACTAACTGACGATGACATGGAGACAGAAATACCTTAGAACGGACAAAGACAAAAATATTAGCAATCTGTGTAAAAAAGTGCTATACACTTCTTTCACCAAGTTCTGTAGTAGCTGGGTATATATGTGCTACAGAATTTTCTCAGCACAGTACACGGCACAGCTTGTCCGGGATTAGAGAGTGAACTCATTTCATCTTGTCAGTAATAGGGGTACATAAAACTGCAAACTCACAGCAAAGATTTCCGTTCCGTCACTGTTCAGCTCCGAAACGCTCTTTGTTCACAAAATTTTCAGATCGAAACCTTAGTCTTCGTTCACGCATTTGTGTTCATGTTTGGTGTCCCGTGGGTGCCATTGAATGAAACTCACTTCTCTGGAAACAGTCCATGACTGTCTGTGGACTTGGAGTCACCTAATGCTCATTGACGACCACGCTTTGCAATCTGAGACGGTCATGATCCAGTGGGTGAGTGAGTGAGTGAGAAGGACAGAGGGGGAGGATCATTCTTCAGAATCACATCAGACGCAGGTGTTCCGATTATTGCTAATCATCTCAGGGGAACTCCCGTTTAATCCACTTTTGTATGGTATACCAATGAATGATAGTTTAGTTTTGATCACTGCTCACAGAAAAGGACGATTAAATGACGTTTCTTTTTCGCGCAACATATACGAATTAATGACAGAAAGAAACGTGATCCGTTAATGGGTTGAGAGTCGCAACTCCGTATCAAATTGATTTTGAATCATATTTACAAACGAAAGCGACACTGTCGGATATCTGAAATAACAATTACTGTTGTCTTTCTTTTAGGTAAAAGAGAACCACATCTATCGTTTATAGTGCCATTTTTGAAGATAAGATGTCTTTCTAACGGTGGACACATACTCAACCAATCAGTGACACAATGCAGATAAAAGGGTCGGAAGGGGCCAAATCACCATGGTTTGGCTCCCGTTTTCTCTGACGCATGGTATCAGTGACCCCTGTTGTGCTGGCTGGGATGGTATATGGTTTTATTTATGACCGTAGTGTAACAACTAGATGTGAAAAGTCCTTCATGTAGAGTATAATAACCTAGATCCGTGAAAATACTAAGCTGTATACGTCATTTGTGTGTTTCGTACCACCGTGCACGATTGGAAGTCAGTGGGGCGGCTCTGTGTTGAGAGCTGCGTCAGGACGGTCAGGCAACTGGGTCATCGGCTTTGTTACGGTCGGCGTATGGGACGCCGGGGACGTGGGTGCTGGACCTGAAGCATTCGATGGGTTGACATTGGGCGGAATGGATTTAGCCAGAAAAGCTGATTCAAGTCGGTAACCCCATCCCTTTCTGCCACAGTGGTGAATGACGAATGATTTCTCTAGGCGGCGTAGGATCCTGTGGGGGCCGGAGTAAGCAGGTTGTAGAGGAGCGCGTGCCTCTGTCCTAAGGAAAACTTGCGTACAGTCTTGGAGGGGTGGGTTTACGTAAACCGTCGTGTTTTGTTCACGAGCCACGGAAAGGTGTAACTTACGCATCTGGTGCGTCAACCTGGGGGCGTAATAAGCGTAGTCAAAAGTGACGATGGACTTTGGGGCTACCATGTCGCCAGGATGTCGAAGCAAGCAACCGAATATGAGTTGGGCTGATTTGGTTTGTAGATCGGCCTTAAGAGCACTGCGGCAACTTAAAAATACAAGCAGTAGTGATTCCCGCCAGTCCAGAATTTTGGGATCTTCTAAGGCTGCCTTCAGTTGCCAATGAAAACGTTCTACCATTCCGTATGCTGACAGGTGGTAGGCGGTGGTATGAATGCGGTGGTTGCCTAAAAGTTGTAGACGACCACTGAAGGCTCCCTCAAAATGCGAGCCGCAATCTGTGGTAACCAAGACTGAACAACCAAATGCGGCTAAATTCATACTCAACCAGGATGTTCGTACATAAGATATGCCGTAAATCAGTTTTCATTTTCAAGTAACTCAATCCCGCCAGCCTTGAAATCTATACTCGGACCACGTACTATGGAAAATGGGCACCTAATTTTAGCATAAACTTAGAGATGCAAGCAGAATATTGGTCGACGTCCTCAGTGCTTCCGTACGCCATTCGTCCCGTTAGCTGTGCTCGCCTAAAGTCAAAAATAATAACATCTAATGGGAGTGAAAATTTATATATATATATATATATATATATATATATATATATTGCTAGATAAGTACAACAATAGTTCATTTTCATAGATGTTTCCATTTGCGATTCGTTCGTTTTCGTCTTGGTATCTGGAAAATTGGAAAAATGCGATTAACGAGCAATAAGGTAAAATGTATTGACTTTGTAATTCACAACGAATATGGTTTATTAGAACTTCATGAGTTTATTGGGTTCGAATAAATCGCGAAACGGAGGAACTGCTATCGTTTATTTGATTGTGTTGCTCATAGTTATTCTAACGTCGGTGTACATTTTCAGAGCATGAAACTGTTTTCCAATTAGACTACTCATATTTCCTTGTTATCACAAACCACCAAGTCTAGCTGTTTATTATTCACAATGTTGATCGTTCACGTCAATTGTATGTCAACATATCGGAAGAAATTTCCTGAATTTTCCCTTCCTAATCCCTCCGCACAATTAAGGGTCAGAAAAATTTATGCAGTCAAAAGCATTGATAAATCAGTTTCATAACAGTCAGTTGGAGGAACTTTTCTGATAGGGATAACACGCCACTCTGATGGGCACTGCAGTCCGACGAACCAAATTAACTCCAGCAAGCCCCTTCATTTTAAAGTTTGTCATTTGCGTCTTGGCTATTGTTAATAGATCGTAGTAGCGCGTTTGCTCACTTTTGTCAATGGAATTGCATCCCGGAGACAATCATGGCTAATGTCTACGTGCCCTCTTGGAGGAACGCGACTGTATAGCGACCACCCGATCACACTCTGTTTATCACTTGTTTGATGAACATTTCCCGCACGCGGCAACCTCAAGCGCTTCTTCAGACAAGCTTCCTCAGCACACGTCAGCGTGCGGTCTCTGTGATCAGGCCCTATGAGAATACACGCTGTTGGCACTCCACGGTCTTTTCTCGTTGACTTCCTCGACGAACGCGATCGTAGAAGCTGAGGAAATGTGCCCTCCGATAATCACATTGGTTAGATTTTTTCATCGCGTTCTTGCATCCCAATTAGGAATTTTCAAATGCGTACGTTTTTTTGGTCGGCAGAAGCGTTTCTTTCTTTTTTATCGTCATTACTGTATCCGTCAGTTTTCATACCCATTGATTCCGAGATTTTGTGTCAGGCGTTGCCAACACATTTTTGGAATCCCAGGTAAGTTCATTTCCATAGCGCACCTATTGCACAGTGAATAGAAAGTCTAAGCCCGAGTATGAACCGGAGTGCCATGCAGTCCACATGAAAATACCGAATTTCATACCAAAACATCCGGAGGTGCTCATCGCCATCGTCGAGTTTTGTTTCCAGGAGGCTCGCATATCTAGTCAAAAGTCCAAATATAATAAACTGTACTCAGCAATCCCAGAAAGTATGATCCCATAAATCCGGGATATAGCTATGAACCCCCCCCCCCCCCTCGGATCACAGCCCGTACGACAAATTCCGGAAAGCTCTGATTAGGCATGTGGTAGGGTCGGAAGAGAAACGTATCCAACACGTACTCGCCGAGATCTAACTGCGAGATATGATGCTATCGTAGTTGCTACGGAAAATGCTTTCACTTGTAGGTACGACGTCCACGACCGATGCAGTCTTGTATCGACTACGGATTCAGAGGCTTACACCATATACTTAGAGCATAGTTGACCTTCTAATGCAAGATCAGACATAGGATAAGTGCGCCGAGGTTGCAGACAAAATCATCGAGCAGGCACGAGCTTTGCCCCACAGCCCCACGTATTCGCCGACACCACTGTTACTCCACCAGATCCCATTGTTAACCCTGCATCGATAACCGCCTAACAAAACGCACCCGGTAGCAACTCCGACATACACGTGTTAGGCCAGGAGGTCCGCCTTTGATTGTAGGTGGTCGAACAGCACGAGACCACCGTCAATAGCCTGCGTTCACGAAGCCAAAGACGTCGCCGTTCTACCCCGAAAGCACCGAGAGCAAACGCACAATCAGGCGAGTGTTATTATCATCGCCGTTTCGGATCCCAGGCTCGTAAATGCAAACAGTTTCGTACTTAACGCACCTGACAGGGAAACTACTAGACCGAGAGGTGATGGCGACGACCTTCTCGCGCGCCCCTGTTCATAGTCGCCTCAGTACGTAAAAGAAAGGGCTGCCTGTGTGCTTTTCTTAATCAACACGGGAGCGCATGTCAGTATAATACCGATTACAACACGGTCCACCGTCTCTCATAGAGCTCTAACACGGCTAGCCGCCAACAGCCCTTCTATCCCAACACACGGCAGTCAGTTTTTCACCCTAAGCCTTGGCCTGCGTGGTCCTTTCCCGTGGGTTTTCGTTGTCGCCCAAGTGCTCCAAGCTGGATTTAAATTTTTTAGAAAGTCACGGTCTAGTAGTCGATCCCGGTAAGTGACAGCTAGTAGATCGAGTGACATCAAATTTTGTTGTGTAATAGGCCACAAGGTTACTTCCACAGGGATCATACCATTGCAAGACAAGGTACAGACAATCTTGACCTACCTAGAACCTACGTCATTCAAGCAAAAACGGCTTTTCGACGGGTTGGTCAATTTCTATCGTCGTTTCATCCCGCCATCCTCTCAGCTAATGCAACCGCTCACAGACATGTTCAAAGGCAAAGAGAAGCAGCTGGTTTTCACAGAAGCCGCACGAGATGTATTTGCTATGCTGAATCTGGCTATCAGCAACATAGCCTTGCTGTCACACCTGAAACCAACTTCCCCAGTTGCGTTAGTCACAGAGGCATCGGACAAAGCTGTGAGCGCGGTGCTGCAACAATACTTGGTCGACACTTGACAACTCGTTGCATTATTCTCCAAAAAACTACAACCGGCTAAATCTAAGTATAACAAATTTGGCCGCGAAATTCTCGTTATCTACCTGGGCATCCCCCACTTTAGACACATCTTATAGGGACGCGAATTCCCGATCTACACGGATCATAAACCGATCATCCACGCGTAACGCGCCCCCACCGACAGATACTCTCCCAGAGAGTCTAAACATCTGGATCACATAACTCAGTACACGAGTGATGTACGTCATATCTCAGGTGTCGATAATTCTGTCGCAGACGCGCTATCTCGAATTCACAACCTGGACCTCAGCACCCCCGGCTCGATCAATCTCGAAGCTACCGCATCCGCTCAAGCAGACGATCCTGAGGTAGAACGGTTCCGTAGCAATTCATCGCTGCGGCTCCAGTCGGTTCCCCTTTCCTCCAGCCGAAGGTTACTTACTGTGTGACATGTCCAAAGGCCATCCAATGCCAGGAGTACCGTCAGCTTTTAGGTGACAGGTTTTCGAAATCCCACACGGTTTGTCCCACCCGGATTTGAAGGCTTCCACTAAACTCATCGGTGACCGTTATACTTTGGCACAATATGAAGCGTGATGTCACTGCATGGGCCCGTACCTGCGTCTAGTGTCAACAGTCGAAAGTGCATAGAAACACGAAAAGCCCATTGTCAAAATTTCCAGCTGTCGACATACGTTTCCAACACGTACATGTTTGCCTTATAGGGCCGTTGCCTCCGTCAAAGGGTAGCATATATCGTTTTATTTGTGTAGATCGTTTCACCAGATAACAGTTAGTTGTAACTTTGCATATTGCAGCTAGCGAAACAGTCGCCAAAGATTTCTTGGAAAAATGTGTGGCAGCATTTGGTTGTTCAGTCTTGGTTACCACAGATCGCGGCTCGCATTTTGAGGGAGCCTTCAGTAGTCGTCTACAACTTTTAGGCAACCACCGCATTCATACCACCGCCTACCACCTGTCAGCATACGGAATGGTAGAACGTTTTCATTGGCAACTGAAGGCAGCCTTAGAAGATCCCAAAATTCTGGACTGGCGGGAATCACTACTGCTTGTATTTTTAAGTTGCCGCAGTGCTCTTAAGGCCGATCTACAAACCAAATCAGCCCAACTCATATTCGGTTGCTTGCTTCGACATCCTGGCGACATGGTAGCCCCAAAGTCCATCGTCACTTTTGACTACGCTTATTACGCCCCCAGGTTGACGCACCAGATGCGTAAGTTACACCTTTCCGTGGCTCGTGAACAAAACACGACGGTTTACGTAAACCCACCCCTCCAAGACTGTACGCAAGTTTTCCTTAGGACAGAGGCACGCGCTCCTCTACAACCTGCTTACTCCGGCCCCCACAGGATCCTACGCCGCCTAGAGAAATCATTCGTCATTCACCACTGTGGCAGAAAGGGATGGGGTTACCGACTTGAATCAGCTTTTCTGGCTAAATCCATTCCGCCCAATGTCAACCCATCGAATGCTTCAGGTCCAGCACCCACGTCCCCGGCGTCCCATACGCCGACCGTAACAAAGCCGATGACCCAGTTGCCTGACCGTCCTGACGCAGCTCTCAACACAGAGCCGCCCCACTGACTTCCAATCGTGCACGGTGGTACGAAACACACAAATGACGTATACAGCTTAGTATTTTCACGGATCTAGGTTATTATACTCTACATGAAGGACTTTTCACATCTAGTTGTTACACTACGGTCATAAATAAAACCATATACCATCCCAGCCAGCACAACAGGGGTCACTGATACCATGCGTCAGAGAAAACGGGAGCCAAACCATGGTGATTTGGCCCCTTCCGACCCTTTTATCTGCATTGTGTCACTGATTGGTTGAGTATGTGTCCACCGTTAGAAAGACATCTTATCTTCAAAAATGGCACTATAAACGATAGATGTGGTTCTCTTTTACCTAAAAGAAAGACAACAGTAATTGTTATTTCAGATATCCGACAGTGTCGCTTTCGTTTGTAAATATGATTCAAAATCAATTTGATACGGAGTTGCGACTCTCAACCCATTAACGGATCACGTTTCTTTCTGTCATTAATTCGTATATGTTGCGCGAAAAAGAAACGTCATTTAATCGTCCTTTTCTGTGAGCAGTGATCAAAACTAAACTATCATTCATTGGTATACCATACAAAAGTGGATTAAACGGGAGTTCCCCTGAGATGATTAGCAATAATCGGAACACCTGCGTCTGATGTGATTCTGAAGAATGATCCTCCCCCTCTGTCCTTCTCACTCACTCACTCACCCACTGGATCATGACCGTCTCAGATTGCAAAGCGTGGTCGTCAATGAGCATTAGGTGACTCCAAGTCCACAGACAGTCATGGACTGTTTCCAGAGAAGTGAGTTTCATTCAATGGCACCCACGGGACACCAAACATGAACACAAATGCGTGAACGAAGACTAAGGTTTCGATCTGAAAATTTTGTGAACAAAGAGCGTTTCGGAGCTGAACAGTGACGGAACGGAAATCTTTGCTGTGAGTTTGCAGTTTTATGTACCCCTATTACTGACAAGATGAAATGAGTTCACTCTCTAATCCCGGACAAGCTGTGCCGTGTACTGTGCTGAGAAAATTCTGTAGCACATATATACCCAGCTACTACAGAACTTGGTGAAAGAAGTGTATAGCACTTTTTTACACAGATTGCTAATATTTTTGTCTTTGTCCGTTCTAAGGTATTTCTGTCTCCATGTCATCGTCAGTTAGTAAACCTTTTACCAATGAAACTTAGGTACACCTTCTTTGTCATTTACTAGCAGATGATCTGGGCAGTACTTCATACGCTGGTTCGGCCGGAACAGGTTTATTCCGGAAACAAACAGCTGTAGGATACGAACAGGATTTTGAGACCCTTTTTAACTGAAATCAAATAAATTCCGAGCCGACAATTGTTCGCTTCGAATCACTACCTAATTTCGGATGTAGCTCTATGCGTTAAATAGGGTGAAAATCGATGGGCATTGTAGGAATGACTGAAGTTATTTTAAAACTATTCCTTTATTCACATTGGAAGTTAGTCTAGGTGGAATAAAATGTTTTCCAGTGAATAATCTCTAATAACAGAAACAGGGTTATTTGATATTATTTTAACAAACTGCCAGTCATAAATATCATGTTACGCACAACGATTATCCATTTTCCATCTTCTATTTTTAGTAAATAACAGTTTCTGAATATCGGAGGATTGGTACCACAAATCTAATAATTGAAGAAATATTTTAACAGTAAGAAACGAATTCAATCTGTTACTGGCTATCTGCTCAAAACCATGAGATTTAAACAAGCTGTTACAGATAACGCCTAATCACCCTAATGAAACGGCAGTTCATTCCTCTGTTGAGTGGTGTATCACAAGAAGACCAATACAAACTGACACACGAAGAACATATTGAATAGTCTTATATGGGGCAGTAGCGACAGTATCCAATCCTGTGAAACTATGCTTCACTGGCCAAACAGATACAGTTTTTGTTTTAGCTGACTGTCCTTCGGACTCAACCTTTCACGCACAAACCTCATGTCATCCACCCATCAATCCCACACTACTCGCAAATAGTTGCGTGAAATATATATATCGAAAAGATACAGTTTTGTTGAATATAAGTGGATATTCAGGGTGTAATATGTTATTGTTCGATAAAAAAATGTAAATTTGTTCGTTTCCATTCCCAGCTACTTGTTAATAATTCAATGTCACATAGAACTGAGCTTTAATAATAAGTGAGTGGTTATATGTAATCGATCTCACTACAGCGTAATGGACTGTATAGTTCACTAATTAAAGAAACTCAGCAGAGAAACTTGTTTGCTTCACCAGAATGGGGTTTGAAAAAATAGGACAATTTTTTTCATGAGAGGTTTCTTGATACTCGTTAAAAATGTTAACAATCAGATACTTTTGATGTATTTTATTCACACTCCTTCACTGTTGCGCGTTCGTTGTACCCATCAGTTAAATGGTGAACTTTACTCGGTTTATTTGGATTTCTCTACAATAGTCTCTTGTTGGTAGGCCCATTTGGGAGTGCATCAGTTAGCAAAAGAAAGTTATTTCAAACTGTTTGATTTATGTTCAGTTTTAACTCCATGATCAGATCTCATCTGCACATTCTGTCTGATACCGTTAATTCTGGGAGTGGTCAGACTATGAAGTAAGATTAACGACAGACGGTGATATTTTCAAGTGGACGTAATCACCCAACTATCCCTTATGCTTATCACGAACGATGAGTCTCGTTCGTAACGAAAGCTACGAGGTGCTTGATAGATTGAAGTGCTACGGAATTAACGGCTACAGACGGAGACTTTGTGAGTGAGATCTGATCATGGTGAACACGGTTACCGCGGTGACGAGCGATGTCATAGCACAGATCTAATAACAGACTGAAAAACTGTCACAATAAGGAACGAATCAAATCTGTTTATGCCAATCGTTTATAACGTTGTATATAATCGTGGAATTATTTGTGTCATACATTACCAGATAGCTGATTAATCTCACTGTTTCCTAAACGCCATTGTCTCAGATTTTTGTTTGTTCCCAAGCCTGACGTTAACAGAAATGAAAATAGTTTTATTCGTTGTACGTAACATGAGGTTTATGACCCACCGTTTGCTAAAAGAATATTATATAGTCCTGTTTTTGTTATTACAGATTAGTAAGCGAAAAGTTTATTCTGATTCTATAGAACGGCGTGTTATTTTAGCCAATCCTTATTGTGTTAGTTCGGGCTTTATTTCAATAAACCCAAGTGCTGTCAGCAGTGTGCAACCAACAAGGAGTGACGGTAACCGCTATAAATAACACGTGTTATAAAGAATTACAATATCTACCAACAACGCTTTTAATAATAGTAGAACTATCACGAGTTATCGTAAGTAATTAAAAAAACGTATACCTCAATGACAAATGATGCTTTGATTGAATGTGCTTCATTTCTACCTCATGTGAGCTATAATTCCCATTAGAATGACTTTGGTAACTAACAACATTTATGGTCGGGTACATTTTCATTATTTCATGAATACGGTATCACAGTGTGAGATTTCTCATTAACGTTCTCTACTGTTTGCTACTTAAACTGTCCTAAACAACTACGCGTTAATTAGAAATGAGTCCTCGGTAAACTAATTTTGATTACCGATGAACTACGAAGTTCCTCAATTTTACAGTTTACGAGTTAATCCCATCGTAAATTAAACAGTACTCTCTTAGTTGGCAGCAAAATACACTGCTTCATAAGCAAGGCCATGAACAAATTAATCCACGTGTATTTCTTACGATCGGAAGGTGTTAGCCAAGCACGGACTTCCATCCATGATGGCCGTGCAGGGGCTGTGCGGAGACGCAATAGTACTAAGGCGGTGCCTCATTTCATTGTAAAATCATACACTATTTCAACCATAGACCTCTGTGAGATTGGGCACGGAATGGAACTGAGGTAATGCCTCTTATCGAGTAGGCCCCGTGAACGTTTATCATCCCGGAGCCGTGACAACTCTGAACTCACACGTCCTCAAACGCGAGAGCGTCTGTGACATCGTTAACCCTTTACACACTGCCACAAACACACACACGCACACACACATCGAACGCTGATGGCTTTTGCTCTGCTTCGAAATGACAGATGTGACACAGACAACGTGACCCGAATGCACAACAATCAAGTCTGGTCTCATGCCTTGAAATATTTCACCATCCTCAGCTCTTCCAGACCTGACACTTGAAGTGTAACCAGGTGGATAATTGCAAAAGTCAAGCATGACCGTGGTGCCGGGGTGGATGGTGTGTTCAGACGAGTCCGGTGACAAAATTCCTCGATTCGGAACGATATAATTTTATGCTACCATGGTTTTGCTGGTCCACCGTCCACGATGGTGCGTGTGTGAGCACGGTTACTAACATCATCACGGCATCCCGTATAGCCGTGTTCCTTAATTGATGAACTTATTGCTTTTCCGTCCCCACTGGTTAGCTGGAAGAGGGAGAGAGATTAGGGAACTTGACAGGTGAGGAGTATGACGTGATGCTTCCTCATTCCTACTCGTACACGGATCACAGAAACAGAGATATCATAGTGAATGACCGTTATGAAACACGCCTTCTGTTCCATCTTGTCTACGATGCAACACGGGCCTATCGTATTCAGGCATAGGCGAAGATGTGCACCCAGATTTATTCCGCTGCAGTTCCCATCAGTCCACCGGATGAAGGCGAAAACGATTACAGGGCGTGACTGTCATTACCTGGATGGGTTATTCCTTTTATCACATTTTTTGGCTAGACTTTCAATAAAATTATTTATAATTTCTACTAGACACCAAGATGACAGCTCGAGACAATCTTCGTTGCGCATAACGTGTTTACGATACGCGGGTCGCTTGAAGAAAGCTAAATAACTCTGTTTCTGTTATCGCAAATAATTAAGAGGACAACATTACTAGCGGAAACGATGTTCACTAAAAAAGCGTTCTGCTTTTTAGGGATGACTCATTAATCAGTTGGTTGAGTATGGGTCAAACACCACCACGCCATTTAGGTTCCATTAATCACATTGTACTTATTAATTAGAAAATGGATATCGGAATCCCGTACTCGGTTGTCCCTGTTTGTTATTCTCCAATTTACGAACTGGTGGTCATATTCCGTCTTGCATACCATACCACTCAGTGGGACTTGTGCCCAGCCGTTAGCCTTCAGAAGTACGTGTTTATTTCAAGCTTAGCTGGGTTCATTTCCAGAAAGCAATCTACTATCCACTGTGTGCACTATCTGCTTTTTGAACTTTCACGACAAGAGCTATCTGAAATATCATGCCCTTTATCTCACCCAAGTTAGTTTCATTTATTTCTCACTATAGATAACGAGATTATTTAGTGAATCATAAGTATTGCCGGTTTCGAAGTCTCGAAGTGATTCTTGATTTTTAGGTGCAGTTTCATATTACCAACTGAAACCCGGGTGTTTGCAAACTGAGAACTAACAATACAGAAAAAGTGAGAATGGTAACATTCGCTCATGAAATATCATGAACGTCAAATTGTTCTTGTTATTCACGGGAATTCACGAGTTAACACTGTTAGCGTACGGTACAACAAAACCGTACATTGTAACTGTCGACGATACTTTGGAAAACTAATTGATTTTGCCACCAAATTTCAAGAGTTGCAACTATTTATGTTGTCAAGTACATTCAGCATGACAGACTCCATGCCTAACCTGTAACTACTGCTTATGCACGAAGTATTGCAGAGGAGCTCATCAATTAGACCTATGTGTTAATATAGGAATCTAACCGACCGTCGAACTTTTATTGTAATGGGGTACTGTGGATTTTCCCCATAAATTTTCTCTCTTAAGAGGCAAACCTTGTTAGCTTTGTCGTGAAAATTCAGCGAAACGTATAACCTAATCACAACTTTTGTTTATTTACATTATTAACTTTGCCAAAGCTTTGTAAACATCATTTAGCGGAATCAGTTCCCGGTTTCTCCCAAAAGCCCGACTATATAAAAGTGTATTATATTATAAAAACTAAGTTTCAGTATATAGAATGAATTGATACGACCATTTTTTATCCTTTGTCCTCGTATTGCGAAGCGTTTGGTACCTACTGAAATACAATGGAAACAATGGAAATAACTGTTGAAAGAAAATTTAAAAATCATATGAACTTTATCATTTGTTTGAAATAGACAGCAGATTACTTCATGGCATCAGTATTCTAATGTGTTGGTACTAATCCAACGGAACCTCTGATGAAACACGTTTTTCTCAGTAGGACTGACCGAAATGCCATTGCACTTGTCTTCCTGAACAACGTGTGACGAAATCCCCTTGTAATAAAAATTCCCCAAAGCATAGACACGCCATACATCACGCATGTACGGTCGATATCGGGAAAAATTGTACGACTCACTCTCATTGGTTACTGTTGTCCGATAGTGAACAACACGCATATGCACGGCTTCAACAGCCACTCGATATATAAGTGGTGGAAATTGCATGCCATTTTACCTTTGACGTATTTCCTTGAGATTAACCATGTTTCTGTTCCTTTACGTCCCACCAGGTTCAGTTGCCAAGCATGCTTCCCAACGTCTTCAGGTACGGCGTTACTTGCAGCGACTTAGAGAGAGTCTACTACTCTTTCCCCAGCAAACTATGGAACATTCGGACGTGTATGAGAGTGATGTCTCGTCAATGGTGACAACGGAAAATTCACCGACTGCAAGGCTGATACCAATAGAAAACGAAGATAAATATACGAACAGCTTTGACTTATCCCAACACAACAACAAGCGACGGTAATTCGGAGTCGATTGAACGGTCACTACGAGAGAACTGCATACAATCAAAACGCGACCTGGCAGAAATCAGTGGGCTTATGAGAATACTGGGACCTATATTGCCATAAATACCTATGGATGGGACGACCTGGTTCGGTACTCCCAGGACTATAAACATACTTCACGTGTCTCCAGGCGAATGTTGTCACCTTGGACTGGAGATTGTTCTGATGAATCTCACCCAAAACCTCCTTCTGGAAAACTCACAGAAAGTCACCATTCAACAGCACGTTGACGGAATGCATCCGTTTGCATCTTCCAACACTCGAATATGGACGGTCCTGTGTAGACTGGTCAAACCCATGAAGTCAACACCGTTCCTCATAGGTATTTATTCTGGAACAAGACAACCAGAAAACGTCAACGATTATCTACAGCCAACGGTGACAGAAATCAGGTAACTTCTTCTGTACGGAGTAAAATTGGCCGGTGCCGAAGATCGCAAGTGACTTAATTTGGCTGCCGTGGTTTACGATCATCCCGTTCGGGCTTTCGTCAAACGGAAGGAAACTCACTCTGGATACGGGAGTTGTGATAAGTGCACACAGCAGGGAGTTTATTTTCAACATAAGGTTTGTTTCCCCGATATAGATAGTCCTCCGATTACAGATTTAGCATACAGGCAAGATAGAGCTGTGGATGCCAGTAAATCACCTTTTCAGTGTTTACCTTACGATACGATAAATATGTTCCCTATAGACTACATGCACCGCGTTCGTTTAGTTCTCATTCGTCGTCTCATTCGAATATCGACTGAGGCGCAAAGTTGTTCGGATATCCGTGTCAGCAAGATGGATGTACAAAGGTTAAATTTCAATATCCTGCGACTACGGCCACGACTTCCTTGTAAATTTCGAAGTAAATGTCGCAGCTTGGATGAGTGCAAAACGTGGACAGCTACAGAATGTAGACAGTTCTTGTTATACTTGGTAGTTATAGCTTCTAAAGCACATCTTTATTCTTAGTATAAACATTTTCTTACCTTGTCAATGGCAGTTAATATGTTAGTTTCAGATAGCGACGAAGGGACGGTGATTGCGGCAGAACAAAAACTGCTTCATTTTGAGTTTACACTTCGCCAGAAATATGGTGTTCAGGAGATGACCATGAAAGTTTATTCACTCATGCTTTTTGCAGATGTTTGTAGGAATGGTAAATCAGATGATTTTATTGCTTTTCCTTTTGAATCATTTTTTACTCCAGGTAAAATGAAGCACACATACAAGGGCAAACGTATATTCTCAGTTACATCGGCGATTCTCCGAGGCATCTTTCTCTGGAACAGTGGAACAGCCAACAAATTGATCTCATGTGAAATTCCGGAGGGGCAAAACCTTGCTGTTTATGAGGCAATACAAGATTTCAAATGTGCGCCCAAACAACCCTATTATTGCAAAAGGAGAATCGAAATTAATTTAGTGGATTAGGGAGGTGGATGGGAGAGGTTACGTAATTAGATATTGCAAGTTTAGGAATGTGTGCGATTTCTTTGATTTCACTTTCCCCTGCTGGGACAGATACATCTTCCGTTGTGAAACTTTTTCGAATGAGTCTCTGTCTGCTATCACTATGAGGTAGACTGGAAATGCGTTAGCTTATGGTGTCCGATTGTATTTATTGTTCTATACCACTCTTAAATTCTCTCTTCCACTTACTGTTTAGTACACCAGCTTATTCGATCCATTTTTATCTTATTTTTTCAGATGACTTCACTCTTTTCTGTCGTTATTCTCACAGATGACAACAATAAAGATGTCTGCATCATCACTAAGTCATTGTTGTCACTTGATCACAAAAATGCGTACGTACCATACGTCTCCGGCAACCAATTTCACCGAATGGTACGAAATCACGAGCCTGTACCAGCAAATGCCAAATCGCGTGCACTTCGCGTCATAACCCATACAGGTTAGCTTCAACTGACTGAACTGAGCTCCTTTCAGTCCCGTTTGACTTGGTATGGGACGTACAACGTCAATATCTGGAAGACATGCTGCCATCCAGTGATGGCACTAAAACCATGGGTTTACCCCGGAAACGAAGGTCATAAGTTACCTTTTGTCAGTGGTAGTTAATGATTAATTGTAGGAAACGTCCATATTACCTTTCCTCCGAGGATAGAGATGAGGAGAATGAAAACGCGACAGAAAAATATTTAAGTGACGAACACACTGGAAAATTCATGTCCTAGATTTGCCAAGCATTCCCACATCTGTCGAACAAAACTAGCTTGATCATTCAGTTGATCGGGTAACCATGGGTTCTGTTACCACCGGTAAGTGCTTACTTCAGCTATGTACATCACTTACAAAGCAGAGTGGAGAGCAGATCTGCTTTCATATAGATTCAATATACCATGTCCGAAAACAGATGTAGCATGTAAGTACAATGACATCGTTTTCGATTACATTACTTTACAACCGTTTTCAGCATCTTGCACTTCCACCAGAAGTTGCTCTATGGAACATCAAATGGAAAAACCGATGCGTCTGTCCTATCAAACAATTGACTCGCTCGATAGGCTGACACACGCTACTGAGTCCAAGGATACTCTGTTAGTGCGGAAGCTCCAAGAGCTGGTGCAGCCACTTGGTGCCCTACAGGGACCTGTGCCGCTAACCACAACTCACATGTTTCCAGTAGTTTCACCGGAACAGTTGCGAGAGGTGGATGCAAACATTTCAACCCCCAATTTCGGGCAGAAATTGTAAAAGGACACTTGTGTATTACATTCCCAACAAAATTATTATTACTATCATAGGAGCAGATTTTTACTGGCTCAAGGGTTATGAGTATCAACGCGTTCATCCGCACTGTAATGCCGCGGATAATAGCAAACGCGTTGTCCACCTATATCAACTACTCCGGGGAGCACGGAAAGAACATCTTCAAAAAATCGAAAATACATGATCTCATGTTGGGTAAGTTACAGGATATAATTTAGTGCGCAGCCGCAATAAAATTGTTTCCACTAAGCAATCCCCAGAGTGAAGAAGTGAACAGGGTGGTTCGTGGATGGATGCACGGCAGTGCGAAGAAATGCAGGAGAAGATTGAACGGTTTAGTGTGTATAACTTTTCTTTGAGTTCGCCGTGGACGAACAGAGACCTGTGGATCTCGATCTTGATGAATCGGTCGGAGCGTGATATTTGTGTTTTACACCGTTTGATAATGTATGCAATAACGGAAACTGGAATTTTATTCTGTGATTAGCACATTTTGTATTATTGTTGTATGGGCACAAACCTAATCGGGTAGCAAGTCGTTCGGTACTAGGACGAAAATAATTGCTATACGACGGTAAGGGATTGCCTTTTGCGGAAAGCGGCCATAGCCCACGTTTCTCTACTTTTAACCTGATGCAGCTGATCCCTGTTTCAGTCCGCTTTCACTATAAATAGGGGTAATGATCCCAAAAGGATCATGCGATCTTCCTCGTATTCTAAGCCACCCAATCTGCCCCTACCTACCTTTTATCATTGCTATATCCACCCTCATCTGATATTATTTGCAATCGCTATTTCTGTATTGAGCACCCGGTGTTCCACTCTCTAATTCGTTTTCTATGCTGTTAGTCTACGTTCCACTGACAATATAGGGCATGCACCCGCTTTGCTTTCGCCAACTTTTCATCAGCATTTTCTTTCGCTATCCTCCCGCTAACTCTCCCCTTACTTGCTTCCATTTCCAAAACATCCGTAAGACACAGATAAAATACATCGGATTCTCCATACATATCAGCTTATTGAATCCTTTTTTTGCTGCCTACCTTGCTGTTTGCCTGCCTGCTCCACATAATGCTTCGTGCCCCGATACCAGTCGTTCGTCGCAGTGTGCCACTGTTTAATGTCATTTTTGCTTATTATCCACTGCCTACGTACGTAAAACGATTTATTCATCATTATGCTTTATAGCCCCAGTTTTTTCAGCAAACGTTTAGTATCTTTCATAAATAACTTCAAATTTCCACCTATATCTACTTTTTCCTTCCAAGTCTCACCCCTGAACTTTTCTGATCAGTTAACTATCCTTTAGTTTGTACCGGACAGCTACCAACCACGGCCAATAGAGCGTCCAGAATTCTTTCGATAGTGTGCACACCTTGTGCTCCTATCACTACATCACGTATTTCGTCGAATCTCCGTTAAAACTGAGAAGAGTAACAACACATCGCACATCAAATTCGAGGGTCATTACGAATCTTGGGCATTCATCGAGTCAGTATGCAACAAACGAAAACAATAATTTCAACTCACCCCAGACGGACCACTGTGTTGTTCTTCATCCATCTAGGGAACATACTGAAAATACGGTGCCAGGGATACTCTCGTTCTACTTACCCTCAGGAGCCTCTCTAAAGGACTGGGCGGTCTGCAGGACTATCATTCCACCGGGCAGACTGTTTTCGTTGTTCTTCTCACAAATAGAAGGTCATATGTCAAAAAATACTACGTCGATCATATTTATTGTTATCTGTACCCCTAGTGTCATTATTACCGATAACATAACCATGAACTGAAAATGATTAGGGTCATGAGCAGCCGAAACATTATCATGCTGGAGAACATCTGAGTTGACGTTGGTTAAAAACTGCGTATTCATTTGCGGAAAATCTTTCTTTGTCAGCTATAAACAGCAACTTTCTAAAATATAAATATTCAGTGAGAGTTTAGCTCCAGACATTGATTCAGTAATTCACAAATCACATAAGAACTCGTCGAATTTCGGTGTAAGGAACAAAGCTGGAATACCTTCATTTTAACGTTGCTGTTACCACATTGTATATTTGTACTTTCCAGTACACCAGCTAAATTCGTACTACCTTGAGTGGAAAACGAATACGAAATCTGTTTTGTAAAACTCCATTTATCAAATGCCGAGAAGCAGCTCCGAATACCAGTTCGCAAATCACAAAATACTTCATTGAACCCGACTTGGAAAGAAACAAGCTTGCTGAAACCGAAACAAATGAGCTTGTTCACGGCTATTAAAAATTACGTTGTCCTACAGAACAGGGCATTCAGTTGTACCGGAGCAAAACACGAGTTTCCTAGTTTTGACAATGAAAGCTTTCATACTGATGGTTGGAAGGTATCTCTACGTACAATTCGTTCTTAAGTGGATATGGATTTAGAAAATAATTTCCCATAGAAGAAAATTATCTATAGAGCATCCAAATATCATAGAAGCGAAAGCTTTCTTTAGATTTTCTCATAGATCACTAAAGAAGAGCCGGTTGAATAGCTCACTACTTCATAAAAAAACAAATATGTCTGTTTACAGCAATGTGACACGGAATGTGGATCGTTAATAAATATGGCTATTGCTCCCATTCGTTTCCATCGAATGTAAAAGGTGCATCCGAGCAACTGACCAAACCATTCAACTGACCACCAGTTTGTCTGTGCAAAGAAAAAAATCTCATATTCGAAATCTTCCCCCACGATTCAGCGCGATTGGTCGACGTAATATTAGGTAACAGATCAAACGGACGACGGGGTTAGTGCACTTGTTTGCATTAGCACAAAATGGCGGTGACAACAGGCTGACGAATGATGACGGGAAATAAATATCTTCGCACAATGAACTCATCACTGATTTGATGATTTTCCTCAAGGAAGAGACTTTCCCTTCTATATGGTCTTGACCTGAAGTAAGTGTTTGACGTCGAAGTACTGAAACTGTAATACGAAGCGCCATTCTCTTATTCACAAGGAGCAAGATAATCGTTATTTTCCAAGTTCACTGCAAACTTCATCACTGAATAAGCACTGTTAAATACCCATGGCAATTCATAAATATGTATTCATGAATCACAAAATTATGGATGTGGAGTTCGTGAAACTGGTGTACATATTTTCACTCATACTGATATTGCTCGGCTAGCCACATTCGAGTTTGACCAAAAATATATCCACCAGAATAATTCCAAACGGCAACCCAAAATTCTACCCCATCTTTCCGTCTACGGTACTCCTCTTTGCAAAGGAACTGCACTTTTGGTATACATCAGGTACTTAGTACTCTAAGTTGGAGGAGCGGGAGGGGGGGGGGGGGTGGTGCAAATTTTGGTATCATTGTTATTCAAGTATTGAGAGATAAAATTCACCATCTCAACCAATGGGACCCTAATGCAAGGTGTACGGCATCCAAAAATGTATGAATCTGACACGGAAATCCTATTCATTTGATTCTGCCGAAGATAAAACGAGTTATTCACAGTGCACTTTGATATTGTTTTTCGCACAAATTCAAGAATTCCTGCAATTCTTTTGGCCGTGGCCTGATAAACTAGCTACCCTTGTCTGGGACTGATCTTAGAAGTTCAATGGGTATCGGCATTTTCGGCAACACCTCATGAGAACGATCTTATTTTTTTCTACCAGTTATCGTACACATTTTGGTTAAGATGGATACATCAACTAGTTTTATTAATGAAAGCGAAAATCGTCTATTTACCAAAAGAAGTATAATGCCATACTGAGATGAAATCACACTCAGGTCTCAAGAAGGTAGGCTTTGAATCAGCTTTACGTATATATATATATATATATATATATATATATATATATATATATATATATATATATATATATATATATATATATATATATATATATATATATATATATATATATATATATATATATATATATATATATATATATATATATAAACCATCATGTACCTGAAACAGAATGGAACCCGTAACTCCTCTAAGTCTGAGATAATACGACCCCTGGAGACACACACTCAGACTTTACGATCTGCCACTTTTATGCAGGCCAGGACTACCACTGCATTCGATTTCGGGCTTGAGTACTTTACGTTAACTTACCTTAACACGACTGATAGCTGAGGTCCTTAAGCCTGGCAGAGAGGAAGTATAGATGTATCGCTTTTGCGACGTTTTTGAATTTGAACTAAGCTGATCGGAAGCAGTGTTTTCCCTCAATTTCTTTTATCTACTAATTAATATATATATCAGAGGAACTAAAGAATATTTGTGCGACCGCGTTGACCGGTCATAGCAAAAAACTGCATTGCCGGTTGAAGAAACTAAAACATTACTTTACTCCTGCACCTCCGATATGCAGTTCCATTACAGCGGGAGTTTTTCCGCAAAAGGATGGAAATCCGATGGGTTTACCCGTTAGTCCTTTACTGGTTGATGTCACTATAAACAAGTGGAAACAATAATATTGTCCAAACGGGAAGACGAATATACCATTTATCAGTGTTACTTGGACGACATTATATGCGTGATGGAAGATTCCAAGGGGTTGAAAGAGGTGGTAAACATGTTCACTAAGGATCGTAACAATATTCATTTTCTAGTGGAAGTTGAACACACAGGCGGATTGGTTTTCTTGAATATACTTACAATGGACTGCTTAGACATATCGTCGACAGAAAGCCGAATTTCACAAAGTGCCACATTTTCGTCCCAGTCAGTGTGAGAAATCACTCTCCGGGTGAGTAACCAATCGAAACAACAGAATACACTCGCCCGAAATAATAACTGAAGATCCGGATAGTCATAACGGACGGCGATCCAAAAAGGCTGATATGACCGCGCATACAAACATGCAAACCAAACTGGAAATCACCCACGGTAGGAGGAGAACCGGTGTATGTCTTGATTCCATTTAAAACAGACGTATCAGGTACCATCATTAGGAAACGGAACCGGGTCAACGTGGAAAAATCCTATTATGCCGCGGATCTACTCTTCATTTTCACCTGCGAACCAGATTTCTAACTGAAGATAGAACAGCGGACACGACAGTATTTTCTGTTCACCTATTCGTCCAAGCATTTTGTGCAATTTACGCTGACCGGATTGCTCGGAGCTGGCCCGGCACTGTGGTGAAGAGAAAGAACATGACGGCGATAACGGTGCATTTGAATGAAACTGGTCATTCAGACATGCCTGGGTTCCAATCTCGCCGAATTCAACGACTTTTACCACTTGAATCGTTTCGAAACCGATCATTGCAATAACATGTGGGAATTGTATATTTTTTTCCATTGAGCCACAGGACCATGATAAGAAGAGGTCAAGTACTACTTATAAGCCGCCGCCGATACCAGAAATATTCAACTGAACGACTTCGTTTTTTGTATCCGGAAACTGTCAACCAGAGCCGTAGACCTTCCTTGATAGTCCGTTGTCAAACAGGTTGCGTAACACACTTTACTAAGCAAAACACTTTGAGAAATTGATGGGACCAATCAGCAGAAGCAACCTTTTGTGTTATCCACTACCTCTCCAACCCCCATACATATCCCATTCTGAATATACTCCACATTTTCCCGTTTAATATTAAATGTGATGTTTTCTGCCATTCAGTGTATCTCAGAAAAAGAACTTGTTTGTCCTACCTTCTGAGACAATCACTGAATATATTGCAGAATCCATACAGTCTTGGTGACTGAGAGCCAAGACATTGAAGCTTATAGTGAAGCAAGTTGGAAAGGAAATTATATGAAGCACTTCATTTCATGGTTCCTGGTAACTTCATCTCAGCTAATTTGGTCTTGGTTTGTAGATGAATGCGTTGGCATCAACAAGAGTAGCAATACATTCCGTAAGCTTTTCAACTTCACCCAATTCTCCGGTCGAGAAAAGCAATAAATCTCACCTGTTCAGATGTCCCGGAATCTCTTCTCAATAGCCCTCGTTTGTATATCATGAACGCGGAATTTGAGAGTTGCGTGTTCTTTGTCTGTGAACAGAGCAATGCATTGTCATGTTTGGTTACCTCGATGACGTCTGAACTATCCATTCTTCATATCAACCAAATAGTGTTGTGCAGACAGTATTAAACATACATCAGACACTGATCAAACGTGTCTGATTAGTGAAAAGAAGAGTGTCGCTTACGAAACTTTCGTTTCAAAGTGCTCCAGAAGCGAGATCATGCGTTTTATTTTCAGTCTTTGACAGAAATATATATTAACTAGTGTTTGGCCTCACAGTACTGATTGAAACGCCCATAATGAATGGACAAGCAGTACAGCGGGATTAATAGTATTTGAAAAGATCGGAAAAATCCGAGACATCGGACCACCGAATAATACCCATGTCGTCGAGTAGTTCCATTTGCACGATGAACCGGTTCCAGGGGCACCAAAAGATCGGCTTTGAGATTTAGGCATTGAACCTCACGTTCTACTCATCTGTAGATCGTGTCCACACACACGGGGTACAATGTGATGGATATCATGAACTAATATTCTGATTTTCCTTCCGCTTCCTTGTGTTTAATATACGACAAACTAAAATATCTCAAGAAGAGGGCCCCTGTCGATGAAAGAGTGCCAAATGGGAAAGTGATGGTCGGTGACGGAAATCGAACCCGGGTCGCTGTTGCCCGAAGTCCACGATGATGATCTCTTGACCAGCGTCGTCTGGCATTAGGATCAGATGAACCCTCGCCGAAAAACATCAAATCCAATACCACGAAAGAGTGGATAATTACACGATTACAAACTTCTCCGAATGCGTAACCTTTGTGCCAGGCAACATGTTAATTTAACTTCAGGTCACGTTATTATGCTTATATATACCACAGATTTACGCAATGGCTTGTTTTGATGAAACGTGTTCCAGTGATTGCATATTTTTTTTTACATTTCACACACTTCTTGATGTGATTCTATGGAGTATGAAACTCCCACTAGTTTGATGTTTCACGTCCACTGATCGGTTGATTAGATTTTATCACCGATGACTGTTGTTTGATTTGAGGGAACTATATCTGCCTGCGTGTATAGAGTAGGAAGCGTTCGACTGAATTGTGTGGTTGGTTGATTGCCGACTTAAAGCAGAGCGAGAACAGTTTAGTTGTGTCATCGTCTTTCAGGACAACCTAAAGAAATTCTTACATTTAGAGACTGCCGGTAGTCGTTCACACTGAATACGTGCTACACGGTGCCTTTTGATAAAATGTTGTGGGTAAAAATTTAGCTGGAACACGTTACTTGGCGGGGCCGTTCCGAAGTTAATCATATCTGGCGTGCACAGTTTGCGTCTGTCTTGCATGGTTTTCACTAGCCAACTTTTGTACATCAGGGGCACAAAAGGTTTGCAGCTTTTACTCGAAGGCGATAACACAACTGAACTAATCGCACTCCACCTCTAATTGACAATCAATCAGCCATAAAACTCAGCAGAACCCGTCCTTCTCTACGCTCTCAGATAAAAATCGGTCCTCAAGTCGATCAACCTTACCAGTTTACGCCAACTCACCCCTCTTATATATGTTTCCTTGTGGGTGCTCGGCCACCTACCTAGGCTAAACTGAACGGCAACTTCGACTGAGAGTGACTCACGGTGTTTGGACACTCATGTTAGCCAATGAGAATACTCGATCAAGCAGTCTCCAGCCTCTTCCATCGCACTTCATTTGACAGATACAAAGGACCAGGGCCACCACATAACTGCTTTTTCTGTGATTGTAGGTAACAAATTACGTCGGCTGCAGTTCGCTGAAGCGATTGTGATCCAAAGATGGAAGCATAGTTTGTGCAAGTAAAACGAATTATTCGTTTTTCCCAGCCTTGCGTTAACAAAAAACAACGTTTGAGAGTTTATCGACAGGTAATATTATTTCGCTGATGTAATGCTTATTATTACGTCACCTGTAGTACTCACCTGAAGAGATACACCAAAATCTATATGGATATGAATTGTGCAACGTAACTCTGCTGTGTTCTCCTTTCTTATCGGGGAAAGTTTGCTTCAAGTCTTCTTAGTATTTTATATTTCGACTGTCGTCGATGGAAATGTATCAGATCTCGAAGCCATTCGGAGTGTATGGAAAAGGCGACGCGCCACGTGATATGTTGTAGGCTAGTGTTTATTTTTCGATAACACAGCGTTATCGGAAAAGATGGTAATCAGTGGACATTTCGGCTACCGCGGGTAACCTTTCTCGATTGCAAACTGGTCTTGAGAAATGTTACCTGCGGTCACTGATGTGTTTATCCTGAGAATCAACTAGATTCGATTGGTTGAACAAAGGGACACAGTTTGTGTGATCAAAATCATGCCCGACCAGAATACATTCGATTGGTGTAAACGTTCTTTTTGTTCCTTCTCTTTTCGTTTTGGATTCTTCCTCCAGCAGCTATTGTTTATCGACCGTTCAATAATAAATAACTCCTACTACTTTAACAGCCGTCGGTAGACAAAGTTCAGGTTACAACCAAGAATTATCCACACTGAGGTGGGTAATGGTTGGGAAATGAGTTAGCGTGGTCAGTCCATGACATGGAATTATGATGTGAATAGCGTGATGAATAGAAATGGCTATGCGAAGTATGATGGAATTCCCGAGTGTGGTCTGAGAGATCCTCCCACTCCAGTTAGTGGTTAGATAGGCTTAAGAATATGGTTGGGTATCACGACTAATAGCGTTCTTGTCTTCACCGACCATCTTTGTCGATTTCGCACTATTTGCAGTTCTCTTCTTATTGTTTTCGAAGTATTTTTTGTTTACTTACTGCTGAGAGATCGCAACCAAGTTCACCGCACCCAGTGCTTGGTGGATGGTGGATTAAACTGAGCTGAACTGATATGACGCGTGAGTTGGATCCCACTCCCAATGCAGTTTGCAAACAATTCACTTAAATCATCGAAGAAAGCTCAAACGTCGCAAAGCGCCAAAGCTGCAAAGGGATCGCGGCGCACTTGCTTTCCATCTCGAGGACATTCGTGGCAGTCAAAGTTTGTAAACGTTAGTGTCATTTGTCATACAGTCAGGATTACGCTCCACTGAATTTTCTCCTATGTCACAGTATTTACGAGAATTTTGTCCGCTGACGTTTGACGCATTCACATCTACAAGGTATTTCGTTATCCCCCGAAACGATAAAGAAAGCAAAGTAGTTTAATGGTTTATTAATATATCTGATGCCTTTTATTCGTTGCAGGAATTTGAAATGGCAGCACAGAGTTTCAAGAGTGCGTATTTACTTTCAGAATCATTCCATTGTATCGCAGGTGATTCCAGTTGCAGAATCGGCAGCGAATACGATTCTTCTTCTGTGAAGCTTTCAAAAGCTTTACTAAGTATTTCGACTTGTATCACAAAGGCAGAGACCGGTTGACACATATGTCATTTTATAGGCATAGGATGAATTGCTATCTGTTGATCTTTTTCTCTCAGAGAACCTAAAAATTGGTGGACTCAAGTTTGTTTGTAGTGTTTGTGAATAACTAGACAAAGTCCAGAGAAACCATGAGACATACGGGATGACAACTTGATTTATCGATAAAAGATTGCTTTAGTTATAAACAAAACGTAAACATAAATCGCTACATTTGTACTAGGTTGGTTTAAATTGTAGTGAAGAAGCACTGGGATACATCCCATTCAAGACTGGTTGTGGTTGACTGAATCAACAAAAGAAACGCAAAACACATTTTAACTATTTTTTGAGTTGTATGTAGGAGCATGATGAACCGTTTGAGTCCAACACATAAGGTCGGTAGAAAATCTTCGAAACCCAGTACCATTAGACAATACTGATCCAGTGCAATTTTAGGAAAAGAACGAGGTCAATTCTTGTTGAATGACAAAAAATTGTTGCGTATTATCAGTACAATTACTTTCGAATAAGCAGCCTTGTTGATTTTGTACTTACAAGGATAAGCACTTAACATTTCTTTAGTGTTTTTGATGACTGCTTTGAAAGAAAACTCCACAATTCTGTTTTCTCTATGCCTTATTTTACGGGTGGCTCTGAAATACTATCTCGTATTTGTTATTGAGGGCAACCTGGCCATTTTTTCCCCTGAAAATCATTTTCTGCACCTTCAGTGTGGGTTGCGGGCAACCTAATGAACTAATTGAAATTGTTTCACTTATTTCCGTTTACCCGAGTGTTGTTCAGTTGGCGGATCAACTCTGTCCTAATAGAGATGAATGGCCTGCGAGTAAAGGCCGTGTTGCACATTCGCTGACAATTGACAAAGATGACTTCAGAGATTCCAGCAACCAACAAAAACAGTACTTCGTTTTGGTTCATACACTTTTCGGGTGGTAAAGTGATTCAACTGAGGAATACATTAGGATAAGTTGAACGTAAATACTTTTAGTGCAGTCTCCGAAAAGAACGGTCAAATTTTTATTGAGTGACTACCTCCTACCTAGTGTTGAGTACGGTCGAAATGGGGAGAATCGATTTGTTAATTAAAATGCCCAAATTCCGAAGGAGTGCTGGAGTTTTCATATTCTGAGATAGTCCATACTACACAGTATGCTCTGCAGTAAAGTGCCTGAGTGAATAGCATACTCGTGAAATTCACCGAGCTCCAGTCAGGTTCGAGGGAGAGCTATTTTACAGAAAAAGGAAGGAACATAATTGCATGGAGCCAGACCATTTTGAGGTACATGTGAGGAGGATAGTTTAATGCGCTGTAAACCCCTCGATTCAGTAAAAAAACCTAATTAAAGTTCCACTTTTAAAAAGGTGCTACTTACCGGCATGAATCCCACAAAGTACGTACCAAAAACGACGAAGTCGCTTCCAATTTGGTCAAGTCTCTGTAAAATATCAAGCATCTGCCTACCTCTTTTTCCTGATTCTGCATACATCTCATCTAGGATGCCCTATCACAGACACACAAGCCATGACCAAGCTTTACACATCACACCTATTGCGTCAAGAATAATTTCACTTGTTGCTGGATGCACACCCCTCAGACCATCAGCCGTACTTGTGCAGGGCATAACGGAGTGGGGTAAACAAGAGTGGAGGCTAAAGAAACCAGATCTGTTCTCTTCAATATTTATGGAGCTGCTCCTAAAACACACTGTGTACAGGCTTTACTAACAGAGTGATAAAATGATTTGGATTCAATATCTCAAGTTTATCTTATAACGAAAAACTAATTTGACCATCATAACAATGTGGTTGTTCTGTAAGAGAAACAACCCGATTTCTTTTCATATTACGTACACACCAGGACAACATGAGTTGCTATGATATGTGTTAATTTTTGCTCCGCCTTTTCACTCATATACCTTTGGCTGACGTTGTTGTTGTTTCTCCGAATAAATGGAACTTATTGGTATTTCCATCCGGTGGATCTTACTTGGAATAAACCTCATTGCTCAAAACTTTCATTTACCTCTTCGCTAGGCTTCTGATTTTGGTTTTGCGTCCAGATGAGACTTGTCTTGGTGGCGAGAGAACTTTATTCAGATGCGATCACTGAAGACGCGACCAAATTTTCGGCAAAATAATAGAGGCACATAGTGAATACCAGTCAAAATTATAAGTGGAACATTTTTAGAATACGTGAAGCATGGACGACATGGCCATAAGTAATAATTCGTGGACACCCATTCTTGGATTTTTCATATGGGGACCAACACATTAGGGTTTGATATCAGTCCCCCCTATCTACAATACCGCTTTGAGAGAGGGCTCTCAGTTATTCGTGTAAACCTCGTGAAGGATTTCGGAACTTCGGATTGTTTCTAACGGCTATTTGGGTAACCGCTGGTTGGAGAAATTACCAACGTAGACTGAATCCGATTTGGTGATACGTTTAGTTGAACTACAGAAGTCTGACGGCTGCCACTCTGAAAGTATCTTCCATAAGACCTCGAAGCGATTTCCACAGAGATACTCTCAGTGGACTGGATATTGAAGACTTGAGAGGCTGCAGTACATTAAAAGACCAGATAATCATAGTCGCATTTGCACTGACACGTGTATAGGCAGAATAGAAAGATGCATAGCTCAGCAATTGATCGAACTCATCCAAAAAGGGATTCTACACTCAATAACCATTGCAGTGCACGTGACAATTGCCGCAAGAAATCCCGCGTCGTCTATCGCAAAGTGTCCGCTTTCATCGGGCAATCCATTTGACTGGATTTGATCATTTAAAGTAGGATTATGAAATCAAAAAGCAAAACTGCTAGCTTTCGGTGATGCTTTGTTGATAATAGAAAATCCATTTTTGTGTACAGAAACAATTATTGCAAACTGTCTACTTTCCTTGGCTTTAGCCATACAATCGCGCAATAAAGGCTAGCTTATTTGTGATAAGTCGGTGCCGCATCACGTGTAAATTGATAAATTTTCTGTACAGGATCGATAAGAGTAAAAAAAAATTTCGTTTCCACTCAGGAAGGCACTGATTTGAGCACTAAGTTTCTTCGAGATGAGGCTGTTGTTGAAATGTTCATTCAGTTAATAAAACCCTGAAAAATGCCTTCTCGGTCAAAAATTGTTGACTTCTGGCTGAATATAACTTTAGAAGACGTAACGTGGCAAACAGAGATCTGACTTTTCACTAAATTATGCACCGACCAGTGCAAAACAAAAAGTTTTAGAGTTGCGTAGAAATATGTTCAAGATTAAAAGTGTAAACGCAAAACTGAATGTTAAATCCGTTCACATTTTATTTGTTTGGGTGAATCAGCCACCAGGTTCACCAGTCCTGTGTATTAGTCTCACCTTCACGTTGACCTTCGGCCATGGGAGGTGTAGCATCTTGACAAACTGTTTTTGCAATCTCAGGATTGGCTTATGTAACATGATTGCAATCGCATCGGCTATAGATGATTCGTTGTCCTACCCATCTGGGACGGTTTGCCGACACACGGACGATGACGCCAAAAGGCCCATCCCGCGTTAGTGTGTGACCCGTATCGATTGCGCGGGTCAGTATTGCGCTGGTTGCCGTCTTATTGATCCCTTTGATTAACCATTTAGGACGGTGTTCTTAGAATCATTCGGAGGGGCGCCTGATTGTCCTTCCGACTTATTTCTCTCCAAAGGAGCAAGAGTAGGAATATACGCAGCAGTATGTGGAATAATCAGACAGCCTGTGATTGAGTTTCAGTTGTAAGCATGAGTTACTGTTGAACGCAATTGGTAGCTTGACTGCGTAGAACGCACTTGTCACCGCATTGGATAACCGACGGGTCAGTGTTACAGCAGCCCTATTCCATTTGAATTCTATGTGAGCAAATACGATCTTTTTTGGGACATTTGGTTATCTTGGTCGAGGATCTGAGTTCATGTATTGTCTGAGGAAACTATCTAAGTAGTAATTTTCTCCAAGTGAATTGTCGATGGATTCAAACTCTTTCAGAAATTGGTCCTTGAATTATGTTTGGCGAGCTCTGTAGGTCAGGCAACATATTAAGTTCCGTTCTTGTTGCTTGGCAGCGAAGTTGTCGATGAGTGTGTAGTGTCCCACCCACATTAGTCTATGATAAATGCTACATTTCACTGATCCGTTTACTGTTCTTTATCGGAGGACACCAAGAAATGGAACTGCACCTTCATTTTCCATGTCAAGAGTAAATCGTAAATTTAGTTTTGCTTCAATAAACTGTTTTAGTAGTTCTTTCACGTTAGATTTGGAGGGACCTAGACAGGAGATATCTTCTACGTACCTTTTAGGATTAGATAAACTGGTGATCACCTGAATCAATGTTTGGTTTTCGATCCTAGACATGAATATATCCATAAACAGAAAACCAAGTGGGGATCCCACAGCTATGCCATCCTTCGGTTTATATATATATATATATATGTTCCCCCCCCAAAAAAACTGTACAATTTGGTACACTGTTTTAGGATTTGCTTGCATATTTGGACTGGGATAGTTGTGTTAAAGTCTCCTGTTGGTAAGTATTCAAAAACGAATTCCATAGTTCCGACCAGATGTACTTTTGTTTATAGCAGGGATAATGCAAGGGAAAGCTTTTTCCGTTGTTTGGCCTTTGTGTTCCCGGTCACTTATATGCATCAGAATGTATCACCTAGGTAGTATGGTAACAATGTCATCCCTATTGGTTCCAACAGTTCTGCAAACCATTGAGCTATGTTGAGGGGTGGTGAACCTGACATGTCAAGTGTGGGTCGCATGGGAATACCTGTTTTGTGTTTTTGGTAGATAATAGACACATAGGATTATTATTCCAACGGGTCTTATCGACTCAGATGTAGTCACGTATATCATAACTCTCTGTCGTATGTTTCAAAGCACAGTGAATTTTTATGGAAATAAGTATATATATTTTGATGCTAAAAAAAATTAGCCGTGCTGAGATACGCATGATAATAACGTCCATAGTTGACGATACGACATTTCACATGTGATAGATCCGCAAACCTAAGATAGTGTGGAAGTGGTGGAACCGATTTTTTGTGGAAGATGGAGCAGATGAAACCATTCATTATTGATCAACACATACATTTCCAGCATTGATATCCGATGTAAGCAAAAGAGGTTCTTAGAAGACTTAGAAATATAGTATAGCTCACTACATACTCTGCCCAGATACTCCAGTTCACTTCTTTATATGATCTGAAAGTCCTCCTAACATCTGATTGTTTATGTATTTTTCATGACTGGTGATGAAATCAGAGTGATATTATTTGGTTATAATTAAGTTTTGCATACGATATTGGTTTCCTGAACCTTGTGAGCTTCCAAAAATACCAAGAAGCAGTTTTGCTTCGATGTTATTCATGGATCCCTTATTTTCCCTATACTTGATGTTGATCCACTGACGTTTTTGATCACCAACGAACTTATATCAAACAACAGTCTCCAATCCACACCTTCAGCCACCTTTATATTCAACAAATGCACCTTCAGCCTTCACATGCCGGGAAATTTAAAACATTTGCTGATTCCACTTACCTTTGTATTTTGTCTTTCATTGTGAGAAAACGTACCTCACATGACCTACGGATTTTCCTAAGTTTGTGTATGAAAGACTGGCAATTCATGCCCATAATGTTCTACGGAATATCTTCAGCTGTCCATATTTGGAAAGCAGCTATCAAGAAAAGGAAATGCTATAACGATAAGGCTTAAACTATACTCAAATTTCCTTCCACTTCTCACCCATACTAAAATTAGTCACCTAAAAAAACAGTTTTGGAAGCAGAAAGTTTTCTTCTGATGTGTAGGATCCATGCTGAAATCTGGTGTCGAAGTTCTGAGTAATTAGTTTTGATCAATTTTTGCCACGTCGTCATTTCATCCTCACTAGCTCGAAGAATGCCTACTCTTTACCTCAGTAAGGTATATGCAACTCGTGGAGGCTCTGATATTTAATCTACCGTATTGTTCAAATTGCTTGCTTTCCAAACATTATCCAGTTTACTAGTCTCGTTTTTCTTTCTACCGATGCTCGTATCATTCACGATTGATGAGGGACTTTCAGAACTAGATATATCACAAGGAATTCCGAGTAGCTATTGCAAGACTAGGGATTTCATCACTGTCCATTCTCTCAAGACAACACTGTAGTAGACTCATTTTGTTAATGGGCATGTTATGAAAAGTGAAAAATATGTATCGAGTGCAAGACGTTTTACACTTTTGCAGTAAATGCGTCGACCTCATTTCTGCACACACATTGTATTATGCTGTACCATTCAATACGTTATTAAACTGTTAATTCCGTCTAGAACACAGTAAAGTGTTGATTGCCATATCACAACTACCTCAAAAGTAGGTAGAAAAAAATGGTTCGGTCACCAGGATAAGTACCAAGTTATTCGGACGTTCACGTTTTCAGTCAGAAAAACTGTACTCTAGAGTAGCTGTAGATATGCATACAAGGGAGATGGGTCCGAATTCGAAGTGTCTAGAGAGATTCAAACCTTGTGGAAGTGATTAATGGTACTGAGGATGGGTGGGGTCAACAAGAACCTTCATGTCGATACTCTGAAAGCTAAAGTGTGTCAAATTTTTATCTTGGAATAAAATAACCAATATGAATCAACCCGACGGTCATCCCCAGAAATTTAACGGAAGAAACTGGGCTAAATGCATAAAATTAGTGCAAATTTCACAGGCTAAAAAGGAAGCTAGGCTCATCCGACTCCCAGTCAAGAGTAAAGTCACAGTAGAATTCCCAACGCCACAGTGCAGGCCTCTTTGAGCACTGTCAAGGTCGGTTGCCTGTTCTTCACGTCACTTGCAATCAGCAGCAAAATAAAGAAGTATTGCTCTAGTCGACATCATTCCTCATAATCCGCCAATTCAAGTGCACCAGTGCTGCTACTTATGTGGATCGAACAAAACGATTGTTTTAGTGTAGTGTTGTATGATGTTGAGAATTCACGTAAGGTAAGAGCTCACACTTCAACCCTAAAAACGAACGAAAACGACTATTGTCAATTGAAAAACATCACACAAAAAAGCAGGAAAATAGACCAACTAAATTCAGGTTCAACCACAGAGGTTACTACGGAATTCCGCTTCCACATTTGCTCTACTAATAGAAGCACATGTTGAATAAGGTACCGAAGAGTTGCGATGAAAATATTTATACGGACTGAGTAAGCGGAGGCTCTAAGCGTGCTAGAGATTCGAATGACCCACCGAATTGCTATGAAAGTGGTATGAAGAGGAGCATGTTCCAAAGAGATAGATCTAACCCGGATCACGAATACTGACTTACTAGGAGAATCAATTGTACGCGATCTACTCCAAATTACGTTGAACGTGAGTGGCCGCGGATCATACCAGTCATCTTGGAACTGTGAAGCACCACCTGACGATTCCCAATAGTCAAATATAAACACAGATGATTATTCGGTCAAATCGCGCCCCGGGAAAACACTGCTGATTGAGACGATCATGAGATCTTTCTGGATTGTTTATGAAAAGAACGCCAAACGAAGGGTTATTGGCGGCGCAGTAGAATATCACCTTTTCTGAGTTGCACCTTAATAAAAAATGATGGCACCACCACCACTAGAGCAAGTCCTGTTCGGCTGGAGGTGTTTTGATTCCGTATGTGCTGATTATTACTGTCCATTCTTGGTAAATAGGGCCGAGGAAAAGTTGTGTTTGACTCTTCATCTGTCTTCACCGTACAGCAGAGCAACTCAGGGGGGCTCACGCGCTGACAACGGACTCTTTCATAACGATCCAGATAGGTTTCACCGGATAAGGAGATAAATCTCAACATATATTTGTCGACCATGGCACTAGTTTTGTCCGCTCGTCTCAAGAACTTCGAAAGCATGTCATTCACTTCGATAAAGATAACACTCAAGATAGTTCGACAGAAAGGGGGATCGGAAAGCGCTTCAACCCACGGGACTTGAGTCATCAGGCAGGCTTTTGAGAAAACATGATGCGGTCTGGTCCGAACGTTAGCTAATGAACAACTGCTGCTTGCTGAGACACTTATGAATTTATTTGTTGAGGCCAGAGGCATCATGAACGAATGTCCTTTGGTCCCAGTAAACTTCAACTGCCCTCAACCACCTAGTACCGACGAGGCGAAAGTCCGGATACCCCTGCTGAATGCGTCATAGGTGATCCGTTATCTCGTCGTTGAACGCAAGCCAATCTCATCTCTATAGCATTTTGGAATAAATAGACGAAGGACTGTCTATCAACCCTTCACTTACGAAACAGAGGACGAAAACTACCCGCAATCTGAAGGCTAAAGTCACTGTTTTGGTCACTTCCGAACCGTTGCCAAAAGAAAAGTGGCCTCTGCAAATTGCAGTGACTTGCAAAAAGGACCTGAATGGTTTCATATGATTGGTATCAATGAGAACTTCGAACGGATTCCTGCTTCGCGATATGCGGGATTGTGGTTGCGGTAGGGAGTGGGAAGAGTACAGGCTTACTGCTGTATGTTCCGTACACCCCGCTGGTAGGAGGCATGCTGGCGTACTGCTGTAATGCTCACATGTCCCAGTGTCTCGGGTGGCTAGGCTGGTAATGTGAGAGCCCAATGGGCATAATAGCAAGTACCCATATTAAAAGAAGTGGACCGATCTTGACAGTCTGTGTGGCGTTCTTTGGATGCGCGAATGCAGATTCAGCCCTCATAGTTTCCTCTTCACTTTTATTCCACCGTTGTTGTTTTCACACTCATGGCTCATTCTGTCCCCATATTCTTCGCTATTATGCACCTTGCTATGATTATTTTGTTTATTCACATCAAAGTTACCTAACCCACCCGATTTGCCTCATCCGTTGAATTTGAACATTTAGCGAACGATCGACCCGGTCCTACCGATAGATCCAGTGATCTGTAACTTCTGTTTATCTTAATCACGTTCATTCCAATGGTATTGCATCTATAGTTACTTCCTCTTGACCACCGTTTTACTTTTGTTTTTACATACCTTTCTTTCAAACATTTTTGACGTTTTATTCATACCTCACATCGCACCGCAGTTACGAAGATCATTAGTTTGTAGGACGTTTTGAAGTTATGGGATTTACTGCACATGCTCTTCCAGCGAGCTCTGGGGTTTTACATGTATAACCATTTACCAAGCCGTATGTATAAAATACTGGAAGTGGTGGGAAGAACAACTTTCTCATGAATCGATGGGAAAATTTTGTTATTGTGTGACGAGGACTGGGAGTGACCAGTGTGGTGCATACCCGAAATGCCACCGCGTGGATAACGGAATAATCTAGTCGGTATAAAGTTGACGTGTTTATTTACAGAAAATGTAACACTTGTTGAGTACGCTATTAGTGTCATCCCATCACACGTAGGATATCCGTGTATTCAAGAGTACGTAAGCAAGAGTCCGAACACAAACAAGTGAATCGTATTTCGCAAGCATAAGCATTATATGCAATCGCATGCGGCCAGGCAAGGCCGTTCAGCTGGCAACGAATCAACAAGCAGATATGACTCAATGTGGAAGTCTGATTAGTTGGAACAAACCGTTAGTGATGTGCGTGAATTCCATGGCGAAATGGGTCCGTGCTTTTGTACTTTATAGCGGCCACTGTCGACTAATAAGGCGAAAAGTATATTGACCTGAAAAGAAAGCCGAAAGTGGTTCTATCAACGGTAGAACTGCACAACAGCATTACAATTTTTTGTTTGTGTCGGTTATATGCAAGACACTACTAATGCAGTCCATCGCAGGACACATTCTTCGTGCCCACATTTTACGCGTTCAGTCACGAGTTCAACTCTACACGAGTTCTGACATTGATAGAACTCATACTGCCTTGCGGTGCTCGTTCACTTTCAGTCGCAGTCGAAAGAATACTGAAAATGATCATTAAAAAACGATTTCCGACATCGATTAAGGAACAGACCATATATGAATCCGTTCAGTTTAATTAAAAATAATGAATTAGGGTTATTTTCACTTAATTGTTCCGGTACACAGTTTACTTCTACCAGTCCAAACATTAGCGAAATTTCCTTTAAACCGACTGCATTCAAAACTCAGAATCTGTTTCCTTAAATGTCATTTGTCAAGAGCCGAGAAAACGTCTCGACTGTCATTTCGTAAACCATAACCTATTTTGGGGAACCAAATATTACTCATTTCGAAAAACATACTTATGCTGACCGCCGAATACGCCACGGTGCTTCTCATTTATTCAATAATCAATGAGATAAACTATGGTAGTCGAAGATCATTTTGTCCTAAAGGGATAATCTGCAAGGCATTGGGTTGTACCGCACCAAAACGTGAGTTTCTTTATGGTGTCAATGCATTTTCCGCGCCTTGATGTTTATGATGAACCTCCACAAGAAGTCAAATTTGAAGTAAATGTGGTTTAATACGAATTTTCAATGAAAAGGGCCAACATTTGAGAAAACAGTAATCTGCTTTTGATAATCGAAGAAGATGTTGTTTTATGCTAAATCATGAAATAAGGATCACTTGAAAAGTATAAGACTTGGTAAAATAACAAATACACCAGTTTGCATCAGTGTGACCTGGTTTATGGATGGCAAACAAATACACAAACAGCTGCCTTTCCCGTTCCACTAAATGTAAAACTTTTCCGGAAAAGTGAATAACCCGTTCCGCTGGTCACCAGTCCATATGTGCAAAGAAGGACCAATTTCTGTCTGCCAGTCCCCCACCTTGGACATTGCGGTTGATCGGGGTAATATTGGGCAACTGACAAGATGGACGAGGATGTTGGTGTACACGTTTAGACTAGAACAAAGGAGACGAAGGCCCTGAAACTAGGTAGTATTCGTTTCTGTCGGGCGTCATAGAGGTCGACATCTGAACAAGCTTACCTTGGCGATTCGGATAGGCCCGGACGGGAGTGGGGTGGCGCAGTGGTGACACACAAGCCTTCGAAGTGAAAGGGCTCGGGTTCAAACCATGGGTGTGGCAGAGGATATCCACCGTTATAAGCCCTAACAAGAGAGAAACTTGAGTCCGATGCTTCCGAATGCAGGTTGGTCAGATGCCCTGAGGTTTGTTAGTGTAAGCAGGAGTTCAAACAACAGTCAGCTAAACAAATATTCGTCAATCCTACACACTGCTCGCAAGTAATAGCGTGTTTTATTCCTTATTCTAATAATACAATGGGGCTTATTACGCAATATGAAGTGAGGTCACCTCTATATTCGAACAGAAATGGTTGATGAGGTAGCTGACGCAGACCCAACTTCGTCCTACCACATCGCAAGGCCTTCCATTCAACCTGATCTCGTGTTGTATAGTGTGTGTAGACGTCCCGTTTCAGTAACAGCGAGAAAGGAGGTGGTCTTTGGCGGGACTTTGAGTCCCGTCGTTCCAACCTCCATGGGAGTGAATTGATGTTTACACCACTATTTTGAGTGCCGGATGGGCTGGATCCCATTACACTCAGAGAATAATGACATTTCCGCATAGTTCTTATTTTGCCGCAGAGTTGTTCTGATACGATGTCAAACAGAAAACGTAACATCACTTAACATCACTTAACATCACATAACATCACTTAAAATCACTTAACAGCGATCATCAGACATTTAGTGTCATTTGGTGAGAGATTCGTTGTCCACAGAGGTCCATTTAAATCCAAATTATTCGATTTTCGTCCTCCTGATTGACAACATTGAGAAGACGGAAGCAACATGCTTGCGATATTGGACAAAGTTCACTTGGGAATCTAACACAATGAAAAGATTTGAAGTTAAGGAAAACTGGACAGCTAGTATACATAAACTAAAGTGATACAGTAGAAGCAACTCTTGATTTAGAATTTGATAAAAACATCGCTCCAGTATGAGCTCCACGTCTTTAGGACCCAAGAAACACCTACGGTGCGAACTTCGATCCACGCCCTCAAATGGTATGCGTTGTTTACAGCTGATTTGTCTTTTTAGAGTTATCACATGGGCTTCGGATTGTTTCCGTTCCGGTTAGATGTTATCGTCATCCTCTGTGCACCTGCTAATTTTCTCATATTTGCAATCCCCCTGGCTTGTGATTTCTGTTCGACATGTAAGCTGGCGGGAGTTCCACAAATTCCTGGTAATTTTTTCAAAATTTGCGGGAGTTTTAGAACTCAGAGCAAATTTAGGTGAGTGTTAGATCTAAAATGCCCCAATTTTGGTTAGACGTTGCCTCCAGTAGATTATTAATAATCCTTTTACTTCCGACTCCCGTTTACAGAAATCGAATTGGATCACTTCAAACTGCTACTGGTAGTATTAAATTCTTCAGTGAACAACTTAACCGACCCTCAGAACTCTGACGTGATCACGAGATGAGCCTTCTCTCGATAGCGTTGTTCCGTTGTTGAAAAAAGCAACGATCAACATGGCAGTTCATAGATTAGCGTCACGGAATCCGCAGAATCTTTTGATTGTGTGTGGAGAAGTTATGTCTGGTCAAGAAGATAACTTACAACTAAAATCCCCATCATCCAATATATTGATTTGCGAAATTAGTAAAGTGAGGACAATTTTTGGTTTCGACAGTAGGACTTCGAGTTGAATATATTAACACATCCCTCGTAACCAAAAGTTTCATCAAATGTCTTGCTTATTTATGGAATAATACGTGTAAACCGGATAAGGTATTGTGGCTACGAAATGGGTTGCACTAATAATCACATTTTTAAACGCTTTCAATCACGAGCATAAATGTGGACGAGATTGTATTGCTTCACGAGTTTTGCGTTGTGCGGAATTCCACTGATCAAGTCAATCGGTTGTTCGGAGTTGATTGATACCTCCGGCTTCAGAGATTCTTTGTGTGCCTCTCTTGATAAAGCACCTGTTCTCAACAACTCTCGATACCGAATCACCACTAAATCGCACTAATAATGATAATGCGATTAGATTTGTCTATCACTAGCTTAAACCATGTAAGGCTTAATGAAGAAAGCATCAAAAATGCATTACATAGAATATACTATGCCGCGGCACTGCACTTTCACTCATTCACACGGCTCCTCCCCACGCCCCCATTCAAGGATAGTCATTCATTCGAATCCACCTTCCACCTTATCTACGCCTTCTCTTGCTGTCACAAGGAAACAAACATCGGTAGGACCGACCGATCACTGCTGACTAGAATGGTCGAACACATTACAAAGTATCTACGTAGATCCTCAAAACGCGTTTTCGGCCTTGCTGGGTATTCACGATGAACACCAACTAAAGGTACTTGAGGCATTATCGATCGCTCACACTAAACCGGCTCTATGTGTACAGGAGCGTATGACCTTCACCCTCAACCTACCATAGCTTTAGCCATCCACAAGAAGTCACATGTACACACACACTTGACTTCGAGCCCCATAAAACTACTGTCATTATTCATTTCATTTCATATCGCAGTTATATTTCTCCCTGGATTCTATACGTACGCGACCATTGAAAGTATAAGAAAGGATATCCTCTCACAATACAAGGTGCTCATGATAATTTTATAATAAAACAATAATCCCAATACGCAAAGATCAGAAAAGAACACTAGGTTGTGAGATCCAACACCCTAGGTTGGCCCGAAGCACAGTCGATAATGAAACATGTTGACTACGCCGTCGTAGTAACCGACTGGTTTTTTTGACTCACTAGCTCTGTAAGAAGTCTATTCTGCCCTGGAATAATATCACTGTATCGGTGCTAATAGAAGATTTATATAATATGCATGACAAACAAAGCTTAGGACTAATAAAACTTATTGGCCCACTTGGTATTTACAAAGAGCGTTTTTGAATTATTAGTCAAGATACTTCGAATTAGGTGATTCGGTTCCAGTCATTTACAGGCTACACCTGATTGATCATTGCCTTAAACATTTAAAGGAAGGTTTTCTAATAATAATTTGTCGTAAGATGAAATACCTCCTAAAGCATACCAATCATATCCCGACCAAAATCTATTGTGAACTAATGCATCAAGAGCGGAAGGCGTCATTAGGATTTCTAAGATTCCTCCACTCAATACAGATTAACATCTGGCGAAAATAATCCTGGCAGTCAACAGATTCACTGGCAGTTCTGTATACGAATTCAGAGTAAAAGAAGTGAACAGAGAATCACATTTGTACACTAACTGTTCCAAAGCTGTTCAGCTTTGTGATTATAGAGAATGTGTCTACACAGTATTTTTATAAGTGACGCAAATGTGTTCACCGTGTATCTGTGGGGGTCGACGATGAACAGGTTTCTATTTACTATGATAAAGTGCTTTTTTACACCAAACGGCTTTGTTGAATGGTAAGTGATTTCCATCATATGGTGCTCATGGATAGTCTGGATGTGAGCATTTGTCTCTAGTGATCAATTTGACCAACCGATTTTGAGACAGTACGCTGGGAACAGAGACGCAGCTGTTCAGTTACGCCACATTTTATCAATTTATTTTGAATAGTGTGTGTTCACACGAAAATTTCCCAAGCGAACTATTGAAGATGCAGTTCTCAAGCAAGGTTTAGGATAAAAGATCTGCCTTGGTGACAACAATTAACTAAACACAGAACAAGCCTACGTTGATCCATTTTGGAAGAAGTTGTTCAGTGTTTGGACCCATTTTATCTGCCCTATTATCTAAAATACATATTTAGGGGTAGCAAAAACAAAGCATTATGAACAAACCCAACAAAATCCACGTCCAGAATATGTAGTTCTCTTAACTTCCTTAATAAAAAATGTCAACCATATCAAAAACCTGACTGCTCTGTTCGGCCTGAACAGGCACATGCTTAGACAGACAATCGATCAATTCGTACATTCAAATTATGCTTTGGTTGGCTTTTGCAGTGTACTGTCCACGTTCTAGAATACAGAAATGTTCTGTTGGTAATCTGCTCAATTCTGAACACAAGATTTGGCGTCTTGGCTTCAAACCTGCGAAATGACTGCTACAATTCGTGCCGCAGATAATTTTTGGATCGATGCCACTGGCAAACCATCCTCCGATTCGTAGAATGAGTGGAAATCTACTTTAATCGATTAGGTGGAGATTTCGCCCATCAATAATGCTGACATGAAGCTTCCAGAAGTACATAAGCTGAACCTTCTTCGACTAAACATGGGGATGAAGGATGAGATCTTTTTGACACATTGGGTTTGCGCATAAAAGCATCAATAAAGGATGCGCTGGAAACATTACACAAACATTGGGGACCCCGAATAAATGCCTATGTGGCACGCTACAAATTTCCACTCATGAGGCAGCAATCCGGATAGAAGATTGGTGATTTCATTTCTCGGCTTGTCTGTGCTGTACACAACTCAGTGCCAGCAAAGTTGAAGAGGTACTTCTTGTTCAATAACTGGTTTCGGGCGTTTGTGATCCAAGATTTCGTGTAACCATAAATGCAGAAAATTTCCCTAAACTCAACTGGGATATTGCATGCAACACTGTGCATACCAGAAGTTACATTCATGAGCAGGGAAAACTATTCCACGCCGAATTAGTCAATATGGATATTACTCGTATCAGAGCTGTTGAACCGGAGGCGGATCGTGTCCCAAAATAGCGTGTTTGATCCTTTAGATGCTGGATTACCCGGCACAAAACACTTGCTAAAAAGTGGGCTGTTACTATAGCACTTCAGAAAATGCTCGAGAACGATTTAGTTAAACCAATACAACGCTCTGAGTGGGTACACCTTTTGGTTGCAGTTCTCAAGCAAGATGGATCTTCACGAGTCTGTGCTGATTTACGCATGTTAAACAAACACTTAACAATAGACAACTTTCTGTTGTCAAATGAGAGCGAACCAATCGTAAATTTAGTCGGTGCTAGGGTATTTCCGAATTTGGATGTGAGAAACGACCATTTTCACACTCCAGTCACAACTGATTCACGACCTCTGACGGCTTTTCTAACTCAGGATGGACTCTTTCAAAACAAAGTAATTCCTAAGAGGCGGGCTAATGCACCAGCATCCTGGCGAAAGTTTATGCCACTTTATATTACAGATCTGAAAGATTGCTTAGTTTACATGGATGATATTTGCGTATTCGGCAAATCTCCCGAAGAGCACGCGTCTAACCTAAATAACGTATTGCTTCGGTTCAGTGAACTAAATTTGCGTTCAAATTTACGGAAGTACCTATTCGCTGTTCCATAGACTGAATGTCTCGGTCATGTCATTTCATTGGCTGCAGTGAAACCTAGTGAGAAGAATGAACGTGCTATCCTGGAATGCTAGAAGTCAACACCAGTTGAACAAGTAAAACCACTTTTAGGTATGGTACTTAGTACCACCGGGATTTTGAAAATTTTGCAACCATATCGGACCCGTTACGTAAACTGACATGAAATGGACAATAATTTGTTTTTAATACTGAGCAAGAGTGTGCTTATAACTATATTCGTCAGCTGGATGCTTCAACTCCCACACTAGCTATTTTCGACGAGAGCTGCCCTATGTGCGTTTATACAGACTCTTCGGACGTTGGAATTGGAGCTGAGCTATCGCAGTTACAAGAATGTATGGAGAAAGTAGTGGCTTATGCTTCACGATCTCTATCTGCCACCGGGAAGAAGGAGGCTCTCGCATGTGTTTACGCATACGAAAAGTGGCACCTCTACCTTTTTGGACGGCGTTTTGTTTTGCAAACTGATCACGCCTCTTTGACCACCCGACTTCGTCGTGGTGGCAATGGTCAACGAATTGTTCGCCTCAGCCGCCGGTACGCACGACTACTGAATTGTGACTTTCATATCGTCTATTTTGGCGAACAAAACAACCGTGTAGCCGACGCGCTTTCTGGTCTTCTTTTGGACAATGTCGGTGACAGCAACAGTCTGAAGGAGGTCAAAATGATTGCGTTTCTCAATGATTCGAATCCCAAAACGATCACGCTTAGTGACACTGAGAAACACACTGAAGGTGATCCAGTTCTTGAATCCGTCCGTGAAAACCTTCCCATGAAATGGCCAAAGAGACAACAACTACAAAGCGATTTGTTGCCACTTCAGGCCGTCAAAGATGAGCTTTCAGAAGTAATAAATGTGTCATGAGAAGTCGTCGTCTTGTGTTAACGGAAAGTTTAGTTCCTGCTGTTATATCAGCTGGGCACGAGGTGCACCCTGTTATCGAGAGAACATAGACCCACATACGTGAATACTACTGGTAATCATGATTCAACTACAGTGTTGGGGCTTCAGTAGGGGAATGTGCACTTTGTGTGCATTGTGATAAAAGCACGAAGCCACTGAACTCACCCATTCACCCCTTTGGGTATCTAATGAAACCTTGGGCAAAAGTTGCAATTTATATCATGGGACCGTTTGGAAACGCCCCTTATCACCAGCGGAACGTTCTTTTTGACACATAATTCTACTTCAAGTGGCCAGAGGCTTTTCTATGCTGCGAAATTATCACTTCCATGATTCTCCGACGACTGTAACACCTCTTTGAGAGGTTCGGTCTACCCGACGAAATATTCACCGACAATGGTCCTCAGTTTCCCAGAAATAAATTCAGGAACTACCTTACTAAGAATGGTATTCGCCATATGCGTACGGTACGGTACAATGGCTCAGGAAATGGCACGGTGGAACGCCTAAATTGCACATTGGAAGAAATCATTCAAACCACAGCCATTGAAGGGGAGAAGTGGGAGATGTCCTTTACTGCTGCACTGGCCGCCTACAGAACTGCACCGCATACTGCCACCGGAAAGACTCCCTCGTATTTAAAGTTCGGCAGACAAACACGAGCGTGATTGAACGCCGCGCGGCTGGAGTACAGTGATCCAAAACCGGAAGAAGAGTAGAGAAGAACCAGATACCAAAATAAATACAGGCGATGAGGTCAAACATTCCAGTCCGGAACATTTGTCAGGCTTTGCAAACTTCAATTTCGCAAAGGAGAGAACAATCTATCTTCCCCAATAAAAGTTGGAAGCGTTTAATCTCGCGGTACATACTTGCTGGAGGACGGCACTTAGGTAAACGCTCTTCGACTTAATCCAACACTTTATGGGAGACGACCGCTGAAGCCACTTTTGTCGGGTACCACACCCTTTTCACGCATGTCTGCAGAAAACAGCGCGGGGCTCCGAAGATTCAGCCGTAATCGATTCCCAGTTGAGCGGTACGTTTAACACAAACAAATAAGGTGAAGTGGTGTTGTGATTGGTTTGAACAGCTACGTGCTTAGACAGACAATCGATCGATTCATACATTCAAATTATGCTTTTACTAGCTTTTGCAGTTTACTGTATACTGTCTGGGAAACAGTAACATTCTGTTCGTAATCTGCTTAGTTCTGAACGCAACAAGTCCTTAAACAACAGTGTCAAAAATATCAAAAACCTCTGGCCGTTGAAATTCAATTTTCGATGGTCATTCCATATGTCAATATTTGATCAATTTGAATATAGTCGACTTTGCTCGTTCTACCTAAACAAACAGTGGTTCACTTCGCGCTAATCAGTATTGCACACTAGTCTAGATTGGAATCGGTTATGGTGCCGTCAAGACCAGTGAACAAAAGGCAATGAATTCCAATGCAATACCATATAAATAAAGTGTGCATGCATTGGGATAATGCCAAACCCTAGTACTGAATTTGCAGCCTTGATTATACTTAGATTCTCAGAAAAGATAATATCTTTAGAAAAATGTATCGGGGAAATATATGCGGTGGTCAGATCATACATTACCTAGAGGATATGTCGAAACTGGCATAAGCATCAGCTGGCACTTGGAACGTATCGTTCAATTCGATGATGAATGTTGTTACGTAGCTTTTATATATATATATATATATATATATATATATATATTGATATACGAATTTACCAGACCATGAGACTAGAGTTGCAAAAGCACGTACAATAACGTCTCAGATGATATTAGGCTAAAGTGTACCTTGAAAATGATTGAACGAGAAAGAATTTTATTATCTGAATTCGGAGATAATGAACGGACGATTAAAAATCATCAGCTGCTATGAGTCAGACATTCAATCGTAGCTCGAACAATTCCTGGAATGAAGTGACTAAATTCACAGCGAATTGGAGCCCAGCAAATGAGGGGGCACCCTGATGTTCTATGCGATGAGATATATGGTAAAGATGCAATGCTAGCCCCAATTTTAGGAAACAGGAGTCCATGCAATTTGTTTTTCGGGCAAAAATGAATAAAACTACTGTATAAAGTTATCTTTGTAGATGGTGAATTCGTAAGCACTAAATTGGATGTCCTTATATGTAGTTTCAAGTTTGCTCTGATGTTCAAATGGAGAAGAAAATATTTCCGGTGTCATTCCTCGGAAACAAAATAACTTTGATGTTGTTTCCAATCTACGAGGATTACTGGTGCTCATACAGCATACAAAATGGAGGAGTTACGGACGCAGGATATTTGTGATCCATGAGTATTTCAGAACGATTTGCTAACTCGGTAAATGGTTGTATCGAAATTCAAGCTTCTGACCGACTAGATGTATAGAAGTATGGGTAATACGGCCTCTGATCTTACCTCATTCTGGATGAAATTCAGCTGAGCATTATAAGGTATGTGTTTTAATCTTGAGGCTATTTCGCTGTGTGCTATGAACCAGACCGCGGTCGAGGAAATTTTCTTTTTTATTAATTTCATCTGATCAAAGAGTAGCATGCATCAATGGGTACCATGGATAGATAGTGTCCTTGGAGTGGTCTGAATTAGCATCCTCGAATCTAGGGTACGATTTTTATATGTGCTATTCATTTGTTCTACTAACTTTCTCATGCTGAACCCGTAGGTATTCTCAAGTGAAAACAGGTCAATTATTAATTGTGTTCCCTAAAGGCAAACTATTAATTAATAACATGTTAAGGGGTCGGTCAGACAGCTCAATGGATCTTGGCTGACATACGAGTTGAATGTCGAACAGATCACTCGAAAATTGAAGTTGAACATAAAAGAGTATTCCACATTTTCTGCATATGAACACAGTCAGCGGTGGGACTTTCTTCATAACTCGAATTATTGAGTGTTCTATGGATGAAAGTAACAAGAACGTTGGTTTAAATTTGGAACATATATCGTTAAATGAAATCAAATCGCCGATTGTGGTTGGCAACCGAGACAAACGTCAAACAAAGCACTAGGAAAATAAGGGTACCTATCAGAAGGTGTTCCATATTTTCTAAATGTTACCAAAATAGAAGAGTGCTTCGGACATTGATGAATGCGTCTTCTGCATAGTTGGTCCAATGATACCTTCAAACTGTTCACCGGCGAAAGTGTGAGATGCAACTTGGAGACATCATTCAATATCGTCTTCATCTTCTCTATATAATCCGATTTATTAAGGATTACAATACCCGCTCCTTTATCTGGTCTTGACAACATTATTTCTTTGTTAGCCTGAAATTCTTTAAGACGGTTTAGGTGCTCTAACGTTACTAATCCTTTCGTCGATAGTCTATTTTCACGATATTGATAACACGCGTTCACAAGAGTGGATTTGAGCTTATCTAACTCCTATGAGGAGGACGGAACGAGACCGGATAGTTGATCAAATAGGCTCTCAAGTTCAACCTCCATATCCAATTGTTTGTTTTTACTGGTTGGACAGCAAAATTTTGGTCCTAGCGACAACATCTCAAGTAATGTCTTATCCAGACTTACAGACGACAAGTTATGGACCAATCTTTTCGGATCTGAAGGGAACTCACCAGCCGGTTTTCTCGGATTGACGCGTTTCCGTAGTTTGGCACACACCTGCTCGACTTGCCTGTCAACTATCGACTGGACATAAGCAAAGAACTTATTCCTTTCTTCTGGGGTCAGCTCGTCCAGCACTTGACACGACTTCACAAAATGACGCTCCATTTCTGGCACGCGACTTGACATGGTATCTCTCTCGTTAAGCGCTTGGCGACGCAAAGACACAGTGGTGATCGTAATCCGATTTCTCCTCAGAAGAGTTTGATATTGTTTGGGATATTCTGAATTAGATATGCACTCATCGATAAACTGAAAACGAGCCTTTGCCAGGGCCAGTTTCGTAAAAAACTTAACGTATCCCTTTAGTTCACGAAGTACGGCTGGGTCTTTGGCCTGTTTCAAATGTACGAAGAATCCCACAGAACACATTGAAAACAAAACAGCCTGGTGAACAAGCTCGTTTTCAGTTATTCGTACTCATACCAATACATAACATTAAATATGACTCAAACCAACAAACAGGATGATCATCCAAATCTGTCTGTGCACGTGCGTGTGTGTGTACGCATGTGAAATTGATCACAGCGAAGAATGTTCGAGTGGTTGCACACGTGTTCGGGAACAAGAAGTGGGCCATGGAAGTTTAAGTGCTTGGACAAATTGTTTCTGAGCGCACAGGGGAGGATTGTAGAGTCGAATGCTCAGGGCTTCGGCTGTGGCTAAGATGCGACACTTGACAAGTCTTGATTGCTTGCCCCGAACCTTGTAAATTGTGCGAAAAGCGTTTATCAATTCTACGGAATGGTTTGACTCAACAAGGTGTGAACACACAGCACTCGTAATTGTCTTAATTGCTCCAGTGTTCAACCAAGCCGGGTGGTGTTCACGAACACGTTCGGATAAGCGACTGGTCGTGCGGCCAACGTACCTGGTTCCACAGGAACAGGTGAATGAATACACACAAAAAGATGCTGCAGAATCTGGCACTTTATCCTTCAGTCGAAAACACACGATCGGTTTAGACTCGAACATAATTTGTAATTGTGCAGCGTAGAATGTTCTACTGACTGCTCCTGTTAGTCTCCGTTGAATAACTTCAGTTTCCGTATCTCCTTTGAATGGTAAACGGACAAATACGGGCTTCTTTTCGACTACTTTCTGTCTTGGCCTATCTTCATTTCGTTGCATCGTCTTGTCAATGAACCGTTCAGGATAGCCGTTTTCTAGGAAAACACTCCTCGGAAAACGAAGTTGCTTTTCTATTGAGTCTTCTGTGCATATTTTTCTTGCTCTATTACCCATGCAACGCACTAGATTTCTCTTTACTTTGAGCGGTACGAAACTGTGAAAATTAATGTATGGAAGATGTTCGGGAGCGGCTGGTGAACGTTTCTCCTTCTGGGTCTAGCAGCGAAATACCAACGATATCCCATCTATCGGACGAATAGAGGAGACGCAAGTCGGTATACAGATGCGAGGTGTATCCTATATATCGTGGTACCGAAACAGTATCGATACGAGGATACACCGAACGGAAAACGAACGAAGCTCGACGGCTGTGCAGGAAGCGAACCGCGAGCGTCTTCAACCGGCAAACGACCGAAAGTGAAAGTGATTTTGAAACGGGGTCGACAGAAACCTCAGAAAATTCAGTCCAGTAAACTCGTACGCAACCGGAGAACACTACGAGGTCAGTGTCAAACGTCAGGAAAGATCGTAGAGAAAATAGATCCAAAATTGTGTCCATAAAATAGTCATTCTCTCAAAACGATCGAGGTCATTACAAATGTATTGACCGTTCCAAGTTGCTTTCTTGTCACTGACAACTGAACGGAACCATCACTTTAACGGCTTACGCAAACATCTAAGTAAGTTAGACTGTTTTCTTCTTATTTCAAAGTGAATTGAACATTTGGATGGGCTGTGTTAAATCTATTAAGTAGTGCATTTGGATCAACTTTGGTATCTACTACAATCGAGCATTCTTCGCTCTTATCAGTTTCACATGCATACACACACATGTGCACAGAGAGCTTTTGATTATCATCCTCTTTGTTGGTTTTAGTCATATTTAATGTTATATATTGGTATGAGTACGAATAACTGAAAGCGAGCTTGTTCACCACGTTGTTTTGATCTCGAAATTGAAAGTTGTATGTTATCAGCAGATATTCATTGAAACGGACAGAATACATTTATAGGAGCAAAATCTGGAATGAATCAACGCAGTTTAGAATGTTTACACAGAGATGACACTATGTACCTTCAATGAGGTCCCTGTGTGCGATATAAGGGATGGATTTCCGACATATTGCTCGTCAATACGTATGCACTTGTCATTTAATCAGTTGGAAAATCAGAATGATTATGCTGGATTCAAGTAACAGTAACGAGGGAGTGTTAACGAAATCGGCGCTACAAGAGAGAATTTTCGGATTCTGTCCGTCATCAAAGGTGGACTGTAGACGTATCTCAAAAATGGTATACAACAGATAAACAGTGATCAATCTCCCACGTGTATAACAACTTGATTTGGATATCCTACATCAGGAAGATACACCAGAGGTGAAATGCGTGTGCAGAGAAAGAACCATGTCCGACAGAATATTAGTGCAATATGTGTCACACGATGAACATTTCCTCACAGGAATATAGCGACATAAATGTACGCGGTGGATACCATTGAATCGTGATCTATCATTTCGTAAAATGACCACTGCTTACACTCGGAGACTGATAAATTTGACTGAGAACGATGACTGAGGTACTTTATAGTGATATAGTCTCGAAATTGATAAGTGTAGTGGAGGTCTGGTCGCATTTTCTAGTGTTGTCAGCAGTAAAATTCTGTCGGGATGATTGAATACCGAAACGCACGCATAGGGGATTGCCGTTACAGTCATGAGTCGATAAGACGGACCTGGATAAATATGAAATAGCATCGTTTTGTGAGTGATGGCAGCCCAGTGTTTTTACCTTGAAATCTATCAGTGGTTTCAAATTTACGAGTGAACTATCTCATACAATGGGAGAGTGTTGCTTCCATTGTCCGAATATTTTCACTTAAGAAGACGCCAAACAGATACCTCGAATGTAAATTGACTTCAATGGACAACAAGTCTCGCTGGTTAAGGGCCTTTCAAATTGACGAAATCTTTCACAAATAGCCAATTTAGCTGCACACACTCTCTCTCATAGAGATGCTCACAATATTCTCGAACGCTTAGTGGTTGAGAAATGCAACATTGAAATGACTGGAATCAAATATGACGATCAAAATTAATGTCTCAAAACATAGTTTTGGCGTGATCAGATGGGCTTGAGATGGGGAATGATTGAACTGCTTCATACAAATCTTTGAAAATGGAATAGATAAATGAGAGCTTCGGGGTTAGCTTGAAGAAAGCATATATTAGGAGGACACAGACTTGGGGAATAAGCTCACTTTTATTCATTTAGAATCAAGCAAATAAGTCACGATTCATAACAGCAAGTTGAGAGATGGGACCAATTAGACAAAAATGGAAATGGTAGAGAACAACGGTGATATAACATTCAATTTGTCATAATATATTGTGATGTAATGAAGCGCTTATAGATTAATGAAAACGAGCTAATTTGCCATTCGGTGAAACGATTGAGGAGTCAAGAAAACATTTAATTCTGAGTTATGAAAATGAAGTCCAGTATAATCGGTAGTATGTCGAAGAGTACATCGAGAGAGAGACAAATGTAAAATCATTTTAGGACTAATAGTAACGCCAATATGAGGATTATCATGAGTAATAGAATGAATATTTTAACAGGCAGAATTCACAGTTGACACAAAATGGCTCACAGTTTAATTGGCTTGTTCAGGAAAGTGAATTTTGTGCAACTATGTGGTTTAAAATTATGCAGTTTGATGAATTCACTAGTCATGACATAACGCACATTCATCCAGGCTTGAAACAGTTGGCAAACAGCGCTTGAAGGAACAGGTCCTCATTTCCCATATTTCGTGTTATTCGAATGGCAACGAAACTGTTGACATTCTAGCTGGAGTCAAACTCTCCGTCCTTATTGGTTGATGATTAGGAATTATCGTTTGTGCCTCAAGCAGCTCTAATATTTGTATGCCCATCAAACATGTTTAGTGCTTTGCCAAATTTGGCTCGAACTGTATGATCTCTGTGACAGAGGGTGAGGTATTTCGAGTTCAGTCAACATGGAATCCACTTAACGTATGAGAAAAGTGGAACTACTGAGAGTGGAATGATCACTCAGCAACCCGATATGCATTATTTGCCCTCGTACTTCTTTATCAAGCAAAAGAAAAAAATTCATGTGGAGTTCTTATTGGATAACCCATTATCTACCACCCTAATTAAGCCAAATGGAGTATTCACCGATCCCGCTCTCAGTGTCTTGGTTCCTACCACTAAGGTCTGCGCACTACACTGATCATATTGATTTCTGTTTCAGCGGCATGCAAAGCCGATACCGGAAATGCTTGCAGCTCATCTTGATTCGTGCATACTTAGAATGAAATGGACAGTGGAAGGTGTGTAGATGAGATGACAAATTGAAAGTTTCATGTTGCGATGTGAACAAATGAAAAGGTGTAGGTGGGAAAATATCCGGGTTCAGATTAGTGCTCTTGCGGGGTTTGAACATTCAACCTCATCGATTCGAACGTGTATTTGACGGAGCTTGTAGGTAAAGATAATGATGTGGAGCTCTTAGTGTATATCTATCAACTGATGACTCCATATTTCTATTTACCACCTTCTATAGGATACAAGTCCACTATTTCAGGAAGGAAGTCGAGGCCAATAAGAAGTTGCCATTTTGAAAGTGACAGGAGGCCGGAGCGGGATTCGAACCTGGGACAGCAGGATTGAAATTCCATTATGATGATCGTTTTACCATCACCGGTTTGGACTTGGGAGGATGAAATTCTGCTTGAACTAAACACGTTTCTAATGCAAACACTGGTAACGGAATGATCAAAACGGTTAGGGAATCTTAATAGCTGGATAACTGCACAAATGTTAATTGTTTTTATTATACCGTTGTTCATGGAATCAATCGGCAGCCACAATAGCACCGGTTTCCAAATTACATTTTCACATCAAATCACCCAGTCCTACTCCAAAGAGAAATCCAATGGTTGATCTCACGCAAATACCCAGGAGATGAAAGGTTGAAAAGTCCTTTCTCAAATAATTGAACAAATCTAGCATTCAGATTTGCTGAATCGAATTATTGCCACAAATTGATCTCCAGTGTGCAGCTCAGTTTAGACGGGGTTCTTATGAGGTCACAGTTGTTCAGTGTAACCCAATGGTGTGTCTTCAACACAGACCGTTTTATGTTGTGTGCCTCAATGGCATGTGAAACAGGATTCTGTTGATCGATGAGGGCGCACAGAGTGTAAAGTGAGCAAATTTGCGTAGGCGTAATGAGTTTTTGTTGTACTATTCCTGTGTTCCGATTCAACTCGTACAATTCTCTCCATTCTTCATGCCTTCCTTATCACTTGATCACGAGGACAAATCTTCGATAAACATATCGATACGGAAACTCGAATCGTCTAGGAGTTCGGTTTGAGGAAAGTCTACAGCCAGTAACATTATCATTATGCAAATATTTCAGGCTACAGCTATCTACAACAGGAGTCCTTGTTCGATACAAATGAATTTTAATAAATTAGTTATTATTTTGTTAGGCAAACACAATCGTGCAGAATTTGCACAAAAAGTAATGTGTGCAGATTCCTCGAACGGATTTCCGTGATTTCAATCAGATGAGGTCTCTGAATTCAGCAGGTGTTTTTATAAATATTATATAGTGATGAAAGTAGATTGTGGCTGTAAGGGATTGGGTACGGCTCATTGCCAACAGATGACCCGTTTCATTGTTCAGACAAGAGCTCAATTAACCAATCGATCTGCAACCAGTTAAAAGCGATACTGTACACCACTTTCATGTAATTGGTTACTGCAAATTATTCCCCATGACTCAACAATTCTACACATACAGATTCATTTTTCTTATGACTGACCAGTGTGTAAAGATTCGTTGTCATTGGATGGGGAAATCTAGTTTTTCATATAACATCTACTCTTCCAAACCCATATTTGATTACTTGATTGAAATCAAAATCAACAAGAGTGCACATAATACGAGTCTCAGTGCCTTTAGCGTTTTTTGTACGAGAACGGTAAGGACACAAGAGTTCTCCAAAATCCATACAACAGATTCTGTCATTTTGCACCTCTTTTATTTATAGACTCTCCGGAGTTTTGTAAAAATCACGTTTGACCTGTGCACACACAATACATTGCGGAATTTCTCACCGCACTTCACCCAGAAATTGAAGTGTGTTTTGAGGAGCGATCGACATGAACCATACGAGTCTCCCTCGGATTCTGGGATGTTTCCTGAAAATGGTGATATCTGGAATGACTGCACAATAGCCGTGTACGGTCTTGAGAAAATTGCCACAAGAGTACCGTTTTGTTTGAGTGTAGCAATGATGGCAACATCTGAGGTGTCTATCTTCAAAAACAGAGGCACACTGGTCTTCCCGAGATCTTGATCTTTGATATTTTGAGCAGGGACTAAGTACCTCAAGGGTTTGAGTCTCTCTGTGTCAAGTCAAACAGCCCCTTTAAAACCTAAAATCCGAAAATGGCATTTTTTTGTACTGATGTTTTGTCAAATGTAAGACCGTATTATTTGACTGAAACTACAAAAAATCTGGTTTTGGCCATCGTCTTTTATTCTGTACTCCAGATTATCACATTGTTCACGAGCAAAAAATTACCAGTTTATTTTTTCTTTGTTGAAAGTTTTATTGGGATTTCGCTGAGAGTAAGCCATAACATTGGTGACTTCAAACGGAATAGGAAAAAGCTGATTTAACTTTCGGCAAACTTCGAAGCAGTACGAATGTATTTATTTCAGATTTGATTTAAGTTTGGTGATAGGTACTTTCACGGTTTAGGGGACAGAATTTCACGAAGAGCGAAATCCGTGCAAATAAAGGGACCGTCATAATACGTGAATCGAATCATGTTTTGGTTATAATCCATGATCATGCGTATTTGATGTCTTTCATTGGAGGGAACCAAGAAGTGGGCCTAACAGATTGACCCCACTGCTTGATCATGCCATCCTCTAGAGTGCTGTGGACTTCATCCCACATAAACAGATAATCTGGTGCTGAAATGCCCAATCAAAACAAGTAACTACGTTAGCGTTTGATTCCGTATTCGAGGTTAGAATTTGTTCAAAAATGCCATTCTACTCCCACTGTGATAATAACCGTCCCTGATACATTCTGATCTGAGCGTGCAGGTTTGGCCAACTTTCAGTAGGACCGACCGAACAATTCACTACGCACATTTGTAAACTGAAAACTGGTTTTCATTCCCATTTTATATCTGGAGCACAGTCCAGCCCTTTGGTGTCACTCATATGAGTATAATTCCTGTCACCCTCAACAAATGGAATTCCAAAATTCAAAGCCACAAGACAAATCTGATTTTGAGCATTCTCCCAACGCTATTGCGCGTGTAATGTGATGCACCTGATTTATTCATCAGTAAAGAATGAAAGGGTAATTGGATTCCAACTCGTGTACCAGCGACGCCCATGTAATTCGATGGACGAAGAATTGGGCCTGATACATCGAATAAAATTGGAACAGTTCATTTGACCCGTGCACTGATTTTTCACCAATAGATAGTCTCACAGTGAGGGTATAGGTTTATCAATGCACTTTATTTCATACTTATTTCATTTTATTTTGGTCGTGGCTCACAAGTGCATCTGTCCGAGCGAATATATACCGTCCAATATATGAATTGTGAAAGCACTCTATACACCTCCTTTGTACTGTTTATCTTATACTGACAATGTAATTCAGTCGTCAAAACAATACGTTTTCCCCGTAACAAACATGCCACATGCTCTCAATGTACTACATTGTACAGATCGGAATCCTAAACGAAATGGAAAGGCTCTAATCAGGGATTAGCAACACCAACACAAAAGATCGATCGAGAATGCTGAGTTCAACGCCAATTTAACAACAAAACTCCTCTGTATGCATAGGCATGTGCAGGTTTACCCATTTTTTCAGCCGTCTTGGAGATATTTGGGAATCAGCATAATACTCTTGCATGCATACGTTGCTGTAAATTTGATGAGTAGACACCCCTAGTCTCTTAACTGTTTGATTTCGAGATCGGAGAATAAACGGGAAGTGACGCCTACGGTGGAAGCAAGCAAACCCAACTTCCGCAGTCATTCTCTTCCAAGGGACAGATATACAGGGGTATTTCCTTCATTTGACATAGCATAACATATATCGCTTACACAAAACCGATACGGGGAAGTTAGTGCTATCCACGATCTTCAGATGAAATGTAGCTACATCATTAATGACGTTTTGCCAATGCGTTAGGCTATCCAGTAAAAGAAGACTCATTGTAACCACAGAAAGCCAACTATTGGCTCCGTAACTCACAGTAAACCTAGACCGTTCTGAGGGTACTGAATCAATATTCCCAGACTGAGTTCCACTCCACGGAATAATTTGAAATGGGAATCATTACGAATTGATTCATTTCAAACCAAGATGGATAAGTTCATAGTTTTCCTACCGAGTTTAACGGAAGCATTCGTAACTGAAGACTCTGAAGACGTTTGTGCGTTACTCTGCCGTGAAATCCGTCATTGTGGTAAAGCTTGGCTTGAATGTGAGTTCACTAAGCGTATATCTAATCCAAAGCAGTGTGCACCAGTGCCATGAATTAAGGGGTACAAAAATATGCCTCTCTTCAGTGGAAGTTGAATTTATTTTAATGAACTATTTTCAAAGCAAAATCTCTCATGCAAGGTACTCTCCACAGTATCGCCGTGGATTATTGGTCTAACGAAGTCAACTGATGCATACTGTGTACACTGTCGACAGATGCATCGGACGAGTGCTTACGCTCAAGATACATTTGTGTAGACAAATGGTGTTTGTTCTATGGTTTTCTCAAACCATGTTTAACTCTGAGAGACTTGTTTGTGACCGTACTCATTAGCGTTCATGGTTCAGCTTTTTCACAAACAAAGCTCCACTTTTCTATGATAAAGTTCACATCACTTAATTGCACACGTAGATCTGAAATCCTTCAAAACAAACCATCCGCATTGTACAGTATGTCCAAAAATAATGTAGTCTTTTTGGGGAGATCCGAATTCGCAACACACTGTTTCCATGCTTTTTAGTTGATAAAATACTGCAAATTCCACTAAGTGCCGTGCCTTCCATATGGAACTCCTGAAAGTCCAACGCCACACACACTTTATAAACACGTCATGTGAAACATATGGAAGCGTGAGTGACTGAGACAAAGCAAAACCCACGTGCTCAGTTCCGTCACAAAGACAACGGAGCAGCCAGGAGTCGGCTGAAAGCTGAATGACTGGGTGAGTGCATTTGACTGTTTGCGTGCGTGTGTACAATCTAGGGACAGAAAGAATATTCCTATCGTCTCATTCTTGGCATGATTTTTATCGGTCGTGGCCTTCTCTGCTGAGCGAAGCAAAACTATTTTCTTTCATCTGAACATGCTTGGCGAGCATATGTAATTTGGATATTGTGCGTTCGTCAATGTCAGTTCAACCCAACCAGGTTACGCGATTTTCTGTGGGGTTACCGTGGTCGTCGATTCTCTTCCGTGAACCTTCGTGTTCACATGGCTGGGTCTGTCTCTGATATGGTCGAGCTTGTTATGTTGAGAATATGAGGCCTTGGTCTTTTGAAATCATGGAAACAGCTTCATCACAGACACTGATCTGCCGAGACGGTTAGTGCAGTTTTGAGCAATTATTGCTCAAAGGCAAACGGTTTTGGCAGTGTTCATCCTCCGAAGTTGTTCGGGCGCCCAAATACGGCCACTGATATATTTTAAATTACCTATTTAGAAGGACCGATGGCTAAAGAACCGAACCCTTCCTTTCGAACATTCTCCAGACAAAAGGGAAATCCTGGGTTACCGTCATCCGTGTTTTTAAGAAACAGGGCTACAACAGTTAAAGAGCCCATTCTGTAGCAGGGAATGCTGGGGTGAGTGAACGGCCTGAATATCAAGGCGAACGAACGAACTAAACGAGGGACACAGACAAAAGAACAGGCATCGAATATGTCGGAGGCGTCCCGGAGCAGGCAAAAGGAGGCGTACAGACAACCAGAGAGGGAGCAGCGGGATCCCCGGCAACCAGCAAGATGGTCCAGGTGAAAGGGCTGCCGATCGAGTCGTCAACTGAAGCAGTCAGACCAATCGAAGGGAAATGACGGTCAAGCCATTGGCCACAGACAACTGGACAGAACGCAGCCGAAGCGCTCAAGCGGCGGCAATAGCAATCCTGGTGCCGCGCAGTCTGCAAAAGGGCCTATATAAATGACTGTATGCGTTCCATGACTTGACTTGTGTGACCGTGGGAATACAAGTATCCTACCGTGTGTTGTCGTCCTTGTTACAATTCGGTTTTGACCTTGTTCAAGCGAAACGGAGCTTAGGGGTGGAGTCAGGTTATTGGTTTTTACGTAGACTAATAACCTAACCAACGTTACGTAGTGCCATAGGGACAGATGATGAACCCACATTTCACTGAAAATATAGCTTGAAAATGGCTTTATGGTGGCTTTCAACTGCCGAGAAAAAGCAATGATTTACATATAAAAACTGGTTAACAGTTCGAATGAAACTGCATCTTTGTATGTTAAAATACTCGCACGGAAGGGAACTACAAACGTTCTGTACAGCGATAATTTGGAACGATGCAGTTGAAACGCAGATTAGGTAGGCGCATGTGACTGGACCAGAGAAAGGTCACAATTCAGTGAGTGTGAACAGTCCGCACCGATCTTCTCAGCAAACAAAATACATTCCCTTATGTGCTCACCACATAAGTCCGATATGAGGTCTCTTAAAGCCATACCAGAAACAAGGCTGGCAATTTGCAGACCTCTACTCATGAAAATTGACGTTGTTCAACAGAATACCAGACTATTAGGAGAAGATTTGCGTATGCGTTATGTTATCGTCGAAGCGAATCCCTATTGGGCATCTGCGAGACAATCCGAGCCTAAACATGATCGGCATATTTGACTGGGCAGGCTTGATGTATTGCAGCTGAATCTTCAATGAAAGTAGTGAATACGTATAAAGGAAGTAAAGCTTCGTGAGGTATACCCAGACTGCTTAAAAGATGTCTGGAAATTGTTCTTCTAATTTAGGTGCACTGGTTTCTACCAGAAAAGCAGTCTTACAGCAAGTAAACAAAGTATATGGGGCAATTAACAAATTCCAATTTTTCCGAGGAGCAATGTTCGTCGTACACTGTCAAGCGAGGATGTGTAATCAAAAAAGGTAAACCCACTGATTTGTCATTTAATGGATTATGCACCTTATTGCGTCGACCGTGAAACGCCTAGGTTTATACGCAAACTGGTATTTGTCAGTGGTAATTCTGACTGCGTTCTCAAAGCGCTTGATTATTGCATGTTCAACTAGCTTCAATCTCGACGAGGAAATGGCAATTTGTTGGACGTTCTTGCTTCCCGTTTGAGTACTGGACCCTTTTGTTATTGAAAGGATTGTGACAGGACCCCAACATTTAGGAATGTAGACTGAATCAAGTATATGATTTTTAACGGAATTCGTTAGTCCAGTGAGAGACCCGGCCCCATGTTTGGGTACTGGTGACGAAAGAACGTCCGGTACAATAGCATTGGCTAATTTATATATATATATATCCCGCTGATTACCGAGATAACAATAATTAAACAAGTAGGGATGGTATGTGAAACACGTGAATAGCCAACCGTCAGTAGGAAAATAACATGCTCTGATTCCTGTTTTTTCCACCGTGCACCGTTTATTGTTTTCGCCATTTCGTTTTTCTGATAAATATCTTTTTTTTATAAGGTGCGAGCGTTTGACAGACTAGCGGCACAGCAAACGCGTCAATGACTTCTGTTTTGAACAGTATTCTGCGTAGTCTGTACTCATTGATAATCCTCCTTCCAAAGGCACCAATCAGAGAGACAGGAAGCATCAACCACAGCCAATGCTGATGCTTGCTTCATCCTGTTTCTAAGCCAAATCGTAGCCATACCACCACTTCGGTTCCTACAGCCTTGCCCAACATATGCGAATAAAGCAAGATTAGGTAGACATTGAGCAGACATTCGCTGAACGTGACCAAGCCACCAGTACGGATCGAACACTTGGTTGAGAGGGTCACTATCTGTCATTACTCATTCTATGTTCACAATAAACCCGAGCAACGCTTCGCAAAATTCGGTTGTAGAACGCATTTAAAAGCCGAGGGTCCTCAACTCGAAGTGACCAGGTCTCTTAGTCGCAGAGTAAAAGCAGTACAAACCATGGCAACGTGCAACCAACCCTTAGAAGACATCCGGGTGTCACAGCGGCGCCACAGTTGTTCATTCTGTCAAGAAAATGTTTGTTACAAACCTGGCGCTTCATTGAGAAAAAATATCCGCATACTCAAAATCTGACACTTCTTCACCTGAGAAGAACTTCGCATAACTAAAACTGGATCTTCAGGGGTTGGAAAAGAGAGGAGAGAAGACAACCATGGAGTACACAAATCCTTGTGATGAACTGAGATGAAAGAACCGTCATAATCCCGAACTCGGTTTGTGAGGACGAGTTTTTTCCGATACACTTTCAGTGGGATACAGTGACAGGAAGCTGTGGGATCGGCTGAATGAGAGTCCACTTTCGGATCAGAAAAAATCCGATCAAGGGCCTACGGCAGGTGTACCTGCTTTCTGAGGGTAGTCGATGGGTAAAAATCATTCAACGTAACTTCGAGTGTATTTGAGCAAAGCTTGAGTTTGGCTTGATGACTAGCGAGTTTACAATGGTTTATTATTATTATAAGATATATTATTAGTATTATTATCACTGTACGTTTATATGATGCAACGGGTTGGAGACCAGTCTATTGTCACCACTACAAATACAGAATGATGCGAATTGTAGGGAAAGGCAAACGGTGTTTGCAAAGGAATGGGAGTTGATGTGCAACTTTTAATTAGTGCTGACTATCGTACTGCTATTCCACATTTGGATGTTTATTAAAGGAAAATCGTGTGACCTTTCTGTTTCTGAATGCACCCTCGGCTTTGGCAAAAGCGATTGCAATCTGGAAGGTGGTACACGAGAAAGTGACCGAGAAATGTTCATGCGCCTTATTCGAATTACTTTGCTAGGTTCACACCACGACAAAAGGCATTAACTTTTTTTAGTTACAGGCAACATTCTCCAATTCACAGTGCTGTCTTCAGATATATGTGGCCTTCTCAGAAGGAGCACCTGTAAAGTAAGAAAATCCGCACATACTCGAACACTCCCACTGCTTATCCACAACCAGTTATTCAGCCTGCCTAGATTCCTTCTATTCCCGATGAACCACCTCATTGCAACCCTTTCTCTATCAGCGGCCCAAGGTTGCAGCCGGTGATATGCACCTATTTACTTGATCAAGTCGTTCTAGTGTTAGATAACCGAGACATTTTATTTCATGCTTGAACATGAGCGCGGTGAAAGGTGTACGTCTCAGCCTTAACCCAGCAATGGTGGGGTTCAGCTCTCTGACGTCCACTCGACCACCACCGATCTAGAATGATACCGGCGATTAGTTTAGGTGTAATGATAATCAGATGTCTACCCTGATGTTTTCACAGGATGTCCTGTCACATCAATAAGAGTTTGCATAATCACTGATACACGCCAATTCCACCAAAAACCTTCCGCAGCTAAATTTAAAGCAAAGAGTTCACTGTACTCTATATTTGAAAAGAGAAGACGACAGCTCATTTGGCCCACAACCGTTTAACTTTATTCATGGAGAACCTCCACCCTTCCAAAATAAGATTGGTATCAGCGCATAGCATTTTTTCTGTTGTACCAGTCAACACCTGAGATTAGCTTTCCGTCGAAATATTCAGCTCAACAATCCACGCGATGCCTCGAGTCTAAATGAATGATTTGTTGGTCAGGATAACTCTAATCTGACCAGTTGTAGACAAAAGTAATATGACTGACGACGGAGTGAAAAGACGATTCAGATTCATTTTGTTTTATTTCTATAATAAAGTACAAACGTTTGCACTATCTCCTCATGTAACTGGGCAACGTGTATTATCTCAAACACCATCATGCTCATTACGAACGTTATTGTTGTGGCTGCAAGCAACTAAATATGTTTATTTGTGGGTGCACAAGAATATATTGCAGAAATAATCCTGAGTGGGAGTCACTTTTATAAGTCTAAAATATACTTCTTGTAAATCAACGTCATGCAAAGAGAACTGATGTGCCCCTCATGGAAAGAGTGCACTGCTCAAATGATCGATTTTCAACGTCAATATATGATAGCAATGGAAAGGAGATCTGTCTAGAAGACAGTCTATCGTGACACAAGCGTGTGCACTTGAGAGCCAATACCAGAACTAATTTAGATAATCAAGAAATAAAGTGCATTAGCCTGCTTATTGCTTTACTGCAAGTATATAATATGTACGCGTTAAATGGACCATTCCAGTTTGGTTCCATTTACCATGCGTATTTCTTGGTCGATCGTGCCAAATGGGTTTTGCTCGTACATGAGTTACAATCCCAACTACCCCTTCCATTCTTCACCAGTAGGTCAAATCGAACGCGTCACAGTATTCGCATAGCTGCGGTAAAAGAATGCTCGAAATGAGATTTGTTTTGTAGCTCTGAATTGTAAAATTCCATAGTTGAGGGTGCCAGCAATTATACTGAGATGACTGACATTAAAGAGCTGGACTGTGTGCGAGATACGAGCTGAAAATGAAAAGGGATTTCACTCTTCAGATGTGCGTGTAGTGTAGTGAATTGTTCTATCCACTCTACCGGAAGATTGCAAAACCTGCACGCTTAGGTCAGAATATGATCAGAGACAGCGTTTATGGCATTGCGAGGAGAGTGGCATTTTTGAACACATTCTTACCCCCATAACGGAGCTCAAAGCGCACGGAGTCTCTTTTCTGTATAACAAGAGGCAGGTGCCTTGCACATTTCCGAATGAAGTAAGAGGAATTCCTTCGGTTTTCTTGTGCTCTGATGAATGAAAACGGGTCACATTCCAAAATATCGTGCATTTTACACTAATGCCAACTCACTATAAACAAGGTGTGAATAAACTGCCGATAGATTTCTATTATTGAAATGATAGATTTTACCTGGAAAGTTACTCACAGATTGGCCGGGTGATCTCTAGTTTTTCACAGCTTTCTGATTAATTTGCCACGATATTTTCATTTTTTTCATGTTTAACTGCAATGTATGACAGTCCTGTTTACGTAAAACTATGCGATTGTTTCGGGAGATAAACGAGAAAATATATTTCCTGATGGGAGTCAATACTGGGATTCGCGTGGCGATAGCGATTGCATGGGAGCACGCGTGTATAATTCGTTCAGATTACGTTTGTGAGAGATCTCCTACAAAATTCGGAAAACCGTCAAACTGCTGTAGTGAACGAATTCCATAACATGATATCAGAAAATAAATAAATCATTTAGATTTTTGTAAAAATCACGAAACTTTTGCAGGGGGTCAAGTTATGGAGAAATTCGTGAGCAATCGGTTAATAAATTGCAATCGCTCTGATTATTCATTACGTGTGGCAAATGCTGTTTGATGACAGAGTTCGATCGCATAAATGACGGTCGAAATCAATGGAAACATTCTTCAATATAAGTCTGAAGTTTAATTACTCGTATTTACATGATGATGTGGGTTTTGTAAAATTCAATGTCATACACTCGATCACTGGCAGGACTAAGTGAGCTTTGCCTCGGACTGAATTCACCATGCTGAATGTATCACATTGAATCATCTTAAGGTTGGAGTCTCTCGAGTTGTAGACCAACTCGAAAATCAACTTGTATGTCTACTCCGTTCCACTTGTAGCACATAGAGGCAAAAGCTGAGACCGCCGACATTCTCATATTCATCTACGAGAGAAGGTACTCATTGCGTGCCGGTTTGCTAAATGTGACTTTATTTAACCAATGAAATGTGAGATTTGAAACGGGAAACTATAAGTGGGCGCGTTGTTTTCATTTTCTGAGCGGCTTCCCTCCCAACCCCCTCCCCCCCACCGCCCCCACAATTCCTCCTCCGCACGTCACAGGAAGACAGATTCATTCGGACTCGATCGATTCTAGGCCATGGGAGTTGAAGTGTCTGGACCAAACGCTTTAAAGCGCAGAAGTCTGTGGTCAGTTTCCTGAATCCAATTGCTTCACCCATCTCTAGAGTGCTCAAACCCACGCCCTCATATTTGCTTGGGGGAACACAATACACAACTTAGAAAATCGGGTTTGGATTAACCTGATGTCTGGTGTCAACAGGGTATGCTAACATTGCTCTGTTTATCGATGCTGTCTGTCCTTGACTTAACCAGCTTTGGTGATGCTCTTTGATCCGAGTGGGTAGCTGTCGTGCCTTTTGACCCACATAAGATGCGTCACGAACACATCTGAAAGAGCACAGAACCATTGATGAGGTCAGCATCAGCAGTTTATCCTTGTTTTGAATGTGGATCAGAAGAGTACCTGGAAACAGAATGTAGGATGGCGGCATCAAACTGATTTAAGATTTCACCTATCGTATCACCTTCAAATGGTTAACCAATAAGTAAATCTTTCTTCTTTATAGTTTCTTCGGTGATTTTTGGGCATTCTTTGAACGAGTTTCTTTTCAAGAAACCGATCCGGGGACAGAAGGCAAAGGTTGAATAAAAGAAGAGAAAATCTCTTTTTCCATTGTTCACTTCTAAAACTTCAGTAGCACTGTTCCGCACACGAATCCCGGCCTATGTATGGAGGTGTTTAAGTTTATTCGTACACGGTTTTGATAACTTTAAACTGTCGTCATTTGCGGTGTGTAGATCGCTCGAAATGGGGAAGAAATATCTTCATTGTTGTGCTCTGTATTGGGTCAGCTGAAAGAAACCACTCCTGTTAGAGGGATGTTTATTGAACATAAGCGCACAGGAAGCATGATAAACAGAACAAATATCGTTCAAACGTGTGATATATGTCAATGAATATTAGTTTCTATGAAGTGAGCCACAAGTCACTGTTGGAGTGAGGCATTGAACAGTGTGAAGACGACGAGTATCGAATGCGCCCGTGTAAGATAGACGGCAGTGTAATGAAACACTAGCAGTTATCCAAGATGTTCGTATAAAACTTACGACATCACGTGATTAAGAAACCAGCCCAAATTCGATGTCTTTTCAAAACTAGGGTCAATAAAACACCTTAGATATTTATGTATCTCGCAATTATTTGTGGGTAGTGTGTGCGATCGATGAGATTCTCGTTTGATGGATTGCACTGCGGACTTCGACTTTCACATGCTAAACTCAGGTTATCCGATCAACTGTTCAGTCGGAAGCACCAGACTCGAGTTGTGTGTCTATGGCACAGCCTGGTGTACATTTGTATCGGAAATCAAACCACTGATTCGCTTCTAAACTGGAGGTGGATTGATTCCTTCCCTTGAAAGCTTTCACAGTCCAGTCACCGTTAATTCGTACACAGTGTTTAGTTGTCATCAACGATAGTTCCCTCATGATAGTGAGGCAGAGACCGTATTCATAATCTATCTATGAAACATACATAGGGTCATACGTACTGCCCACTAACTAGCTTTTGAGTAATTTGTTTCAAACTTCAACTACTACGCCATTTACTCGCAAAGCCCATGTGTTGTGCAGCACGCAGATGGGTAGGGAGTTGAGCCAACATATGAATTATTCAGTGTTAAGTTATTGTAGTTGGGCCTGGTACGCAGCGTAACGTGGGATCTCGCTGGAATTCAAGCTACTGATCCGATCACATCATAAAATCTTCCAACACACGAAGCCACTTTCGTGCTGTATAATGTGTTCAGATATCAGAAGTCATTATCTAAGAAAGTAGGAATACTTTGTGAATGTGGGAGTTAAATTTCTATTGATACATTCTTCCTTAACACTACAATTCTGTACGTTTGACGCACCGGACTCTTGTAAACCCGAAACACAGCACCATATGTACAATACTCAATATTTATGAAAGCACTTGGTAAATTCAAAGCTCTCATCCAAATAGAATGAAATCTGCACGAGGAACCTGTGAATATCACATTTCGTGCGGACTTGAACGGTCGATTCCGCATACCGATATTATGACTAATTATGAGGAATGTATTCCTCAAAATAAGGATTTCGTCGATTCTATAGTTCCAGTTTGAAATATTTGTGCGTTGCAAAAGTTACGGAAAGTATTCGAAGTTCAACTCGGTGTCTTGCATGATTGAATTTTCAGCATCAATGTGTTTATCGAAGATTGGTCCTCGTGATCGTCACAATGAAATGGTGACAAGGAACGCGTCAAGAGTGGATTAACTTGAACGGGTTCAATATGAACTCAGCAGAACAGTAGCAATAGACGATTAGGAAAACTTTAACTTGTACGAGATTGCCGATTAAAAGACTTATTCCACATGATTTTGAAGCACATACAACGAAGTGGCTCATGTGCAAAGCGCACCACTGAGTTGCAGAGAGGAATGGTAACCCAAATAGCGTTCTGACAAAGCAATCGGTCCACTACTGAGCTGTTGACATTGAACAAATCACCGCGGAGGAATTGAATCTACACTGAAAGATCAAAAAACAACATTTTGGCCATTTATTCACTATCATGGGTGCACGTTAAAAGAAATAGCCATTCTGATTGGAAGCTGAGTTCAGATGTGAGAATAAAATGAATAAATTAGTCGAATTTCGCAGCGCACGGTCAACAAAATCTGGAAGTGTTTCGATTCAGCAAAACTGATTGCTGAAATCGGTTAATAAATTGTGAAAGGTTTTCTTGATTATTCATATTTTCCCTAATTCTCCTGGGCTGCTCGTTCTGAGCGCACTTGCATAACGACGGATTTATATGATGGGCTAGTGTTATACCAAGAATGCTGTTGTGAATATGGCGATTTGATCCCAATTAGAACGAAACAATGAACTAGATCAAAATCTGTGAATTTTTCTAGCTTTTAGAAATTACTTGTTCATTTCGGTAATCCCATTACCAGTTATGAATTTTGAAACATGTCTAGTTCCGCTGAAAATTCCTGGTCTCACTGCTAACAATTAGGAGCAGCACATCCGTATGCCATCACTTGTACATTAGAACCGATGGAGTTGAGTGTCTCAATCCCGCAGATGCTTCAAGATGCATTTTCTCTTTCTGACAGACTCGCCCTGGTTGGTTCGGAAGGGAACGAACTTGAAGCTACCTGATCTATGCCTCGTTTTTCTTCAACGTTAGGTGTTCCTCACGTGGACGGAAATCGTAGTATCCTAAAGTTTCTCATAAAGGTCATTTGATCAGCGCAACAGTCGAAACAGGGCTGAACATGTTCGGTGGGCAAACAAGTACCGGTAGTAAGTGAGGCACACAAAGAACTTCCTCATCATCAATCAATAATGATGATGATTTGCATTTCTCTTAGTGTAGTATGACTCAAGAAAGTATGAATGTGTTTGATGTCATTTCTTGCGAGTTTATTCCACTTTGTCTTCCTATACGATCAAATTGCAAAAGATTATGTTCCTAACCGAACCGGTATACTTTGAGCCGCTTGATGTCAACTGTGAACTTTTCCGGTTAGGTTATCCATCCAATCGTTTCCGATATTTGACTTGTTGGCCTTACTATTATTCAAGAATATGTTTACCATGAGAATCTTTTTGCAGTCGAACATCTTTGCCATCCTAAACCCACAATCATTCTAGTGGATTTCGTTTTCACAACCTATTTGACAAATGATTTATTTCACTAATAATAATGTTCCGATTTTACCATTATTTTCGTTGAACACACTTGAAGAGCACAAGTCGGAAAACGAGCTGGTTCCCAATGATTCTTGAGCATTTATCTACATCACAAAATATTTTATCAAGCCTCAGGGTGTTTCATCACCACTATTCTCTAGCAATTCCACCGTTTGCGAAATTTGTCAAATCGCTCTCCTTTTCGTGTATATATCTTGATGTAATCATCGAAGCATAAAAAACTGAAAAAGGACCTTGTTCACCAGTCTTTCTCCCAAACATAATTCTTCAAACTTACCACGGAGATCACATTTGCCCACTCCATCTTTTAGAATGATTCCCGAACTCAGCCCATCTAATCAAATAAAAGAACCTTCTATGGCCTCATTTGTAATTCTCAATGGTGATTTTGATTACCTTGATGTTGTAGTGTTCAACTAATCAGCGTTCAACTTCACTGTGAATATCTCTACGAGGGAGAGTGCGAGGCTCAGTTTGCTACTTGTGAACGATACCGTCAATTTGAAAGCTTTAACACCAGCTCTAAGCACTACAACAAAATACTGGTGTACGATCCGAATGGACTCAGGACTACGAGAACGCTGAGGCCTGACGAACATCGACACACCGTCTTCGAGGAATGTCATGTTTTAGGTTGAACCTCTTGTGGTTTTTTTTACACACGCACTAAACAAAACGAGATGGTTGACCGCCAAGGACCAATAAGTGTCACTGTTCTCCTCAAAACGGAAATCTGCGAATTTAGCCGAAATCCATGCCTCTATTCTATTCCTGAAGCATTACATAATTCATTTATTTCACACTAATTCCTCCATTGCTATTCACCACGATTACCAGTCTAAGACTCTTTAGCATATTCATTGGCGTCCATCTTGGATACACTTGAGTCCAAAGGAAATCCTTAAAACCTGTGGTTCTACATTCAATCATGTCGATAGAATCATACTGGTAAAAACGTTTCCCAATGAAAGCAGACCTTTCCTACGTTTATCAGTTCCGAAGCTATTTCACCGATACCATAATTATTTCATCACTTCCGTTTATATTTTTCGGTTTTCAAATCTATGTTGTGGTCGTTTTAAAAATGCTATACCACCATCCATTATTATTTGACGCCTGAACTTACTTCGTTTTTATAACGTGAAGAAATTTTCATCTTATGGCAAAATTTTTGCTGATACAATATTGGACACGATTTGTCCACTGCACATGTTTTCACTTCTGGTGTATGCTCATCATTCAAGACGTCAGAAATTAAGCTGTTCCACCCATAGAAGTTAAATCGTTGTTTGTATGTCCCATCCCATTTTTTGACATACGTCCACCATCCACCGCCGAAGAAAGATGAAATCAAAAATTTTTCTTTTGTAGTGTCTTTATTAGTCTTAAGTTACCACTGGTTGAATAACGCGTCTCCTTCTTATTTTCTAATTATAAAATGATAAATGAATATATTCCTCTTCGTACGTATTGATGAACATTCTGCCGGAAATCCAGCTCCTACAATAAATTTAGTGACATTTTTTCATTGACCCGACCGTCATGTCTCCCCAAGAACACCGAATTTCATTGAAATGTCCTCCAAAGTTATTTGGATTTGCGCTATCAGAATTGAGCTCTTCCAGCTTACATAAATTTATTTCGATCATTAACAAGGTATTACACATTCTCTGGTCGACAATCTGAAGTCATCGTTGGAGTAAGTACACGTTATGAGTCATTGCTCACCGGCTACTAAACACTTGAAATTATCCGTTGACTTGCGTTGACTTGAGCACTCATATTGGTTCACTCTGAGCATGTTGCTGGAATAAATGGATCGCTCAGATACAGTCTGTGCTCTAGATTCAAGGGTGAACATTGTGTCCATTACAAAAGCAGTATCTGTCCAAAATCTCAACAGTACACGGTCCTCATAAATACGATTGAACCAGTGAATGAGTAACTCCTCATAATCGCTGTCATGTCGATTGCATATAGCAAACTGGCGCCGGGTTTATGGCACATCTTATCATGTTCAATCTAGAACGATATAAGACCGAACTCATTTTTGCCCATTTTCTACACTTCTAGTCGGTGAGAATCTCGGATTTCGGTACTATCCTTTGACAAGTTAGAAAAAAATTTTGTTTCGTTCAATGTTCATTGTGTCCTGCTTCCGAGTTTCCAACATTCCATGAGCACTGCTCATAACAAATCTAACTCGATGGTTAAATGAGGAGATTTATTGTAAGTAACACGACGTAGTCGGTGGAAAATTGTTAATCGAAGTTCTGGTTGCCATGCAAACCCTTTCTATTAGCGGTGTTCGTAAACTTGAAACAAAATGAAAGTTGTCTTGCTTTCTGAAAACCGAACCAGCACTAGCTTCATCATTCAGTTTTGCCAGAAATATACACTATATTCTACATCTACGGACACTTATTATAAAGTTCCTAAATTCCCAGTCCATATGAATTTGCAAAGAGGAATATCCACTTGCATTTTTTCAAAATCAACTGTCCAGGGAACCAAATCGAGGACAGTCTGCTTACCGGGTAGCTGCTCCACAAATTGGGCTTCCGTGTTATTGACGGTTGGGATTGTGTGGTTGAACACTTTCCCCGTAAGCAGTGTGTCACCGGTTCGATTCCAGCTTGCGGTTTGAACTGCTGAATGTAAAAAATGCAAGTAGATCCCGCATCATAAAAGATCTGGAATCCTTGTGCTTATAATACATCTTATATGGATTCCTCACACAATCCATACCTACAAATCTACCGCAAACCGCAGTTTCCTTCATTTTGCCGCTAGAACAAATTCGACAGATTTCAGTTTTTAATAGCTACGTTGCAATCACATCTTTAGCCTCCTTCATACAAGAAAGAACGTTTGCGTGGATCAAAAATTCGTCGTTGGTAATTTATGTCACTTGTTTATCAATCGTTCTCCTTATCATTTATGGCCTGACCAATACCGAAGTCAGATTATTAAATGTCTTCACCGCCAGGCCTTGACTTACTCTCAATCTATTCCGGAATGTGCGTGCTTTTGCAACATTGGTCTTATGTTCTTGTATGTTTATATATATATATATATATATATATATATATATATATATATATATATATATATATATATATATATATATATATATATATATATATATATATATATATATATATATATATATATATATATATATATATATGCATAATGACGTCACTACTCAACAACAAGCAGCCTACTCTTGGACGAATGGTTTGAACTCAAACTAGTGTTTTTCTTGTGTCTTCATATCCTTAAGGCAGTTCACATCGTGGTCGCTGCGTCCACTTACTTACCGTCGCCCAGCTGTTGCAGAGAGGTTCCAGAGACAGGAGAAGAACAAACAAGAATGAACCAAGGATGAAAAACCGAAACTAGTGCACATCGATGAACTCGATGATGTGGTGAGGTAACTCCTTCCTTTTTCGGTCACATACTTCTCCAATAAAACCCCGAAGTAACCAGCTAGCGACAACATTACTTCCGAAATATCTGTGGTAGGATACGGAAGCAGTGTACATAATCCAGTTTTCGTAGTTACGCAACAGAAATGCATTTCAAATCGTTGACGCTGATCACGTGTCTCATGCTTGTTATTTAGCCTATCCTCACACGGATCTTTTCATGTTATCATATCTGACTTGCCCTTATGCAGAGTGATTGGAGGTACCGTATGAATCCGTTCCACCCGACTCACGGGCCAGTTCAATGAAGCAAAACCCGCCTCATACATGGACACAACAATCATCCAGATAACGTTTTTTTTTGAGTTACCTGTCCAATGTATTTCATATACTTGCTCTTCGTATATATCTCCATATAACGGTAGCGGTCAGTTGCATGACCAGTTGACACGTGATGTCAATACTTTAGTCCTGCAATTTGTTACTGTTTTGTTCATGCTACATTTTGCTCATTTCAGAGCAGATTGTAATGCTTCATCGGTAAAAGGTTTGAGTTTGCGGGAGACAATTTCTAAGTTCGTGTACTTGAGCATTGCAGGTTTTGGGTTCCTTTCACTATCTTTATCAGAATAACCAATGAATATTGCGCGATTCCACGATGTTACTGTTCATGGATTATTGGAATCTGTGTTTCCATGAAGGGAAGGAAAATAGTCAGCATGATATCGGTCAGAATTCTTCGGAAGGTACCGCACATTGAATTTTATAATTTCGTTTCATAACATTGATTCCATAGCAATACCCAAAGAACTCGCTAGGATTTCATGAGTTCTTTCCAATTTATATTCCATTTCAATTTCAAACCTAGAAGTTGTATTTGAAATGTATTATCACTGTCTGACAGTTTTACTTTGTGTCGAAACAGAATCAGATGGCAAGTCCCGTGGAAACACGGCTTGGTTGCTTGGAACATATTTGACAATGTTAGCAGAAAATTCAAGAAAATTATTCCCTTTTGTGGTTAACTTGCTCCAAGTTGTTGGTGCCTGCGATGAATGGGATTGTTTCTTCAGCTTCTATTGGTTATTGCTAAGTCGTACGAGTGCGTTACAATCTATTTGGTCAATGGGAGTGGGTACAGTGAGAAACAAAATGTTCTGTTTTCCGGTAAATGTTCTCATAAACGAAAAACACGATTTCCCAATGGAAACAATCGGGCCAAGAAGCTTCACGTTTTCGAGAAACGTTTGGTAATTTCATCTGAGTGGTTTGGTGTTACGCTGGGCATTTAGATTTTTCTTGCTGCTGACAACAACTTTTTTAAAAGGGTCTTCTTCTGAGACATTAGCACACTAAATTTGAATGTACCGTTTTTTCTTTGTTGTTCATGATGGCACCATATCTGAATCCATGTGTAGTGTGATATATATATATATATATATATATATATATATATATACGTATATCTCATGACCAGCTTATAGTTATTTGTCCCCGAGACGAATATTCTAAATCTAAACCTAGCTTGATAACTGCACGTTCAGTATTGGGTCGGCAGATTCTTCTTCGCAATGGATAAAATTGAGAAACAAATTAAGTTTGGCATTGCCTAACAACTGTGCTTTTATTCCTGGTGCACTGTCAGAAATCGTCTGATCACATTTATACATGAAACCAAATGATCACCAACAAATTATCCGTGGGGTACAGTATGGTGAATTCAGTTGACCATTCAACATATTTGATTCGGTCAAATAGCACACAAGGATGTTAGCTAAAATCATTTCGCCCATCGATCGCCACACATACACAGTGATCGATACTGTGTCTGCGTGGGCACATATTTTGCGACATATAAAGCAGCTGTGTAGACGCCCTTTCTATATTCGTCGTTGATCAACGTTGGAACAGCATGTATACAAGCGAGATATTATGTGCACTTGTTTACATTCAATTCATATACAAAACATCCAGTATACCTACTAAGTGTAAGATTGTTTCCGTCACCCCCTAATCTTCATTTGATGAACTAACTGTGAGAACTTCAATGACCTATTTTTCTCATTATATCCTTCGCCGTATTTCATAGTAGACAATGATTGGGACATAATTGGTAAGCTCCAACAAGCCTTTCACGGTATAAAGTGTACTTACCAGAATACATTCAGAAGGATTTTGAAGGGAATGATCCTTTGTGAATAGCCTTTACACCTGTTGTCTTGCTGCTCACAATTTCTATTGAAGTAGACTAATCTGGGTGAAACTCATTACATTTTTTACCCCATGTGATTCCCGTTGTAGACTTTGAGGTCGATATTTCAAGTCAAACAGGCAGTGAAACACCAGTGCAAAATATGGGACGTTTGCTGAACGCCACTTTGAATAATGAAGAGGTCTCGGCTTGTGAATTCGTAAGTGATTGCTATTCGTAGGCAAAATTGAATAAATTATAACCCACAGGAAATTACAAACTAACCTCCAAGTCTCTCTTCTTGAAGATTTCGTTAGTCGGTTTTTATACGAGTGGTACATTAGGAAGAGTTTACTTGGGATGTGAAGATGATTTTACATACAGGAGAAATGGCAAAATTCACATGTTCTTTGCTGCCAAAAAATCGGATTCAAATGTGGACAAGGCATGTTTGGATCATGAGGTTCAAAAAGTCAACCATGAGATTCACAAATGGATGAATGCCATGGATATAAATCCTGAGCATTTCATTCACGTGATAGGTAACTATCGTCGTCAAATCCATGAAATTTCTACTGCATTTCACTGGATTTCAAATCTTTGCTACTCGCATGAACGCACTTAATCAACATTTATGATTTCAGACCAAATATGGATGACTGTGACTCAAAACACAATTTGATTCAATTGCAACCAGTATTTTTTCACGCCAAAACTTTGGAAAGGAAATTGTCGGTAGACAAAATTTAGTCATCTTCATAATATTTTTCTTAACTACACTAATTTATCATCCAGGTGCTACAATAAGACCTGGACAAAACCGTGAGTTGTCTTGATGCTGAGCATTTGATACACGCTTTTTTCATTACAACTACATAGTTTTTCACTCTTCCACTTGATCAGTGTGCATTCCTGTAACAAACACTAAGAAATTTTCAATTTATGCTAAAAATCAGTTGTTGTTGGAAGTTTCCAATACCCGGAAGAAGATAACCCCAGATTTACAGATTGTGAGGGGGCGGGATTGTTCAATTGGCGTTATGGAATGCGGAAAGAGGTAATTAGAATGTTGAAAGCTGCATGCGCCTAATAGCTTACAACGGTGCGAATGAGCCTGAACCTGTGTACTGCAATATACTCATTGGGAATTGAACCATGTTTTCTGTTTGGTTATTGCAGAACGCATTGTAAGGAAAATACCAGACCTAATGACTCTATTACTCCCTCGGTTTTTACAATGAACAGATACATGAATGTTTCATCAAAATTCCAGCGAACATGAGAGAGAACATCAGTTTGGTATCATACTGGGCGGGATGTGGAAACCCTACTCTTTTGTTCCTTTCTGCACTACCCGTGAGCCAGAAGACAGTCTCCGGATTGCAGTACGTATTGGACTTCGTTTACCAGTGCCATAAATCAAGAACACCTAAAACTCTAGCCAGATGTGAGTATCCAGATACAATGATAAAATGAGCTAGAATACTGAACTGTGTATTTATGGGTACAGTGATATTCGATTGTCATTCATACTTTTGAATCATTCCATCGATCTATGTTACCCGTGAAAGATGCATTTATAAATGTAGCAGAGGTGAAGCCACAATATTTGGTGTGATAAATACTCCACCAAATACGTTGAACATATTACTTGTAGAATGTTTAAAATATGCCCAAATGAGCTTTTACTGAATAAATGAATGACATTTTTTCAACGGATAACTACTGAAGCCGATCAAGTTCCAAATCTCGAATCTCTCAAACTAATCAGTTCACTTACTCCTCTTTCCCAGCCCTTTCCTCAACAAGCCTCACTTGCCCAAAGGCAATCACCGGTATGTGGAACAGGATTGACTGGGCTATGCAAAATAATCAAAGACATTCAGTTTACTAATTACAGATAAACTCTATTCCATTCCATGTGCGATCGAAGCGCCAAACGAGCTCACATCCACCAAACACACATGGTACATGAATATCATATAAATAATTCTGTAGAAAACCTAGTACTCCGTACATGATGTCCGTTTGAAAGTCAATTGTAATATTTTAGGAAATTACTGATAGAATGGGAAATAGTATGGTTTTCTGCTGATGTTGCCTTCCAAGTATCAGCAATATAACGCAGATTGGGGAAGTGAACTATTCTATCAGAAAACGAGCAAATGAATCTCTGTGAAATCCACCACGTGTTCATCACCCCCAAAAAGGAATCCGTTGTTCACGCCATGTCTGATTTATCACCCGTATTTTATCCAGATATTTTCTCAGAATAGAGTAACAAGAATAGAGGGATTTGTAATTGTCATCCCGATTTCTACGATTTTTATGTTTTGGCTTGAATTTGGTCAATGGCATAGCGGCTCTCCGAAATCCGAACAGAAACGCACTCAACGCGTCCTGATTATCATGTGATTTTTTCGCAAACAGATCAGTCTTCCATGCACACAGAAACAACCACAACATTGACAACTGGCAGGATATCAACAATCAATGAGAATGCTTTCATAATAAAACTTCCAGTTACATTTTGAATATGGCAATGTAAATTTTAGAAAATAACTTATGCGCGTTAAATAAACGTTTGCCCTGATTCGTTACATTTCTGCAAATGTGTGTTCTGATTGTTCAGTTGAATAAGATTAGGCTCATTTAGAAATGCCCTGGGACGATTAATTAGAAGTCACAACAATTCTAGGCGCAGTCTTACACAGGCTGAGAAGATCAACGAAGTCCCAGGCCACGTCGTATTTTCAGGCTCGCCTTATCATTGTTTTCAATGTGACACTTTGATTATCTGATAGATAATCGGTATGGAAAATTTTATGCAATTAAATTTGACAAAAGTCCATGAAAGATTCAGCTCAGTAGTTATGATCTTCCAAATAATGTGATTAGTCTCGTTTGTTCCGTTTTAAACGGGTATTTATTGGTAGTTCCTAATTCGAGTGAATTTTATTTGCCTTTTATTTCGCGTTTATCAGCCAATATTCTTAGTACTGTTGATACAATCTCAACAGAAACAAATTCGAAACTGCCAACAGCAACGCAAACAATAAAGGCAACTGCAAGACCTGATGTTCCAGTTATGGATAATGGTTTGTTTCAATTTTTTCAGTAATAATTTGGGGATTCCAGATTTTTATTATAAAGGCTGGTATTCTGCATTTATTAGCACTTCATAGCAATATAAAAGCAGATGTTTTTTGCATCCCTGTCGGCTGCCACAACTGAATATTTTCTTGCTACAAATATTTTCATACCTTAACAGCAGGTTGGAAAACACGGGAAAAACATACCACTTATTCTCGTGACTGCATTGGGTTCAAACAGTACAATTCGTTCACGCTTCTTCTCTTCACGTTCTCCTATTGTTTGTTTTGATTTATCCTACTGCCCTTGTCAGTAGTCTTTATTACGTGTAAACTGAAATACAGAATCCACTGTGATCTAATTATTACGTCAAATCCTTCCAGAGATTAAAAAGTTTGAAACTACATGTGTTTTCTTTTCACGAATGTCGCGAGTATCTCTAAACTCCAACTCCACAGGCAGTCAACCGAAGACCGTAACAAAGCTGATATATTAACAAAGCATTAGAGAGATATTGACAGTATATATATATATATATATATATATATATATATATATATATATTCACTAGAATCTAAATTGAATCGTCTTGAGTGTGAATGGATACTCTTCATTGAAGAGCCCCCCCATTGTTACGGTTTCTCACAATAAAGAACCTTTTTAGATCAGAAGCAATAATTTCACACCGTTTCATGTTCCTATTATTTCAACCCGAAAAATATTTTCTGATAAATGGTGTTTCCCCTATATCATTTGTAATATATTGCATTTTCCCACACAACTTAGCTACAACTTTACCAAACAATAGGAGAATCGTAATTGAGTTGAAAAATATCGTCGTCATAAAAACTCCAAATATTCTCTATTCTATTTTCAAATACCCTCTGAGATTCGAGTGTGATGGTTTTGTGATTGGAAACTTTGAATGGCTTCATTTGCATGGGTTTGCAAAAGTCATACGCTTCAAACACCGTTAAGTTGTACGTTCATGAGTGAGGTCAGTCAACTCATATCCCGTCGAACAACGCTGATAAAAATCAGTTGATTCGGTAGAGATTTCAGGTGTAGGCATTCAAATGCGTGCCTTTTGTTAGATTCGAGTGCCACCAAAATGATGCATTACCAAACTATACGAAGCTTATATTGGGGCACCAATACTCAATTACCACAAGATTTCAGTCGTGTACGAGCTTCTTAAGATCGTATTTATCATTAAAACAATCAAATTGATTTTCGGATTCTCTTCTAGCAATCAGCACATTACAATTACAAATCCATTAGAAAAATTTACTTCATGCGAATAGTGTGTTAACGCTTTACGCTGTATCCTGTGTCGCAAAGGCTTTCCAATATTTTGGTATAATTTTAAGCGCAAGGGAATGAGACCAGAACCATCGCCTTTTGTTGCACACTAGACAAATCGTCTCCGGCCTTGATCACACACTGTGTTCCGCTTGCATATGAATTTGTATTCCCTGGATAGATTATCTCAAATTTCTTCGTCAGGAATTCTATGGATGTTGAAGCACCCATTCAGCTGATGGCTTAGAGATTGATGTGGAAAATTTCTGGATCGTGTGAGCAGCCTTTCACGGGACTCGCACAAAGCCATGAGATGACCTAAATGTGATCGCAAAACTAGCATGATAAGTGACCGTGTATGGGTATGATAGATAAGAGAAGGGTTAGTTATTTTACTCTAGGCTACGATTGCCAAATAACCAAGTGAACCAATTGGAGGCTTCGAAATTCGCGATCGCTGTTGGTCTATCGTGACAAACTCTTGTGATTGAGTATACCACCGGTAAAGACACGGAAACACGAATAGTATTATGTTCATTGAGAGGTAAAATACGGTATTCCAGTGCGAATTACTCAAGGAACACCATCAAGAAACATCGAGGCTCCGTCACAGAAAAGAGAACGCAGTTTAGCGAACAAATTTGTTTTCACTGATTCCTACTCATGCCATTACATCACAATACACTACTACATGTTGAGTGATTGGACAAACTAGACGTGAATGTAGTGGTAGGGACTACGGCTGCATATTAGCCGTAGCTGAGGCGGTTGGCATCCGCATCCAAAATCCCCTCTATCGGCTGGAAAATAATTTGTGTGCTTTTAAGCTGTCCTGGCCCATCAACCACCGTACAACAGGTGACAAAATATATGGAAACCAACAGAAAGGTGAGAAACAACTCATATCCGGTTTTGATATAAGCCTAGATTACAAGTGATTGTTTTTCTCCATTTTTTATCACCGTTATTCTTCATCAATTCCTGTTTGTCTAATTGGTCCAATCTGCTAATTTGTGCTAATATTTTATGATATGGTGGCATGGATATGAATGCTTGAAAATGAATCCAAATTGGTTCGTTTAATAAATTCAGCTCAGTGTATCAACCGTTGGTCTGTTTTTCTCTCCATATTTTGTTGTGAGCATTTTACGTATTTGCCAACATTCACATCCAACTAAGACTGTTTTACAGAATGTGGGTAACAGTTATTGCTCTCACCTATCGGCCATCGAGAGTGAACCGCAATGTTAGCCATAGTAATTTAGACATCATCTTAAGATTGCTCCAATATGTTCTATTGAAATTCTTTCCGTTACTTCTTGTATCTTTTATATGGCAGCGTCTAACAGTTCTGGAAGAATCAGCAATCGAACAAAGGTTATGAAATGAGGGTGTGATCGATGTTAGTGGGAATCGAACACTGGATATTTATTATTCAAAGTGCACGATGAAAACCGTTCGACAATGGCCGGGTTACCTAAATAATGTAATTACAATGCTCGAAACATATTTCGACTTTATTTTTCCCTTCTTGAGATATGGAAGATTGGTATTGACAGATTCAATAATTGAAATAATAAGCGTTCAGACATAAATGAGTGCACATCGAATGTGAAACATCAATGAAGCTGGAAGGTTGCATCGGTCTGTCCATATCTATTCTATTCTAACCGACGCTGACGTATGACTGCAAAATCGAAATCACTGGAAAGAACAAGCACGACGATAGGTATTGAGAACATGGTGATAATGTCAAGTACGTCAGCAAAATGAGTACGATGTATTTCACAGCAGAAAGTATGGAGTAATCTAACTACACTGACAGCTTTGGATATTCACGATACAGAACGTGAGATAATGTAGTAGAAGGATTTGTAATGGACAAAATGAAAGGTTTTGCCGTCAAATGTGCTCTATCTATTTCCTGAGCTTAACAATAGAATAATGATAATAATGAGGAGCGAAGCTTTGTTGCAAAAAATGAATATTGCTTGAATTGCGTTTAAAATAGATCTTGATTAAACTAGACAACGATTTACTTTGATTACGGATGCAATCGGCGACACTCTTGTCGATGAACATTATGTAGAACCAGACAGTAATTTTCTCAAGAAGCGGAACTTGAAATCAGTTTGCTACATCTCTTCCACTGCTTTACACTTTGGATTTGTTTGGGCTATCTTACTTACCGAATTTGGCTGGGTTCAAGAATGTCTAGCTGGTAATTGCCCAAGTTACATTTGAGATTGAACCAAAACTTTCCGTATTCATTTTTCGATCGAATCCGATGCAAAGGCAACCATCGTTTATGCGACCGATCCTTGAGATTGTACCAATATCCTTTCGTTTTCTGCTTTATTCTCATTGCTATTACGACAAGAGTTCAGCAAAATGAAAAGGATAGTGTATTCAATCGTGTACGCTTTAGTATACGAACAACGTGCAAACTCTCTCATACTGCGCTCCTTTTGCGTGGTATTCGCCACATCATCAAATTAAATGAATTGATTGGCCTTGACCACTGTCCACCACTATCCAGGGTCAGAGTTTCCAGTTAGTCATGTTCATCCAATCATATATATATGAAGAATTTTCTTTCAACGCAGAATATGTTCCCGGCTGACTGGTCCCACTGACCTACGCTTATGAAGGGTGGATGCTCGTCTCGTCATTGTTCAGTTCTAATAGATGTTCTTTGTTCACAACAAATTCTGATCAGTATGCAAACATAAGACTAATTCATATTCATTTGACTCCAATTTCACCTTCAATACTTTCACTGTTGGATACAATTTTTCAATCATTGTAAGCAACTTCAGTCATGCTTCCACTAATGCCTTAACCGATGGGAGGAAACTCCATTGAATGAAGGACTAGCACCGAATTTGAATTAACCAATAAACCCAAAGAATTTATTCAATATACGAAACTGGTCCAGCTGTTGGATTGGCCTAAAGAGGTCGCAATGCAGTGGGTGTGAAATGTCAACGAACATCTCTTCTGTAAATACAATGCTTGGTGTTATACGTTGTTGTAATATTGTCTAAACACGACATGAGGTCTTTTAGTGCTGCAGAGGAAACAAAAATGATGAAGATGGTTTCAGTCCTTCTACGATACACCAGTTATATATCCAGAAAAAAAAATATGGAATCATGGGAAATACTTACTGGCCTAACAAAGAAGAGAAGATAGTCTGTGAAGAACTGAGTTATCGAATGTCGCAAATTTGAAAGGACTACGGACACAGCCTTCTGACGGTGATTTTCATATGAACCGAGCAGTTTAATTTCTCTTCTAAAGTTTCGTTGAGATATTCCACACTATTTATACGGAGAAAGTGCAGCATGTTGAAGAACACCAGTGATACTTAGGGGCATCCGGGTAACCGACCATGTAGGTTCGAGTATGATGCATGCCTTGAGAGAGAAAAGCCTGACCAGCCATGTGCAGGCAGATGAGCGTGAACGAACATCAGTGGTGGTGCAAAAAAGAATGATTTGCGATCTCAGTGCATCAGTCTCCTTCGACGGTGTGCACCAATGGGAGCAACATTCTTCTCCAAAGTTCGATTCTGGAACTCATTCTGAGTTTCGCCGGTCCAATTAGTCAGGTAACTGATTGGGGATAGGACATCTTCCGGGCTTGTCCTGACATCTGAATGATCCATGAGTACGTCCACCAGTCGGGAATCACAAATTCCGGTTGCTATGTATGGCATGTCTGTAGGTCTGAAATGGTGAACATGCCTGGCCAAGAGGAAAGCGCTCACCTATAACGTATACGTAATTGTTCCATTTCGTTTTGCAATCCATCTGGGAATCCAGCTATCTGAACTGTCTCAGAAAATGAGTACGCGGACATGATCTTCTGATTGAAATATTTTACTGTCGACATGTAAATATGTTTGTGGTTGAAGAGTATCTCGAGTGACCGGTATGATGGTATCTAACGGTAGTCTTATTCAACGATCTAAAGGCGGTTCAGCTGAAAACGTATGCACTCATGTAAGTGAAACGGATTTCGAGCGATATATAAAGAGGAAATCGTCAGTTGGATTTTGTAGTTCACATTTTTTCATTGTGATCTGATCACGGAACGCTTATTCACGTCAACAAACCGTTCTGCTACACAAATCGATTTGGGCTGATGCACTGGAGAGCAAACGTGATGAATGACTTTTGAAACACAGAACACTGCAAACTGTGAAGAAACACATTTTGTGCCATTCGTTGAAACAAGAGTTTATGGAATGCCAAGATGGGTAAAACATTCTTATAAGGTTTGTAAAAGAAGAAGTGCTGACTGGAACACGCATTCGAGTAATTTCGGGCACATCAGAGTGCTTGTAAATAGTGATTAGGTAATCCATATATTCGATGGGTTTGATTGCATCATTGTGGGAGCGAGACAAGAGTGTTGTTGAGAATTGTTATGATGGGGATGCATTCCCATTGGTACTTAAACTATCTTTCTGTGTTCTACGCATTCTTCATTTCGATTGCTATCCTTCTGCATCAACGTATACAAATGTCTACTGTACTCCATTTCACCGAAATCCTCACAAATCAGGTGCTAGTATCAGTTGAATGTCCAGGCAGTGCTGCTGTATTGACCATTTTCATTCCTCCTGATTCGACGAGTTGTCAAGTGCAAAGGGTTTTTGACTGAAATTTGGACATCCGTCTACGAAAAAGTCTGATCAGATTCAAAACCCAAATATGAATGGAATTGAGTAGTAGCAAGATGTTTTACTACGTGTTCAATTTACGGATCCTTGCATGATCAGTCTCCAAACCACCGAGCAATTATCCCCATGCCAACGAAACCAGGTTCAACAAGGTGAAATTGTTCAAACACAATTGACTGGAGAATATATTACACGATGAATTTTTCACGGAAATGTAGACATCCTCGCTAAACAGATACCAAAGGATTACTTTTGAATAATTCTTCCTCGTAGGAAAGATGACAGTTTCGTTGAGCCAATGGTCTGGAGAAGTCATTGGTTTGCCAAAAACCTGACACAAAAATTCAAAGTAATTACCTAAGAACACGGTGCTTTAAACCGATGTCTGATGTGAACTGGTACCCTTGTTGTTCAGCAGAAGTTAGAAAACAGTGAATCATGACTAAACCACATTCCAGTTTTGAGACCAAATACCCTGAATGAGCATGATATAGAGAACAACCAAATCTAGCACCTAGAACGGATACATGTGTAGACTAAAGACACTCTTCACAATTCCACACAACATGCGGAAAACGAGCTGCTTAGGTGCACAGTTCATACTGCGAACGAGCACCGACGAATCCTTAATAGGTCATCAAATTAAAAAGGCTTTTTGGGCAGAAAAATATTCAGTCAGCCGCAGTGTTACGCGGTCAAGCTGGTTCGGAAAATTATTCAACGAGGTGAAAGTTGTATACATGAATGAAATATCATTGTTGTTCCCATCTTCATAAAGCGCTCACGTGGTGGCTGCACTTGTCACGGGTTTATAAAACTCATCTCTTCAGCGTTGATACTTCTCTCTTCTATCATAATTTGCAAGATGAAGCCAACATGTGAAGAGCCCACTAAAAGGCGGCTGGATAAGTTTCGCTTCGGTCGTTGATATGTTTATCGAATAACCACCACCCGATATCTACTAAAACAACGCCATACATTTAGAAGACCAGCCGTTATCGTATTCTCGGGCATTTGCACTGCCTTCGACACCGTCGGTAGGATTTCGTTAAGGACTGTCTGCCAGAAATGGGTTACCAGAAAGGTTTAGATCAATTTTCACAATAATCCGTTGCAATACCTCAGTTCACTTACTTTAGTCGTCTCCAGTGGCTAGAAGTGCTCCTTCCAGCCGTAGGAAAGCCTCTGTTAGTTGGAAATTGATAGACTTTCAGCATCACTGATTGTCTCACTCATCCCTTATTGTTTCTTACTGGTAACTCTAATGAGATGTGACACTACGTGATGACGTTCCTAGACAGCAACACACAACGGATTTCCGGTTCTCTGGAAATAATTGCATTACGTGTGCGTGTCGTTACGAGGCATGCTTCACTGGAGTCGCTTTCAGCCAGGATAGAATGCAGTAATTCGGTCGACAGTCTCGTACGCCAACCCACAATGTGGCCTATTGTCATGTGATTGATCAAGATCCTCTATTGACTCGAAGAAGGCGGAACCAACGTTTGATACCGTGTACAGCACACATCATGCATAAAGCCTCAGAATACGTTTCTGATAGATTGACAGCCAAATTATTCCAAACAGCCTTGAGGGTTTGTTTATTCTGCACTGAATTACAAATCGTTATGAAGAGTCCAACGAACCATACCAACCGGTATTATATTCGAACCTTTCAGGATAAATCAAATTGAAACCTTTACTTTCCTCAATCGAAAACTGCTCTTCAATGCTGCCTTTACCTTTCAAGAGAAGATGTTTCTAAGAAACTGGGTTACGTATTGCCAATGGATACTACCGTTCGAAGCATACTTTAATTTAAGCTTCCTCTGCTATAGTTGTGAAATGTCAGATAAAGAAAGTCGTAAATTTCGGTACTTTCCTTCAGGTCAGTAGAATAAACAAGCATTTTCTATTTCGCTCACATTAAGAGTTCCTTGTTTTGATGTGCGGCATAAAATTAAAAGACTAAACCTCTCTTTTTTATTTTTAAGGATAGATCAGCCACAAAATTCACCAGTATTGTGCACTTGGCTCACTATTACGTTGATTCCTGACAACGAGAGCCATAGTGTCTCGACTGAACCAGCTTGAGAACTACGGAAATAGAGATCCGTGTTCGCCGAATTACTATACCCTGCTTCCGATCAAGGGAATATTTTACGGACGAAACATTTTCTTCTGTCTTCAGTCACTAGTGCGACTCGGAAATACAACTATGTCAAAATACATCCCACTATCGGGTGCGAAACGCATGAATTTTGACAGTTTGCATGGGTGCACTCTTATTGCTCTCATTTTAATGAACAATAATAGCTATATAAACGTGGAATACTTCTAGCCCATAAGCTTCTAATTCAAGGTATTTTTCCTTGGAGAGGCGAATAATGTACTTTACCAATGGATAAGCCGCATTACAGAGTCGGAAAACCACGGATTTCTGTAGCTCTCCTAGGTGGCCCATGGTTTCGGAATTCAAACTACTTGCGTACGACTGAATTATCAGTTGACGGCACTCGTTGTGAGGATCAATGTGTTAAACTCACACACATACGAACAAATGATACCCCCTGTGTTGAAAAACCATTCTGCATAGACACAATGTGGTGTTCGCAATCAGTCAACCACGGAGACTCATTTAGCGAACCCCTCTCGTACTGATGAATCATTACCATTTTTGCCGTCGTCACGAAGGTGCCTTATGTTTTTACCATGATTTGGAATTAACCTCATCTCCCATAACGTCTCCGTGCTCTTCAACAATCAATGAAGGAATCTTAGTGGTTAAAGCGTCTAACAACAGAAAACATCACAATAAAACCATTACATCGTTAGCCCTACTTCCTATATTTTGGTAAAACCACTGCATCCATACGCCGTTGTGTCTTAGTTTTGGTAGATCTGGGCGAAATTGGTGAGTCAAATAAACTGAAGTATTCTCATTCTCTCGTTCAGTTGTCAAATCCCAATGAGTACTTCGGTATAAATGAGTGGTAATTCAGTTAGAAGAATCATGAAGGTGATGTGGGAATATGAGAGAATCCTCAACTAACAAGGTGTGCTTCACTATATATGTAAACAGGGATGGAGGCAGGACATTCAAACCCGGTGATACATCACTATCCAAAACACGTCAATAATCATGGTAAAGTGTGAATTAATTTGCGAATTCTTCAATGAACCGTAACCATTTACAATACTGGATCACCGAATTAGAAAAATGTCGCCAATACAAAAACAGTAGCTTGTGTTTGCTCGCATACCTCTGGTTTATCCCCGGTCATTGATTCCTCAATCGTCCGGTCTCAACGAATAAATTGACCGTGAACAAGTGCGGAAACTGCACCCAAGTGTGATCCAAAATCAACATTTCATATTGTATGAGGCAGGGAATATTTGAATATATATGGCTTTGTTATTGATTATGCAGCAAAGTGGGCAAATATGATTGGTTTAGTCGGATCTCCGTGTTTTTGAACCTTCAGTTGGCTGGCGGTTTTGTGTTAAGGAGAAGCAGTACGTGTTCTGCTAATTTCCAATTTGAATTGAAACTTGTGATGAACTGATTGGTTCACGACAACATGCTTCATAAAGACACCGCCATGAAGGATGCCCAGGCACGGTCATTAGTTGTTCTTAACAAACACCGTGTGCGTAGTTTGGAAGAATGTTGACTTCGGCCTCCGTGATGACTTTTTCCAGGGAAATTTCCGACTACTGACAAAGTGTGTACAGGAATGTTGTTCCATTATTGACTGACTCATAGATAATCAAACTCCGAATCTAATGACACGGAACACAAACTAGCTTTACATTGTGCACTATTGGACAGTCTATCAAAACAAATACAGTATCGTACCTCAAATTGTGTGCAAACTGATCACAAAAACAATGCAACCAAGGAAGGCTTCAAAATGATTTGCGAACAAGGGACGCTCGAAAGCTGGAAACTGTGATGCAGAAGTGAGTCTAACGCTTTTCAAGGGAAGTTGGTGTATTTTGGGAGCATTTTGATCAACCAACGGTCAGAGCAGAATATTTTGAGAGAGAGAGAGAGAGAGAGAGAGTAACAGTAGTAATTACTTCACGCAATCAAGTCCATCATGATATGATGAGAGAACCGGTCGCGGATACAATTGGATCAGTGCACAAATAGAGACATGGTGAACGAGAGGGATTACGTTACCAATAAAATCTGTTGAAACTCAAATTTGCATGCAAACAGATAAACCCAGCAGGTGGACCCCAAAGGATTACAGGTTTGGTTCAGTCCACATTTGTTTCAGTGAGATATGAGTGCAATTAGGTAATGCGGACAGAAAATCACTCAATTTGGTGATCTTCTTTGTCTCACTGCTCAGCTGTCGTCCTTTACTGCTAAACACAGTTTGGAACCACTTCGATTGGACTTCACTCAGTATAACTTTCCTTGATAATGACATGAAATACTAGAAATAAACAGGGATAATCAATGGACCAAGAAAATGATGGTGGCATGTGTTTAGCGAAACTAGACTTCGTGGAGGTATGCTTTCACGTTGGAGGCAGTTCTCCATTTGGAGAGAACTTGCATTCACTGTGTCTCGTACTAATTCAAACGTTCTACTAGGAGTTAAAATTGCCTCAGTTATTTTCCAGTGCGCAATATATACGGCGTTAGCAAGATATGAAGGAATGGCTGCATATTTAGAAGAATTCATTATGGCCGGGTTTTCCATCCGAAAATTCGGGTCTCGATTATGGCAGAAGAAATGCAATATCAAAATCACCGATTACCTTGGATTCGTTTCTGACATCAGTGGTAGCCACCCATACAAGGCAAATGCACGAGAAATGCAACGAACCCCAGTCTGGTGACTCCTGGGCCCTGTCAGTTATTACCGTGCTCTTCGGTTGGAGCTTCATTGCTTGTGGGCACCATTCGAGTATTGCTTCCGGATGGACTATTGTTGTTGTTGCTCGCAACAGCGTTAGCCATCGTTTGACCAACAAAGGTGGATGCTGACATCGGATTCTCCGTACCCACGCTACAACTCCAAATTACCAATATTTGTAGCAGTTGGTGCTTCAAACTTAGGTGTTATCGTCGTCATCTCATGTTTCCTAAGGAAACGGTTAAGCTTGTGACTCATATCACCCACAAGTAAAACTTTGTCGAAAAAAACTAAGGACAAGATGAGAATAATTTGCTTTGGCCTAGCTGTCCCCATTGTAGTATCCCACAGCTTCATCCACCGTCACCATTTCCCGTCTTTTACAGACTACACACTTCTGTTATAAATTTTCAGAATCAGTGTGGGCATCAAGTTTATTCCGTTAGCCAGCTACAGCTTTCGACTACGAAAGTATTTCACTACGATTTCAAAAGAAACTTTCGGAAATCGCAAACAGACAGTCTACCTCGCCAAATCACAAACTATCATGAGGGGGGGGGGGTTGACGAAACCGTCATCGTAGCCATAGCAACCAAAGTTGCCAGTATGGAGGAGCAGTCAGACACTGTACGTGTCATGTCTGTCATCGTAGAGCAAGTCCGCGTGGTTATCAAACTCGACTCGGTTCAACGCCACATATCGAATTGTTCAGGCTCCTTGACCTAAAAGAATATAACATTTAGATTTGCTGCAACTTTACCGTCGAAGTGGATCCGTCTACGGTGTTAACATGTTTCAAGTGATCCCATAGTGTTCTACGGGAACAATTTCACACCGACCATTCAGAAATTAGCCGTAAAAAGTAGGTAGTCAAAAAATGCACACACTGACCCAAGAAGGATATTGAAAGCACCAGTGTAGCTCGTCAATCCTAACGTTATCAACACACATCGAAAATGTGGCTCTACCAAAGACAGCGACCACGATCAACCCCTGAATAACACCTATGTCAATTCTCCACGTTAACTTCTACTAGGCTCAGAGAAAACATCTTGAAATGGCCAGGAAAAATAGCACTCAACCCCGCCACTTTGCACGGACAAATAGCAGCCCTTCGTCGAATGTCCGCACGGGTTGGACTACCCGACTTAGCTTTGCTCAAAAACGGTGTCCAAGTTCACATCGACAGTTATTCACGAATTTTGACGCAAACATTCTCATCACTGCAATAAACACAGTATAAAGGACAGGCAGAATGCTTCGAGGATGCAATCAGAAGGATACCACACAAATCCAAACCGGAGGGGACCACAGTTGGAACAATCCAACATTTTCTTTTTCTCTATCGGACAACGCCAATATCCAAAACTTCCGGAGGCATATCGTCAACTGAAGTACTGGTGAGTTGAAAAGTACCAACTATAGAAACTTCCTATTTCCACCAAACAAGAAGCAATTAACTAAAGAGAAAATGATTTCCATGTGGGCGCCTTAGTCAGTGAAAGAGATAACTGAGCGACTGATCATCTTCAGGCCCAAGGCCTAATTACCAGTTGTAGGGACATCAAACCTAACGACTTTGGGACAGATAACGGAAAATGGATCTACCATGAAAACCAGCTGTGCATATATATATATATATATACTGTTATATATATACTGTTATATATATATATATATATATATAGATATATATATATATATATTGATCTATCTACCTATTTACTTATAAATCCATTTATACATTCAGGCGTAGAACTAACTACTTATCTATCACTGGTAAACTAATCTGTCTATGTATCAGTCTATCTAACAATCTAATTTTTATCATCGTAGGTATCTATCAGTCTATGATTCGTACTATCTATTTATCTCTCTGCTTATCTATATCTATTTACCTATCTAACTATCTATCTATCTATCTCTGTACGTTATTGTTTATCTACCCATCTGTTTTTCTATCTATCCACTCATATACATATTTATCTATTTACCTACCTATCTATATATGTATTAGCTATCGTTTTCTATAAATCTATTTATCCATCTGTTGATCTATCTTTCTTTCTATCTACCTATCTACATAAAATGTTTTTGTCTACATCTGCATAGATCCATATATGTATGTAACTATCTTTATATCTACCAATTTATCTATGAAGTGATCCATCTCTCTATACATTTATCTATCTATCTATCTATCTATCCATCTATCTATCTATCTATCTATCTATCTATCTATCTATCTATCTATCTATCTATCTATCTATCTATCTATCTATCTATCTATCCATCTATCTATCTATCTATCTATCTATCTATCCATCTATCTATCTATCTATCTATCTATCTATCTATCTTTCTATCTATCTATCTATCTATCTATCTATCTATCTATCTATCTATCTATCTATCTATCTATCTATCTATCTATCTATCTATCTATCTATCTATCTATCTATCTATCCATCTATCTATCTATCTAATCTATCTATCTATCTATCTATCTATCTATCTATCTATCTATCTATCTATCTATCTATCTATCTATCTATCTATCTATCTATCTATCTATCTATCTATCTACCTATCTATCTATCTATCTATCTATCTATCTATCTATCTATCTATCTATCTATCTATCTATCTATCTATCTATCTATCTATCTATCTATCTATCTATCTATCTATGGATTTATCAATTTATCCACACATCTACCTATTCATATATCTATCTGTCTTGGCTTTGAGTACAACCGTCTGTTCTGTTATATAATGTATAGTGTCTGTTCGACAAATTGTTGATAACAGAGTGACCACGATGTAGAGAAACCTTTTGTTTATTCATATTCAAGGTTATTCTTAAGTCAACCATAAGGCGTCGATGTGGATCGGTACAACGGCTGCTGTTATAGACAACCAATTATTAACTTTGGATAATCATTCACATGGTTTGCTAGTCAAAATTTCTGATAAGTTCCCAAAAGTTTGCTTGCAGCCCTGGTAACGTGTACTGTGGTAGAATGAATCACTGCTTGGTCGATCAGCTGTCTATTATATATCCAAGCCGTTGTAAAAATCGACGGTGCCATTCAAAACAACCGAAGCGAATTACGTGGAATCTCTGGTTTCGTACACTGCGATACATCAAATTGCATTAGGTAACAAGAATGTGGCGCAAAATAACACCAATTGAGTTTAGCTTATGCAACCATCAACCTTGCACTTCTGTGCTCTGGTTTCGGTTACTATTTCCTGGCACCATCAACTGGAGGGAAATATAAGAAGAGTGGAGTCCAAAAGACCGAAGGAATGAATTTATAAGTGAAAGTCACAATGACAAATAAAGAGTTTGAATGCAACTCTGCCATTAACCGCGACACCTACAACAATCTGGTAGGCGGGCCGCGTGGACCCGGAAGTCTAACACGTCCTTGTTGGCCCGTTAAACTATTCAGCCATATCATGAACTGACCACCTCGACCTACCTTCCAACCCCTACTGGCCCCAGCGTATAGAGTACGACAAGGAAGTCTGTTGGTAAGGATGCATTACACATGTCCCAGTCACTTCATTCTGTTTAGATTCAGTTCTTCATCTGATGACTGACCTCTGGTTCGCAAAGCCCCATGTCTAACCCCAGTATTGCTGATACGGTGTTCCCACCGTACTCGGAGACATCAATGCTTGAAAACCAACTGTCTTTGTCTATCTTCTACCCTTGAGGTCCATGTTTCTGAGGTACTAACACCGGACGGACTAAAACGTCGCAGTAAACACTCGACCTTGATCAGACCATTGGATGTCACGCCGAGACCTGGTGAAACGTAACTGCTCAGGTGACAAAATCTATCCACTTCAGCCTGCCAACACAAACCAACTCAAACCTGCAGCAGCATTTCAAACCTTGGAGATGCAAGATGTATCCAAAACATTGCGACGCTGTTGATCAAGGTGACTTGGAATGTTTGCAAATTACCTGGGTCTTTACTCAGAGAAACAGTATCGTCGACGTATTCCAAGTCGGACAACTCACTATCCAATCAAAGGTTGATGCTGGTATCTTCATTCGAGCCTGGGGCTATCTAGAGAATAAACCTGATATCAACTCAAGAGAAAGGGCGAAAGCGGGCAGCCCTGTTGAATCCCACATTCCGTAGTGAACTCATTGAAATATAACCATAAGCATGAACTCGACTTCGCCTATTCACATACAAACGTTGAAAAAGAGAAATGAATTCACCGGAACACTCTTCAATGAGAGATAGTGTCAGAGAACTGCGTGGCCAACTAAATCGAACGTCATTTACATTTCAACAAAGCAATATTTCGTGGGCACACAGAAGATCTGTAAGTGCAATAAAATTTTCTAGGAGCAAAGATGTAGTCGATACAGTCTTGACAAGGTCTGAAACCGGCTCGATTCTCAAGCACACACATATTACAGACGCTAGATAATCAGTGGAGAATAATTTCAATGGGCAGTTTGGATAAGATGCTTATGAAGTTTACTTCTGTGAAGCTTCATCAAGAGGATATTTTTCCTCTCGCAATTGGGCACAATAACCGACTCACATCGTAGTCTGGGAATCCGCTCACTGTCTCAAATCATCTAGAGCACTTTTTCTAACTCCGAAACCAAAGCTTCGCCTCCAACATTGAAAACTGATGGAGATAACCTATCGAGTTCAATGGCTTTTTACCTCCTAAAATAATCTACCTCTCGCATAACCCCCATTTGAATATCAACAAAAAACAAAAGCAGTGTAGATTATTTGGGATTCAGTTGACTGATGGACGGAGATCACCAAGGTTATGTTCAAGGTTGTTTTACGGCACAACTGTATGGATTATCGAAAGTACATAAGCTAAACGGAACATTCCTAGACCTTTCACTCTTGGTCTAGTGAACTGAAATTCGTGTGTTATATCTCTGAAATCGGCTTTTCGGAATACTCTTCGTGTGTCAATGATTCGAGGACTAGTGCTCGCGATCACCCTGATGTTTTTGTTGCTTCGAGCATGACGGCCGAACACGCACAACATAGTTGAATTCTGGTCAGTGGTAAGTGGTTTGACAACAAGAGATTGAAGCGCCCAAGCATGTCGTTCATTTCTGTGTATGCTCCAAACAGCTTCTGATCTCCTGAGGCCTAGGACGGTTTGCACCATAATTAGTCTCAGATGCTCAGCTATGTGCGCTCTACGGACAAAATGATCCTCATTGCTAACTTGAATGCCCAGGTGAAAGCCTATGCGAGACGGAAATGCATATAAGGCGTCGATGTAACGAACCATTCAATCAAACCTATACTGGTGATCAACTGATTCAGTTATGTACTGACCAAGTACTATTCCTGGTGCACAAAATGTGATCCCTGAAACCTCGGAAATTTTCCGCGCTTCCACAGCTTTGGTTTCAGATCGACCGTGCTACTATCAGTCATCCCGTTGGAGCGGCTAAACTCAAGACTGTCGATCGTTTTGGGTCACTTCTGTGGACACTGATCACGCTTTTGACCGTGTGTGTTTCTGCTTATGTATAGTCAGTGAATTAACTAAAACCGAAGCTAGCTAAACGTCAGTAACTGCTACCAAGATATAACCATTGATGGTACGATTTGCACGTTTGTCTGAATCCCCAGTGTTCCCCCTGCTATGCTCACTAGATTCATACCTACGTGTGGTCATTGTGACCTGGACATCGGCCACTTTGCCTCTGGTTTGTCCTTTCCGTAAATGTCTGCCACCTGCCAGCCTCCTTCAGGTATCGACGCCCTGCACTGTGCAACAGTCCCATCACTACACCTACAATTACTTCTATTTGAGAGCTTAATCCGTCCCTCATCTCTGATTGGTTTGTTTCAATGGTAAATCATCCCGCACATTTTTTGTTACAGCGACTTGCACGCTCGCATTCCAGGGTAAATTTGACCTGTCAAGACTGTTGTTGACTTAGTCCCGGTTACTGTTGCCTGACTATTCAAAACTGAGGTATGTAAGCTTATCCCATCTGACTTTGTTCCTACAGTACACTCTGCATTTGGACAATTCGTCTTCTGGACTAAACGGGTTATCGGGTTCCCGCGAGTCACTCAACAACTAAATGAGATCCCGCTAAAATGAATCTGTTTTCCGAACGGAACTATCCGCCCGGTTGTCGACGTAGTCAAAACCCCAGAATCCAGATGGCCGGTGGACGAAAGTTACTTACGTCATATTCGAGACTCTTTTGTGGCTTCAGACCAAAGAACCATCTATGCACGAAGGCAATTTGTCAAAAAGTCACAGAGATATCCCTGAAGTCATGCAGCGCCAGTCAATTATTATTGAAAAATCCAGTACGTCTCATGGGACTTAAGTTTGAAGATGGAAGATAATTTGCAAGCTATGCAGCAGAATTGTATCAAAGTTGAATTGACCATGGTAGCAGGTATGTTTTAAAGCTAATCGATCTAGTTAGGTGGAAGAAACCTCGTTGGCACAAGTGCACCTGTTCCCAATTCTTTGCGCTCACTGAAGTACGCGATTTCCTAAGTGACCTTGGAGCTGCTTCGTCAGGGATGGCACTGACAAGTCAGATTGCACCACGAGTTGAAAAACATTGCGTGATTTTGTCCGATTTTACACTTTAGTATTGCCTGCGCTCGTACACAAGCTGACTCACGCACTTGCCTGCACGATTGTGTTTCAACGTGCTCTCTTGTACACTCATTCTGCTTACGTTGCTACTGCTTACACGTTCATCCGTTCAGCTTACCAAATTCGGAATAATACAAGCAGATCCTAAGATTGTAGAATTTATCCCGTTTACTAAAACAAAATGTTTTACATATAAAGTCCGATGTTTCGAAAATATCGTTCTGTTACCGACGCCAGTTTAGGAGCGTAACGTCGAAAGTACCCACATACCAAATTCTCTCCAGTTCATAAATTCGTGTCATTACCTTTGCCTTCACTCATAAGTCTCCGAAGTGGTTGATTCGTATATTATCCACGTTCAAACACAGAAACTGATGAATTGTAACTGAACTACTGTCCAGTGTGGCTGGATGATCGAGGCCATGTGCAGCGAGAATCACGTTTCCCTCGATACCATTACAAATGAGCCTGTTTTTCTAGTGCTCGTTTCGGCACACTCAGCCACATGGGCAGTTGCTCTCATTTTCCACATTATTCCACATTTTTATTAGGTTCATCCCTCATTTCTGATCGACTGTCTTCTGTGTTCCCCGAACAACTGACACGAGAATCAGTCCCATTTGCGTAATTGTTGTTTTCTACTCCGAAGTTACTCACATATCAATAACATTGCATGGATTTGGGCATCAAGAGCTCATATTTTGGGTTATCCCAGTTCAAAGCACAGGGATATTTTGACTTGTGCGCTAATATGACAAATTCATTTCTTTGGATACTGCTGTTACAATCTTTATTCAATCCTTTCAATTAGTTTTTACTCCATAGACAATGCAGCAGCAAATAGGTCAAATCAGCAACAAGAAAAGCGGTCATTTAAGAGAGAAAATAACCAAGCTATTGTATATTTTGTAGGCGAATAAGATAATATTCGTTATTTGACCTCGATAGATTCCAGTGTGTTTCTCCATTCTAAACTACTGAATAACCACTCTGTGCCGTATTGCTGACGTATACTGTATGCCCGGTAATTCCGTGCGCACCCTGGAGTTTCGAATTTAGGTTTTCGGGTACTGACATTCGTGTTAGTGGTCACTTCTGTGGTTTTCTTGTATGAGCCAAGTGAAACGACTTATTATTTCCGTTAAATGAGGTTCACGAACATGCATATTTACAAACCATGATTTCAGGAGTGCGATTGTTCACCCCGAAGTGATTTAAACATAGATCCGACAACCCCATTGAATCCGCTATTTGGTTGTAAACCCTCATTATCCGCGATAATTGGAACTTTAACAAAAACCGGGATAAGAGATAGCGATTTGTTGATGAATACCAAAAACGTACATGTAGTTGCAGATTTTCTTCTGTTTTCTGCATGACGATAGTGTAAAACAAGTGTGCGTAAATGCTTGTGAATTCTGCCAAGTAAACCTCGAAAGCCAAGTTTCATTTCTAGTGGACCACGTAATGCTTGCGGTTAGTAGTTGATACCGGTCACTCTTTATTAACTGTATTTGACACGTTGTACTCGTTGATATATATGCCACACGAGACCCAAAAACCGACGATTTCCAACAGTTCATTGATATATTCCATCTATTGAACTGATGGGTATGATTCACCCTGGCCAACCTGTACTTCCACATCAATCGTGTCAAATTTCAGACTCCCATTTGAAACTCCCGATCGGAACAAGAATTGATTTTATCGCGTAAGCTTTCTCCGTGTTAACTGTAACAATTCTAGGAAGGTATCTTTTGTGTTACCACCACTGGTTTCATGTTCGCATTTGACTAAGTAACTTGGATCCATGTTGAAACGTAAACTTCACCCATCCCCACTCTAGGGTGCTAACTTGGTCTCCTGTAATCTGACTGATATGAGTTCCATCTCATATTTCACTGTTATCTGTGTTTCGTCCGTACTAGTCCGCTACCCACTTTTGGTACTGTCCTCCAACTTTAATTCATAATCACCTAAAGTGTCTCACTAATCTTTGTTTGCACATGCCTTTGCCCTACTGTTCAGTAATTCCCCCAGGTAATATTTGTTTGATCAAACTGGCTTTTTCACCTGTTTCCATAACAGTCTGATCAAAACTATACACCCTCATTCTTATCCGTTTTGGACACGTTTATGGACCTCTTCTTATTGTGTTGCTCGCCACCCAAACGTTTGCTGTGCCATCTGAATCAACGTGTTTTATTCATGCATTCAAATCTATGATTCCTACCTGCTGTGTCATTTATTCAATGAACATTTGCGTCATTGTTTCTTGAGAATATTTTCGATCCCCCTCGTCACCGTGTCCCTCGACGTGAACCGCCTATTCACAACACCATGGCCCATTGACTGGACTTCGGCGACATTTTCAGTCCGTTTCAAAGAATTGCCTGCTGATATGTGATCTGAAATTAAGTGTTTGGTCTGCGCAGTGTGGTCGAATTTCACACACAGAATGGTATGTATTCTTGAGCCTTTTACTGCTTTTATTTTACCGTGCACGTAGTTTACTGACTTCGTGATGTCTGGCTGAGGATTCACGTTCCAAATTCTACCACTCTCAACCACTGGACCAGAACGGTACACTCGTATTCATACAAAATAAATACAGCATGTTGACTGTGAGGCCGGCGAATGAGTACGGGTGAAAATTGTGTATTCAATGGTAATTTCGCTACCAAACAGGTTATTCGCGGTAACATAAACCTGTCTGTGAAAATTTCCAAAACTCATATGCTGTTTCTTTTGACGGTTTTCCATATAACCACATGGTCATTTTAGTATTCCGACTGTCCGAGCTGCAAGAAAAATTTTCTTTTATATTTTCATAGGATGACTTCAGCCTGAATCGAGGGCTTATTGAATTGCACCGGCGCAAAATCACTGTATTGGCTAACAAGCAGGCAAACTATTTTTCAATAATTGATGGGTTCAAGCAAGCTCCTGTTTGTTGAACCGAATTGTCTGAGTGGCTCCTGCAGTGAATTTCCGTTCTGGGTCACTAGCTGACATGCCTCAAACAAATACATGCAATTCAGATGTGCAGTTATTCGGCCGGTTCGAAATGTACACACAACAAAGAATTACGCACACGGCAGTTCACGATAGCCGTATCTAAAGCAATTTGAAAGCGGGAACAAGAGCTAAGAACAAAATGTACATTGGTAGAACCGTGTTTTCTACGATGGACGTATCTGGTGTTCTCAATGTAATTCCTATGTACAGAAAATGCAAATCCCCTTCATTCTCTCCTCCTCTCCGTTCTTTACACCGGTCACTGGTCACACCACAGTTGAAATATTCCTAAAATCTCACACTGTCCAACCAACTGCTAACAACGATGGAGACGACGATGGTCTGAGAACAGATCGAGTTTTCCAAACGGCATTGAAGTATACAGCTGCAATCTCATTTGAATCAGATGGAGTGCATGAACGGAGAATCCATTCTAAGAACCACACAGTGATTCTTCCAAAGGTACTTCGTTGGTTAGCACGGCAAAATATCAGAACGAGAACACATGGTCCCAAGTGAGAAATTTCGATCTGAGTAGTATGGGGTGGTATCTGGGTGACAATATCTTCCATGGAATTACACGACCTGTGTCGCGGTTATTGGCGGTCATCAGGTATGCGTGCCAACCGCCAAATTGCATTTGGAAGAATCACCGTGTGATTCTAACAAAGGACTCCATATTCGTGCATTCTCAATTCGATTCAAACGAGAAAACAGCTATGAACCAACTGTGGAGTGCTCAAATATAAGAACGATTTAGTGGAAGAGTAACGGGTACGCATACGTGATGAGCGGCAATCACCGTGAAACCAATCGTGGGCTTCCGAATAACCCTCGGTTTATTCCTTTACCCCGAAATATCTTCTAAACTGCATGAATTATTAAACGGGGCACTTTCGGTGTTTATCGCAAAAAGACGCATATCTCGTCACAGTGCTGTGAAAGGTTAGACATATGTGTGGAATTTTATGACAGTTTTCAACTTTCAAACGGAGCTCAACAGAAAACTTGGTACACAACAACACGTGAGTGCAAGAGTGAGACGGGAGTTTGCTTTCAACAGGTTTGAATAAACTACACGAAATATTTTTTCAGAGGAATCCAACTTCTGAATCCACTTGTATCTCCATATCATCATCATTTGTTTGAAGAATTTCATCGTAAATGTCCTGATATGAAGTATTTCATCGGCAGATTTGGGATATCGTGTTTTTCAAGACAAATAAGTGTTAGACGTACATGGATCGTTGGGCAGTGTAATCAGTGGTCAATGGATTCATAAGTGGGACTGAGCAACCAGGGTACAATGTAGATTTGGTTTCAATAAAGCGTCTGTGGAAATTCATCTAGTGTTGTGAGAAAGGCAAAGTAGCCATTGGCGACACTGAAAGACGTTGAATTCATACTACTTGGCTGACGTTTGGAAAACATGATCTGTTCTCAGACCATCGTCGTCTCCATCGTTGTTAGCAGTTGGTTGGACAGTGTGAGATTTTAGGAATATTTCAACTGTGGTGCGACCAGTGACCGGTGTAAAGATCGAAGAGGAGGAGAGAATGAAGGGGATTTGCATTTTCTGTACATAGGAATTACATTGAGAACACCAGATACGTCCATCGTAGAAAACACGGTTCTACCAATGTACATTTTGTTCTTAGCTCTTGTTCCCGCTTTCAAATTGTTTTAATTACGGCTATCGTGAACTGCCGTGTGCGTAATCCTTTGTTGCGTGTACGTTCAGAATCGGGTAATTAGTTGTACCTGGAATGCTTTGATTGTTCTACTGATGGTTCCACCCTCACGAAGTGATGCTGAATAAATTCCCTTATCGTTTCAAACCGGGCCATGTCGTTCATTCAATAAAATATGCACGAAGAATGTATAATAAACTTTATGAAAATCAACTATTGACCTTGATAAAGCAAATGAGCTTTGGCATACGTGGTAAGCTTCATAACATAACTCAAATGTTCGCAGGGAGAAACCCATTTTTTAAGGCATTCTCCAGGGTGGGCTAGAATACACCCGCGGACCTATCCCCGATTAGTAAGAACGTTCGGAAACACCTTTTCCCAAACCAGTTTTATTCCCAGTTCACATTTTCTTTTTCCAGTTACGTGACAAATACACGTTACTTACTACCTGGACGGTATGAATACTTCCCGTTTATGCTGGACATCCTGGTCCTTTTCATCTTCGTTTAGGGCATTCCTTGCCTTGCTTCTAGGACAATTCGTCACATCTGTTTTATCAGAGATTGTCGGAACTAGTAAAGTTCGGGAATTGTTCCACCTATTCAATTTTACAAAGTATTCAAAAAGTATTCACAATTGTGAAATCACAATGTGCAAGGTTTTCGATTAGTTACAGGTCAACATTCCATTTCAAAATAGGAAACATCGATGTTGTCAATCTATAAACGGAAATGTACCATCTGCTGGAAATACAAGATTGACATCCTACCTTTGAACGAACATGGCAAGCGTTGGAATGAATTGCCGAATAGTTTTGCTAAGACCATAAAAAATCAACTTTATACTTGAAATAGACTTCACAGAACTGGCGAATAAGAAAAAAAATTCAAAAACAATCACCGTGCTTTACGTTGATCCAATGACATCCCTCACAGGTATCAGGGATATTTGACTCAGATCACATATATTTCAGTATCTGACCATTTTGCTTGGGCTTCTCGATAGAGTTATGGTGATAATTAAACTTCCTTGACCCTTTAACTGTGCGAAAACAAACTACTTGATTGGTAAATTATCAGTGTGGTTTGTCACGGACGAAATGTGAATCAGGATGCCAGAATGAGTAGCTCCAACCTAACGTCAGACATGAAAAAATTACATTCTCTTATCCTCATATCTGGACCCCTAATATACTGTGCTCAGTTTCAGGATATCACGCTACTACTAGACTATGAACTGAAGGGATTGAAGTGTCATTTCAGGGAATACGTTTGGCTGATACACTCTCGGGAACGCATATAACATTGGTGGGTATCAGCCAGTAGGTGCAAATTTGTCCTGGATCATTTTATTAGGGCAAACATGTTGAGCACAACTACTCACCGTTTTCTCGTATAAATCATGCTCTCACCACCTAGCAAAAATCTTACAATCGCGTTATTAGTTAACTAGATATTTCCTTCATGATAGAAGCTATCATGGGTTTCGCTTAACATATCTTACCATGGTGAACATGAGACTATATAAAGATTCCCTTGACAAAGGCCTTCGATTGCAAACCCATCCCTTCATAGAGAAGAAATGTACTTAATATTTGGGTGGGATCACGTGATTCGATCATGACAATAAAATACAACATGAGGATAGCGTGTCAGCAGAATTGGAAACACTTGCACTAATATTCATGTTCATACTTTGAGCTCATGGATTTCTAGACTCAAACTTACCATGCATCCGCTCGCAGATCTGGTTTTATGAGTGGTCGTCTTTTTGTGTTACGTGACATCTGGAGATTTAACCCATCTAGGTTCCCTAAGGTACGCCAAAACCTGACTGATTTTAAATCCAGAAAACGTTCCCAAAGCATTTATTGCGGTTTCCCCAAAGTCACTCTCTTAGGATTATGTTCAAAATGTGAGATCGCTAGTTATTGGAGATACCACTCTGCTCCCATGATGTGAATCTCCTTTCTTGAACAATCTGTTGTTTCAATGAATCAGCAAAACAAACGGACTCGTTTTGCTGTAGTGTACACCCATTTGTGGATTGACAGTTGACTGACAGTCATTTTGTCTCGGATCATATCTAACACACAGGCCGTTTAGTTATGGTAGTCTGATTCCAGCCCTGATTTGTGTGACAGGAGAGTTCTACGGTTAGACAGGTAATTCCAATTCATTTAGAGCATCACCTTCACGTTGGTATGAGAGCGTTATGATCCTCGTGACTTGATTCCGTTGTTCAGACTAGCGACCCTCGATGGGATTCGAACTCAAGACAAACAAGCTCGGAACTGGAGTTTGTTTACGCGCAGGTTTGTCAGTTAACATCGAGGATCCCGGTGTGTAATCATATCAATAGCATTGTTTCTTTACCCAAACGAGGACCGTTTGTTTCTCATCCTAATCATCTGGAGTTTGAACAGCATATTCCCAGCTGAGTGGCAAGGCATTGCATTTCATTGGCTCTCGTTTCCTCACTCAAATAAGTGATGCATGACTGAGTAAACTGTGCTCATGCTTGAATTGGTTTGTTGCTTCGTGAATTTACCTAGTATTGTGGCCATGGACTGCGAGCCTGTAGCTCACGTCAATACTGGGTAGCCATTGATGAACAAAACGGAATCAGTGCACCTTTCCCGAACAACACTTCGTCGTCTAATGTTCAACATACAATGTTTCGCAGACTTCATTTCCCATGTGATCCAATCCTAATGCATATAACGTTCCTTATGGCAGCATCATTTCATCAATTATTCGCTTTTATATGAGGTTCATCAGATTTGAAAATCTTGAATTTAAGCACCTGATACCTTAGGTGAATTTCGTCGAAATCGAAAATGCTCAAGAGCAATGGGATGCATGTAGTTCGCTAATGTTGGTCAGCTGTAAATGTATACGGTTTGATAGGTGAAATTTGTCGTTGTTTCAGACACGAAGGCGGTTATACCAAAGCCTAATGTGGGAGAGGGATCTAAATCCGTATGATCCAGTTACAGTTTTGTTAAGGAGGACACCGTATCCTCATATAATTTTTCAAACCTCACAGAGTGCCACATTTGCAAAACGGCAGAGGCAATTTGCCGCGATTTATGGGTATTGTACCTTCCACTGGTAAATTTTCCCGTGCCGCAAATGGATTGCATCAGCTGAAGGGAAGGATACTGTGTGCTTTGACTTATTCTGGGATAACAGGTTGACACAAATAGATGTAGAACAGTTCAAGCCAAATCCAAGTACGAATCTGGTCCATGAATTGTTGGTAAGTTCAACATCGGGGTGGAGATTTCTCAGGTTTTGATCAATGTATTGCTTGTAAACAACCAATAAAGCAGGCAAAATCAATATACACGCTAATGAGAGAGTCGTCCCTTCACTGGACAGCTCACCGTGTGTCGTGGTCCTTTGAGATCAACCTTCTATGTGAATATCCGTGAATAAATGATAATGCGATTTCAGCAAGATTTCACAGATGGGGTTATATGTGATGGAACTGATAAGTTCCCATTTTAATGCACTAGACAAGTTTCATAAAATTCACTAGAACAAAAGAAACACGATTTGGCATGTACAACTACTTAGTCTATCATTGTCGATCGTGATCGCAACACGTTACACAAGGCACGACTTCCGACTCCATACGCATCACGATGATTTACTACGCGAAAGAAAATTCCATATCCTACAACAGTATTTGTGTTTAAAATGTGGGGAACAGTGTATTATTTTGAGCACAGGTTCCTGATGACTAAGATTGATTGCAATAATGATTTGGTGGCTTCTATCACATGCTCTATCGATCTGAGTTCTCAGTTCCTATCACTCGTGTTCTACACATAATTCGTTTGTGTATAATAGAATAGCCACACTCTTCTTTGAAGCACTCTTAACTCATCACGTAGGAATTTGTCTCAAGTACTACGCTCAGGTGTGCTGACCAGTTCTAAAACAATCGACATGAGTCAACCTGGTGAACTGCATAGCATTTGCTGCCATTGGATCCTTCATTGTTATCCGCACTGACTACATGCCCAGCACACGGCGAGTTTATTGACCGTGAGAAATAATTTTCAAAACTCTTTCCTGATACGAATTACTCGGGTTACAATAATAAACACGGTTTGAGGCAGAAACAAAAATATCCACAACGACAAGAATTGCTTATTGTTTCCCCTCGTTGATGAACTAGGTGCATGGTATTATTATTTTGTTTTACCCGAGGTATATCTCGGGTCTGGTAGCTCGAGGTGCGATGATGGGAGTAAATTCGACCGTTTTCGTAAATGTTCTCAATTCCCAACACCAAGTTGGTTAAAACTACTTGGAAAAGAATGGTGACAAAGTTAAATATATATAGATCAGATAAGCCCACATTTATTATGCTTTGTCACAGGAAAATGGAAAATATTTAGGAAGACATGTCTAAGTTAACATTGCTAATGACAAAAAGAGCAACAACAAGGAGCACGGAAGTCTCCATCCAGAATAGTGCTACACCTGAAACAGAAAGATGTAGCAAAATCAGTCACATTTGAACAGAAATGTCCTGAGAAATCCATCATCACCAAACTGCATAGATTGATGAAAAGTGCAATATATGGACGGATTACGCCGAGGTGATCTTCTTGAAAATTCAACTACGCACTTGCAAATTGTAACGACTTCAGTCATTCTCTCTTGAGTTCCACTTCAATGGATACTAACGATTTCAGTGCACATTCATGCCTCTTTGTCGAATTCGAAAGATGACCATCAGGCACCTATATTATTTGTCTGACCGTGGTGATGACAATAATGACTCGTTCATCAACTTTACCGCCTCTTAGTATCAGATAGTATGTATCCAGTAATATTTGACTTAAACGAAAAATCATTCATCACAAATTACACAAGAGCATATCCAAACGTACTGAGCATTCAAATGAGGAACATGTATTTACCTGTACTGAAGCACTTACAATTAGCCGTAGTTCCGTATCTTTTTTGATTCCCCATCAACCCACGTATTATTATCACTAACCTTTTCGACTGGTTTGGGTGAACACACCAACAGCATCATTTCTATGTGATTAAAAATGCATATGTAACCGGTGAAACCCATCCCACCGCTCACGAAGGTGATGATCACGAATAAACCGAGAACGTATTGGTTTCACTGCAATAATTACATGTTCTACCAACAATTCTAGTTTAGTACTGTCTGCTCTACTGCTGACGTGATTTGTTCCAATATTTTCGTCATTTATACTTTTGGGTTTCAGCTTGCCGACGCGAATTCATATCATTGCGAATAACCAAAACCGCTGAGAGAAGCTAGAACAAAGCACGTACTGGAATGGACTTGACTTAAACTGGACTTTCATTTCTATTGCTGCTGTGAAATTATCTGCTCGGATGTTATGTTTCGGCAAACATCACTGATTTTTTCCCTGTCACCAACGAACTGCAAGAGTGTTATTGGTCTACTGTATGCATTCATGAGAGGATACAAAAGTTAGAGCTGAGAACAAGCAAAAGAGATGCTCTCATTAGCCCCAATAATTTCTCCACTTATTCAAAACAATCCACGATTGTGACCATAGAAATGTGAATAGAAGAGAGCGAGGTATTCCACCTATATAAATTATCATCAGGCTTGATTTTGACTCCATCAGCTGCCGTCAAATGAATCAAAGCACTGAAGATAATAGTGCTAAACATGACTCTTCGAATTCGAACCCATCTGACTTTCGTTAGCTGTTGTAGCTGCTTGCTTAAGGAGACCGGGAGTTATTAAAAACCTGAGGGGACACCGACTCCACCCACTCGGTTGTACTTTACATGTTTTAAAACTGTCATCGTTTGGATCTTCAGATATTTAGCAAACGGAGGATTAGTCATGCGCTCGTACCTGATGATTCAGCTAACGGTTATTCGCTTCCAAAATCTGTTGGGATATCTTGCATTTTATTGGAAAGCGCTTGAATCCAAGGCAAGCTTATATTACATCATCCACTCTGATGACAAAACTTCCCAAAACACTAAACAGATAAGCCAATTCAGAGTTTGAGTATCATGGCCACTATACTTGAAGCCGGACACCAACTTCTTCATCCGATGTTCTGATGAAATTCTAATTCCCCCAAACAGTGTGTCCTGCAGTTTATCCAGCGAGCACTCCTCTGGTTGATTGCTTGCAATATCCGCAAACTAATGAGATGAAAGCAGAGGAGAAGAGCTCAACCAGATGTGTAATCTTGATCGATTGGCAGGTTTCATGGCCCATTGGAAATTATGCTTCTAATTGGACCAACCAGAACGATAGTTCCATAGCCACGAATTCGAGAGTCTTCATGGGTACCGACGTTAAATCAGTTTGTGCTAAGTGTCCTACATTTCTACGGCCCAGTGATGATATCCAATGCAAATTAGTCAAATACAGCAAAAATTGAGCTAATCCACATGAATTTGAGGTCGTGAAATCATTCTATCCTCTGAAAATTGTTCATCGACGAGTGAAAATGTAATAATGGACTGGAATAATGTCAGTGGTGAGAAGCTCTTCAGTAGAAATTCAAAAACTGTTCATGTTTGCTGGAATCACGTCGGGCTCAAGAACTCAGCGTGTGGAGCTGGCGAGATACGTTGCATACGGATGAGGTTGGGGTAATCGTTCACAAGTGAAGAGGTATTGCAGAAGACATCGGTAAACTGGTTTAAAACAAGGGTTCAAGTTGGGGAAATTCCTGGTTGTTGTCACTATTATCCTACGCAATAATATGTCCAACGGTCATTCATCAACTCCCGTTCGAATGCCGACCACCAATTAAAAATTAAAGAGTTCTTAAACTAAACAATCTAACCTATTCAATGAAACAAAGCTTATTTTAGGATCAAGCTTGCCAAATATGCAGAATTATTATGAAAACAAGGGAGCTCGAGGTTTTGAGGGCATGAGCCAGAATATTGTTTCATGCATGCCCACTCTTCAGATGTTTCGGTATAAGGCCTAGCGAAAAGTGGATAACAAGATTTTCAAAAGATTCACGGAAGCATGCTTCATCACCCGATGATGTGCTTAACGCCTCAGTACAGATTTTGTGCCTATTTTTTTATAACTCTCCGACTCATAAACGGGTATCTTCTAGTTGTCAATCCACTAAATTGAAACAAAACCCTCTGTTTCTCCCCTTCTGAGTGCTAAGCTGATATGAATCCATCGTTACAGTCGACGTATGCTGAGAAGTGGTGTGAGCCAATCTCTAGGTTGAACCTCCTGACCACATCGGCAGAAACACTGTTTTCAGTATGGGAGTTAAGCTTTCTTTCGGCCCCATTCACAAAGCACGAACAACCGGTTGTAAAACTAGTCTTGAAAAAGGTTACCCGTGGTAACCGAAATGTCGACAACATACCAACCATTTCTACTACGCTGTGTTATTAAGCAATAAAATTCTACCACAACACACTATCTGATACTAAGAGGCGGTAAAGTTGATGAACGAGTCATTATTGTCATCACCACGGTCAGACAAATAATATAGGTGCCTGATGGTCATCTTTCGAATTCGACAAAGAGGCATGAATGTGCACTGAAATCGTTAGTATCCATTGAAGTGGAACTCAAGAGAGAATGACTGAAGTCGTTACAATTTGCAAGTGCGTAGTTGAATTTTCAAGAAGATCACCTCGGCGTAATCCGTCCATATATCATCACAGCTCACATCTCCTCAATATGCTTGAGTGAATACGCATTTACCTCGGAGTTCTTGATGAAGGTTCGATTATAACCAACGAAGTCAGAAATGAGATTGCTTTTATAAGAGTTACACCAGTATCGGAGCATTTCGATGAATTTGCAGTCACCTCAATCCTTCTGAGACGATGAAAATTACCCAGACACCCTTCCGGATCTATATTCTCCACGATCTAATCTGACGCTTGATTTTGTCCATGCTATGTGCATTTCCTTACTAATGTTCTTTTGGAACAAAAGTGCACGGAATATCTGAAAAATTCACCATGCCAAACCTTCGATTCCGTTGTCTATACTCACTCGACTCTCACTGACTTCGACAATGCTTAGTTTTCTATTGGTGTATTCCTTTCACTGGCGATATTCCGCTGCCACAATATATACAATACCCTTCCTAGTCTTTTTGTCAACTCGAGTTAACTCCCTTCATTCAGCTGAGGAGACTTCGTCCTTGATTCCCCTCGAGACTTCAGTTTAACCTCGTTCGACAATAGTAAACCGTTAGTATACTGAAGATGCACCGTAAGATTACGGCTGGAATGCCAGTTGATAAGATCGGTTACTCGTCGCCGTAAAAAGGTAAATGTGGATACATTCAGGTGAAGCATTCCATGTATCACAAACTGTGAGTATATTATTGGAAACAATAACAATATACGACAATAAGGCGTGTAAAATATGATACTAAAGCATCAAGGAAATGAAAACTTTGAATGTATTTTGTATGAAAGGGGTAGAGAACTGTTTTGGGTTGGGAAAGTACTTGGACAATGGATTATAATCTAACATTTGAATGTTAGGATCGGCAAGTACACAGAGTGACACGATAATTTGTGCACACAATGAAATCCATCACTAGAATGAAAGGAACAAACTCAAAATGCCTGGTATTCGCGATCAACTGATAAAAGAATGACTGAACGAGGTTGGAACATTGCTAGTTGAATGGAATAGATATAATGGAAGTTGTTTCAAGTCCAGCACACTAATCTGACGAGAGACTGTATGAAGCACAATCATCTTGGGACAGCTTAGAGCAAGATGATGGTAATGAAGCAAAAGGTATTTTGCAGGTGCTCCATTTCGACAGAGGTGCTTGTTAGGTAATCTCGAATAAACTGATGATCTGAGCGCACGACGAAGATATACAGCGATATGGATACGATTTACATATGCACTTTCCCAATGCTGTTCGTGGTAAGTTTCCTGAACCGTTTGCCTTGCGTGTTTGGGAAAGAACGACCCAATTCAGCATGTTCTTCGTAGTCATGGCTTTCGTGGAAGCGTTCTGACAGGAGTCAAGTAGAGAATGAGCAGCCATATGGAGAAAGTTGGGATAGTTACGCTGGAGAATATCAAACAGAGAAGCTAGTATACAACGGGAAATGTTGACAATATTGATAAAACCGAGTGAAGTAACGAATCCCATACAAAGCTATTGGAGCAATTGCACTGTTGGGTTTGGTTGAGTAATGTTCTATGTAATTAGGTCCGGTTGTTTGGTAATATCTACATGACTGGTCCAACCGAAAGCATGAGTGGAATCGTGCGGTTTGGTTCGCCTGAGTTAGTGCTTTCCACTAATTCCTGGGCTTTATGATGGCATAATGAGCTCCTTCTGCTCCTCTTATGACTTGGCGAAAAACCTTCCCACCTTCTTCGTGAATGGAATCACGCGTTTACTTTTACTTGACTATTTCGATAATCTCTGGCTAGATAGTTTTGACTTTGACTGAGCGATCGTCGGCACCCCCAATCCCTGTTGTCGTTTGCACTACTCCCATTTGTGCATTGAACAAATGTCTTCTTCCCCAGTTGTCCCCTGCCGATAATGTCAATTCGAGTGGGAGGGTCTTCTCTGCATTGAGGCTTTATCAAAGTGGAGAAGCCAATTGGGGAGTTCGAGTTTCTTATGCTGTTTTTTCCTCTTTCACTTCTATTCAGTACAAATGAGGGATGATACTTTTGTAGAAATCTATTAGTTAGAAATGTTTTCGTTATTTCAAAGTCTGCAACTGTACACTCAATGAAGCAGTGACTGTTTCAGGTCATTCATCGGGGATTTTCGTGGCTGAGGAATAATTGCAACAGTCTTTTATTTCGATGTAAATGCATAGTGTGCTTGCAAAATTAATGGTCAATGTGGTATCAATGCTGCTAAATTGATTCTAATGTGGTCTGAGGATACAACTCAGGAGAGTGGCAACGAAGCAAGTGCAGAAAAAAATGCCGCAAGAAATGAATAGTTCATTTATTCCAATACTCATACAACGGTGTATGATTGATAAAAAGGTGCTATCCACAGAGCACGGCAACCGTGAGACATTCAGCAAATAATATATTTGACCTCTACGAAAAGTCTACTCTGATTATTCGGGATTCAATTTATTATAAATATAGAAGTGAAAGTACACAAACGAGTGTTTTGGCGTTCTTTTGTACGTATTCCGGCACGTCGTTAGTGGATTATGTAAAACCGTGTACCATGTTACAGAAAACAGTGATTAGAGTTTCCATCGGTCATTTGAAAACCATTCTCAAAAGACCATTATTGGCTCAAATCTCTGGATTATTGTGGAACTGCCTGGCCAGAAAAATCAGCCTGGATCAGTGGTCTGCTTTTTACTCGAAAATCCACGGAAGCAATTGATCATGACGCTATTCAACAACCGCCCCCACTAAAGACGAAACAGCTTTAGATATAATTGCAATATAGTCATTGTGGAAATGAAAGACTCCACCTGTTGGTGATTTTGAAAGTAAACTGATGTCTAACGAAAGCATCCGTCATTCTCTAACGGTTCCGCCTTTCACGCACTTTATGAATTCAGATTTGTCTCGCTCAATATGTTTTAACATTGTATGTTCTATCGTTTCCAGTAAAATATATAGCGACTGAGCCACGTCATTTTGTGTTTAATTGCACTGTTCGAGGATATGTCTCAGAAAGACTCCACTCATTTTGCACTTTTCATCAATCTATGCAGTTTGGTGATGATGGATTTCTCAGGACATTTCTGTTCAAATGTGACTGATTTTGCTACATCTTTCTGTTTCAGGTGTAGCACTATTCTGGATGGAGACTTCCGTGCTCCTTGTTGTTGCTCTTTTTGTCATTAGCAATGTTAACTTAGACATGTCTTCCTAAATATTTTCCATTTTCCTGTGACAAAGCATAATAAATGTGGGCTTATCTGATCTATATATATTTAACTTTGTCACCATTCTTTTCCAAGTAGTTTTAACCAACTTGGTGTTGGGAATTGAGAACATTTACGAAAACGGTCGAATTTACTCCCATCATCGCGCCTCGAGCTACGAGACCCGAGATATACCTCGGGTAAAACAAAATAATAATACCATGCACCTAGTTCATCAACGAGGGGGGAAACATTAAACAATTCTTGTCGTTATGGATATTTCTGTGTCTACCTCAAACCGTGTTTATTATTGTAACCCGAGTAATTCGTATCAGGAAAGAGTTTTGAAAATTATTTCTCACGGTCAATAAACTCGCCGTGTGCTGGGCATGTAGTCAGTGCGGATAACAATGAAGGATCCAATGGCAGCAAATGCTATGCAGTTCACCAGGTTGACTCATGTCGATTGTTTTAGAACTGGTCAGCACACCTGAGCGTAGTACTTGAGACAAATTCCTACGTGATGAGTTAAGAGTGCTTCAAAGAAGAGTGTGGCTATTCTATTATACACAAACGAATTATGTGTAGAACACGAGTGATAGGAACTGAGAACTCAGATCGATAGAGCATGTGATAGAAGCCACCAAATCATTATTGCAATCAATCTTAGTCATCAGGAACCTGTGCTCAAAATAATACACTGTTCCCCACATTTTAAACACAAATACTGTTGTAGGATATGGAATTTTCTTTCGCGTAGTAAATCATCGTGATGCGTATGGAGTCGGAAGTCGTGCCTTGTGTAACGTGTTGCGATCACGATCGACAATGATAGACTAAGTAGTTGTACATGCCAAATCGTGTTTCTTTTGTTCTAGTGAATTTTATGAAACTTGTCTAGTGCATTATAATGGGAACTTATCAGTTCCATCACATATAACCCCATCTGTGAAATCTTGCTGAAATCGCCTTATCATATATTCACGGATATTCACATTGAAGGTTGATCTCAAAGGACCACGACACACGGTGAGCTGTCCAGTGAAGGGACGACTCTCTCATTAGCGTGTATATTGATTTTGCCTGCTTTATTGGTTGTTTACAAGCAATACATTGATCAAAACCTGAGAAATCTCCACCCCGATGTTGAACTTACCAACAATTCATGGACCAGATTCGTACTTGGGTTTGGCTTGAACTGTTCTACATCTATTTGTGTCAACCTGTTGTTCCCGAATAAGTCAAAGCACACAGTGTCCTTCCCTTCAGCTGATGCAATCCATTTGCGGCACGGGAAAATTTACCAGTGGAAGGTACAATACCCATAAATCGCGGCGAATTGCCTCTGCCGTTTTGCAATTGTGGCACTCTATGAGGTTTGAAAAATTATATGAGGATATGGTGTCCTCCGTAACAAAACTGTAACTGGATCATACGGATTTAGATCCCTCTCCCACATTAGGCTTTGGTATAACCGCCTTCGTGTCTGAAACAACGACAAATTTCACCTATCAAACCGTATACATTTACAGCTGACCAACATTAGCGAACTACATGCATCCCATTGCTCTTGAGCATTTTCGATTTCGACGAAATTCACCTAAGGTATCAGGTGCTTAAATTCAAGATTTTCAAATCTGATGAACCTCATATAAAAGCGAATAACTGATGAGATGATGCTGCCATAAGGAAAGTTATATGCATTAGGATTGGATCACATGGGAAATGAAATCTGCGAAACATTGTACGTTGAACATTAGACGACGAAGTGTTGTACGGGGAAAGGTGAACTGATTCCGTTTTGTTCATCAATGGCTACCCAGTATTGACGTGAGCTACAGGCTCGCAGTCCATGGCCACAATACTGGGTAAATTCACGAAGCAACAAACCAATTCAAGCATGAGCACAGTTTACTCAGTCATGCATCACTTATTTGAGTGAGGAAACGGGAACCAATGAAATACAATGCCTTGCCACTCAGCTGGGAAAATCCTATTCAAATGCCAGATAATTAGGATGAGAAACAAACGGCTCTCGTTTGGGTAACCAAACAATGCGATTGATGTGATTACACAACCGAATCCTCGATGTTAACTGACAAACCTGCGCGTAAACAAACTCCAGTTCCGAGCTTGTTTGTCTTGAGTTCGAATCCCATCAAGGGTCGCTAGTCTGAACAACGGAATCAAGTCACGAGGATCATAACGCTCTCATACCAACGTGAAGGTGATGCTCTAAATGAATTGGAATTACCTTTCTTACCGTAGAACTCTCCTGTCACACAAATCAGGGCTGGAATCAGAGTACCATAACTAAACGGCCTGTGTGTTAGATATGATCCGAGACAAAATGACTGTCAGCTAACTGCCAATCCACAAATGGGTGTACACTACAGCAAAACGAGTCCGTTCGTTTTGCTGATTGGTTGAAATAACAGATTGTTCAAGGAAGGAAGTTTCACATCATGGGAGCAGATTGGTATCTCCAATAACTAGCGATCTCACATTTTGAACATAATCCTTAGAGAGTGACTTTGGGGAAACCGCAATAAATGCTTTGGGAACGTTTTCTGGATTTAAAATCAGTCAGGTTTTGGCGTACCTTAGGGAACCTAGATGGGTTAAATCTCCAGATGTCACGTAACACAAAAAGACGACCACTCATAAAACCAGATCTGCGAGCGGATGCATGGTAAGTTTGAGTCTAGAAATCCATGAGCTCAAAGTATGAACATGAATATTAGTGCAAGTGTTTCCAATTCTGCTGACACGCTATCCTCATGTTGTATTTTATTGTCATGATCGAATCACGTGATCCCACCCAAGTATTAAATAGATTTCTTCTCTATGAAGGGATGGGTTTGCAATCGAAGGCCTTTGTCAAGGGAATCTTTATATAGTCTCATGTTCACCATGGTAAGATATGTTAAGCGAAACCCATGATAGCTTCTATCATGAAGGAAATATCTAGTTAACTAATAACGCGATTGTAAGATTTTTGCTAGGTGGTGAGAGCATGATTTATACGAGAAAACGGTGAGTAGTTGTGCTCAACATGTTTGCCCTAATAAAATGATCCAGGACAAATTTGCACCTACTGGCTGATACCCACCAATGTTATATGCGTTCCCGAGAGTGTATCAGCCAAACGTATTCCCTGAAATGACACTTCAATCCCTTCAGTTCATAGTCTAGTAGTAGCGTGATATCCTGAAACTGAGCACAGTATATTAGGGGTCCAGATATGAGGATAAGAGAATGTAATTTTTCATGTCAGGCATTAGGTTGGAGCTACTCATTCTGGCATCCTGATTCACATTTCGTCCGTGACAAACCACACTGATAGTTTACCAATCAAGTAGTTTGTTTTCGCACAGTTAAAGGGTCAAGGAAGTTTAATTATCACCATAACTCTATCGAGAAGCCCAAGCAAAATGGTCAGATACTGAAATATATGTGATCTGAGTCAAATATCCCTGATACCTGTGAGGGATGTCATTGGATCAACGTAAAGCACGGTGATTGTTTTTGAATTTTTTCTTCTTATTCGCCAGTTCAGTCATCTAGGGTGCTGTTTCCCATTGCCGTCAGTCTTGATTTTGGTGATTCAACTAATGCAACTTGCTTCGCAGGGGTAACTGAAATGATGAACACAAAATGAAGTCATGTTCAATGGAAACCTGCTTGTTATCTGCAGTGAGCAAACTGGTTTTGATCCGTGGCGCGATAAGCGTTTGTTCATCATATGTTCATAATTGCCTTCGGATGGACCGATACTGTGATAATTTGTACACAGTCTCATCAACACCGTCTCTCTGTGAATCGACCGTTGGAGCACTCCATTGGGACAGCACGAGGGATGCAAATATGAAATGGCTAGTGTTTCTGTGAAGTCTGTTTCAAGTATAAAGTTGATTTTATTATGGTCTTAGCAAAACTATTCGGCAATTCATTCCAACGCTTGCCATGTTCGTTCAAAGGTAGGATGTCAATCTTGTATTTCCAGCAGATGGTACATTTCCGTTTATAGATTGACAACATCGATGTTTCCTATTTTGAAATGGAATGTTGACCTGTAACTAATCGAAAACCTTGCACATTGTGATTTCACAATTGTGAATACTTTTTGAATACTTTGTAAAATTGAATAGGTGGAACAATTCCCGAACTTTACTAGCTTCGACAATCTCTGATAAAACAGATGTGACGAATTGTCCTAGAAGCAAGGCAAGGAATGCCTTAAACGAAGATGAAAAGGACCAGGATGTCCAGCATAAACGGGAAGTATTCATACCGTCCAGGTAGTAAGTAACGTGTATTTGTCACGTAACTGGAAAAAGAAAATGTGAACTGGGAATAAAACTGGTTTGGGAAAAGGTGTTTCCGAACGTTCTTACTAATCGGGGATAGGTCCGCGGGTGTATTCTAGCCCACCCTGGAGAATGCCTTAAAAAATGGGTTTCTCCCTGCGAACATTTGAGTTATGTTATGAAGCTTACCACGTATGCCAAAGCTCATTTGCTTTATCAAGGTCAATAGTTGATTTTCATAAAGTTTATTATACATTCTTCGTGCATGTTTTATTGAATGAACGACATGGCCCGGTTTGAAACGATAAGGGAATTTATTCAGCATCACTTCGTGAGGGTGGAACCATCAGTAGAACAATCAAAGCATTCCAGGTACAACTAATTACCCGATTCTGAATGTACACGCAACAAAGAATTACGCACACGGCAGTTCACGATAGCCGTAATTAAAACAATTTGAAAGCGGGAACAAGAGCTAAGAACAAAATGTACATTGGTAGAACCGTGTTTTCTACGATGGACGTATCTGGTGTTCTCAATGTAATTCCTATGTACAGAAAATGCAAATCCCCTTCATTCTCTCCTCCTCTTCGATCTTTACACCGGTCACTGGTCACACCACAGTTGAAATATTCCTAAAATCTCACACTGTCCAACCAACTGCTAACAACGATGGAGACGACGATGGTCTGAGAACAGATCATGTTTTCCAAACGTCAGCCAAGTAGTATGAATTCAACGTCTTTCAGTGTCGCCAATGGCTACTTTGCCTTTCTCACAACACTAGATGATTTTCCACAGACGCTTTATTGAAACCAAATCTACATTGTACCCTGGTTGCTCAGTCCCACTTATGAATCCATTGACCACTGATTACACTGCCCAACGATCCATGTACGTCTAACACTTATTTGTCTTGAAAAACACGATATCCCAAATCTGCCGATGAAATACTTCATATCAGGACATTTACGATGAAATTCTTCAAACAAATGATGATGATATGGAGATACAAGTGGATTCAGAAGTTGGATTCCTCTGAAAAAATATTTCGTGTAGTTTATTCAAACTTGTTGAAAGCAAACTCCCGTCTCACTCTTGCACTCACGTGTTGTTGTGTACCAAGTTTTCTGTTGAGCTCCGTTTGAAAGTTGAAAACTGTCATAAAATTCCACACATATGTATAACCTTTCACAGCACTGTGACGAGATATGCGTCTTTTTGCGATAAACACCGAAAGTGCCCCGTTTAATAATTCATGCAGTTTAGAAGATATTTCGGGGTAAAGGAATAAACCGAGGGTTACTCGGAAGCCCACGACTGGTTTCACGGTGATTGCCGCTCATCACGTATGCGTACCCGTTACTATTCCACCAAATCGGTCTTATATTTGAACACTCCACAGTTGGTCCATAGCGGTTTTTTCGTTTGAATCGAATTGAGAATGCACGAATATGGAGTCCTTTGTTAGAATCACACGATGATTCTTCCAAATGCAATTTGGCGGTTGGCACGCATACCTGATGACTGCCAATAACCGCGACACTGGTCGTGTAATTCCATGGAAGATATTGTCACCCAGATACCACCCCATACTACTCAGATCGAAATTTCTCACTTGGGACCATGTGTTCTCGTTCTGATATTTTGCCGTGCTAACCAACGAAGTACCTTTGGAAGAATCACTGTGTGGTTCTTAGAATGGATTCTCCGTTCATGCACTCCATCTGATTCAAATGAGATTGCAGCTGTATACTTCAATGCCGTTTGGAAAACTCGATCTGTTCTCAGACCATCGTCGTCTCCATCGTTGTTAGCAGTTGGTTGGACAGTGTGAGATTTTAGGAAAATATCAACTGTGGTGTGACCAGTGACCGGTGTGAAGATCGAAGAGGAGGAGAGAATGAAGGGGATTTGCATTTTCTGTACATAGGAATTACATTGAGAACACCAGATACGTCCATCGTAGAAAACACGGTTCTACCAATGTACATTTTGTTCTTAGCTCTTGTTCCCGCTTTCAAATTGCTTTAGTTACGGCTATCGTGAACTGCCGTGTGCGTAATTCTTTGTTGTGTGTACATTTCGAACCGGCCGAATAACTGCACATCTGAATTGCATGTATTTGTTTGAGACATGTCAGCTAGTGACCCAGAACGGAAATGACTGCAGGAGCCACTCAGACAATTCAGTTCAACAAACAGGGGCTTGCTTGAACCCATCACTTATTGAAAAATCGTTTGCCTGCTTGTTAGCCAATACAGCGATTTTGCTCCGGTGCAATTCAATAATCCTCCGATTCAGGCTGAAGTCATCCTATGAGAAAACAAAAGGAAATTTTTCTTGCAGCTCGTACAGTCGGAATACTGACTAGTGCTAACACAGCCATCTCGTTAACCGTAGGGTTACATGTACTTTTTACCCTCAGAATTTTCTTGCAAGCTTTCGCCCGCAGTGGACCTTGTACCCCGGGATAATAGCTTGGTTCGAGTAACTCAGCTCAGGTTTTAAAAAACCAGGCAAAGACGATCTCCTAGTTGAAATAGACGGACGCATTTCTCATTGTAGGATCATATGCATTGCCATTTCATTCGAAATGTTTCCACTATTCTAAATGATATACAAAGTACATGTCAGCATCAACTAAGATGACATTAGCAAACTGGAATCGGCGGGGCAGCGTGGTCAGATGAGAAGATAAAAACATGACCAATGGAAGTCAAATGAAATAGGCTGTAAAAAACGAACCTACAGCTGTTCACAGTTCTTGCCGTAGATATGTGAATCCCAGAAGTTCAACGTTGACCAACATTTTCAGTGTAACTCAGTTTAGTTACCAGGACTTGTTGACAGATTGATGAGTGAACCGAGGTGATGTAGGGCTGAGTACTGAAATGTCAGCGCAAAAGCTTCTGAAGTGTTGAAAGACTAAGGTTTGAACACTGATTTGATCTCTTCCAATATACTGCAAATCAGAAGCCGAGGTTGCATCACAACTAATGATTTATCCAGAGATTTCGTTTCACGTGGTATTTTGTGTGTGTGTGCGTGCGTGTATTCAAAAACGTGTGTATTGATTGTTCACATTATAACGTCTGTACAACGAAGGAGTCCTGCGTCGGGTAACGTTGAAAATATTGGAAAAATATAGAAAATGCTCGGAAAGCTACACAATGAATATTTACGCCACAGATGATTCCCACAAGCCCTTCTTCTCTCTCGTTCTAGGTGGTAATTCTTATTTGTATTTTCCGAACACGCAGCTGGCAACAATTCATCCTATTTTCTCATATACAATCTATTCTTAATTCAATGTATTCTCAATTCGTTGTAATAATATCAGTTGCTTCGGCTTATCATACGATTCGAGGATCTTGATTTTCTTTTCGATTTTCACAGATCTATCCATCTCGTCAGATACGGCACCTAATCTATCCTCATCGAGGTTCTGTTATACCGTTGTAACTTCTATTTCGATACTGCTATTGTTTACATGTTGACCCCGAAAGCGGCTCTGAATGGTTATTTGCGCATAACCGTTAGATGATCATTGAACTCATAGACAAAAGGTTGCGGAGTGCATAGTAGTTACTGCAAAAATGCTTTAGTGAACAATGCAAGTGGAATAACCCCTTCGCCATAAATATGTATCCAATGAGATATGCCTACACTTCTATGTTCCAGTGTTATAAACTTGATATAAGTTTATTCAATGGGATACCAGTGAATCGTATTTTTCTTGTCCGTAGACAGTGCAATGGCCGTTTTGCGACGGTGAGGATTCTCTCATTGCAAATAGCATGCGAATCTCGCTTATCGGAGTTTTCTGCCAGTTCCGCTATTTAGTTGAATGGAATTGATCAAATTTGTCAAATTATCCTCGGATGACTCATCATGGTTGGCAGGTGTCTGCTGACTAGTTCAATTCCAATCTATTCAAAACAAGTGCACTCTCCTCGGTGATGAATCCTAATAACATCAGCTGTTCACAGTAATAGGATGTTGCCTTTTAGTACTAAAGCCAAAAGTTATGGATAAAGTAAGCTTTGTGTAATCGGATGGTAATCAGCAGAAGTTACGACTCGGTTAGTTACTTATATGGAAGAAAATGATATCAAAATTGATTCTCCGTCACCATATGTGCTTTTTCAAGGGCGGACATTCGGCGGATGCGTATCTGGAGAACACCGGTCCATCCATGTTCCAACCCGATTGCAATATCATTCTTGCAGTAAGTACTTTATTCCGTACGAGATAATTCCGTTCATTTGACTTTCTCCTTATCTGAATAGGAAATCTCCTTGCAAGAAATGTTTTGAGAGATCCTGACGAGCTTGTCTTGGTGGGAGGAATTTCTGCCTGATTATTCATCTGAATACTACTTCATTGTTTGGTGCCTGTGGTGTCCTTGAGAATTTGAAGGCAAGCTAAACTGCCTTCAGAATACTTCAAAAAGGAAATGAACTAATTTCATTCAGGTTGACTCATTTCGGCTCTTTGATTGTACCTGGTAATTTTGAGTGACTTTAGAATCGAATATCTCATTACTCTCAATTACATAGTAGTCAAGCTGTGTAGATCGTTTGAGGCGATACCCTCGTAGGACTTAGCCCCTACAGATAAGTCGTCCACCACATGCGCCGATTGCTGTGTGGCAAACGCTCTATTAATATGGATATAAAAGGAGTATTCACGTGTGATGCATTATCTCTTAGTAAAACGTGGTACCGAACTTGGAATTCTCAATCAAAATTTTGCCTCCCATCCCATCAAATGCGGTTGGATTGGAGCATAAAATAATCAAAACATTCTCCCCAACCAATAGGATGATCATCTATGGCCTGCTTTTCACTTGAAAATATATGCAAACAGTTGACCATGACGCTATTCAACAACCGCCCCCACTAACGACGAAAAACCTTTAGATATAATTGCAATATGGTCATTGTGGAAATGAAAGACTCCACCTGTTGGTGATTTTGAAAGTAAACTGATGTCTAACGAAAGCATCCGCCATTCTGTAACGGTCTTGCCTTTCACGCACTTTGTGAATTCAAATTTGTCTAGATTTAAAATTGTATGTCTTAGTGATTCCAGTAAAATATTTACCGACCTAACCAACTCATTTTGTGTTGAATTGCATTTTTCGAAGAAAGGTCTAAGGAAGACTGCTCTTTTTTGCGATTTTCATCCGTCCATTAAATTTGGTGATGATGGTTTTCTCAGGACGTTTCTGTTCAAATGTGACTGATTTTGCTACATCTTTCTGTTTCAGGTGTAGCAGTATCCTGGATGGAGACTTCCGTGCTCCTTGTTGCTTCTCTCCCTGTCATCAGCTATGTTAACTTATATATGTCTTCCTAAATATTTTCTATTTTCATAATAGAGCCTGACCAGTTACAAAGCCCAGTAAATGCAGGCATATATGATCTATATATTTAACAATGTCACCATTGTTTTCCAAGTAGTTTTAACCAACTTGATGTTGGAAATTGAGAAAATTTACGATAAACTGTCGAATTTACTCCGATCATCATATCTCGAGCTACGAGACCTGAGATATACCTCGGGTAAAACAAAATAATAATACCAACCGGCTATACCATCAACGAGGGGTGAGCATTTGATAATTCTTGTCCTAATGGAATTCTCTCTGTCTGTGTCAAACCGAGTTTTTGATTGTGACCCGAACAATACTTTTACCGACTGATTCTCAATGAAGGACTGCATTTTCAGTATGAGGCATATAACGGTTTGTGCGCTTCCTGACCCGTATTAGGAAAGCAATGATAAATTCTGGTGCGTTCGACTGCTTTGCTTCAATCCCCGCACCGCTCATACTTAACTGTCCCCCTTTGATGGATTGAAATTGGTTGCTTTGAGAATAAATCTGATGAGACAATTTGGGATCGTGCACCAAGGATAAAAGCATAGCTGTAAGGCAATGCTGAACTTGATTTATTTCGTCCATTTTAGTTTTTCCCACGAAGAATTTACTAATCCAATATTGAAGATATAGGTCTCAATTGAGGTTGGAATTCAAAACGTCTGTCCCAGTGACGAATAATAGCAGACTCGATGGGAATTTTATGTATATATATATATATATATATATATCAATAATATATGTAGATATATATCACACTGAGCCGTGATTTAGGTATGATGCCACCATGATCATCAGAAAAAGACAGTAAGCACAAAAGGAAAGCCGAATAAATTAGATGTACTGATATTTCAAAACAGGACCCTGATAAAAATTGTTTTGAGAGAAAAGATTCGAAACTGCACAGCGTAATACCGAACAACTTTCCACTCAGATAAAATACCCAAACTTTGCCCGACAAAAGCACAGTTACGTCGCCCGATTGTTCTGAACCATGAATGGCGTTTGCATTTTACCTGAATAATTACTTAATAATAGAACATTTCGTTTTTCAGTGCACTCATTCCGATCGACCAAATTAATTGTACGCACTCGTACGACTGAGCAATACCCAATACAAGCTGAAGAAATAATCCCATTCATCGCATGCACCAACAACTTTGAGCAAGTAAACCACAAAAGGGAATAATTTTCTTTAATTTTCTGCTAACATTGTCAAATATGTTCCAAGCAACCAAGTCGTGTTTCCACGGGACTTGCCATCTCATTCTGTTTCGAAACAAAGGAAAACTGTCAGACAGTGATAACACATTTCAAATACAACTTCTAGGTTTGAAATTGAAATGGAATATAAATAGGAAAGAACTCATGAAATCCTATTGAGTTCTTTGGGTATCGCTAGGGAATCAATGTTATGAAATTAAATTATAAAATTCAATGCGCAGTACTTTCCGAAGAATCCTGACTGATATCTTGTTGACGATTTTCCTTCCCTTCACAAAAATACCTCTTCCAATAGCACATGAACAGTAACATCGTGGAATCGCGCCATATTCATTGGTTATTCTGATAAAAATAGTGATAGGAACTCAAAAGCCTGCATTGCTCATGCACACGAACTTGGAAATTTTCTCCCCAAGGCTGGAACCCTTTACCGAGGAATCGTTTCAATCTTCTCCGAAATGATCAAAATGTGGCATGAACGAATTATTAACTAAAGTAATGACATCACGTGTCAACTGGTCCTGCAAGTGACCACTACCGTTACATGAAGATATCTACAAAGAACAAGTATATGAATTACATTGGACAGGTAACTCAAAAAAAACGTTATCCAGATGATTGTCGTGTCCATGTGTGAAGTGGGTTTTGCTTCATTGAACTGGCACGTGAGTCGGGTGGAACGGATTCATCGGGTACCTCCAATCACTCTGCACAAGGGCAAGTCAGATATGATACTCCAGGTTTTGCTTGTGAACAGCACATATCTTCTAGGGAAGACGTATTTTGTAAGAATTAGTTTTGATTGTCCGAATGCAAATAGTCTTCTCACAAGAGTTGTTCAGAAGGATCAAACCATAAGGTGCTGCCTTTCCATGATCAATCTGGCTATTTCTTATGATACGACGAACGCGTCATTCGAGAAATATGTGAGCTGGATAGAATCCAGCCGACAACACTTTCAAAAACTACATGGTTCTAATTGTTATCACATTGCAACTACAATCAGGTATTTTCAGAAATTTTGAAGACTCGATCAACTACTTGTTACTAATCATGGTTTCACGAACCAAATCGAATATTGAACATGGCGAACTTCGCCGAACACTTCATCTGCACAATAAAGCATTTGGGTGTATATATCTGGACAGTTCTGGAAACGGACAAGTGAGAATTAGGTTATATGTGAAGTTAAAATACTGATCAAAAAATGAATATCAGCAGCGACGAGAATCGAGACGTTGTTTTTTCATGGTATTTACAGGCGAACAACTACTGCCAAATAAAAAACTCTGATTGTTACCGAAGGGGAAAGAATGGGACCATCACGATTATAGTCATGTATCATTTGATGCTGCTATTCCACATGATTTCAAGAAAAAAATGAAACGGGAAAAGAGGTACCTATTTTGAAAACAAAAACACTTTCATCTACGAAATAAGATAGAAACTCGCAATCTCACAAGTATTGGAAGCCAAACAACGTATGTCAGCGAAGTTGATGAATTTGGTCAGGCCAAGGTTTCCGAAAAACAATGAGTGGTTTGTTAACCAGGCCATAGTGAGGTAATAGTTTGTCTTGTCGTGAGGAATATATAAATTTGGTATCTTGTGATGGAACGGACAGCTAAATTACTTATATTCTGCATGCGCAGGCCGTTTTTATTTACTTCGAGGGATGGTACCAACGGGCATTGAAGAATAAGCCGTGCTATCGCGGTATCATGTTTCGAGCGTATCAGAGTCTCGAGCGCCGAAAGCACGAAATTGTGGTGTATGCTACAAGCCAATGGAATTCCCACTGGAAACATCTTGAAAACAACGGTTCTGCTTTCTTCCGTAGTGGATTAAGCTATCTGAAAACCATGGTTAACACAAAAACGGCAATTTAGACCCGAAGTCTTTGTGGTACGATAGAACCGAATTGATTTTGTGTCATTCAATACTTTTATCAGTTCTGCTTCAACTTCGAACTGATTTCACTTTATTCTGTGCAGTAAACACCACGGCAAAACCCTCACAAGAAGTGAAAGATACACGGACTCAGCTCCTCACATTTATTTGTACTAGGTAACACATGCGGTGACAATATACCGTAAAGTGTTTGAATTCGACAACATATTACTCGAGAGCTTTATAATGGGCTCTGGGTATTGTGTCACACATGTTTCATGGATAGATTATAAACACAATAATTGTCTCACTATCAAGACGAAATGATCGGTAATGGCAGGAAAACATAGTAGGCTCTGTGTAGGCCATCGAGATGAGGACCAATTCGTATTACTCCAGTGCTCTGGAGGTGAATGTGCAAATTTTGTCAAAATCGTGCTCCTCTGATCTTATGAAACTAATCAGTTCACACACTCATTCTTGCCTCGATATTCATCACGATTACCGGTGTCCTTGATGAGACTTAAGCTGTACGAAAGATGCTATTTCATATTCATCCAGCTCCGTCTTATCGACCCAGGACTGTAACGGAAATCCCCTATGCGTGCGTTTCGGCATTCAATCATCCCGACAGAATTTTACTGCTGACAACACTAGAGAATGCGACCAGACCTCCACTACACTTATCAATTTCGAGACTATATCACTATAAAGTACCTCATTGATCGTTCTCAGTCATATTTATCAGTCTCCGAGTGTAAGCTGTGGTCATTTTATGAAATGCTAGGTCACGATTCAGTAGTATCCACCGCGTACATTTATGTCGCTATATTCCTGTGAGGAAATGTTCATCGTGTGACACATATTGCACTAATATTCTATCGGCCAGTGTTCGTTCTCTGCACACGCATTTCACCTCTGGTGTATCTTCCTGATGTAACATATTCAAAAGCAAGTTGTTCTACTCATGGAAGGTTGGTCATTGCTCATCTTTTGTATCCCAATTTTGAGATACGTCTACAGTTCACCTTTGATGACGGATAGAATCCGAAAATTCTCCCTTGTAGCGCCGATTTCGTTAACACTCCCTCGTTACTGCCACTTGAATCCAGCATAATCATTCTGGTTTTCCAACTGAATAAATGGCAAGTGCATATAATCAATGGACAAAACGTTTGCTGCCCAACCAGTAAAAAAACAATTGGATATGGAGGTTGAACTTGAGAGCCTATTTAATCAACTATCCGGTCTCGTTCCGTCCTCCTCATAGGAGTTAGAGAAGCTCAAATCCACACTTGTGAACGCGTGTTATCAATATCGTGAAAATAGCCTATCGACGAAAGGATTAGTAACGTTAGAGCACCTAAACCGTCTTAAAGAATTTCAGGCTAACAGAGAAGTAATGTTGTCAAGACCAGATAAAGGAGCGGGTATTGTAATCCTTAATAAATCGGATTATATAGAGAAGATGAAGACGATAATGAATGATGTCTCCAAGTTTACAAAGACCCCAACTGAAAAGGACAGGACGATTCCGATAGAAAAGTCAATTGCTGCGAGAGTAAAATCATTGAAACAGAAAGGCATGATCGATGCGGTAACCTTCGAAAGGATACGACCAACTGGGACGACGATTCCTAGGTTGTACGGCCTACCGAAGGTACACAAAGAAGGTGTCCCCTTGAGACCAATTTCGGATATGTGCAACTCGCCGTATCACGCAGTAGCGAAATGGTTGGCTACATTGTTAGAACCAGTAAGAATCATGATTTCCGGACACAGCCTACGAGACACATTTCATTTTGTAGAGACTGTGGGAAATCTAGACTTGGAAGGCAAGCAAATGATCTCGCTAGACGTTACCTCACTGTTCACCAATGTCCCGATCGCCGAAACAATCAACTATCTATGTGAGTACATGCACGAGAACAGTATCGATCCGGGCATCTCGTTGGATGAACTGAAACAATTACTATTTGTCTGCACTCATAATATCCAGTTTCAGTTTAACGGTGAAAATATATCATCAGAAGGACGGAGTCGCAATGGGGTCACCTTTGGGACCTTTATTTGCAAATATTTGCATGGCAAAATGTAAAAATAACCAACTTATGTCAACAATTGAAGGGTGCACCTTATACAAACGGTACGTGGACGATATCGTATGTGTAGTAGATACCAAAGCTGATCCAAATGCACTACCTAATAGATTTAATACAGCCCATCCAAATGTTCAATTCACTTTGGAAGAAAGAAAAGGAAAACAGTCTACCTTACTTAGATGTTTGCGTAAGCCGTCAAAGTGATGGTTCCGTTCAGTTGTCAGTGCACAGGAAACTCATTTAAGATTCTCTCATTGTTTGGTAAAGTTGTAGCTAAGTTGTGTGGGAAAATGAAATATATTACAAATGATATAGGGGAAACACCATTTATCAGAAAGTATTTTTCGGGTTGAAATAATAGGAACATGAAACGGTGTGAAAATATTGCTTCTGATCTAAAAAGGATATATTGTAAGAAACCGTAACGATAAGTACATCAAACAATATAGTGAATAGCCTGAATAAATAGCTCAATTAAACAGAGCCGTGCACGAAAACCCGAGTAAAATGGCATTTGCCGTATTATTTGCTCGATAGCACGCCCCCTTCACCACAAAAATGATGGCTGCTCTGTTGGCATTCTATCGTGGTTTTCCCAGTTTCAGAAACTTCCGAAAGTGTGGCTCCGTTGTGACAACCATTGCAGGTTCACTGATTGCCGTGATCCAGGGATTTCTAATTCTGATCAGCAAAATGACTCAGATATCAAAACAACCAACAGCATTTAAATGAAGGAGTTACGTTTCCAGTGTTAAGTTGTGCAATTACAATTGTCTCTTTTTGATATAACGTTGTCACATCTTCCTGCATGTGATTACAGATTGGATGGATATCGTGGTCGTGTAACCCACAAAAAGGCATGTTACGCTTTAAAGAGCTCAGTACAATGCTTCGGCACTAGCAAATAGCCATCACTACAGATGACTCGGCAAACAGTAGCTATGCACAGTTGCACTGGTAATTGTTTTCAGATTTTACCTGGATCATTGTCTGGCAGTAGTCTCCTGGCTACACTCATTTCAAAATGCTCCAATTCGCACCCCATATTGATATTATTTACGATGTGGTGGTAAATTACATTACGACTGTGCATATCTGATAAGACTGCTCACTTCACGGTGAACTACGATTGAGCTATCAAATTATAAGCCGAAAGCAAACAACAGATTGTCAATTGACTAATCACAGCGGAATGGTTTTTAGTCAGTCTTTAGTTTGTTTACGAAACTAGACGAGCCCCGTTGCATGCCATATCAACGTCAGGTATTTTTGGCTGAACTTGCAATTGGAAAGCGCCTGATTGCTTCTGTTCTTCATGTCTATTCATCAGGATTCCCCTCGACAACTAATCATAGCAACTTTAGAAAACCTCTACTTATTGCATTGAAAACAAATGCACACGTGTTGAGCTTTACCGTGTTAGAAGAATACACGAAAATCAAGAAAATTTATGCACAATGGCGTCTATTGGGAGTATCAGTTTGGGATTCTATCAATGTACCAACTTATTTCACGATGTCATGATGTGAGTTTCACTGTTCGCAAAACGTGCATCATTGCAATTTCCAAAGATCAATGATCTTCTGCAAAAGTTTGCAGTCCTCCAAGCTACAAAGGCCCAGTTCGTTTTGTTCATTTCAGTCAGGTGGTATGCAAAGGGCGGGTGAAACCTCTGCAGTAATCCAAACCTCCGGGTACAAACTACTCAAGTGCTGTTTCGTCCAGGGGTCGCAGCAATTCTCCTGTTTTCGAGCAGAAACTGTAAAAACGTGTGCTTCTTGTAGACGGCTGCTTTCCTTGTTTCCTTGTGTACAACAAAGTTCTCTGCGATTTTCTTGTAATCTGACCGGTCATATACAGAGAGTTTGTCGACCATGTAAAGTCTGCCATATGAGCATTCATTCGAATTTCTACCCGATTTTCAGTTGAAAATCACTATTTCTCTCTTACCGTTGCTGTAACTATCAATCGTTTTTCCCATGTTGCCCTGATTTTCCTTTTTCGGAATATGAATTACCAAGTCTTCCTTGTATGCCGTCAATATCCATATGCATGTATTTATATACTGTCAATACATCTCCGGTGCTTCGGTAATATATATAAGCCTTCTGATGTCTTCGGTTGACTGCCTGTAGAGCTGGAGTTTGGAGATATCAGCCATATTCGTCAAAACAACACAGATGTAGTCTCAAACTCTTTAATCTCGGAGAGGATCACATTGGATTCTGTATTTTAGTGGACATGTAACAGATACTGCTGACAAAAGCAGTAGATCGAATCATAAGAAACAATGGGAAAACGTGAAGAGAAGAAGCGTGAACGATTTGTAATGTTTGAACCCAATGCAGTCACAAGAGTAAGTGATATGTTGTTCCCGTGTTGTCCAACCTGCTGTTTGGGGTATGAAAATAGTTTGAGCGAAAACATATTTAGTTGTGACAGCTGAACACAATGCAAAAAAAACTTTCTCTTTCTATATCGCCATGATGGCACTTCTGAAATTGGAAGGTCATAACTACGAGCAGAATCTTTCATGGACTTTTGCCAAATTTAATTGCATAAAATTTCCCATACCGATTATCTATCAGATAATCAAAGTGTCACATTGAAAACAATGATAAGGCGAGCCTGAAAATACGACGTAGCCTGGGACTTCGTTGATCTTCTCAGCCTGTGTAAGACTGCGCCTAGAAATGTTGTGACATCTAATTGGTCTTCCCAGGGCATTCCTAAATTTGCCTAATCTTATTCAACTGAACAATCAGAACACACATTGCAGAAATGTCACTAATAAGGTCTAACGTTTAGTTAACGCGCATAGGTTATTTTCTAAAATTTACATTGCCATATTCAAAATGTAACTGGAAGTTTTATTATGAAAGCATTCTCACTGATTGTTGATATCCTGCCGGTTGTCAATGTTGTGGTTGTTTCCGTGTTCCTGGGAGACTCACCTGTTTGCGAAAAAATCACATGATTATCAGGACGCGTTGGGTGATAAATCAGACATGGCGTGAACAGCGGATTTCTCGTGGGGGGATGAACATGTGGTGGATTCAACAGAGATTCATTTGCTCATAGTCTGATAGAATAGTTCACTTTTCTAATCTGCGTTATATTGCTGAAACTTGGAGACAAAATCAGCACAAAACCAAGCTATGTCCGTTTTTATCAGTGATTTCTTAGAATATTTCAATTGACTTTCAAACGGACATCATGTACGGGGTACCAGGTTTTCTACAGAAGCAATTATACGATATTCATGTAACATGTGTGTTTGCTGAAGGTGAGCTCGTTTGGCGCTTCGATCACATGTGGAATGGAATAGAGTTTATCTGTAATTGGTAAACTGAATATCTTCGATTATTTCACATAGCCCAGTCGATCGTGTTCCACATACCGGCGATTGCTTTTGGGCAGGTGAGGTTTGTTTCTAAGAAGGCTGGGAACGAAGAGTAAATGATTTGATTAGTTTGCGGAATCCGAAGGCTGCAACTTGATCAGCCTCAGTAGTTATTTGTTGAAAAAAATGTCCTTCATTTATTCAGTAGAAGCTCATTTGGGCATATTTTAAACATTCCACAAGTAATATGTCCAACGTATTTGGTGGAACATTTAACTCACAAAATATTGTGGCTTCACTCCTGCTACATTTATAAATGCATCGTTTACGGGTAACATAGATCGATTGAATGATTCGAAAGAAGGGATGACAATAGAATATCACTGTACCCATAAATACACAGCTCAGTATTCTAGCTCATTTTATCATCGCCTCTGGATACTCACGTCCAATTGGAAAATAATTAGATTTTGTCGTTTGGCATTGGTGAGCTGAGTCCAATATATTTTTCAATTCGGAGACTGGCTTCCGGCTCATAGGTAATGAAAAAAGGTACATATAACGATCGTTATGACATCCCATCCAGTATGTTGTCAAACTGATTTTCTCTCTCATATTCGCTGGAATTTTGATGAAGCATTCATGTATCTGTTCGTTGTAAAACCAAAGGGAGTAATAGAGTCATTAGGTCTGGTATTTTCCTTACAATGCGTTCTGCAATAACCAAACAGAAAACATGGTTCAATTCCCAATGAGTATATTGCAGTACACAGGTTCCGGCTCATCCGCGCAGCTGTAAACTATTAGGCGCATGCAGTTTTCAACATTCTAATTACCTCTTTTCGAATAGCATACCGCCAATTGAAAAATTTCACCCCCTCACAATTTGTAAATTTGGGGTTATCTTCTTTCGGGTATTTGAAAATTCCAGCAACAACTGATTTTTAGCATAAATTGAATACGTCTTAGTGTTTATTACAGGAATGCACACTGATCAAGTGGAAGGGTGAATAACTATGTAGTTGTAATGAAAAAAGCGTAAATCAAATGCTCAGCATGAAGACAACTCACAGTTTTGTTTACGTCTTATTGTAGCACTTGGATGATAAATTAGTGTAGTTATGAAAATATTATAAAGATGACTAATTTTTATCTACGGACAATTTTCTTTTCCAATGTTTGGCACGGAAAAACACTAGTTGCAATTGAATCAAATGAAGTTTCAAGTCATACTCATCAAGATTTGGTTTGAAATCATAAAATTTGATTAAAGGCGTTCATGGGAGTAGCAGGGATTTGAAATCCAGTGAAAGGGGATAGGAATTTCATGGATTAGACGAAGATAGTTACCTGTCACGTGAATGAAATTCACAGGCTTTATCTCCTTTGACTTCATCCAATTGTGAATCCCACGGTTTACTTCTTGGACCTCATGATCCAAACATGCCTTGTCCACATTTGAATCCGATCCTTTGACAGCAAAGAACATGTGAAACTTGCCATTTCTCCTGTGTGTAAAATCATCTTCACATCCCAAATATTCTCTTCCTAATGTGCTACTCGCATAAGAACCAAGTGACGAAATCTTCAAGGGAAGAGATTTGGAGGTTAGTTTGTAATTTTCTGTGGGTTATAATTTATTCAGATTTGCTTACAAACACAATCACTTACGAATTCACAAGCCGAGACGTCTTTGTTATTCCAAGTGGCGTTCAGCAAAAGTCCCATATTTTGCACTGGTGTTTCACTGCCTAATTCACTTGAAATATCGACTTCAAAGTCTGCAACGGGAATCACATGGGTTGAAAAATGTAATGAGCTTCAGCGTGATTAGTCTACTCCAATATAAATTGTAAGCAGCCAGACAACATGGCTGGTGGGTACACCATACTGCGAAAAGCTTGTTGGAGCTTACCAATTATGCTCCAATCATTATCTAGTGTGAAATACAAAGAAGGATTTATTGAGAAGAATACGTCATTGAAGTTCTCAAAGTTGGTTTATCAAACGGAGAATAAGGTGTGACGGAAATAATCTTACACTCAGTAGGCGCACCGGATGTTTTGTATATGAATTGATTGTAAACAAGTGCACATAATATCTCGCTTGTATACATGCTGTTCCAACGTTGATCAACGACGAACATAGAAAAGCGTCTACACAGCTGCTTTATATGTGGCAAAATGTGTGCCCACGCAGACACAGTATCGATCACTGTGTATGTGTGACGATCGATGGGCGAAATGATTTTAGCTAACATCGTTATGTGCTTCTTGAACGAATCAAACATGTTGAATGGTCAGCTGAATTCACCACACTGTTCCCACGGATAATTTGTTGGTGATCATTTGGTTTCAAGTATAAATGTGATCAGACGATTTCTGACAGTGCACCAGGAATAAAATCACAGTTGTTGGGCAGTGCCGAACCTAATTTATTTCTCACAATTTTATTCATTTTGAAGAAGAATCTGCCGATCCAATATTGAAAGTGCAGTTATCAAGCGAGGTTTAGGTTTAGAATATTCGGCTCGGGGACAACTAACTATATGCTGTTCATGAGATATACATATATATACATCACACTGCACATGGATTCAGGTATGGTGCCATCATGAACAACAAAGAAAAAACGGTACATTCAAATTTAGCGTGTTGATATCTCAAAAGAAGACCCTTTTAAAAAGTTGTTGTCAGCAGCAAGAAAAATCGAAATGCCCAGTGTAACACCACACCACTCAGATGATATTACTCAAGGTTTCTCAAAAACGTGAAGCTTCTTGGCCCGATTGTTTCAACCAAGAAATTGCGTTTTTCATTTTTGTAAATATTAACCGGAAAACAGAACATTTTGTTTCTCACTGCACTCACTCCCATCGACCAAATAGATTGTGACGCACTCGTACGACTGAGCAATACCCAATGGAAGCTGAAGAAACAATCCCATTCATCGCATGCACCAACAACTTTGAGCAAGTAAACCACAAAAGGAAATAATTTTCTTTAATTTTCTGCTGACACTGTCAAATGTGACCCCAGGAACCAAGCCGTGTTTCCACTGGAATTGCCATCTGATTCTGTTTCAACGCAAAGGAAAACTGTCAGAAACTGATCACGCATTCTAAATGCAACTGTTACTTTGAAAAAAGAAACAGATTCAAATGAGGAAGTAATCATGAAATCCTACCGAATTCCTCCGGTATTGCCAGGGATTCAAAGTTCTAAGAATGAAGTTACAAAGGTCAGCTTGGGGTACTTTCCGAAGAATTCTGAAGGATATCACGTTGACTATTTTCCTTCCTTGCACGGAAACACAGATTCCATTAACCCATGAGGAGTAACATCGTGGAATCGTGCAACATTCATTGAATGTTCTGATATAGAAAGTGACAGGAACCCAAATTGACATCACGTGTCAACTGGTCATGCAACTGACCACTACCGTCATATGGAGATACATACGAAAAACAAGTATATGAATTACATTGGACAGGTAACTCAAAAATGTTATCTGGATGATTGTCGTGTCCATGTATGAAGTGGGTTTTGCTTCATTGAACTGGCACGTGAGTCGGGTGGAACGGATTCATAGGGTACCTCCAATCACTCTGCATAATGGCAATCGGATATGATAACATGAAAAGATCCGTGTGAGGAACATAAGGCCAATGTTGCAAAAGCACGCACATTCTCGAATAGTGTGATAACTAGTCAGACGAGAGTAAGTCCAGGCCTGCTATAAAAAAGAATGGCGGTAGAGAAATTTAATTATCTGGCTTCGTAGGTGGTGAGCAAATGATCGGAGACCCTGGAATAGTATTAGTCAGGCAATAAGTAATTAGGAGGACGATTGATAAAAATGTGATTAAATTACCAACGACTTGAAGAGTTAGAATTCTTGATCCACGCAAACGTTCTTTCTTGTATGATGGAGGCTACAAATGTGATTGCAACGTAGCTATTAAAAAAACAGGAATCTGTGCAATTTATTCTAGCGGTGAAATGGAGGAAATTGCGGTTTGCGGTAGATTTGTAGGTATGGATTGGGGGAGGAATCCATACAGGAAGTATTTTAGGCACGAGGAGTCATAATCTTTTATTATACAAGATCTACTTACATTTTTCGCATTCATCAGTTCAAAACTTCAAGCTGGAATCGAACCGTTGACACTCTGCTTAGAGGAAAAATGTTCAAACACACAATCCTAACCGTCAATAACACGGACGCTCAATTTGTGCAGCATCTACCCGGTAAGCAGACTGTCATCGGTTCGGTTCCCTGGGCTGTTGATTGTGAAAAATGCAAGGGGATATTCCACTTCGCAATCCATATGGACTGGGAAATTAGGAACTTTATAATAATTGTCCTTAGATGCAGAATAGAGTGTACATTTCTTGCAAAACTGAATGATGATGCTAGTGCTGGTTCGGTTTTCAGAAAATTTACTTGTTACTTATAACAAATTACCTCATTTAACCGTCTAGTCAGATTTGTTATGTGCAGTGCTCATAGAATGTTTGAAACTCGGAAGCAGGACACGACGAACATTGAACAAAACGATTTTTTTTCTTATTTGTCAAAGGATAGTACCGAAATCCGAGATTCTGACAGACTAGAAGTGTAGAAATATGGGCAAAAATGAGTCCGGTCTAACATCGTTCTAGATTGAATTCTGCTTGACCACGATGAGATGTGTCGTAAACCCGGCGCCATTTTGCTATATGCAATCGACATGACCGCGATTATAAGGCGTTACTCATTCACTGGTACAATCGTATTTATAAGGACCGTCTACTGATGAGATTTTGGACGGATACTGCTTCCGTATTGGACACAATATTTACCCTTGAATCTAGAGCACAGACTGTAATTGAGCGATCCATTTATTCCAGCAACATGCCCAGAGTGAACCAATATGAGTGCTCAAGTCAACACAAGTCAATGGATAATTTCAGCAGCGGGTGACCATTAATTAATAACGAGAAGTGAGAGACAATCAGGCGGATGATAACACTTCGGCTGGCAAACAAGATGAACATCGAACTGATTGTTTGAAAATTGAAGTAAAACTCCTAATGGTCCTCCACATTTTCAGATCAAGAACAGGATTGAAGATTGCTTAGGACTGCAACAGACCGAACCTCCGTGTACTTAGTCCAACGATGACTTCAGATTGGCGACCAGAGAATGTGCAACACTTTGTTGGTTAATAATATAAATTTATTTACCCCGGAAGAGCTCAGTTAGGATAGCGCAAATCCAAATAACACTGGAGGACATTTCCATGAAATTCGGTGTTCTTGGGGAGATGTGACAGTCGGGTCAATTAAAAAATGTCATTAAATTTATTGTAAGAGCTGGATTTCCGGCGGAAGGTTCATCAATACTTACGAAGTGGAATATATTCATTTACCATTTTATAATTAGAAAACAAGAACGAGATACTTTATTCAAGCAGTGGTAACAAAAGACTGATAAATACACTACGAGAGAGAATTTTCTCATTTCATTCTTAATCGGCAATGGATGGTGGACGTTTGTCACAAAATGAGATGGGACATACAAAAACAACGATTGAATATCTAATGGAAGGAAAACTTGATTTCTGACGACTTGGATGGTGGGCATACACATCTGAATTCAGCTTCCAATCAGAATGGCTATTTCTTCCAATGTGCACTTATGATAGTGAATAAATGGCCAAGATGTTGTTTTTTGATCTTTCAGTGTAGATTCAATTCCTCCGCGGTGATTTGTTCAATGTCAACAGCTCAGTAATGAACCGATTGCTTTGACAGAACGCTATTTGGGTTACCATTCCTCTCTGCAACTCAGTGGTGCGCTTTGCACATGAGCCACTTCGTTGTATGTGCTGCAAAGTCATGTGGAATAAAAGTCTTTTTATCGGCAAACTCGTACAAGTTAAAGTTTTCCTAATCGTCTATTGCTACTGTTCTGCTGAGTTCATATTGAACCCGTTCAAGTCAATCCACTCTTGACGCGTTCCTTGTCACCATTTCATATTGACGATCACGAGGACAAAACTTCGATAAACACAATGATGCTGAAAATTCAATCATGCAAGACACCAAGTTAAACTGAGAATACTTTCCGTAACTTTGGCAACGCACATATATTTCAAACTGGAACTATAGAATCGACGAAATCCTTATTTTGAGGAATACATTCCTCATAATTAGTCATCATTTCGTTATGCGGAATCGACTGTTCCAGTCCGCACGAAATGTGATATTCACAGGTTCCTCGTGCAGATTTCTTTCTATTTGGATAAGAGCTTTGAATTTACCAAGTGCTTCCATAAAGATTGAGTCTTGTATATATGGTGCTGTGTTTCGGGTTTACAAGAGTCCGGTGCGTCAAACGTACAGAATTGTAGTGTTGAGGAAGAATGTATCAATAGAAATCTAACTCCCACATTCACAATGTATTTCTACTTTCTTAGATAATACCTCCGGATATCTGAACACATTATACAGCACGAAAGTGGCTTCGTGTGTCGGAAAACTTTATGATGTGATCGGATCAGTAGCTTGAATTCCAGCGAGATCCCACGTTACGCTGCCTACCAGGCCCAACTACAATAACTTAACACGGGATGGATTATACGTGGGCTCAACTCCCTACCCATCTGCGTGCTACACAACACATGGGCTTTGCGAGTAAATGGCGTAGTAGTTGAATTTTGAAACAAATTACTCGAAAGCTAGTTAGTGGGCAGTACGTATGACCCTATGTATGTTTCATAGATAGATTATGAATACGGTATCTGCCTCACTATCATGTGGGAACTATCGTTGATGACAACTAAACACTGTATACGAATTAACGGTGACTGGACTGTGAAAGCTTTCAAGGGAAGGAATCAATCCACCTCCAGTTTAGAAGCGAATCAGTGGTTTGATTTCCGATACAAATGTACACCAGGATTTCTGGGGCAGCACGTGGTCGTTGCTGAATCCTCGTCCCAGGCTGTGTCATAGACACACAACTTGAGTCTGGTGCTTCCGACTGAACAGTTGGTCGGATAACGTAAGTTTAGCATGTGAAAGTTGAAGTCCGCAGTGCAATCCATCAAACGAGAATCTCATCGATCGCACACACTACCCAGAAATAATTCCGAGATACATAAATATCTAAGGTGTTTGATTGACCCTGGTTTTGGAAAGATATAGATTTTCGGCTGGTTTCTTAGTCACGTGATGTCGTACGTTTTAAACGAACATCTTGGATAACTGTTCTTGTTTCATTACACTGACGTCCATCTTACACGGGCGCATTCGATACTCATCGTCTTTACACTGTTTAATGCCTCACTCCAACAGTGACGTGTGGCTCACCTCATTGAAACTAATATTCATTGACATATATCACACGTTTGAACGATATTTGTTCTGTTTATCATGCTTCCTGTGCGCTTAAGTTCAATAAACATCCCTCTTACAGGAGTGGTTTCTTTCAGCTGACCCAATACAGAGCACAACAATGAAGATATTTCTTCCCCATTTCGAGCGATCTACACACCGCAAATTACGACACTTTAAAGTTATCAAAACCGTGTACGAATAAACTTAAACACCTCCATACATAGGCCGAGATTCGCGTGCGGAAAAACGCTATTGAAGTTTTAGAAATGAACAATGGAAAAAGAGATTTTCTCTTCTTTTATTCAACTTTTGTCTTCTGTACCCGGATCGGTTTCTTGAAAGGAAACTCATTCAAAGAATGCCCAAAAATCACCGAAGAAACTATAAAGAAGAAAGATTTACTTATTTGTTAACCATTTGAAGGTGATACGATAGGTGAAATCCTAAATCAAATTGATGCCGCCATCTTACATTCTGTTTCCAGGTACTCTTCTGATCCACATTCAAAACAAGGATAAACTGCTGATGCTGACCTCATCAATGGTTCTGTACTCTTTCAGATGTGTTCGTGTGGATCAAAAGGCACGACAGCTATCCACTCGGATCAAAGAGCATCACCAAAGCTGGTTAAGCCAAGGACAGAAAGCATCGATAAACAGCGCAATGTTAGCATACCCTGTTGACACCAGACATCAGGTTAATCCAAACCCGATTTTCTAAGTTGTGTATTGTGTTCCCCCAAGCAAATATGAGGGCGTGGGTTTAAGCACTCTAAAGATGGGTGAAGCAATTGGATTCAGGAAACTGACCACAGACTTCTGCGCCCTAAAGCGTGTGATTCAGACACTTCAATTCCCATGGCCTAGGATCGATCGAGTCCGAATGAATCTGTCTTCCTGTCACGCAGAGAGCGTAAGTTAGATAGACCAATCAAATGACAAGGACAAGTCGGTCGTTGGCAAACCCCTGTCCATGATTGGTGTTTATTCCATGTCTATACGCATGGTTTCCGCCTAATGGCTCCCATGTAATTTGTAAACGGCTTAAAAATGAATCGCTGATAAGCAATTTTTTCGCCAAATTGGACTTCTGTGTGTAATCGCCATTATCTTGTCCACGACGAAGTTGAATTAGAATGTAGAAACGGGAGATCCCTGTCGAACACCACCGGTCGTTTCGAAAGTACTAGATAGTTTACCGTAAACTCTTATACGGCCAGAAGTATAGAGGTGCAATTATTTCAGTAGATTCACGAACTTCTGGGACATACCTCTCCAGTGAAGCGCACTAGGGAATAGTGAGAAGCCGTGTGATTACGTGGACGAGTTTGTCTGCTTGTTCGCACCTTCGAAATGTAAAGTAATGTTGCAACACAGTGGATTTCAACGATTCCGAGTTTGATGTTCAATGTGGAGGAACTAACAACTGTTGACAGCTTTAGTCCTATCGACAGTGGCTTGACGATGGATGGAAGCACGGTATTAGAGATGAGTGCGCATATATCCAAAGCTCAAACAGCGTACGCTGGACTGAAGCACATGTGGTGCCGATCGGATATTTCGCAGAAGTTGAAAGCTCATGTTTGCTGTGCCGTGGCATGTTCAGTTTTGTTGCATGGTTGAATTATAATCCTGATAATTTCTACCACAGCTAGTTCAGCTTAGTGGACTTGATGGTAAGGACACATGTCACGTATGGTAAGGACTCATCTACTGTACCGTTTCGTGTTTTCCTTAGTACTCCTAGTAAGCGAAAGAAACTGCTTGGAGGTTATTAGATGGTTGGACAACAGGGAATGCGAAAATGTACAGCGACATTAGGAAAAGTAGGTGCCTCACATCTTCGTGTTTGGGATCCAAAAGACCCGTCAACCAGTTGAGTGGATACACTGAGGGGTGTAGAAGCGAAGCGTGAACAGTGGCCGTCGTGTTGTCACTTTCTAGACAATCAGGATGGTTGATCAATCTGCATATGTGCAGTTGATCTGAGTATTCTGTGTTGGATATTGGGGCACTATTTTCTTTTCCCACCACTGTAATTCCACTCCCTGTCCATCTTGTATATTCATTCTTTCTACTTCCACTTGCAACATGGTGAGAAGGTCAATGGTCATTAGGACTTGCCCTTCTGTTTAGCACTGTGCAATGATGATGATGATGATAACGATAATGCTGAATGAAAATTAATTATACATTGTTTAATGCATGCACATATAGAGATTCCCTTTTGATATCAGTGCAAATCCAACATTCGACAGACTTGATAAGTTATTTCCAATTCATCTTCACTCACTCAGTGATTGCTCATATTTGCTTTCGGTTGTTTTCCATTCCCTGTGTGTTCGTGGCTGCGGGATGAATCCCGGAGAAATGCGTCTAATATTTTGGAAGGTTGTATGCATATATTTGTCTGGAACACCTCGGTTGGACCATGTTTAGTAACCACTAGGCTAGTGCGTATTTTGGTGACACTCCTTTGTCGATAATACTGAAATTCGGCATCACAATTTGATAACCCAAACGGCTGATGTCCCATGAACTACATCTATTCAACATGGGCTGGCGCAGGTTACTTCTTCAATTAGACCGAAGACTCACTTATTTTCCTCTATTCCATCAGGTTTTCACGTCGGTCGATAAAGCGAGAATGTTTATTCTTCGTCCGCTTTCTCAAGCTACACCTTACTTCCGTCAACTGGAAGAGCATACTTTCGCTGATTGTATTTACTCCTTTACATCGCTTTGATTCGCGGGTCTCTTCAAGTTGTAACTAACTATACTATTTCAACAAACATTGTCGTTCGCCTGTCACACCGACTTTTCCCCGTCTGTTGTTAATCGTCAGAGCAGCCGTCATTTTATCTGCAATTCGTTTTGTATTTGATCAACCTTCTGCGCACACAGACGACCGCTTTTCGGACAAGAATGATGTGTGCTATGAGACTCGTGGAAACGAGAGAATTGAAGAGAAGAGGATTTCACACCAGAAATTCTCAAAAAGTCAGCTGATGCCTGCACCCGGGTTGTGACAATAGGACGCTGATTTGGGATGTTAGAGTTTTTGTAAAATCTATGATGAGAATGCGTGGTTTGAACGAAGAGACGTGTATAAGAGAGTGAGTTACACTTGAATAGTTCATTGAACCCTAGGCTGATTGGGGTTTGCACGAGCTTTGCATGCATAATTTACATGGGGTCAGGAGCAAGTCGTACAATTAAACGGACAATTCAGTTGAAAGTCATTCACCAGGCCATTCTCGAGATCCAGTTGGTACCTATCGACTCTGGATACTAAAGTTAGAGGGAGGATGGTTACAAGATATGTGTGAAACGGTTCAGTGACACTAAATTCTAACGGCGACCAAAACTCTACCCATAGAATTACATCCCACCGCTTGAAGCCAGTATGTTGACAACACCATTTTTCGCTCAAGTTATTTTCATTCAAAAGAAGTTTGGACAAACAAACAATCTTCAACATTCCATTCAGTATTTTCCGTTGACCAGTATTCCTAGAAGGGGCCCGAAATTTCACAACAGTGATTAAATAAGACAAACGCGTGTGGTGTAAATGGCATCATGTCATTGGTGCATTTAAAAAGATGTGCAGATGCTGCAACAGGCAAGTCACTGATATGTGTATGGTGAAGAGAAATTCGGAAAGAACAACACGCTGAAGAACACTTGCGTTATTGTTCGAAGAATTCGATAAACTCGTACCAACCTCAGTAAGCTGAGTTCTGTTGGGAGAATATTTTTTCAACCACAACAGTAAACAAGTGGGACAACCAAAATCCCTCTTGTAAAGACGTAGAGAACGGGGAACCGAATGGAATGCTGAGAAATAGCAAAGGCATATATGATGAACGGATTTCGTGGAACTACCTAATTTGTCTGAAATGATAGACCAAACCGAAGCAGCTGAATCTACACTACATCATCTGATTTGTACGAAAACTGTTGGGGGTGGGGATGAACAACAAAATAGAAACGCATTCGACATAGGATATTGGGCTCGGTCAAATTGAGCAAAGAATAAGTGATAGCGATGGGACTGAAATCAGTAGGCAAATTGTTGGAAGTAGCGCTCGGTACCACTTTTGAGGATTTCCAGGAGGAAGAAATAGCACCAGCATCAACAGATTTATGGATCAGGGAACTCATAATTTCTCATAGTTGAATTGCTCTTGGTTTGAGGGGAGTGGAATATAAACCGCCTGGGCTCACTGAAGAAGCCGACTTGGGGGTTTGAGGAAACTTGAATACTTCTGAGGAGAATGTCACTATATCTGAGGGAAAAGAAGGGATATGTTTTACAGGCTTCATTATGCAAATGGTAAACTTTGGGGATAAGACAGCCCACGGTAGTCAGAGAATTACGGCTGATATTGACCACACCGCGGGGATGTGAGGTACAACGTTTTCTAAGTAAACCGGAAAAGATTGCGGAAAGGCAGTAGACTAACACAGAGTGGTTACACTGATGATAAGTTATCCGATGAGGGACGAATAAATGCGGCCTTCATACTGTCATCATGCACATCGGGGTTTTCTAACCAAGCCCGTTGCCCAAATTGAGGCCAGATACCGTGCCAGAGAAGTTTGCTACTGATGGTACGGACGAACTGGTGGGTAAATGTCGTGTTCAGTCGTTATGTCTTATGTTTGATCAGGATGAAGTGTCGTTTCACCGAAGCCCGGTCGCGTAGCTATTAGGCATGTTCTGTCTGCCTTTTCGGAGATTCCAGCTATGGGGAAGCTAGTCTGTCTTCGTGAAATATACAATCTCCGTAGGACAACACAAATCAAATGCCGAACTCAGTGTCTTCGTAAATATGTCTGGCGGGAAAAGAGAGCAGTCGAAATAAACCACGGAGAAACAATGGAAAAGTATCTTTGATGACGATAATGTTGGTGGATGAGAGGGTTCTGGATGAAATTTTTATTTGTCTTGTGCTGACGAATAAATAGTGCGCTGAAAATGAATAAATTTAGAGTCTGATAATAATGAGAGCGTGGCCACTCACTGAAACAGGAGTTTTAGTCGTGGGATAAAATGTCCAAGATTACTGATAATAATAACGTCGAAAACAGCATTTCCGCTGGTTAGGAAATAAGAAATGTCACTTAAAACAAAAGCAATTATAAGATAAGTGGGCGCATGAATAAAGTCACTGTCAATAATGCATAAACAGGCAGATAGTAGTGGAATCAGGACGGGTATAAAAGTGTCAAAACGAATTATGTACATATTACTGATGAAGTTAATAAGCACTTTGTCAACTTCATTACAAGAGAAAGTAAAAACACCTTCAGACCCTCCGAACCGCTCGACGTTGATGTAAACAATCTCGTAAAAGGCCTGTTTAATCATTCAAGTAATGGAATGATTTCAACTGTAATGGTCAAACATCAATCATTCACCTGCCGATTTCTTAATACCAAGTTGTGCAAAATGTTACTGCAAGACACATTAAGACAACACATATAAGTCATTCTTTTGTTATTATTCATTATTTCCGACATTCAGTCATGATAAACATCAGCAGTGTAGACCAGTTTTCAGCCAAAAACATACAGATTCATTTTTACTGAAATGATCGCGGAGCAACGCTTCATTGAAATTGGACATGAGAGTTCAGTTGACCATATCAAGGAACCTGTTCAATCTGGTTTAGTCCACATCCCGTGCTACGTAACACAATTATCTGTATTGTGTTTACCACGATGTTTATTTTGTACCAATGCGCTTTGGTCTTTGGTTTACACACCGACAGCAGACCGCTCACTCTCGTGCTCGCATGATAATTTGCTTGTTAAATTCCACTGTGCGAATCGGTTTGGCCTTTTTTCCACAACAGATGCTGATTGACCCTAACTGTGGATTTACCTCTTCTTATTGCACTCCGATTCTGAGTGGGTTTTACCGCTAATTAAGACTTTCTCTCGCATTCGCCTATATATGTACACCAAACCCCTGGTCCCCATGATCTGTTCTGTTTCTACGTCCCAATCGGCTGGGCTACGTGATGAGGCCCAAAGGATTGGATGTAATTTTCTTTCTCTTTATATTTGCCTCATCTGTGAGAATGACCGAACTTTGGCCATCCCGTCATGGTCATGATACTTTCGAATAGCCATGCTATTCCGTTTGTCCTGCACCACGGCATCACTTATCATCTGACCGTTGATCGGTCAAAATGCTTTCAATGAAAAAAGACATTCCTTGTAAACCAATTGATTCATCCCTTCTTAGCCTTCTTCAGCGTTTCCTGCGCAAAAGTGGATAGACATTTTAGTTTCTTCGTTGAACGATCTGATTGTGTGGTCAGTTTTCAACAACTGGTCTCACAGTAAACGCAGTAAGGTGAGCTTTTTACTCCGCCTTAACATATTCTGTTTGGACTGTTCTGATTTGTGTGCACAAGTTATTGCAGAGCTATTCGAACCCACTCCTATCATGCTCTCACAACCTTTGGACGGAGTCACCAGTCATATGAAATCGACTTGACTAATATCAACAGAAATCTTATCGTCATTTCGAAGAAACAGAATTTCTTTGTCATACGTGGTTCATTTTTCGCATCACGGTTCCTCGATCAATATATCTGTTGATGCTGGTGCTATTTCTTCCTCCTGGAAATCCTCAAAAGTGGTACCGAGCGCTACTTCCAACAATTTGCCTACTGATTTCAGTCCCATCGCTATCACTTATTCTTTGCTCAATTTGACCGAGCCCAATATCCTATGTCGAATGCGTTTCTATTTTGTTGTTCATCCCCACCCCCAACAGTTTTCGTACAAATCAGATGATGTAGTGTAGATTCAGCTGCTTCGGTTTGGTCTATCATTTCAGACAAATTAGGTAGTTCCACGAAATCCGTTCATCATATATGCCTTTGCTATTTCTCAGCATTCCATTCGGTTCCCCGTTCTCTACGTCTTTACAAGAGGGATTTTGGTTGTCCCACTTGTTTACTGTTGTGGTTGAAAAAATATTCTCCCAACAGAACTCAGCTTACTGAGGTTGGTACGAGTTTATCGAATTCTTCGAACAATAACGCAAGTGTTCTTCAGCGTGTTGTTCTTTCCGAATTTCTCTTCACCATACACATATCAGTGACTTGCCTGTTGCAGCATCTGCACATCTTTTTAAATGCACCAATGACATGATGCCATTTACACCACACGCGTTTGTCTTATTTAATCACTGTTGTGAAATTTCGGGCCCCTTCTAGGAATACTGGTCAACGGAAAATACTGAATGGAATGTTGAAGATTGTTTGTTTGTCCAAACTTCTTTTGAATGAAAATAACTTGAGCGAAAAATGGTGTTGTCAACATACTGGCTTCAAGCGGTGGGATGTAATTCTATGGGTAGAGTTTTGGTCGCCGTTAGAATTTAGTGTCACTGAACCGTTTCACACATATCTTGTAACCATCCTCCCTCTAACTTTAGTATCCAGAGTCGATAGGTACCAACTGGATCTCGAGAATGGCCTGGTGAATGACTTTCAACTGAATTGTCCGTTTAATTGTACGACTTGCTCCTGACCCCATGTAAATTATGCATGCAAAGCTCGTGCAAACCCCAATCAGCCTAGGGTTCAATGAACTATTCAAGTGTAACTCACTCTCTTATACACGTCTCTTCGTTCAAACCACGCATTCTCATCATAGATTTTACAAAAACTCTAACATCCCAAATCAGCGTCCTATTGTCACAACCCGGGTGCAGGCATCAGCTGACTTTTTGAGAATTTCTGGTGTGAAATCCTCTTCTCTTCAATTCTCTCGTTTCCACGAGTCTCATAGCACACATCATTCTTGTCCGAAAAGCGGTCGTCTGTGTGCGCAGAAGGTTGATCAAATACAAAACGAATTGCAGATAAAATGACGGCTGCTCTGACGATTAACAACAGACGGGGAAAAGTCGGTGTGACAGGCGAACGACAATGTTTGTTGAAATAGTATAGTTAGTTACAACTTGAAGAGACCCGCGAATCAAAGCGATGTAAAGGAGTAAATACAATCAGCGAAAGTATGCTCTTCCAGTTGACGGAAGTAAGGTGTAGCTTGAGAAAGCGGACGAAGAATAAACATTCTCGCTTTATCGACCGACGTGAAAACCTGATGGAATAGAGGAAAATAAGTGAGTCTTCGGTCTAATTGAAGAAGTAACCTGCGCCAGCCCATGTTGAATAGATGTAGTTCATGGGACATCAGCCGTTTGGGTTATCAAATTGTGATGCCGAATTTCAGTATTATCGACAAAGGAGTGTCACCAAAATACGCACTAGCCTAGTGGTTACTAAACATGGTCCAACCGAGGTGTTCCAGACAAATATATGCATACAACCTTCCAAAATATTAGACGCATTTCTCCGGGATTCATCCCGCAGCCACGAACACACAGGGAATGGAAAACAACCGAAAGCAAATATGAGCAATCACTGAGTGAGTGAAGATGAATTGGAAATAACTTATCAAGTCTGTCGAATGTTGGATTTGCACTGATATCAAAAGGGAATCTCTATATGTGCATGCATTAAACAATGTATAATTAATTTTCATTCAGCATTATCGTTATCATCATCATCATCATTGCACAGTGCTAAACAGAAGGGCAAGTCCTAATGACCATTGACCTTCTCACCATGTTGCAAGTGGAAGTAGAAAGAATGAATATACAAGATGGACAGGGAGTGGAATTACAGTGGTGGGAAAAGAAAATAGTGCCCCAATATCCAACACAGAATACTCAGATCAACTGCACATATGCAGATTGATCAACCATCCTGATTGTCTAGAAAGTGACAACACGACGGCCACTGTTCACGCTTCGCTTCTACACCCCTCAGTGTATCCACTCAACTGGTTGACGGGTCTTTTGGATCCCAAACACGAAGATGTGAGGCACCTACTTTTCCTAATGTCGCTGTACATTTTCGCATTCCCTGTTGTCCAACCATCTAATAACCTCCAAGCAGTTTCTTTCGCTTACTAGGAGTACTAAGGAAAACACGAAACGGTACAGTAGATGAGTCCTTACCATACGTGACATGTGTCCTTACCATCAAGTCCACTAAGCTGAACTAGCTGTGGTAGAAATTATCAGGATTATAATTCAACCATGCAACAAAACTGAACATGCCACGGCACAGCAAACATGAGCTTTCAACTTCTGCGAAATATCCGATCGGCACCACATGTGCTTCAGTCCAGCGTACGCTGTTTGAGCTTTGGATATATGCGCACTCATCTCTAATACCGTGCTTCCATCCATCGTCAAGCCACTGTCGATAGGACTAAAGCTGTCAACAGTTGTTAGTTCCTCCACATTGAACATCAAACTCGGAATCGTTGAAATCCACTGTGTTGCAACATTACTTTACATTTCGAAGGTGCGAACAAGCAGACAAACTCGTCCACGTAATCACACGGCTTCTCACTATTCCCTAGTGCGCTTCACTGGAGAGGTATGTCCCAGAAGTTCGTGAATCTACTGAAATAATTGCACCTCTATACTTCTGGCCGTATAAGAGTTTACGGTAAACTATCTAGTACTTTCGAAACGACCGGTGGTGTTCGACAGGGATCTCCCGTTTCTACATTCTAATTCAACTTCGTCGTGGACAAGATAATGGCGATTACACACAGAAGTCCAATTTGGCGAAAAAATTGCTTATCAGCGATTCATTTTTAAGCCGTTTACAAATTACATGGGAGCCATTAGGCGGAAACCATGCGTATAGACATGGAATAAACACCAATCATGGACAGGGGTTTGCCAACGACCGACTTGTCCTTGTCATTTGATTGGTCTATCTAACTTACGCTCTCTGCGTGACAGGAAGACAGATTCATTCGGACTCGATCGATCCTAGGCCATGGGAATTGAAGTGTCTGAATCACACGCTTTAGGGCGCAGAAGTCTGTGGTCAGTTTCCTGAATCCAATTGCTTCACCCATCTTTAGAGTGCTTAAACCCACGCCTTCATATTTGCTTGGGGGAACACAATACACAACTTAGAAAATCGGGTTTGGATTAACCTGATGTCTGGTGTAAACAGGGTATGCTAACATTGCGCTGTTTATCGATGCTTTCTGTCCTTGGCTTAACCAGCTTTGGTGATGCTCTTTGATCCGAGTGGATAGCTGTCGTGCCTTTTGATCCACATAAGATGCGTCACGAACACATCTGAAAGAGTACAGAACCATTGATGAGGTCAGCATCAGCAGTTTATCCTTGTTTTGAATGTGGATCAGAAGAGTACCTGGAAACAGAATGTAAGATGGCGGCATCAATTTGATTTAGGATTTCACCTATCGTATCACCTTCAAATGGTTAACAAATAAGTAAATCTTTCTTCTTTATAGTTTCTTCGGTGATTTTTGGGCATTCTTTGAATGAGTTTCCTTTCAAGAAACCGATCCGGGTACAGAAGACAAAAGTTGAATAAAAGAAGAGAAAATCTCTTTTTCCATTGTTCATTTCTAAAACTTCAATAGCGTTTTTCCGCACGCGAATCTCGGCCTATGTATGGAGGTGTTTAAGTTTATTCGTACACGGTTTTGATAACTTTAAAGTGTCGTAATTTGCGGTGTGTAGATCGCTCGAAATGGGGAAGAAATATCTTCATTGTTGTGCTCTGTATTGGGTCAGCTGAAAGAAACCACTCCTGTAAGAGGGATGTTTATTGAACTTAAGCGCACAGGAAGCATGATAAACAGAACAAATATCGTTCAAACGTGTGATATATGTCAATGAATATTAGTTTCAATGAGGTGAGCCACACGTCACTGTTGGAGTGAGGCATTAAACAGTGTAAAGACGATGAGTATCGAATGCGCCCGTGTAAGATGGACGTCAGTGTAATGAAACAAGAACAGTTATCCAAGATGTTCGTTTAAAACGTACGACATCACGTGACTAAGAAACCAGCCGAAAATCTATATCTTTCCAAAACCAGGGTCAATCAAACACCTTAGATATTTATGTATCTCGGAATTATTTCTGGGTAGTGTGTGCGATCGATGAGATTCTCGTTTGATGGATTGCACTGCGGACTTCAACTTTCACATGCTAAACTTACGTTATCCGACCAACTGTTCAGTCGGAAGCACCAGACTCAAGTTGTGTGTCTATGACACAGCCTGGGACGAGGATTCAGCAACGACCACGTGCTGCCCCAGAAATCCTGGTGTACATTTGTATCGGAAATCAAACCACTGATTCGCTTCTAAACTGGAGGTGGATTGATTCCTTCCCTTGAAAGCTTTCACAGTCCAGTCACCGTTAATTCGTATACAGTGTTTAGTTGTCATCAACGATAGTTCCCACATGATAGTGAGGCAGATACCGTATTCATAATCTATCTATGAAACATACATAGGGTCATACGTACTGCCCACTAACTAGCTTTCGAGTAATTTGTTTCAAAATTCAACTACTACGCCATTTACTCGCAAAGCCCATGTGTTGTGTAGCACGCAGATGGGTAGGGAGTTGAGCCCACGTATAATCCATCCCGTGTTAAGTTATTGTAGTTGGGCCTGGTAGGCAGCGTAACGTGGGATCTCGCTGGAATTCAAGCTACTGATCCGATCACATCATAAAGTTTTCCGACACACGAAGCCACTTTCGTGCTGTATAATGTGTTCAGATATCCGGAGGTATTATCTAAGAAAGTAGAAATACATTGTGAATGTGGGAGTTAGATTTCTATTGATACATTCTTCCTCAACACTACAATTCTGTACGTTTGACGCACCGGACTCTTGTAAACCCGAAACACAGCACCATATATACAAGACTCAATCTTTATGGAAGCACTTGGTAAATTCAAAGCTCTTATCCAAATAGAAAGAAATCTGCACGAAGAACCTGTGAATATCACATTTCGTGCGGACTGGAACAGTCGATTCCGCATAACGAAATGATGACTAATTATGAGGAATGTATTCCTCAAAATAAGGATTTCGTCGATTCTATAGTTCCAGTTTGAAATATATGTGCGTTGCCAAAGTTACGGAAAGTATTCTCAGTTTAACTTGGTGTCTTGCATGATTGAATTTTCAGCATCATTGTGTTTATCGAAGTTTTGTCCTCGTGATCGTCAATATGAAATGGTGACAAGGAACGCGTCATGAGTAGAATAACTTGAACGGGTTCAATATGAACTCAGCAGAACAGTAGCAATAGACGATTAGGAAAACTTTAACTTGTATGAGTTTGCCGATAAAAAGACTTTTATTCCACATGACTTTGCAGCACATACAACGAAGTGGCTCATGTGCAAAGCGCACCACTGAGTTGCAGAGAGGAATGGTAACCCAAATAGCGTTCTGTCAAAGCAATCGGTTCATTACTGAGCTGTTGACATTGAACAAATCACCGCGGAGGAATTGAATCTACACTGAAAGATCAAAAAACAACATCTTGGCCATTTATTCACTATCATAAGTGCACATTGGAAGAAATAGCCATTCTGATTGGAAGCTGAATTCAGATGTGTATGCCCACCATCCAAGTCGTCAGAAATCAAGTTTTCCTTCCATTAGATATTCAATCGTTGTTTTTGTATGTCCCATCTCATTTTGTGACAAACGTCCACCATCCATTGCCGATTAAGGATGAAATGAGAAAATTCTCTCTCGTAGTGTATTTATCAGTCTTTTGTTACCACTGCTTGAATAAAGTATCTCGTTCTTGTTTTCTAATTATAAAATGGTAAATGAATATATTCCACTTCGTAAGTATTGATGAACCTTCCGCCGGAAATCCAGCTCTTACAATAAATTTAATGACATTTTTTAATTGACCCGACTGTCACATCTCCCCAAGAACACCGAATTTCATGGAAATGTCCTCCAGTGTTATTTGGATTTGCCCTATCCTAACTGAGCTCTTCCGGGGTAAATAAATTTATATTATTAACCAACAAAGTGTTGCACATTCTCTGGTCGCCAATCTGAAGTCATCGTTGGACTAAGTACACGGAGGTTCGGTCTGTTGCAGTCCTAAGCAATCTTCAATCCTGTTCTTGATCTGAAAATGTGGAGGACCATTAGGAGTTTTACTTCAATTTTCAAACAATCAGTTCGATGTTCATCTTGTTTGCCAGCCGAAGTGTTATCATCCGCCTGATTGTCTCTCACTTCTCGTTATTAATTAATGGTCACCCGCTGCTGAAATTATCCATTGACTTGTGTTGACTTGAGCACTCATATTGGTTCACTCTGGGCATGTTGCTGGAATAAATGGATCGCTCAATTACAGTCTGTGCTCTAGATTCAAGGGTAAATATTGTGTCCAATACGGAAGCAGTATCCGTCCAAAATCTCATCAGTAGACGGTCCTTATAAATACGATTGTACCAGTGAATGAGTAACGCCTTATAATCGCGGTCATGTCGATTGCATATAGCAAAATGGCGCCGGGTTTACGACACATCTCATCGTGGTCAAGCAGAATTCAATCTAGAACGATGTTAGACCGGACTCATTTTTGCCCATATTTCTACACTTCTAGTCTGTCAGAATCTCGGATTTCGGTACTATCCTTTGACAAATAAGAAAAAAAATCGTTTTGTTCAATGTTCGTCGTGTCCTGCTTCCGAGTTTCAAACATTCTATGAGCACTGCACATAACAAATCTGACTAGACGGTTAAATGAGGTAATTTGTTATAAGTAACAAGTAAATTTTCTGAAAACCGAACCAGCACTAGCATCATCATTCAGTTTTATGACTCCTCGTGCCTAAAATACTTCCTGTATGGATTCCTCCCCCAATCCATACCTACAAATCTACCGCAAACCGCAATTTCCTCCATTTCACCGCTAGAATAAATTGCACAGATTCCTGTTTTTTTTTAATAGCTACGTTGCAATCACATTTGTAGCCTCCATCATACAAGAAAGAACGTTTGCGTGGATCAAGAATTCTAACTCTTCAAGTCGTTGGTAATTTAATCACATTTTTATCAATCGTCCTCCTAATTACTTATTGCCTGACTAATACTATTCCAGGGTCTCCGATCATTTGCTCACCACCTACGAAGCCAGATAATTAAATTTCTCTACCGCCATTCTTTTTTATAGCAGGCCTGGACTTACTCTCGTCTGACTAGTTATCACACTATTCGAGAATGTGCGTGCTTTTGCAACATTGGCCTTATGTTCCTCACACGGATCTTTTCATGTTATCATATCCGATTGCCATTATGCAGAGTGATTGGAGGTACCCTATGAATCCGTTCCACCCGACTCACGTGCCAGTTCAATGAAGCAAAACCCACTTCATACATGGACACGACAATCATCCAGATAACATTTTTGAGTTACCTGTCCAATGTAATTCATATACTTGTTTTTCGTATGTATCTCCATATGACGGTAGTGGTCAGTTGCATGACCAGTTGACACGTGATGTCAATTTGGGTTCCTATCACTTTCTATATCAGAACATTCAATGAATGTTGCACGATTCCACGATGTTACTCCTCATGGGTTAATGGAATCTGTGTTTCCGTGCAAGGAAGGAAAATAGTCAACGTGATATCCTTCAGAATTCTTCGGAAAGTACCCCAAGCTGACCTTTGTAACTTCATTCTTAGAACTTTGAATCCCTGGCAATACCGGAGGAATTCGGTAGGATTTCATGATTACTTCCTCATTTGAATCTGTTTCTTTTTTCAAAGTAACAGTTGCATTTAGAATGCGTGATCAGTTTCTGACAGTTTTCCTTTGCGTTGAAACAGAATCAGATGGCAATTCCAGTGGAAACACGGCTTGGTTCCTGGGGTCACATTTGACAGTGTCAGCAGAAAATTAAAGAAAATTATTTCCTTTTGTGGTTTACTTGCTCAAAGTTGTTGGTGCATGCGATGAATGGGATTGTTTCTTCAGCTTCCATTGGGTATTGCTCAGTCGTACGAGTGCGTCACAATCTATTTGGTCGATGGGAGTGAGTGCAGTGAGAAACAAAATGTTCTGTTTTCCGGTTAATATTTACAAAAATGAAAAACGCAATTTCTTGGTTGAAACAATCGGGCCAAGAAGCTTCACGTTTTTGAGAAACCTTGAGTAATATCATCTGAGTGGTGTGGTGTTACACTGGGCATTTCGATTTTTCTTGCTGCTGACAACAACTTTTTAAAAGGGTCTTCTTTTGAGATATCAACACGCTAAATTTGAATGTACCGTTTTTTCTTTGTTGTTCATGATGGCACCATACCTGAATCCATGTGCAGTGTGATGTATATATATGTATATCTCATGAACAGCATATAGTTAGTTGTCCCCGAGCCGAATATTCTAAACCTAAACCTCGCTTGATAACTGCACTTTCAATATTGGATCGGCAGATTCTTCTTCAAAATGAATAAAATTGTGAGAAATAAATTAGGTTCGGCACTGCCCAACAACTGTGATTTTATTCCTGGTGCACTGTCAGAAATCGTCTGATCACATTTATACTTGAAACCAAATGATCACCAACAAATTATCCGTGGGAACAGTGTGGTGAATTCAGCTGACCATTCAACATGTTTGATTCGTTCAAGAAGCACATAACGATGTTAGCTAAAATCATTTCGCCCATCGATCGTCACACATACACAGTGATCGATACTGTGTCTGCGTGGGCACACATTTTGCCACATATAAAGCAGCTGTGTAGACGCTTTTCTATTTTCGTCGTTGATCAACGTTGGAACAGCATGTATACAAGCGAGATATTATGTGCACTTGTTTACAATCAATTCATATACAAAACATCCGGTGCGCCTACTGAGTGTAAGATTATTTCCGTCACACCTTATTCTCCGTTTGATAAACCAACTTTGAGAACTTCAATGACGTATTCTTCTCAATAAATCCTTCTTTGTATTTCACACTAGATAATGATTGGAGCATAATTGGTAAGCTCCAACAAGCTTTTCGCAGTATGGTGTACCCACCAGCCATGTTGTCTGGCTGCTTACAATTTATATTGGAGTAGACTAATCACGCTGAAGCTCATTACATTTTTCAACCCATGTGATTCCCGTTGCAGACTTTGAAGTCGATATTTCAAGTGAATTAGGCAGTGAAACACCAGTGCAAAATATGGGACTTTTGCTGAACGCCACTTGGAATAACAAAGACGTCTCGGCTTGTGAATTCGTAAGTGATTGTGTTTGTAAGCAAATCTGAATAAATTATAACCCACAGAAAATTACAAACTAACCTCCAAATCTCTTCCCTTGAAGATTTCGTCACTTGGTTCTTATGCGAGTAGCACATTAGGAAGAGAATATTTGGGATGTGAAGATGATTTTACACACAGGAGAAATGGCAAGTTTCACATGTTCTTTGCTGTCAAAGGATCGGATTCAAATGTGGACAAGGCATGTTTGGATCATGAGGTCCAAGAAGTAAACCGTGGGATTCACAATTGGATGAAGTCAAAGGAGATAAAGCCTGTGAATTTCATTCACGTGACAGGTAACTATCTTCGTCTAATCCATGAAATTCCTATCCCCTTTCACTGGATTTCAAATCCCTGCTACTCCCATGAACGCCTTTAATCAAATTTTATGATTTCAAACCAAATCTTGATGAGTATGACTTGAAACTTCATTTGATTCAATTGCAACTAGTGTTTTTCCGTGCCAAACATTGGAAAAGAAAATTGTCCGTAGATAAAAATTAGTCATCTTTATAATATTTTCATAACTACACTAATTTATCATCCAGGTGCTACAATAAGACGTAAACAAAACTGTGAGTTGTCTTCATGCTGAGCATTTGATTTACGCTTTTTTCATTACAACTACATAGTTATTCACCCTTCCACTTGATCAGTGTGCATTCCTGTAATAAACACTAAGACGTATTCAATTTATGCTAAAAATCAGTTGTTGCTGGAATTTTCAAATACCCGAAAGAAGATAACCCCAAATTTACAAATTGTGAGGGGGTGAAATTTTTCAATTGGCGGTATGCTATTCGAAAAGAGGTAATTAGAATGTTGAAAACTGCATGCGCCTAATAGTTTACAGCTGCGCGGATGAGCCGGAACCTGTGTACTGCAATATACTCATTGGGAATTGAACCATGTTTTCTGTTTGGTTATTGCAGAACGCATTGTAAGGAAAATACCAGACCTAATGACTCTATTACTCCCTTTGGTTTTACAACGAACAGATACATGAATGCTTCATCAAAATTCCAGCGAATATGAGAGAGAAAATCAGTTTGACAACATACTGGATGGGATGTCATAACGATCGTTATATGTACCTTTTTTCATTACCTATGAGCCGGAAGCCAGTCTCCGAATTGAAAAATATATTGGACTCAGCTCACCAATGCCAAACGACAAAATCTAATTATTTTCCAATTGGACGTGAGTATCCAGAGGTGATCATAAAATGAGCTAGAATACTGAGCTGTGTATTTATGGGTACAGTGATATTCTATTGTCATCCCTTCTTTCGAATCATTCAATCGATCTATGTTACCCGTAAACGATGCATTTATAAATGTAGCAGGAGTGAAGCCACAATATTTTGTGAGTTAAATGTTCCACCAAATACGTTGGACATATTACTTGTGGAATGTTTAAAATATGCCCAAATGAGCTTCTACTGAATAAATGAAGGACATTTTTTTCAACAAATAACTACTGAGGCTGATCAAGTTGCAGCCTTCGGATTCCGCAAACTAATCAAATCATTTACTCTTCGTTCCCAGCCTTTTTAGAAACAAACCTCACCTGCCCAAAAGCAATCGCCGGTATGTGGAACACGATCGACTGGGCTATGTGAAATAATCGAAGATATTCAGTTTACCAATTACAGATAAACTCTATTCCATTCCACATGTGATCGAAGCGCCAAACGAGCTCACATTCAGCAAACACACATGTTACATGAATATCGTATAATTGCTTCTGTAGAAAACCTGGTACCCCGTACATGATGTCCGTTTGAAAGTCAATTGAAATATTCTAAGAAATCACTGATAAAAACGGACATAGCTTGGTTTTGTGCTGATTTTGTCTCCAAGTTTCAGCAATATAACGCAGATTAGAAAAGTGAACTATTCTATCAGACTATGAGCAAATGAATCTCTGTTGAATCCACCACATGTTCATCCCCCCACGAGAAATCCGTTGTTCACGCCATGTCTGATTTATCACCCAACGCGTCCTGATAATCATGTGATTTTTTCGCAAACAGGTGAGTCTCCCAGGAACACGGAAACAACCACAACATTGACAACCGGCAGGATATCAACAATCAGTGAGAATGCTTTCATAATAAAACTTCCAGTTACATTTTGAATATGGCAATGTAAATTTTAGAAAATAACCTATGCGCGTTAACTAAACGTTAGACCTTATTAGTGACATTTCTGCAATGTGTGTTCTGATTGTTCAGTTGAATAAGATTAGGCAAATTTAGGAATGCCCTGGGAAGACCAATTAGATGTCACAACATTTCTAGGCACAGTCTTACACAGGCTGAGAAGATCAACGAAGTCCCAGGCTACGTCGTATTTTCAGGCTCGCCTTATCATTGTTTTCAACGTGACACTTTGATTATCTGATAGATAATCGGTATGGGAAATTTTATGCAATTAAATTTGGCAAAAGTCCATGAAAGATTCTGCTCGTAGTTATGACCTTCCAATTTCAGAAGTGCCATCATGGCGATATAGAAAGAGAAAGTTTTTTCTGCATTGCGTTCAGCTGTCACAACTAAATATGTTTTCGCTCAAACTATTTTCATACCCCAAACAGCAGGTTGGACAACACGGGAACAACATATCACTTACTCTTGTGACTGCATTGGGTTCAAACATTACAAATCGTTCACGCTTCTTCTCTTCACGTTTTCCCATTGTTTCTTATGATTCGATCTACTGCTTTTGTCAGCAGTATCTGTTACATGTCCACTAGAATACAGAATCCAATGTGATCCTCTCCGAGATTAAAGAGTTTGAGACTACATCTGTGTTGTTGCTCTACAGGCAGTCAACCGAAGACATCAGAAGGCTTATATATATTACCGAAGCACTGGAGATGTATTGACAGTGTATAAATACATGCATATGGATATTGACGGTATACAAGGAAGACTTGGTAATTCATATTCCGAAAAAGGAAAATCAGGGCAACATGGGAAAAACGATTGCGAGTTACAGCAACGGTAAGAGAGAAATAGTGATTTTCAACTGAAAATCGGGTAGAAATTCGAATGAATGCTCATATGGCAGACTTTACATGGTCGACAAACACTCTGTATATGACCGGTCAGATTACAAGAAAATCGCAGAGAACTTTGTTGTACACAAGGAAACAAGGAAAGCAGCCGTCTACAAGAAGCACACGTTTTTACAGTATCTGCTCGAAAACAGGAGAATTGCTGCGACCCCTGGACGAAACAGCATTTGAGTAGTTTGTACCCGGAGGTTTGGATTACTGCAGAGGTTTCACCCGCCCTTTGCATACCACCTGACTGAAATGAACAAAACGAACTGGGCGTTTGTAGCTTGGAGGACTGCAAACTTTTGCAGAAGATCATTGATCTTTGGAAATTGCAATGATGCACGTTTTGCGAACAGTGAAACTCACATCATGACATCGTGAAATAAGTTGGTACATTGATAGAATCCCAAACTGATACTCCTAATAGACGCCATTGTGCATAAATTTTCTTGATTTTCGTGTATTCTTCTAACACGGCACAGCTCCACACGTGTGCATTTGTTTTCAATGCAATAAGTAGAGGTTTTCTAAAGTTGCTATGATTAGTTGTCGAGGGGAATCCTGATGAATAGACATGAAGAACAGAAGCAATCAGGCGCTTTCCAATTGCAAGTTCAGCCAAAAATACCTGACGCTGATATGGCATACAACGGGGCTCATCTAGTTTCGTAAACAAACTAAAGACTGACTAAAAACCATTCCGCTGTGATCAGTCAATTGACAGTCTGTTGTTTGCTTTCGGCTTATCATTTGATAGCTCGATCGTAGTTCACCGTGAAGTGAGCAGCTTTATCAGATATGCACAGTCGTAATGTAATTTACCACCACATCGTAAATAATATCAATATGGGGTGCGAATTGGAGCATTTTGAAATGAGTGTAGCCGGGAGACTACTACCAGACAATGATTTATGTGAAAACTGGAAACAATTACCAGTGCAACTGTGCATAGCTACTGTTTGCCGAATCATCTGTAGTGATGGCTATTTGCTAGTGCCGAAGCATTGTACTGAGCTCTTTAAAGCGTAACATGCCTTTTTGTGGGTTACACGACCACGATATCCATCCAATCTGTAATCGCATGCAGGAAGATGTGACAACGTTATATCAAAAAGAGACAATTGTAATTGCACAACTTAACACTGGAAACGTAACTCCTTCATTTAAATGCTGTTGGTTGTTTTGATATCTGAGTCATTTTGCTGATCAGAATTAGAAATCCCTGGATCACGGCAATCAGTGAACCTGCAATGGTTGTCACAACGGAGCCACACTTTCGGAAGTTTCTGAAACTGGGAAAACCACGATAGAATGCCAACAGAGCAGCCATCATTGTTGTGGTGAAGGGGGCGTGCTATCGAGCAAATAATACGGCAAATGCCATTTTACTCGGGTTTTCGTGCACGGCTCTGTTTAATTGAGCTATTTATTCAGGCTATTCACTATATTGTTTGATGTACCCATCGTTACGGTTTCTTACAATATATGCTTTTTAAATCAGAAGCAATATTTTCACACTGTTTCATGTTCCTATTATTTCAACCCGAAAAATACTTTCTGATAATGGTGTTTCCCCTCTATCATTTGTAATATATTGCATTTTCCTACATAACTTAGCTACAATTTTACCAAACAGTGGGAGAATCTTAAATGAGTTTCCTGTGCACTGACAACTGAACGGAACCATCACTTTGACGGCTTACGCAAACATCTAAGTAAGGTAGACTGTTTTCCTTTTCTTTCTTCCAAAGTGAATTGAACATTTGGATGGGCTGTATTAAATCTATTAGGTAGTGCATTTGGATCAGCTTTGGTATCTACTACACATACGATATCGTCCACGTACCGTTTGTATAAGGTGCACCCTTCAATTGTTGACATAAGTTGGTTATTTTTACATTTTGCCATGAAAATATTTGCAAATAAAGGTCCCAAAGGTGACCCCATTGCGACTCCGTCCTTCTGATGATATATTTTCACCGTTAAACTGAAACTGGATATTATGAGTGCAGACAAATAGTAATTGTTTCAGTTCATCCAACGAGATGCCCGGATCGATACTGTTCTCGTGCATGTACTCACATAGATAGTTGATTGTTTCGGCGATCGGGACATTGGTGAACAGTGAGGTAACGTCTAGCGAGATCATTTGCTTGCCTTCCAAGTCTAGATTTCCCACAGTCTCTACAAAATGAAATGTGTCTCGTAGGCTGTGTCCGGAAATCATGATTCTTACTGGTTCTAACAATGTAGCCAACCATTTCGCTACTGCGTGATACGGCGAGTTGCACATATCCGAAATTGGTCTCAAGGGGACACCTTCTTTGTGTACCTTCGGTAGGCCGTACAACCTAGGAATCGTCGTCCCAGTTGGTCGTATCCTTTCGAAGGTTACCGCATCGATCATGCCTTTCTGTTTCAATGATTTTACTCTCGCAGCAATTGACTTTTCTATCGGAATCGTCCTGTCCTTTTCAGTTGGGGTCTTTGTAAACTTGGAGACATCATTCATTATCGTCTTCATCTTCTCTATATAATCCGATTTATTAAGGATTACAATACCCGCTCCTTTATCTGGTCTTGACAACATTACTTCTCTGTTAGCCTGAAATTCTTTAAGACGGTTTAGGTGCTCTAACGTTACTAATCCTTTCGTCGATAGGCTATTTTCACGATATTGATAACACGCGTTCACAAGTGTGGATTTGAGCTTCTCTAACTCCTATGAGGAGGACGGAACGAGACCGGATAGTTGATTAAATAGGCTCTCAAGTTCAACCTCCATATCCAATTGTTTTTTTACTGGTTGGGCAGCAAACGTTTTGTCCATTGATTATATGCACTTGCCATTTATTCAGTTGGAAAACCAGAATGATTATGCTGGATTCAAGTGGCAGTAACGAGGGAGTGTTAACGAAATCGGCGCTACAAGGGAGAATTTTCGGATTCTATCCGTCATCAAAGGTGAACTGTAGACGTATCTCAAAATTGGGATACAAAAGATGAGCAATGACCAACCTTCCATGAGTAGAACAACTTGCTTTTGAATATGTTACATCAGGAAGATACACCAGAGGTGAAATGCGTGTGCAGAGAACGAACACTGGCCGATAGAATATTAGTGCAATATGTGTCACACGATGAACATTTCCTCACAGGAATATAGCGACATAAATGTACGCGGTGGATACTACTGAATCGTGACCTAGCATTTCATAAAATGACCACAGCTTACACTCGGAGACTGATAAATATGACTGAGAACGATCAATGAGGTACTTTATAGTGATATAGTCTCGAAATTGATAAGTGTAGTGGAGGTCTGGTCGCATTCTCTAGTGTTGTCAGCAGTAAAATTCTGTCGGGATGATTGAATGCCGAAACGCACGCATAGGGGATTTCCGTTACAGTCCTGAGTCGATAAGACGGAGCTGGATGAATATGAAATAGCATCTTTCGTACAGCTTAAGTCTCATCAAGGACACCGGTAATCGTGATGAATATCGAGGCAAGAATGAGTGTGTGAACTGATTAGTTTCATAAGATGAGAGGAGCACGATTTTGACAAAATTTGCACATTCACCTCCAGAGCACTGGAGTAATACGAATTGGTCCTCATCTTCCGACCTCGTCGTTTTGTTTAATGCACGGGGTAAAAAATACCACAAGATGTTCAGCTTGAAAGGTAGCAGTCCTTGAGGAAGGTGGGCTGAATTTCTGCAGTTCCCATCGTTTTCGTGGTGTTTGTTCTCTTCATTCCGGTCAGTAATCTACCTGCGTTGGCGACAAGAGTAGGTATGTATGCAAGGCTCAGAATTGAATGCCCGTATAAACACGTTTCTTGTTGATGGTGAATAAAACACCATATTGCGCACTGCCTTCGTTTCTTGCATCACCGTGTCGTAGAACTGATGGTACAGCAGTTGTTCACCGGATTCTAAATCTGTCATTGCTTGTGGGTTGTAGGTGAGTTTGTGAGTGATTGCAGTCTAGTGTTTTTACCTTGAAATCTACCAGTAGTTTTAAATTTACAAGTGAACGATCTCATACACTGGGAGAGTGTTGCTTCCATTAATAATATTAATTTCAATTGTGAAGACGGCAAACAGCTACCTTGAATGTAAATTGACTCCAATGGACAGCAAATCTCGCTGGTTAAGGGCCTTTCAAATTGACGAAATCTTTCACAATTAGCCAATTTATCTGCACACTCTCTCTCATAGGGATGAACGCGCAGTGGTTGAGAAATGCAACATTGAAATGACTGAAGTCAAATTTGACGATCACAAATGAGGTCCTAAAACATAGTTTTCGCGTGATCAGATGGGCTCGAGATGGGGAATGATTGAATTGCTTCATACAAATCCTTGGAGAAGGAATGGATAAATGAGAGCTTCGGGGTTAGCTTGAAGAAAGCATATATTTGAAGGACACAGACTTGGGGAATGAGCTCACTTTTATTCATTTAGAATCAGACAAATAAGTCACGATTTATAACGGCAAGTTGAGAGATGGGACCAATTGGACAAAAATAGTGATATAATATTCAATTTGTCATAATATATTGTGATGTAATGAAGCGTTTATAGATTAATGAAAACGAGCTAATTTGCCATTCGGTGAAACGATCGAGGAATCAAGAAAATATTTAATTCTGAGTTATGAAAATGAAGTCCACTATAATCGGTAATATGTCGAAGAGTACATCGAGAGAGAGACAAATGTGGAAATATTTTAGGACTGATAGTAACGCCAATATGAGGAATATCATGAGTAATAGAATGAATATTTTATCGGGCAGAATTCACAGTTGACACAAAACGGCTCACAGTTTAATTGGCTTGTTCAGGAAAGTGAATTTTGTGCAACTATGTGGTTAAACAATATGCAGTTTGATGACTTCAGTAGTCATGACATAACACACATTCATCCAGGCTTGAAACAGTTGGCAAACAGCGCTTGAAGGAACAGGTCCTCATTTCCCATATTTCGTGTTATTCGAATGGCAACGAAACTGTTGACATTCTAGCTGGAGTCAAACTCTCCGTCCTTATTGGTTGATGATGAGGAATCTTTGTTTGTGCCTCAAGCAGCTCTAGTATTTGTATGCCCTTCACACATGTTAAGTGCTTTGCCAAATCTGGCTCGACCTGTATGATCTCTGTGACAGAGGGTGATATATTTCGAGTTCAGTCAACGTGGGATCCACTTAACGTATGAGAAAAGTGGAACTACTGAGAGTGGAATGATCACTCAGCAACCCGATATGCATTATTTGCCTTCGTACTTCTTTATCAAGCAAACGAAAAAAATGTTCATGGGGAGTTCTTATTGGATAACCCATTATTTACCACCCTAATTAAGCCTAATGGAGTATTCACCGATCCCTCTCTCAGTGTCTTGGTTCCTACCACTTAGGTCTCCGTACTACACTGATCATATTGATTTCTGTTTCAGCGGCATGCAAAGCCAATACCGGAAATGCTTGCAGCTCATCTTGATTCGTGCATACTTAGAATGAAATGGACAGTGGAAGGTGTGTAGATGAGATGACAAATTGAAAGTTTCATGTTGCGATGTGAACAAATGAAAAGGTGTAGGTGAAAAAATATCCGGGTTCAGATTAGTGCTCTTGTGGGGTTTGAACATTCAACCTCATCGATTCGAACGTGTATTTGACGGAGCTTGTAGGTAAAGATAATGATGTGGAGCTCTTAGTGTATATCTTTCAACACTTGACTCCATATTTTTATTTACCTCCTTCTATCGGATACAAGTCCACTATTTCAGGAAGGACGTCGAGGCCAATAAAAAGTTGCCATTTTGAAAGTGACAGGAGGCCGGAGCAGGATTCGAACCTGGGACAGCAGGATTGAAATTCCATTATGATGATCGTTTTACCATCAACGGTTTGGACTTGGGAGGATGAAATTCTGCTTGAACTAAACACGTTTCTAATGCAAACACTGGTAACGGAATGATCAAAACGGTTAGGGAATCTTAATAGCTGGATAACTGCACAAATGTTAATTGTGTTCATTATACCGTTGTTTATGGAATCAATCGGCAGCCACAGTAGCACTGGTTTTCAAATTACATTTTCACATCAAATCACCCAGTCCTACTCCAAAGAGAAATCCAATGGGTGATCTCACGCAAATACCCAGGAGATGAAAGGTTGAAAAGTCCTTTCTCAAATAATTGAACAAATCTAGCATTCAGATTTGCTGAATCAAATTATTGCCCCAAATTGATCTCCAGTGTGCAGCTCAGTTTAGACGGGGTTCTTATGAGGTCACAGTTGTTCAGTGTAACCCAACGGTGTGTCTTCAACACAGATCGTTTTATGTTGTGTGCCTCAATGGCATGTGAAGCAGGATTCTGTTAATCGATGAGGGCGCACAGAGTGTAAAGTGAGCAAATTTGCGTAGGCCTAATGAATTTTGGTTATATTATTTATGAGTTCCCATTCAACTCGTACAATTCTCTCTATTCTTCATGCCTTCCTTATCACTTGATCACGAGGACAAATCTTCGATAAACATATCGATACGGAAACTCGAATCGCGAGGAGTTCGGGTTGAGAAAAGTCCACAGCCAGTAACATTATCATTATGCAAATATTTCAGGCTACAGCTATCTACAACAGGAGTCCTCGTTCGACACAAATGAATTCCAATAAATTAGTTATTATTTTGTTAGGCAAACACAATCGTGCAGAATTTGCACAAAAAGTAATGTGTGCAGATTCCTCGAACGGATTTCCGTGATTTCAATCAGATGAGGTCTCTGAATTCAGCAGGTGTTTTTGTAAATATTATATAGTGATGAAAGTAGATTGTGGCTGTAAGGGATTGGGTATGGCTCATTGCCAACAGATGGCCCGTTTCATTGTTCAGACAAGAACTGATTTAACCAATCGATCTGCAACCAGTTAAAAACATTACTGTACACCAGTTTCATGTAATTGGTTATTGCAAATTATTCCTCAGGACTCAATAATTCTGTACATACAGATTCATTTTTCTTATGACTGACCAGTGTGTAAAGATTCGTTGTGGGAGTTAAATTTATGTTAATGAACTATTTTCAAAGCAAAATCTCTCATGCAAGGTACTCTCCACAGTATCGCCGTGGATTATTGGTCTAACGAAGTCAACTGATGCATACTGTGTACACTGTCGACAGATGCAGAGGATGTGTAATCAAATAAGGTTAACCTTACTGATTTGTCATGTAATCGATTATGCACCTTATCACGTCGACCGTGAAACGCCTAGGTTTATACGCAAACTGGTATTTGTCAGTGGTAATTCTGACTGCGTTCTCAAAGCGCTTAATTATTGTATGTTCAACTAGCTTCAATCTTGACGAGGAATTGGCAATTTGTTGGACGTTTTTGCTCCCTTTTTGAGTACTCGACCCTTTTGTTATTGAAAGGATTGTGGCAGGACCCCAATATTTAGGAATGTAGAGTGAATCAAGTATATGATTGTTAACGGAAGTCGTTAGTCCAGTGAGAGGCCAGGCCCCATGTTTGGGTACTGTTGACGATAGAACGTCCGGTACAATAACATTGGTTAACTTAGTGGCTTAGGGAGCTTGACAACATCAGCGTCGGAGAATTTTCCAATTCCTGAGTTACTAATATATATATATATATATATATATATATATATATATATATATATAGCCGGCTTGAAACCATGCTGATGACCGAGAGAACAGTAATTAAACAAATAGGGATGGTATGTGAAATACATGAATAACCAACCGTTATTAGGAAAATAACATGCTCTGGTTCCTGTTTTTTTCCATCGTGCACCGTTTGTTGTTTTCGTCATTTCGTTTTTCTGATGGATATATTGTGACTTATAAGGTGCGAGGGTTGGACAGACTAGCCGTACAGCAGTCGCGTCAATAACTTCTGTTTTGAACAGTATTCTTCGTAGTCTGTACTTACTGATAATCCTCCTTTCCTAGGCACCAATCAGAGAGACAGGAAGCATCAACCACAGCCAATGCTGATGCTAGCTTCATCCTGTTTCTAAGCCAAATCGTAGACTCACCACCACTTCGGTTCATACAGCCTTGCCCAGCATATGCGATGAAAGCAAGATTAAGTGGACATTGAACAGGCATTTGCTAAACATGACCAAGCCACCAGTACGGATCGAAAGTTTGGTTGAGAGGGTCACTATTTGTCCTTACTCACTCTATTTTCACAATAAACCCGAGCAACGCTTCGCGGACTCCGGTTACAGAACGCATTTAAAAGCCGAGGGTCCTCAACTCGAAGTGACCAGGTCTCTTAGTTGCAGAGTAAAAGCAGTACAAACCATAGCAACGTGCAACCAACCCTTAGAAGACATCCGGGTGTCACAGCGGCGCCATAGTTGTTCATTCTGTCACGAAAATGTTTGTTACAAACCTGTCGCTTCATTGAGAAAAAATCTCCGCATACTCAGAATCTGACACTTCTCCACCTGAGCAGAACTTCGCACAACCAAAACTGGATTGTCAGGACCATATTAATTAGGGGTTGGAAAAGATAAGAGAGAGGACAACCATGGAGTACACAAATCCTTGTGATGAATTGAGATGAAAGAACCGTCATAATCCCGAACTCGGTTTGTGAGAACGAGGTTTTTCCGATATACTTTCAGTGGGAGACAGTGACAGGAAGCTGTGGGATCAGCTGAATGAAAGTCCACTTTCGGATCAAGAAAAATCCGATGAAGGGCCTACGGCAGGTGTACCTGGTTTCTGAGGGTAGTCGATGGGTAAAAATCATTCAACGTAACTTCGAGTATATTTGAGCAAAGCTTGAGTTTGGCTTGATGACTAGCGAGTTTACAGTGGTTTATTATTATTTTAAGATATATTATTAGTATTATTATCACTGTACGTTTATATGATGCAACGGGTTGGAGACGAGCCTATTGTCAGCACTACAAATACAGAATGATGCGAATTGTAGGGAAAGGCAAACGTTGTTTGAAAAGGAATGGGAGTTGATGTGCAACTTTTAATTGGTGCTGACTATCTTACAGCCTAATCAGCTGTTCCACATTTGGATGTTTAATAAAGGAAAATTGTGTGACCTTTCTGTTTCTGAATGCACCCTCGGCTTTGGCAAAAGCGATTGCAATCCGGAAGGTAGTTCACGAGAAAGTGACCGAGAAATGTTCATGCACCTTATTCGAATTACTTTGCCGGGTTCACACCACAACAAAAGGAATAACTTTTTTAGTTACAGGCAGCATTGTCCAATTCACAGTGCTGTCTTCAGATATATGTGGCCTTCTCAAAAGGAGCACCTGCAACGTATGGAAATCCGCACATACTCGAACACTGTCACTGCTTATCCACAACCAGTTTTTCAGCCTGCCTGGATTCCTTCTATTCCCGATGAACCACCTCACTGGCGACCTTTTCTCTATCAGCGGCCCAAGGTTGCAGCCTGTGGTATGCAGCTATTTACTTGATCAAGTCATTCTAGTGTTAGATAACCGGGACAAATTATTTCATGCTTGCACACGAGCGCGGTGAATGGTGTATGTCTCAGACTCAGACTAGCAATGGTCCGGTTCAGCTTTCTGACGTCCACTCGACCACCACCGATCTAGAATGATACCGGCGATTAGTTTAGGTGTAATGATAATCAGATGTCTTCCCTGATGTTTTCGCAGGATGTCCTGTCACATCAATAAGAGTTTGCATAAACACTGATACACGCCAATTCAACCTAAATTTTTCCGCAGCTAAATTTGAAGCGAAGAGTTCACGTTACTCTGTAGTTGAAAACAGAAGACGACAGCTCATTTGGCCCACAACCGTGTAACATTATTCATGGAGAACCTCCACCTTTCCAAAATTCGATTGGTATTAGCGGATAGCGTTTTTTCTGTTGTACCAGTCAACACCTGAAATTAGCTTTCCGTCGAAATATTCAGCTCAACAATCCACGCGATGCATTGAGTCTGAATGAATAATTTGTGGGTCCGGATAGCTCTAATCTGACCAGTTGTAGACAAAAGTAACATGACTGACGACGGAGTGAAAAGACGATTCAGACTCATTTTGTTTCATTTCTATAATATAGTACAAACGTTTGCACTATCTCCTCATGTAACTGGGCAACGTGTATTATCTCAAACACCATCATGCTCATAACGAACGTTATTGTTGTGGCTGCAAGCAATTGAATGTTTTTATTTGTGGGTATACAAGAATATATTGCAGAAATAATCCTGGGTGGGAGCCATTTTTATAAGTCTAGTGTATACTTCTTGTAGATCAACGTCAAGCAAAAAGAACTGATGTGTCCCTCATGGAAAGAGTGCACTGCTCAAATGATCGATTTTCAACGTCAATATATGATAGCAATGGAAAGGAGATCTGCGGATTGCTTTCGCAATCACATCGCCCAATGGAGTACCGTCTAGAAGACAGTCTATCTTGACACAAGCGTGTGCACTTGAGAGCCAATACCAGAACAAATTTAGATAATCATGAAATAAGGTGCATTAGCCTGCTTATTGCTTTACTGCAAGTATATAATATGTACGCGTTAAATGGGCCGCTCTAGTTTGGTTCCATTTACCATGCCTATTTCTTGGTCGATCGTGCCAAATGGGTTTTGCTCGTACATGAGTTACAATCCCAACTACCCCTTCCATTCTTCACCAGTAGGTCAAATCGAACGCGTCACAGTATTCGCATAACAGCTTTAAAAGAATACTCGAAATGAGATTTGTTTTGTAGCTCTGAATTGTAAAATTCCATAGTTGAGGGTGCCAGCAATTATACTGAGATGACTGACATTAGAGAGCTGGACTGTGTGCGAGATACGAGCTTAAAATGAAAAGTGAATTCACTCCACAGATGTGCGTGTAGTGTAGTGAATTGTTCTATCCATTCTACCGAAAGATTGCAAAACCTGCACGCTTAGGTCAGAATATGATCAGAGACAGCGTTTATGGCATTGCGAGGAGAGTGGCATTTTTGAACACATTCTTACCCCCAAAACGGAGCTCAAAGCGCATGAAGTCTCTTTTCTGTATAACAAGAGGCAGGTGCCTTGCACATTTCCGAATGGAGTAAGAGGAATTCCTTCGGATTTCGTGTGCTCTGATGAATGAAAACGGGTCACATTCCAAAACATCGTGCGTTTGGCACTATTGCCAACTCACTATAAACAAGGTGTGAATAAACTGCTGATAGATTTCTATTATTGAAATGATGGATTTTACCTGGAAAGTTCCTCACAAATTGGCTGGGTGATCTCTAGTTTTTCACAGCTTTCTGATTAATTTGCCACGATATTTTCATTTTTACCATGCTTAACTGCAATGTATGACAGTCCTGTTTACGTAAAACTATGCGATTGTTTCGGGAGATAAACGAGAAAATATATTTCCTGATGGGAGTCAATACTGGGATTCGCGTGGCGATAGCGATTGCATGGGAGCACGCGTGTATAATTCGTTCAGATTACGTTTGTGAGAGATCTCCTACAAAATATTGAAAACCGTCAAATTTCTGTAGTGAACTAATTCCATAAAATGATATCAGAAAATAAATAAATCATTTAGATTTTTGTAAAAATCACGAAACTTTTGCAGGGGGTCAAGTTATGGAGAAATTCGTGAGCAATCGGTTGTTAAATTGCAATCGCTCTGATTATCCATTACGTATGGCAAATGCTGTTTGATGACAGAGTTCGATCGCATAAATGACGGTCGAAATCAATGGAAACATTCTTCAATATAAGTCTGAAGTTTAATTACTCGTAGTTACATGATGATGTGGGTTTTGTAAAAATCAATGTCATGCCGTCGATCACTGGCGGGACTAAGTGAACTTTGCCTCGGACTGAATTCACCATGCTGAATGTATCACATTGAATCATCTCTCGAGTTATAGACCAACTCGAAAATCAACTTGTATGTCTACTCCGTTCCACTTGTAGCACATAGAGGCAAAAGCTGAAACCGCCGACATTTTCATAGTCATCTACGAGAGAAGGTGCTAAATGTGACTTTATTTAACCAATGAAATGTGAGATTTGAAACGGGAAACTATAAATGGGCGCGTTGTTTTCATTTTCTGAGCGGCTTCCCTCCCAACTCCCTCCCACCCCAGCCCCCACAATTCCTCCTCCGCACGTCACATTTTCAATACCATTCTCGGAGAAACTGATCCGATGAATCATTTTTCAGACGTCGTATTAGGGGAATAGGAACCGTGATGCGAAAAATGAACCACGTATGACAAAGAAATTCTGTTTCTTCGAAATGACGATAAGATTTCTGTTGATATTAGTCAAGTCGATTTCATATGACTGGTGACTCCGTCCAAAGGTTGTGAGACCATGATAGGAGTGGGTTCGAATAGCTCTGCAATAACTTGTGCACACAAATCAGAACAGTCCAAACAGAATATGTTAAGGCGGAGTAAAAAGCTCACCTTACTGCGTTTACTGTGAGACCAGTTGTTGAAAACTGACCACACAATCAGATCGTTCAACGAAGAAACTAAAATGTCTATCCACTTTTGCGCAGGAAATGCTGAAGAAGGCTAAGAAGGGATGAATCAATTGGTTTACAAGGAATGTCTTTTTTCATTGAAAGCATTTTGACCGATCAACGGTCAGATGATAAGTGATGCCGTGGTGCAGGACAAACGGAATAGCATGGCTATTCGAAAGTATCATGACCATGACGGGATGGCCAAAGTTCGGTCATTCTCACAGATGAGGCAAATATAAAGAGAAAGAAAATTACATCCAATCCTTTGGTCCTTGTCACGTAGCCCAGGCGATTAGGATGTAGTAACAGAACAGATCATGTAGACTAGTGGTTTTGGTGTACATATATGGGAAAACGCGGGAGAAAGTCTAAGTTAGCGGCAAAACCCACTCAGAATCGGAGTGCAATAGGAAGAGATAAAACCACACTTAAGGTCAATCAGCATCTGGTGTGGAAAAAAGGCCAAAACCGATTCACGCAGTGGAATTTAACAAGCAAATTATCATGCGAGCACGAGAGTGAGCGGTCTGCTGTCGGTGTGTAAACCAAAACCCAAAGCGCATTGGTACAAAATAAACATCGTGGTAAACACAATACAGATAATTGTGTTACGTAGCACGAGATGTAGACTAAACCAGATTGAACAGGTTCCTTGATATGGTCAACTGAACTCTCATGTCCAATTTCAATGAAGCTTTGCTCCGCGATCATTTCAGTAAAAATGAATCTGTATGTTTTTGGCTGAAAACAGGTTTACATTGCTGGTGTTTATCATGAATGAATGTCGGAAATAATGAATAATAACAAAAGAATGACTTATATGTGCTGTATTAATGTGTCTTGCAGTAACATTTTGCACAACGTCGCATTAAGAAATCGGGAGGTGATTGATTGATGTTTGACATAGTTCGTTTGGACACTTCCATACCCGTTCTGATTCCATTACTATCTGCCTGTTTATGCATTATTGACAGTGACTTTATTCATGCGCCCACGCATCCTATACCTGCTTTTGTTTTAAGTGACCTTTGTTTATTTCTAACCAGCGGAAATGCTGTTTTCGACATTATTACTATCAGTAATCTTGGACATTTTATCCCACGACTAAAACTCCTGTTTCAGTGAATGGCCACGCTCTCATTATTATCAGACTCTAAATTTATTCATTTTCAGCGCACTGTTTATTCGTCAGCACAAGACAAATAAAAATTTCATCCAGAACCCTCTCATCCACCAACAGTATCCTTCATCAAAGATACTTTTCCATTGTTTCTCCGTGGTTTATTTCGACTGCTGTCTTTTCCAGCCAGATATATTTACGAAGACACTGAGTTCGGCATTTGATTTGTGTTGTCCTACGGAGACTGTATATTTCACGAAGACAGACTAGCTTCCCCATAGCTGGAATCTCCGAAAAGGCAGACAGAACATGCCTAATAGCTACGCGACCGGGCTTCGGTGAAACGACACTTCATCCTGATCAAACATAAGACATAAAGACTGAACACGACATTTACCCACCAGTTCGTCCGTACCATCAGTAGCAAACTTCTCTGGCACGGTATCTGGCCTCAATTTGGGCAACGGGCTTGGTTAGAAAACCCCGATGTGCATGATGACAGTATAAAGGCCGCATTTATTCGTCCCTCATCGGATAACTAATCATCAGTGTAACCACTCTGTGTTAGTCTACTGCCTTTCCGCAATCTTTTCCGGTTTACTTAGAAAAAGTCGTACCTCACATCCCCGCGGTGTGGTCAATATCAGCCGTAATTCTCTGACTTCCGTGGGCTGTCTTATCCCCAAAGTTTACCATTTGCATAATGAAGCCTGTAAAACATATCCCTTCTTTTTCCTCAGATATAGTGACATTCTCCTCAGAAGTATTCAGGTTTCCTCAAACCCCCAAGTCGGCTTCTTCAGTGAGCCCAGGCGGTTTATATTCCACTCCCCTCAAACCAAGAGCAATTCAACTATGAGAAATTATGAGTTCCCTGATCCATAAATCTGTTGATGCTGGTGCTATTTCTTCCTCCTGGAAATCCTCAAAAGTGGTACCGAGCGCTACTTCCAACAATTTGCCTACTGATTTCAGTCCCATCGCTATCACTTCTTCTTTGCTCAATTTGACCGAGCCCAATACCCTATGTCGAATGCGTTTCTATTTTGTTGTTCATCCCCACCCCCAACAGTTTTCGTACAAATCAGAAGATGTAGTGTAGATTCAGCTGCTTCGGTTTGGTCTATCATTTCAGACAAATTAGGTAGTTCCACGAAATCCGTTCATCATATTTGCCTTTGCTATTTCTCAGCATTCCATTCGGTTCCCTGTTCTCTACGTCTTTACAAGAGGGATTTTGGTTGTCCCACTTGTTTACTGTTGTGGTTGAAAAAATATTCTCCCAACAGAACTCGGCTTACTGAGGTTGGTACGAGTTTATCGAATTCTTCGAACAATAACGCAAGTGTTCTTCAGCGTGTTGTTCTTTCCGAATTTCTCTTCACCATACACATATCAGTGACTTGCCTGTTGCAGCATCTGCACATCTTTTTAAATACACCAATGACATGATGCCTTGTCATTATGTCTACGCTGCAAAACTTTAACCCTTTCTCCGAAAATTTTCACAATATTCCGAATTTTCCACCACAATCCGGACTACGTCTCAACATTTCCAGATCTATTGAGTGTACTTTCTCTCTCTTTCTCGTTTTTCTTACTCCCATGAGCAATCAGTCATGAAGAAAGTTCCCATTTCCAGGGCTAAGTCGTTCAAATACTTGTGTTACAATCAGCATCAATTTACAGTGGTCTTCTCATATTCTCCATATGGTTAAGGATACTACGTATATTGACTTTTCAAATTCTTAGGCAGAGGCCATTTAGTACTAAACAAACTGTCATTTTCCCCTATTTCCATCAATGCAACCACTCTGTGTTGGTCTACTGCCTTTCCGCAATCTTTTCCGGTTTACTTAGAAAAAGTCGTACCTCATATCCCTGCGGTGTGGTCAATATCAGCCGTAATTCTCTGACTTCCGTGGGCTGTTTTATCCCCAAAGTTTACCATTTGCATAATAAAGCCTGTAAAACACATGGTGCAAAAATTAGTTCGGACCCCACCACACCCCCGTGCCAACGTATCTGCATGTCGTTCACATCCCTCCACACGTTCCACGTTTAGAATTATCACCTCCCTGCATAAATGTCTATCGCAACTCTATAGTGCCTTGCTTGGCACGTGCTCTGACTGACAATATGAAAGACACGAGGGAACCTCTTCTGAACCTCGGTGGCTGAAAACGGTTAATTTCTGCATTATTCGTTTCAAACCTGAAATAAGTGAACCGAACAGGTGAGATCATTGACTGAAAACGGAATGCAATTGGAATTTGTATTCAGTGCAGTTGTGATGAACCAGCATGACAAATCTAATAGAGGGATACAAAATAATGTCATTTATTATCACCACGAATAATCAAATGATTCTCAGCATAGACGTTGTTTTTCGTTTTAGCCCTTTTTTGTGGACTGACGAGTGGTGAGCATCCAATTTACCGGAAGAATAGATTTCCTATTTTTAGTTTCCACAATTGTGATGTCCCGTATCTATTCCATCCGGTACAGCGAGAGTAAAACTGTTTTTGACATCTGTTTTTAAATGTCATTATTTTTTATCTTATGCCTTCGTAAAAGTCATTTGAACTCAGCTCTGTGCATTTTCATATCACAGATCGGATGATCAGAAAACACGACAGGAGAGAACATCGTCCGACAATTCAGAATGAGACTGTAGGAACGTCAATAATTTCCACACTTTTTCTGTGTGAATATTTATCTATCATCAAAATGTATAAGGTTGTGAATCAAAACAATGTACTGGAAATCGATGACTTACCTCCAAATGATGAACAGTGTCTGGGGAGGATCATCATTGTTTCATAACAATTTAAGAGCAACATTGAAACAGTTCAGCGCTGGATTGAAGTGACCCAATGTGCTCAACAACATATGGGGTAAACGAACGTTATGAAACACACCTGGTTAGGCCACTCCTCGTAAGTAAAGGAGCTTCAGTGAAAATAATTTATTGAAAATCATAAATCAATAAACGTAGTTAAAAGCGTAACAAACAAATCGCAGAATTGGATAGCGAATAAATACACGAATCACGCTACCACATAAGGGCGAAATAAACTAGCGGAGAATCACAGAAATGAAAATGAGAACTTTTCGAGTCGTACTATATATTTAGTGTTTATTTTTGATCTTCATCACACACATTTCTGCAAAATAAATATCATTTGGCACTGGATGTTTGAACACGCTTGATAAAGAACCAGCTAAAATTATGCTCACTTGACGACTAAATTCATGATATCAAATATGCTGTAGTATTAAAGGAACGTCTAGAGCCAGATATTCAAAGTTTTGAACTTATTGCCTCGTTCGTGTGAATTCATAGAAGTCAACCTTGTGGTGATTTAAGGTAGTTCAGAGAGTCGTTTTGTGGTTTACCAACGGTCCCGTTTGCTAGTTGGATCAGACCATATACCGCAAACAAACGATTTTTTGCGCGTATTTCTACACTACTTGGCACTCCACTATAAGTCCAACATATTGGTCCTATCGAAGACCACTGTGACTCTGAAAACATGTTCGTCAGTCGTCGGTGGAAATATCCAACCATTCCCAGAGACAGTAACACACTTTTCCAGTATCCGCATTCATTTCAGGAATCACGAGTGTTCATGCAGGGATTAAACACACACATTTTCTATTGGAACTGTAGGCGTATGCGTGTCCTTAGTCATTGCTGACAGTTACCAAGTTCAGGTTGCATCGGGAAGCAGTCGGCGCATTACATAGTCAGCCGGGCATTTATGGGCAATCTTGCCTCTCCCCCTTTGTAAAAAGGGGCTAATTGGACCCTGTCATTTCCAGTTGAATAAAGACGCCAATAGCCTAAATTTACCTGGATTATTGAAAATAACCGTGGCATCGTAAATTGGCTGGGACACCTTTCTTTAGTGGCGCTAGTTTTGCATTCTCAAATATGAATCGATTTGGTTCTCGAAAGTTAACGTTAAAATCACTTATACCAGCGGATTTGAGTAACACTGAGATTGATGGGATTCTCGGGCTGGTTAAACCCTGACTGATTCAATTCGATAGTCCATCGCGGTATTTACGCCAATCTCGGTATGGGTTTTCACGGTATCAAACTATATATTAGTTCGTATCAGTCCCTACAACAGATCGATGGCGTGTTTTCCATGGCTGGAGAAAAATTAGGGTCTGTATAACAACGAAAATAATCAGGCGTACTACCGGATACAATAATTTATACACGGACTTAGACAATCTGTCAACCTTGAAGTCCCCACAAAAAAACATGTTTTGATCCATTTTACTGAAACGCGGCACAATCTGCACCCTCAATGAGCAGGTAAATAGTCCGAAAGTCAATCTTGGAAAAAACACATTCCAGTGATTGAAACATAATTGTGCTTTATCAACCCTTCCAACCAACGAAGTTCCGTGAATTTCTCGAAAATATACCATATAAGAGGTAAATACTGATTTCTAAGTACACACTGAACCCTAAAATCTAAAACACACTCATATTTAATGTGACCCCACTCAAAGTGTACCATTCTTAGGTGTGCCAGGTAACTCGGTCCTTATATAAACAACGCTGAACATAATTTGAACCAGTGAAGTTTCGCTTGAACTGACCACGGCTGAATCAAATCAATATCACACAAAACATCAACTTTACTTGCACACAATAATTTGTTGAGCTGAGTCAGATGAGCTAGACGTTTCTTGCTTGGAGACTGACGGCAAATCTGCATTGGCGAACGTTTGCTTTCATCAGCCACGTTCTGCAATTTAAATTTGGGTTCCGATGACAAAAATTGAAAAAACCATATTAATTTTCTTAGACAAACCATGCCATTTACACCACACGCGTTTGTCTTATTTATTCACCGCTGTGAAATTTCGGGCCTCTTCTAGGAATACTGGTCAACGGAAAATACTGAATGAAATGTGGAAGATTGTTTGTTTGTCCAAACTTCTGTTGAATGAAAACAACTTGAGCGAAAAATGGTGTTGTCAACATACTTTCTTCAAGCGGTGGGATGTAATTCTATGGGTAGAGTTTTGGTCGCCGTTAGAATTTAGTGTCACTGAACCGTTTCACACATATCTTGTAACCATCCTCCCTCTAACTTTAGTATCCAGAGTCGATAGGTACCAACTGGATCTCGAGAATGGCCTGGTGAATGACTTTCAACTGAATTGTCCGTTTAATTGTACGACTTGCTCCTGACCCCATGTAAATTATGCATGCAAAGCTCGTGCAAACCCCAATCAGCCTAGGGTTCAATGAACTATTCAAGTGTAACTCACTCTCTTATACACGTCTGTTCGTTCAAACCACGCATTCTCATCATAGATTTTACAAAAACTCTAACATCCCAAATCAGTGTCCTATTCTCACAACCCGGGTGCAGGCATCAGCTGAATTTTTGAGAATTTCTGGTGTGAAATCCTCCTTTCTTCAATTCCCTCGTTTCCACGAGTCTCATAGTACACATCATTCTTGTCCGAAAAGCGGTCGTCTGTGTGCGCAGAAGGTTGATCAAATACAAAAAGAATTGCAGATAAAATGACGGCTGCTCTGACGATTAACAACAGACGGGGAAAAGTCGGTGTGACAGGCGAACGACAATGTTTGTTGAAATAGTATAGTTAGTTACAACTTGAAGAGACCCGCGAATCAAAGCGATGTAAAGGAGTAAATACAATCAGCGAAAGTATGCTCTTCCAGTTGACGGAAGTAAGGTGTAGCTTGAGGAAGCGGACGAAGAATAAACATTCTCGCTTTATCGACCGACGTGAAAACCTGATGGAATAGAGGAAAATAAGTGAGTCTTCGGTCTAATTGAAGAAGTAACCTGCGCCAGCCCATGTTGAATAGATGTAGTTCATGGGACATCAGCCGTTTGGGTTATCAAATTGTGATGCCGAATTTCAGTATTATCGACAAAGGAGTGTCACCAAAATACGCACTAGCCTAGTGGTTACTAGAAAGTGACAACACGACGGCCACTGTTCACGCTTCGCTGTCACATCCTTCTATGTATCCACTCAACTGGGTCTTTTGGATCCCAACCACGAAGATGTGAGGCACCTACTTTTCTTAATGTCGCTGTACATTTTCGCATTCCCTGTTGTCCAACCATCTAATAACCTCCAAGCAGTTTCTTTCACTTACTAGGAGTACCACGGAAAACACGAAACGGTACAGGAGTTGAGTCTTTACCATGCGTGACATGTGTCCTTACCATCAAGTCCACTAAGCTGAACTAGCTGTGGTAGAAATTATCAGGATTATAATTCAACCATGCAACAAAACTGAACATGCCACGGCACAGCAAACATGACCTTTCAACTTCTGCGAAATATCCGATCGGCACCACATGTGCTTCAGTCCAGCGTACGCTGTTTGAGCTTTGGATATATGCGCACTCATCTCTAATACCATGCTTCCATCCATCGTCAAGCCACTGTCGATAGGACTAAATCTGTCAACAATTGTTAGTTCCTCCACATTGAACATCAAACTCGGAATCGTTGAAATCCACTGTGTTGCAACATTACTTTACATTTCGAAGGTGCGAACAAGCAGACAAACTCGTCCACGTAATCACACGGCTTCTCACTATTTCCTAGTGCGCTTCACTGGAGAGGTATGTCCCAGAAGTTCGTGAATCTACTGAAATAATTGCACCTCTATACTTCTGGTCGTGTAAGAGTTTACGGTAAACTATCTAGTACTTTCGAAACGACCGGTGGTGTTCGACAGGGATCTCCCGTTTCTACATTCTAATTCAACTTCGTCGTGGACAAGATAATGGCGATTACACACAGAAGTCCAATTTGGCGAAAAAATTGCTTTTCAGTGATTCATTCTTAAGCCGTTTACAAATTACATGGGAGCCATTAGGCGGAAACCATGCGTATATACATGGAATAAACACCAATCATGGACAGGGGTTTGCCAACGACCGACTTGTCCTTGTCATTTGATTGGTCTATCTAACTTACGCTCTCTGCGTGACAGGAAGACAGATTCATTCGGACTCGATCGATCCTAGGCCATGGGAGTTGAAGTGTCTGAATCACACGCTTTAGGGCGCAGAAGTCTGTGGTCAGTTTCCTGAATCCAATAGCTTCACCCATCTCTAGAGTGCTTAAACCCACGCCCTCATATTTGCTTGGGGGAACACAATACACAACTTAGAAAATCGGGTTTGGATTAACCTGATGTCTAGTGTCAACATAGTATGCTAACATTGCGCTGTTTATCGATGCTGTCTGTCCTTGGCTTAACCAGCTTTGGTGATGCTCTTTGATCCGAGTGGATAGCTGTCGTGCCTTTTGACCCACATAAGATGCGTCACGAACACATCTGAAAGAGCACAGAACCATTGATGAGGTCAGCATCAGCAGTTTATCCTTGTTTTGAATGTGGATCAGAAGAGTACCAGGAAACAGAATGTAAGATGGCGGCATCAATTTGATTTAGGATTTCACCTATCGTATCACCTTCAAATGGTTAACCAATAAGTAAATCTTTCTTCTTTATAGTTTCTTCGGTGATTTTTGGGCATTCTTTGAACGAGTTTCCTTTCAAGAAACCGATCTGGGGACAGAAGACAAAAGTTGAATAAAAGAAGAGAAAATCTCTTTTTCCATTGTTCATTTCTAAAACTTCAATAGCGTTTTTCCGCACGCGAATCTCGACCTATGTATGGAGGTGTTTAAGTTTATTCGTACACGGTTTTGATAACTTTAAACTGTCGTAATTTGCGGTGTGTAGATCGCTCGAAATGGGGAAGAAATATCATCATTGTTGTGCTCTGTATTGGGTCAGCTGAAAGAAACCACTCCTGTAAGAGGGTTGTTTATTGAACATAAGCGCACAGGAAGCATGATAAACAGAACAAATATCGTTCAAACGTGTGATATATGTCAATGAATATTAGTTTCAATGAAGTGAGCCACAAGTCACTGTTGGAGTGGGGTATTGAACAGTGTGAAGACGACGAGTATCGAATGCGCCCGTGTAAGATGGACGTCAGTGTAATGAAACAAGAGCAGTTATCCAAGATGTTCGTTTAAAACGTACGACATCACGTGACTAAGAAACCAGCCGAAAATCTATATCTTTCCAAAACCAGGGTCAATCAAACACCTTAGATATTTATGTATCTCGCAATTATTTCTGGGTAGTGTGTGCGATCGATGGGATTCTCGTTTGATGGATTGAACTGTGAACTTCAACTTTCACATGCTAAACTTACGTTATCCGACCAACTGTTCAGTCGGAAGCACCAGACTCAAGTTGTGTGTCTATGACACAGCCTGGGACGAGGATTCAGCAACGACCACGTGCTGCCCCAGAATACCTGGTGTACATTTGTATCGGAAATCAAACCACTGATTCGCTTCTAAACTGGAGGTGGATTGATTCCTTCCCTTGAAAGCTTTCACAGTCCAGTCACCGTTAATTCGTATACAGTGTTTAGTTGTCATCAACGATAGTTCCCACATGATAGTGAGGCAGATACCGTATTCATAATCTATCTATGAAACATACATAGGGTCATACGTACTGCCCACTAACTAGCTTTCGAGTAATTTGTTTCAAAATTCAACTACTACGCCATTTACTCGCAAAGCCCATGTGTTGTGTAGCACGCAGATGGGTAGGGAGTTGAGCCCACGTATAATTCATCCCGTGTTAAGTTATTGTAGTTGGGCCTGGTAGGCAGCGTAACGTGGGATCTCGCTGGAATTCAAGCTACTAATCCGATCACATCATAAAGTTTTCCGACACACGAAGCCACTTTCGTGCTGTGTAATGTGTTCAGATATCCGAAGTCATTATCTAATAAAGTAGAAATACATTGTGAATGTGGGAGTTAGATTTCTATTGATACATTCTTCCTTAACACTACAATTCTGTATGTTTGACGCACCGGACTCTTGTACACCCGAAACACAGCACCATATATACAAGACTCAATCTTTATGGAAGCACTTGGTAAATTCAAAGCTCTCATCCAAATAGAATGAAATCTGCACGAGGAACCTGTGAATATCACATTTCGTGCGGACTGGAACAGTCGATTCCGCATAACGATATGATGACTAATTATGAGGAATGTATTCCTCAAAATAAGGATTTCGTCGATTCTATAGTTCCAGTTTGAAATATATGTGCGTTGCCAAAGTTACGGAAAGTATTCCAAGTTTAACTTGGTGTCTTGCATGATTGAATTTTCAGCATCATTGTGTTTATCGAAGTTTTGTCCTCGTGATCGTCAATATGAAATGGTGACAAGGAACGCGTCAAGAGTGGATTGACTTGAACGGGTTCAATATGAACTCAGCAGAACAGTAGCAATAGACGATTAGGAAAACTTTAACTTGTACGAGTTTGCCGATAAAAAGACTTTTATTCCACATGACTTTGCAGCACATACAACGAAGTGGCTCATGTGCAAAGCGCACCACTGAGTTGCAGAGGGGAATGGTAACCCAAATAGCGTTCTGACAAAGCAATCGGTCCACTACTGAGCTGTTGACATTGAACAAATCACCGCGGAGGAATTGAATCTACACTGAAAGATCAAAAAACAACATCTTGGCCATTTATTCACTATCATGAGTGCACATTAGAAGAAATAGCCATTCTGATTGGAAGCTGAATTCAGTCGTCAGAAATCAAGTTTTTCTTCTATTAGATATTCGATCGTTGTTTTTGTATGTCCCATCCCATTTTGTGACAAACGCCCACCATCCATTGCCGATTAAGGATGAAATGAGAAAATTCTCTCTCGTAGTGTATTTATTAGTCTTTTGTTACCACTGCTTGAATGAAGTATCTCGTTCTTGTTTTCTAATTATAAAATGGTAAATGAATATATTCCACTTCGTAAGTATTGATGAACCTTCCGCCGGAAATCCAGCTCTTACAATAAATTTAGTGACATTTTTTAATTGACCCGACTGTCACATCTCCCCAAGAACACCGAATTTCATGGAAATGTCCTCCAATGTTATTGAGATTTGCGCTAACAGAATTGAGCTCTTCCGGGGTAAATAAATTTCCTTTATTAACCAACAAGGTTTTGCACATTCTCTGGTCGCCAATCTGAAGTCATCGTTGGACTAAGTACACGGAGGTTCGGTCTGTTGCAGTCCTAAGCAATCTTCAATCCTGTTCTTGATCTGAAAATGTGGAGGACCATTAGGAGTTTTACTTCAAGTTTCGATCGATCAGTTCGATGTTCATCTTGTTTGCCAGCCGAAGTGTTATCATCCGCCTGATTGTCTCTCACTTCTCGTTATTAGTTAATGGTCACCCGCTGCTGAATACATGAAATTATCCATTGACTTGCGTTGACTTCAGCACTCATATTGGTTCACTCTGGGCATGTTGCTGGAATAAATGGATCGCTCAATTACAGTCTGTGCTCTAGATTCAAGGGTAAATATTGTGTCCAATACGGAAGCAGTATCCGTCCAAAATCTCATCAGTAGACGGTCCTTATAAATACGATTGTACCAGTGAATGAGTAACGCCTTATAATCGCGGTCATGTCGATTGCATATAGCAAAATGGCGCCGGGTTTACGACACATCTCATCGTGGTCAAGCAGAATTCAATCTAGAACGATGTTAGACCGGACTCATTTTTGCCCATATTTCTACACTTCTAGTCTGTCAGAATCTCGGATTTCGGTACTATCCTTTGACAAATAAGAAAAAAAATCGTTTTGTTCAATGTTCGTCGTGTCCTGCTTCCGAGTTTCAAACATTCTATGAGCACTGCACATAACAAATCTGACTAGACGGTTAAATGAGGTAATTTGTTATAAGTAACAAGTAAATTTTCTGAAAACCGAACCAGCACTAGCATCATCATTCAGTTTTGCAAGAAATGTACACTCTATTCTGCATCTAAGGACAATTATTATAAAGTTCCTAATTTCCCAGTCCATATGGATTGCGAAGTGGAATATCCCCTTGCATTTTTCACAATCAACAGCCCAGGGAACCGAACCGATGACAGTCTGCTTACCGGGTAGATGCTGCACAAATTGGGCGTCCGTGTTATTGACGGTTAGGATTGTGTGTTTAAACATTTTTCCTCTAAGCAGAGTGTCAACGGTTCGATTCCAGCTTGAAGTTTTGAACTGATGAATGCGAAAAATGTAAGTAGATCTTGTATAATAAAAGATTATGACTCCTCGTGCCTAAAATACTTCCTGTATGGATTCCTTCCTCAATCCATACCTACAAATTTACCGCAAACCGCAATTTCCTCCATTTCACCGCTAGAATAAATTGCACAGATTCCTGTTTTTTTTTAATAGCTACGTTGCAATCACATTTTTAGCCTCCATCATACAAGAAAGAACGTTTGCGTGGATCAAGAATTCTAACTCTCCAGGTCGTTGGTAATTTAATCACATTTTTATCAACCGTCCTCCTAAATACTTATTGCCTGACTAATACTATTCCAGGGTCTCCGATCATTTGCTCACCACCTACGCAGCCAGATAATTAAATTTCTCTACCGCCATTCTTTTTTATAGCAGGCCTGGACTTACTCTCGTCTGACTAGTTATCACACTATTCGAGAATGTGCGTGCTTTTGCAACATTGGCCTTATGTTCCTCACACGGATCTTTTCATGTTATCATATCCGATTGCCATTATGCAGAGTGATTGGAGGTACCCGATGAATCCGTTCCACCCGACTCACGTGCCAGTTCAATGAAGCAAAACCCACTTCAGACATGGAAACGACAATCATCCAGATAACATTTTTGAGTTACCTGTCCAATGTTACTCATATACTTGTTTTTCGTATGTATCTCCATATGACGGTAGTGGTCAGTTGCATGACCAGTTGACACGTGATGTCAATTTGGGTTCCTATCACTTTCTATATCAGAACATTCAATGAATGTTGCACGATTCCACGATGTTACTCCTCATGGGTTAATGGAATCTGTGTTTCCGTGCAAGGAAGGAAAATAGTCAACGTGATATCCTTCAGAATTCTTCGGAAAGTACCCCAAGCTGACCTTTGTAACTTCATTCTTAGAACTTTGAATCCCTGGCAATACCGGAGGAATTCGGTAGGATTTCATGATTACTTCCTCATTTAAATCTGTTTCTTTTTTCAAAGTAACAGTTGCATTTAGAATGCGTGATCAGTTTCTGACAGTTTTCCTTTGCGTTGAAACAGAATCAGATGGCAATTCCAGTGGAAACACGGCTTGGTTCCTGGGGTCACATTTGACAGTGTCAGCAGAAAATTAAAGAAAATTATTTCCTTTTGTGGTTTACTTGCTCAAAGTTGTTGGTGCATGCGATGAATGGGATTGTTTCTTCAGCTTCCATTGGGTATTGCTCAGTCGTACGAGTGCGTCACAATCTATTTGGTCGATGGGAGTGAGTGCAGTGAGAAACAAAATGTTCTGTTTTCCGGTTAATATTTACAAAAATGAAAAACGCAATTTCTTGGTTGAAACAATCGGGCCAAGAAGCTTCACGTTTTTGAGAAACCTTGAGTAATATCATCTGAGTGGTGTGGTGTTACACTGGGCATTTCGATTTTTCTTGCTGCTGACAACAACTTTTTAAAAGGGTCTTCTTTTGAGATATCAACACGCTAAATTTGAATGTACCGTTTTTTCTTTGTTGTTCATGATGGCACCATACCTGAATCCATGTGCAGTGTGATGTATATATATGTATATCTCATGAACAGCATATAGTTAGTTGTCCCCGAGCCGAATATTCTAAACCTAAACCTCGCTTGATAACTGCACTTTCAATATTGGATCGGCAGATTCTTCTTCAAAATGAATAAAATTGTGAGAAATAAATTAGGTTCGGCACTGCCTAACAACTGTGATTTTATTCCTGGTGCACTGTCAGAAATCGTCTGGTCACATTTATACTTGAAACCAAATGATCACCAACAAATTATCCGTGGGAACAGTGTGGTGAATTCAGCTGACCATTCAACACATTTGATTCGGTCAAATAGAACATAACGATATTAGCTAAAATCATTTCGCCCATCGATCGTCACACATACACAGTGATCGATACTGTGTCTGCGTGGGCACACATTTTGCCACATATAAAGCAGCTGTGTAGACGCTTTTTTATGTTCGTCGTTGATCAACGTTGGAACAGCATGTATACAAGCGAGATATTATGTGCACTTGTTTACATTCAATTCATATACAAAACATCCGGTGCGCCTACTGAGTGTAAGATTATTTCCGTCACACCTTATTCTTTGTTTGATGAACCAACTGTGAGAACTTCAATGACGTATTCTTCTCAATAAATCCTTCTTTGTATTTCACACTAGATAATGATTGGAGCATAATTGGTAAGCTCCAACAAGCTTTTCGCAGTATGGTGTACCCACCAGCCATGTTGTCTGGCTGCTTACAATTTATATTGGAGTAGACTAATCACGCTGAAGCTGATTACATTTTTCAACCCATGTGATTCCCGTTGCAGACTTTGAAGTCGATATTTCAAGTGAATTAGGCAGTGAAACACCAGTGCAAAATATGGGACTTTTGCTGAACGCCACTTGGAATAACAAAGACGTCTCGGCTTGTGAATTCGTAAGTGATTGTGTTTGTAAGCAAATCTGAATAAATTATAACCCACAGAAAATTACAAACTAACCTCCAAATCTCTTCCCTTGAAGATTTCGTTACTTGGTTTTTATGCGAGTAGTACATTAGGAAGACAATATTTGGGATGTGAAGATGATTTTACACACAGGAGAAATGGCAAGTTTCACATGTTCTTTGCTGTCAAAGGATCGGATTCAAATGTGGAAAAGGTATGTTTGGATCATGAGGTCCAAGAAGTAAACCGTGAGATTCACAATTGGATGAAGTCAAAGGAGATAAAGCCTGTTAATTTCATTCACGTGACAGGTAACTATCTTCGTCTAATCCATGAAATTCCTATCCCCTTTCACTGGATTTCAAATCCCTGCTACTCCCATGAACGCCCTTAATCAAATTTTATGATTTCAAACCAAATCTTGATGAGTATGACTTGAAACTTCATTTGATTCAATTGCAACTAGTGTTTTCCCGTGCCAAACATTGGAAAAGAAAATTGTCCGTAGATAAAAATTAGTCATCTTTATAATATTTTCATAACTACACTAATTTATCATCCAGGTGCTACAATAAGACGTAAACAAAACTGTGAGTTGTCTTCATGCTGAGCATTTGATTTACGCTTTTTTCATTACAACTACATAGTTATTCACCCTTCCACTTGATCAGTGTGCATTCCTGTAATAAACACTAAGACGTATTCAATTTATGCTAAAAATCAGTTGTTGCTGGAATTTTCAAATACCCGAAAGAAGATAACCCCAAATTTACAAATTGTGAGGGGGTGGAATTTTTCAATTGGCGGTATGCTATTCGAAAAGAGGTAATTAGAATGTTGAAAACTGCATGCGCCTAATAGTTTACAGCTGCGCGGATGAGCCGGAACCTGTGTACTGCAATATACTCATTGGGAATTGAACCATGTTTTCTGTTTGGTTATTGCAGAACGCATTGTAAGGAAAATACCAGACCTAATGACTCTATTACTCCCTTTGGTTTTACAACGAACAGATACATGAATGCTTCATCAAAATTCCAGCGAATATGAGAGAGAAAATCAGTTTGACAACATACTGGATGGGATGTCATAACGATCGTTATATGTACCTTTTTTCATTACCTATGAGCCGGAAGCCAGTCTCCGAATTGAAAAATATATTGGACTCAGCTCACCAATGCCAAACGTCAAAATCTAATTATTTTCCAATTGGACGTGAGTATCCAGAGGCGATGATAAAATGAGCTAGAATACTGAGCTGTGTATTTATGGGTACAGTGATATTCTATTGTCATCCCTACTTTCGAATCATTCAATCGATCTATGTTACCCGTAAACGATGCATTTATAAATGTAGCAGGAGTGAAGCCACAATATTTTGTGAGTTAAATGTTCCACCAAATACGTTGGACATATTACTTGTGGAATGTTTAAAATATGCCCAAATGAGCTTCTACTGAATAAATGAAGGACATTTTTTTCAACAAATAACTACTGAGGCTGATCAAGTTGCAGCCTTCGGATTCCGCAAACTAATCAAATCATTTACTCTCCGTTCCCAGCCTTTTTAGAAACAAACCTCACCTGCCCAAAAGCAATCACCGGTATGTGGAACAAGATCGACTGGGCTATGTGAAATATTCGAAGATATTCAGTTTCCCAATTACAGATAAACTCTATTCCATTCCACATGTGATCGAAGCGCCAAACGAGCTCACATTCAGCAAACACACATGTTACATGAATATCGCATAATTGTTTCTGTAGAAAACCTGGTACTCCGTACATGATGTCCGTTTGAAAGTCAATCGAAATATTCTAGGAAATTACCGATAAAAACGGACATAGCTTGGTTTTGTGCTGATTGTGCCTTCCAAGTTTCAGCAATATAACGCAGATTAGAAAAGTGAACTATTCTATCAGACTATGAGCAAATGGATCAATGGGGAATCCACCACGTGTTCATCCCCCCCACGAGAAATCCAGTGTTCACGCCATGTCTGATTTATCACCCAACGCGTCCTGATTATCATGTGATTTTTTCGCAAACAGATGAGTCTCCCATGAACACGGAAACAACCACAACATTGACAACCGGCAGGATATCAACAATCAGTGAGAATGCTTTCATAATAAAACTTCCAGTTACATTTTGAATATGGCAATGTAAATTTTAGAAAATAACCTATGCGCGTTAACTAAACGTTAGACCTTATTCGTGACATTTCTGCAATGTGTGTTCTGATTGTTCAGTTGAATAAGATTAGGCAAATTTAGGAATGCCCTGGGAAGACCAATTAGATGTCACAACAATTCTAGGCGCAGTCTTACACAGGCTGAGAAGATCAACGAAGTCCCAGGCTACGTCGTATTTTCAGGCTCGCCTTATCATTGTTTTCAACGTGACACTTTGATTATCTGATAGATAATCGGTATGGAAAGTTTTATGCAATTAAATTTGGCAAAAGTCCATGAAAGATTCTGCTCGTAGTTATGACCTGCCAATTTCATAAGTGCCATCATGGCGATATAGAACGAGAAAGTTTTTTTTTGCATTGCGTTCAGCTGTCGCAACTGAATATGTTTTCGCTCAAACTATTTTCATACCCCAAACAGCAGGTTGGACAACACGGGAACAACATATCACTTACTCTTGTGACTGCATTGGGTTCAAACATTACAAATCGTTCACGCTTCTTCTCTTCACGTTTTTCCATTGTTTCTTATGATTCGATCTACTGCTTTTGTCAGCAGTATCTGTTACATGTCCACTAAAATACAGAATCCAATGTGATCCTCTCCGAGATTAAAGAGTTTGAGACTACATCTGTGTTGTTGCTCTACAGGCAGTCAACCGAAGACATCAGAAGGCTTATATATATTACCGAAGCACTGGAGATGTATTGACAGTGTATAAATACATGCATATGGATATTGACGGTATACAAGGAAGACTTGGTAATTCATATTCCGAAAAAGGAAAATCAGGGCAACATGGGAAAAACGATTGCGAGTTACAGCAACGGTAAGAGAGAAATAGTGATTTTCAACTGAAAATCGGGTAGAAATTCGAATGAATGCTCATATGGCAGACTTTACATGGTCGACAAACTCTCTGTATATGACCGGTCAGATTACAAGAAAATCGCAGAGAACTTTGTTGTACACAAGGAAACAAGGAAAGCAGCCGTCTACAAGAAGCACACGTTTTTACAGTTTCTGCTCGAAAACAGGAGAATTGCTGCGACCCCTGGACGAAAAAGCACTTGAATAGTTTGTACCCGGAGGTTTGGATTGCTGCAGAGGTTTCACCCGCCCTTTGCATACCACCTGACTGAAATGAACAAAACGAACTGGGCTTTTGTAGCTCGGAGGAGTGCAAACTTTTGCAGAAGATTAGTGATCTTTGGAAAGTGCAATGATGCACGTTTTGCGAACAGTGAAACTCACATCATGACATCGTGAAATAAGTTGGTACATTGATAGAATCCCAAACTGATACTCCTAATAGACGCCATTGTGCATAAATTTTCTTGATTTTCGTGTATTCTTCTAACACGGCACAGCTTCACACGTGTGCATTTGTTTTCAATGCAATAAGTAGATGTTTTCTAAAGTTGCTATGATTAGTTGTGGAGGAGAATCCTGATGAATAGACATGAAGAACAGAAGCAATCAGGCGCTTTCCAATTGCAAGTTCAGCCAAAAATACCTGACGTTGATATGGCATCCTACTTCAATAGGCACCAATCAGAGAGACAGGAAGCATCAACCACAGCCAATGCTGATGCTAGCTTCATCCTGTTTCTAAGCCAAATCGTAGACTCACCACCACTTCGGTTCATACAGCCTTGCCCAGCATATGCGATGAAAGCAAGATTAAGTGGACATTGAACAGGCATTTGCTAAACATGACCAAGCCACCAGTACGGATCGAAAGTTTGGTTGAGAGGGTCACTATTTGTCCTTACTCACTCTATTTTCACAATAAACCCGAGCAACGCTTCGCGGACTCCGGTTACAGAACGCATTTAAAAGCCGAGGGTCCTCAACTCGAAGTGACCAGGTCTCTTAGTTGCAGAGTAAAAGCAGTACAAACCATAGCAACGTGCAACCAACCCTTAGAAGACATCCGGGTGTCACAGCGGCGCCATAGTTGTTCATTCTGTCACGAAAATGTTTGTTACAAACCTGTCGCTTCATTGAGAAAACATCTCCGCATACTCAGAATCTGACACTTCTCCACCTGAGCAGAACTTCGCACAACCGAAACTGGATTGTCAGGACCATATTAATTAGGGGTTGGAAAAGATAAGAGAGAGGACAACCATGGAGTACACAAATCCTTGTGATGAATTGAGATGAAAGAACCGTCATAATCCCGAACTCGGTTTGTGAGAACGAGGTTTTTCCGATATACTTTCAGTGGAAGACAGTGACAGGAAGCTGTGGGATCAGCTGAATGGAAGTCCACTTTCGGATCAGGAAAAATCCGATCAAGGGCCTACGGCAGGTGTACCTGCTTTCTGAGGGTAGTCGATGGGTAAAAATCATTCAACGTAACTTCGAGTATATTTGAGCAAAGCTTGAGTTTGGCTTGATGACTAGCGAGTTTACAGTGGTTTATTATTATTTTAAGATATATTATTAGTATTATTATCACTGTACGTTTATATGATGCAACGGGTTGGAGACGAGCCTATTGTCAGCACTACAAATACAGAATGATGCGAATTGTAGGGAAAGGCAAACGTTGTTTGAAAAGGAATGGGAGTTGATGTGCAACTTTTAATTGGTGCTGACTATCTTACTGCCTAATCAGCTTTTCCACACTTGGATGTTTAATAAAGGAAAATCGTGTGACCTTTCTGTTTCTGAATGCACCCTCGGCTTTGGCAAAAGCGATTGTAATCTGGAAGGTGGTATACGAGAAAGTGACCGATAACTGTTCATGCACCTTATTCGAATTACTTTGCCGGGTTTACACCACGACAAAAGAAATTAACTTTTTTCAGTTACAGGCAACATTCTCCAATTCACAGTGCTAGCTTCAGATATATGTGGCCTTCTCAGAAGGAGCACCTGCAACGTATGAAAATCCGCACATACTCGAACACTGCCACTGCTTATCCACAACCAGTTATTCAGCCTGCCTGGATTCCTTCTATTCCCGATGAACCACCTCGCCGGCGACCTTTTCTCTACCAGCGGCCCAAGGTTGCAGCCTGTGGTATGCAGCTATTTACTTGATCAAGTCGTTCTAGTGTTAGATAACCGGGACATTTTATTTCATGCTTGCACACGAGCGCGGTGAATGGTGTATGTCTCAGACTCAGACTAGCAATGGTCGGGTTCAACTCTCTGACGTCCACTCGACCACCACCGATCTAGAATGATACCGGCGATTAGTTTAGATGTAATGATAATCAGATGTCTTCCCTGATGTTTTCGCAGGATGTCCTGTCACATCAATAAGAGTTTGCATAATCACTGATACACGCCAATTCAACCTAAATTTTTCCGCAGCTAAATTTGAAGCGAAGAGTTCACGTTACTCTGTAGTTGAAAACAGAAGACGACAGCTCATTTGGCCCACAACCGTGTAACATTATTCATGGAGAACCTCCACTCTTCCAAAATTCGATTGGTATCAGCGGATAGCGTTTTTTGTGTTGTACCAGTCAACACCTGAAATTAGCTTTCCGTCGAAATATTCAGCTAAACAATCCACGCGATGCATTGAGTCTAAATAAATAATTTGCTGGTCAGGATAGCTCTAATCTGACCAGTTGTAGATAAAAGTAACATGACTGACGACGGAGTGAAAAGACGATTCAGATTCATTTTGTTTTATTTCTGTAATTTAGTACAAAAGTTTGCACTATCTCCTCATGTAACTGGGCAACGTGTATTATCTCAAACACCATCATGCTCATAACGAACGTTATTGTTGTGGCTGCAAGCAATTGAATGTGTTTATTTGTGGGTATACAAGAATATATTGCAGAAATAAGCTTGGTTGGGAGTCACATTTATAAGTCTAGTGTATACTTCTTATAAATCAACGTCAAGCAAAAAGAACTGATGTGTCCCTCATGGAAAGAGTGCACTGCTCAAATGATCGATTTTCAACGTCAATATATGATAGCAATGGAAAGGAGATCTGCGGATTGCTTTCGCAATCACATCGCCCAATGGAGTACCGTCTAGAAGACAGTCTATCTTGACACAAGCGTGTGCACTTGAGAGCCAATACCAGAACTAATTTAGATAATCAAGAAATAAAGTGCATTAGCCGATAGATTTCTATTATTGAAATGATAGATTTTACCTGGAAAGTTCCTCACAGATTGGCTGGGTGATCTCTAGTTTTTCACAGCTTTCTGATTAATTTGCCACGATATTTTCATTTTTACCATGCTTAACTGCAATGTATGACAGTCCTGTTTACGTAAAACTATGCGATTGTTTCGGGAGATAAACGAGAAAATATATTTCCTGATGGGAGTCAATACTGGGATTCGCGTGGCGATAGCGATTGCATGGGAGCACGTGTGTATAATTTGTTCAGATTACGTTTGTGAGAGATCTCCTACAAAATATTGAAAACCGTCAAATTTCTGTAGTGAACTAATTCCATAAAATGATATCAGAAAATAAATAAATCATTTAGATTTTTGTAAAAATCACGAAACGTTTGCAAGGGGTCAAGTTATGGAGAAATTCGTGAGCAATCGGTTGTTAAATTGCAATCGCTCTGATTATTCATTACGTATGGCAAATGCTGTTTGATGACAGAGTTCGATCGCATAAATGACGGTCGAAATCAATGGAAACATTCTTCAATATAAGTCTGAAGTTTAATTACTCGTAGTTACATGATGATGTGGGTTTTGTAAAAATCAATGTCATGCCGTCGATCACTGGCGGGACTAAGTGAACTTTGCCTCGGACTGAATTCACCATGCTGAATGTATCACATTGAATCATCCTAAGGTTGGAGTCTCTCGAGTTATAGACCAACTCGAAAATCAACTTGTATGTCTACTCCGTTCCACTTGTAGCACATAGAGGCAAAAGCTGAAACCGCCGACATTCTCATAGTCATCTACGAGAGAAGGTACTCATTTCGTGCCGGTTTGCTAAATGTGACTTTATTTAACCAATGAAATGTGACATTTGAAACGGGAAACTATAAATGGGCGCGTTGTTTTCATTTTCTGAGCGGCTTCCCTCCCAACTCCCTCCCACCCCCGCCCCCACAGTTCCTCCTCCGCACGTCACATTTTCAATACCATTCTCGGAGATACTGATCCGATGAATCATTTTTCAGACGTCGTATTAGGGGAATAGGAACCGTGATGCGAAAAATGAACCACGTATGACAAAGAAATTCTGTTTCTTCGAAATGACGATAAGATTTCTGTTGATATTAGTCAAGTCGATTTCATATGACTGGTGACTCCGTCCAAAGGTTGTGAGACCATGATAGGAGTGGGTTCGAATAGCTCTGCAATAACTTGTGCACACAAATCAGAACAGTCCAAACAGAATATTTTAAGGCGGAGTAAAAAGCTCAACTTACTGCGTTTACTATGAGACCAGTTGTTGAAAACTGACCACACAATCAGAACGTTCAACGAGGAAACTAAAATGTCTATCCACTTTTGCGCAGGAAATGCTGGAGAAGGCTAAGAAGGGATGGATCAATTGGTTTACAAGGGATGTCTTTTTTCATTGAAAGCATTTTGACCGATCAACGGTCAGATGATAAGTGATGCCTTGGTACAGGACAAACGGAATAGCATGGCTATTCGAAAGTATCATGACCATGCCGGGATGGCCAAAATTCGGTCATTCTCACAGATGAGGCAAATATAAAGAGAAAGAAAATTACATCCAATCCTTTGGGCCTTGTCACGTAGCCCAGGCGATTAGGATGTAGTAACAGAACAGATCATGGAGACCAGTGGTTTTGGTGTACATATATGGGAAAACGCGGGAGAAAGTCTAAGTTAGCGGTAAAACCCACTCAGAATCGGAGTGCAATAAGAAGAGATAAAACCACACTTAAGGTCAATCAGCATCTGGTGTGGAAAAAAGGCCAAAACCGATTCACGCAGTGGAATTTAACAAACAAATTATCATGCGAGCACGAGAGTGAGCGGTCTGCTGTCGGTGTGTAAAACAAAGACCAAAGCGCATTGGTACAAAATAAACATCGTGGTAAACACAATACAGATAATTGTGTTACGTAGCACGGGATGTAGACTAAACCAGATTGAACAGGTTCCTTGATATGGTCAACTGAACTCTCATGTCCAATTTCAATGAAGCTTTGCTCCGCGATCATTTCAATGAAAGTGAATCTGCATGTTTTTTGGCTGAAAACAGGTCTACATTGCTGGTGTTTATCATGAATGAATGTCGGAAATAATGAATGATAACAAAAGAATGACTTATATGTGCTGTCTTAATGTGTCTTGCAGTAACATTTTGCACAACGTCGCATTAAGAAATCGGGAGGTGAATGATTGATGTTTGACCATTACAGTTGAAATCATTCCGTTACTTGAATGGTTAAACAGGCCGGCTTTGAGATTTTTTACGTCAAATTCGAGCGGTTAGGGGAGCCGGAATCTGGTTTTACCTTCTCTTTTAATGAAGTTGACCAAGTGGTTATTAAATATCACCTCAAACTCTCACATTTCTAGGATTAACTTCATCAGTAATATGTACATAGTTCGTTTGGACACTTCCATACCCGTTCTGATTCCATTACTATCTGCCTGTTTATGCATTATTGACAGTGACTTTATTCATGCGCCCACGCATCCTATACTTGCTTTTGTTTTAACAACCTTTGTTTATTTCTAACCAGCGGAAATGCTGTTTTCGACATTATTACTATCAGTAATCTTGGACATTTTATCCCACGACTAAAACTCCTGTTTCAGTGAGTGGCCACGCTCTCATTATTATCAGACTCTAAATTTATTCATTTTCAGCGCACTGTTTATTCGTCAGCACAAGACAAATAAAAATTTCCTCCAGAACCCTCTCATCCACCAACAGTATCCTTCATCAAAGATACTTTTCCATTGTTTCTCCGTGGTTTATTTCGACTGCTCTCTTTTCCAGCCAGACATATTTACGAAGACACTGAGTTCGGCATTTGATTTGTGTTGTCCTACGGAGACTGTATATTTCACGAAGACAGACTGGCTTCCCCATGGCTGGAATCTCCGAAAAGGCAGACAGAACATGCCTAATAGCTACGCGACCGGGCTTCGGTGAAAAACGACACTTCATCCTGATCAAACATAAGACATAACGACTGAACACGACATTTACCCACCAGTTCGTCCGTACCATCAGTAGCAAACTTCCCTGGCACGGTATCTGGCCTCAATTTGGGCAACGGGCTTGGTTAGAAAACCCCGATGTGCATGATGACAGTATAAAGGACGCATTTATTCGTCCTTCGTCGGATAACTTATCATGGCATATCCCTTCTTTTCCCTCAGATATAGTGACATTCTCCTCAGAAGAATTCAAGTTTCCTCAAACCCCCAAATCGGCTTCTGTAGCGAGCCCAGGCGGTTTATATTCCACTCCCCTCAAATCAAGAGCAATTCAACCATGAGAAATTATGAGTTCCCTGATCCATAAATCTGTTGATGCTGGTGCTATTTCTTCCTCCTGGAAATCCTCAAAAGTGGTACCGAGCGCTACTTCCAACAATTTGCCTACTGATTTCAGTCCCATCGCTATCACTTATTCTTTGCTCAATTTGACCGAGCCCACTATCCTATGTCGAATGGGTTTCTATTTTGTTGTTCATCCCCACCTCCACCAGTTTTCGTACAAATCAGAAGATGTAGTGTAGATTCAGCTTCTTCGGTTTGGTCTATCATTTCAGACAAATTAGGTAGTTCCACGAAATCCGTTCATCATATTTGCCTTTGCTATTTCTCAGCATTCGATTCGGTTCCCCATTCTCTACGTCTTCACAAGAGGGTTTTTTGGTTGTCCCACTTGTTCACTGTTGTGGTTGAAAAAATAATCTCCCAACAGAACTCAGCTCACTGAGGTTGGCACGAGTTTATCGAATCCTTCGAACAATAACGCAAGTGTTCTTCAGCGTGTTTCTCTTTCCCAATTTCTTTTCATCATTCACGTTTCAGTGACTTGCCTGCTGCAGCATCTGCACATCTTTTTTAATGTTTTGATCCATTTTACTAAAACGCGGCACAATCTGCACCCTCAATGAGCAGGCAAATAGTCCGAAAGTCAATCTTGGAAAAAACACATTCCAGTGATTGAAACATAATTGTGCTTTATCAACCCTTCCAACCAACGAAGTTCCGTGAATTTCTCGGAAATGTCCCATATAAGTGGTGAGTACTAATTTCTAAGCACACACTGAACCCTAAAATCTAAAACACACTCATATTTAATGTGACCCCACTCAAAGTGTACCATTCTTAGGTGTGCCAGGTAACTCGGTCCTTGTATAAACAACGCTGAACATAATTTGAACCAGTGAAGTTTCGCTTGAACTGACCACGGCTAAATCAAATCAATATCACACAAAACATCAACTTTACTTGCACACAATAATTTGTTGAGCTGAGTCAGATGAGCTAGACGTTTCTTGCTTGGAGACTGACGGCAAATCTGCATTGGCGAACGTTTGCTTTGATCAGCCACGTTCTGCAATTTAAATTTGGGGTCCGATGACAAAACTTGAAAAAACCATATTGATTTTCTTAGACAAACCATGCCATTTACACCACACGCGTTTGTCTTATTTATTCACCGCTGTGAAATTTCGGGCCCCTTCTAGGAATACTGGTCAACGGAAAATACTGAATGAAATGTGGAAGATTGTTAGTTTGTCCAAACTTCTTTTGAATAAAAAAAACTTGAGCGAAAAATGGTGTTGTCAACATACTGGCTTCAAGCGGTGGGATGTAATTCTATGGGTAGAGTTTTTGTCACCTTTGGAATTTAGTGTCACTGAACCGTTTCACACATATCTTGTAACCATCCTCCCTCTAACTTTAGTATCCAGAGTCGATAGGTACCAACTGGATCTTGAGAATGGCCTGGTGAATGACTTTCAACTGAATTGTCCGTTTAATTGTACGACTTGCTCCTGACCCCATGTAAATTATGCATGCAAAGCTCGTGCAAACACCAATCAGCCTAGGGTTCAATGAACTATTCAAGTGTGACTCACTCTCTTACACACGTCTCTTCGTTCAAACCACGCATTCTCATCATAGATTTTACAAAAACTCTAACATCCCAAATCAGCGTCCTATTCTCACAACCCGGGTGCAGGCATCAGCTGAATTTTTGAGAATTTCTGGTGTGAAATCCTCCTTTCTTCAATTCCCGTCGATTCCACGAGTCTCATAGCACACATCATTCTTGTCCGAAAAGCGGTCGTCTGTATGCGCAGAAGGTTGATCAAATACAAAACGAATTGCAGATAAAATGACGGCTGCTCTGACGATTAACAACAGACGGGGAAAAGTCGGTGTGACAGGCGAACGACAATGTTTGTTGAAATAGTATAGTTAGTTACAACTTGAAGAGACCCTCGAATCAAAGCGATGTAAAGGAGTAAATACAATCAGCGAAAGTATGCCCTTCCAGTTGACGGAAGTTAGGTGTAGCTTGAGAAAGCGGACGAAGAATAAACATTCTCGCTTTATCGACCGACGTGAAAACCCGATGGAAAAGAGGAAAATAAGTGAGTCTTCGGTCTAATTGAAGACGTAACCTGCACCAGCCCATGTTGAATAGATGTAGTTCATGGGACAACAGCCGTTTGGGTTATCAAATTGTGATGCCGAATTTCAGTCTTATCGACAAAGGAGTGTCACCAAAATAAGCACTAGCCTAGTGGTTACTAAACATGATCCAACCGAGGTGTTCCAGACAAATATATGCATACAACCTTCCAAAATATTAGACGCATTTCTCCGGGATTCATCCCGCAGCCACGAACACACAGGGAATGGAAAACAACCCAAAGCAAATATGAGCAATCACTGAGTGAGTGAAGATGAATTGGAAATAACTTATCAAGTCTGTCGAATGTTGGATTTGCACTGATAATAAACGGGAAACGCTATATGTGCATGCATAAACAATGTATAAATAATTTTCATTCATCATTATCGTTATCATCATCATCATCATTGCACAGCGCTAAATAGAGGGGCAAGTCCTAATGACCATTGACCTTCTCACCATGTTGCAAGTGGAAGTAGAAAGAATGAATATACAAGATGGACAGGGAGTGGAATTACAGTGGTGGGAAAAGAAAATAGTGCCCCAATATCCAACACAGAATACTCAGATCAACTGCACATATGCAGATTGATCAACCATCCTGATTGTCTAGAAAGTGACAACACGACGGCCACTGTTCACGCTTCGCTTCTACACCCCTCAGTGTATCCACTCAACTGGTTGACGGGTCTTTTGGATCCCAAACACGAAGATGTGAGGCACCTACTTTTCCTAATGTCGCTGTACATTTTTGCATTCCCTGTTGTCCAACCATCTAATAACCTCCAAGCAGTTTCCTTCACTTACTAGGAGTACTACGGAAAACACGAAACGGTACAGTAGATGAGTCCTTACCATACGTGACATGTGTCCTTACCATCAAGTCCACTAAGCTGAACTAGCTGTGGTAGAAATTATCAGGATTATAATTCAACCATGCAACAAAACTGAACATGCCACGGCACAGTAAACATGACCTTTCAACTTCCGCGAAATATCCGGTCGGCACCACATGTGCTTCAGTACAGCGTACGCTTTTTGAGCTTTGGATATACGCGTGCTCATCTCTTATGCCTTGCTTCCATCAATCGTCAAGCTACTGTCGATGGGACCAAAGCTGTCAACAATTGTTAGTTCCTCCGCATCGTGCATCAAACTCGGAATCATTGAATTCCAATGTGTTGCAACATCATTTTACACTTTGAAGGTGCAAACCGCATGCACAACGGAGTAACAGCTCTGGCAAATATATCTGGGTCAAATTTTGCATATTCCGTGCATTCGAATAAGCAAACAAACTGGTCCGCGTAATCACACGACTTCTCACTATTTCCTAGTTCGACGTCCACATTGCAATCTCCATTTTCCGTAAAATACCCATCATCGCCAATTACTTGAGGAGTATCACGCACACCGTCGACCGACGATATTGGTTTCCCTTGACTTGGAAGGCCCCTTCGAATCAGTTGACCGGACAGCGCTACTCAGTGCTCTTCACTGGAGAAGTATGTCCTAGACGTTCGTGAATCTACTGAGATCATTGTACCCTCATACTTTTGGCCGTGTAAGAGTTTATGATAAACTTTCTATTGTTTTCAGTAGCTCGTTCTCAAGACGTTTACAAATTACATGGAAGACATCAGGCAAAATCCGTGCGGATAGATATGGAAAAACACCACTTATGGACAGGGGTTTGTCAACAGTCCACTTGTCCTCGTCATTTGATTGGTTTACCTAACTTACGCTCTCTGCGTGACAGGACGACAGACTCATTCGGACTCGATCGATCCTAGGTCATGGAAGTTGAAGTGTCTGGACCAAACGCTTAAGGGCGCAGAAGTCGGTGGTCAGCTTCCTGAATCCAATTGCTTCACCCATCTCTAGAGTGCTTAAACCCACGCCCTCATATTTGCTTGGGGGAACACAATACATAACTTAGAAAATCGGGTTTGGATTAACCTGATGTCTAGTGTCAACAGGGTATGCTAACATTGCGCTGTTTATCGATGCTGTCTGTCCTTGGCTTAACCAGCTTTGGTGATGCTCTTTGCTCCGAGTGGATAGCTGTCGTGCCTTTTGACCCACATAAGATGCGTCACGAACACATCTGAAAGAGTACAGAACCATTGATGAGGTCAGCATCAGCAGTTTATCCTTGTTTTGAATGTGGATCAGAAGAGTACCTGGAAACAGAAAGTAAGGTGGTGGCATCAAATTGTATGGAATTTTAAATTTCTATTCTCCCTTGTCGATTTCGGACTTCACTTATCGTATCACCTTCAAATGGTTAACCAATAACTAGGTCTTTCTTCTTTACGGTTTCATCGGTGATTTTTGGGCACTCATTGAACGACTTTTCTTTCAAGAAACCGATCCGGGGACAGATAACAAAGGTTGAATAAAAGAAAGGGGAATCTTCCTTTCCATTTTTGGCTTCTGAAACTTCAGTAGCTTTATTCCGCACGCGTATCCCGGCCTCTGTATGGAGGTTTTACGTTTATTCCTACACGGTTTTGATAACTTTAAACTATCGTAATTTGCGGTGTGCAGATCACACGAAGTGGGAAAAAATACCTTAATTGTTGTGCTCTGTTATGGGTCAGCGGAAGGAAACCTCTATTGTGAGAAGGATGTATGTTGATCACAGGCGCACAGGAAGCATGATAAACAGAACAAATATCGTTCAAACTTGTGATATATGTCAATGAATATTAGTTTCAATGAAGTGAGCCACACGTCACTGTTGGAGTGGGGCATTGAACAGTGTGAAGACGACGAGTATCGAAGGCGCCCGTGTAAGATGGACGGCAGTGTAATGAAACACTAGCAGTTATCCAAGATGTTCGTATAAAACGTACGACATCACGTGACTGAGAAACAAGCCCAAAATCTATATCGTTTCAAAACTAGGGTCAAAAAACACCTTAGATATTCATGTATCTCGAAATTATTTGTGTGTAGTGTGTGCGATCGATGAGATTCTCGTTTGATGGATTGCACTGTGAACTTCAACTTTCACATGCTAATCTCAGGTTATCCGACCAACTGTTCAGTCGGAAGCACCAGACTCAAGTTGTGTGTCTATGACACAGCCAGGGACGAGTATTCAGCAACGACCACGTGCTGCCTCAGAAATCCTGGTGTACATTTGTATCGGAAATCAATGAACTGAGTCGCTTCTGAACTGGGGGTAGATTGGTCCCTTTCCTTGAAAGCGTTCACAGCCCAGTCACCAATTATTCGTATACAGTGTTTAGTTTTTATCAACGACAATTTCCTCTTGATAGTGTGACAGAGACCGTATTCATAATCTATCTATGGAACATACATAGGGTCATACGTACTGCCCACTAACTAGCTTTCGAGTAATTTGTTTCAAAATTCAACTACTACGCCATTTACTCGCAAAGCCCATGTGTTGTGTAGCACGCAGATGGGTAGGGAGTTGAGCCCACGTATAATTCATCCCGTGGTAAGTTATTGTAGTTGGGCCTGGTAGGCAGCGTAACGTGGGATCTCGCTGGAATTCAAGCTACTAATCCGATCACATCATAAAGTTTTCCGACACACGAAGCCACTTTCGTGCTGTATAATGTGTTCACATATCCGAAGGCATTATCTAAGAAAGTAGAAATACATTGTGAATGTGGGAGTTAGATTTCTATTGATACATTCTTCCCTAACACTACAATTCTGTACGTTTGACGCACCGGACTCTTGTACACCCGAAACACAGCACCATATATACAAGACTCAATCTTTATGGAAGCACTTGGTAAATTCAAAGCTCTTATCCAAATAGAAAGAAATCTGCACGAAGAACCTGTGAATATCACATTTCTTGTGGACTGGAACGGTCGATTCCGCATAACGATATGATGACTAATTATGAGGAATGTATTTCTTAAAAATAAGGACTTCGTCGATTTTAAAGTTCCAGCTTGAAATATATGTGCGTTGCCAAAGTTACGGAAAGTATTCCAAGTTTAACTTGGTGTCTTGCATGATTGAATTTTCAGCATCATTGTGTTTATCGAAGTTTTGTCCTCGTGATCGTCAATATGAAATGGTGACAAGGAACGCGTCAAGAGTGGATTGACTTGAACGGGTTCAATATGAACTCAGCAGAACAGTAGCAATAGACGATTAGGAAAACTTTAACTTGTACGAGTTTGCCGATAAAAAGACTTTTATTCCACATGACTTTGCAGCACATACAACGAAGTGGCTCATGTGCAAAGCGCACCACTGAGTTGCAGAGGGGAATGGTAACCCAAATAGCGTTCTGACAAAGCAATCGGTCCACTACTGAGCTGTTGACATTGAACAGATCACCGCGGAGGAATTGAATCTACACTGAAAGATCAAAAAACAACATCTTGGCCATTTATTCACTATCATGAGTGCACATTAGAAGAAATAGTCATTCTGATTGGAAGCTGAATTCAGATGTGAGAACAAAATGAGTTAATTAGTCGAGTTTCGCAGCGCACGGTCAACAAAATCTGGGAGTGTCTCGATTCAGCAAAAGTAATTGCTGAAATCGGTTAATAAATTGTGAAAGGTTTTCTTGACTATTCATATTTTCCTTATTTCTCCTGGGCTACTCGTTCTGATCGCACTTGCATAACGACGGATTTATATGATGGACTGGTGTCATACCAAGAATGACGTTGCGATTGTGGCGATTTGACCCCAATAAGAACGAAAACAATGAACTCAATCAAAATCTGTATATTTTCCTAGCTCCTAGAAATTACTTATTCATTTCGGTAATTCCACTAGCAGTTATAAACTTTGAAACACGTCTAGTTCAGCTGAAAGTTCCTGGTCTCTCTACCAACAATTAGGAGCAGCACATCCGTATGCCATCACTTGTACATTAGAACCGATGGAGTTGAGTGTCTCAATCCCGCAGATGCTTCAAGATGCATTTTCTGTTTCTGACTGACTCGCCCTGGTTGGTTCGGAAGGGAACGAACTTGAAACTACCTGATCTATGCCTCGTTTTTCTTCAACGTAAAGTGTTCCACACGTGGACGGAAATCGTAGTATCCAAAAGTTTATCATAAAGGTCATTTGATCAGCGCCACAGTGGAAACAGTGCTGAACATGTTCGGTGAGCAAACAAGTACCGGTAGTAAGTGAGGCACAAAAAGAACTTCCTCATCATCAATCAATAATGATGATGACTTGCATTTCTCTTAGTGTCGTGTGAAAGTATGAATGTGTTTGATGTCATGTTTAACGAGTTTATTCCACTTTGTTTTCCTATACGATCAAATTGAAAGAAAGATTATGTTCCTAATCGAACCGATATACTTTGAGCCGCTTGATGTCGGTTAGATTATCCGTCCAATCACGTCTGATACTTGACTGGTTGCCTTACTATTGTTCAAGCATATCTTTACCATGAGAATCTTTCCGCACTCGAACATCTTTGCCATCTTAAACCCACAATCATTCTAGTGGATTTCGTTTTCACAACGTATTTGACAAATGATTCATTTCACTAATAATAATGTTCCGATTTTACCATTATTTCCGTTGAACACACTTTAGGAACACAAGTCGGCAAACGAGCTGGTTCCCAGTGATTCTTGGGCATTTCTCTACACCACAAAATTGTTCATCAAGCATCAGGGTGTTTCATCACCACTATTCCCTAGCATTTCCACTGTTTGCAAAATTTGTCAAATCGCTCACCTTGCCACTATATATCTTGATGTAATCATCGAAGCAAAAAAAACTGAAAAAGGACCTTGTTCACCAGTTTTTCTCCCAAACATAATTCTTCAAACTTACCCCGGGGCTCACATTTGCCCACTCCATCTTTTAGAATGATTCCCGAACTCAAACCCATCTAATCGGACAAAAGCTATCTTTTATGACCTCATTTGTAATCTTCACTGGTGATTTTGATTACCTTGATGTTGTAATGCCCAACTAATCAGTGTTCAACTTCATTGTGAATATCTCTACGAGGGAGAGTGCGAGGCTCAGTTTGCTACTTGTGAACGAGACCGTCAATTTGAAAGCCATAACACCAGCCCTAAGCACTACAACAAAATACTGGTGTACGATCCGAATGGACTCAGGACTACGAGAACGCTGAGGCCTGACGAACATCGACACACCGTCTTCGAGGAATGTCATGTCTTAAGCTGAACCTCTTGTGGATTTTGACACACGCACTGAACGAAACGAGATGGTTGACCGCCAAGGACCAATAAGTGTCACTGTTCTCCTCAAAACGGAAAGCTGAGAATTTAGCCGAGATCCATGCCTCTATTCTATTCCTGAACTATTACATAATCCATTTATTTCACACTAATTCCTCTATTGCTATTCACCACGATTACCAGTTTGACGATAAAACAAACGTCCCATCAAAGACTCTTTAGCATATTCACTGGCTTCCATCTTGTCGACACTTGAGTGCAAAGGAAGTCCTTTGAACCTATGGTTCGGCATTCAACCATGATGGTTAAATCACACTGGTAAAATGTTTCCCGATGGAAACAAACCTTCACTACGTTTATCAGTTTCGAGACTATTTCACTGATGCCATATCGCCTTCATCACTCCCATTCATATTTTCCGGTTTTCGAATATATGCTCTAGTCGTTTTATGAAATGCTATATCACCATCCACTATCATCTGACGCCTAAACTTAATTCGTTCCTATAATGTGATGAAACTTTCATCGTATAGCAAAATTTGTACTGTTATAATGTCGGAAACGACTTGTCCGCTGCAGAAGCATTTCACCTCTGGTGTACGCACGTCATGCAGTACGTCAGGAATCAAGTTGTTCTACCCATAGAAGTTCAACCGTTGTTTGTATGCCCCATCCCATTTTGTGACAAACGTCCACCATCCATTGCCAATTAAGGATGAAATGAGAAAATTCTCTCTCGTAGTGTATTTATTAGTCTTTTGTTACCACTGCTTGAATAAAGTATCTCGTTCTTGTTTTCTAATTATAAAATGGTAAATGAATATATTCCACTTCGTAACTATTGATGAACCTTCCGCCGGAAATCCAGCTCTTACAATAAATTTAGTGACATTTTTTAATTGACCCGACTGTCACATCTCCCCAAGAACACCGAATTTCATGGAAATGTCCTCCAATGTTATTGAGATTTGCGCTAACAGAATTGAGCTCTTTCAGCATAAATAAATTTCCTATGATAACCAACAAGGTGTTGCACATTCTCTGGTCGCCAATCTGAAGTCATCGTTGGACTAAGTACACGGAGGTTCGGTCTGTTGCAGTCCTAAGCAATCCTCAATCCTGTTCTTGATCTGAGAATGTGGAGGACCATTAGGAGTTTTACTTCAATTTTCAAACAATCAGTTCGATGTTCATCTTGTTTGCCAGCCGAAGTGTAATCATCCGCCTGATTGTCTCTCATTTCCCGTTATGAGTTATTGCTCACCGGCTACTAAACACATGAAATTATCCGTTGACTTGCATTGACTTGAGTACTCGTACTGGTTTACTTTGGGAATATTGCTGGAACAAATGGGTAGCCCAAATACAGTTTGTGCTCTATATTCAAGGGTAAACATTGTGTCCATTACAAACGCAGTGTCTCTGTTTGAAATCTCAACAGTACACGGTCCTTATAAATACGATTGAACCAGTGAATGAGTAACTCCTCATAATCGCTGTCATGTCGATTGCATAGAGCAAAATGGCGCCGGGTTTACGGCACATCTAATCATGTTCAACAGAATTCAATCTAGAAGGATATAAGACCGAACTCGTTTTTGCCCATATTTCTACACGTCTAGTCGGTCAGAATCTCGGAATTCGATACTATCCTTTTAAAAGTTAAAGAAAAATTTCGTTTTTTTTAATGTTTGTTGTGTCCTGCTTCCGAGTTTCCATTATTCCATAGGCACTGCTCATAACAAATCTAACTCAGTGGTTAAATGAGGAGATTTATTGAAAGTAACACGAGACAGTCCGTGGAAAATTGTATATCGAAGCTCTGGTTGCCATGCAAAACCTTTTTTCAAGCAGCCTTCGTAATCTTGGAACTAAATGAAAGTTGTCTTGTTTTCTAAAACCCAAACCGGCTCTAGTTTCATCACTCAGTTTTGCAACAAATATACACTCTTTTCCACATCTACGGACAATTTATATAAAGTTCCTAATTTCCCAGTTTATTTTGATTGCGAAGTGAAATATCCACTTGCATTTTTCACAATCAACAGTCCAGCGAACCGAACCGACGACAGTCTGCTCACCGGGTAGGTGCTCCACAAATTGGGCTTCCGTGGTGTGGACGGTTGGGCTTGTGTGTTTGAACATTCTCCTCGTAATCAGAGTGTCATTGGTTCGATTCCAGTTGGGGTTTGAACTGCTGAATGTGAAAAATGTAAGTAGATCTTGCATTATAGAAGATTCTGACTCCTCGTGCCTATAATACATCCTGTATGCATTCCTTCCTCAATTCATACCTACAAATCTACCGCAAACCGCAATTTCCTTCATTTTACCGCTTTAATAGATTGCACAGATTCCTGTTTTTAATGGCTACATTGCATTCACATATCTAGCCTCCATCATGCAAGAAAGAACGTTTGCCTGGATCCAAAATTCTTGCGCTTGAAGTTGCGTGAACTCACTCACTTTTACACTCATTATTCTCCCTATCATTTATTGGCTGACCAATACTAGTCCAGGGTCTCTGATCATTCGCTTACCACCTCCGAAGTAAGATATTCAAATTTTCCCACAGCCGGTTTATTTTATGGCAGGCCGTGACTTACTCTCGTCTGACTAGTTATCACACCTGACCTATTTGAGAATGTGCATACTTTTGCAACACTGGCCTTATAGCCTAACATATATATATATATATATATAAACTAGTTTTGTGCTTGTGTCTTCATATCCTTAAAGGGATTCCCGTCCTGACCGCTGCGTTCATTTATTCACCGTCTCCCAGCTGTTGCAGAGAGGTTCCAGAGACAGCAGAAGAACAAGCAAGGACGAACCAAGTCTGATTAACTGAAACTAGTGCACATAGATGAACTGGATGATGTGGTGAGGTAATTCCTTTCTTTATCGGTCACGTACTTCTCCAATAAAACCCCGATGTAACCAGCTAGCGACAACATTACTTCCGAAATATCTGTGGTAGGATACATAAGCAGTGTACATAACCCAGCCGTCGTAGTTACGCAACAGAAATGCAATTCAAATTCTGGACGCTGATCATGTGTCTCATGCTTGTTATTTTGCCTATCCTCACACGGATCTTTTCATGTTATCATATCCGACTTGCACTTATGCAGAGTGATTGGAGGTACCGTCTGAATCCGTTCCACCCCACTCACGTGTCAGTTCAATGAGGCAAAACCCACCCCATACATGGACACGACAGTCATCCAGATAACGTTTTTTTGAGTTACCTGTCCAAAGTACTTCATATACTTGTTCTTTGTAGATATATCCATATAACGGTAGTGGTCAGTTGCATGACCGGTTGACACGTGATGTCATTACTTTAGTCCGGTAATTTGTTACTGTTTTGTTCATGCTATATTTTGATCATTTCAGAGAAGACTGAAAATTTTCCTCGGTAAAGGGTTTTAGCTTGCGGGTGAAAATTTCTAAGCTCGATTAATTGAGCAATGCAGTCTTTTGGGCTCCTATCGCTTTCTTTATCAGAATAACCAATGAATATTGCGCGATTCCACGATGTTACGAATCATGGGTTATTGGGATCGGTAGTTTTGTGAAGGGAAGAGAAACAGTCAACAAGATATCAGCCAGAATTCTTCGGGAAGTACCGCAAGCTGACCTTTGTAATTTCATTTCTAGACCTTTGAATCCCTGGCAATACCGGAGGAATTCGGTAGTATTTCGTGATTACTTCCTCATTTAAATCCGTTGCATTTGAAATACATGTCGAAACAGAGTCAGATGGCAATTCCCGTGGAAACACAGCTCGGTTGCTTGGAACATATTTGACAATGTTAGCAGAAAATTCAAGAAACATTTTCCTTTTGTGGTTTACTTGCTCAAAAATGTTGGTGAATGCGATGAGTGGGATTATTTCTTCAGCTTCCATTGGGTATTGCTCAGTCGTCACAATCTATTTGGTCGATGGGAGTGCGTGCAGTGAGAAACAAAATGTTCTGTTATCCGGTTGGTATTTACGAAAAAGAAAAAAACACGATTTCCTAATGGAAACAATCGGGCCAAGAAGCTTCACGTTTTCGAGAAAAGCTTGGTAATTTCATCTGAGTGGTGTGGTGTTACGCCGGGCATTTTGGTTTTTCTCTCTGAGAACAACTTTTTAAAAAGGTCTTCAGTTGAAACATAAGCACACTAAATTTGAATGTACCGTTTTTTTCTTTGTTGTTCATGATGACACCATATCTGAATCCATGTGCAATGTGATGTATATATATGTATATCTCATGAACAGCATATAGTGAGTTGTCCCCGAGACGAATATTCTAAATCTAAACCTCGCTTGATAACTGCACTTTCAATATAGGGTCGGCAGATTCTTCTTCGGAATGAATAAAATTTAAATCTGTTTCTTTTTTCAAAGTAACAGTTGGATTTAGAATGCGTGATCAGTTTCTGACAGTTTTCCTTTGCGTTGAAACAGAATCAGATGGCAATTCCAGTGGAAAGACGGCTTGGTTCCTGGGGTCACATTTGACAGTGTCAGCAGAAAATTAAAGAAAATTATTTCCTTTTGTGGTTTAATTGCTCAAAGCTGTTGGTGCACGCGATGAATGGGATTGTTTCTTCAGCTTCTATTGGGTATTGCTAAGCCGTACGAGTGCGTCACAATCTATTTGGTCGATGGGAGTGAGTGCAGTGAGAAACAAAATGTTCTGCTTTCCGGTTAATATTTACAAAAATGAAAAACGCAATTTCTTGGTTGAAACAATCGGGCCAAGAAGCTTCACGTTTTTGAGAAACCTTGAGTAATATCATCTGAGTGGTGTGGTGCTACACTGGGCATTTCGATTTTCTTGCTGCTGACAACAACTTTTTAAAGAGGTCTTCTTTTGAGATATCAACACGCTCAATTTGAATGTACCGCTTTTTCTTTGTTGTTCATGATGGCACCATATCTGAATCCATGTGTAGTGTGATGTATATATATGTATATCTCATGAACAGCATATAGTTAGTTGTCCGCGAGACGAATATTCTAAATCCAAACCTCACTTGATAACTGCACTTTCAATATTGGGTCGGCAGATTCTTCTTCGGAATGAATAAAATTGTGAGAAATAAATTTAGTTAGGCACTGCCTAACAACTGTGCTTTTATTCCTAGTGCACTGTCAGAAATCGTCTGATCACATTTGTACTCGAAACCAAATGATCACCAACAAATTATCCGTGGATACAGTATGGTGAATTCAGCTGACCATTCAACATACTTGATTCGTTCAAAAAGCACACAACGATGTTAGCTAAAATCATTTCGCCCATCGATCGCCACACATACACAGTGATCGATACTGTGTCTGCGTGGGCACATATTTCGCCACATATAAAGCAGCTGTGTAGACACCTTTCTATATTCGTCGTTGATCAACGTTGGAACAGCATGTATATAAGCGAGATATTATGTGCACTTGTTTACATTCATTTTATATACAAAACATCCAGTCTAACTTGTGAGTGTATGATTATTCCCGTCACACGTTATTCTTCATTTGATGAACCAACTTTGAGAACTTCAATGACGTATTCCGTCTTGAATCCTTCTTTGTATTTCACACTAGACAATGATTGGGACATAATTGGTAAGCCCCAAAAAGCTTTTCACAGTATGAAGTGTACTTATCAGAATGCATTCAAAAGGATATTGAAGGAAATGATACTTTATGAATAGCTTTTACATGTGTTATCTGACTGCTCACGATTCATATTGAAGTAGACTAATCACGGTGAAACTCATTACATTTTTTAACCCACGAGATATTATGTGCACTTGTTTACATTCAATTCATATACAAAACATCCGGTGCGCCTACTGAGTGTAAGATTATTTCCGTCACACCTTATTCTTTGTTTGATGAACCAACTTTGAGAACTTCAATGACGTATTCTTCTCAATAAATCCTTCTTTGTATTTCACACTAGATAATGATTGGAGCATAATTGGTAAGCTCCAACAAGCTTTTCACAGTATAATGTACCCACCAGCCATGTTGTCTGGCTGCTTACAATTTATATTGGAGTAGACTAATCACGGTGAAACTCATTAAATTTTTTAACCCATGTGATTCCCGTTGTAGACTTTGAGGTCGATATTTCAAGTGAATTAGGCAGTGAAACACCAGTGCAAAATATGGGACGTTTGCTGAACGCCACTTTGAATAATGAAGAGGTCTCGGCTTGTGAATTCGTAAGTGATTGCTATTCGTAGGTAAAATTGAATAAATTATAACCCACTGGAAATTACAAACTAACCTCCAAGTCTCTCTTCTTGAAGATTTTGTTAGTTGGTTTTTACATGAGTAATCCATTACGAAGAGTTTATTTGCGATGTGAAGATGATTTAACATACAGGAGAAATGGCAAGTTTCACATGTTCTTTGCTGCCAGAAGATCGGATTCAAATGTGGACAAGGCATGTTTGGATCATGAGATTCAAAAAGTCAACCATGAGATTCACAAATGGATGAATGCCATGGATATAAATCCTGAGCATTTCATTCACGTGACAGGTAACTATCGTCGTCAAATCCATGAAATTTCTACTCCATTTCACTGGATTTCAAATCTTTGCTACTCGCACGAACGCACTTAATCAACATTTATGATTTCAGACCAAATATGGATGACTGTGACTCAAAACATAATTTGATTCAATTGCAGCCAGTATTTTTTCACGCCAAAACTTTGGAAAGGAAATTGTCGGTAGACAAAATTTAGTCATCTTCATAATATTTTTCTTAACTACACTAATTTATAATCCAGGTGCTACAATAAGACCTAGAAAAAACCGTGAGTTGTCTTGATGCTGAGCATTTGATACACGCTTTTTTCATTACAACTACATAGTTTTTCACCCTTCCACTTGATCAGTGTGCATTCCTGTAACAAACACTAAGAAATTTTCAATTTATGCTAAAAATCAGTTGTTGTTGGAAGTTTCAAATACCTGAAAGAAGATAACCCCAAATTTACAAAATGTGAGGGGGTGGAATTTTTCAATTGGCGGTATGCTATTCGAAAAGAGGTAATTAGAATGTTGAAAGCTGCATGCGCCTAATAGTTTACAACGGTGCGGATGAGTCTGAACCTGTGTACTGCAATATAGTCATTGGGAATTGAACCATGTTTTCTGTTTGGTTATTGCAGAACGCATTACAAGGAAAATACCAGACCTAATGACTCTATTACTCCCTTGGTTTTTACAACGAACAGATACATGAATGTTTCATCAAAATTCCAGCGAATATGAGAGAGAACATCAGTTTGGTAACATACTGGGCGGGATGTGGAAACCCTACTCCTTCGTTCCTTTCTGCACTACCCATGAGCCAGAAGACAGTCTCCGAATTGAAGTATGTATTGGACTTCGTTTACCAGTGTCAAGAATCAAGAACACCTAAAACTCTAGCCAGATGTGAGTATCCAGATACAATGATAAAATGAGCTAGAATACTGAACTGTGTATTTATGGGTAAAGTGATATTCGACTGTCATCCATACTTTTGAATCATTCCATCGATCTATGTTACCCGTAAAATATGCATTTATAAATGTAGCAGAGGTGAAGCCACAATATTTGGTGTGATAAATGTTCCACCAAATACGTTGAACATATTACTTGTAGAATGTTTAAAACGTGCCCAAATGAGCTTTTACTGAATAAATGAATGACATTTTTTCAACGGATAACTACTGAAGCCGATCAAGTTCCAAATCTCGAATCTCTCAAACTAATCAGTTCACTTACTCCTCTTTCCCAGCCCTTTCCTCAACAAGCCTCACCTACCCAAAGGCAATCACCGGTATGTGGAACAGGATTGACTGGGCTATGCAAAATAATCAAAGACATTCAGTTTACTAATTACAGATAAACTCTATTCCATTCCATGTGCGATCGAAGCGCCAAACGAGCTCACATCCACCAAACACACATGTTACATGAATATCATATAATTAATTCTGTAGAAAACCTAGTACTCCGTACACGATGTCCGTTCGAAAGTCAGTAGAAATATTTTAGGAAATTACTGATAGAATGGGAAATAGTTTGGTTTTCTGCTGATGTTGCCTTCCAAGTATCAGCAATATAACGCAGATTGGGGAAGTGAACTATTCCATCAGAAAATGAGCAAAAGAATCTCTGTGAAATCCACCACGTGTTCATCCCCCCCAACAAGAAATCCGTTGTTCACGCCATGTCTGATTTATCACCCATATGTTAGCCACATATTTTCTCAGAATAGAGTAACAATGGATAGAGGGATTTGTGATTGTCATCCCGATTTCTACAGTTGGGATGTTTTGGCTTGAACTCGGTCAGTGGCATAGCAGCTCTCCGAAATCTGAACAGAAACGCACCCAACGCGTCCTGATTATCATGTGATTTTTTCGCAAACAGATGAGTCTCCCATGAACACGGAAACAACCACAACATTGACATCCGGCAGGATATCAACAATCAGTGAGAACGCTTTCATAATAAAACTTCCAGTTACATTTTGAATATGGCAATGTAAATTTTAGAAAATAACTTATGCGCGTTAAATAAACGTTTGCCCTGATTCGTTACATTTCTGCAAATGTGTGTTCTGATTTTTCACTTGTATAAGATTAGGCTCATTTAGAAATGCCCTGAGAATACCAATTAGCTGTCGCAACAACTCTAGGCGCAGTCTTGCGCCGGCCGATAAAATCGACAAAGTCCCAGGCCATGTCGTATTTTCAGGCTCGTCTTATCACTATTTTCAATGTGGCTCTTTGACTATCCGATGGACAATCGGTATGAAAAACGTTATGCAATTAAATTTGACAAAAGTCCATGAAAGATTCAGCTCGTAGTTATGATCTTCCAAATAATGTGATTAGTCTCGTTTGTTCCGTTTTAAACGGGTATTTATTAGTAGTTCCTAATTCGAGTGAATTTTATTTGCCTTTTATTTCGCGTTTATCAGCCAATATTCTTAGTACTGTTGATACAATCTCAACAGAAACAAATTCGAAACTGCCAACAGCAACGCAAACAATAAAGGCAACTGCAAGACCTGATGTTCCAGTTATGGATAATGGTTTGTTACAATTTTTCAGTAATAATTTGGGGATTCCAGATTTTCATTATAAACGCTGGTATTCTGCATTTATTAGCACTTTATAGCAATATAAAAGCAGATGTTTTTTGCATCCCTGTCGGCTGTCACAACTGAAGATTTTCTTGCTACAAATATTTTCATACCTTAACAGCAGATTGGAAAACACGGGAAAAACATACCACTTATTCTCGTGACTGCATTGGGTTCAAACAGTACAATTCGTTCACGCTTCTTCTCTTCACGTTCTCCTATTGTTTGTTTTGATTTATCCTACTGCCCTTGTCAGTAGTATCTATTACGTGTAAACTGAAATACAGAATCCACTGTGATCTAATTATTACGTCAAATCCTTCCAGAGATTAAAAAGTTTGAAACTACATGTGTTTTCTTTCACGAATGTCGCGAGTATCTCTAAACTCCAACTCCACAGGCAGTCAACCGAAGACCGTAACAAAGCTGATATATTAACAAAGCATTAGAGAGATATTGACAGTACATATATATATATATATATATATATATATATATATATTCACTAGAATCTAAATTGAATCGTCTTCAGTGTGAATGGATACTCTTCATTGAAGAGCCCACAAATGAATCACAAATGTGATTTCTCCATTCACACCAAAGACGATTACAATTAGATCCTTGTGAGCCTACAAGATCGGAGTGTACAAGTATGAGGACGAGTGGCCAGAGGAGTACCGGGTACGCATACGTGATGAGCGGCAACAACCGCGAAACCGGTCGTGTGCTTCCGGGGAAAAATTGTCCACACGTTTGCATACTACTTACTATCAATATACATATATATATATATATATATACATATATATATATATATATATATATATATAAGTTGACCTTATATAAGGATGACTTGGGAATTCATATTGGGATAAAAAATCTGAGCAACATGTGAACAACGTTTGCGAGTTACAGCTACCGTAAGATAAATAGTGATTTCCAAAAGAAAATGGGGTATATAATCGAATAAATATTCATGTGGCAATCTTGAAATGATTCAAAAACACTCTGTATATGTTTTCAGGTGATCCAAATGTGAAAAGTCTCTGCCCCCGGCGGGATGCGGACCCACGCCTGGTCACCACCTTCTCCTCAGTACCGCGAGTGCTCTACCAGCTGAGCTACGAGGCCGCGCCGAACGACCTTCGACTTTCTGCATACGGATCACACAGTATACCCTCCCAAAAAAGAGTAGCACATCGTTTGCACCACACAGCACTCGCGGTACTAAACCGAGTGTGGTGACCATGCGTGGGTTCGAATCCCGCCGGGGCCAAAGACTTTTCACATTTGGAACACCTCAAAACATTGTCAAAATCTGCCAAACATAAATACATTGAAAACATGCCAAATGCACTCAACTGGTGGAGTCCGTTTAGTACAAAAGGAAATCCATGATAGAATGCCAACAGAGCAGGGATCAATAGTGTGGAGAGGGTGGCGTGCTATCGAGCACATAATACGGAAATTGCTATTTTACTCGGTTTTTTCGTGCACGGCTCTGTTAAATTGAGCTATTTATTCAGGTTTTTCACCATATTGTTTGGTATACCCCATTGTTACGGTTTCTCACAATATATAACCTTTTTAGATCAGAAGCAATAATTTCACACCGTTTCATGTTCCTATTATTTCAACCCAAAAAATATTTTCTGATAAATGGTGTTTCCCCTCTATCATTTGTAATATATTGCATTTTCCCACACAACTTAGCTACAACTTTACCAAACAATAGGAGAATCGTAATTGAGTTGAAAAATATCGTCGTCATAAAAACTCCAAATATTCTCTATTCTATTTTCAAATACCCTCTGAGATTCGAGTGTGATGGTTTTGTGATTGGAAACTTTGAATGGCTTCATGTGCATGGGTTTGCAAAAGTCATACGCTTCAAACACCGATAAGTTGTACGTTCATGAGTGAGGTCAGTCAACTCATATCCCGTCGAACAACGCTGATAAAAACCAGTTGATTCGGTAGAGATTTCAGGTGTAAGCATTCAAATGCGTGCCTTTTGTTAGATTCGAGTGCCACCAAAATGATGCATTACCAAACTATACGAAGCTTATATTGGGGCACCGATACTCAACTACCACAAGATTTCAGTCGTGTACGAGCTTCTTAAGATCGTATTCATCATTATAACAATCAAATTGATTTTCGGATTCTCTTCTAGCAATCAGCACATTACAATTACAAATCCATTAGAAAAATTTACTTCATGCAAATAGTCTATTAGCACTAAACGCTGTATCCTGTATCGCAAAGGCTCTCCAATATTTTGGTATAATTTAAAGATGAAGGGTATGAGACCAGAACCATCGCCTTTTGTTGCACACTGGACAAATCTTCTCCGGTCTTGATCACACACTGTGTTCCGCTTGCATGTGAATTAGTATTCCTTTGTTCGTCTGGATGGATTATCGCAAATTTCTTCATCAGGAATTCTATGGATGCTGAAACACCCATTCAGCTGATGACTTAGATATTGATGTGGAAAATTTCTGGATCGTGCGAGCAGCCGTTCACGGGACTCGCACAAAGCCATGAGATGACCTAAATGTGATCGCAAAACTAGCATGATAAGTGACCGTGTATGGGTATGATAGATAAGAGAAGGGTTAGTTATTTTACTCTAGGCTACGATTGCTAAATAACCAAGTGAACCAATTGGAGGCTTCGAAATTCGCGATCGCTCATGGTCTATAGTGACAAACTCTTGTGATTGAGTATACCACCGGTAAAGACACGGAAACATGAATAGTATTATGTTCATTGAGAGGTAAAATACGGTATTCCAGTGCGAATTACTCAAGGAACAACATCAAGAAACATCGAGGCTCCGTCACTGGAGATTGCATGTTCAGCACTCAGCGAGGATGTGTACAATGGACATTTTTAAATCAGTATATTGAACAAATCTGATTCATCATAAAAGTGTCCTGAAGTGACCAGAAGGGAGATGGAAACTATGTTTTTCGAAATCACGATCAATTTATATTTCGTAACAAATTCACAATGAACATATTGAGAGAAGGCAGTTTAGCGGGCAAAGTTGTTTTCACTGATTCCTACTCATGCCGTTACATCACAATACACTACTACATGTTGAGGGATTGGACAAACTAGACGTGAATGTAGTGGTAGGGAATACGGTTGCATATTAGCCGTAGCTGAGGCGGTTGGCATCCGCATTCACAACCCCCTCTATCGGCTGGAAAATTATTTGTGTGCTTTTAAGCTGCCCTGGCCCATCAACCACCGTACAACAGGTGACAAAATATATGGAAAATAATAAACTACGTGAGAAACAACTCACATCCGGTTTTGATATAAGTCTAGATTACAAGTGATTGTTTTTCTTCATATTTTGTCACCGTTATTCTTCGTCACTTCCTGTTTGTCTAATTGGTCCAATCTGCTAACTTGTGCTAATATTTTATGATATGGTGGCATGGATATAAATAGTTGAAAGTGAATCCATATTTGGTTCTTTTATTAAATTCAGCTCAGTGTGTCAACCGTTGGTCTGTTTATTTCCATGTTTTGTTGTGAGTATTTCACGTGTGTGCCAACATTCACATCCAGCTAAGTTTGTTTTATAGAATGTGGGTAACAGTTACTGCTCTCACCTACTGGCCATCGAGAGTGAACCGCAACGTTAGTCATAGTAATTTGGACATCATCTTAAGATTGCTCCAATATGTTCTATTGAAATTGTTTCCTTTACATCTCGTATCTTTTATATGGCAGCGTCTAACAGTTCTGGAAGGATCAGCGATCGACCAAAGGTTATGAAATGAGGGTGTGATCGATGTTAGTGGGAATCGAACACTGGATATTTATTGTTCAAAGTGCACGATGAAAACCGTTCGACAATGGCCGGGTTACCTAAATATTGTAATTACAATGCTCGAAACATATTTCGACTTCATTTTTCCCAACTTGAGACATTGAAGATTGGTATTAACGGGTTCAATAATGAGGATAATTAGTGTTCAGACATAAATAATTGCACATCGAATGTGAAACACCACTGAAGCTGAAAGGTTGCATCAGCCTGTCTATATCTATTCTATTTTAACCGAGGCTGACGTATGACTGCAAAATCGAAATTACTGAAAAGAAAAAGCACGACGATAGGTATTAGGAACATGGCGACAATGTCAAGTACGTCAGCACAATGAGTACGATGTATTTCACGGCAGAAAGTATGGAGTAATCTAACTACACTGACAGCTTTAGACAGTCACGATACAGAACGTGAGATAATGTAGCACAAGGATTTGTAATGGACAAAATGAAAGGTTTTGCCGTCAAATGTGCTCTATGTATTTCCTGAGCTTAACAATAGATAATGATCATGATGAGGAGCGAAGCTTTGTTGCACAAAATGAATATTGCTTGAATTGCGTTTAAAATAGATCTCGATTAAACTAGACAACGATTTAGTTTGATTACGGATGCAATCGGCGACACTCTTGTCGATGAACATTATGTAGAACCAGACAGTAATTTTCTCAAGAAGCGGAACTTGAAATCAGTTTGCTACATCTCTTCCACTGCTTTACACTTTGGATTTGTTTGGGCTATCTTACTTACCGAACTTGGCTGGGTTCAAGAATGTCTGGCTGTTAATTGCCCAAGTTACATTTGAGATTGAACCAAAACTTTCCGTATTCATTTTTCGATCGAATCCGATGCAAAGGCAACCATCGTTTCTGCGACCGATCCTTGAGATTGTACCAATATCCTTTCGTATTCTGCTTAATTCTCATTGCTATTACGACAAGAGTTCAGCAAAATGAAAAGGATAGTGTATTCAATCGTGTACGCTTTAGTATACGAACAACGTGCACACTTTCTCATACTGCGCTCCTTTTGCGTGGTATTCGCCACATCATCAAATTAAATGAATTGATTGGCCATGACCACTGTCCACCACTATCCAGGGTCAGAGTTTCCAGTTAGTCATGTTCATCCAATCATATATATATATGAAGAATTTTCTTTCAACGCAGAATATGTTCCCGGCTGACTGGTCCCACTGACCTACGCTTATGAAGGGTGGATGCTCGTCTCGTCATTGTTCAGTTCTAATAGATGTTCTTTGTTCACAACAAATTCTGATCAGTATGCAAACATAAGACTAATTCATATTCATTTGACTCCACTTTTACCTTCAATACTTTCACTGTTGGATACAATTTTTCAATCATTGTAAGCAACTTCAGTCATGCTTCCACTAATGCCTTCACCGATGGGAGGAAACTCCATTTAATGAAGGACTAGCACCGAATTTGAATTAACTAATAAACCCAAAGAATTTATTCAATATATATGAAACTGGTCCAGCTGTTGGATTGGCCTAAAGAGGTCGCAATGCAGTGGGTGTGAAATGTCAACGAACATCTCTTCTGTAAATACAATGCTTGGTGTTATACGTTGTTGTAATATTGTCTAAACACGACATGAGGTCTTTTAGTGCTGCAGAGGAAACAAAAATGATGAAGGTGGTTTCAGTCCTTCTACGATACACCAGTTATATATCCAGAAAAAAAAATATGGAATCATGGGAAATACTTACTGGCCTAACAAAGAAGAGAAGATAGTCTGTGAAGAACTGAGTTATCGAATGTCGCAAATTTGGAAGGACTACGGACACAGCCTTCTGACGGTGATTTCCATATGGAAAGATCAATTTAATTTCTCCTCCAAAGTTTCGTTGAGATATTCTACATTATTTATGCGGAGGAAGTGCAGCATGTTGAAGAACACCAGTGATACTTAGGGGCATCCGGGTAACCGACCATGTAGGTTTCAGTATGATGCATGCCTTGAGAGAGAAAAGCCTGACCAGCCATGTGCAGGCAGATGAGCGTGAACGAACATCAGTGGTGGTGCAAAAAAGAATGATTTGCGATCTCAGTGCATCAGTCTTCTTCGACGGTGTGCACCAATGGGAGCAACATTCTTCTCCAAAGTTCGATTCTGGAACTCATTCTGAGTTTCGCCGGTCCAATTAGTCAGGTAACTGATTGGGGATAGGACATCTTCCGGGCTTGTCCTGACATCTGAATGATCCATGAGTACTTCCACCAGTCGGGAATCACAAATTCCGGTTGCTATGTATGGCATGCCTGTAGGTCTGAAATGGTGAACGTGCCTGGCCAAAAGGAAAGCGCTCACCTATAACGTATACGTAATTGTTCCATTTGGGAATCCAGCTATCTGAACTGTCTCAGAAAATGAGTACGCAGACATGATCTTCTGATTGAAATATTTTACTGTCGATATGTGTATATGTTTGTGGTTGGAGAGTATCTCGAGTGGCCGGTATGATAGTATCTAACGGTAGTCTTATTCAACGATCTAAAGGCGGTTCAGCTGAAAACGTCTGCACTCATGTAAGTGAAACGGATTTCGAGCGATATATAAAGAGGAAAGCGTCAGTTGGATTTTGTAGTTCACATTTTTTCATTGTGATCTGATCACGGAACGCTTATTCACGTCAACAAACCGTTCTGCTACACAAATCGATTTGGGCTGATGCACTGGAGAGCAAACGTGATGAATGACTTTTGAAACACAGAACACTGCAAACTGTGAAGAAACACATTTTGTGCCATTCGTTGAAACAAGAGTTTATGGAATGCCAAGATGGGTAAAACATTCTTATAAGGTTTGTAAAAGAAGAAGTGCTGACTGGAACACGCATTCGAGTAATTTCGGGCACATCAGAGTGCTTGTAAATAGTGATTAGGTAATCCATATATTCGATGGGTTTGATTGCATCATTGTGGGAGCGAGACAAGAGTGTTGTTGAGAATTGTTATGATGGGGATGCATTCCCATTGGTACTTAAACTATCTTTCTGTGTTCTACGCATTCTTCATTTCGATTGCTATCCTTCTGCATCAACGTATACAAATGTCTACTGTACTCCATTTCACCGAAATCCTCACAAATCAGGTGCTAGTATCAGTTGAATGTCCAGGCAGTGCTGCTGTATTGACCATTTTCATTCCTCCTGATTCGACGAGTTGTCAAGTGCAAAGGGTTTTTGACTGAAATTTGGACATCCGTCTACGAAAAAGTCTGATCAGATTCAAAACCCAAATATGAATGGAATTGAGTAGTAGCAAGATGCTTTACTACGTGTTCAATTTACGGATCCTTGCATGATCAGTCTCCAAACCACCGAGCAATTATCCCCATGCCAACGAAACCAGGTTCAACAAGGTGAAATTGTTCAAACACAATTGACTGGAGAATATATTACACGATGAATTTTTCACGGAAATGTAGACATCCTCGCTAAACAGATACCAAAGGATTACTTTTGAATAATTCTTCCTCGTAGGAAAGATGACAGTTTCGTTGAGCCAATGGTCTGGAGAAGTCATTGGTTTGCCAAAAACCTGACACAAAAATTCAAAGTAATTACCTAAGAACACGGTGCTTTAAACCGATGTCTGATGTGAACTGGTACCCTTGTTGTTCAGCAGAAGTTAGAAAACAGTGAATCATGACTAAACCACATTCCAGTTTTGAGACCAAATACCCTGAATGAGCATGATATAGAGAACAACCAAATCTAGCACCTAGAACGGATACATGTGTAGACTAAAGACACTCTTCACAATTCCACACAACATGCGGAAAACGAGCTGCTTAGGTGCACAGTTCATACTGCGAACGAGCACCGACGAATCCTTAATAGGTCATCAAATCAAAAAGGCTTTTTGGGCAGAAAAATATTCAGTCAGCCGCGGTGTTACGCGGTCAAGCTGGTTCGGAAAATTATTCAACGAGGTGAAAGTTGTATACATGAATGAAATATCATTGTTGTTCCCATCTTCATAAAGCGCTCACGTGGTGGCTGCACTTGTCACGGGTTTATAAAACTCATCTCTTCAGCGTTGATACTTCTCTCTTCTATCATAATTTGCAAGATGAAGCCAACATGTGAAGAGCCCACTAAAAGGCGGCTGGATAAGTTTCGCTTCGGTCGTTGATATGTTTATCGAATAACCACCACCCGATATCTACTAAAACAACGCCATACATTTAGAAGACCAGCCGTTATCGTATTCTCGGGCATTTGCACTGCCTTCGACACCGTCGGTAGGATTTCGTTAAGGACTGTCTGCCAGAAATGGGTTACCAGAAAGGTTTAGATCAATTTTCACAATAATCCGTTGCAATACCTCAGTTCACTTACTTTATTCGTCTCCAGTGGCTAGAAGTGCTCCTTCCAGCCGTAGGAAAGCCTCTGTTAGTTGGAAATTGATAGACTTTCAGCATCACTGATTGTCTCACTCATCCCTTATTGTTTCTTACTGGTAACTCTAATGAGATGTGACACTACGTGATGACGTTCCTAGACAGCAACATACAACGGATTTCCGGTTCTCTGGAAATAATTGCATTACGTGTGCGTGTCGTTACGAGGCATGCTTCACTGGAGTCGCTTTCAGCCAGGATAGAATGCAGTAATTCGGTCGACAGTCTCGTACGCCAACCCACAATGTGGCCTATTGTCATGTGATTGATCAAGATCCTCTATTGACTCGAAGAAGGCGGAACCAACGTTTGATACCGTGTACAGCACACATCATGCATAAAGCCTCAGAATACGTTTCTGATAGATTGACAGCCAAATTATTCCAAACAGCCTTGAGGGTTTGTTTATTCTGCACTGAATTACAAATCGTTATGAAGAGTCCAACGAACCATACCAACCGGTATTATATTCGAACCTTTCAGGATAAATCAAATTGAAACCTTTACTTTCCTCAATCGAAAACTGCTCTTCAATGCTGCCTTTACCTTTCAAGAGAAGATGTTTCTAAGAAACTGGGTTACGTATTGCCAATGGATACTACCGTTCGAAGCATACTTTAATTTAAGCTTCCTCTGCTATAGTTGTGAAATGTCAGATAAAGAAAGTCGTAAATTTCGGTACTTTCCTTCAGGTCAGTAGAATAAACAAGCATTTTCTATTTCGCTCACATTAAGAGTTCCTTGTTTTGATGTGCGGCATAAAATTAAAAGACTAAACCTCTCTTTTTTATTTTTAAGGATAGATCAGCCACAAAATTCACCAGTATTGTGCACTTGGCTCACTATTACGTTGATTCCTGACAACGAGAGCCATAGTGTCTCGACTGAACCAGCTTGAGAACTACGGAAATAGAGATCCGTGTTCGCCGAATTACTATACCCTGCTTCCGATCAAGGGAATATTTTACGGACGAAACATTTTCTTCTGTCTTCAGTCACTAGTGCGACTCGGAAATACAACTATGTCAAAATACATCCCACTATCGGGTGCGAAACGCATGAATTTTGACAGTTTGCATGGGTGCACTCTTATTGCTCTCATTTTAATGAACAATAATAGCTATATAAACGTGGAATACTTCTAGCCCATAAGCTTCTAATTCAAGGTATTTTTCCTTGGAGAGGCGAATAATGTACTTTACCAATGGATAAGCCGCATTACAGAGTCGGAAAACCACGGATTTCTGTAGCTCTCCTAGGTGGCCCATGGTTTCGGAATTCAAACTACTTGCGTACGACTGAATTATCAGTTGACGGCACTCGTTGTGAGGATCAATGTGTTAAACTCACACACATACGAACAAATGATACCCCCTGTGTTGAAAAACCATTCTGCATAGACACAATGTGGTGTTCGCAATCAGTCAACCACGGAGACTCATTTAGCGAACCCCTCTCGTACTGATGAATCATTACCATTTTTGCCGTCGTCACGAAGGTGCCTTATGTTTTTACCATGATTTGGAATTAACCTCATCTCCCATAACGTCTCCGTGCTCTTCAACAATCAATGAAGGAATCTTAGTGGTTAAAGCGTCTAACAACAGAAAACATCACAATAAAACCATTACATCGTTAGCCCTACTTCCTATATTTTGGTAAAACCACTGCATCCATACGCCGTTGTGTCTTAGTTTTGGTAGATCTGGGCGAAATTGGTGAGTCAAATAAACTGAAGTATTCTCATTCTCTCGTTCAGTTGTCAAATCCCAATGAGTACTTCGGTATAAATGAGTGGTAATTCAGTTAGAAGAATCATGAAGGTGATGTGGGAATATGAGAGAATCCTCAACTAACAAGGTGTGCTTCACTATATATGTAAACAGGGATGGAGGCAGGACATTCAAACCCGGTGATACATCACTATCCAAAACACGTCAATAATCATGGTAAAGTGTGAATTAATTTGCGAATTCTTCAATGAACCGTAACCATTTACAATACTGGATCACCGAATTAGAAAAATGTCGCCAATACAAAAACAGTAGCTTGTGTTTGCTCGCATACCTCTGGTTTATCCCCGGTCATTGATTCCTCAATCGTCCGGTCTCAACGAATAAATTGACCGTGAACAAGTGCGGAAACTGCACCCAAGTGTGATCCAAAATCAACATTTCATATTGTATGAGGCAGGGAATATTTGAATATATATGGCTTTGTTATTGATTATGCAGCAAAGTGGGCAAATATGATTGGTTTAGTCGGATCTCCGTGTTTTTGAACCTTCAGTTGGCTGGCGGTTTTGTGTTAAGGAGAAGCAGTACGTGTTCTGCTAATTTCCAATTTGAATTGAAACTTGTGATGAACTGATTGGTTCACGACAACATGCTTCATAAAGACACCGCCATGAAGGATGCCCAGGCACGGTCATTAGTTGTTCTTAACAAACACCGTGTGCGTAGTTTGGAAGAATGTTGACTTCGGCCTCCGTGATGACTTTTTCCAGGGAAATTTCCGACTACTGACAAAGTGTGTACAGGAATGTTGTTCCATTATTGACTGACTCATAGATAATCAAACTCCGAATCTAATGACACGGAACACAAACTAGCTTTACATTGTGCACTATTGGACAGTCTATCAAAACAAATACAGTATCGTACCTCAAATTGTGTGCAAACTGATCACAAAAACAATGCAACCAAGGAAGGCTTCAAAATGATTTGCGAACAAGGGACGCTCGAAAGCTGGAAACTGTGATGCAGAAGTGAGTCTAACGCTTTTCAAGGGAAGTTGGTGTATTTTGGGAGCATTTTGATCAACCAACGGTCAGAGCAGAATATTTTGAGAGAGAGAGAGAGAGAGAGTAACAGTAGTAATTACTTCACGCAATCAAGTCCATCATGATATGATGAGAGAACCGGTCGCGGATACAATTGGATCAGTGCACAAATAGAGACATGGTGAACGAGAGGGATTACGTTACCAATAAAATCTGTTGAAACCCAAATTTGCATGCAAACAGATAAACCCAGCAGGTGGACCCCAAAGGATTACAGGTTTGGTTCAGTCCACATTTGTTTCAGTGAGATATGAGTGCAATTAGGTAATGCGGACAGAAAATCACTCAATTTGGTGATCTTCTTTGTCTCACTGCTCAGCTGTCGTCCTTTACTGCTAAACACAGTTTGGAACCACTTCGATTGGACTTCACTCAGTATAACTTTCCTTGATAATGACATGAAATACTAGAAATAAACAGGGATAATCAATGGACCAAGAAAATGATGGTGGCATGTGTTTAGCGAAACTAGACTTCGTGGAGGTATGCTTTCACGTTGGAGGCAGTTCTCCATTTGGAGAGAACTTGCATTCACTGTGTCTCGTACTAATTCAAACGTTCTACTAGGAGTTAAAATTGCCTCAGTTATTTTCCAGTGCGCAATATATACGGCGTTAGCAAGATATGAAGGAATGGCTGCATATTTAGAAGAATTCATTATGGCCGGGTTTTCCATCCGAAAATTCGGGTCTGGATTATGGCAGAAGAAATGCAATATCAAAATCACCGATTACCTTGGATTCGTTTCTGACATCAGTGGTAGCCACCCATACAAGGCAAATGCACGAGAAATGCAACGAACCCCAGTCTGGTGACTCCTGGGCCCTGTCAGTTATTACCGTGCTCTTCGGTTGGAGCTTCATTGCTTGTGGGCACCATTTGAGTATTGCTTCCGGATGGACTATTGTTGTTGTTGCTCGCAACAGCGTTAGCCATCGTTTGACCAACAAAGGTGGATGCTGACATCGGATTCTCCGTAACCACGCTACAACTCCAAATTACCAATATTTGTAGCAGTTGGTGCTTCAAACTTAGGTGTTATCGTCGTCATCTCATGTTTCCTAAGGAAACGGTTAAGCTTGTGACTCATATCACCCACAAGTAAAACTTTGTCGAAAAAAACTAAGGACAAGATGAGAATAATTTGCTTTGGCCTAGCTGTCTCCATTGTAGTATCCCACAGCTTCATCCACCGTCACCATTTCCCGTCTTTTACAGACTACACACTTCTGTTATAAATTTTCAGAATCAGTGTGGGCATCAAGTTTATTCCGTTAGCCAGCTACAGCTTTCGACTACGAAAGTATTTCACTACGATTTCAAAAGAAACTTTCGGAAATCGCAAACAGACAGTCTACCTCGCCAAATCACAAACTATCATGAGGGGGGGGGGTTGACGAAACCGTCATCGTAGCCATAGCAACCAAAGTTGCCAGTATGGAGGAGCAGTCAGACACTGTACGTGTCATGTCTGTCATCGTAGAGCAAGTCCGCGTGGTTATCAAACTCGACTCGGTTCAACGCCACATATCGAATTGTTCAGGCTCCTTGACCTAAAAGAATATAACATTTAGATTTGCTGCAACTTTACCGTCGAAGTGGATCCGTCTACGGTGTTAACATGTTTCAAGTGATCCCATAGTGTTCTACGGGAACAATTTCACACCGACCATTCAGAAATTAGCCGTAAAAAGTAGGTAGTCAAAAAATGCACACACTGACCCAAGAAGGATATTGAAAGCACCAGTGTAGCTCGTCAATCCTAACGTTATCAACACACATCGAAAATGTGGCTCTACCAAAGACAGCGACCACGATCAACCCCTGAATAACACCTATGTCAATTCTCCACGTTAACTTCTACTAGGCTCAGAGAAAACATCTTGAAATGGCCAGGAAAAATAGCACTCAACCCCGCCACTTTGCACGGACAAATAGCAGCCCTTCGTCGAATGTCCGCACGGGTTGGACTACCCGACTTAGCTTTGCTCAAAAACGGTGTCCAAGTTCACATCGACAGTTATTCACGAATTTTGACGCAAACATTCTCATCACTGCAATAAACACAGTATAAAGGACAGGCAGAATGCTTCGAGGATGCAATCAGAAGGATACCACACAAATCCAAACCGGAGGGGACCACAGTTGGAGCAATCCAACATTTTCTTTTTCTCTATCGGACAACGCCAATATCCAAAACTTCCGGAGGCATATCGTCAACTGAAATACTGGTGAGTTGAAAAGTACCAACTATAGAAACTTCCTATTTCCACCAAACAAGAAGCAATTAACTAAAGAGAAAATGATTTCCATGTGGGCGCCTTAGTCAGTGAAAGAGATAACTGAGCGACTGATCATCTTCAGGCCCAAGGCCTAATTACCAGTTGTAGGGACATCAAACCTAACGACTTTGGGACAGATAACGGAAAATGGATCTACCATGAAAACCAGCTGTGCATATATATATATATATATACTGTTATATATATACTGTTATATATATATATATATATAGATATATATATATATATATTGATCTATCTACCTATTTACTTATAAATCCATTTATACATTCAGGCGTAGAACTAACTACTTATCTATCACTGGTAAACTAATCTGTCTATGTATCAGTCTATCTAACAATCTAATTTTTATCATCGTAGGTATCTATCAGTCTATGATTCGTACTATCTATTTATCTCTCTGCTTATCTATATCTATTTACCTATCTAACTATCTATCTATCTATCTCTGTACGTTATTGTTTAACTACCCATCTGTTTTTCTATCTATCCACTCATATACATATTTATCTATTTACCTACCTATCTATATATGTATTAGCTATCGTTTTCTATAAATCTATTTATCCATCTGTTGATCTATCTTTCTTTCTATCTACCTATCTACATAAAATGTTTTTGTCTACATCTGCATAGATCCATATATGTATGTAACTATCTTTATATCTACCAATTTATCTATGAAGTGATCCATCTCTCTATACATTTATCTATCTATCTATCTATCTATCTATCTATCTATCTATCTATCTATCTATCTATCTATCTATCTATCTATCTATCTATCTATCTATCTATCTATCTATCTATCTATCTATCTATCTATCTATCTATCTATCTATCCATCTATCTATCTATCTATCTATCTATCTATCCATCTATCTATCTATCTATCTATCTATCCATCTATCTATCTATCTATCTATCTATCTATCTATCTATCTATCTATCTATCTATCTATCTATCTATCTATCTATCTATCTATCTATCTATCTATCTATCTATCTATCTATCCATCTATCTATCTATCTAATCTATCTATCTATCTATCTATCTATCTATCTATCTATCTATCTATCTATCTATCTATCTATCTATCTATCTATCTATCTATCTATCTATCTATCTATCTATCTATCTATCTATCTATCTATCTATCTATCTATCTATCTATCTATCTATCTATCTATGGATTTATCAATTTATCCACACATCTACCTATTCATATATCTATCTGTCTTGGCTTTGAGTACAACCGTCTGTTCTGTTATATAATGTATAGTGTCTGTTCGACAAATTGTTGATAACAGAGTGACCACGATGTAGAGAAACCTTTTGTTTATTCATATTCAAGGTTATTCTTAAGTCAACCATAAGGCGTCGATGTGGATCGGTACAGCGGCTGCTGTTATAGACAACCAATTATTAACTTTGGATAATCATTCACATGGTTTGCTAGTCAAAATTTCTGATAAGTTCCCAAAAGTTTGCTTGCAGCCCTGGTAACGTGTACTGTGGTAGAATGAATCACTGCTTGGTCGATCAGCTGTCTATTATATATCCAAGCCGTTGTAAAAATCGACGGTGCCATTCAAAACAACCGAAGCGAATTACGTGGAATCTCTGGTTTCGTACACTGCGATACATCAAATTGCATTAGGTAACAAGAATGTGGCGCAAAATAACACCAATTGAGTTTAGCTTATGCAACCATCAACCTTGCACTTCTGTGCTCTGGTTTCGGTTACTATTTCCTGGCACCATCAACTGGAGGGAAATATAAGAAGAGTGGAGTCCAAAAGACCGAAGGAATGAATTTATAAGTGAAAGTCACAATGACAAATAAAGAGTTTGAATGCAACTCTGCCATTAACCGCGACACCTACAACAATCTGGTAGGCGGGCCGCGTGGACCCGGAAGTCTAACACGTCCTTGTTGGCCAGTTAAACTATTCAGCCATATCATGAACTGACCACCTCGACCTACCTTCCAACCCCTACTGGCCCCAGCGTATAGAGTACGACAAGGAAGTCTGTTGGTAAGGATGCATTACACATGTCCCAGTCACTTCATTCTGTTTAGATTCAGTTCTTCATCTGATGACTGACCTCTGGTTCGCAAAGCCCCATGTCTAACCCCAGTATTGCTGATACGGTGTTCCCACCGTACTCGGAGACATCAATGCTTGAAAACCAACTGTCTTTGTCTATCTTCTACCCTTGAGGTCCATGTTTCTGAGGTACTAACACCGGACGGACTAAAACGTCGCAGTAAACACTCGACCTTGATCAGACCATTGGATGTCACGCCGAGACCTGGTGAAACGTAACTGCTCAGGTGACAAAATCTATCCACTTCAGCCTGCCAACACAAACCAACTCAAACCTGCAGCAGCATTTCAAACCTTGGAGATGCAAGATGTATCCAAAACATTGCGACGCTGTTGATCAAGGTGACTTGGAATGTTTGCAAATTACCTGGGTCTTTACTCAGAGAAACAGTATCGTCGACGTATTCCAAGTCGGACAACTCACTATCCAATCAAAGGTTGATGCTGGTATCTTCATTCGAGCCTGGGGCTATCTAGAGAATAAACCTGATATCAACTCAAGAGAAAGGGCGAAAGCGGGCAGCCCTGTTGAATCCCACATTCCGTAGTGAACTCATTGAAATATAACCATAAGCATGAACTCGACTTCGCCTATTCATATACAAACGTTGAAAGAGAGAAATGAATTCACCGGAACACTCTTCAATGAGAGATAGTGTCAGAGAACTGCGTGGCCAACTAAATCGAACGTCATTTACATTTCAACAAAGCAATATTTCGTGGGCACACAGAAGATCTGTAAGTGCAATAAAATTTTCTAGGAGCAAAGATGTAGTCGATACAGTCTTGACAAGGTCTGAAACCGGCTCGATTCTCAAGCACACACATATTACAGACGCTAGATAATCAGTGGAGAATAATTTCAATGGGCAGTTTGGATAAGATGCTTATGAAGTTTACTTCTGTGAAGCTTCATCAAGAGGATATTTTTCCTCTCGCAATTGGGCACAATAACCGACTCACATCGTAGTCTGGGAATCCGCTCACTGTCTCAAATCATCTAGAGCACTTTTTCTAACTCCGAAACCAAAGCTTCGCCTCCAACATTGAAAACTGATGGAGATAACCTATCGAGTTCAATGGCTTTTTACCTCCTAAAATAATCTACCTCTCGCATAACCCCCATTTGAATATCAACAAAAAACAAAAGCAGTGTAGATTATTTGGGATTCAGTTGACTGATGGACGGAGATCACCAAGGTTATGTTCAAGGTTGTTTTACGGCACAACTGTATGGATTATCGAAAGTACATAAGCTAAACGGAACATTCCTCGACCTTTCACTCTTGGTCTAGTGAACTGAAATTCGTGTGTTATATCTCTGAAATCGGCTTTTCGGAATACTCTTCGTGTGTCAATGATTCGAGGACTAGTGCTCGCGATCACCCTGATGTTTTTGTTGCTTCGAGCATGACGGCCGAACACGCACAACATAGTTGAATTCTGGTCAGTGGTAAGTGGTTTGACAACAAGAGATTGAAGCGCCCAAGCATGTCGTTCATTTCTGTGCATGCTCCAAACAGCTTCTGATCTCCTGAGGCCTAGGACGGTTTGCACCATAATTAGTCTCAGATGCTCAGCTATGTGCGCTCTACGGACAAAATGATCCTCATTGCTAACTTGAATGCCCAGGTGAAAGCCTATGCGAGACGGAAATGCATATAAGGCGTCGATGTAACGAACCATTCAATCAAACCTATACTGGTGATCAACTGATTCAGTTATGTACTGACCAAGTACTATTCCTGGTGCACAAAATGTGATCCCTGAAACCTCGGAAATTTTCCGCGCTTCCACAGCTTTGGTTTCAGATCGACCGTGCTACTATCAGTCATCCCGTTGGAGCGGCTAAACTCAAGACTGTCGATCGTTTTGGGTCACTTCTGTGGACACTGATCACGCTTTTGACCGTGTGTGTTTCTGCTTATGTATAGTCAGTGAATTAACTAAAACCGAAGCTAGCTAAACGTCAGTAACTGCTACCAAGATATAACCATTGATGGTACGATTTGCACGTTTGTCTGAATCCCCAGTGTTCCCCCTGCTATGCTCACTAGATTCATACCTACGTGTGGTCATTGTGACCTGGACATCGGCCACTTTGCCTCTGGTTTGTCCTTTCCGTAAATGTCTGCCACCTGCCAGCCTCCTTCAGGTATCGACGCCCTGCACTGTGCAACAGTCCCATCACTACACCTACAATTACTTCTATTTGAGAGCTTAATCCGTCCCTCATCTCTGATTGGTTTGTTTCAATGGTAAATCATCCCGCACATTTTTTGTTACAGCGACTTGCACGCTCGCATTCCAGGGTAAATTTGACCTGTCAAGACTGTTGTTGACTTAGTCCCGGTTACTGTTGCCTGACTATTCAAAACTGAGGTATGTAAGCTTATCCCATCTGACTTTGTTCCTACAGTACACTCTGCATTTGGACAATTCGTCTTCTGGACTAAACGGGTTATCGGGTTCCCGCGAGTCACTCAACAACTAAATGAGATCCCGCTAAAATGAATCTGTTTTCCGAACGGAACTATCCGCCCGGTTGTCGACGTAGTCAAAACCCCAGAATCCAGATGGCCGGTGGACGAAAGTTACTTACGTCATATTCGAGACTCTTTTGTGGCTTCAGACCAAAGAACCATCTATGCACGAAGGCAATTTGTCAAAAAGTCACAGAGATATCCCTGAAGTCATGCAGCGCCAGTCAATTATTATTGAAAAATCCAGTACGTCTCATGGGACTTAAGTTTGAAGATGGAAGATAATTTGCAAGCTATGCAGCAGAATTGTATCAAAGTTGAATTGACCATGGTAGCAGGTATGTTTTAAAGCTAATCGATCTAGTTAGGTGGAAGAAACCTCGTTGGCACAAGTGCACCTGTTCCCAATTCTTTGCGCTCACTGAAGTACGCGATTTCCTAAGTGACCTTGGAGCTGCTTCGTCAGGGATGGCACTGACAAGTCAGATTGCACCACGAGTTGAAAAACATTGCGTGATTTTGTCCGATTTTACACTTTAGTATTGCCTGCGCTCGTACACAAGCTGACTCACGCACTTGCCTGCACGATTGTGTTTCAACGTGCTCTCTTGTACACTCATTCTGCTTACGTTGCTACTGCTTACACGTTCATCCGTTCAGCTTACCAAATTCGGAATAATACAAGCAGATCCTAAGATTGTAGAATTTATCCCGTTTACTAAAACAAAATGTTTTACATATAAAGTCCGATGTTTCGAAAATATCGTTCTGTTACCGACGCCAGTTTAGGAGCGTAACGTCGAAAGTACCCACATACCAAATTCTCTCCAGTTCATAAATTCGTGTCATTACCTTTGCCTTCACTCATAAGTCTCCGAAGTGGTTGATTCGTATATTATCCACGTTCAAACACAGAAACTGATGAATTGTAACTGAACTACTGTCCAGTGTGGCTGGATGATCGAGGCCATGTGCAGCGAGAATCACGTTTCCCTCGATACCATTACAAATGAGCCTGTTTTTCTAGTGCTCGTTTCGGCACACTCAGCCACATGGGCAGTTGCTCTCATTTTCCACATTATTCCACATTTTTATTAGGTTCATCCCTCATTTCTGATCGACTGTCTTCTGTGTTCCCCGAACAACTGACACGAGAATCAGTCCCATTTGCGTAATTGTTGTTTTCTACTCCGAAGTTACTCACATATCAATAACATTGCATGGATTTGGGCATCAAGAGCTCATATTTTGGGTTATCCCAGTTCAAAGCACAGGGATATTTTGACTTGTGCGCTAATATGACAAATTCATTTCTTTGGATACTGCTGTTACAATCTTTATTCAATCCTTTCAATTAGTTTTTACTCCATAGACAATGCAGCAGCAAATAGGTCAAATCAGCAACAAGAAAAGCGGTCATTTAAGAGAGAAAATAACCAAGCTATTGTATATTTTGTAGGCGAATAAGATAATATTCGTTATTTGACCTCGATAGATTCCAGTGTGTTTCTCCATTCTAAACTACTGAATAACCACTCTGTGCCGTATTGCTGACGTATACTGTATGCCCGGTAATTCCGTGCGCACCCTGGAGTTTCGAATTTAGGTTTTCGGGTACTGACATTCGTGTTAGTGGTCACTTCTGTGGTTTTCTTGTATGAGCCAAGTGAAACGACTTATTATTTCCGTTAAATGAGGTTCACGAACATGCATATTTACAAACCATGATTTCAGGAGTGCGATTGTTCACCCCGAAGTGATTTAAACATAGATCCGACAACCCCATTGAATCCGCTATTTGGTTGTAAACCCTCATTATCCGCGATAATTGGAACTTTAACAAAAACCGGGATAAGAGATAGCGATTTGTTGATGAATACCAAAAACGTACATGTAGTTGCAGATTTTCTTCTGTTTTCTGCATGACGATAGTGTAAAACAAGTGTGCGTAAATGCTTGTGAATTCTGCCAAGTAAACCTCGAAAGCCAAGTTTCATTTCTAGTGGACCACGTAATGCTTGCGGTTAGTAGTTGATACCGGTCACTCTTTATTAACTGTATTTGACACGTTGTACTCGTTGATATATATGCCACACGAGACCCAAAAACCGACGATTTCCAACAGTTCATTGATATATTCCATCTATTGAACTGATGGGTATGATTCACCCTGGCCAACCTGTACTTCCACATCAATCGTGTCAAATTTCAGACTCCCATTTGAAACTCCCGATCGGAACAAGAATTGATTTTATCGCGTAAGCTTTCTCCGTGTTAACTGTAACAATTCTAGGAAGGTATCTTTTGTGTTACCACCACTGGTTTCATGTTCGCATTTGACTAAGTAACTTGGATCCATGTTGAAACGTAAACTTCACCCATCCCCACTCTAGGGTGCTAACTTGGTCTCCTGTAATCTGACTGATATGAGTTCCATCTCATATTTCACTGTTATCTGTGTTTCGTCCGTACTAGTCCGCTACCCACTTTTGGTACTGTCCTCCAACTTTAATTCATAATCACCTAAAGTGTCTCACTAATCTTTGTTTGCACATGCCTTTGCCCTACTGTTCAGTAATTCCCCCAGGTAATATTTGTTTGATCAAACTGGCTTTTTCACCTGTTTCCATAACAGTCTGATCAAAACTATACACCCTCATTCTTATCCGTTTTGGACACGTTTATGGACCTCTTCTTATTGTGTTGCTCGCCACCCAAACGTTTGCTGTGCCATCTGAATCAACGTGTTTTATTCATGCATTCAAATCTATGATTCCTACCTGCTGTGTCATATATTCAATGAACATTTGCGTCATTGTTTCTTGAGAATATTTTCGGTCCCCCTCGTCACCGTGTCCCTCGACGTGAACCGCCTATTCACAACACCATGGCCCATTGACTGGACTTCGGCGACATTTTCAGTCCGTTTCAAAGAATTGCCTGCTGATATGTGATCTGAAATTAAGTGTTTGGTCTGCGCAGTGTGGTCGAATTTCACACACAGAATGGTATGTATTCTTGAGCCTTTTACTGCTTTTATTTTACCGTGCACGTAGTTTACTGACTTCGTGATGTCTGGCTGAGGATTCACGTTCCAAATTCTACCACTCTCAACCACTGGACCAGAACGGTACACTCGTATTCATACAAAATAAATACAGCATGTTGACTGTGAGGCCGGCGAATGAGTACGGGTGAAAATTGTGTATTCAATGGTAATTTCGCTACCAAACAGGTTATTCGCGGTAACATAAACCTGTCTGTGAAAATTTCCAAAACTCATATGCTGTTTCTTTTGACGGTTTTCCATATAACCAAATGGTCATTTTAGTATTCCGACTGTCCGAGCTGCAAGAAAAATTTTCTTTTATATTTTCATAGGATGACTTCAGCCTGAATCGAGGGCTTATTGAATTGCACCGGCGCAAAATCACTGTATTGGCTAACAAGCAGGCAAACTATTTTTCAATAATTGATGGGTTCAAGCAAGCTCCTGTTTGTTGAACCGAATTGTCTGAGTGGCTCCTGCAGTGAATTTCCGTTCTGGGTCACTAGCTGACATGCCTCAAACAAATACATGCAATTCAGATGTGCAGTTATTCGGCCGGTTCGAAATGTACACACAACAAAGAATTACGCACACGGCAGTTCACGATAGCCGTAACTAAAGCAATTTGAAAGCGGGAACAAGAGCTAAGAACAAAATGTACATTGGTAGAACCGTGTTTTCTACGATGGACGTATCTGGTGTTCTCAATGTAATTCCTATGTACAGAAAATGCAAATCCCCTTCATTCTCTCCTCCTCTTCGATCTTCACACCGGTCACTGGTCACACCACAGTTGATATTTTCCTAAAATCTCACACTGTCCAACCAACTGCTAACAACGATGGAGTCGACGATGGTCTGAGAACAGATCGAGTTTTCCAAACGGCATTGAAGTATACAGCTGCAATCTCATTTGAATCAGATGGAGTGCATGAACGGAGAATCCATTCTAAGAACCACACAGTGATTCATCCAAAGGTACTTCGTTGGTTAGCACGGCAAAATATCAGAACGAGAACACATGGTCCCAAGTGAGAAATTTCGATCTGAGTAGTATGGGGTGGTATCTGGGTGACAATATCTTCCATGGAATTACACGACCAGTGTCGCGGTTATTGGCGGTCATCAGGTATGCGTGCCAACCGCCAAATTGCATTTGGAAGAATCACCGTGTGATTCTAACAAAGGACTCCATATTCGTGCATTCTCAATTCGATTCAAACGAGAAAACAGCTATGAACCAACTGTGGAGTGCTCAAATATAAGAACGATTTAGTGGAAGAGTAACGGGTACGCATACGTGATGAGCGGCAATCACCGTGAAACCAATCGTGGGCTTCCGAATAACCCTCGGTTTATTCCTTTACCCCGAAATATCTTCTAAACTGCATGAATTATTAAACGGGGCACTTTCGGTGTTTATCGCAAAAAGACGCATATCTCGTCACAGTGCTGTGAAAGGTTAGACATATGTGTGGAATTTTATGACAGTTTTCAACTTTCAAACGGAGCTCAACAGAAAACTTGGTACACAACAACACGTGAGTGCAAGAGTGAGACGGGAGTTTGCTTTCAACAGGTTTGAATAAACTACACGAAATATTTTTTCAGAGGAATCCAACTTCTGAATCCACTTGTATCTCCATATCATCATCATTTGTTTGAAGAATTTCATCGTAAATGTCCTGATATGAAGTATTTCATCGGCAGATTTGGGATATCGTGTTTTTCAAGACAAATAAGTGTTAGACGTACATGGATCGTTGGGCAGTGTAATCAGTGGTCAATGGATTCATAAGTGGGACTGAGCAACCAGGGTCCAATGTAGATTTGGTTTCAATAAAGCGTCTGTGGAAATTCATCTAGTGTTGTGAGAAAGGCAAAGTAGCCATTGGCGACACTGAAAGACGTTGAATTCATACTACTTGGCTGACGTTTGGAAAACATGATCTGTTCTCAGACCATCGTCGTCTCCATCGTTGTTAGCAGTTGCTTGGACAGTGTGAGATTTTAGGAATATTTCAACTGTGGTGTGACCAGTGACCGGTGTAAAGATCGAAGAGGAGGAGAGAATGAAGGGGATTTGCATTTTCTGTACATAGGAATTACATTGAGAACACCAGATACGTCCATCGTAGAAAACACGGTTCTACCAATGTACATTTTGTTCTTAGCTCTTGTTCCCGCTTTCAAATTGTTTTAATTACGGCTATCGTGAACTGCCGTGTGCGTAATCCTTTGTTGCGTGTACGTTCAGAATCGGGTAATTAGTTGTACCTGGAATGCTTTGATTGTTCTACTGATGGTTCCACCCTCACGAAGTGATGCTGAATAAATTCCCTTATCGTTTCAAACCGGGTCATGTCGTTCATTCAATAAAATATGCACGAAGAATGCATAATAAACTTTATGAAAATCAACTATTGACCTTGATAAAGCAAATGAGCTTTGGCATACGTGGTAAGCTTCATAACATAACTCAAATGTTCGCAGGGAGAAACCCATTTTTTAAGGCATTCTCCAGGGTGGGCTAGAATACACCCGCGGACCTATCCCCGATTAGTAAGAACGTTCGGAAACACCTTTTCCCAAACCAGTTTTATTCCCAGTTCACATTTTCTTTTTCCAGTTACGTGACAAATACACGTTACTTACTACCTGGACGGTATGAATACTTCCCGTTTATGCTGGACATCCTGGTCCTTTTCATCTTCGTTTAGGGCATTCCTTGCCTTGCTTCTAGGACAATTCGTCACATCTGTTTTATCAGAGATTGTCGGAACTAGTAAAGTTCGGGAATTGTTCCACCTATTCAATTTTACAAAGTATTCAAAAAGTATTCACAATTGTGAAATCACAATGTGCAAGGTTTTCGATTAGTTACAGGTCAACATTCCATTTCAAAATAGGAAACATCGATGTTGTCAATCTATAAACGGAAATGTACCATCTGCTGGAAATACAAGATTGACATCCTACCTTTGAACGAACATGGCAAGCGTTGGAATGAATTGCCGAATAGTTTTGCTAAGACCATAATAAATCAACTTTATACTTGAAATAGACTTCACAGAACTGGCGAATAAGAAAAAAAATTCAAAAACAATCACCGTGCTTTACGTTGATCCAATGACATCCCTCACAGGTATCAGGGATATTTGACTCAGATCACATATATTTCAGTATCTGACCATTTTGCTTGGGCTTCTCGATAGAGTTATGGTGATAATTAAACTTCCTTGACCCTTTAACTGTGCGAAAACAAACTACTTGATTGGTAAATTATCAGTGTGGTTTGTCACGGACGAAATGTGAATCAGGATGCCAGAATGAGTAGCTCCAACCTAACGTCAGACATGAAAAAATTACATTCTCTTATCCTCATATCTGGACCCCTAATATACTGTGCTCAGTTGCAAGATATCACGCTACTACTAGACTATGAACTGAAGGGATTGAAGTGTCATTTCAGGGAATACGTTTGGCTGATACACTCTCGGGAACGCATATAACATTGGTGGGTATCAGCCAGTAGGTGCAAATTTGTCCTGGATCATTTTATTAGGGCAAACATGTTGAGCACAACTACTCACCGTTTTCTCGTATAAATCATGCTCTCACCACCTAGCAAAAATCTTACAATCGCGTTATTAGTTAACTAGATATTTCCTTCATGATAGAAGCTATCATGGGTTTCGCTTAACATATCTTACCATGGTGAACATGAGACTATATAAAGATTCCCTTGACAAAGGCCTTCGATTGCAAACCCATCCCTTCATAGAGAAGAAATCTATTTAATACTTGGGTGGGATCACGTGATTCGATCATGACAATAAAATACAACATGAGGATAGCGTGTCAGCAGAATTGGAAACACTTGCACTAATATTCATGTTCATACTTTGAGCTCATGGATTTCTAGACTCAAACTTACCATGCATCCGCTCGCAGATCTGGTTTTATGAGTGGTCGTCTTTTTGTGTTACGTGACATCTGGAGATTTAACCCATCTAGGTTCCCTAAGGTACGCCAAAACCTGACTGATTTTAAATCCAGAAAACGTTCCCAAAGCATTTATTGCGGTTTCCCCAAAGTCACTCTCTTAGGATTATGTTCAAAATGTGAGATCGCTAGTTATTGGAGATACCACTCTGCTCCCATGATGTGAATCTCCTTTCTTGAACAATCTGTTGTTTCAATGAATCAGCAAAACAAACGGACTCGTTTTGCTGTAGTGTACACCCATTTGTGGATTGGCAGTTGACTGACAGTCATTTTGTCTCGGATCATATCTAACACACAGGCCGTTTAGTGATGGTAGTCTGATTCCAGCCCTGATTTGTGTGACAGGAGAGTTCTACGGTTAGACAGGTAATTCCAATTCATTTAGAGCATCACCTTCACGTTGGTATGAGAGCGTTATGATCCTCGTGACTTGATTCCGTTGTTCAGACTAGCGACCCTCGATGGGATTCGAACTCAAGACAAACAAGCTCGGAACTGGAGTTTGTTTACGCGCAGGTTTGTCAGTTAACATCGAGGATCCCGGTGTGTAATCATATCAATAGCATTGTTTCTTTACCCAAACGAGGACCGTTTGTTTCTCATCCTAATCATCTGGAGTTTGAACAGCATATTCCCAGCTGAGTGGCAAGGCATTGCATTTCATTGGCTCTCGTTTCCTCACTCAAATAAGTGATGCATGACTGAGTAAACTGTGCTCATGCTTGAATTGGTTTGTTGCTTCGTGAATTTACCTAGTATTGTGGCCATGGACTGCGAGCCTGTAGCTCACGTCAATACTGGGTAGCCATTGATGAACAAAACGGAATCAGTGCACCTTTCTCGAACAACACTTCGTCGTCTAATGTTCAACATACAATGTTTCGCAGACTTCATTTCCCATGTGATCCAATCCTAATGCATATAACGTTCCTTATGGCAGCATCATTTCATCAATTATTCGCTTTTATATGAGGTTCATCAGATTTGAAAATCTTGAATTTAAGCACCTGATACCTTAGGTGAATTTCGTCGAAATCGAAAATGCTCAAGAGCAATGGGATGCATGTAGTTCGCTAATGTTGGTCAGCTGTAAATGTATACGGTTTGATAGGTGAAATTTGTCGTTGTTTCAGACACGAAGGCGGTTATACCAAAGCCTAATGTGGGAGAGGGATCTAAATCCGTATGATCCAGTTACAGTTTTGTTAAGGAGGACACCGTATCCTCATATAATTTTTCAAACCTCACAGAGTGCCACATTTGCAAAACGGCAGAGGCAATTTGCCGCGATTTATGGGTATTGTACCTTCCACTGGTAAATTTTCCCGTGCCGCAAATGGATTGCATCAGCTGAAGGGAAGGATACTGTGTGCTTTGACTTATTCTGGGATAACAGGTTGACACAAATAGATGTAGAACAGTTCAAGCCAAATCCAAGTACGAATCTGGTCCATGAATTGTTGGTAAGTTCAACATCGGGGTGGAGATTTCTCAGGTTTTGATCAATGTATTGCTTGTAAACAACCAATAAAGCAGGCAAAATCAATATACACGCTAATGAGAGAGTCGTCCCTTCACTGGACAGCTCACCGTGTGTCGTGGTCCTTTGAGATCAACCTTCTATGTGAATATCCGTGAATAAATGATAATGCGATTTCAGCAAGATTTCACAGATGGGGTTATATGTGATGGAACTGATAAGTTCCCATTTTAATGCACTAGACAAGTTTCATAAAATTCACTAGAACAAAAGAAACACGATTTGGCATGTACAACTACTTAGTCTATCATTGTCGATCGTGATCGCAACACGTTACACAAGGCACGACTTCCGACTCCATACGCATCACGATGATTTACTACGCGAAAGAAAATTCCATATCCTACAACAGTATTTGTGTTTAAAATGTGGGGAACAGTGTATTATTTTGAGCACAGGTTCCTGATGACTAAGATTGATTGCAATAATGATTTGGTGGCTTCTATCACATGCTCTATCGATCTGAGTTCTCAGTTCCTATCACTCGTGTTCTACACATAATTCGTTTGTGTATAATAGAATAGCCACACTCTTCTTTGAAGCACTCTTAACTCATCACGTAGGAATTTGTCTCAAGTACTACGCTCAGGTGTGCTGACCAGTTCTAAAACAATCGACATGAGTCAACCTGGTGAACTGCATAGCATTTGCTGCCATTGGATCCTTCATTGTTATCCGCACTGACTACATGCCCAGCACACGGCGAGTTTATTGACCGTGAGAAATAATTTTCAAAACTCTTTCCTGATACGAATTACTCGGGTTACAATAATAAACACGGTTTGAGGCAGAAACAAAAATATCCACAACGACAAGAATTGCTTATTGTTTCCCCTCGTTGATGAACTAGGTGCATGGTATTATTATTTTGTTTTACCCGAGGTATATCTCGGGTCTCGTAGCTCGAGGTGCGATGATGGGAGTAAATTCGACCGTTTTCGTAAATGTTCTCAATTCCCAACACCAAGTTGGTTAAAACTACTTGGAAAAGAATGGTGACAAAGTTAAATATATATAGATCAGATAAGCCCACATTTATTATGCTTTGTCACAGGAAAATGGAAAATATTTAGGAAGACATGTCTAAGTTAACATTGCTAATGACAAAAAGAGCAACAACAAGGAGCACGGAAGTCTCCATCCAGAATAGTGCTACACCTGAAACAGAAAGATGTAGCAAAATCAGTCACATTTGAACAGAAATGTCCTGAGAAATCCATCATCACCAAACTGCATAGATTGATGAAAAGTGCAAAATGAGTGGAGTCTTTCTGAGACATATCCTCGAACAGTGCAATTAAACACAAAATGACGTGGCTCAGTCGTTATATATTTTACTGGAAACAATCGAACATACAATGTTAAAACATATTGAGCGAGACAAATCTGAATTCATAAAGTGCATGAAAGGCGGAACCGTTAGAAAATGACGGATGCTTTCGTTAGACATCAGTTTACTTTCAAAATCGCCAACAGGTGGAGTCTTTCATTTCCACGATGACTATATTGCAATTATATCTAAAGCTGTTTCGTCTTTAGTGGGGGCGGTTGTTGAATAGCGTCATGATCAATTGCTTCCGTGGATTTTCGAGTAAAAAGCAGGCCATAGATGACACCTTGTTATTTAGGATGGATGTGTTGACTATTTTATGCTCGAGTCCAACTGCATTTGACGGAATGAGAGACAAAATTTTGATCGTGGAGAATATAGATCCGGAAGGGTGTCTGGGTAATTTTCATCGTCTCAGAAGGATTGAGGTGACTGCAAATTCATCGAAATGCTCCGATACTGGTGTAACTCTTATAAAAGCAATCTCATTTCTGACTTCGTTGGTTATAATCGAACCTTCATCAAGAACTCCGAGGTAAATGCGTATTCACTCAAGCATATTGAGGAGATGTGAGCTGTGATGATATATGGACGGATTACGCCGAGGTGATCTTCTTGAAAATTCAACTACGCACTTGCAAATTGTAACGACTTCAGTCATTCTCTCTTGAGTTCCACTTCGATGGATACTAACGATTTCAGTGCACATTCATGCCTCTTTGTCGAATTCGAAAGATGACCATCAGGCACCTATATTATTTGTCTGACCGTGGTGATGACAATAATGACTCGTTCATCAACTTTACCGCCTCTTAGTATCAGATAGTATGTATCCAGTAATATTTGACTTAAACGAAAAATCATTCATCACAAATTACACAAGAGCATATCCAAACGTACTGAGCATTCAAATGAGGAACATGTATTTACCTGTACTGAAGCACTTACAATTAGCCGTAGTTCCGTATCTTTTTTGATTCCCCATCAACCCACGTATTATTATCACTAACCTTTTCGACTGGTTTGGGTGAACACACCAACAGCATCATTTCTATGTGATTAAAAATGCATATGTAACCGGTGAAACCCATCCCACCGCTCACGAAGGTGATGATCACGAATAAACCGAGAACGTATTGGTTTCACTGCAATAATTACATGTTCTACCAACAATTCTAGTTTAGTACTGTCTGCTCTACTGCTGACGTGATTTGTTCCAATATTTTCGTCATTTATACTTTTGGGTTTCAGCTTGCCGACGCGAATTCATATCATTGCGAATAACCAAAACCGTTGAGAGAAGCTAGAACAAAGCACGTACTGGAATGGACTTGACTTGAACTGGACTTTCATTTCTATTGCTGCTGTGAAATCATCTGCTCGGATGTTATGTTTCGGCAAACATCACTGATTTTTTCCCTGTCACCAACGAACTGCAAGAGTGTTATTGGTCTACTGTATGCATTCATGAGAGGATACAAAAGTTAGAGCTGAGAACAAGCAAAAGAGATGCTCTCATTAGCCCCAATAATTTCTCCACTTATTCAAAACAATCCACGATTGTGACCATAGAAATGTGAATAGAAGAGAGCGAGGTATTCCACCTATATAAATTATCATCAGGCTTGATTTTGACTCCATCAGCTGCCGTCAAATGAATCAAAGCACTGAAGATAATAGTGCTAAACATGACTCTTCGAATTCGAACCCATCTGACTTTCGTTAGCTGTTGTAGCTGCTTGCTTAAGGAGACCGGGAGTTATTAAAAACCTGAGGGGACACCGACTCCACCCACTCGGTTGTACTTTACATGTTTTAAAACTGTCATCGTTTGGATCTTCAGATATTTAGCAAACGGAGGATTAGTCATGCGCTCGTACCTGATGATTCAGCTAACGGTTATTCGCTTCCAAAATCTGTTGGGATATCTTGCATTTTATTGGAAAGCGCTTGAATCCAAGGCAAGCTTATATTACATCATCCACTCTGATGACAAAACTTCCCCAAACACTAAACAGATAAGCCAATTCAGAGTTTGAGTATCATGGCCACTATACTTGAAGCCGGACACCAACTTCTTCATCCGATGTTCTGATGAAATTCTAATTCCCCCAAACAGTGTGTCCTGCAGTTTATCCAGCGAGCACTCCTCTGGTTGATTGCTTGCAATATCCGCAAACTAATGAGATGAAAGCAGAGGAGAAGAGCTCAACCAGATGTGTAATCTTGATCGATTGGCAGGTTTCATGGCCCATTGGAAATTATGCTTCTAATTGGACCAACCAGAACGATAGTTCCATAGCCACGAATTCGAGAGTCTTCATGGGTACCGACGTTAAATCAGTTTGTGCTAAGTGTCCTACATTTCTACGGCCCAGTGATGATATCCAATGCAAATTAGTCAAATACAGCAAAAATTGAGCTAATCCACATGAATTTGAGGTCGTGAAATCATTCTATCCTCTGAAAATTGTTCATCGACGAGTGAAAATGTAATAATGGACTGGAATAATGTCAGTGGTGAGAAGCTCTTCAGTAGAAATTCAAAAACTGTTCATGTTTGCTGGAATCACGTCGGGCTCAAGAACTCAGCGTGTGGAGCTGGCGAGATACGTTGCATACGGATGAGGTTGGGGTAATCGTTCACAAGTGAAGAGGTATTGCAGAAGACATCGGTAAACTGGTTTAAAACAAGGGTTCAAGTTGGGGAAATTCCTGGTTGTTGTCACTATTATCCTACGCAATAATATGTCCAACGGTCATTCATCAACTCCCGTTCGAATGCCGACCACCAATTAAAAATTAAAGAGTTCTTAAACTAAACAATCTAACCTATTCAATGAAACAAAGCTTATTTTAGGATCAAGCTTGCCAAATATGCAGAATTATTATGAAAACAAGGGAGCTCGAGGTTTTGAGGGCATGAGCCAGAATATTGTTTCATGCATGCCCACTCTTCAGATGTTTCGGTATAAGGCCTAGCGAAAAGTGGATAACAAGATTTTCAAAAGATTCACGGAAGCATGCTTCATCACCCGATGATGTGCTTAACGCCTCAGTACAGATTTTGTGCCTATTTTTTTATAACTCTCCGACTCATAAACGGGTATCTTCTAGTTGTCAATCCACTAAATTGAAACAAAACCCTCTGTTTCTCCCCTTCTGATCAAATGACCACCGGCGTCTTGAAAAGCTGTTGCTTCTAACCTTCTTTTCTCGCCAGTATTTGGATAGACTCAATCATGTTTGCTTCCTTATCAACGCCCGTATATGCACGAAGATTAGGAGAAAAATTAGTCGCGGATGCAACGATGAAAACTGGATGGTTTTCGGTATGACCAAGACCATATTTCTCTGTTTCATATCCCTACGATAACTTTGAGTGCTAAGCTGAATTGAATCCATCGTTACAGTCGACGTATGCTGAGAAGTGGTGTGAGCCAATCTCTAGGTTGAACCTCCTGACCACATTGGCAGAAACACTGTTTTCAGTATGGGAGTTAAGCTTTCTTTCGGCCCCATTCACAAAGCACGAACAACCGGTTGTAAAACTAGTCTTGAAAAAGGTTACCCGTGGTAACCGAAATGTCGACAACATACCAACCATTTCTACTACGCTGTGTTATTAAGCAATAAAATTCTACCACAACACACTATCTGATACTAAGAGGCGGTAAAGTTGATGAACGAGTCATTATTGTCATCACCACGGTCAGACAAATAATATAGGTGCCTGATGGTCATCTTTCGAATTCGACAAAGAGGCATGAATGTGCACTGAAATCGTTAGTATCCATTGAAGTGGAACTCAAGAGAGAATGACTGAAGTCGTTACAATTTGCAAGTGCGTAGTTGAATTTTCAAGAAGATCACCTCGGCGTAATCCGTCCATATATCATCACAGCTCACATCTCCTCAATATGCTTGAGTGAATACGCATTTACCTCGGAGTTCTTGATGAAGGTTCGATTATAACCAACGAAGTCAGAAATGAGATTGCTTTTATAAGAGTTACACCAGTATCGGAGCATTTCGATGAATTTGCAGTCACCTCAATCCTTCTGAGACGATGAAAATTACCCAGACACCCTTCCGGATCTATATTCTCCACGATCTAATCTGACGCTTGATTTTGTCCATGCTATGTGCATTTCCTTACTAATGTTCTTTTGGAACAAAAGTGCACGGAATATCTGAAAAATTCACCATGCCAAACCTTCGATTCCGTTGTCTATACTCACTCGACTCTCACTGACTTCGACAATGCTTAGTTTTCTATTGGTGTATTCCTTTCACTGGCGATATTCCGCTGCCACAATATATACAATACCCTTCCTAGTCTTTTTGTCAACTCGAGTTAACTCCCTTCATTCAGCTGAGGAGACTTCGTCCTTGATTCCCCTCGAGACTTCAGTTTAACCTCGTTCGACAATAGTAAACCGTTAGTATACTGAAGATGCACCGTAAGATTACGGCTGGAATGCCAGTTGATAAGATCGGTTACTCGTCGCCGTAAAAAGGTAAATGTGGATACATTCAGGTGAAGCATTCCATGTATCACAAACTGTGAGTATATTATTGGAAACAATAACAATATACGACAATAAGGCGTGTAAAATATGATACTAAAGCATCAAGGAAATGAAAACTTTGAATGTATTTTGTATGAAAGGGGTAGAGAACTGTTTTGGGTTGGGAAAGTACTTGGACAATGGATTATAATCTAACATTTGAATGTTAGGATCGGCAAGTACACAGAGTGACACGATAATTTGTGCACACAATGAAATCCATCACTAGAATGAAAGGAACAAACTCAAAATGCCTGGTATTCGCGATCAACTGATAAAAGAATGACTGAACGAGGTTGGAACATTGCTAGTTGAATGGAATAGATATAATGGAAGTTGTTTCAAGTCCAGCACACTAATCTGACGAGAGACTGTATGAAGCACAATCATCTTGGGACAGCTTAGAGCAAGATGATGGTAATGAAGCAAAAGGTATTTTGCAGGTGCTCCATTTCGACAGAGGTGCTTGTTAGGTAATCTCGAATAAACTGATGATCTGAGCGCAAGACGAAGATATACAGCGATATGGATACGATTTACATATGCACTTTCCCAATGCTGTTCGTGGTAAGTTTCCTGAACCGTTTGCCTTGCGTGTTTGGGAAAGAACGACCCAATTCAGCATGTTCTTCGTAGTCATGGCTTTCGTGGAAGCGTTCTGACAGGAGTCAAGTAGAGGATGAACAGCCATATGGAGAAAGTTGGGATAGTTACGCTGGAGAATATCAAACAGAGAAGCTAGTATACAACGGGAAATGTTGACAATATTGATAAAACCGAGTGAAGTAACGAATCCCATACAAAGCTATTGGAGCAATTGCACTGTTGGGTTTGGTTGAGTAATGTTCTATGTAATTAGGTCCGGTTGTTTGGTAATATCTACATGACTGGTCCAACCGAAAGCATGAGTGGAATCGTGCGGTTTGGTTCGCCTGAGTTAGTGCTTTCCACTAATTCCTGGGCTTTATGATGGCATAATGAGCTCCTTCTGCTCCTCTTATGACTTGGCGAAAAACCTTCCCACCTTCTTCGTGAATGGAATCACGCGTTTACTTTTACTTGACTATTTCGATAATCTCTGGCTAGATAGTTTTGACTTTGACTGAGCGATCGTCGGCACCCCCAATCCCTGTTGTCGTTTGCACTACTCCCATTTGTGCATTGAACAAATGTCTTCTTCCCCAGTTGTCCTCTGCCGATAATGTCAATTCGAGTGGGAGGGTCTTCTCTGCATTGAGGCTTTATCAAAGTGGAGAAGCCAATTGGGGAGTTCGAGTTTCTTATGCTGTTTTTTCCTCTTTCACTTCTATTCAGTACAAATGAGGGATGATACTTTTGTAGAAATCTATTAGTTAGAAATGTTTTCGTTATTTCAAAGTCTGCAACTGTACACTCAATGAAGCAGTGACTGTTTCAGGTCATTCATCGGGGATTTTCGTGGCTGAGGAATAATTGCAACAGTCTTTTATTTCGATGTAAATGCATAGTGTGCTTGCAAAATTAATGGTCAATGTGGTATCAATGCTGCTAAATTGATTCTAATGTGGTCTGAGGATACAACTCAGGAGAGTGGCAACGAAGCAATTGCAGAAAAAAATGCCGCAAGAAATGAATAGTTCATTTATTCCAATACTCATACAACGGTGTATGATTGATAAAAAGGTGCTATCCACAGAGCACGGCAACCGTGAGACATTCAGCAAATAATATATTTGACCTCTACGAAAAGTCTACTCTGATTATTCGGGATTCAATTTATTATAAATATAGAAGTGAAAGTACACAAACGAGTGTTTTGGCGTTCTTTTGTACGTATTCCGGCACGTCGTTAGTGGATTATGTAAAACCGTGTACCATGTTACAGAAAACAGTGATTAGAGTTTCCATCGGTCATTTGAAAACCATTCTCAAAAGACCATTATTGGCTCAAATCTCTGGATTATTGTGGAACTGCCTGGCCAGAAAAATCAGCCTGGATCAGTGGTCTGCTTTTTACTCGAAAATCCACGGAAGCAATTGATCATGACGCTATTCAACAACCGCCCCCACTAAAGACGAAACAGCTTTAGATATAATTGCAATATAGTCATTGTGGAAATGAAAGATTCCACCTGTTGGTGATTTTGAAAGTAAACTGATGTCTAACGAAAGCATCCGTCATTCTCTAACGGTTCCGCCTTTCACGCACTTTATGAATTCAGATTTGTCTCGCTCAATATGTTTTAACATTGTATGTTCTATCGTTTCCAGTAAAATATATAGCGACTGAGCCACGTCATTTTGTGTTTAATTGCACTGTTCGAGGATATGTCTCAGAAAGACTCCACTCATTTTGCACTTTTCATCAATCTATGCAGTTTGGTGATGATGGATTTCTCAGGACATTTCTGTTCAAATGTGACTGATTTTGCTACATCTTTCTGTTTCAGGTGTAGCACTATTCTGGATGGAGACTTCCGTGCTCCTTGTTGTTGCTCTTTTTGTCATTAGCAATGTTAACTTAGACATGTCTTCCTAAATATTTTCCATTTTCCTGTGACAAAGCATAATAAATGTGGGCTTATCTGATCTATATATATTTAACTTTGTCACCATTCTTTTCCAAGTAGTTTTAACCAACTTGGTGTTGGGAATTGAGAACATTTACGAAAACGGTCGAATTTACTCCCATCATCGCGCCTCGAGCTACGAGACCCGAGATATACCTCGGGTAAAACAAAATAATAATACCATGCACCTAGTTCATCAACGAGGGGGGAAACATTAAACAATTCTTGTCGTTATGGATATTTCTGTGTCTACCTCAAACCGTGTTTATTATTGTAACCCGAGTAATTCGTATCAGGAAAGAGTTTTGAAAATTATTTCTCACGGTCAATAAACTCGCCGTGTGCTGGGCATGTAGTCAGTGCGGATAACAATGAAGGATCCAATGGCAGCAAATGCTATGCAGTTCACCAGGTTGACTCATGTCGATTGTTTTAGAACTGGTCAGCACACCTGAGCGTAGTACTTGAGACAAATTCCTACGTGATGAGTTAAGAGTGCTTCAAAGAAGAGTGTGGCTATTCTATTATACACAAACGAATTATGTGTAGAACACGAGTGATAGGAACTGAGAACTCAGATCGATAGAGCATGTGATAGAAGCCACCAAATCATTATTGCAATCAATCTTAGTCATCAGGAACCTGTGCTCAAAATAATACACTGTTCCCCACATTTTAAACACAAATACTGTTGTAGGATATGGAATTTTCTTTCGCGTAGTAAATCATCGTGATGCGTATGGAGTCGGAAGTCGTGCCTTGTGTAACGTGTTGCGATCACGATCGACAATGATAGACTAAGTAGTTGTACATGCCAAATCGTGTTTCTTTTGTTCTAGTGAATTTTATGAAACTTGTCTAGTGCATTAAAATGGGAACTTATCAGTTCCATCACATATAACCCCATCTGTGAAATCTTGCTGAAATCGCCTTATCATATATTCACGGATATTCACATTGAAGGTTGATCGCAAAGGACCACGACACACGGTGAGCTGTCCAGTGAAGGGACGACTCTCTCATTAGCGTGTATATTGATTTTGCCTGCTTTATTGGTTGTTTACAAGCAATACATTGATCAAAACCTGAGAAATCTCCACCCCGATGTTGAACTTACCAACAATTCATGGACCAGATTCGTACTTGGGTTTGGCTTGAACTGTTCTACATCTATTTGTGTCAACCTGTTGTTCCCGAATAAGTCAAAGCACACAGTGTCCTTCCCTTCAGCTGATGCAATCCATTTGCGGCACGGGAAAATTTACCAGTGGAAGGTACAATACCCATAAATCGCGGCAAATTGCCTCTGCCGTTTTGCAAATGTGGCACTCTATGAGGTTTGAAAAATTATATGAGGATATGGTGTCCTCCGTAACAAAACTGTAACTGGATCATACGGATTTAGATCCCTCTCCCACATTAGGCTTTGGTATAACCGCCTTCGTGTCTGAAACAACGACAAATTTCACCTATCAAACCGTATACATTTACAGCTGACCAACATTAGCGAACTACATGCATCCCATTGCTCTTGAGCATTTTCAATTTCGACGAAATTCACCTAAGGTATCAGGTGCTTACATTCAATATTTTCAAATCTGATGAACCTCATATAAAAGCGAATAACTGATGAGATGATGCTGCCATAAGGAAAGTTATATGCATTAGGATTGGATCACATGGGAAATGAAATCTGCGAAACATTGTACGTTGAACATTAGACGACGAAGTGTTGTACGGGGAAAGGTGCACTGATTCCGTTTTGTTCATCAATGGCTACCCAGTATTGACGTGAGCTACAGGCTCGCAGTCCATGGCCACAATACTGGGTAAATTCACGAAGCAACAAACCAATTCAAGCATGAGCACAGTTTACTCAGTCATGCATCACTTATTTGAGTGAGGAAACGGGAACCAATGAAATACAATGCCTTGCCACTCAGCTGGGAAAATCCTATTCAAATGCCAGATAATTAGGATGAGAAACAAACGGCTCTCGTTTGGGTAACCAAACAATGCGATTGATGTGATTACACAACCGAATCCTCGATGTTAACTGACAAACCTGCGCGTAAACAAACTCCAGTTCCGAGCTTGTTTGTCTTGAGTTCGAATCCCATCAAGGGTCGCTAGTCTGAACAACGGAATCAAGTCACGAGGATCATAACGCTCTCATACCAACGTGAAGGTGATGCTCTAAATGAATTGGAATTACCTTTCTTACCGTAGAACTCTCCTGTCACACAAATCAGGGCTGGAATCAGAGTACCATAACTAAACGGCCTGTGTGTTAGATATGATCCGAGACAAAATGACTGTCAGCTAACTGCCAATCCACAAATGGGTGTACACTACAGCAGAACGAGTCCGTTCGTTTTGCTGATTGGTTGAAATAACAGATTGTTCAAGGAAGGAAGGTTCACATCATGGGAGCAGAGTGGTATCTCCAATAACTAGCGATCTCACATTTTGAACATAATCCTTAGAGAGTGACTTTGGGGAAACCGCAATAAATGCTTTGGGAACGTTTTCTGGATTTAAAATCAGTCAGGTTTTGGCGTACCTTAGGGAACCTAGATGGGTTAAATCTCCAGATGTCACGTAACACAAAAAGACGACCACTCATAAAACCAGATCTGCGAGCGGATGCATGGTAAGTTTGAGTCTAGAAATCCATGAGCTCAAAGTATGAACATGAATATTAGTGCAAGTGTTTCCAATTCTGCTGACACGCTATCCTCATGTTGTATTTTATTGTCATGATCGAATCACGTGATCCCACCCAAGTATTAAATAGATTTCTTCTCTATGAAGGGATGGGTTTGCAATCGAAGGCCTTTGTCAAGGGAATCTTTATATAGTCTCATGTTCACCATGGTAAGATATGTTAAGCGAAACCCATGATAGCTTCTATCATGAAGGAAATATCTAGTTAACTAATAACGCGATTGTAAGATTTTTGCTAGGTGGTGAGAGCATGATTTATACGAGAAAACGGTGAGTAGTTGTGCTCAACATGTTTGCCCTAATAAAATGATCCAGGACAAATTTGCACCTACTGGCTGATACCCACCAATGTTATATGCGTTCCCGAGAGTGTATCAGCCAAACGTATTCCCTGAAATGACACTTCAATCCCTTCAGTTCATAGTCTAGTAGTAGCGTGATATCCTGAAACTGAGCACAGTATATTAGGGGTCCAGATATGAGGATAAGAGAATGTAATTTTTCATGTCAGGCATTAGGTTGGAGCTACTCATTCTGGCATCCTGATTCACATTTCGTCCGTGACAAACCACACTGATAGTTTACCAATCAAGTAGTTTGTTTTCGCACAGTTAAAGGGTCAAGGAAGTTTAATTATCACCATAACTCTATCGAGAAGCCCAAGCAAAATGGTCATATACTGAAATATATGTGATCTGAGTCAAATATCCCTGATACCTGTGAGGGATGTCATTGGATCAACGTAAAGCACGGTGATTGTTTTTGAATTTTTTCTTCTTATTCGCCAGTTCAGTCATCTAGGGTGCTGTTTCCCATTGCCGTCAGTCTTGATTTTGGTGATTCAACTAATGCAACTTGCTTCGCAGGGGTAACCGAAATGATGAACACAAAATGAAGTCATGTTCAATGGAAACCTGCTTGTTATCTGCAGTGAGCAAACTGGTTTTGATCCGTGGCGCGATAAGCGTTTGTTCATCATATGTTCATAATTGCCTTCGGATGGACCGATACTGTGATAATTTGTACACAGTCTCATCAACACCGTCTCTCTGTGAATCGACCGTTGGAGCACTCCATTGGGACAGCACGAGGGATGCAAATATGAAATGGCTAGTGTTTCTGTGAAGTCTGTTTCAAGTATAAAGTTGATTTTATTATGGTCTTAGCAAAACTATTCGGCAATTCATTCCAACGCTTGCCATGTTCGTTCAAAGGTAGGATGTCAATCTTGTATTTCCAGCAGATGGTACATTTCCGTTTATAGATTGACAACATCGATGTTTCCTATTTTGAAATGGAATGTTGACCTGTAACTAATCGAAAACCTTGCACATTGTGATTTCACAATTGTGAATACTTTTTGAATACTTTGTAAAATTGAATAGGTGGAACAATTCCCGAACTTTACTAGTTCCGACAATCTCTGATAAAACAGATGTGACGAATTGTCCTAGAAGCAAGGCAAGGAATGCCCTAAACGAAGATGAAAAGGACCAGGATGTCCAGCATAAACGGGAAGTATTCATACCGTCCAGGTAGTAAGTAACGTGTATTTGTCACGTAACTGGAAAAAGAAAATGTGAACTGGGAATAAAACTGGTTTGGGAAAAGGTGTTTCCGAACGTTCTTACTAATCGGGGATAGGTCCGCGGGTGTATTCTAGCCCACCCTGGAGAATGCCTTAAAAAATGGGTTTCTCCCTGCGAACATTTGAGTTATGTTATGAAGCTTACCACGTATGCCAAAGCTCATTTGCTTTATCAAGGTCAATAGTTGATTTTCATAAAGTTTATTATGCATTCTTCGTGCATATTTTATTGAATGAACGACATGACCCGGTTTGAAACGATAAGGGAATTTATTCAGCATCACTTCGTGAGGGTGGAACCATCAGTAGAACAATCAAAGCATTCCAGGTACAACTAATTACCCGATTCTGAATGTACACACAACAAAGAATTACGCACACGGCAGTTCACGATAGCCGTAATTAAAACAATTTGAAAGCGGGAACAAGAGCTAAGAACAAAATGTACATTGGTAGAACCGTGTTTTCTACGATGGACGTATCTGGTGTTCTCAATGTAATTCCTATGTACAGAAAATGCAAATCCCCTTCATTCTCTTCTCCTCTTCGATCTTTACACCGGTCACCGGTCAAATCACAGTTGAAATATTCCTAAAATCCCACACTGTCCAACCAACTGCTAACAACGATGGAGACGACGATGGTCTGAGAACAGATCATGTTTTCCAAACGTCAGCCAAGTAGTATGAATTCAACGTCTTTCAGTGTCGCCAATGGCTACTTTGCCTTTCTCACAACACTAGATGATTTTCCACAGACGCTTTATTGAAACCAAATCTACATTGGACCCTGGTTGCTCAGTCCCACTTATGAATCCATTGACCACTGATTACACTGCCCAACGATCCATGTACGTCTAACACTTATTTGTCTTGAAAAACACGATATCCCAAATCTGCCGATGAAATACTTCATATCAGGACATTTACGATGAAATTCTTCAAACAAATGATGATGATATGGAGATACAAGTGGATTCAGAAGTTGGATTCCTCTGAAAAAATATTTCGTGTAGTTTATTCAAACTTGTTGAAAGCAAACTCCCGTCTCACTCTTGCACTCACGTGTTGTTGTGTACCAAGTTTTCTGTTGAGCTCCGTTTGAAAGTTGAAAACTGTCATAAAATTCCACACATATGTCTAACCTTTCACAGCACTGTGACGAGATATGCGTCTTTTTGCGATAAACACCGAAAGTGCCCCGTTTAATAATTCATGCAGTTTAGAAGATATTTCGGGGTAAAGGAATAAACCGAGGGTTACTCGGAAGCCCACGACTGGTTTCACGGTGATTGCCGCTCATCACGTATGCGTACCCGTTACTATTCCACCAAATCGGTCTTATATTTGAACACTCCACAGTTGGTCCATAGCGGTTTTTTCGTTTGAATCGAATTGAGAATGCACGAATATGGAGTCCTTTGTTAGAATCACACGGTGATTCTTCCAAATGCAATTTGGCGGTTGGCACGCATACCTGATGACTGCCAATAACCGCGACACTGGTCGTGTAATTCCATGGAAGATATTGTCACCCAGATACCACCCCATACTACTCAGATCGAAATTTCTCACTTGGGACCATGTGTTCTCGTTCTGATATTTTGCCGTGCTAACCAACGAAGTACCTTTGGAAGAATCACTGTGTGGTTCTTAGAATGGATTCTCCGTTCATGCACTCCATCTGATTCAAATGAGATTGCAGCTGTATACTTCAATGCCGTTTGGAAAACTCGATCTGTTCTCAGACCATCGTCGTCTCCATTGTTGTTAGCAGTTGGTTGGACAGTGTGAGATTTTAGGAAAATATCAACTGTGGTGTGACCAGTGACCGGTGTGAAGATCGAAGAGGAGGAGAGAATGAAGGGGATTTGCATTTTCTGTACATAGGAATTACATTGAGAACACCAGATACGTCCATCGTAGAAAACACGGTTCTACCAATGTACATTTTGTTCTTAGCTCTTGTTCCCGCTTTCAAATTGCTTTAGTTACGGCTATCGTGAACTGCCGTGTGCGTAATTCTTTGTTGTGTGTACATTTCGAACCGGCCGAATAACTGCACATCTGAATTGCATGTATTTGTTTGAGACATGTCAGCTAGTGACCCAGAACGGAAATGACTGCAGGAGCCACTCAGACAATTCAGTTCAACAAACAGGGGCTTGCTTGAACCCATCACTTATTGAAAAATCGTTTGCCTGCTTGTTAGCCAATACAGCGATTTTGCTCCGGTGCAATTCAATAATCCTCCGATTCAGGCTGAAGTCATCCTATGAGAAAACAAAAGGAAATTTTTCTTGCAGCTCGTACAGTCGGAATACTGACTAGTGCTAACACAGCCATCTCGTTAACCGTAGGGTTACATGTACTTTTTACCCTCAGAATTTTCTTGCAAGCTTTCGCCCGCAGTGGACCTTGTACCCCGGGATAATAGCTTGGTTCGAGTAACTCAGCTCAGGTTTTAAAAAACCAGGCAAAGACGATCTCCTAGTTGAAATAGACGGACGCATTTCTCATTGTAGGATCATATGCATTGCCATTTCATTCGAAATGTTTCCACTATTCTAAATGATATACAAAGTACATGTCAGCATCAACTAAGATGACATTAGCAAACTGGAATCGGCGGGGCAGCGTGGTCAGATGAGAAGATAAAAACATGACCAATGGAAGTCAAATGAAATAGGCTGTAAAAAACGAACCTACAGCTGTTCACAGTTCTTGCCGTAGATATGTGAATCCCAGAAGTTCAACGTTGACCAACATTTTCAGTGTAACTCAGTTTAGTTACCAGGACTTGTTGACAGATTGATGAGTGAACCGAGGTGATGTAGGGCTGAGTACTGAAATGTCAGCGCAAAAGCTTCTGAAGTGTTGAAAGACTAAGGTTATAACACTGATTTGATCTCTTCCAATATACTGCAAATCAGAAGCCGAGGTTGCATCACAACTAATGATTTATCCAGAGATTTCGTTTCACGTGGTATTTTGTGTGTGTGTGCGTGCGTGTATTCAAAAACGTGTGTATTGATTGTTCACATTATAACGTCTGTACAACGAAGGAGTCCTGCGTCGGGTAACGTTGAAAATATTGGAAAAATATAGAAAATGCTCGGAAAGCTACACAATGAATATTTACGCCACAGATGATTCCCACAAGCCCTTCTTCTCTCTCGTTCTAGGTGGTAATTCTTATTTGTATTTTCCGAACACGCAGCTGGCAACAATTCATCCTATTTTCTCATATACAATCTATTCTTAATTCAATGTATTCTCAATTCGTTGTAATAATATCAGTTGCTTCGGCTTATCATACGATTCGAGGATCTTGATTTTCTTTTCGATTTTCACAGATCTATCCATCTCGTCAGATACGGCACCTAATCTATCCTCATCGAGGTTCTGTTATACCGTTGTAACTTCTATTTCGATACTGCTATTGTTTACATGTTGACCCCGAAAGCGGCTCTGAATGGTTATTTGCGCATAACCGTTAGATGATCATTGAACTCATAGACAAAAGGTTGCGGAGTGCATAGTAGTTACTGCAAAAATGCTTTAGTGAACAATGCAAGTGGAATAACCCCTTCGCCATAAATATGTATCCAATGAGATATGCCTACACTTCTATGTTCCAGTGTTATAAACTTGATATAAGTTTATTCAATGGGATACCAGTGAATCGTATTTTTCTTGTCCGTAGACAGTGCAATGGCCGTTTTGCGACGGTGAGGATTCTCTCATTGCAAATAGCATGCGAATCTCGCTTATCGGAGTTTTCTGCCAGTTCCGCTATTTAGTTAAATGGAATTGATCAAATTTGTCAAATTATCCTCGGATGACTCATCATGGTTGGCAGGTGTCTGCTGACTAGTTCAATTCCAATCTATTCAAAACAAGTGCACTCTCCTCGGTGATGAATCCTAATAACATCAGCTGTTCACAGTAATAGGATGTTGCCTTTTAGTACTAAAGCCAAAAGTTATGGATAAAGTAAGCTTTGTGTAATCGGATGGTAATCAGCAGAAGTTACGACTCGGTTAGTTACTTATATGGAAGAAAATGATATCAAAATTGATTCTCCGTCACCATATGTGCTTTTTCAAGGGCGGACATTCGGCGGATGCGTATCTGGAGAACACCGGTCCATCCATGTTCCAACCCGATTGCAATATCATTCTTGCAGTAAGTACTTTATTCCGTACGAGATAATTCCGTTCATTTGACTTTCTCCTTATCTGAATAGGAAATCTCCTTGCAAGAAATGTTTTGAGAGATCCTGACGAGCTTGTCTTGGTGGGAGGAATTTCTGCCTGATTATTCATCTGAATACTACTTCATTGTTTGGTGCCTGTGGTGTCCTTGAGAATTTGAAGGCAAGCTAAACTGCCTTCAGAATACTTCAAAAAGGAAATGAACTAATTTCATTCAGGTTGACTCATTTCGGCTCTTTCATTGTACCTGGTAATTCTTGAGTGACTTTAGAATCGAATATCTCATTACTCTCAATTACATAGTAGTCAAGCTGTGTAGATCGTTTGAGGCGATACCCTCGTAGGACTTAGCCCCTACAGATAAGTCGTCCACCACATGCGCCGATTGCTGTGTGGCAAACGCTCTATTAATATGGATATAAAAGGAGTATTCACGTGTGATGCATTATCTCTTAGTAAAACGTGGTACCGAACTTGGAATTCTCAATCAAAATTTTGCCTCCCATCCCATCAAATGCGGTTGGATTGGAGCATAAAATAATCAAAACATTCTCCCCAACCAATAGGATGATCATCTATGGCCTGCTTTTCACTTGAAAATATATGCAAACAGTTGACCATGACGCTATTCAACAACCGCCCCCACTAACGACGAAAAACCTTTAGATATAATTGCAATATGGTCATTGTGGAAATGAAAGACTCCACCTGTTGGTGATTTTGAAAGTAAACTGATGTCTAACGAAAGCATCCGCCATTCTGTAACGGTCTTGCCTTTCACGCACTTTGTGAATTCAAATTTGTCTAGATTTAAAATTGTATGTCTTAGTGATTCCAGTAAAATATTTACCGACTTAACCAACTCATTTTGTGTTGAATTGCATTTTTCGAAGAAAGGTCTAAGGAAGACTGCTCTTTTTTGCGATTTTCATCCGTCCATTAAATTTGGTGATGATGGTTTTCTCAGGACGTTTCTGTTCAAATGTGACTGATTTTGCTACATCTTTCTGTTTCAGGTGTAGCAGTATCCTGGATGGAGACTTCCGTGCTCCTTGTTGCTTCTCTCCCTGTCATCAGCTATGTTAACTTATATATGTCTTCCTAAATATTTTCTATTTTCATAATAGAGCCTGACCAGTTACAAAGCCCAGTAAATGCAGGCATATATGATCTATATATTTAACAATGTCACCATTGTTTTCCAAGTAGTTTTAACCAACTTGATGTTGGAAATTGAGAAAATTTACGATAAACTGTCGAATTTACTCCGATCATCATATCTCGAGCTACGAGACCTGAGATATACCTCGGGTAAAACAAAATAATAATACCAACCGGCTATACCATCAACGAGGGGTGAGCATTTGATAATTCTTGTCCTAATGGAATTCTCTCTGTCTGTGTCAAACCGAGTTTTTGATTGTGACCCGAACAATACTTTTACCGACTGATTCTCAATGAAGGACTGCATTTTCAGTATGAGGCATATAACGGTTTGTGCGCTTCCTGACCCGTATTAGGAAAGCAATGATAAATTCTGGTGCGTTCGACTGCTTTGTTTCAATCCCCGCACCGCTCATACTTAACAGTCCCCCTTTGATGAATTGAAATTGGTTGCTTTGAGAATAAATCTGATGAGGAAATTTGGGACCATGCACCAGGGATAAAAGCATAGCTGTAAGCACAAAAGGAAAGCCGAATAAATTAGATGTACTGATATTTCAAAACAGGACCCTGATAAAAATTGTTTTGAGAGAAAAGATTCGAAACTGCACAGCGTAATACCGAACAACTTTCCACTCAGATAAAATACCCAAACTTTGCCCGACAAAAGCACAGTTACGTCGCCCGATTGTTCTGAACCATGAATGGCGTTTGCATTTTACCTGAATAATTACTTAATAATAGAACATTTCGTTTTTCAGTGCACTCATTCCGATCGACCAAATTAATTGTACGCACTCGTACGACTGAGCAATACCCAATACAAGCTGAAGAAATAATCCCATTCATCGCATGCACCAACAACTTTGAGCAAGTAAACCACAAAAGGGAATAATTTTCTTTAATTTTCTGCTAACATTGTCAAATATGTTCCAAGCAACCAAGTCGTGTTTCCACGGGACTTGCCATCTCATTCTGTTTCGAAACAAAGGAAAACTGTCAGACAGTGATAACACATTTCAAATACAACTTCTAGGTTTGAAATTGAAATGGAATATAAATAGGAAAGAACTCATGAAATCCTATTGAGTTCTTTGGGTATCGCTAGGGAATCAATGTTATGAAATTAAATTATAAAATTCAATGCGCAGTACTTTCCGAAGAATCCTGACTGATATCTTGTTGACGATTTTCCTTCCCTTCACAAAAATACCTCTTCCAATAGCACATGAACAGTAACATCGTGGAATCGCGCCATATTCATTGGTTATTCTGATAAAAATAGTGATAGGAACTCAAAAGCCTGCATTGCTCATGCACACGAACTTGGAAATTTTCTCCCCAAGGCTGGAACCCTTTACCGAGGAATCGTTTCAATCTTCTCCGAAATGATCAAAATGTGGCATGAACGAATTATTAACTAAAGTAATGACATCACGTGTCAACTGGTCCTGCAAGTGACCACTACCGTTACATGAAGATATCTACAAAGAACAAGTATATGAATTACATTGGACAGGTAACTCAAAAAAACGTTATCCAGATGATTGTCGTGTCCATGTGTGAAGTGGGTTTTGCTTCATTGAACTGGCACGTGAGTCGGGTGGAACGGATTCATCGGGTACCTCCAATCACTCTGCACAAGGGCAAGTCAGATATGATACTCCAGGTTTTGCTTGTGAACAGCACATATCTTCTAGGGAAGACGTATTTTGTAAGAATTAGTTTTGATTGTCCGAATGCAAATAGTCTTCTCACAAGAGTTGTTCAGAAGGATCAAACCATAAGGTGCTGCCTTTCCATGATCAATCTGGCTATTTCTTATGATACGACGAACGCGTCATTCGAGAAATATGTGAGCTGGATAGAATCCAGCCGACAACACTTTCAAAAACTACATGGTTCTAATTGTTATCACATTGCAACTACAATCAGGTATTTTCAGAAATTTTGAAGACTCGATCAACTACTTGTTACTAATCATGGTTTCACGAACCAAATCGAATATTGAACATGGCGAACTTCGCCGAACACTTCATCTGCACAATAAAGCATTTGGGTGTATATATCTGGACAGTTCTGGAAACGGACAAGTGAGAATTAGGTTATATGTGAAGTTAAAATACTGATCAAAAAATGAATATCAGCAGCGACGAGAATCGAGACGTTGTTTTTTCATGGTATTTACAGGCGAACAACTACTGCCAAATAAAAAACTCTGATTGTTACCGAAGGGGAAAGAATGGGACCATCACGATTATAGTCATGTATCATTTGATGCTGCTATTCCACATGATTTCAAGAAAAAAATGAAACGGGAAAAGAGGTACCTATTTTGAAAACAAAAACACTTTCATCTACGAAATAAGATAGAAACTCGCAATCTCACAAGTATTGGAAGCCAAACAACGTATGTCAGCGAAGTTGATGAATTTGGTCAGGCCAAGGTTTCCGAAAAACAATGAGTGGTTTGTTAACCAGGCCATAGTGAGGTAATAGTTTGTCTTGTCGTGAGGAATATATAAATTTGGTATCTTGTGATGGAACGGACAGCTAAATTACTTATATTCTGCATGCGCAGGCCGTTTTTATTTACTTCGAGGGATGGTACCAACGGGCATTGAAGAATAAGCCGTGCTATCGCGGTATCATGTTTCGAGCGTATCAGAGTCTCGAGCGCCGAAAGCACGAAATTGTGGTGTATGCTACAAGCGAATGGAATTCCCACTGGAAACATCTTGAAAACAACGGTTCTGCTTTCTTCCGTAGTGGATTAAGCTATCTGAAAACCATGGTTAACACAAAAACGGCAATTTAGACCCGAAGTCTTTGTGGTACGATAGAACCGAATTGATTTTGTGTCATTCAATACTTTTATCAGTTCTGCTTCAACTTCGAACTGATTTCACTTTATTCTGTGCAGTAAACACCACGGCAAAACCCTCACAAGAAGTGAAAGATACACGGACTCAGCTCCTCACATTTATTTGTACTAGGTAACACATGCGGTGACAATATACCGTAAAGTGTTTGAATTCGACAACATATTACTCGAGAGCTTTATAATGGGCTCTGGGTATTGTGTCACACATGTTTCATGGATAGATTATAAACACAATAATTGTCTCACTATCAAGACGAAATGATCGGTAATGGCAGGAAAACATAGTAGGCTCTGTGTAGGCCATCGAGATGAGGACCAATTCGTATTACTCCAGTGCTCTGGAGGTGAATGTGCAAATTTTGTCAAAATCGTGCTCCTCTGATCTTATGAAACTAATCAGTTCACACACTCATTCTTGCCTCGATATTCATCACGATTACCGGTGTCCTTGATGAGACTTAAGCTGTACGAAAGATGCTATTTCATATTCATCCAGCTCCGTCTTATCGACTCAGGACTGTAACGGAAATCCCCTATGCGTGCGTTTCGGCATTCAATCATCCCGACAGAATTTTACTGCTGACAACACTAGAGAATGCGACCAGACCTCCACTACACTTATCAATTTCGAGACTATATCACTATAAAGTACCTCATTGATCGTTCTCAGTCATATTTATCAGTCTCCGAGTGTAAGCTGTGGTCATTTTATGAAATGCTAGGTCACGATTCAGTAGTATCCACCGCGTACATTTATGTCGCTATATTCCTGTGAGGAAATGTTCATCGTGTGACACATATTGCACTAATATTCTATCGGCCAGTGTTCGTTCTCTGCACACGCATTTCACCTCTGGTGTATCTTCCTGATGTAACATATTCAAAAGCAAGTTGTTCTACTCATGGAAGGTTGGTCATTGCTCATCTTTTGTATCCCAATTTTGAGATACGTCTACAGTTCACCTTTGATGACGGATAGAATCCGAAAATTCTCCCTTGTAGCGCCGATTTCGTTAACACTCCCTCGTTACTGCCACTTGAATCCAGCATAATCATTCTGGTTTTCCAACTTAATAAATGGCAAGTGCATATAATCAATGGACAAAACGTTTGCTGCCCAACCAGTAAAAAAACAATTGGATATGGAGGTTGAACTTGAGAGCCTATTTAATCAACTATCCGGTCTCGTTCCGTCCTCCTCATAGGAGTTAGAGAAGCTCAAATCCACACTTGTGAACGCGTGTTATCAATATCGTGAAAATAGCCTATCGACGAAAGGATTAGTAACGTTAGAGCACCTAAACCGTCTTAAAGAATTTCAGGCTAACAGAGAAGTAATGTTGTCAAGACCAGATAAAGGAGCGGGTATTGTAATCCTTAATAAATCGGATTATATAGAGAAGATGAAGACGATAATGAATGATGTCTCCAAGTTTACAAAGACCCCAACTGAAAAGGACAGGACGATTCCGATAGAAAAGTCAATTGCTGCGAGAGTAAAATCATTGAAACAGAAAGGCATGATCGATGCGGTAACCTTCGAAAGGATACGACCAACTGGGACGACGATTCCTAGGTTGTACGGCCTACCGAAGGTACACAAAGAAGGTGTCCCCTTGAGACCAATTTCGGATATGTGCAACTCGCCGTATCACGCAGTAGCGAAATGGTTGGCTACATTGTTAGAACCAGTAAGAATCATGATTTCCGGACACAGCCTACGAGACACATTTCATTTTGTAGAGACTGTGGGAAATCTAGACTTGGAAGGCAAGCAAATGATCTCGCTAGACGTTACCTCACTGTTCACCAATGTCCCGATCGCCGAAACAATCAACTATCTATGTGAGTACATGCACGAGAACAGTATCGATCCGGGCATCTCGTTGGATGAACTGAAACAATTACTATTTGTCTGCACTCATAATATCCAGTTTCAGTTTAACGGTGAAAATATATCATCAGAAGGACGGAGTCGCAATGGGGTCACCTTTGGGACCTTTATTTGCAAATATTTGCATGGCAAAATGTAAAAATAACCAACTTATGTCAACAATTGAAGGGTGCACCTTATACAAACGGTACGTGGACGATATCGTATGTGTAGTAGATACCAAAGCTGATCCAAATGCACTACCTAATAGATTTAATACAGCCCATCCAAATGTTCAATTCACTTTGGAAGAAAGAAAAGGAAAACAGTCTACCTTACTTAGATGTTTGCGTAAGCCGTTAAAGTGATGGTTCCGTTCAGTTGTCAGTGCACAGGAAACTCATTTAAGATTCTCTCATTGTTTGGTAAAGTTGTAGCTAAGTTGTGTGGGAAAATGAAATATATTACAAATGATATAGGGGAAACACCATTTATCAGAAAGTATTTTTCGGGTTGAAATAATAGGAACATGAAACGGTGTGAAAATATTGCTTCTGATCTAAAAAGGATATATTGTAAGAAACCGTAACGATGGGTACATCAAACAATATAGTGAATAGCCTGAATAAATAGCTCAATTAAACAGAGCCGTGCACGAAAACCCGAGTAAAATGGCATTTGCCGTATTATTTGCTCGATAGCACGCCCCCTTCACCACAAAAATGATGGCTGCTCTGTTGGCATTCTATCGTGGTTTTCCCAGTTTCAGAAACTTCCGAAAGTGTGGCTCCGTTGTGACAACCATTGCAGGTTCACTGATTGCCGTGATCCAGGGATTTCTAATTCTGAGCAGCAAAATGACTCAGATATCAAAACAACCAACAGCATTTAAATGAAGGAGTTACGTTTCCAGTGTTAAGTTGTGCAATTACAATTGTCTCTTTTTGATATAACGTTGTCACATCTTCCTGCATGTGATTACAGATTGGATGGATATCGTGGTCGTGTAACCCACAAAAAGGCATGTTACGCTTTAAAGAGCTCAGTACAATGCTTCGGCACTAGCAAATAGCCATCACTACAGATGATTCGGCAAACAGTAGCTATGCACAGTTGCACTGGTAATTGTTTTCAGATTTTACCTGGATCATTGTCTGGCAGTAGTCTCCTGGCTACACTCATTTCAAAATGCTCCAATTCGCACCCCATATTGATATTATTTACGATGTGGTGGTAAATTACATTACGACTGTGCATATCTGATAAGACTGCTCACTTCACGGTGAACTACGATTGAGCTATCAAATTATAAGCCGAAAGCAAACAACAGATTGTCAATTGACTAATATCAGCGGAATGGTTTTTAGTCAGTCTTTAGTTTGTTTACGAAACTAGACGAGCCCCGTTGCATGCCATATCAACGTCAGGTATTTTTGGCTGAACTTGCAATTGGAAGGCGCCTGATTGCTTCTGTTCTTCATGTCTATTCATCAGGATTCCCCTCGACAACTAATCATAGCAACTTTAGAAAACCTCTACTTATTGCATTGAAAACAAATGCACACGTGTTGAGCTTTACCGTGTTAGAAGAATACACGAAAATCAAGAAAATTTATGCACAATGGCGTCTATTGGGAGTATCAGTTTGGGATTCTATCAATGTACCAACTTATTTCACGATGTCATGATGTGAGTTTCACTGTTCGCAAAACGTGCATCATTGCAATTTCCAAAGATCAATGATCTTCTGCAAAAGTTTGCAGTCCTCCAAGCTACAAAGGCCCAGTTCGTTTTGTTCATTTCAGTCAGGTGGTATGCAAAGTGCGGGTGAAACCTCTGCAGTAATCCAAACCTCCGGGTACAAACTACTCAAGTGCTGTTTCGTCCAGGGGTCGCAGCAATTCTCCTGTTTTCGAGCAGAAACTGTAAAAACGTGTGCTTCTTGTAGACGGCTGCTTTCCTTGTTTCCTTGTGTACAACAAAGTTCTCTGCGATTTTCTTGTAATCTGACCGGTCATATACAGAGAGTTTGTCGACCATGTAAAGTCTGCCATATGAGCATTCATTCGAATTTCTACCCGATTTTCAGTTGAAAATCACTATTTCTCTCTTACCGTTGCTGTAACTCGCAATCGTTTTTCCCATGTTGCCCTGATTTTCCTTTTTCGGAATATGAATTACCAAGTCTTCCTTGTATGCCGTCAATATCCATATGCATGTATTTATATACTGTCAATACATCTCCGGTGCTTCGGTAATATATATAAGCCTTCTGATGTCTTCGGTTGACTGCCTGTAGAGCTGGAGTTTGGAGATATCAGCCATATTCGTCAAAACAACACAGATGTAGTCTCAAACTCTTTAATCTCGGAGAGGATCACATTGGATTCTGTATTTTAGTGGACATGTAACAGATACTGCTGACAAAAGCAGTAGATCGAATCATAAGAAACAATGGGAAAACGTGAAGAGAAGAAGCGTGAACGATTTGTAATGTTTGAACCCAATGCAGTCACAAGAGTAAGTGATATGTTGTTCCCGTGTTGTCCAACCTGCTGTTTGGGGTATGAAAATAGTTTGAGCGAAAACATATTTAGTTGTGACAGCTGAACACAATGCAAAAAAAACTTTCTCTTTCTATATCGCCATGATGGCACTTCTGAAATTGGAAGGTCATAACTACGAGCAGAATCTTTCATGGACTTTTGCCAAATTTAATTGCATAAAATTTCCCATACCGATTATCCATCAGATAATCAAAGTGTCACATTGAAAACAATGATAAGGCGAGCCTGAAAATACGACGTAGCCTGGGACTTCGTTGATCTTCTCAGCCTGTGTAAGACTGCGCCTAGAAATGTTGTGACATCTAATTGGTCTTCCCAGGGCATTCCTAAATTTGCCTAATCTTATTCAACTGAACAATCAGAACACACATTGCAGAAATGTCACTAATAAGGTCTAACGTTTAGTTAACGCGCATAGGTTATTTTCTAAAATTTACATTGCCATATTCAAAATGTAACTGGAAGTTTTATTATGAAAGCATTCTCACTGATTGTTGATATCCTGCCGGTTGTCAATGTTGTGGTTGTTTCCGTGTTCCTGGGAGACTCACCTGTTTGCGAAAAAATCACATGATTATCAGGACGCGTTGGGTGATAAATCAGACATGGCGTGAACAGCGGATTTCTCGTGGGGGGATGAACATGTGGTGGATTCAACAGAGATTCATTTGCTCATAGTCTGATAGAATAGTTCACTTTTCTAATCTGCGTTATATTGCTGAAACTTGGAGACAAAATCAGCACAAAACCAAGCTATGTCCGTTTTTATCAGTGATTTCTTAGAATATTTCAATTGACTTTCAAACGGACATCATGTACGGGGTACCAGGTTTTCTACAGAAGCAATTATACGATATTCATGTAACATGTGTGTTTGCTGAAGGTGAGCTCGTTTGGCGCTTCGATCACATGTGGAATGGAATAGAGTTTATCTGTAATTGGTAAACTGAATATCTTCGATTATTTCACATAGCCCAGTCGATCGTGTTCCACATACCGGCGATTGCTTTTGGGCAGGTAAGGTTTGTTTCTAAGAAGGCTGGGAACGAAGAGTAAATGATTTGATTAGTTTGCGGAATCCGAAGGCTGCAACTTGATCAGCCTCAGTAGTTATTTGTTGAAAAAAATGTCCTTCATTTATTCAGTAGAAGCTCATTTGGGCATATTTTAAACATTCCACAAGTAATATGTCCAACGTATTTGGTGGAACATTTAACTCACAAAATATTGTGGCTTCACTCCTGCTACATTTATAAATGCATCGTTTACGGGTAACATAGATCGATTGAATGATTCGAAAGAAGGGATGACAATAGAATATCACTGTACCCATAAATACACAGCTCAGTATTCTAGCTCATTTTATGATCACCTCTGGATACTCACGTCCAATTGGAAAATAATTAGATTTTGTCGTTTGGCATTGGTGAGCTGAGTCCAATATATTTTTCAATTCGGAGACTGGCTTCCGGCTCATAGGTAATGAAAAAAGGTACATATAACGATCGTTATGACATCCCATCCAGTATGTTGTCAAACTGATTTTCTCTCTCATATTCGCTGGAATTTTGATGAAGCATTCATGTATCTGTTCGTTGTAAAACCAAAGGGAGTAATAGAGTCATTAGGTCTGGTATTTTCCTTACAATGCGTTCTGCAATAACCAAACAGAAAACATGGTTCAATTCCCAATGAGTATATTGCAGTACACAGGTTCAGGCTTATCCGCACTGTTGTAAACTATTAGGCGCATGCAGTTTTCAACATTCTAATTACCTCTTTTCGAATAGCATACCGCCAATTGAAAAATTTCACCCCCTCACAATTTGTAAATTTGGGGTTATCTTCTTTCGGGTATTTGAAAATTCCAGCAACAACTGATTTTTAGCATAAATTGAATACGTCTTAGTGTTTATTACAGGAATGCACACTGATCAAGTGGAAGGGTGAATAACTATGTAGTTGTAATGAAAAAAGCGTGTATCAAATGCTCAGCATGAAGACAACTCACAGTTTTGTTTACGTCTTATTGTAGCACCTGGATGATAAATTAGTGTAGTTATGAAAATATTATAAGGATGACTAATTTTTATCTACGGACAATTTTCTTTTCCAATGTTTGGCACGGAAAAACACTAGTTGCAATTGAATCAAATGAAGTTTCAAGTCATACTCATCAAGATTTGGTTTGAAATCATAAAATTTGATTAAAGGCGTTCATGGGAGTAGCAGGGATTTGAAATCCAGTGAAAGGGGATAGGAATTTCATGGATTAGACGAAGATAGTTACCTGTCACGTGAATGAAATTCACAGGCTTTATCTCCTTTGACTTCATCCAATTGTGAATCCCACGGTTTACTTCTTGGACCTCATGATCCAAACATGCCTTGTCCACATTTGAATCCGATCCTTTGACAGCAAAGAACATGTGAAACTTGCCATTTCTCCTGTGTGTAAAATCATCTTCACATCCCAAATATTCTCTTCCTAATGTGCTACTCGCATAAGAACCAAGTGACGAAATCTTCAAGGGAAGAGATTTGGAGGTTAGTTTGTAATTTTCTGTGGGTTATAATTTATTCAGATTTGCTTACAAACACAATCACTTACGAATTCACAAGCCGAGACGTCTTTGTTATTCCAAGTGGCGTTCAGCAAAAGTCCCATATTTTGCACTGGTGTTTCACTGCCTAATTCACTTGAAATATCGACTTCAAAGTCTGCAACGGGAATCACATGGGTTGAAAAATGTAATGAGCTTCAGCGTGATTAGTCTACTCCAATATAAATTGTAAGCAGCCAGACAACATGGCTGGTGGGTACACCATACTGCGAAAAGCTTGTTGGAGCTTACCAATTATGCTCCAATCATTATCTAGTGTGAAATACAAAGAAGGATTTATTGAGAAGAATACGTCATTGAAGTTCTCAAAGTTGGTTTATCAAACGGAGAATAAGGTGTGACGGAAATAATCTTACACTCAGTAGGCGCACCGGATGTTTTGTATATGAATTGATTGTAAACAAGTGCACATAATATCTCGCTTGTATACATGCTGTTCCAACGTTGATCAACGACGAACATAGAAAAGCGTCTACACAGCTGCTTTATATGTGGCAAAATGTGTGCCCACGCAGACACAGTATCGATCACTGTGTATGTGTGACGATCGATGGGCGAAATGATTTTAGCTAACATCGTTATGTGCTTCTTGAACGAATCAAACATGTTGAATGGTCAGCTGAATTCACCACACTGTTCCCACGGATAATTTGTTGGTGATCATTTGGTTTCAAGTATAAATGTGATCAGACGATTTCTGACAGTGCACCAGGAATAAAATCACAGTTGTTGGGCAGTGCCGAACCTAATTTATTTCTCACAATTTTATTCATTTTGAAGAAGAATCTGCCGATCCAATATTGAAAGTGCAGTTAACAAGCGAGGTTTAGGTTTAGAATATTCGGCTCGGGGACAACTAACTATATGCTGTTCATGAGATATACATATATATACATCACACTGCACATGGATTCAGGTATGGTGCCATCATGAACAACAAAGAAAAAACGGTACATTCAAATTTAGCGTGTTGATATCTCAAAAGAAGACCCTTTTAAAAAGTTGTTGTCAGCAGCAAGAAAAATCGAAATGCCCAGTGTAACACCACACCACTCAGATGATATTACTCAAGGTTTCTCAAAAACGTGAAGCTTCTTGGCCCGATTGTTTCAACCAAGAAATTGCGTTTTTCATTTTTGTAAATATTAACCGGAAAACAGAACATTTTGTTTCTCACTGCACTCACTCCCATCGACCAAATAGATTGTGACGCACTCGTACGACTGAGCAATACCCAATGGAAGCTGAAGAAACAATCCCATTCATCGCATGCACCAACAACTTTGAGCAAGTAAACCACAAAAGGAAATAATTTTCTTTAATTTTCTGCTGACACTGTCAAATGTGACCCCAGGAACCAAGCCGTGTTTCCACTGGAATTGCCATCTGATTCTGTTTCAACGCAAAGGAAAACTGTCAGAAACTGATCACGCATTCTAAATGCAACTGTTACTTTGAAAAAAGAAACAGATTTAAATGAGGAAGTAATCATGAAATCCTACCGAATTCCTCCGGTATTGCCAGGGATTCAAAGTTCTAAGAATGAAGTTACAAAGGTCAGCTTGGGGTACTTTCCGAAGAATTCTGAAGGATATCACGTTGACTATTTTCCTTCCTTGCACGGAAACACAGATTCCATTAACCCATGAGGAGTAACATCGTGGAATCGTGCAACATTCATTGAATGTTCTGATATAGAAAGTGATAGGAACCCAAATTGACATCACGTGTCAACTGGTCATGCAACTGACCACTACCGTCATATGGAGATACATACGAAAAACAAGTATATGAGTAACATTGGACAGGTAACTCAAAAATGTTATCTGGATGATTGTCGTGTCCATGTATGAAGTGGGTTTTGCTTCATTGAACTGGCACGTGAGTCGGGTGGAACGGATTCATAGGGTACCTCCAATCACTCTGCATAATGGCAATCGGATATGATAACATGAAAAGATCCGTGTGAGGAACATAAGGCCAATGTTGCAAAAGCACGCACATTCTCGAATAGTGTGATAACTAGTCAGACGAGAGTAAGTCCAGGCCTGCTATAAAAAAGAATGGCGGTAGAGAAATTTAATTATCTGGCTTCGTAGGTGGTGAGCAAATGATCGGAGACCCTGGAATAGTATTAGTCAGGCAATAAGTAATTAGGAGGACGATTGATAAAAATGTGATTAAATTACCAACGACTTGAAGAGTTAGAATTCTTGATCCACGCAAACGTTCTTTCTTGTATGATGGAGGCTACAAATGTGATTGCAACGTAGCTATTAAAAAAAACAGGAATCTGTGCAATTTATTCTAGCGGTGAAATGGAGGAAATTGCGGTTTGCGGTAGATTTGTAGGTATGGATTGGGGGAGGAATCCATACAGGAAGTATTTTAGGCACGAGGAGTCATAATCTTTTATTATACAAGATCTACTTACATTTTTCGCATTCATCAGTTCAAAACTTCAAGCTGGAATCGAACCGTTGACACTCTGCTTAGAGGAAAAATGTTCAAACACACAATCCTAACCGTCAATAACACGGACGCTCAATTTGTGCAGCATCTACCCGGTAAGCAGACTGTCATCGGTTCGGTTCCCTGGGCTGTTGATTGTGAAAAATGCAAGGGGATATTCCACTTCGCAATCCATATGGACTGGGAAATTAGGAACTTTATAATAATTGTCCTTAGATGCAGAATAGAGTGTACATTTCTTGCAAAACTGAATGATGATGCTAGTGCTGGTTCGGTTTTCAGAAAATTTACTTGTTACTTATAACAAATTACCTCATTTAACCGTCTAGTCAGATTTGTTATGTGCAGTGCTCATAGAATGTTTGAAACTCGGAAGCAGGACACGACGAACATTGAACAAAACGATTTTTTTTCTTATTTGTCAAAGGATAGTACCGAAATCCGAGATTCTGACAGACTAGAAGTGTAGAAATATGGGCAAAAATGAGTCCGGTCTAACATCGTTCTAGATTGAATTCTGCTTGACCACGATGAGATGTGTCGTAAACCCGGCGCCATTTTGCTATATGCAATCGACATGACCGCGATTATAAGGCGTTACTCATTCACTGGTACAATCGTATTTATAAGGACCGTCTACTGATGAGATTTTGGACGGATACTGCTTCCGTATTGGACACAATATTTACCCTTGAATCTAGAGCACAGACTGTAATTGAGCGATCCATTTATTCCAGCAACATGCCCAGAGTGAACCAATATGAGTGCTCAAGTCAACACAAGTCAATGGATAATTTCAGCAGCGGGTGACCATTAATTAATAACGAGAAGTGAGAGACAATCAGGCGGATGATAACACTTCGGCTGGCAAACAAGATGAACATCGAACTGATTGTTTGAAAATTGAAGTAAAACTCCTAATGGTCCTCCACATTTTCAGATCAAGAACAGGATTGAAGATTGCTTAGGACTGCAACAGACCGAACCTCCGTGTACTTAGTCCAACGATGACTTCAGATTGGCGACCAGAGAATGTGCAACACTTTGTTGGTTAATAATATAAATTTATTTACCCCGGAAGAGCTCAGTTAGGATAGCGCAAATCCAAATAACACTGGAGGACATTTCCATGAAATTCGGTGTTCTTGGGGAGATGTGACAGTCGGGTCAATTAAAAAATGTCATTAAATTTATTGTAAGAGCTGGATTTCCGGCGGAAGGTTCATCAATACTTACGAAGTGGAATATATTCATTTACCATTTTATAATTAGAAAACAAGAACGAGATACTTTATTCAAGCAGTGGTAACAAAAGACTGATAAATACACTACGAGAGAGAATTTTCTCATTTCATTCTTAATCGGCAATGGATGGTGGACGTTTGTCACAAAATGAGATGGGACATACAAAAACAACGATTGAATATCTAATGGAAGGAAAACTTGATTTCTGACGACTTGGATGGTGGGCATACACATCTGAATTCAGCTTCCAATCAGAATGGCTATTTCTTCCAATGTGCACTTATGATAGTGAATAAATGGCCAAGATGTTGTTTTTTGATCTTTCAGTGTAGATTCAATTCCTCCGCGGTGATTTGTTCAATGTCAACAGCTCAGTAATGAACCGATTGCTTTGACAGAACGCTATTTGGGTTACCATTCCTCTCTGCAACTCAGTGGTGCGCTTTGCACATGAGCCACTTCGTTGTATGTGCTGCAAAGTCATGTGGAATAAAAGTCTTTTTATCGGCAAACTCGTACAAGTTAGAGTTTTCCTAATCGTCTATTGCTACTGTTCTGCTGAGTTCATATTGAACCCGTTCAAGTTATTCTACTCTTGACGCGTTCCTTGTCACCATTTCATATTGACGATCACGAGGACAAAACTTCGATAAACACAATGATGCTGAAAATTCAATCATGCAAGACACCAAGTTAAACTGAGAATACTTTCCGTAACTTTGGCAACGCACATATATTTCAAACTGGAACTATAGAATCGACGAAATCCTTATTTTGAGGAATACATTCCTCATAATTAGTCATCATTTCGTTATGCGGAATCGACTGTTCCAGTCCGCACGAAATGTGATATTCACAGGTTCTTCGTGCAGATTTCTTTCTATTTGGATAAGAGCTTTGAATTTACCAAGTGCTTCCATAAAGATTGAGTCTTGTATATATGGTGCTGTGTTTCGGGTTTACAAGAGTCCGGTGCGTCAAACGTACAGAATTGTAGTGTTGAGGAAGAATGTATCAATAGAAATCTAACTCCCACATTCACAATGTATTTCTACTTTCTTAGATAATACCTCCGGATATCTGAACACATTATACAGCACGAAAGTGGCTTCGTGTGTCGGAAAACTTTATGATGTGATCGGATCAGTAGCTTGAATTCCAGCGAGATCCCACGTTACGCTGCCTACCAGGCCCAACTACAATAACTTAACACGGGATGGATTATACGTGGGCTCAACTCCCTACCCATCTGCGTGCTACACAACACATGGGCTTTGCGAGTAAATGGCGTAGTAGTTGAATTTTGAAACAAATTACTCGAAAGCTAGTTAGTGGGCAGTACGTATGACCCTATGTATGTTTCATAGATAGATTATGAATACGGTATCTGCCTCACTATCATGTGGGAACTATCGTTGATGACAACTAAACACTGTATACGAATTAACGGTGACTGGACTGTGAAAGCTTTCAAGGGAAGGAATCAATCCACCTCCAGTTTAGAAGCGAATCAGTGGTTTGATTTCCGATACAAATGTACACCAGGATTTCTGGGGCAGCACGTGGTCGTTGCTGAATCCTCGTCCCAGGCTGTGTCATAGACACACAACTTGAGTCTGGTGCTTCCGACTGAACAGTTGGTCGGATAACGTAAGTTTAGCATGTGAAAGTTGAAGTCCGCAGTGCAATCCATCAAACGAGAATCTCATCGATCGCACACACTACCCAGAAATAATTCCGAGATACATAAATATCTAAGGTGTTTGATTGACCCTGGTTTTGGAAAGATATAGATTTTCGGCTGGTTTCTTAGTCACGTGATGTCGTACGTTTTAAACGAACATCTTGGATAACTGTTCTTGTTTCATTACACTGACGTCCATCTTACACGGGCGCATTCGATACTCATCGTCTTTACACTGTTAATGCCTCACTCCAACAGTGACGTGTGGCTCACCTCATTGAAACTAATATTCATTGACATATATCACACGTTTGAACGATATTTGTTCTGTTTATCATGCTTCCTGTGCGCTTAAGTTCAATAAACATCCCTCTTACAGGAGTGGTTTCTTTCAGCTGACCCAATACAGAGCACAACAATGAAGATATTTCTTCCCCATTTCGAGCGATCTACACACCGCAAATTACGACAGTTTAAAGTTATCAAAACCGTGTACGAATAAACTTAAACACCTCCATACATAGGCCGAGATTCGCGTGCGGAAAAACGCTATTGAAGTTTTAGAAATGAACAATGGAAAAAGAGATTTTCTCTTCTTTTATTCAACTTTTGTCTTCTGTACCCGGATCGGTTTCTTGAAAGGAAACTCATTCAAAGAATGCCCAAAAATCACCGAAGAAACTATAAAGAAGAAAGATTTACTTATTTGTTAACCATTTGAAGGTGATACGATAGGTGAAATCCTAAATCAAATTGATGCCGCCATCTTACATTCTGTTTCCAGGTACTCTTCTGATCCACATTCAAAACAAGGATAAACTGCTGATGCTGACCTCATCAATGGTTCTGTACTCTTTCAGATGTGTTCGTGACGCATCTTATGTGGATCAAAAGGCACGACAGCTATCCACTCGGATCAAAGAGCATCACCAAAGCTGGTTAAGCCAAGGACAGAAAGCATCGATAAACAGCGCAATGTTAGCATACCCTGTTGACACCAGACATCAGGTTAATCCAAACCCGATTTTCTAAGTTGTGTATTGTGTTCCCCCAAGCAAATATGAGGGCGTGGGTTTAAGCACTCTAGAGATGGGTGAAGCAATTGGATTCAGGAAACTGACCACAGACTTCTGCGCCCTAAAGCGTGTGATTCAGACACTTCAATTCCCATGGCCTAGGATCGATCGAGTCCGAATGAATCTGTCTTCCTGTCACGCAGAGAGCGTAAGTTAGATAGACCAATCAAATGACAAGGACAAGTCGGTCGTTGGCAAACCCCTGTCCATGATTGGTGTTTATTCCATGTCTATACGCATGGTTTCCGCCTAATGGCTCCCATGTAATTTGTAAACGGCTTAAAAATGAATCGCTGATAAGCAATTTTTTCGCCAAATTGGACTTCTGTGTGTAATCGCCATTATCTTGTCCACGACGAAGTTGAATTAGAATGTAGAAACGGGAGATCCCTGTCGAACACCACCGGTCGTTTCGAAAGTACTAGATAGTTTACCGTAAACTCTTATACGGCCAGAAGTATAGAGGTGCAATTATTTCAGTAGATTCACGAACTTCTGGGACATACCTCTCCAGTGAAGCGCACTAGGGAATAGTGAGAAGCCGTGTGATTACGTGGACGAGTTTGTCTGCTTGTTCGCACCTTCGAAATGTAAAGTAATGTTGCAACACAGTGGATTTCAACGATTCCGAGTTTGATGTTCAATGTGGAGGAACTAACAACTGTTGTTAGTCCTATCGACAGTGGCTTGACGATGGATGGAAGCACGGTATTAGAGATGAGTGCGCATATATCCAAAGCTCAAACAGCGTACGCTGGACTGAAGCACATGTGGTGCCGATCGGATATTTCGCAGAAGTTGAAAGCTCATGTTTGCTGTGCCGTGGCATGTTCAGTTTTGTTGCATGGTTGAATTATAATCCTGATAATTTCTACCACAGCTAGTTCAGCTTAGTGGACTTGATGGTAAGGACACATGTCACGTATGGTAAGGACTCATCTACTGTACCGTTTCGTGTTTTCCTTAGTACTCCTAGTAAGCGAAAGAAACTGCTTGGAGGTTATTAGATGGTTGGACAACAGGGAATGCGAAAATGTACAGCGACATTAGGAAAAGTAGGTGCCTCACATCTTCGTGTTTGGGATCCAAAAGACCCGTCAACCAGTTGAGTGGATACACTGAGGGGTGTAGAAGCGAAGCGTGAACAGTGGCCGTCGTGTTGTCACTTTCTAGACAATCAGGATGGTTGATCAATCTGCATATGTGCAGTTGATCTGAGTATTCTGTGTTGGATATTGGGGCACTATTTTCTTTTCCCACCACTGTAATTCCACTCCCTGTCCATCTTGTATATTCATTCTTTCTACTTCCACTTGCAACATGGTGAGAAGGTCAATGGTCATTAGGACTTGCCCTTCTGTTTAGCACTGTGCAATGATGATGATGATGATAACGATAATGCTGAATGAAAATTAATTATACATTGTTTAATGCATGCACATATAGAGATTCCCTTTTGATATCAGTGCAAATCCAACATTCGACAGACTTGATAAGTTATTTCCAATTCATCTTCACTCACTCAGTGATTGCTCATATTTGCTTTCGGTTGTTTTCCATTCCCTGTGTGTTCGTGGCTGCGGGATGAATCCCGGAGAAATGCGTCTAATATTTTGGAAGGTTGTATGCATATATTTGTCTGGAACACCTCGGTTGGACCATGTTTAGTAACCACTAGGCTAGTGCGTATTTTGGTGACACTCCTTTGTCGATAATACTGAAATTCGGCATCACAATTTGATAACCCAAACGGCTGATGTCCCATGAACTACATCTATTCAACATGGGCTGGCGCAGGTTACTTCTTCAATTAGACCGAAGACTCACTTATTTTCCTCTATTCCATCAGGTTTTCACGTCGGTCGATAAAGCGAGAATGTTTATTCTTCGTCCGCTTTCTCAAGCTACACCTTACTTCCGTCAACTGGAAGAGCATACTTTCGCTGATTGTATTTACTCCTTTACATCGCTTTGATTCGCGGGTCTCTTCAAGTTGTAACTAACTATACTATTTCAACAAACATTGTCGTTCGCCTGTCACACCGACTTTTCCCCGTCTGTTGTTAATCGTCAGAGCAGCCGTCATTTTATCTGCAATTCGTTTTGTATTTGATCAACCTTCTGCGCACACAGACGACCGCTTTTCGGACAAGAATGATGTGTGCTATGAGACTCGTGGAAACGAGAGAATTGAAGAGAAGAGGATTTCACACCAGAAATTCTCAAAAAGTCAGCTGATGCCTGCACCCGGGTTGTGACAATAGGACGCTGATTTGGGATGTTAGAGTTTTTGTAAAATCTATGATGAGAATGCGTGGTTTGAACGAAGAGACGTGTATAAGAGAGTGAGTTACACTTGAATAGTTCATTGAACCCTAGGCTGATTGGGGTTTGCACGAGCTTTGCATGCATAATTTACATGGGGTCAGGAGCAAGTCGTACAATTAAACGGACAATTCAGTTGAAAGTCATTCACCAGGCCATTCTCGAGATCCAGTTGGTACCTATCGACTCTGGATACTAAAGTTAGAGGGAGGATGGTTACAAGATATGTGTGAAACGGTTCAGTGACACTAAATTCTAACGGCGACCAAAACTCTACCCATAGAATTACATCCCACCGCTTGAAGCCAGTATGTTGACAACACCATTTTTCGCTCAAGTTATTTTCATTCAAAAGAAGTTTGGACAAACAAACAATCTTCAACATTCCATTCAGTATTTTCCGTTGACCAGTATTCCTAGAAGGGGCCCGAAATTTCACAACAGTGATTAAATAAGACAAACGCGTGTGGTGTAAATGGCATCATGTCATTGGTGCATTTAAAAAGATGTGCAGATGCTGCAACAGGCAAGTCACTGATATGTGTATGGTGAAGAGAAATTCGGAAAGAACAACACGCTGAAGAACACTTGCGTTATTGTTCGAAGAATTCGATAAACTCGTACCAACCTCAGTAAGCTGAGTTCTGTTGGGAGAATATTTTTTCAACCACAACAGTAAACAAGTGGGACAACCAAAATCCCTCTTGTAAAGACGTAGAGAACGGGGAACCGAATGGAATGCTGAGAAATAGCAAAGGCATATATGATGAACGGATTTCGTGGAACTACCTAATTTGTCTGAAATGATAGACCAAACCGAAGCAGCTGAATCTACACTACATCATCTGATTTGTACGAAAACTGTTGGGGGTGGGGATGAACAACAAAATAGAAACGCATTCGACATAGGATATTGGGCTCGGTCAAATTGAGCAAAGAATAAGTGATAGCGATGGGACTGAAATCAGTAGGCAAATTGTTGGAAGTAGCGCTCGGTACCACTTTTGAGGATTTCCAGGAGGAAGAAATAGCACCAGCATCAACAGATATATTGATCGAGGAACCGTGATGCGAAAAATGAACCACGTATGACAAAGAAATTCTGTTTCTTCGAAATGACGATAAGATTTCTGTTGATATTAGTCAAGTCGATTTCATATGACTGGTGACTCCGTCCAAAGGTTGTGAGAGCATGATAGGAGTGGGTTCGAATAGCTCTGCAATAACTTGTGCACACAAATCAGAACAGTCCAAACAGAATATGTTAAGGCGGAGTAAAAAGCTCACCTTACTGCGTTTACTGTGAGATCAGTTGTTGAAAACTGACCACACAATCAGATCGTTCAACGAAGAAACTAAAATGTCTATCCACTTTTGCGCAGGAAACGCTGAAGAAGGCTAAGAAGGGATGAATCAATTGGTTTACAAGGAATGTCTTTTTTCATTGAAAGCATTTTGACCGATCAACGGTCAGATGATAAGTGATGCCGTGGTGCAGGACAAACGGAATAGCATGGCTATTCGAAAGTATCATGACCATGACGGGATGGCCAAAGTTCGGTCATTCTCACAGATGAGGCAAATATAAAGAGAAAGAAAATTACATCCAATCCTTTGGGCCTCATCACGTAGCCCAGCCGATTGGGACGTAGAAACAGAACAGATCATGGAGACCAGGGGTTTGGTGTACATATATAGGCGAATGCGAGAGAAAGTCTAAATTAGCGGTAAAACCCACTCAGAATCGGAGTGCAATAAGAAGAGGTAAATCCACAGTTAGGGTCAATCAGCATCTGTTGTGGAAAAAAGGCCAAACCGATTCGCACAGTGGAATTTAACAAGCAAATTATCATGCGAGCACGAGAGTGAGCGGTCTGCTGTCGGTGTGTAAACCAAAGACCAAAGCGCATTGGTACAAAATAAACATCGTGGTAAACACAATACAGATAATTGTGTTACGTAGCACGAGATGTGGACTAAACCAGATTGAACAGGTTCCTTGATATGGTCAACTGAACTCTCATGTCCAATTTCAATGAAGCTTTGCTCCGCGATCATTTCAGTAAAAATGAATCTGTATGTTTTTGGCTGAAAACTGGTCTACACTGCTGATGTTTATCATGACTGAATGTCGGAAATAATGAATAATAACAAAAGAATGACTTATATGTGTTGTCTTAATGTGTCTTGCAGTAACATTTTGCACAACTTGGTATTAAGAAATCGGCAGGTGAATGATTGATGTTTGACCATTACAGTTGAAATCATTCCATTACTTGAATGATTAAACAGGCCTTTTACGAGATTGTTTACATCAACGTCGAGCGGTTCGGAGGGTCTGAAGGTGTTTTTACTTTCTCTTGTAATGAAGTTGACAAAGTGCTTATTAAATATCACCTCAAATTCTCACATTTCTAGGATTAACTTCATCAGTAATATGTACATAATTCGTTTTGACACTTTTATACCCGTCCTGATTCCACTACTATCTGCCTGTTTATGCATTATTGACAGTGACTTTATTCATGCGCCCACTTATCTTATAATTGCTTTTGTTTTAAGTGACATTTCTTATTTCCTAACCAGCGGAAATGCTGTTTTCGACGTTATTATTATCAGTAATCTTGGACATTTTATCCCACGACTAAAACTCCTGTTTCAGTGAGTGGCCACGCTCTCATTATTATCAGACTCTAAATTTATTCATTTTCAGCGCACTATTTATTCGTCAGCACAAGACAAATAAAAATTTCATCCAGAACCCTCTCATCCACCAACATTATCGTCATCAAAGATACTTTTCCATTGTTTCTCCGTGGTTTATTTCGACTGCTCTCTTTTCCCGCCAGACATATTTACGAAGACACTGAGTTCGGCATTTGATTTGTGTTGTCCTACGGAGATTGTATATTTCACGAAGACAGACTAGCTTCCCCATAGCTGGAATCTCCGAAAAGGCAGACAGAACATGCCTAATAGCTACGCGACCGGGCTTCGGTGAAACGACACTTCATCCTGATCAAACATAAGACATAACGACTGAACACGACATTTACCCACCAGTTCGTCCGTACCATCAGTAGCAAACTTCTCTGGCACGGTATCTGGCCTCAATTTGGGCAACGGGCTTGGTTAGAAAACCCCGATGTGCATGATGACAGTATGAAGGCCGCATTTATTCGTCCCTCATCGGATAACTTATCATCAGTGTAACCACTCTGTGTTAGTCTACTGCCTTTCCGCAATCTTTTCCAGTTTACTTAGAAAACGTTGTACCTCACATCCCCGCGGTGTGGTCAATATCAGCCGTAATTCTCTGACTACCGTGGGCTGTCTTATCCCCAAAGTTTACCATTTGCATAATGAAGCCTGTAAAACATATCCCTTCTTTTCCCTCAGATATAGTGACATTCTCCTCAGAAGTATTCAAGTTTCCTCAAACCCCCAAGTCGGCTTCTTCAGTGAGCCCAGGCGGTTTATATTCCACTCCCCTCAAACCAAGAGCAATTCAACTATGAGAAATTATGAGTTCCCTGATCCATAAATCTGTTGATGCTGGTGCTATTTCTTCCTCCTGGAAATCCTCAAAAGTGGTACCGAGCGCTACTTCCAACAATTTGCCTACTGATTTCAGTCCCATCGCTATCACTTATTCTTTGCTCAATTTGACCGAGCCCAATACCCTATGTCGAATGCGTTTCTATTTTGTTGTTCATCCCCACCCCCAACAGTTTTCGTACAAATCAGATGATGTAGTGTAGATTCAGCTGCTTCGGTTTGGTCTATCATTTCAGACAAATTAGGTAGTTCCACGAAATCCGTTCATCATATATGCCTTTGCTATTTCTCAGCATTCCATTCGGTTCCCTGTTCTCTACGTCTTTACAAGAGAGATTTTGGTTGTCCCACTTGTTTACTGTTGTGGTTGAAAAAATATTCTCCCAACAGAACTCGGCTTACTGAGGTTGGTACGAGTTTATCGAATTCTTCGAACAATAACGCAAGTGTTCTTCAGCGTGTTGTTCTTTCCGAATTTCTCTTCACCATACACATATCAGTGACTTGCCTGTTGCAGCATCTGCACATCTTTTTAAATACACCAATGACATGATGCCATTTACACCACACGCGTTTGTCTTATTTAATCACTGTTGTGAAATTTCGGGCCCCTTCTAGGAATACTGGTCAACGGAAAATACTGAATGGAATGTTGAAGATTGTTTGTTTGTCCAAACTTCTTTTGAATGAAAATAACTTGAGCGAAAAATGGTGTTGTCAACATACTGGCTTCAAGCGGTGGGATGTAATTCTATGGGTAGAGTTTTGGTCGCCGTTAGAATTTAGTGTCACTGAACCGTTTCACACATATCTTGTAACCATCCTCCCTCTAACTTTAGTATCCAGAGTCGATAGGTACCAACTGGATCTCGAGAATGGCCTGGTGAATGACTTTCAACTGAATTGTCCGTTTAATTGTACGACTTGCTCCTGACCCCATGTAAATTATGCATGCAAAGCTCGTGCAAACCCCAATCAGCCTAGGGTTCAATGAACTATTCAAGTGTAACTCACTCTCTTATACACGTCTCTTCGTTCAAACCACGCATTCTCATCATAGATTTTACAAAAACTCTAACATCCCAAATCAGCGTCCTATTGTCACAACCCGGGTGCAGGCATCAGCTGACTTTTTGAGAATTTCTGGTGTGAAATCCTCTTCTCTTCAATTCTCTCGTTTCCACGAGTCTCATAGCACACATCATTCTTGTCCGAAAAGCGGTCGTCTGTGTGCGCAGAAGGTTGATCAAATACAAAACGAATTGCAGATAAAATGACGGCTGCTCTGACGATTAACAACAGACGGGGAAAAGTCGGTGTGACAGGCGAACGACAATGTTTGTTGAAATAGTATAGTTAGTTACAACTTGAAGAGACCCGCGAATCAAAGCGATGTAAAGGAGTAAATACAATCAGCGAAAGTATGCTCTTCCAGTTGACGGAAGTAAGGTGTAGCTTGAGAAAGCGGACGAAGAATAAACATTCTCGCTTTATCGACCGACGTGAAAACCTGATGGAATAGAGGAAAATAAGTGAGTCTTCGGTCTAATTGAAGAAGTAACCTGCGCCAGCCCATGTTGAATAGATGTAGTTCATGGGACATCAGCCGTTTGGGTTATCAAATTGTGATGCCGAATTTCAGTATTATCGACAAAGGAGTGTCACCAAAATACGCACTAGCCTAGTGGTTACTAAACATGGTCCAACCGAGGTGTTCCAGACAAATATATGCATACAACCTTCCAAAATATTAGACGCATTTCTCCGGGATTCATCCCGCAGCCACGAACACACAGGGAATGGAAAACAACCGAAAGCAAATATGAGCAATCACTGAGTGAGTGAAGATGAATTGGAAATAACTTATCAAGTCTGTCGAATGTTGGATTTGCACTGATATCAAAAGGGAATCTCTATATGTGCATGCATTAAACAATGTATAATTAATTTTCATTCAGCATTATCGTTATCATCATCATCATCATTGCACAGTGCTAAACAGAAGGGCAAGTCCTAATGACCATTGACCTTCTCACCATGTTGCAAGTGGAAGTAGAAAGAATGAATATACAAGATGGACAGGGAGTGGAATTACAGTGGTGGGAAAAGAAAATAGTGCCCCAATATCCAACACAGAATACTCAGATCAACTGCACATATGCAGATTGATCAACCATCCTGATTGTCTAGAAAGTGACAACACGACGGCCACTGTTCACGCTTCGCTTCTACACCCCTCAGTGTATCCACTCAACTGGTTGACGGGTCTTTTGGATCCCAAACACGAAGATGTGAGGCACCTACTTTTCCTAATGTCGCTGTACATTTTCGCATTCCCTGTTGTCCAACCATCTAATAACCTCCAAGCAGTTTCTTTCGCTTACTAGGAGTACTAAGGAAAACACGAAACGGTACAGTAGATGAGTCCTTACCATACGTGACATGTGTCCTTACCATCAAGTCCACTAAGCTGAACTAGCTGTGGTAGAAATTATCAGGATTATAATTCAACCATGCAACAAAACTGAACATGCCACGGCACAGCAAACATGAGCTTTCAACTTCTGCGAAATATCCGATCGGCACCACATGTGCTTCAGTCCAGCGTACGCTGTTTGAGCTTTGGATATATGCGCACTCATCTCTAATACCGTGCTTCCATCCATCGTCAAGCCACTGTCGATAGGACTAACAACAGTTGTTAGTTCCTCCACATTGAACATCAAACTCGGAATCGTTGAAATCCACTGTGTTGCAACATTACTTTACATTTCGAAGGTGCGAACAAGCAGACAAACTCGTCCACGTAATCACACGGCTTCTCACTATTCCCTAGTGCGCTTCACTGGAGAGGTATGTCCCAGAAGTTCGTGAATCTACTGAAATAATTGCACCTCTATACTTCTGGCCGTATAAGAGTTTACGGTAAACTATCTAGTACTTTCGAAACGACCGGTGGTGTTCGACAGGGATCTCCCGTTTCTACATTCTAATTCAACTTCGTCGTGGACAAGATAATGGCGATTACACACAGAAGTCCAATTTGGCGAAAAAATTGCTTATCAGCGATTCATTTTTAAGCCGTTTACAAATTACATGGGAGCCATTAGGCGGAAACCATGCGTATAGACATGGAATAAACACCAATCATGGACAGGGGTTTGCCAACGACCGACTTGTCCTTGTCATTTGATTGGTCTATCTAACTTACGCTCTCTGCGTGACAGGAAGACAGATTCATTCGGACTCGATCGATCCTAGGCCATGGGAATTGAAGTGTCTGAATCACACGCTTTAGGGCGCAGAAGTCTGTGGTCAGTTTCCTGAATCCAATTGCTTCACCCATCTTTAGAGTGCTTAAACCCACGCCTTCATATTTGCTTGGGGGAACACAATACACAACTTAGAAAATCGGGTTTGGATTAACCTGATGTCTGGTGTAAACAGGGTATGCTAACATTGCGCTGTTTATCGATGCTTTCTGTCCTTGGCTTAACCAGCTTTGGTGATGCTCTTTGATCCGAGTGGATAGCTGTCGTGCCTTTTGATCCACATAAGATGCGTCACGAACACATCTGAAAGAGTACAGAACCATTGATGAGGTCAGCATCAGCAGTTTATCCTTGTTTTGAATGTGGATCAGAAGAGTACCTGGAAACAGAATGTAAGATGGCGGCATCAATTTGATTTAGGATTTCACCTATCGTATCACCTTCAAATGGTTAACAAATAAGTAAATCTTTCTTCTTTATAGTTTCTTCGGTGATTTTTGGGCATTCTTTGAATGAGTTTCCTTTCAAGAAACCGATCCGGGTACAGAAGACAAAAGTTGAATAAAAGAAGAGAAAATCTCTTTTTCCATTGTTCATTTCTAAAACTTCAATAGCGTTTTTCCGCACGCGAATCTCGGCCTATGTATGGAGGTGTTTAAGTTTATTCGTACACGGTTTTGATAACTTTAAACTGTCGTAATTTGCGGTGTGTAGATCGCTCGAAATGGGGAAGAAATATCTTCATTGTTGTGCTCTGTATTGGGTCAGCTGAAAGAAACCACTCCTGTAAGAGGGATGTTTATTGAACTTAAGCGCACAGGAAGCATGATAAACAGAACAAATATCGTTCAAACGTGTGATATATATCAATGAATATTAGTTTCAATGAGGTGAGCCACACGTCACTGTTGGAGTGAGGCATTAAACAGTGTAAAGACGATGAGTATCGAATGCGCCCGTGTAAGATGGACGTCAGTGTAATGAAACAAGAACAGTTATCCAAGATGTTCGTTTAAAACGTACGACATCACGTGACTAAGAAACCAGCCGAAAATCTATATCTTTCCAAAACCAGGGTCAATCAAACACCTTAGATATTTATGTATCTCGGAATTATTTCTGGGTAGTGTGTGCGATCGATGAGATTCTCGTTTGATGGATTGCACTGCGGACTTCAACTTTCACATGCTAAACTTACGTTATCCGACCAACTGTTCAGTCGGAAGCACCAGACTCAAGTTGTGTGTCTATGACACAGCCTGGGACGAGGATTCAGCAACGACCACGTGCTGCCCCAGAAATCCTGGTGTACATTTGTATCGGAAATCAAACCACTGATTCGCTTCTAAACTGGAGGTGGATTGATTCCTTCCCTTGAAAGCTTTCACAGTCCAGTCACCGTTAATTCGTATACAGTGTTTAGTTGTCATCAACGATAGTTCCCACATGATAGTGAGGCAGATACCGTATTCATAATCTATCTATGAAACATACATAGGGTCATACGTACTGCCCACTAACTAGCTTTCGAGTAATTTGTTTCAAAATTCAACTACTACGCCATTTACTCGCAAAGCCCATGTGTTGTGTAGCACGCAGATGGGTAGGGAGTTGAGCCCACGTATAATCCATCCCGTGTTAAGTTATTGTAGTTGGGCCTGGTAGGCAGCGTAACGTGGGATCTCGCTGGAATTCAAGCTACTGATCCGATCACATCATAAAGTTTTCCGACACACGAAGCCACTTTCGTGCTGTATAATGTGTTCAGATATCCGGAGGTATTATCTAAGAAAGTAGAAATACATTGTGAATGTGGGAGTTAGATTTCTATTGATACATTCTTCCTCAACACTACAATTCTGTACGTTTGACGCACCGGACTCTTGTAAACCCGAAACACAGCACCATATATACAAGACTCAATCTTTATGGAAGCACTTGGTAAATTCAAAGCTCTTATCCAAATAGAAAGAAATCTGCACGAAGAACCTGTGAATATCACATTTCGTGCGGACTGGAACAGTCGATTCCGCATAACGAAATGATGACTAATTATGAGGAATGTATTCCTCAAAATAAGGATTTCGTCGATTCTATAGTTCCAGTTTGAAATATATGTGCGTTGCCAAAGTTACGGAAAGTATTCTCAGTTTAACTTGGTGTCTTGCATGATTGAATTTTCAGCATCATTGTGTTTATCGAAGTTTTGTCCTCGTGATCGTCAATATGAAATGGTGACAAGGAACGCGTCATGAGTAGAATAACTTGAACGGGTTCAATATGAACTCAGCAGAACAGTAGCAATAGACGATTAGGAAAACTTTAACTTGTATGAGTTTGCCGATAAAAAGACTTTTATTCCACATGACTTTGCAGCACATACAACGAAGTGGCTCATGTGCAAAGCGCACCACTGAGTTGCAGAGAGGAATGGTAACCCAAATAGCGTTCTGTCAAAGCAATCGGTTCATTACTGAGCTGTTGACATTGAACAAATCACCGCGGAGGAATTGAATCTACACTGAAAGATCAAAAAACAACATCTTGGCCATTTATTCACTATCATAAGTGCACATTGGAAGAAATAGCCATTCTGATTGGAAGCTGAATTCAGATGTGTATGCCCACCATCCAAGTCGTCAGAAATCAAGTTTTCCTTCCATTAGATATTCAATCGTTGTTTTTGTATGTCCCATCTCATTTTGTGACAAACGTCCACCATCCATTGCCGATTAAGGATGAAATGAGAAAATTCTCTCTCGTAGTGTATTTATCAGTCTTTTGTTACCACTGCTTGAATAAAGTATCTCGTTCTTGTTTTCTAATTATAAAATGGTAAATGAATATATTCCACTTCGTAAGTATTGATGAACCTTCCGCCGGAAATCCAGCTCTTACAATAAATTTAATGACATTTTTTAATTGACCCGACTGTCACATCTCCCCAAGAACACCGAATTTCATGGAAATGTCCTCCAGTGTTATTTGGATTTGCGCTATCCTAACTGAGCTCTTCCGGGGTAAATAAATTTATATTATTAACCAACAAGGTGTTGCACATTCTCTGGTCGCCAATCTGAAGTCATCGTTGGACTAAGTACACGGAGGTTCGGTCTGTTGCAGTCCTAAGCAATCTTCAATCCTGTTCTTGATCTGAAAATGTGGAGGACCATTAGGAGTTTTACTTCAATTTTCAAACAATCAGTTCGATGTTCATCTTGTTTGCCAGCCGAAGTGTTATCATCCGCCTGATTGTCTCTCACTTCTCGTTATTAATTAATGGTCACCCGCTGCTGAAATTATCCATTGACTTGTGTTGACTTGAGCACTCATATTGGTTCACTCTGGGCATGTTGCTGGAATAAATGGATCGCTCAATTACAGTCTGTGCTCTAGATTCAAGGGTAAATATTGTGTCCAATACGGAAGCAGTATCCGTCCAAAATCTCATCAGTAGACGGTCCTTATAAATACGATTGTACCAGTGAATGAGTAACGCCTTATAATCGCGGTCATGTCGATTGCATATAGCAAAATGGCGCCGGGTTTACGACACATCTCATCGTGGTCAAGCAGAATTCAATCTAGAACGATGTTAGACCGGACTCATTTTTGCCCATATTTCTACACTTCTAGTCTGTCAGAATCTCGGATTTCGGTACTATCCTTTGACAAATAAGAAAAAAAATCGTTTTGTTCAATGTTCGTCGTGTCCTGCTTCCGAGTTTCAAACATTCTATGAGCACTGCACATAACAAATCTGACTAGACGGTTAAATGAGGTAATTTGTTATAAGTAACAAGTAAATTTTCTGAAAACCGAACCAGCACTAGCATCATCATTCAGTTTTGCAAGAAATGTACACTCTATTCTGCATCTAAGGACAATTATTATAAAGTTCCTAATTTCCCAGTCCATATGGATTGCGAAGTGGAATATCCCCTTGCATTTTTCACAATCAACAGCCCAGGGAACCGAACCGATGACAGTCTGCTTACCGGGTAGATGCTGCACAAATTGAGCGTCCGTGTTATTGACGGTTAGGATTGTGTGTTTGAACATTTTTCCTCTAAGCAGAGTGTCAACGGTTCGATTCCAGCTTGAAGTTTTGAACTGATGAATGCGAAAAATGTAAGTAGATCTTGTATAATAAAAGATTATGACTCCTCGTGCCTAAAATACTTCCTGTATGGATTCCTCCCCCAATCCATACCTACAAATCTACCGCAAACCGCAATTTCCTCCATTTCACCGCTAGAATAAATTGCACAGATTCCTGTTTTTTTTTAATAGCTACGTTGCAATCACATTTGTAGCCTCCATCATACAAGAAAGAACGTTTGCGTGGATCAAGAATTCTAACTCTTCAAGTCGTTGGTAATTTAATCACATTTTTATCAATCGTCCTCCTAATTACTTATTGCCTGACTAATACTATTCCAGGGTCTCCGATCATTTGCTCACCACCTACGAAGCCAGATAATTAAATTTCTCTACCGCCATTCTTTTTTATAGCAGGCCTGGACTTACTCTCGTCTGACTAGTTATCACACTATTCGAGAATGTGCGTGCTTTTGCAACATTGGCCTTATGTTCCTCACACGGATCTTTTCATGTTATCATATCCGATTGCCATTATGCAGAGTGATTGGAGGTACCCTATGAATCCGTTCCACCCGACTCACGTGCCAGTTCAATGAAGCAAAACCCACTTCATACATGGACACGACAATCATCCAGATAACATTTTTGAGTTACCTGTCCAATGTTACTCATATACTTGTTTTTCGTATGTATCTCCATATGACGGTAGTGGTCAGTTGCATGACCAGTTGACACGTGATGTCAATTTGGGTTCCTGTCACTTTCTATATCAGAACATTCAATGAATGTTGCACGATTCCACGATGTTACTCCTCATGGGTTAATGGAATCTGTGTTTCCGTGCAAGGAAGGAAAATAGTCAACGTGATATCCTTCAGAATTCTTCGGAAAGTACCCCAAGCTGACCTTTGTAACTTCATTCTTAGAACTTTGAATCCCTGGCAATACCGGAGGAATTCGGTAGGATTTCATGATTACTTCCTCATTTAAATCTGTTTCTTTTTTCAAAGTAACAGTTGCATTTAGAATGCGTGATCAGTTTCTGACAGTTTTCCTTTGCGTTGAAACAGAATCAGATGGCAATTCCAGTGGAAACACGGCTTGGTTCCTGGGGTCACATTTGACAGTGTCAGCAGAAAATTAAAGAAAATTATTTCCTTTTGTGGTTTACTTGCTCAAAGTTGTTGGTGCATGCGATGAATGGGATTGTTTCTTCAGCTTCCATTGGGTATTGCTCAGTCGTACGAGTGCGTCACAATCTATTTGGTCGATGGGAGTGAGTGCAGTGAGAAACAAAATGTTCTGTTTTCCGGTTAATATTTACAAAAATGAAAAACGCAATTTCTTGGTTGAAACAATCGGGCCAAGAAGCTTCACGTTTTTGAGAAACCTTGAGTAATATCATCTGAGTGGTGTGGTGTTACACTGGGCATTTCGATTTTTCTTGCTGCTGACAACAACTTTTTAAAAGGGTCTTCTTTTGAGATATCAACACGCTAAATTTGAATGTACCGTTTTTTCTTTGTTGTTCATGATGGCACCATACCTGAATCCATGTGCAGTGTGATGTATATATATGTATATCTCATGAACAGCATATAGTTAGTTGTCCCCGAGCCGAATATTCTAAACCTAAACCTCGCTTGATAACTGCACTTTCAATATTGGATCGGCAGATTCTTCTTCAAAATGAATAAAATTGTGAGAAATAAATTAGGTTCGGCACTGCCCAACAACTGTGATTTTATTCCTGGTGCACTGTCAGAAATCGTCTGATCACATTTATACTTGAAACCAAATGATCACCAACAAATTATCCGTGGGAACAGTGTGGTGAATTCAGCTGACCATTCAACATGTTTGATTCGTTCAAGAAGCACATAACGATGTTAGCTAAAATCATTTCGCCCATCGATCGTCACACATACACAGTGATCGATACTGTGTCTGCGTGGGCACACATTTTGCCACATATAAAGCAGCTGTGTAGACGCTTTTCTATGTTCGTCGTTGATCAACGTTGGAACAGCATGTATACAAGCGAGATATTATGTGCACTTGTTTACAATCAATTCATATACAAAACATCCGGTGCGCCTACTGAGTGTAAGATTATTTCCGTCACACCTTATTCTCCGTTTGATAAACCAACTTTGAGAACTTCAATGACGTATTCTTCTCAATAAATCCTTCTTTGTATTTCACACTAGATAATGATTGGAGCATAATTGGTAAGCTCCAACAAGCTTTTCGCAGTATGGTGTACCCACCAGCCATGTTGTCTGGCTGCTTACAATTTATATTGGAGTAGACTAATCACGCTGAAGCTCATTACATTTTTCAACCCATGTGATTCCCGTTGCAGACTTTGAAGTCGATATTTCAAGTGAATTAGGCAGTGAAACACCAGTGCAAAATATGGGACTTTTGCTGAACGCCACTTGGAATAACAAAGACGTCTCGGCTTGTGAATTCGTAAGTGATTGTGTTTGTAAGCAAATCTGAATAAATTATAACCCACAGAAAATTACAAACTAACCTCCAAATCTCTTCCCTTGAAGATTTCGTCACTTGGTTCTTATGCGAGTAGCACATTAGGAAGAGAATATTTGGGATGTGAAGATGATTTTACACACAGGAGAAATGGCAAGTTTCACATGTTCTTTGCTGTCAAAGGATCGGATTCAAATGTGGACAAGGCATGTTTGGATCATGAGGTCCAAGAAGTAAACCGTGGGATTCACAATTGGATGAAGTCAAAGGAGATAAAGCCTGTGAATTTCATTCACGTGACAGGTAACTATCTTCGTCTAATCCATGAAATTCCTATCCCCTTTCACTGGATTTCAAATCCCTGCTACTCCCATGAACGCCTTTAATCAAATTTTATGATTTCAAACCAAATCTTGATGAGTATGACTTGAAACTTCATTTGATTCAATTGCAACTAGTGTTTTTCCGTGCCAAACATTGGAAAAGAAAATTGTCCGTAGATAAAAATTAGTCATCTTTATAATATTTTCATAACTACACTAATTTATCATCCAGGTGCTACAATAAGACGTAAACAAAACTGTGAGTTGTCTTCATGCTGAGCATTTGATTTACGCTTTTTTCATTACAACTACATAGTTATTCACCCTTCCACTTGATCAGTGTGCATTCCTGTAATAAACACTAAGACGTATTCAATTTATGCTAAAAATCAGTTGTTGCTGGAATTTTCAAATACCCGAAAGAAGATAACCCCAAATTTACAAATTGTGAGGGGGTGAAATTTTTCAATTGGCGGTATGCTATTCGAAAAGAGGTAATTAGAATGTTGAAAACTGCATGCGCCTAATAGTTTACAGCTGCGCGCATGAGCCGGAACCTGTGTACTGCAATATACTCATTGGGAATTGAACCATGTTTTCTGTTTGGTTATTGCAGAACGCATTGTAAGGAAAATACCAGACCTAATGACTCTATTACTCCCTTTGGTTTTACAACGAACAGATACATGAATGCTTCATCAAAATTCCAGCGAATATGAGAGAGAAAATCAGTTTGACAACATACTGGATGGGATGTCATAACGATCGTTATATGTACCTTTTTTCATTACCTATGAGCCGGAAGCCAGTCTCCGAATTGAAAAATATATTGGACTCAGCTCACCAATGCCAAACGACAAAATCTAATTATTTTCCAATTGGACGTGAGTATCCAGAGGTGATCATAAAATGAGCTAGAATACTGAGCTGTGTATTTATGGGTACAGTGATATTCTATTGTCATCCCTTCTTTCGAATCATTCAATCGATCTATGTTACCCGTAAACGATGCATTTATAAATGTAGCAGGAGTGAAGCCACAATATTTTGTGAGTTAAATGTTCCACCAAATACGTTGGACATATTACTTGTGGAATGTTTAAAATATGCCCAAATGAGCTTCTACTGAATAAATGAAGGACATTTTTTTCAACAAATAACTACTGAGGCTGATCAAGTTGCAGCCTTCGGATTCCGCAAACTAATCAAATCATTTACTCTTCGTTCCCAGCCTTCTTAGAAACAAACCTTACCTGCCCAAAAGCAATCGCCGGTATGTGGAACACGATCGACTGGGCTATGTGAAATAATCGAAGATATTCAGTTTACCAATTACAGATAAACTCTATTCCATTCCACATGTGATCGAAGCGCCAAACGAGCTCACCTTCAGCAAACACACATGTTACATGAATATCGTATAATTGCTTCTGTAGAAAACCTGGTACCCCGTACATGATGTCCGTTTGAAAGTCAATTGAAATATTCTAAGAAATCACTGATAAAAACGGACATAGCTTGGTTTTGTGCTGATTTTGTCTCCAAGTTTCAGCAATATAACGCAGATTAGAAAAGTGAACTATTCTATCAGACTATGAGCAAATGAATCTCTGTTGAATCCACCACATGTTCATCCCCCCACGAGAAATCCGTTGTTCACGCCATGTCTGATTTATCACCCAACGCGTCCTGATAATCATGTGATTTTTTCGCAAACAGGTGAGTCTCCCAGGAACACGGAAACAACCACAACATTGACAACCGGCAGGATATCAACAATCAGTGAGAATGCTTTCATAATAAAACTTCCAGTTACATTTTGAATATGGCAATGTAAATTTTAGAAAATAACCTATGCGCGTTAACTAAACGTTAGACCTTATTAGTTACATTTCTGCAATGTGTGTTCTGATTGTTCAGTTGAATAAGATTAGGCAAATTTAGGAATGCCCTGGGAAGACCAATTAGATGTCACAACATTTCTAGGCGCAGTCTTACACAGGCTGAGAAGATCAACGAAGTCCCAGGCTACGTCGTATTTTCAGGCTCGCCTTATCATTGTTTTCAATGTGACACTTTGATTATCTGATGGATAATCGGTATGGGAAATTTTATGCAATTAAATTTGGCAAAAGTCCATGAAAGATTCTGCTCGTAGTTATGACCTTCCAATTTCAGAAGTGCCATCATGGCGATATAGAAAGAGAAAGTTTTTTTTGCATTGTGTTCAGCTGTCACAACTAAATATGTTTTCGCTCAAACTATTTTCATACCCCAAACAGCAGGTTGGACAACACGGGAACAACATATCACTTACTCTTGTGACTGCATTGGGTTCAAACATTACAAATCGTTCACGCTTCTTCTCTTCACGTTTTCCCATTGTTTCTTATGATTCGATCTACTGCTTTTGTCAGCAGTATCTGTTACATGTCCACTAGAATACAGAATCCAATGTGATCCTCTCCGAGATTAAAGAGTTTGAGACTACATCTGTGTTGTTGCTCTACAGGCAGTCAACCGAAGACATCAGAAGGCTTATATATATTACCGAAGCACTGGAGATGTATTGACAGTGTATAAATACATGCATATGGATATTGACGGTATACAAGGACGACTTGGTAATTCATATTCCGAAAAAGGAAAATCAGGGCAACATGGGAAAAACGATTGCGAGTTACAGCAACGGTAAGAGAGAAATAGTGATTTTCAACTGAAAATCGGGTAGAAATTCGAATGAATGCTCATATGGCAGACTTTACATGGTCGACAAACACTCTGTATATGACCGGTCAGATTACAGGAAAATCGCAGAGAACTTTGTTGTACACAAGGAAACAAGGAAAGCAGCCGTCTACAAGAAGCACACGTTTTTACAGTATCTGCTCGAAAACAGGAGAATTGCTGCGACCCCTGGACGAAACAGCATTTGAGTAGTTTGTACCCGGAGGTTTGGATTACTGCAGAGGTTTCACCCGCCCTTTGCATACCACCTGACTGAAATGAACAAAACGAACTGGGCGTTTGTAGCTTGGAGGACTGCAAACTTTTGCAGAAGATCATTGATCTTTGGAAATTGCAATGATGCACGTTTTGCGAACAGTGAAACTCACATCATGACATCGTGAAATAAGTTGGTACATTGATAGAATCCCAAACTGATACTCCTAATAGACGCCATTGTGCATAAATTTTCTTGATTTTCGTGTATTCTTCTAACACGGCACAGCTCCACACGTGTGCATTTGTTTTCAATGCAATAAGTAGAGGTTTTCTAAAGTTGCTATGATTAGTTGTCGAGGGGAATCCTGATGAATAGACATGAAGAACAGAAGCAATCAGGCGCTTTCCAATTGCAAGTTCAGCCAAAAATACCTGACGCTGATATGGCATACAACGGGGCTCATCTAGTTTCGTAAACAAACTAAAGACTGACTAAAAACCATTCCGCTGTGATCAGTCAATTGACAGTCTGTTGTTTGCTTTCGGCTTATCATTTGATAGCTCGATCGTAGTTCACCGTGAAGTGAGCAGCTTTATCAGATATGCACAGTCGTAATGTAATTTACCACCACATCGTAAATAATATCAATATGGGGTGCGAATCGGAGCATTTTGAAATGAGTGTAGCCGGGAGACTACTACCAGACAATGATTTATGTGAAAACTGGAAACAATTACCAGTGCAACTGTGCATAGCTACTGTTTGCCGAATCATCTGTAGTGATGGCTATTTGCTAGTGCCGAAGCATTGTACTGAGCTCTTTAAAGCGTAACATGCCTTTTTGTGGGTTACACGACCACGATATCCATCCAATCTGTAATCGCATGCAGGAAGATGTGACAACGTTATATCAAAAAGAGACAATTGTAATTGCACAACTTAACACTGGAAACGTAACTCCTTCATTTAAATGCTGTTGGTTGTTTTGATATCTGAGTCATTTTGCTGCTCAGAATTAGAAATCCCTGGATCACGGCAATCAGTGAACCTGCAATGGTTGTCACAACGGAGCCACACTTTCGGAAGTTTCTGAAACTGGGAAAACCACGATAGAATGCCAACAGAGCAGCCATCATTTTTGTGGTGAAGGGGGCGTGCTATCGAGCAAATAATACGGCAAATGCCATTTTACTCGGGTTTTCGTGCACGGCTCTGTTTAATTGAGCTATTTATTCAGGCTATTCACTATATTGTTTGATGTACCCATCGTTACGGTTTCTTACAATATATCCTTTTTAGATCAGAAGCAATATTTTCACACTGTTTCATGTTCCTATTATTTCAACCCGAAAAATATTTTCTGATAAATGGTGTTTCCCCTCTATCATTTGTAATATATTGCATTTTCCCACACAACTTAGCTACAACTTTACCAAACAATAGGAGAATCGTAATTGAGTTTCCTGTGCACTGACAACTGAACGGAACCATCACTTTGACGGCTTACGCAAACATCTAAGTAAGGTAGACTGTTTTCCTTTTCTTTCTTCCAAAGTGAATTGAACATTTGGATGGGCTGTATTAAGTCTATTAGGTAGTGCATTTGGATCAGCTTTGGTATCTACTACACATACGATATCGTCCACGTACCGTTTGTATAAGGTGCACCCTTCAATTGTTGACATAAGTTGGTTATTTTTACATTTTGCCATGAAAATATTTGCAAATAAAGGTCCCAATGGTGACCCCATTGCGACTCCGTCCTTCTGATGATATATTTTCACCGTTAAACTGAAACTGGATATTATGAGTGCAGACAAATAGTAATTGTTCCAGTTCATCCAACGAGATGCCCGGATCGAGACTGTTCTCGTGCATGTACTCACATAGATAGTTGATTGTTTCGGCGATCGGGACATTGGTGAACAGTGAGGTAACGTCTAGCGAGATCATTTGCTTGCCTTCCAAGTCCAGATTTCCCACAGTCTCTACAAAATGAAATGTGTCTCGTAGGCTGTGTCCGGAAATCATGATTCTTACTGGTTCTAACAATGTAGCCAACCATTTCGCTACTGCGTGATACGGCGAGTTGCACATATCCGAAATTGGTCTCAAGGGGACACCTTCTTTGTGTACCTTCGGTAGGCCGTACAACCTAGGAATCGTCGTCCCAGTTGGTCGTATCCTTTCGAAGGTTACCGCATCGATCATGCCTTTCTGTTTCAATGATTTTACTCTCGCAGCAATTGACTTTTCTATCGGAATCGTCCTGTCCTTTACAGTTGGGGTCTTTGTAAACTTGGAGACATCATTCAATATCGTCTTCATCTTCTCTATATAATCCGATTTATTAAGGATTACAATACCCGCTCCTTTATCTGGGCTTGACAACATTACTTCTCTGTTAGCCTGAAATTCTTTAAGACGGTTTAGGTGCTCTAACGTTACTAATCCTTTCGTCGATAGGCTATTTTCACGATATTGATAACACGCGTTCACAAGTGTGGATTTGAGCTTCTCTAACTCCTATGAGGAGGACGGAACGAGACCGGATAGTTGATTAAATAGGCTCTCAAGTTCAACCTCCATATCCAATTGTTTTTTTACTGGTTGGGCAGCAAACGTTTTGTCCATTGATTATATGCACTTGCCATTTATTCAGTTGGAAAACCAGAATGATTATGCTGGATTCAAGTGGCAGTAACGAGGGAGTGTTAACGAAATCGGCGCTACAAGAGAGAATTTTCGGATTCTATCCGTCATCAAAGGTGAACTGTAGACGTATCTCAAAATTGGGATACAAAAGATGAGCAATGACCAACCTTCCATGAGTAGAACAACTTGCTTTTGAATATGTTACATCAGGAAGATACACCAGAGGTGAAATGCGTGTGCAGAGAACGAACACTGGCCGATAGAATATTAGTGCAATATGTGTCACACGATGAACATTTCCTCACAGGAATATAGCGACATAAATGTACGCGGTGGATACTACTGAATCGTGACCTAGCATTTCATAAAATGACCACAGCTTACACTCGGAGACTGATAAATATGACTGAGAACGATCAATGAGGTACTTTATAGTGATATAGTCTCGAAATTGATAAGTGTAGTGGAGGTCTGGTCGCATTCTCTAGTGTTGTCAGCAGTAAAATTCTGTCGGGATGATTGAATGCCGAAACGCACGCATAGGGGATTTCCGTTACAGTCCTGAGTCGATAAGACGGAGCTGGATGAATATGAAATAGCATCTTTCGTACAGCTTAAGTCTCATCAAGGACACCGGTAATCGTGATGAATATCGAGGCAAGAATGAGTGTGTGAACTGATTAGTTTCATAAGATCAGAGGAGCACGATTTTGACAAAATTTGCACATTCACCTCCAGAGCACTGGAGTAATACGAATTGGTCCTCATCTTCCGACCTCGTCGTTTTGTTTAATGCACGGGGTAAAAAATACCACAAGATGTTCAGCTTGAAAGGTAGCAGTCCTTGAGGAAGGTGGGCTGAATTTCTGCAGTTCCCATCGTTTTCGTGGTGTTTGTTCTCTTCATTCCGGTCAGTAATCTACCTGCGTTGGCGACAAAAGTAGGTATGTATGCAAGGCTCAGAATTGAATGCCCGTATAAACACGTTTCTTGTTGATGGTGAATAAAACACCATATTGCGCACTGCCTTCGTTTCTTGCATCACCGTGTCGTAGAACTGATGGTACAGCAGTTGTTCACCGGATTCTAAATCTGTCATTGCTTGTGGGTTGTAGGTGAGTTTGTGAGTGATTGCAGTCTAGTGTTTTTACCTTGAAATCTACCAGTAGCTTTAAATTTACAAGTGAACGATCTCATACACTGGGAGAGTGTTGCTTCCATTAATAATAATAATTTCAATTATGTAGACGGCAAACAGCTACCTTGAATGTAAATTGACTCCAATGGACAGCAAGTCTCGCTGGTTAAGGGTCTTTCAAATTGACCAAATCTTTCACAATTAGCCAACTTATCTGCACACTCTCTCTCATAGGGATGAACGCGCAGTGGTTGAGAAATGCAACATTGAAATGACTGAAATCAAATTTGACGATCAAAATTAATGTCTCAAAACATAGTTTTGGCGTGATCAGATTAGCTTGAGATGGGGAATGATTGAATTGCTTCATACAAATCCTTGGAGATGGAATGGATAAATGAGAGCTTCGGGGTTAGCTTGAAGAAAGCATATATTTGGAGGACACAGACGTGAGGAATAAGCTCACTTTTATTCATTTAGAATCAGACAAATAAGTCACGATTTTAAACGGCAAGTTGAGAGATGGGACCAAATGGACAAAAATAGTGATATAATATTCAATTTGTCATAATATATTGTGATGTAATGGAGCGCTTATAGATTAATGAAAACGAGCTAATTTGCCATTCGGTGAAACGATTGAGGAATCAAGAAAATATTTAATTCTGAGTTATGAAAATGAAGTCCACTATAATCGGTAATATGTGGGAGAGTACATCGAGATAGAGAGAGAGACAAATGTGGAAATATTTTAGGACTGATAGTAACGCCAATATGAGGAATATCATGAGTAATAGAATGAATATTTTATCGGGCAGAATTCACAGTTGACACAAAACGGCTCACAGTTTAATTGGCTTGTTCAGGAAAGTGAATTTTGTGCAACTATGTGGTTAAACAATATGCAGTTTGATGACTTCAGTAGTCATGACATAACACACATTCATCCAGGCTTGAAACAGTTGGCAAACAGCGCTTGAAGGAACAGGTCCTCATTTCCCATATTTCGTGTTATTCGAATGGCAACGAAACTGTTGACATTCTAGCTGGAGTCAAACTCTCCGTCCTTATTGGTTGATGATGAGGAATCTTTGTTTGTGCCTCAAGCAGCTCTAGTATTTGTATGCCCTTCACACATGTTAAGTGCTTTGCCAAATCTGGCTCGACCTGTATGATCTCTGTGACAGAGGGTGATATATTTCGAGTTCAGTCAACGTGGGATCCACTTAACGTATGAGAAAAGTGGAACTACTGAGAGTGGAATGATCACTCAGCAACCCGATATGCATTATTTGCCTTCGTACTTCTTTATCAAGCAAACGAAAAAAATGTTCATGGGGAGTTCTTATTGGATAACCCATTATTTACCACCCTAATTAAGCCTAATGGAGTATTCACCGATCCCTCTCTCAGTGTCTTGGTTCCTACCACTTAGGTCTCCGTACTACACTGATCATATTGATTTCTGTTTCAGCGGCATGCAAAGCCAATACCGGAAATGCTTGCAGCTCATCTTGATTCGTGCGTACTTAGAATGAAATGGACAGTGGAAGGTGTGTAGATGAGATGACAAATTGAAAGTTTCATGTTGCGATGTGAACAAATGAAAAGGTGTAGGTGGAAAAATATCCGGGTTCACATTAGTGCTCTTGCGGGGTTTGAACATTCAACCTCATCGATTCGAACGTGTATTTGACGGAGCTTGTAGGTAAAGATAATGATGTGGAGCTCTTAGTGTATATCTTTCAACACTTGACTCCATATTTTTATTTACCTCCTTCTATCGGATACAAGTCCACTATTTCAGGAAGGACGTCGAGGCCAATAAAAAGTTGCCATTTTGAAAGTGACAGGAGGCCGGAGCAGGATTCGAACCTGGGACAGCAGGATTGAAATTCCATTATGATGATCGTTTTACCATCAACGGTTTGGACTTCGGAGGATGAAATTCTGCTTGAACTAAACACGTTTCTAATGCAAACACTGGTAACGGAATGATCAAAACGGTTAGGGAATCTTAATAGCTGGATAACTGCACAAATGTTAATTGTGTTCATTATACCGTTGTTTATGGAATCAATCGGCAGCCACAGTAGCACTGGTTTTCAAATTACATTTTCACATCAAATCACCCAGTCCTACTCCAAAGAGAAATCTAATGGTTGATCTCACGCAAATACCCAGGAGATGAAAGGTTGAAAAGTCCTTTCTCAAATAATTGAACAAATCTAGCATTCAGATTTGCTGAATCAAATTATTGCCCCAAATTGATCTCCAGTGTGCAGCTCAGTTTAGACGGGGTTCTTATGAGGTCACAGTTGTTCAGTGTAACCCAACGGTGTGTCTTTAACACAGATCGTTTTATGTTGTGTGCCTCAATGGCATGTGAAGCAGGATTCTGTTAATCGATGAGGGCGCACAGAGTGTAAAGTGAGCAAATTTGCGTAGGCCTAATGAATTTTGGTTATATTATTTATGAGTTCCCATTCAACTCGTACAATTCTCTCTATTCTTCATGCCTTCCTTATCACTTGATCACGAGGACAAATCTTCGATAAACATATCGATACGGAAACTCGAATCGCGAGGAGTTCGGGTTGAGAAAAGTCCACAGCCAGTAACATTATCATTATGCAAATATTTCAGGCTACAGCTATCTACAACAGGAGTCCTCGTTCGACACAAATGAATTCCAATAAATTAGTTATTATTTTGTTAGGCAAACACAATCGTGCAGAATTTGCACAAAAAGTAATGTGTGCAGATTCCTCGAACGGATTTCCGTGATTTCAATCAGATGAGGTCTCTGAATTCAGCAGGTGTTTTTATAAATATTATATAGTGATGAAAGTAGATTGTGGCTGTAAGGGATTGGGTATGGCTCATTGCCAACAGATGGCCCGTTTCATTGTTCAGACAAGAACTGATTTAACCAATCGATCTGCAACCAGTTAAAAACATTACTGTACACCACTTTCATGTAATTGGTTATTGCAAATTATTCCTCAGGACTCAATAATTCTGTACATACAGATTCATTTTTCTTATGACTGACCAGTGTGTAAAGATTCGTTGTGGGAGTTAAATTTATGTTAATGAACTATTTTCAAAGCAAAATCTCTCATGCAAGGTACTCTCCACAGTATCGCCGTGGATTATTGGTCTAACGAAGTCAACTGATGCATACTGTGTACACTGTCGACAGATGCAGAGGATGTGTAATCAAATAAGGTTAACCTTACTGATTTGTCATGTAATCGATTATGCACCTTATCACGTCGACCGTGAAACGCCTAGGTTTATACGCAAACTGGTATTTGTCAGTGGTAATTCTGACTGCGTTCTCAAAGCGCTTAATTATTGTATGTTCAACTAGCTTCAATCTTGACGAGGAATTGGCAATTTGTTGGACGTTTTTGCTCCCTTTTTGAGTACTCGACCCTTTTGTTATTGAAAGGATTGTGGCAGGACCCCAATATTTAGGAATGTAGAGTGAATCAAGTATATGATTGTTAACGGAAGTCGTTAGTCCAGTGAGAGGCCAGGCCCCATGTTTGGGTACTGTTGACGATAGAACGTCCGGTACAATAACATTGGTTAACTTAGTGGCTTAGGGAGCTTGACAACATCAGCGTCGGAGAATTTTCCAATTCCTGAGTTACTAATATATATATATATATATATATATATATATATATATATATATATATATATATATATATATAGCCGGCTTGAAACCATGCTGATGACCGAGAGAACAGTAATTAAACAAATAGGGATGGTATGTGAAATACATGAATAACCAACCGTTATTAGGAAAATAACATGCTCTGGTTCCTGTTTTTTCCATCGTGCACCGTTTGTTGTTTTCGTCATTTCGTTTTTCTGATGGATATATTGTGACTTATAAGGTGCGAGGGTTGGACAGACTAGCCGTACAGCAGTCGCGTCAATAACTTCTGTTTTGAACAGTATTCTTCGTAGTCTGTACTTACTGATAATCCTCCTTCCATAGGCACCAATCAGAGAGACAGGAAGCATCAACCACAGCCAATGCTGATGCTAGCTTCATCCTGTTTCTAAGCCAAATCGTAGACTCACCACCACTTCGGTTCATACAGCCTTGCCCAGCATATGCGATGAAAGCAAGATTAAGTGGACATTGAACAGGCATTTGCTAAACATGACCAAGCCACCAGTACGGATCGAAAGTTTGGTTGAGAGGGTCACTATTTGTCCTTACTCACTCTATTTTCACAATAAACCCGAGCAACGCTTCGCGGACTCCGGTTACAGAACGCATTTAAAAGCCGAGGGTCCTCAACTCGAAGTGACCAGGTCTCTTAGTTGCAGAGTAAAAGCAGTAAAAACCATAGCAACGTGCAACCAACCCTTAGAAGACATCCGGGTGTCACAGCGGCGCCATAGTTGTTCATTCTGTCACGAAAATGTTTGTTACAAACCTGTCGCTTCATTGAGAAAAAATCTCCGCATACTCAGAATCTGACACTTCTCCACCTGAGCAGAACTTCGCACAACCAAAACTGGATTGTCAGGACCATATTAATTAGGGGTTGGAAAAGATAAGAGAGAGGACAACCATGGAGTACACAAATCCTTGTGATGAATTGAGATGAAAGAACCGTCATAATCCCGAACTCGGTTTGTGAGAACGAGGTTTTTCCGATATACTTTCAGTGGGAGACAGTGACAGGAAGCTGTGGGATCAGCTGAATGAAAGTCCACTTTCGGATCAAGAAAAATCCGATGAAGGGCCTACGGCAGGTGTACCTGGTTTCTGAGGGTAGTCGATGGGTAAAAATCATTCAACATAACTTCGAGTATATTTGAGCAAAGCTTGAGTTTGGCTTGATGACTAGCGAGTTTACAGTGGTTTATTATTATTTTAAGATATATTATTAGTATTATTATCACTGTACGTTTATATGATGCAACGGGTTGGAGACCAGCCTATTGTCAGCACTACAAATACAGAATGATGCGAATTGTAGGGAAAGGCAAACGTTGTTTGAAAAGGAATGGGAGTTGATGTGCAACTTTTAATTGGTGCTGACTATCTTACAGCCTAATCAGCTGTTCCACATTTGGATGTTTAATAAAGGAAAATTGTGTGACCTTTCTGTTTCTGAATGCACCCTCGGCTTTGGCAAAAGCGATTGCAATCCGGAAGGTAGTTCACGAGAAAGTGACCGAGAAATGTTCATGCACCTTATTCGAATTACTTTGCCGGGTTCACACCACAACAAAAGGAATAACTTTTTTAGTTACAGGCAGCATTGTCCAATTCACAGTGCTGTCTTCAGATATATGTGGCCTTCTCAAAAGGAGCACCTGCAACGTATGGAAATCCGCACATACTCGAACACTGTCACTGCTTATCCACAACCAGTTTTTCAGCCTGCCTGGATTCCTTCTATTCCCGATGAACCACCTCACTGGCGACCTTTTCTCTATCAGCGGCCCAAGGTTGCAGCCTGTGGTATGCAGCTATTTACTTGATCAAGTCATTCTAGTGTTAGATAACCGGGACAAATTATTTCATGCTTGCACACGAGCGCGGTGAATGGTGTATGTCTCAGACTCAGAATAGCAATGGTCCGGTTCAGCTTTCTGACGTCCACTCGACCACCACCGATCTAGAATGATACCGGCGATTAGTTTAGGTGTAATGATAATCAGATGTCTTCCCTGATGTTTTCGCAGGATGTCCTGTCACATCAATAAGAGTTTGCATAAACACTGATACACGCCAATTCAACCTAAATTTTTCCGCAGCTAAATTTGAAGCGAAGAGTTCACGTTACTCTGTAGTTGAAAACAGAAGACGACAGCTCATTTGGCCCACAACCGTGTAACAATATTCATGGAGAACCTCCACCTTTCCAAAATTCGATTGGTATTAGCGGATAGCGTTTTTTCTGTTGTACCAGTCAACACCTGAAATTAGCTTTCCGTCGAAATATTCAGCTCAACAATCCACGCGATGCATTGAGTCTGAATGAATAATTTGTGGGTCCGGATAGCTCTAATCTGACCAGTTGTAGACAAAAGTAACATGACTGACGACGGAGTGAAAAGACGATTCAGACTCATTTTGTTTCATTTCTATAATATAGTACAAACGTTTGCACTATCTCCTCATGTAACTGGGCAACGTGTATTATCTCAAACACCATCATGCTCATAACGAACGTTATTGTTGTGGCTGCAAGCAATTGAATGTTTTTATTTGTGGGTATACAAGAATATATTGCAGAAATAATCCTGGGTGGGAGCCATTTTTATAAGTCTAGTGTATACTTCTTGTAGATCAACGTCAAGCAAAAAGAACTGATGTGTCCCTCATGGAAAGAGTGCACTGCTCAAATGATCGATTTTCAACGTCAATATATGATAGCAATGGAAAGGAGATCTGCGGATTGCTTTCGCAATCACATCGCCCAATGGAGTACCGTCTAGAAGACAGTCTATCTTGACACAAGCGTGTGCACTTGAGAGCCAATACCAGAACAAATTTAGATAATCATGAAATAAGGTGCATTAGCCTGCTTATTGCTTTACTGCAAGTATATAATATGTACGCGTTAAATGGGCCGCTCTAGTTTGGTTCCATTTACCATGCCTATTTCTTGGTCGATCGTGCCAAATGGGTTTTGCTCGTACATGAGTTACAATCCCAACTACCCCTTCCATTCTTCACCAGTAGGTCAAATCGAACGCGTCACAGTATTCGCATAACAGCTTTAAAAGAATACTCGAAATGAGATTTGTTTTGTAGCTCTGAATTGTAAAATTCCATAGTTGAGGGTGCCAGCAATTATACTGAGATGACTGACATTAGAGAGCTGGACTGTGTGCGAGATACGAGCTGAAAATGAAAAGTGAATTCACTCCACAGATGTGCGTGTAGTGTAGTGAATTGTTCTATCCATTCTACCGAAAGATTGCAAAACCTGCACGCTTAGGTCAGAATATGATCAGAGACAGCGTTTATGGCATTGCGAGGAGAGTGGCATTTTTGAACACATTCTTACCCCCAAAACGGAGCTCAAAGCGCATGAAGTCTCTTTTCTGTATAACAAGAGGCAGGTGCCTTGCACATTTCCGAATGGAGTAAGAGGAATTCCTTCGGATTTCGTGTGCTCTGATGAATGAAAACGGGTCACATTCCAAAACATCGTGCGTTTGGCACTATTGCCAACTCACTATAAACAAGGTGTGAATAAACTGCCGATAGATTTCTATTATTTAAATGATGGATTTTACCTGGAAAGTTCCTCACAAATTGGCTGGGTGATCTCTAGTTTTTCACAGCTTTCTGATTAATTTGCCACGATATTTTCATTTTTACCATGTTTAACTGCAATGTATGACAGTCCTGTTTACGTAAAACTATGCGATTGTTTCGGGAGATAAACGAGAAAATATATTTCCTGATGGGAGTCAATACTGGGATTCGCGTGGCGATAGCGATTGCATGGGAGCACGCGTGTATAATTCGTTCAGATTACGTTTGTGAGAGATCTCCTACAAAATATTGAAAACCGTCAAATTTCTGTAGTGAACGAATTCCATAAAATGATATCAGAAAATAAATAAATCATTTAGATTTTTGTAAAAATCACGAAACGTTTGCAAGGGGTCAAGTTATGGAGAAATTCGTGAGCAATCGGTTGTTAAATTGCAATCGCTCTGATTATTCATTACGTATGGCAAATGCTGTTTGATGACAGAGTTCGATCGCATAAATGACGGTCGAAATCAATGGAAACATTCTTCAATATAAGTCTGAAGTTTAATTACTCGTAGTTACTTGATGATGTGGGTTTTGTAAAAATCAATGTCATGCCGTCGATCACTGGCGGGACTAAGTGAACTTTGCCTCGGACTGAATTCACCATGCTGAATGTATCACATTGAATCATCTCTCGAGTTGTAGACCAACTCGAAAATCAACTTGTATGTCTACTCCGTTCCACTTGTAGCACATAGAGGCAAAAGCTGAGACCGCCGACATTTTCATAGTCATCTACGAGAGAAGGTGCTAAATGTGACTTTATTTAACCAATGAAATGTGAGATTTGAAACGGGAAACTATAAATGGGCGCGTTGTTTTCATTTTCTGAGCGGCTTCCCTCCCAACTCCCTCCCACCCCAGCCCCCACAATTCCTCCTCCGCACGTCACATTTTCAATACCATTCTCGGAGAAACTGATCCGATGAATCATTTTTCAGACGTCGTATTAGGGGAATAGGAACCGTGATGCGAAAAATGAACCACGTATGACAAAGAAATTCTGTTTCTTCGAAATGACGATAAGATTTCTGTTGATATTAGTCAAGTCGATTTCATATGACTGGTGACTCCGTCCAAAGGTTGTGAGACCATGATAGGAGTGGGTTCGAATAGCTCTGCAATAACTTGTGCACACAAATCAGAACAGTCCAAACAGAATATGTTAAGGCGGAGTAAAAAGCTCACCTTACTGCGTTTACTGTGAGACCAGTTGTTGAAAACTGACCACACAATCAGATCGTTCAACGAAGAAACTAAAATGTCTATCCACTTTTGCGCAGGAAATGCTGAAGAAGGCTAAGAAGGGATGAATCAATTGGTTTACAAGGAATGTCTTTTTTCATTGAAAGCATTTTGACCGATCAACGGTCAGATGATAAGTGATGCCGTGGTGCAGGACAAACGGAATAGCATGGCTATTCGAAAGTATCATGACCATGACGGGATGGCCAAAGTTCGGTCATTCTCACAGATGAGGCAAATATAAAGAGAAAGAAAATTACATCCAATCCTTTGGTCCTTGTCACGTAGCCCAGGCGATTAGGATGTAGTAACAGAACAGATCATGTAGACTAGTGGTTTTGGTGTACATATATGGGAAAACGCGGGAGAAAGTTAGCGGCAAAACCCACTCAGAATCGGAGTGCAATAAGAAGAGATAAAACCACACTTAAGGTCAATCAGCATCTGGTGTGGAAAAAAGGCCAAAACCGATTCACGCAGTGGAATTTAACAAGCAAATTATCATGCGAGCACGAGAGTGAGCGGTCTGCTGTCGGTGTGTAAACCAAAACCCAAAGCGCATTGGTACAAAATAAACATCGTGGTAAACACAATACAGATAATTGTGTTACGTAGCACGAGATGTAGACTAAACCAGATTGAACAGGTTCCTTGATATGGTCAACTGAACTCTCATGTCCAATTTCAATGAAGCTTTGCTCCGCGATCATTTCAGTAAAAATGAATCTGTATGTTTTTGGCTGAAAACAGGTTTACATTGCTGGTGTTTATCATGAATGAATGTCGGAAATAATGAATAATAACAAAAGAATGACTTATATGTGCTGTATTAATGTGTCTTGCAGTAACATTTTGCACAACGTCGCATTAAGAAATCGGGAGGTGATTGATTGATGTTTGACATAGTTCGTTTGGACACTTCCATACCCGTTCTGATTCCATTACTATCTGCCTGTTTATGCATTATTGACAGTGACTTTATTCATGCGCCCACGCATCCTATACCTGCTTTTGTTTTAAGTGACCTTTGTTTATTTCTAACCAGCGGAAATGCTGTTTTCGACATTATTACTATCAGTAATCTTGGACATTTTATCCCACGACTAAAACTCCTGTTTCAGTGAATGGCCACGCTCTCATTATTATCAGACTCTAAATTTATTCATTTTCAGCGCACTGTTTATTCGTCAGCACAAGACAAATAAAAATTTCATCCAGAACCCTCTCATCCACCAACAGTATCCTTCATCAAAGATACTTTTCCATTGTTTCTCCGTGGTTTATTTCGACTGCTGTCTTTTCCAGCCAGATATATTTACGAAGACACTGAGTTCGGCATTTGATTTGTGTTGTCCTACGGAGACTGTATATTTCACGAAGACAGACTAGCTTCCCCACAGCTGGAATCTCTGAAAAAAAAGACAGAACATGCCTAATAGCTACGCGACCGGGCTTCGGTGAAACGACACTTCATCCTGATCAAACATAAGACATAAAGACTGAACACGACATTTACCCACCAGTTCGTCCGTACCATCAGTAGCAAACTTCTCTGGCACGGTATCTGGCCTCAATTTGGGCAACGGGCTTGGTTAGAAAACCCCGATGTGCATGATGACAGTATAAAGGCCGCATTTATTCGTCCCTCATCGGATAACTAATCATCAGTGTAACCACTCTGTGTTAGTCTACTGCCTTTCCGCAATCTTTTCCGGTTTACTTAGAAAACGTCGTACCTCACATCCCCGCGGTGTGGTCAATATCAGCCGTAATTCTCTGACTTCCGTGGGCTGTCTTATCCCCAAAGTTTACCATTTGCATAATGAAGCCTGTAAAACATATCCCTTCTTTTTCCTCAGATATAGTGACATTCTCCTCAGAAGTATTCAGGTTTCCTCAAACCCCCAAGTCGGCTTCTTCAGTGAGCCCAGGCGGTTTATATTCCACTCCCCTCAAACCAAGAGCAATTCAACTATGAGAAATTATGAGTTCCCTGATCCATAAATCTGTTGATGCTGGTGCTATTTCTTCCTCCTGGAAATCCTCAAAAGTGGTACCGAGCGCTACTTCCAACAATTTGCCTACTGATTTCAGTCCCATCGCTATCACTTCTTCTTTGCTCAATTTGACCGAGCCCAATACCCTATGTCGAATGCGTTTCTATTTTGTTGTTCATCCCCACCCCCAACAGTTTTCGTACAAATCAGAAGATGTAGTGTAGATTCAGCTGCTTCGGTTTGGTCTATCATTTCAGACAAATTAGGTAGTTCCACGAAATCCGTTCATCATATTTGCCTTTGCTATTTATCAGCATTCGATTCGGTTCCCTTTTCTCTACTTCTTCACAAGAGGGATTTTGGTTGTCCCACTTGTTTACTGTTGTGGTTGAAAAAATAATCTCCCAACAGAACTCAGCTTACTGAGGTTGGTACGAGTTTATCGAATTCTTCGAACAATAACGCAAGTGTTCTTCAGCGTGTTGTTCTTTCCGAATTTCTCTTCACCATACACATATCAGTGACTTGCCTGTTGCAGCATCTGCACATCTTTTTAAATACACCAATGACATGATGCCTTGTCATTATGTCTACGCTGCAAAACTTTAACCCTTTCTCCGAAAATTTTCACAATATTCCGAATTTTCCACCACATTCCGGACTACGTCTCAACATTTCCAGATCTTTTGAGTGTACTTTCTCTCCCTTTCTCGTTTTTCTTACTCCCATGAGCAATCAGTCATGAAGAAAGTTCCCATTTCCAGGGCTAAGTCGTTCAAATACTTGTGTTACAATCAGCATCAATTTACAGTGGTCTTCTCATATTCTCCATATGGTTAAGGATACTACGTATATTGACTTTTCAAATTCTTAGGCAGAGGCCATTTAGTACTAAACAAACTGTCATTTTCCCCTATTTCCATCAATGCAACCACTCTGTGTTGGTCTACTGCCTTTCCGCAATCTTTTCCGGTTTACTTAGAAAAAGTCGTACCTCATATCCCTGCGGTGTGGTCAATATCAGCCGTAATTCTCTGACTTCCGTGGGCTGTTTTATCCCCAAAGTTTACCATTTGCATAATAAAGCCTGTAAAACACATGGTGCAAAAATTAGTTCGGACCCCACCACACCCCCGTGCCAACGTATCTGCATGTCGTTCACATCCCTCCACACGTTCCACGTTTAGAATTATCACCTCCCTGCATAAATGTCTATCGCAACTCTATAGTGCCTTGCTTGGCACGTGCTCTGACTGACAATATGAAAGACACGAGGGAACCTCTTCTGAACCTCGGTGGCTGAAAACGGTTAATTTCTGCATTATTCGTTTCAAACCTGAAATAAGTGAACCGAACAGGTGAGATCATTGACTGAAAACGGAATGCAATTGGAATTTGTATTCAGTGCAGTTGTGATGAACCAGCATGACAAATCTAATAGAGGGATACAAAATAATGTCATTTATTATCACCACGAATAATCAAATGATTCTCAGCATAGACGTTGTTTTTCGTTTTAGCCCTTTTTTGTGGACTGACGAGTGGTGAGCATCCAATTTACCGGAAGAATAGATTTCCTATTTTTAGTTTCCACAATTGTGATGTCCCGTATCTATTCCATCCGGTACAGCGAGAGTAAAACTGTTTTTGACATCTGTTTTTAAATGTCATTATTTTTTATCTTATGCCTTCGTAAAAGTCATTTGAACTCAGCTCTGTGCATTTTCATATCACAGATCGGATGATCAGAAAACACGACAGGAGAGAACATCGTCCGACAATTCAGAATGAGACTGTAGGAACGTCAATAATTTCCACACTTTTTCTGTGTGAATATTTATCTATCATCAAAATGTATAAGGTTGTGAATCAAAACAATGTACTGGAAATCGATGACTTACCTCCAAATGATGAACAGTGTCTGGGGAGGATCATCATTGTTTCATAACAATTTAACAGCAACATTGATACAGTTCAGCGCTGGATTGAAGTGACCCAATGTGCTCAACAACATATGGGGTAAACGAACGTTATGAAACACACCTGGTTAGGCCACTCCTCGTAAGTAAAGGAGCTTCAGTGAAAATAATTTATTGAAAATCATAAATCAATAAACGTAGTTAAAAGCGTAACAAACAAATCGCAGAATTGGGTAGCGAATAAATACACGAATCACGCTACCACATAAGGGCGAAATAAACTAGCGGAGAATCACAGAAATGAAAATGAGAACTTTTCGAGTCGTACTATATATTTAGTGTTTATTTTTGATCTTCATCACACACATTTCTGCAAAATAAATATCATTTGGCACTGGATGTTTGAACACGCTTGATAAAGAACCAGCTAAAATTATGCTCACTTGACGACTAAATTCATGATATCAAATATGCTGTAGTATTAAAGGAACGTCTAGAGCCAGATATTCAAAGTTTTGAACTTATTGCCTCGTTCGTGTGAATTCATAGAAGTCAACCTTGTGGTGATTTAAGGTAGTTCAGAGAGTCGTTTTGTGGTTTACCAACGGTCCCGTTTGCTAGTTGGATCAGACCATATACCGCAAACAAACGATTTTTTGCGCGTATTTCTACACTACTTGGCACTCCACTATAAGTCCAACATATTGGTCCTATCGAAGACCACTGTGACTCTGAAAACATGTTCGTCAGTCGTCGGTGGAAATATCCAACCATTCCCAGAGACAGTAACACACTTTTCCAGTATCCGCATTCATTTCAGGAATCACGAGTGTTCATGCAGGGATTAAACACACACATTTTCTATTGGAACTGTAGGCGTATGCGTGTCCTTAGTCATTGCTGACAGTTACCAAGTTCAGGTTGCATCGGGAAGCAGTCGGCGCATTACATAGTCAGCCGGGCATTTATGGGCAATCTTGCCTCTCCCCCTTTGTAAAAAGGGGCTAATTGGACCCTGTCATTTCCAGTTGAATAAAGACGCCAATAGCCTAAATTTACCTGGATTATTGAAAATAACCGTGGCATCGTAAATTGGCTGGGACACCTTTCTTTAGTGGCGCTAGTTTTGCATTCTCAAATATGAATCGATTTGGTTCTCGAAAGTTAACGTTAAAATCACTTATACCAGCGGATTTGAGTAACACTGAGATTGATGGGATTCTCGGGCTGGTTAAACCCTGACTGATTCAATTCGATAGTCCATCGCGGTATTTACGCCAATCTCGGTATGGGTTTTCACGGTATCAAACTATATATTAGTTCGTATCAGTCCCTACAACAGGTCGATGGCGTGTTTTCCATGGCTGGAGAAAAATTAGGGTCTGTATAACAACGAAAATAATCAGGCGTACTACCGGATACAATAATTTATACACGGACTTAGACAATCTGTCAACCTTGAAGTCCCCACAAAAAAACATGTTTTGATCCATTTTACTGAAACGCGGCACAATCTGCACCCTCAATGAGCAGGTAAATAGTCCGAAAGTCAATCTTGGAAAAAACACATTCCAGTGATTGAAACATAATTGTGCTTTATCAACCCTTCCAACCAACGAAGTTCCGTGAATTTCTCGAAAATATACCATATAAGAGGTAAATACTGATTTCTAAGTACACACTGAACCCTAAAATCTAAAACACACTCATATTTAATGTGACCCCACTCAAAGTGTACCATTCTTAGGTGTGCCAGGTAACTCGGTCCTTATATAAACAACGCTGAACATAATTTGAACCAGTGAAGTTTCGCTTGAACTGACCACGGCTGAATCAAATCAATATCACACAAAACATCAACTTTACTTGCACACAATAATTTGTTGAGCTGAGTCAGATGAGCTAGACGTTTCTTGCTTGGAGACTGACGGCAAATCTGCATTGGCGAACGTTTGCTTTCATCAGCCACGTTCTGCAATTTAAATTTGGGTTCCGATGACAAAAATTGAAAAAACCATATTAATTTTCTTAGACAAACCATGCCATTTACACCACACGCGTTTGTCTTATTTATTCACCGCTGTGAAATTTCGGGCCCCTTCTAGGAATACTGGTCAACGGAAAATACTGAATGAAATGTGGAAGATTGTTTGTTTGTCCAAACTTCTGTTGAATGAAAACAACTTGAGCGAAAAATGGTGTTGTCAACATACTTTCTTCAAGCGGTGGGATGTAATTCTATGGGTAGAGTTTTGGTCGCCGTTAGAATTTAGTGTCACTGAACCGTTTCACACATATCTTGTAACCATCCTCCCTCTAACTTTAGTATCCAGAGTCGATAGGTACCAACTGGATCTCGAGAATGGCCTGGTGAATGACTTTCAACTGAATTGTCCGTTTAATTGTACGACTTGCTCCTGACCCCATGTAAATTATGCATGCAAAGCTCGTGCAAACCCCAATCAGCCTAGGGTTCAATGAACTATTCAAGTGTAACTCACTCTCTTATACACGTCTCTTCGTTCAAACCACGCATTCTCATCATAGATTTTACAAAAACTCTAACATCCCAAATCAGTGTCCTATTCTCACAACCCGGGTGCAGGCATCAGCTGAATTTTTGAGAATTTCTGGTGTGAAATCCTCCTTTCGTCAATTCCCTCGTTTCCACGAGTCTCATAGTACACATCATTCTTGTCCGAAAAGCGGTCGTCTGTGTGCGCAGAAGGTTGATCAAATACAAAAAGAATTGCAGATAAAATGACGGCTGCTCTGACGATTAACAACAGACGGGGAAAAGTCGGTGTGACAGGCGAACGACAATGTTTGTTGAAATAGTATAGTTAGTTACAACTTGAAGAGACCCTCGAATCAAAGCGATGTAAAGGAGTAAATACAATCAGCGAAAGTATGCCCTTCCAGTTGACGGAAGTAAGGTGTAGCTTGAGAAAGCGGACGAAGAATAAACATTCTCGCTTTATCGACCGACGTGAAAACCCGATGGAAAAGAGGAAAATAAGTGAGTCTTCGGTCTAAATGAAGAAGTAACCTGCGCCAGCCCATGTTGAATAGATGTAGTTCATGGGACAACAGCCGTTTGGGTTATCAAATTGTGATGCCGAATTTCAGTCTTATCGACAAAGGAGTGTCACCAAAATAAGCACTAGCCTAGTGGTTACTAAACATGGTCCAACCGAGGTGTTCCAGACAAATATATGCAAACAACTTTCCAAAATATTAGTCGCATTTCTCCGGGATTCATCCCGCAGCCACGACCACACAGGGAATGGAAAACAACCGAAAGCAAATATGAGCAATCAATGAGTGAGTGAAGATGAATTGGAAATAACTTATCAAGTCTGTCGAATGTTGGATTTGCACTGATATCAAAAGGGAATCTCTATATGTGCATGCATACACAATGTATAATTAATTTCCATTCATCCTTATCGTTATCATCATCATCATCATTGCACAGTGCTAAACAGAAGGGCAAGTCCTAATGACCATTGACCTTCTCACCATGTTGCAAGTGGAAGTAGAAAGAATGAATATACAAGATGGACTGGGAGTGGAATAACAGTGGTGGGAAAAGAAAATAGCGCCATAATATCTAGCACAGAATACACAGTCAAACTGCACATACGCAAATTGATCAATCAACCTGATTGTCTAGAAAGTGACAACACGACGGCCACTGTTCACGCTTCGCTGTCACATCCTTCTATGTATCCACTCAACTGGGTCTTTTGGATCCCAACCACGAAGATGTGAGGCACCTACTTTTCTTAATGTCGCTGTACATTTTCGCATTCCCTGTTGTCCAACCATCTAATAACCTCCAAGCAGTTTCTTTCACTTACTAGGAGTACCACGGAAAACACGAAACGGTACAGGAGTTGAGTCTTTACCATGCGTGACATGTGTCCTTACCATCAAGTCCACTAAGCTGAACTAGCTGTGGTAGAAATTATCAGGATTATAATTCAACCATGCAACAAAACTGAACATGCCACGGCACAGCAAACATGACCTTTCAACTTCTGCGAAATATCCGATCGGCACCACATGTGCTTCAGTCCAGCGTACGCTGTTTGAGCTTTGGATATATGCGCACTCATCTCTAATACCATGCTTCCATCCATCGTCAAGCCACTGTCGATAGGACTAAATCTGTCAACAATTGTTAGTTCCTCCACATTGAACATCAAACTCGGAATCGTTGAAATCCACTGTGTTGCAACATTACTTTACATTTCGAAGGTGCGAACAAGCAGACAAACTCGTCCACGTAATCACACGGCTTCTCACTATTCCCTAGTGCGCTTCACTGGAGAGGTATGTCCCAGAAGTTCGTGAATCTACTGAAATAATTGCACCTCTATACTTCTGGTCGTGTAAGAGTTTACGGTAAACTATCTAGTACTTTCGAAACGACCGGTGGTGTTCGACAGGGATCTCCCGTTTCTACATTCTAATTCAACTTCGTCGTGGACAAGATAATGGCGATTACACACAGAAGTCCAATTTGGCGAAAAAATTGCTTTTCAGTGATTCATTCTTAAGCCGTTTACAAATTACATGGGAGCCATTAGGCGGAAACCATGCGTATATACATGGAATAAACACCAATCATGGACAGGGGTTTGCCAACGACCGACTTGTCCTTGTCATTTGATTGGTCTATCTAACTTACGCTCTCTGCGTGACAGGAAGACAGATTCATTCGGACTCGATCGATCCTAGGCCATGGGAGTTGAAGTGTCTGAATCACACGCTTTAGGGCGCAGAAGTCTGTGGTCAGTTTCCTGAATCCAATAGCTTCACCCATCTCTAGAGTGCTTAAACCCACGCCCTCATATTTGCTTGGGGGAACACAATACACAACTTAGAAAATCGGGTTTGGATTAACCTGATGTCTGGTGTCAACAGGGTATGCTAACATTGCGCTGTTTATCGATGCTGTCTGTCCTTGGCTTAACCAGCTTTGGTGATGCTCTTTGATCCGAGTGGATAGCTGTCGTGCCTTTTGACCCACATAAGATGCGTCACGAACACATCTGAAAGAGCACAGAACCATTGATGAGGTCAGCATCAGCAGTTTATCCTTGTTTTGAATGTGGATCAGAAGAGTACCAGGAAACAGAATGTAAGATGGCGGCATCAATTTGATTTAGGATTTCACCTATCGTATCACCTTCAAATGGTTAACCAATAAGTAAATCTTTCTTCTTTATAGTTTCTTCGGTGATTTTTGGGCATTCTTTGAACGAGTTTCCTTTCAAGAAACCGATCTGGGGACAGAAGACAAAAGTTGAATAAAAGAAGAGAAAATCTCTTTTTCCATTGTTCATTTCTAAAACTTCAATAGCGTTTTTCCGCACGCGAATCTCGACCTATGTATGGAGGTGTTTAAGTTTATTCGTACACGGTTTTGATAACTTTAAACTGTCGTAATTTGCGGTGTGTAGATCGCTCGAAATGGGGAAGAAATATCATCATTGTTGTGCTCTGTATTGGGTCAGCTGAAAGAAACCACTCCTGTAAGAGGGATGTTTATTGAACATAAGCGCACAGGAAGCATGATAAACAGAACAAATATCGTTCAAACGTGTGATATATGTCAATGAATATTAGTTTCAATGAGGTGAGCCACACGTCACTGTTGGAGTGAGGCATTAAACAGTGTAAAGACGATGAGTATCGAATGCGCCCGTGTAAGATGGACGTCAGTGTAATGAAACAAGAACAGTTATCCAAGATGTTCGTTTAAAACGTACGACATCACGTGACTAAGAAACCAGCCGAAAATCTATATCTTTCCAAAACCAGGGTCAATCAAACACCTTAGATATTTATGTATCTCGCAATTATTTCTGGGTAGTGTGTGCGATCGATGGGATTCTCGTTTGATGGATTGAACTGTGAACTTCAACTTTCACATGCTAAACTTACGTTATCCGACCAACTGTTCAGTCGGAAGCACCAGACTCAAGTTGTGTGTCTATGACACAGCCTGGGACGAGGATTCAGCAACGACCACGTGCTGCCCCAGAATACCTGGTGTACATTTGTATCGGAAATCAAACCACTGATTCGCTTCTAAACTGGAGGTGGATTGATTCCTTCCCTTGAAAGCTTTCACAGTCCAGTCACCGTTAATTCGTATACAGTGTTTAGTTGTCATCAACGATAGTTCCCACATGATAGTGAGGCAGATACCGTATTCATAATCTATCTATGAAACATACATAGGGTCATACGTACTGCCCACTAACTAGCTTTCGAGTAATTTGTTTCAAAATTCAACTACTACGCCATTTACTCGCAAAGCCCATGTGTTGTGTAGCACGCAGATGGGTAGGGAGTTGAGCCCACGTATAATTCATCCCGTGTTAAGTTATTGTAGTTGGGCCTGGTAGGCAGCGTAACGTGGGATCTCGCTGGAATTCAAGCTACTAATCCGATCACATCATAAAGTTTTCCGACACACGAAGCCACTTTCGTGCTGTGTAATGTGTTCAGATATCCGAAGTCATTATCTAATAAAGTAGAAATACATTGTGAATGTGGGAGTTAGATTTCTATTGATACATTCTTCCTCAACACTACAATTCTGTACGTTTGACGCACCGGACTCTTGTACACCCGAAACACAGCACCATATATACAAGACTCAATCTTTATGGAAGCACTTGGTAAATTCAAAGCTCTCATCCAAATAGAATGAAATCTGCACGAGGAACCTGTGAATATCACATTTCGTGCGGACTGGAACAGTCGATTCCGCATAACGATATGATGACTAATTATGAGGAATGTATTCCTCAAAATAAGGATTTCGTCGATTCTATAGTTCCAGTTTGAAATATATGTGCGTTGCCAAAGTTACGGAAAGTATTCCAAGTTTAACTTGGTGTCTTGCATGATTGAATTTTCAGCATCATTGTGTTTATCGAAGTTTTGTCCTCGTGATCGTCAATATGAAATGGTGACAAGGAACGCGTCAAGAGTGGATTGACTTGAACGGGTTCAATATGAACTCAGCAGAACAGTAGCAATAGACGATTAGGAAAACTTTAACTTGTACGAGTTTGCCGATAAAAAGACTTTTATTCCACATGACTTTGCAGCACATACAACGAAGTGGCTCATGTGCAAAGCGCACCACTGAGTTGCAGAGGGGAATGGTAACCCAAATAGCGTTCTGACAAAGCAATCGGTCCACTACTGAGCTGTTGACATTGAACAAATCACCGCGGAGGAATTGAATCTACACTGAAAGATCAAAAAACAACATCTTGGCCATTTATTCACTATCATGAGTGCACATTAGAAGAAATAGCCATTCTGATTGGAAGCTGAATTCAGTCGTCAGAAATCAAGTTTTTCTTCTATTAGATATTCGATCGTTGTTTTTGTATGTCCCATCCCATTTTGTGACAAACGCCCACCATCCATTGCCGATTAAGGATGAAATGAGAAAATTCTCTCTCGTAGTGTATTTATCAGTCTTTTGTTACCACTGCTTGAATGAAGTATCTCGTTCTTGTTTTCTAATTATAAAATGGTAAATGAATATATTCCACTTCGTAAGTATTGATGAACCTTCCGCCGGAAATCCAGCTCTTACAATAAATTTAGTGACATTTTTTAATTGACCCGACTGTCACATCTCCCCAAGAACACCGAATTTCATGGAAATGTCCTCCAATGTTATTGAGATTTGCGCTAACAGAATTGAGCTCTTCCGGAGTAAATAAATTTCCTTTATTAACCAACAAGGTTTTGCACATTCTCTGGTCGCCAATCTGAAGTCATCGTTGGACTAAGTACACGGAGGTTCGGTCTGTTGCAGTCCTAAGCAATCTTCAATCCTGTTCTTGATCTGAAAATGTGGAGGACCATTAGGAGTTTTACTTCAAGTTTCGATCGATCAGTTCGATGTTCATCTTGTTTGCCAGCCGAAGTGTTATCATCCGCCTGATTGTCTCTCACTTCTCGTTATTAGTTAATGGTCACCCGCTGCTGAATACATGAAATTATCCATTGACTTGCGTTGACTTCAGCACTCATATTGGTTCACTCTGGGCATGTTGCTGGAATAAATGGATCGCTCAATTACAGTCTGTGCTCTAGATTCAAGGGTAAATATTGTGTCCAATACGGAAGCAGTATCCGTCCAAAATCTCATCAGTAGACGGTCCTTATAAATACGATTGTACCAGTGAATGAGTAACGCCTTATAATCGCGGTCATGTCGATTGCATATAGCAAAATGGCGCCGGGTTTACGACACATCTCATCGTGGTCAAGCAGAATTCAATCTAGAACGATGTTAGACCGGACTCATTTTTGCCCATATTTCTACACTTCTAGTCTGTCAGAATCTCGGATTTCGGTACTATCCTTTGACAAATAAGAAAAAAAATCGTTTTGTTCAATGTTCGTCGTGTCCTGCTTCCGAGTTTCAAACATTCTATGAGCACTGCACATAACAAATCTGACTAGACGGTTAAATGAGGTAATTTGTTATAAGTAACAAGTAAATTTTCTGAAAACCGAACCAGCACTAGCATCATCATTCAGTTTTGCAAGAAATGTACACTCTATTCTGCATCTAAGGACAATTATTATAAAGTTCCTAATTTCCCAGTCCATATGGATTGCGAAGTGGAATATCCCCTTGCATTTTTCACAATCAACAGCCCAGGGAACCGAACCGATGACAGTCTGCTTACCGGGTAGATGCTGCACAAATTGGGCGTCCGTGTTATTGACGGTTAGGATTGTGTGTTTGAACATTTTTCCTCTAAGCAGAGTGTCAACGGTTCGATTCCAGCTTGCGGTTTTGAACTGATGAATGCGAAAAATGTAAGTAGATCTTGTATAATAAAAGATTATGACTCCTCGTGCCTAAAATACTTCCTGTATGGATTCCTTCCTCAATCCATACCTACAAATTTACCGCAAACCGCAATTTCCTCCATTTCACCGCTAGAATAAATTGCACAGATTCCTGTTTTTTTTAATAGCTACGTTGCAATCACATTTTTAGCCTCCATCATACAAGAAAGAACGTTTGCGTGGATCAAGAATTCTAACTCTCCAGGTCGTTGGTAATTTAATCACATTTTTATCAATCGTCCTCCTAATTACTTATTGCCTGACTAATACTATTCCAGGGTCTCCGATCATTTGCTCACCACCTACGAAGCCAGATAATTAAATTTCTCTACCGCCATTCTTTTTTATAGCAGGCCTGGACTTACTCTCGTCTGACTAGTTATCACACTATTCGAGAATGTGCGTGCTTTTGCAACATTGGCCTTATGTTCCTCACACGGATCTTTTCATGTTATCATATCCGATTGCCATTATGCAGAGTGATTGGAGGTACCCGATGAATCCGTTCCACCCGACTCACGTGCCAGTTCAATGAAGCAAAACCCACTTCATACATGGACACGACAATCATCCAGATAACATTTTTGAGTTACCTGTCCAATGTTACTCATATACTTGTTTTTCGTATGTATCTCCATATGACGGTAGTGGTCAGTTGCATGACCAGTTGACACGTGATGTCAATTTGGGTTCCTATCACTTTCTATATCAGAACATTCAATGAATGTTGCACGATTCCACGATGTTACTCCTCATGGGTTAATGGAATCTGTGTTTCCGTGCAAGGAAGGAAAATAGTCAACGTGATATCCTTCAGAATTCTTCGGAAAGTACCCCAAGCTGACCTTTGTAACTTCATTCTTAGAACTTTGAATCCCTGGCAATACCGGAGGAATTCGGTAGGATTTCATGATTACTTCCTCATTTAAATCTGTTTCTTTTTTCAAAGTAACAGTTGCATTTAGAATGCGTGATCAGTTTCTGACAGTTTTCCTTTGCGTTGAAACAGAATCAGATGGCAATTCCAGTGGAAACACGGCTTGGTTCCTGGGGTCACATTTGACAGTGTCAGCAGAAAATTAAAGAAAATTATTTCCTTTTGTGGTTTACTTGCTCAAAGTTGTTGGTGCATGCGATGAATGGGATTGTTTCTTCAGCTTCCATTGGGTATTGCTCAGTCGTACGAGTGCGTCACAATCTATTTGGTCGATGGGAGTGAGTGCAGTGAGAAACAAAATGTTCTGTTTTCCGGTTAATATTTACAAAAATGAAAAACGCAATTTCTTGGTTGAAACAATCGGGCCAAGAAGCTTCACGTTTTTGAGAAACCTTGAGTAATATCATCTGAGTGGTGTGGTGTTACACTGGGCATTTCGATTTTTCTTGCTGCTGACAACAACTTTTTAAAAGGGTCTTCTTTTGAGATATCAACACGCTAAATTTGAATGTACCGTTTTTTCTTTGTTGTTCATGATGGCACCATACCTGAATCCATGTGCAGTGTGATGTATATATATGTATATCTCATGAACAGCATATAGTTAGTTGTCCCCGAGCCGAATATTCTAAACCTAAACCTCGCTTGATAACTGCACTTTCAATATTGGATCGGCAGATTCTTCTTCAAAATGAATAAAATTGTGAGAAATAAATTAGGTTCGGCACTGCCTAACAACTGTGATTTTATTCCTGGTGCACTGTCAGAAATCGTCTGGTCACATTTATACTTGAAACCAAATGATCACCAACAAATTATCCGTGGGAACAGTGTGGTGAATTCAGCTGACCATTCAACACATTTGATTCGGTCAAATAGAACATAACGATATTAGCTAAAATCATTTCGCCCATCGATCGTCACACATACACAGTGATCGATACTGTGTCTGCGTGGGCACACATTTTGCCACATATAAAGCAGCTGTGTAGACGCTTTTTTATGTTCGTCGTTGATCAACGTTGGAACAGCATGTATACAAGCGAGATATTATGTGCACTTGTTTACATTCAATTCATATACAAAACATCCGGTGCGCCTACTGAGTGTAAGATTATTTCCGTCACACCTTATTCTTTGTTTGATGAACCAACTGTGAGAACTTCAATGACGTATTCTTCTCAATAAATCCTTCTTTGTATTTCACACTAGATAATGATTGGAGCATAATTGGTAAGCTCCAACAAGCTTTTCGCAGTATGGTGTACCCACCAGCCATGTTGTCTGGCTGCTTACAATTTATATTGGAGTAGACTAATCACGCTGAAGCTCATTACATTTTTCAACCCATGTGATTCCCGTTGCAGACTTTGAAGTCGATATTTCAAGTGAATTAGGCAGTGAAACACCAGTGCAAAATATGGGACTTTTGCTGAACGCCACTTGGAATAACAAAGACGTCTCGGCTTGTGAATTCGTAAGTGATTGTGTTTGTAAGCAAATATGAATAAATTATAACCCACAGAAAATTACAAACTAACCTCCAAATCTCTTCCCTTGAAGATTTCGTTACTTGGTTTTTATGCGAGTAGTACATTAGGAAGACAATATTTGGGATGTGAAGATGATTTTACACACAGGAGAAATGGCAAGTTTCACATGTTCTTTGCTGTCAAAGGATCGGATTCAAATGTGGAAAAGGTATGTTTGGATCATGAGGTCCAAGAAGTAAACCGTGAGATTCACAATTGGATGAAGTCAAAGGAGATAAAGCCTGTGAATTTCATTCACGTGACAGGTAACTATCGTCGTCTAATCCATGAAATTCCTATCCCCTTTCACTGGATTTCAAATCCCTGCTACTCCCATGAACGCCTTTAATCAAATTTTATGATTTCAAACCAAATCTTGATGAGTATGACTTGAAACTTCATTTGATTCAATTGCAACTAGTGTTTTTCCGTGCCAAACATTGGAAAAGAAAATTGTCCGTAGATAAAAATTAGTCATCTTTATAATATTTTCATAACTACACTAATTTATCATCCAGGTGCTACAATAAGACGTAAACAAAACTGTGAGTTGTCTTCATGCTGAGCATTTGATTTACGCTTTTTTCATTACAACTACATAGTTATTCACCCTTCCACTTGATCAGTGTGCATTCCTGTAATAAACACTAAGACGTATTCAATTTATGCTAAAAATCAGTTGTTGCTGGAATTTTCAAATACCCGAAAGAAGATAACCCCAAATTTACAAATTGTGAGGGGGTGGAATTTTTCAATTGGCGGTATGCTATTCGAAAAGAGGTAATTAGAATGTTGAAAACTGCATGCGCCTAATAGTTTACAACAGTGCGGATAAGCCTGAACCTGTGTACTGCAATATACTCATTGGGAATTGAACCATGTTTTCTGTTTGGTTATTGCAGAACGCATTGTAAGGAAAATACCAGACCTAATGACTCTATTACTCCCTTTGGTTTTACAACGAACAGATACATGAATGCTTCATCAAAATTCCAGCGAATATGAGAGAGAAAATCAGTTTGACAACATACTGGATGGGATGTCATAACGATCGTTATATGTACCTTTTTTCATTACCTATGAGCCGGAAGCCAGTCTCCGAATTGAAAAATATATTGGACTCAGCTCACCAATGCCAAACGACAAAATCTAATTATTTTCCAATTGGACGTGAGTATCCAGAGTTGATCATAAAATGAGCTAGAATACTGAGCTGTGTATTTATGGGTACAGTGATATTCTATTGTCATCCCTTCTTTCGAATCATTCAATCGATCTATGTTACCCCTAAACGATGCATTTATAAATGTAGCAGGAGTGAAGCCACAATATTTTGTGAGTTAAATGTTCCACCAAATACGTTGGACATATTACTTGTGGAATTTTTAAAATATGCCCAAATGAGCTTCTACTGAATAAATGAAGGACATTTTTTTCAACAAATAACTACTGAGGCTGATCAAGTTGCAGCCTTCGGATTCCGCAAACTAATCAAATCATTTACTCTTCGTTCCCAGCCTTTTTAGAAACAAACCTCACCTGCCCAAAAGCAATCGCCGGTATGTGGAACACGATCGACTGGGCTATGTGAAATAATCGAAGATATTCAGTTTACCAATTACAGATAAACTCTATTCCATTCCACATGTGATCGAAGCGCCAAACGAGCTCACATTCAGCAAACACACATGTTACATGAATATCGTATAATTGCTTCTGTAGAAAACCTGATACCCCGTACATGATGTCCGTTTGAAAGTCAATTGAAATATTCTAAGAAATCATTGATAAAAACGGACATAGCTTGGTTTTGTGCTGATTTTGTCTCCAAGTTTCAGCAATATAACGCAGATTAGAAAAGTGAACTATTCTATCAGACTATGAGCAAATGAATCTCTGTTGAATCCACCACATGTTCATCCCCCCACGAGAAATCCGTTGTTCACGCCATGTCTGATTTATCACCCAACGCGTCCTGATAATCATGTGATTTTTTCGCAAACAGGTGAGTCTCCCAGGAACACGGAAACAACCACAACATTGACAACCGGCAGGATATCAACAATCAGTGAGAATGCTTTCATAATAAAACTTCCAGTTACATTTTGAATATGGCAATGTAAATTTTAGAAAATAACCTATGCGCGTTAACTAAACGTTAGACCTTATTAGTGACATTTCTGCAATGTGTGTTCTGATTGTTCAGTTGAATAAGATTAGGCAAATTTAGGAATGCCCTGGGAAGACCAATTAGATGTCACAACATTTCTAGGCGCAGTCTTACACAGGCTGAGAAGATCAACGAAGTCCCAGGCTACGTCGTATTTTCAGGCTCGCCTTATCATTGTTTTCAATGTGACACTTTGATTATCTGATAGATAATCGGTATGGGAAATTTTATGCAATTAAATTTGGCAAAAGTCCATGAAAGATTCTGCTCGTAGTTATGACCTTCCAATTTCAGAAGTGCCATCATGGCGATATAGAAAGAGAAAGTTTTTTTTGCATTGCGTTCAGCTGTCACAACTAAATATGTTTTCGCTCAAACTATTTTCATACCCCAAACAGCAGGTTGGACAACACGGGAACAACATATCACTTACTCTTGTGACTGCATTGGGTTCAAACATTACAAATCGTTCACGCTTCTTCTCTTCACGTTTTCCCATTGTTTCTTATGATTCGATCTACTGCTTTTGTCAGCAGTATCTGTTACATGTCCACTAGAATACAGAATCCAATGTGATCCTCTCCGAGATTAAAGAGTTTGAGACTACATCTGTGTTGTTGCTCTACAGGCAGTCAACCGAAGACATCAGAAGGCTTATATATATTACCGAAGCACTGGAGATGTATTGACAGTATATAAATACATGCATATGGATATTGACGGTATACAAGGAAGACTTGGTAATTCATATTCCGAAAAAGGAAAATCAGGGCAACATGTGAAAAACGATTGCGAGTTACAGCAACGGTAAGCGAGAAATAGTGATTTTCAACTGAAAATCGGGTAGAAATTCGAATGAATGCTCATATGGCAGACTTTACATGGTCGACAAACTCTCTGTATATGACCGGTCAGATTACAAGAAAATCGCAGAGAACTTTGTTGTACACAAGGAAACAAGGAAAGCAGCCGTCTACAAGAAGCACACGTTTTTACAGTATCTGCTCGAAAACAGGAGAATTGCTGCGACCCCTGGACGAAACAGCATTTGAGTAGTTTGTACCCGGAGGTTTGGATTACTGCAGAGGTTTCACCCGCCCTTTGCATACCACCTGACTGAAATGAACAAAACGAACTGGGCGTTTGTAGCTTGGAGGACTGCAAACTTTTGCAGAAGATCATTGATCTTTGGAAATTGCAATGATGCACGTTTTGCGAACAGTGAAACTCACATCATGACATCGTGAAATAAGTTGGTACATTGATAGAATCCCAAACTGATACTCCTAATAGACGCCATTGTGCATAAATTTTCTTGATTTTCGTGTATTCTTCTAACACGGCACAGCTCCACACGTGTGCATTTGTTTTCAATGCAATAAGTAGAGGTTTTCTAAAGTTGCTATGATTAGTTGTCGAGGGGAATCCTGATGAATAGACATGAAGAACAGAAGCAATCAGGCGCTTTCCAATTGCAAGTTCAGCCAAAAATACCTGACGCTGATATGGCATACAACGGGGCTCATCTAGTTTCGTAAACAAACTAAAGACTGACTAAAAACCATTCCGCTGTGATCAGTCAATTGACAGTCTGTTGTTTGCTTTCGGCTTATCATTTGATAGCTCGATCGTAGTTCACCGTGAAGTGAGCAGCTTTATCAGATATGCACAGTCGTAATGTAATTTACCACCACATCGTAAATAATATCAATATGGGGTGCGAATCGGAGCATTTTGAAATGAGTGTAGCCGGGAGACTACTACCAGACAATGATTTATGTGAAAACTGGAAACAATTACCAGTGCAACTGTGCATAGCTACTGTTTGCCGAATCATCTGTAGTGATGGCTATTTGCTAGTGCCGAAGCATTGTACTGAGCTCTTTAAAGCGTAACATGCCTTTTTGTGGGTTACACGACCACGATATCCATCCAATCTGTAATCGCATGCAGGAAGATGTGACAACGTTATATCAAAAAGAGACAATTGTAATTGCACAACTTAACACTGGAAACGTAACTCCTTCATTTAAATGCTGTTGGTTGTTTTGATATCTGAGTCATTTTGCTGCTCAGAATTAGAAATCCCTGGATCACGGCAATCAGTGAACCTGCAATGGTTGTCACAACGGAGCCACACTTTCGGAAGTTTCTGAAACTGGGAAAACCACGATAGAATGCCAACAGAGCAGCCATCATTTTTGTGGTGAAGGGGGCGTGCTATCGAGCAAATAATACGGCAAATGCCATTTTACTCGGGTTTTCGTGCACGGCTCTGTTTAATTGAGCTATTTATTCAGGCTATTCACTATATTGTTTGATGTACCCATCGTTACGGTTTCTTACAATATATCCTTTTTAGATCAGAAGCAATATTTTCACACTGTTTCATGTTCCTATTATTTCAACCCGAAAAATATTTTCTGATAAATGGTGTTTCCCCTATATCATTTGTAATATATTGCATTTTCCCACACAACTTAGCTACAACTTTACCAAACAATAGGAGAATCGTAATTGAGTTTCCTGTGCACTGACAACTGAACGGAACCATCACTTTGACGGCTTACGCAAACATCTAAGTAAGGTAGACTGTTTTCCTTTTCTTTCTTCCAAAGTGAATTGAACATTTGGATGGGCTGTATTAAGTCTATTAGGTAGTGCATTTGGATCAGCTTTGGTATCTACTACACATACGATATCGTCCACGTACCGTTTGTATAAGGTGCACCCTTCAATTGTTGACATAAGTTGGTTATTTTTACATTTTGCCATGAAAATATTTGCAAATAAAGGTCCCAATGGTGACCCCATTGCGACTCCGTCCTTCTGATGATATATTTTCACCGTTAAACTGAAACTGGATATTATGAGTGCAGACAAATAGTAATTGTTCCAGTTCATCCAACGAGATGCCCGGATCGAGACTGTTCTCGTGCATGTACTCACATAGATAGTTGATTGTTTCGGCGATCGGGACATTGGTGAACAGTGAGGTAACGTCTAGCGAGATCATTTGCTTGCCTTCCAAGTCCAGATTTCCCACAGTCTCTACAAAATGAAATGTGTCTCGTAGGCTGTGTCCGGAAATCATGATTCTTACTGGTTCTAACAATGTAGCCAACCATTTCGCTACTGCGTGATACGGCGAGTTGCACATATCCGAAATTGGTCTCAAGGGGACACCTTCTTTGTGTACCTTCGGTAGGCCGTACAACCTAGGAATCGTCGTCCCAGTTGGTCGTATCCTTTCGAAGGTTACCGCATCGATCATGCCTTTCTGTTTCAATTATTTTACTCTCGCAGCAATTGACTTTTCTATCGGAATCGTCCTGTCCTTTACAGTTGGGGTCTTTGTAAACTTGGAGACATCATTCAATATCGTCTTCATCTTCTCTATATAATCCGATTTATTAAGGATTACAATACCCGCTCCTTTATCTGGGCTTGACAACATTACTTCTCTGTTAGCCTGAAATTCTTTAAGACGGTTTAGGTGCTCTAACGTTACTAATCCTTTCGTCGATAGGCTATTTTCACGATATTGATAACACGCGTTCACAAGTGTGGATTTGAGCTTCTCTAACTCCTATGAGGAGGACGGAACGAGACCGGATAGTTGATTAAATAGGCTCTCAAGTTCAACCTCCATATCCAATTGTTTTTTTACTGGTTGGGCAGCAAACGTTTTGTCCATTGATTATATGCACTTGCCATTTATTCAGTTGGAAAACCAGAATGATTATGCTGGATTCAAGTGGCAGTAACGAGGGAGTGTTAACGAAATCGGCGCTACAAGAGAGAATTTTCGGATTCTATCCGTCATCAAAGGTGAACTGTAGACGTATCTCAAAATTGGGATACAAAAGATGAGCAATGACCAACCTTCCATGAGTAGAACAACTTGCTTTTGAATATGTTACATCAGGAAGATACACCAGAGGTGAAATGCGTGTGCAGAGAACGAACACTGGCCGATAGAATATTAGTGCAATATGTGTCACACGATGAACATTTCCTCACAGGAATATAGCGACATAAATGTACGCGGTGGATACTACTGAATCGTGACCTAGCATTTCATAAAATGACCACAGCTTACACTCGGAGACTGATAAATATGACTGAGAACGATCAATGAGGTACTTTATAGTGATATAGTCTCGAAATTGATAAGTGTAGTGGAGGTCTGGTCGCATTCTCTAGTGTTGTCAGCAGTAAAATTCTGTCGGGATGATTGAATGCCGAAACGCACGCATAGGGGATTTCCGTTACAGTCCTGAGTCGATAAGACGGAGCTGGATGAATATGAAATAGCATCTTTCGTACAGCTTAAGTCTCATCAAGGACACCGGTAATCGTGATGAATATCGAGGCAAGAATGAGTGTGTGAACTGATTAGTTTCATAAGATCAGAGGAGCACGATTTTGACAAAATTTGCACATTCACCTCCAGAGCACTGGAGTAATACGAATTGGTCCTCATCTTCCGACCTCGTCGTTTTGTTTAATGCACGGGGTAAAAAATACCACAAGATGTTCAGCTTGAAAGGTAGCAGTCCTTGAGGAAGGTGGGCTGAATTTCTGCAGTTCCCATCGTTTTCGTGGTGTTTGTTCTCTTCATTCCGGTCAGTAATCTACCTGCGTTGGCGACAAAAGTAGGTATGTATGCAAGGCTCAGAATTGAATGCCCGTATAAACACGTTTCTTGTTGATGGTGAATAAAACACCATATTGCGCACTGCCTTCGTTTCTTGCATCACCGTGTCGTAGAACTGATGGTACAGCAGTTGTTCACCGGATTCTAAATCTGTCATTGCTTGTGGGTTGTAGGTGAGTTTGTGAGTGATTGCAGTCTAGTGTTTTTACCTTGAAATCTACCAGTAGCTTTAAATTTACAAGTGAACGATCTCATACACTGGGAGAGTGTTGCTTCCATTAATAATAATAATTTCAATTATGTAGACGGCAAACAGCTACCTTGAATGTAAATTGACTCCAATGGACAGCAAGTCTCGCTGGTTAAGGGTCTTTCAAATTGACCAAATCTTTCACAATTAGCCAACTTATCTGCACACTCTCTCTCATAGGGATGAACGCGCAGTGGTTGAGAAATGCAACATTGAAATGACTGAAATCAAATTTGACGATCAAAATTAATGTCTCAAAACATAGTTTTGGCGTGATCAGATTAGCTTGAGATGGGGAATGATTGAATTGCTTCATACAAATCCTTGGAGATGGAATGGATAAATGAGAGCTTCGGGGTTAGCTTGAAGAAAGCATATATTTGGAGGACACAGACGTGAGGAATAAGCTCACTTTTATTCATTTAGAATCAGACAAATAAGTCACGATTTTAAACGGCAAGTTGAGAGATGGGACCAAATGGACAAAAATAGTGATATAATATTCAATTTGTCATAATATATTGTGATGTAATGGAGCGCTTATAGATTAATGAAAACGAGCTAATTTGCCATTCGGTGAAACGATTGAGGAATCAAGAAAATATTTAATTCTGAGTTATGAAAATGAAGTCCACTATAATCGGTAATATGTCGAAGAGTACATCGAGAGAGAGACAAATGTGGAAATATTTTAGGACTGATAGTAACGCCAATATGAGGAATATCATGAGTAATAGAATGAATATTTTACCGGGCAGAATTCACAGTTGACACAAAACGGCTCACAGTTTAATTGGCTTGTTCAGGAAAGTGAATTTTGTGCAACTATGTGGTTAAACAATATGCAGTTTGATGACTTCAGTAGTCATGACATAACACACATTCATCCAGGCTTGAAACAGTTGGCAAACAGCGCTTGAAGGAACAGGTCCTCATTTCCCATATTTCGTGTTATTCGAATGGCAACGAAACTGTTGACATTCTAGCTGGAGTCAAACTCTCCGTCCTTATTGGTTGATGATGAGGAATCTTTGTTTGTGCCTCAAGCAGCTCTAGTATTTGTATGCCCTTCACACATGTTAAGTGCTTTGCCAAATCTGGCTCGACCTGTATGATCTCTGTGACAGAGGGTGATATATTTCGAGTTCAGTCAACGTGGGATCCACTTAACGTATGAGAAAAGTGGAACTACTGAGAGTGGAATGATCACTCAGCAACCCGATATGCATTATTTGCCTTCGTACTTCTTTATCAAGCAAACGAAAAAAATGTTCATGGGGAGTTCTTATTGGATAACCCATTATTTACCACCCTAATTAAGCCTAATGGAGTATTCACCGATCCCTCTCTCAGTGTCTTGGTTCCTACCACTTAGGTCTCCGTACTACACTGATCATATTGATTTCTGTTTCAGCGGCATGCAAAGCCAATACCGGAAATGCTTGCAGCTCATCTTGATTCGTGCGTACTTAGAATGAAATGGACAGTGGAAGGTGTGTAGATGAGATGACAAATTGAAAGTTTCATGTTGCGATGTGAACAAATGAAAAGATGTAGGTGGAAAAATATCCGGGTTCACATTAGTGCTCTTGCGGGGTTTGAACATTCAACCTCATCGATTCGAACGTGTATTTGACGGAGCTTGTAGGTATAGATAATGATGTGGAGCTCTTAGTGTATATCTTTCAACACTTGACTCCATATTTTTATTTACCTCCTTCTATCGGATACAAGTCCACTATTTCAGGAAGGACGTCGAGGCCAATAAAAAGTTGCCATTTTGAAAGTGACAGGAGGCCGGAGCAGGATTCGAACCTGGGACAGCAGGATTGAAATTCCATTATGATGATCGTTTTACCATCAACGGTTTGGACTTGGGAGGATGAAATTCTGCTTGAACTAAACACGTTTCTAATGCAAACACTGGTAACGGAATGATCAAAACGGTTAGGGAATCCTAATAGCTGGATAACTGCACAAATGTTAATTGTGTTCATTATACCGTTGTTTATGGAATCAATCGGCAGCCACAGTAGCACTGGTTTTCAAATTACATTTTCACATCAAATCACCCAGTCCTACTCCAAAGAGAAATCCAATGGTTGATCTCACGCAAATACCCAGGAGATGAAAGGTTGAAAAGTCCTTTCTCAAATAATTGAACAAATCTAGCATTCAGATTTGCTGAATCAAATTATTGCCCCAAATTGATCTCCAATGTGCAGCTCAGTTTAGACGGGGTTCTTATGAGGTCACAGTTGTTCAGTGTAACCCAACGGTGTGTCTTCAACACAGATCGTTTTATGTTGTGTGCCTCAATGGCATGTGGAGCAGGATTCTGTTAATCGATGAGGGCGCACAGAGTGTAAAGTGAGCAAATTTGCGTAGGCCTAATGAATTTTGGTTATATTATTTATGAGTTCCCATTCAACTCGTACAATTCTCTCTATTCTTCATGCCTTCCTTATCACTTGATCACGAGGACAAATCTTCGATAAACATATCGATACGGAAACTCGAATCGCGAGGAGTTCGGGTTGAGAAAAGTCCACAGCCAGTAACATTATCATTATGCAAATATTTCAGGCTACAGCTATCTACAACAGGAGTCCTCGTTCGACACAAATGAATTCCAATAAATTAGTTATTATTTTGTTAGGCAAACACAATCGTGCAGAATTTGCACAAAAAGTAATGTGTGCAGATTCCTCGAACGGATTTCCGTGATTTCAATCAGATGAGGTCTCTGAATTCAGCAGGTGTTTTTATAAATATTATATAGTGATGAAAGTAGATTGTGGCTGTAAGGGATTGGGTATGGCTCATTGCCAACAGATGGCCCGTTTCATTGTTCAGACAAGAACTGATTTAACCAATCGATCTGCAACCAGTTAAAAACATTACTGTACACCACTTTCATGTAATTGGTTATTGCAAATTATTCCTCAGGACTCAATAATTCTGTACATACAGATTCATTTTTCTTATGACTGACCAGTGTGTAAAGATTCGTTGTGGGAGTTAAATTTATGTTAATGAACTATTTTCAAAGCAAAATCTCTCATGCAAGGTACTCTCCACAGTATCGCCGTGGATTATTGGTCTAACGAAGTCAACTGATGCATACTGTGTACACTGTCGACAGATGCAGAGGATGTGTAATCAAATAAGGTTAACCTTACTGATTTGTCATGTAATCGATTATGCACCTTATCACGTCGACCGTGAAACGCCTAGGTTTATACGCAAACTGGTATTTGTCAGTGGTAATTCTGACTGCGTTCTCAAAGCGCTTAATTATTGTATGTTCAACTAGCTTCAATCTTGACGAGGAATTGGCAATTTGTTGGACGTTTTTGCTCCCTTTTTGAGTACTCGACCCTTTTGTTATTGAAAGGATTGTGGCAGGACCCCAATATTTAGGAATGTAGAGTGAATCAAGTATATGATTGTTAACGGAAGTCGTTAGTCCAGTGAGAGGCCAGGCCCCATGTTTGGGTACTGTTGACGATAGAACGTCCGGTACAATAACATTGGTTAACTTAGTGGCTTAGGGAGCTTGACAACATCAGCGTCGGAGAATTTTCCAATTCCTGAGTTACTAATATATATATATATATATATATATATATATATATATATATATAGCCGGCTTGAAACCATGCTGATTACCGAGAGAACAGTAATTAAACAAATAGGGATGGTATGTGAAATACATGAATAACCAACCGTTATTAGGAAAATAACATGCTCTGGTTCCTGTTTTTTCCATCGTGCACCGTTTGTTGTTTTCGTCATTTCGTTTTTCTGATGGATATATTGTGACTTATAAGGTGCGAGGGTTGGACAGACTAGCCGTACAGCAGTCGCGTCAGTAACTTCTGTTTTGAACAGTATTCTTCGTAGTCTGTACTTACTGATAATCCTCCTTCCATAGGCACCAATCAGAGAGACAGGAAGCATCAACCACAGCCAATGCTGATGCTAGCTTCATCCTGTTTTTAAGCCAAATCGTAGCCAAACCACCACTTCGGTTCATACAGCCTTGCCCAGCATATGCGATTAAGGCAAGATTAAGTGGACATTGAACAGGCATTTGCTAAACATGACCAAGCCACCAGTACGGATCGAAAGTTTGGTTGAGAGGGTCACTATTTGTCCTTACTCACTCTATTTTCACAATAAACCCGAGCAACGCTTCGCGGACTCCGGTTACAGAACGCATTTAAAAGCCGAGGGTCCTCAACTCGAAGTGACCAGGTCTCTTAGTTGCAGAGTAAAAGCAGTAAAAACCATAGCAACGTGCAACCAACCCTTAGAAGACATCCGGGTGTCACAGCGGCGCCATAGTTGTTCATTCTGTCACGAAAATGTTTGTTACAAACCTGTCGCTTCATTGAGAAAAAATCTCCGCATACTCAGAATCTGACACTTCTCCACCTGAGCAGAACTTCGCACAACCAAAACTGGATTGTCAGGACCATATTAATTAGGGGTTGGAAAAGATAAGAGAGAGGACAACCATGGAGTACACAAATCCTTGTGATGAATTGAGATGAAAGAACCGTCATAATCCCGAACTCGGCTTGTGAGAACGAGTTTTTTCCGATATACTTTCAGTGGGAGACAGTGACAGGAAGCTGTGGGATCAGCTGAATGAAAGTCCACTTTCGGATCAAGAAAAATCCGATGAAGGGCCTACGGCAGGTGTACCTGGTTTCTGAGGGTAGTCGATGGGTAAAAATCATTCAACATAACTTCGAGTATATTTGAGCAAAGCTTGAGTTTGGCTTGATGACTAGCGAGTTTACAGTGGTTTATTATTATTTTAAGATATATTATTAGTATTATTATCACTGTACGTTTATATGATGCAACGGGTTGGAGACCAGCCTATTGTCAGCACTACAAATACAGAATGATGCGAATTGTAGGGAAAGGCAAACGTTGTTTGAAAAGGAATGGGAGTTGATGTGCAACTTTTAATTGGTGCTGACTATCTTACAGCCTAATCAGCTGTTCCACATTTGGATGTTTAATAAAGGAAAATTGTGTGACTTTTCTGTTTCTGAATGCACCCTCGGCTTTGGCAAAAGCGATTGCAATCTGGAAGGTAGTTCACGAGAAAGTGACCGAGAAATGTTCATGCACCTTATTCGAATTACTTTGCCGGGTTCACACCACAACAAAAGGAATTAACGTTTTCTAGTTACAGGCAGCATTGTCCAATTCACAGTGCTGTCTTCAGATATATGTGGCCTTCTCAAAAGGAGCACCTGCAACGTATGAAAATCCGCACATACTCGAACACTGTCACTGCTTATCCACAACCAGTTTTTCAGCCTGCCTGGATTCCTTCTATTCCCGATGAACCACCTCACTGGCGACCTTTTCTCTATCAGCGGCCCAAGGTTGCAGCCTGTGGTATGCAGCTATTTACTTGATCAAGTCATTCTAGTGTTAGATAACCGGGACAAATTATTTCATGCTTGCACACGAGCGCGGTGAATGGTGTATGTCTCAGACTCAGAATAGCAATGGTCCGGTTCAGCTCTCTGACGTCCACTCGACCACCACCGATCTAGAATGATACCGGCGATTAGTTTAGGTGTAATGATAATCAGATGTCTTCCCTGATGTTTTCGCAGGATGTCCTGTCACATCAATAAGAGTTTGCATAAACACTGATACACGCCAATTCAACCTAAATTTTTCCGCAGCTAAATTTGAAGCAAAGAGTTCACGTTACTCTGTAGTTGAAAACAGAAGACGACAGCTCATATGGCCCACAACCGTGTAACAATATTCATGGAGAACCTCCACCTTTCCAAAATTCGATTGGTATTAGCGGATAGTGTTTTTTCTGTTGTGCCAGTCAACACCTGAAATTAGCTTTCCGTCGAAATATTCAGCTCAACAATCCACGCGATGCATTGAGTCTGAATGAATAATTTGTGGGTCCGGATAGCTCTAATCTGACCAGTTGTAGACAAAAGTAACATGACTGACGACGGAGTGAAAAGACGATTCAGACTCATTTTGTTTTATTTCTATAATATAGTACAAACGTTTGCACTATCTCCTCATGTAACTGGGCAACGTGTATTATCTCAAACACCATCATGCTCATAACGAACGTTATTGTTGTGGCTGCAAGCAATTGAATGTGTTTATTTGTGGGTATACAAGAATATATTGCAGAAATAATCCTGGGTGGGAGCCATTTTTATAAGTCTAGTGTATACTTCTTGTAAATCAACGTCAAGCAAAAAGAACTGATGTGCCCCTCATGGAAAGAGTGCACTGCTCAAATGATCGATTTTCAACGTCAATATATGATAGCAATGGAAAGGAGATCTGCGGATTGCTTTCGCAATTCATTCGCCCAATGGAGTACCGTCTAGAAGACAGTCTATCTTGACACAAGCGTGTGCACTTGAGAGCCAATACCAGAACAAATTTAGATAATCATGAAATAAAGTGCATTAGCCTGCTTATTGCTTTACCGCAAGTATATAATATGTACGCGTTAAATGGGCCGCTCTAGTTTGGTTCCATTTACCATGCGTATTTCTTGGTCGATCGTGCCAAATGGGTTTTGCTCGTACATGAGTTACAATCCCAACTACCCCTTCCATTCTTCACCAGTAGGTCAAATCGAACGCGTCACAGTATTCGCATAACAGCTTTAAAAGAATACTCGAAATGAGATTTGTTTTGTAGCTCTGAATTGTAAAATTCCATAGTTGAGGGTGCCAGCAATTATACTGAGATGACTGACATTAGAGAGCTGGACTGTGTGCGAGATACGAGCTGAAAATGAAAAGTGAATTCACTCCACAGATGTGCGTGTAGTGTAGTGAATTGTTCTATCCATTCTACCGAAAGATTGCAAAACCTGCACGCTTAGGTCAGAATATGATCAGAGACAGCGTTTATGGCATTGCGAGGAGAGTGGCATTTTTGAACACATTCTTACCCCCAAAACGGAGCTCAAAGCGCATGAAGTCTCTTTTCTGTATAACAAGAGGCAGGTGCCTTGCACATTTCCGAATGGAGTAAGAGGAATTCCTTCGGATTTCGTGTGCTCTGATGAATGAAAACGGGTCACATTCCAAAACATCGTGCGTTTGGCACTATTGCCAACTCACTATAAACAAGGTGTGAATAAACTGCTGATAGATTTCTATTATTTAAATGATGGATTTTACCTGGAAAGTTCCTCACAAATTGGCTGGGTGATCTCTAGTTTTTCACAGCTTTCTGATTAATTTGCCACGATATTTTCATTTTTACCATGTTTAACTGCAATGTATGACAGTCCTGTTTACGTAAAACTATGCGATTGTTTCGGGAGATAAACGAGAAAATATATTTCCTGATGGGAGTCAATACTGGGATTCGCGTGGCGATAGCGATTGCATGGGAGCACGCGTGTATAATTCGTTCAGATTACGTTTGTGAGAGATCTCCTACAAAATATTGAAAACCGTCAAATTTCTGTAGTGAACGAATTCCATAAAATGATATCAGAAAATAAATAAATCATTTAGATTTTTGTAAAAATCACGAAACGTTTGCAAGGGGTCAAGTTATGGAGAAATTCGTGAGCAATCGGTTGTTAAATTGCAATCGCTCTGATTATTCATTACGTATGGCAAATGCTGTTTGATGACAGAGTTCGATCGCATAAATGACGGTCGAAATCAATGGAAACATTCTTCAATATAAGTCTGAAGTTTAATTACTCGTAGTTACTTGATGATGTGGGTTTTGTAAAAATCAATGTCATGCCGTCGATCACTGGCGGGACTAAGTGAACTTTGCCTCGGACTGAATTCACCATGCTGAATGTATCACATTGAATCATCTCTCGAGTTGTAGACCAACTCGAAAATCAACTTGTATGTCTACTCCGTTCCACTTGTAGCACATAGAGGCAAAAGCTGAGACCGCCGACATTTTCATAGTCATCTACGAGAGAAGGTGCTAAATGTGACTTTATTTAACCAATGAAATGTGAGATTTGAAACGGGAAAATATAAATGGGCGCGTTGTTTTCATTTTCTGAGCGGCTTCCCTCCCAACTCCCTCCCACCCCCGCCCCCACAATTCCTCCTCCGCACGTCACATTTTCAATACCATTCTCGGAGAAACTGATCCGATGAATCATTTTTCAGACGTCGTATTAGGGGAATAGGAACCGTGATGCGAAAAATGAACCACGTATGACAAAGAAATTCTGTTTCTTCGAAATGACGATAAGATTTCTGTTGATATTAGTCAAGTCGATTTCATATGACTGGTGACTCCGTCCAAAGGTTGTGAGAGCATGATAGGAGTGGGTTCGAATAGCTCTGCAATAACTTGTGCACACAAATCAGAACAGTCCAAACAGAATATGTTAAGGCGGAGTAAAAAGCTTACCTTACTGCGTTTACTGTGAGACCAGTTGTTGAAAACTGACCACACAATCAGATCGTTCAACGAAGAAACTAAAATGTCTATCCACTTTTGCGCAGGAAATGCTGAAGAAGGCTAAGAAGGGATGAATCAATTGGTTTACAAGGAATGTCTTTTTTCATTGAAAGCATTTTGCCCGATCAACGGTCAGATGATAAGTGATGCCGTGGTGCAGGACAAACGGAATAGCATGGCTATTCGAAAGTATCATGACCATGACGGGATGGCCAAAGTTCGGTCATTCTCACAGATGAGGCAAATATAAAGAGAAGGAAAATTACATCCAATCCTTTGGTCCTTTTCACGTAGCCCAGGCGATTAGGATGTAGTAACAGAACAGATCATGTAGAGTAGTGGTTTTGGTGTACATATATGGGAAAACGCGGGAGAAAGTCTAAGTTAGCGGTAAAACCCACTCAGAATCGGAGTGCAATAAGAAGAGGTAAATCCACAGTTAGGGTCAATCAGCATCTGTTGTGGAAAAAAGGCCAAACCGATTCGCACAGTGGAATTTAACAAGCAAATTATCATGCGAGCACGAGAGTGAGCGGTCTGCTGTCGGTGTGTAAACCAAAGACCAAAGCGCATTGGTACAAAATAAACATCGTGGTGAACACAATACAGATAATTGTGTTACGTAGCACGAGATGTAGACTAAACCAGATTGAACAGGTTCCTTGATATGGTCAACTGAACTCTCATGTCCAATTTCAATGAAGCTTTGCTCCGCGATCATTTCAGTACAAATGAATCTGTATGTTTTTGGCTGAAAACTGGTCTACACTGCTGGTGTTTATCATGACTGAATGTCGGAAATAATGAATAATAACAAAAGAATGACTTATATGTGCTGTCTTAATGTGTCTTGCAGTAACATTTTGCACAACGTCGCATTAAGAAATCGGGAGGTGATTGATTGATGTTTGACATAGTTCGTTTGGACACTTCCATACCCGTTCTGATTCCATTACTATCTGCCTGTTTATGCATTATTGACAGTGACTTTATTCATGCGCCCACGCATCCTATACCTGCTTTTGTTTTAAGTGACCTTTGTTTATTTCTAACCAGCGGAAATGCTGTTTTCAACATTATTACTATCAGTAATCTTGGACATTTTATCCCACGACTAAAACTCCTGTTTCAGTGAGTGGCCACGCTCTCATTATTATCAGACTCTAAATTTATTCATTTTCAGCGCACTGTTTATTCGTCAGCACAAGACAACTAAAAATTTCATCCAGAACCCTCTCATCCACCAACATTATCCTTCATCAAAGATACTTTTCCATTGTTTCTCCGTGGTTTATTTCGACTGCTGTCTTTTCCAGCCAGATATATTTACGAAGACACTGAGTTCGGCATTTGATTTGTGTTGTCCTACGGAGATTGTATATTTCACGAAGACAGACTAGCTTCCCCATAGCTGGAATCTCCGAAAAGGCAGACAGAACATGCCTAATAGCTACGCGACCGGGCTTCGGTGAAACGACACTTCATCCTGATCAAACATAAGACATAACGACTGAACACGACATTTACCCACCAGTTCGTCCGTACCATCAGTAGCAAACTTCTCTGGCACGGTATCTGGCCTCAATTTGGGCAACGGGCTTGGTTAGAAAACCCCGATGTGCATGATGACAGTATAAAGGCCGCATTTATTCGTCCCTCATCGGATAACTTATCATCAGTGTAACGACTCTGTGTTAGTCTACTGCCTTTCCGCAATCTTTTCCGGTTTACTTAGAAAACGTTGTACCTCACATCCCCGCGGTGTGGTCAATATCAGCCGTAATTCTCTGACTACCGTGGGCTGTCTTATCCCCAAAGTTTACCATTTGCATAATGAAGCCTGCAAAACATATCCCTTCTTTTCCCTCAGATATAGTGACATTCTCCTCAGAAGTATTCAAGTTTCCTCAAACCCCCAAGTCGGCTTCTTCAGTGAGCCCAGGCGGTTTATATTCCACTCCCCTCAAACCAAGAGCAATTCAACTATGAGAAATTATGAGTTCCCTGATCCATAAATCTGTTGATGCTGGTGCTATTTCTTCCTCCTGGAAATCCTCAAAAGTGGTACCGAGCGCTACTTCCAACAATTTGCCTACTGATTTCAGTCCCATCGCTATCACTTATTCTTTGCTCAATTTGACCGAGCCCAATACCCTATGTCGAATGCGTTTCTATTTTGTTGTTCATCCCCACCCCCAACAGTTTTCGTACAAATCAGAAGATGTAGTGTAGATTCAGCTGCTTCGGTTTGGTCTATCATTTCAGACAAATTAGGTAGTTCCACGAAATCCGTTCATCATATTTGCCTTTGCTATTTCTCAGCATTCCATTCGGTTCCCCGTTCTCTACGTCTTTACAAGAGGGATTTTGGTTGTCCCACTTGTTTACTGTTGTGGTTGAAAAAATATTCTCCCAACAGAACTCAGCTTACTGAGGTTGGTACGAGTTTATCGAATTCTTCGAACAATAACGCAAGTGTTCTTCAGCGTGTTGTTCTTTCCGAATTTCTCTTCACCATACACATATCAGTGACTTGCCTGTTGCAGCATCTGCACATCTTTTTAAATACACCAATGACATGATGCCTTGTCATTATGTCTACCCTGCAAAACTTTAACTCTTTCTCCGAGAATTTTCACAATATTCCGAATTTTCCACCACATTCCGGACTACATCTCAACATTTCCAGATCTTTTGAGTGTACTTTCTCTCCCTTTCTCGTTTTTCTTACTCCCACGAGCAATCAGTCATGAAGAAAGTTCCCATTTCCAGGGCTAACTCGTTCAAATACTTGTGTTACAATCAGCATCAATTTACAGTGGTCTTCTCATATTCTCCATATGGTTAAGGATACTACGTATATTGACTTTTCAAATTCTTAGGCAGAGGCCATTTAGTACTAAACAAACTGTCATTTTTCCCTATTTCCATCAATGCAACCACTCTGTGTTGGTCTACTGCCTTTCCGCAATCTTTTCCGGTTTACTTAGAAAAAGTCGTACCTCACATCCCTGCGGTGTGGTCAATATCAGCCGTAATTCTCTGACTTCCGTGGGCTGTCTTATCCCCAAAGTTTACCATTTGCATAATAAAGCCTGTAAAACACATGGTGCAAAAATTATTTCGGACCCCACCACACCCCCGTGCCAACGTATCTGCATGTCGTTCACATCCCTCCACACGTTCCACGTTTAGAATTATCACCTCCCTGCATAAATGTCTATCGCAACTCTATAGTGCCTTGCTTGGCACGTGCTCTGACTGACAATATGAAAGACACGAGGGAACCTCTTCTGAACCTCGGTGGCTGAAAACGGTTAATTTCTGCATTATTCGTTTCAAACCTGAAATAAGTGAACCGAACAGGTGAGATCATTGACTGAAAACGGAATGCAATTGGAATTTGTATTCAGTGCAGTTGTGATGAACCAGCATGACAAATCTAATAGAGGGATACAAAATAATGTCATTTATTATCACCACGAATAATCAAATGATTCTCAGCATAGACGTTGTTTTTCGTTTTAGCCCTTTGTTGTGGACTGACGAGTGGTGAGCATCCAATTTACCGGAAGAATAGATTTCCTATTTTTAGTTTTCACAATTGTGATGTCCCGTATCTATTTCATCCGGTACAGCGAGAGTAAAACTGTTTTTGACATCTGTTTTTAAATGTCATTATTTTTTATCTTATGCCTTCGTAAAAGTCATTTGAACTCAGCTCTGTGCATTTTCATATCACAGATCGGATGATCAGAAAACACGACGGGAGAGAACATCGTCCGACAATTCAGAATGAGACTGTAGGAACGTCAATAATTTCCACACTTTTTCTGTGTGGATATTTATCTATCATCAAAATGTATGAGGTTGTGAATCAAAACAATGTACTGGAAATCGATGACTTACCTCCAAATGATGAACAGTGTCTGGGGAGGATCATCATTGTTTCATAACAATTTAACAGCAACATTGATACAGTTCAGCGCTGGATTGAAGTGACCCAATGTGCTCAACAACATATGGGGTAAACGAACGTTATGAAACACACCTGGTTAGGCCACTCCTCGTAAGTAAAGGAGCTTTAGTGAAAATAATTTATTGAAAATCATAAATCAATAAAGGTAGTTATAAGCGAAACAAACAAATCGCAGACTTTGGTAGCGAATAAATACACGAATCACGCTACCACATAAGGGCGAAATAAACTAGCGGAGAATCACAGAAATGAAAATGAGAACTTTTTGAGTCGTACTATATATTTGGTGTTTATTTTGATCTTCATCACACACATTTCTTCAAAATGAATATCATTTGGCACTGGATGTTTGAACACGCTTGATAAAGAACCAGCTAAAATTATGCTCACTTGACGACTAAATTCATGATATCAAATGGGCTGTAGTATTAAAGGAACGTCTAGAGCCAGATATTCAAAGTTTTGAACTTATTGCCTCGTTCGTGTGAATTCATAGAAGTCAACCTTGTGGTGATTTAAGGTAGTTCAGAGAGTCGTTTTGTGGTTTACCAACGGTTCCGTTTGCTAGTTGGATCAGACCATATACCGGAAACAAACGAATTTTTGCGCGTATTCCCACACTACTTGGCACTCCACTATAAATCCAACATATTGGTCCTATCGAAGACCACTGTGACTCTGGAAACATGTTCGTCAGTCGTCGGTGGAAATATCCAACCATTCTCAGAGACAGTACCACACTTTTCCAGTATCCGCATTCATTTCAGGAATCACGAGTGTTCATGCAGGGATTAAACACACACATTTTCTATTGAAACTGTAGGCGTATGCGTGTCCTTAGTCATTGCTGACAGTTACCAAGTTCAGGTTGCATCGGGAAGCAGTCGGCGCATTACAAAGTCAGCCGGGCATTTTTGGGCAATCTCACCTCTCACCCGTTGTAAAAAGGGGCTAATTGGACCCTGTCATTTCTAGTTGAATAAAGACGCCAATAGCCTAAATTTACCTGGATTATTGAAAATAACCGTGGCATCGTAAATTGGCTGGGACATCTTTCTTTAGTGGCGCTAGTTTTGCATTCTCAAATATGAATCCATTTGGTTCTCGAAGGTTACCATTAAAATCACTTATACCATCCGATTTGAGTAACACTGAGATTGATGGGATTCTCGGGCTGGTTAAACCCTGACTGATTCAATTCGATAGTCCATCGCGATATTTACGCCAATCTCGGTATGGGTTCTCACGGTATCAAACTATATATTAGTTCGTATCAGTCCCTACAACAGATCGATGGCGTGTTTTCAAAAGCTGGAGAAAAATTAAGGTCTGTATAACAACGAAAATAATCAGGCGTACTACCGGATACAATAATTTATACACGGACTTAGACAATCTGTCAACCTTGAAGTCCCCACAAAACAAACATGTTTTGATCCATTTTACTGAAACGCGGCACAATCTGCACCCTCAATGAGCAGGTAAATAGTCCTATAGTAAATTTTGGAAGAATCACATTCCAGTGATTGAAACATAATTGTGCTTTATCAACCCTTCCAACCAACGAAGTTCCGTGAATTTCTCGAAAATATACCATATAAGTGGTAAATACTAATTTCTAAGTACAGACTGAACCCTCAAATCTAAAACACACTCATATTTAATGTGACTCCACTCAAAGTGTACCATTCTTAGGTGTTCCAGGTAACTCGGTCCTTGTATAAACAACGCTGAACATAATTTGAACCAGTGAAGTTTCGCTTGAACTGACCACGGCTAAATCAAATCAATATCACACCAAACATCCACTTTACTTGCACACAATAATTTGTTGAGCTGAGTCAGATGAGCTAGACTTTTCTTGCTTGGAGACTGACGGCAAATCTGCATTGGCGAACGTTTCCTTTCATCAGTCACTTTCTTCACTTAATTTTCGGTGTCGACGACAACACTTGTAAAACCATAATGTTATTCCAAGACAAATCATGCCATTCACACCACACGCGTTTGCCTTATTTATTCACTGTTGTGAAATTTCGGGCCCCTTCTAGGAATACTGGTCAACGGAAAATACTGAATGAAATGTGGAAGATTGTTTGTTTGTCCGAACGTCTTTTGAATGAAAACAACTTGAGCGAAAAATGGTGTTGTCAACATACTGGCTTCAAGCGGTGGGATGTAATTCTATGGGTAGAGTTTTTGTCACCGTTAGAAATCAGTGTCACCGAACCGTTTCACACATATCTTGCAATCATTCTCCCTCTGACTTTAGTATCCAGAGTCATGGGGTACCAACTGGATCTCGAGAATGGCCTGGTGAATGACTTTCAACTGAATTGTCCGTTTAATTGTACGACTTGCTCCTGACCCCATGTAAATTATGCATGCAAAACTCGTGCAAACACCAATCATCCTAGGGTTCAATGAACTATTCAAGTGTAACTCACTCTCTTACGCACGTCTCTTCGTTCAAACCACGCATTCTCATTATAGATTTTACAAAACTCTAACGTCCCAAATAGGGATCCAATTCTCACAATTCGGGTGCAGGCATTAGCTGAATTTCTCAGAATTTCTGGTGTGATATCCTCCTCTCTTCAATTCCCTCGTTTCCACGAGTCTCATAGTACACATCGTTCTTGTCCGAAGTGCGGTCGTCTGTGTGCGCAGAAGGTTGATCAAATACAAAAAGAATTGCAGATAAAATGACGGCTGCTCTGACGATTAACAACAGACGGGGAAAAGTCGGTGTGACAGGCGAACGACAATGTTTGTTGAAATAGTATAGTTAGTTACAACTTGAAGAGACCCGCGAATCAAAGCGATGTAAAGGAGTAAATACAATCAGCGAAAGTATGCTCTTCCAGTTGACGGAAGTAAGGTGTAGCTTGAGAAAGCGGACGAAGAATAAACATTCTCGCTTTATCGACCGACGTGAAAACCCGATGGAAAAGAGGAAAGTAAGTGAGTTTTCGGTCTAATTGAAGAAGTTACCTGCGCCAGCCCATGTTGAATAGATGTAGTTCGTGGGACATCAGCCGTTTGGGTTATCAAATTGTGATGCCGAATTTCAATCTTATCGACAAAGGAGTGTCACCAAAATACGCACTAGCCTAGTGGTTACTAAACATGGTCCAACCGAGGTGTTCCAGACAAATATATGCATGCAACTTTCCAAAATATTAGACGCATTTCTCCGGGATTCATCCCGCAGCCACGACCATACAGGGAATGGAAAACAACCCAAAGCAAATATGAGCAATCACTGAGTGAGTGAAGATGAATTGGAAATAACTTATCAAGTCTGTCGAATGTTGGATTTGCACTGATATCAAAAGGGAATCTCTATATGTGCATGCATAAACAATGTATAATTAATTTCCATTCATCATTATCGTTATCATCTTCATCATCATTGCACAGCGTTAAACAGAGGGGCACGTCCTAATGAACACTGACCTTCTCACCATGTTGCAAGTGGAAGTAGAAAGAATGAATATACAAGATGGACAGGGAGTGGAATTACAGTGGTTGGAAAAGAAAATAGTGCCCCAATATCCAACACAGAATACTCAGATCAACTGCACATATGCAGATTGATCAATCAACCTGATTGTCTAGAAAGTGACAACACGACGGCCACTGTTCACGCTTCGCTTTTACATCCCTCAGTGTATCCACTCAACTGGTTGACGGGTCTTTTGGATCCCAACCACGAAGATGTGAGGCACCTACTTTTCCTAATGTCGCTGTACATTTTCGCATTCCCTGTTGTCCAACCATCTAATAACCTCCAAGCAGTTTCTTTCGCTTACTAGGAGTACTACGGAAAACACGAAACGGTACAGTAGATGAGTCTTTACCATACGTGACATGTGTCCTTACCATCAAGTTCACTAAGCCGTACTAGCTGTGGTAGAAAGTTATCAGGATTATAATTCAACCATGCAACAAAAATGAACACGTTGCGCCACAGTAAACATGACCTTTCAACTTCCGCGAAATATCCGGTCGACGCCACAAGTGCTTCAGTTCAGCGTACGCTGTTTGAGCTTTGGATATACGCGTGCTCATCGCTTATGCCTTGCTTCCATCAATCGTCAAGCTACTGTCGATGGGACCAAAGCTGTCAACAATTGTTAGTTCCTCCGCATCGTGCATCAAACTCGGAATCATTGAAATCCAATGTGTTGCAACATCACTTTACACTTTGAAGGTGCAAACCGCATGCACAACGGAGTAACAGCTCTGGCAAATATATCTGGGTCAAATTTTGCATATTCCGTGCATTCGAATAAGCAAACAAACTGGTCCGCGTAATCACACGACTTCTCACTATTTCCTAGTTCGACGTCCACATTGCAATCTCCATTTTCCGTAAAATACCCATCATCGCCAATTACTTGAGGAGTATCACGCACACCGTCGACCGACGATATTGGTTTCCCTTGACTTGGAAGGCCCCTTCGAATCAGTTGACCGGACAGCGCTACTCAGTGCTCTTCACTGGAGAAGTATGTCCTAGACGTTCGTGAATCTACTGAGATCATTGTCCCCTCATACTTTTGGCCGTGTAAGAGTTTATGATAAACTTTCTATTGTTTTCAGTAGCTCGTTCTCAAGACGTTTACAAATTACATGGAAGACATCAGGCAAAATCCGTGCGGACAGATATGGAAAAACACCACTTACGGACAGGGGTTTGTCAACAGTCCACTTGTCCTCGTCATTTGATTGGTTTACCTAACTTACGCTCTCTGCGTGACAGGACGACAGACTCATTCGGACTCGATCGATCCTAGGCCATGGGAGTTGAAGTGTCTGGACCAAACGCTTTAGGGCGCAAAGGTCGGTGGTCAGCTTCCTGAATCCAATTGCTTCACCCATCTCTAGAGTGCTCAAACCCACGCCCTCATATTTGCTTGGGGGAACACAATACACAACTTAGAAAACCGGGTTTGGATTAACCTGATGTCTGGTGTCAACAGGGTATGCTAACATTGCTCTGTTTATCGATGCTTTCTGTCCTTGGCTTAACCAGCTTTGGTGATGCTCTTTGATCCGAGTGGATAGCTGTCGTGCATTTTGACCCACATAAGATGCGTCACGAACACATCTGAAAAAGCACAGAAATATTGATGAGGTCAGCATCAGCAGTTTATCCCTGTTTTGAATGTGGATCACAAGAGTACCTGGAAACAGAAAGTAAGGTGGTGGCATCAAATTGTATGGAATTTTAAATTTCTATTCTCCCTTGTCGATTTAAGACTTCACTTATCGTATCTCCTTCAAATGGTAAACCAATAACTAGGTCTTTCTTCTTTACGGTTTCATCGGTGATTTTTGGGCACTCCTTGAACGACTTTTCTTTCAAGAAACCGATCCGGGGACAGATAACAAAGGTTGAATAAAAGAAAGGGGAATCTTCCTTTCCATTTTTGGCTTCGAAAACTTCAGTAGCTTTATTCCGCACGCGTATCCCGGCCTCTATATGGTGGTTTCACGTTTATTCCTACACGGTTTTGATAACTTTAAACTATCGTAATTTGCGGTGTGCAGATCACACGAAGTGGGAAAAAATATCTTCATTGTTGTGCTCTGTTATGGGTCAGCGGAAGGAAACCTCTATTGTGAGAAGGATGTATGTTGATCACAGGCGCACAGGAAGCATGATAAACACAACAAATATTGTTCAAACTTGTGATATATGTCAATGAATATTAGTTTCAATGATATGAGCCACACGTCACTGTTGGAGTGGGGCATTGAACAGTGTGAAGACGAGGAGTATCGAAGGCGCCCGTGTAAGATGGACGGCAGTGTGATGAAACAAGAACAGTTATCCAAGATGTTCGTTTAAAACGTACGACATCACGTGACTAAGAAACCAGCCCAAAATCCATATCGTTTCAAAACTAGGGTCAAAGAACACCTTAGATATTTATGTATCTCGCAATTATTTGTGGGTAGTGTGTGCGATCGATGAGATTCTCGTTTGATGGATTGAACTGTGAACTTCAACTTTCACATGCTAATCTCAGGTTATCCGACCAACTGTTCAGTCGGAAGCACCAGACTCGAGTTGTGTGTCTATGACACAGCCTGGGACGAGGATTCAGCAACGACCACGTGCTGCCTCAGAAATCCTGGTGTACATTTGGATCGGAAATCAATGAACTGAGTCGCTTCTGAACTGGGGGTAGATTGGTCCATTTCCTTGAAAGCTTTCACAGCCCAGTCACCATTAATTCGTGTACAGTGTTTAGTTGTCATCAACGATAATTTCCTCTTGATAGTGTGACAGAGACCGTATTCATAATCTATCTATGAAACATACATAGGGTCATACGTACTGCCCACTAACTAGCTTTCGAGTAATTTGTTTCAAAATTCAACTACTACGCCATTTACTCGCAAAGCCCATGTGTTGTGTAGCACGCAGATGGGTAGGGAGTTGAGCCCACGCATAATTCACCCCGTGTTAAGTTATTGTAGTTGGGCCTGGTAGGCAGCGTAACGTGGGATCTCGCTGGAATTCAAGCTACTGATCCGATCACATCATAAAGTTTTCCGACACACGAAGCCACTTTCGTGCTGTATAATGTGTTCAGATATCAGAAGTCATTATCTAAGAAAGTAGAAATACATTGTGAATGTGGGAGTTAGATTTCTATTGATACATTCTTCCTCAACACTACAATTCTGTACGTTTGACGCACCGGACTCTTGTACACCAGAAACACAGCACCATATGTACAAGACTCAATCTTTATGGAAGCACTTGGTAAATTCAAAGCTATTATCCAAATAGAATGAAATCTGCACGAGGAACCTGTGAATATCACATTTCGTGTGGACTTGAACGGTCGATTCCGCATACCGATATTATGACTAATTATGAGGAATGTATTCTTCAAAATAAGGATTTCGTCGAAATTATAGTTCCAGTTTGAAATATTTGTGCGTTGCAAAAGTTACGGAAAGTATTCGAAGTTCAACTTGGTGTCTTGCATGATTGAATTTTCAGCATCATTGTGTTTATCGAAGTTTTGTCCTCGTGATCGTCAATATGAAATGGTGACAAGGAACGCGTCAAGAGTGGATTGACTTGAACGGGTTCAATATGAACTCAGCAGAACGGTAGCAATAGACGATTTGGAAAACTTTAACTTGTACGAGGTTGCTGATGAAAAGACTTTTATTCCACATGACTTTGAAGTACATACAACGAAGTGGCTCATGTGCAAAGCGCACCACTGAGTTGCAAAGAAGAATGTAACCCAAATAGCGTTCTATCAAAACAATCGGTCCACTACTGAGCTGTTGACATTGAACAAATCACCGCGGAGGATTTAAATCTACACTGAAAGATCAAAAAACAACATCTTGGCCATTTATTTACTGTCATGGGTGAACATTAGAAGAAATAGCTATTCTGATTGGAAGCTGAATTCAGATGTGAGAACAAAATGAGTTAATTAGTCGAGTTTCGCAGCGCACGGTCAACAAAATCTGGAAGTGTTTCGATTCAGCAAAACTAATTGCTGAAATCGGTTAATAAATTGTGAAAGGTTTTCTTGATTATTCATATTTTCCCTAATTCTCCTGGGTTACTCGTTCTGATCGCACATGCATAAGGACGGATTTATATGATGGACTGGTGTTATTCCAAGAATGATGTTGCGAATGTGGCGATTTGATCTCAATCAACATCTGCATATTTTTCTAGCTCTAAGAATTACTTATTCATTTTGCTAATTCAATTACCAGCTATGAATTTTGAAACATGTCTAGTTCCGCTGAAAATTCCTGGTCTCACTACCAACAATTAGGAGCAGCACATCCGTATGCCATCACTTGTGCATTAGAACCGATGGAGTTGAGTGTCTCAATCCCGCAGATGCTTCAAGATGCTTTTTCTCTTTCTGACAGACTCGCCCTGGTTGGTTCGGAAGGGAACGAACTTGAAGCTACCTGATCTATGCCTCGTTTTTCCTCAACGGTAGGTGTTCCTCACGTGGACGGAAATCGTAGTATCCAAGAGTTTATCATAAAGGTCATTTGATCAGCGCCACAGTGGAAACAGTGCTGAACATGTTCGGTGGGCAAACAAGTACCGGTAGTAAGTGAGGCACAAAAAGAACTTCCTCATCATCAATCAATAATGATGATGATTTGCATTTCTCTTAGCGTCGTAAGACTCAAGAAAGTATGAATGTGTTTGATGTCATTTCTGGCGAGTTTATTCAACTTTGTTTTCCTATACGATCAAATTGAAAGAAAGATTATGTTCCTAACCGAACCGGTATACTTTGAGCCGCTTGATGTCGGTTAGATTATCCGTCCAATCACTTCTGATACTTGACTTGTTGCTTTACTATTGTTCAAGCATATCTTTACCATGAGAATCTTTCCGCACTCGAACATCTTTGCCATCTTAAACCCACAATCATTCTAGTGGATTTCGTTTTCACAACGTATTTGACAAATGATTTATTTCACTAATAATAATGTTCCGATTTTACCATTATTTCCGTTGAACACACTTTAGGAACACAAGTCGGCAAACGAGCTGGTTCCCAGTGATTCTTGGGCATTTCTCTACACCACAAAATTGTTCATCAAGCATCAGGGTGTTTCATCACCACTATTCCCTAGCATTTCCACTGTTTGCAAAATTTGTCAAATCGCTCACCTTGCCACTATATATCTTGATGTAATCATCGAAGCAAAAAAAACTGAAAAAGGACCTTGTTCACCAGTTTTTCTCCCAAACATAATTCTTCAAACTTACCCCGGGGCTCACATTTGCCCACTCCATCTTTTAGAGTGATTCCCAAACTCAAACTCATCTAATCAAACAAAAAAACTTTTTATGGCCTCATTTGTAATTCTCAATGGTGATTTTAATCAACTTGATGTTGTAGTGTTCAACTAATCAGTGATCAACTTCATTGTGAATATCTCTACGAGGGAGAGTGCGAGGCTCAACTTGATACTTGTGAACGATACCGTCAATTTGAAAGCCATAACACCAGCCCTAAGCACTACAACAAAATACTGGTGTACGATCCGAATGGACTCAGGACTACGAGAACGCTGAGGCCTGACGAACATCGACACACCGTCTTCGAGGAATGTCATGTCTTAAGCTGAACCTCTTGTGGATTATGACACACGCACTGAACGAAACGAGATGGTTGACCGCCAAGGACCAATAAGTGTCACAGTTTTCCTAAAAACGGAAAGCTGAGAATTTAGCCGAGATCCATGCCTCTATTCTATTCCTGAACTATTACATAATCCATTTATTTCACACTAATTCCTCCATTGCTATTCACCACGATTACCAGTTTAACGAAAAACAAACGTCCCATCAAAGACACTTTAGCATACTCACTGGCGTCCATCTTGGAGACACTTGAGTCCAAAGGAAGTCCTTTGAACCTGTGGTTCGGCATTCAACCATGATGGTTAAATCACACCGGTAAAATGTTTCCCAATGGAAACAAACCTTCACCGATACCATAATTATTTCATCACTCCCATTCATATTTTCCGGTTTTCGAATCTATGCTCTAGTCGTTTTATGAAATGCTATATCACCATCCACTATCATCTGACGCCTAAACTTAATTCGTTCCTATTATGTGATGAAACTTTCATCGTATAGCAAAATTTGTACTGTTATAATGTCGGAAATGACTTGTCCGCTGCAGAAGCATTTCACTTCTGGTGTACGCACGCCATGCAGTACGTCAGGAATCAAGTTGTTCTACCCATAGAAGTTCAATCGTTGTTTGTATGCCCCATCCCATTTTGTGACAAACGTCCACCATCCATTGCCAATTAAGGATGAAATGAGAAAATTCTCTCTCGTAGTTTATTTATTGATCTTTTGTTACCACTGCTTGAATAAAGTATCTCGTTCTTGTTTTCTAATTATAAAATGGTAAATGAATATATTCCACTTCGTAAGTATTGATGAACCTTCCGCCGGAAATCCAGCTCCTACAATAAATTTAGTGACATTTTTTAATTGACCCGACTGTCACATTTCCCCAAGAACACCGAATTTCATGGAAATGTCCTCCAATGTAATTTGGATTTGCGCTATCCTAACTGAGCTCTTCCGGGGTAAATAAATTTATATTATTAACCAACAAGGTGTTGCACATTCTCTGGTCGCCAATCTGAAGTCATCGTTGGACTAAGTACACGGAGGTTCGGTCTGTTGCAGTCCTAAGCAATCTTCAATCCTGTTCTTGATCTGAAAATGTGGAGGACCATTAGGAGTTTTACTTCAATTTTCAAACGATCAGTTCGATGTTCATCTTGTTTGCCAGCCGAAGTGTTATCATCCGCCTGATTGTCTCTCACTTCTTGTTATTAATTAATGGTCACCCGCTGCTGAAATTATCCATTGACTTGTGTTGACTTGAGCACTCATATTGGTTCACTCTGGGCATGTTGCTGGAATAAATGGATCGCTCAATTACAGTCTGTGCTCTAGATTCAAGGGTAAATATTGTGTCCAATACGGAAGCAGTATCCGTCCAAAATCTCATCAGTAGACGGTCCTTATAAATACGATTGAACCAGTGAATGAGTAACTCCTCATAATCGCTGTCATGTCGATTGCACAGAGCAAAATGGCGCCGGGTTTACGGCACATCTAATCATGTTCAACAGAATTCAATCTAGAACGATATAAGATCGAACTCATTTTCGCCCATATTTTTACACGTCTAGTCGGTCAGAATCTCGGAATTCGATACTATCCTTTTAAAAGTTAGAGAAAAATTTCGTCTTTTTCAATGTTTGTTGTGTCCTGCTTCCGAGTTTCCAATATTGCATGGGCACTGCTCATAACAAATCTCACTCAGTGGTTAAATGAGGAGATTTACTGAAAGTAACACGAGGCAGTCCGTGGAAAATTGTATATCGAAGTTCTGGTTGCCATGCAAAACCTTTTTTCAAGCAGTCTTCTTAATCTTGGAACAAAATGAAAGTTGTCTTGTTTTCTAAAAACCAAACCGGCACTAGTTTCGTCACTCAGTTTTGCAATAAATATACACTCTTTTCTACATCTACGGAAAATTTATATAAAGTTCCTAATTTCCCAGTTTATTTGGATTGCGAAGTGAAATATCCACTTGCATTTTTCACAATCAACAGTCCAGCGAACCGAACCGACGACAGTCTTCTCACCGGGTAGGTGCTCCACAAATTGGGCTTCCGTGGTGTTGACGGTTGGGCTTGTGTGTTTGAACATTTTCCTCGTAATCAGAGTGTCATTGGTTCGATTCCAGCTTGCGGTTTGAACTGCTGAATGTGAAAAATGCAAGTAGATCTTGCATTATAGAAGATTCTGACTCCTCGTGCCTATAATACATCCTGTATGCATTCCTTCCTCAATTCATACCTACAAATCTACCGCAAACCTCAATTTCCTTCATTTTACCGCTTAAATAGATTGCACAGATTCCTGTTTTTAATGGCTACATTGCATTCACATCTCTAGCCTCCATCATGCAAGAAAGAACGTTTGCCTGGATCAAAAATTCTTGCGCTTGAAGTTGCGTGAACTCACTCACTTTTACACTCATTATTCTCCCTATCATTTATTGGCTGACCAATACTAGTCCAGGGTCTCTGATCATTCGCTTACCACCCCCGAAGTAAGATATTCAAATTTTGCCACAGCCGGTTTATTTTATGGCAGGCCGTGACTTACTCTCGTCTGACTAGTTATCACACCTGACCTATTTGAGAATGTGCATACTTTTGCAACATTGGCCTTATAGTCTAACATATATATATATATATATAAACTAGTTTTGTGCTTGTGTCTTCATATCCTTGAAGGGATTCCCGTCCTGACCGCTGCGTTCATTTATTCACCGTCTCCCAGCTGTTGCAGAGAGGTTCCAGAGACAGGAGAAGAACAAGCAAGGACGAACCAAGTCTGATTAACTGAAACTGGTGCACATAGATGAACTGGATGATGTGGTGAGGTAATTCCTTTTTTATCGGTCACGTACTTCTCCAATAAAACCTCGATGTAACCAGCTAGCGACAACATTACTTCCGAAATATCTGTGGTAGGATACATAAGCAGTGTACATAATCCAGCCGTCGTAGTTACGCAACAGAAATGCAATTCAAATTCTTGACGCTGATCATGTGTCTCATGCTTGTTATTTTGCCTATCCTCACACGGATCTTTTCATGTTATCATAGCCGACTTGCACTTATGCAGAGTGATTGGAGGTACCGTATGAATCCGTTCCACCCCACTCACGTGTCAGTTCAATGAAGCAGAACCCACCCCATACATGGACACGACAGTCATCCAGATAACGTTTTTTTGAGTTACCTGTCCAATGTAATTCATATACTTGTTCTTTGTTGATATCTTCATGTAACGGTAGTGGTCACTTGCAGGACCAGTTGACACGTGAAGTCATTACTTTAGTCCTGTAATTTGTTACAGTTTTGTTCATGCTATATTTTGATCATTTCAGAGAAGACGGAAAATTTTCCTCGGTAAAGGGTTTTAGCTTGCGCTTCACAATTTCTAAGCTCGATTAATTGAGCAATGCAGTCTTTTGGGCTCCTATCGCTTTCTTTATCAGAATAACCAATGAATATTGCGCGATTCCACGATGTTACGAATCATGGGTTATTGGAATCGGTAGTTTTGTGAAGGGAAGAGAAACAGTCAACAAGATATCAGTCAGAATTCTTCGGAAAGTACCGCAAACTGACCTTTGTAATTTCATTTCTAGACCTTCGAATCCCTGGCAATACCGGAGGAATTCGGTAGTATTTCGTGATTACTTCCTCATTTAAATCCGTTGCATTTGAAATGCATGTCGAAACAGAGTCAGATGGCAATTCCCGTGGAAACACAGCTCGGTTGCTTGGAACATATTTGACAATGTTTGCATAAAATTCAAGAAACATTTTCCTTTTGTGGTTTACTTGCTCAAAGTTGTTGAGGCATGCGATGAGTGGGATTATTTCTTCAGCTTCCATTGGGTATTGCTCAGTCGTACGAGTGCGTCACAATCTATTTGGTCGACGAAAGTGCGTGCAATGAGAAGCAAAATGTTCTGTTATCCGGTTAGTATTCACGAAAAAGAAAAAAAACACAATTTCCTAATGGAAACAATCGGGCCAAGAAGCTTCACGTTTTCGAGAAAAGCTTGGTAATTTCATCTGAGTGGTGTGGTGTTACGCCGGGCATTTTGGTTTTTCTCTCTGAGAACAACTTTTTAAAAAGGTCTTCAGTTGAAACATCAGCACACTAAATTTGAATGTACCGTTTTATTCTTTGTTGTTCATGATGGCACCATATCTGAACCCATGTGCAGTGTGATATATATATATGTATGTATGTATATCCCATGAACAGCATATAGTTAGTTGTCCCCGAGACGAATATTCTAAATCTAAACCTCGCTTGATAACTGCACTTTCAATATAGGGTCGGCAGATTGTTCTTCGGAATGAATAAAATTGTGAGAAATAAATTAGATTCGGCACTGCCTAACAACTGTGATTTTATTCCTGGTGCACTGTCAGAAATCGTCTGGTCACATTTGTACTCGAAACCAAATGATCACCAACAAATTATCCGTGGGTACAGTATGGTGAATTCAGCTGACCATTCAACATTTTTGATTCGTTCAAAAAGCACACAACGATGTTAGCTAAAATCATTTCGCCCGTCGATCGCCACACATACACAGCGATTGATACTGTGTCTGCGTGGGCACATATTTTGCCACATATAAAGCAGCTGTGTAGACACCTTTCTATATTCGTCGTTGATCAACTTTGGAACAGCATGTATACAAGCGAGATATTATGTGCACTTGTTTACATTCAATTCATATACAAAACATCCAGTCTAACTTGTGAGTGTATGATTATTCCCGTCACACGTTATTCTTCATTTGATGAACCAACTTTGAGAACTTCAATGACGTATTCCGTCTTGAATCCTTCGTTGTATTTCACACTAGACAATGATTGGGACATAATTGGTAAGCCCCAAAAAGCTTTTCACAGTATAAAGTGTACTTATCAGAATGCATTCAAAAGGATATTGAAGGAAATGATACCTTATGAATAGCTTTTACATGTGTTATCTGACTGCTCACGATTCATATTGAAGTAGACTAATCACGGTGAAACTCATTACATTTTTTAACCCACGTGATTCCCGTTGTAGACTTTGAGGTCGATATTTCAAGTCAAACAGGCAGTGAAACACCAGTGCAAAATATGGGAACTTTGCTGGAGGCCATTTGGAATAACGAAGAGGTCTCGGCTTGTGAATTCGTAAGTGATTGCTGTTCGTAGGCAAATCGGAATAAATTATTATCCGCAGGAAAAGGCAAGTTAACTTGTCAATTTTTCTTGTTGAAGATTTCGCTAGTTGGAATATATGCAGGCAAAATTTTGAAAAGAGGTTATATGGGATGTGAAGATGATTTTACGCACAGGAGAAATGGCACTTTTCACATGTTCTTTGTTGTTAAAGGATCGGATTCAAATGTGGACAAGACATGTTTGGATCTTGAGGTCCAAAATCTAAACAGTTTGATTCACATTTGGATGATGTCAAAGGAGATAAAGCCTGTGAATTTCATTCACGTGACAGGTAACTATCGTCGTCTAATCCATGGAATTTCTACTGCATTTCACTGGATTTCAAATCTTTGCTACTCGCATGAACACCTTTAATCAAATTTTATTAATTCAAACCAAATCTTGATGAGTGTGATTCAAAACATTATTTGATTTAATTGTAACCAGTATTTTATATATATATATATATATATTATATATATATATATATGAAGAATTTCCTTCCAACGCAGAATATGTTCCCGGCTGACTGGTTCCATTGACTTACGCTTATGAAGGGTGGATGCTCGTCTCGTCATTGTTCAGTTTCGATAGATGTTCTTTATTCACAACAAATTCTGATCAGTATGCAAACATAAGACTAATTCATATTTATTTGAGTCTAATTTTACCTTCAATTCTTTCATTATTGGATACAATTGTTAAATCATTGTAAGCAACTTCAGTCATGCTTCCACTAATGCCTTCACCGAACTTCATCCAGCCAAGCCTTCTTTCTCCAATGGAAGGAAACTCCATTTACTGAAGGACTATCATCGAATTTAAGTTCACCAATAAACTCAAAGAAATACAATGGATGGTGTCATACGTTGTTGTAATATTGTCTAAACACGACATGAGGTCTTTTCTTGCTGCAGAGGAAACAAAAATGATGAAGCGCAATCTCCTATGAAGATGGTTTCAGTCCTTCCACGGTACACCAGTTACACGCCCAGAAAACAATATAGAATCATGGAAAATACCTACTGGCCTAACAGAGAAGGGAAGATGGTCTATGGAGAACTGAGCTATCGAATGTCGCAAATTTGAAAGGACTACGGACACAGCCTTCTGACAGTGATTTCCATATGGAAAGATCAATTTAATTTCTCCTGCAAAGTTTCGTTGAGATATTCTACATTATTTATGCGGAGGAAGTGAAGCATGTTGAAGAACATCAGTGATACTTAGGGGCATCCGGGTAACCGACCGTGTAGGTTTCAGTATGATGAATGCCATGGAAGAAAAAAGCCTGACCAGCAACGTGCGGCCAGATGACCGTGAACGAATATCAGTGGTGGTGCAAAATTGATAACTTGAGATCTCACTGCATCAGTCCCCTTCGACGGTGTGCACTAATGGAAGCAACATTATTCTCCAAAGTTCGATTCTCGAACTCATTCTGAGTTTCGCCGGTCCAATTAGTCAGGTAACTGACTGGGGATAGGACATCTTCCGGGCTTGTCCTGACATCTGAATGATCCATGAGTGCGTCCACCAGTCGGGAATCACAAATTCCGGTTGCTATGTATGGCATGCCTGAAGGTCTGAAATGGTAAACATGCCTGGCCCAGAGGAAAGCGCTCACCCATAAGGTATACGTAATTGTTCTATTTCGTCTTGCAACCCATCTGGGAATCCAGCTCTCTGAACTGTCTCAGAAAATGAGTACGCGGACATGAGCTTCTGATTGAAATATTTTACTGTCGACATGTGTATGTTTGTGGTTGGGGAGCATCTGGAGTGGCCGGTATGATGGTATCTAACGGTAGTCTCATTCAACGATCCCAAGGCGGTTCAGCTGAAAACTTCTGCAATCATGTAAGTGAAACGGATTTCGAGCGATATATAAAGAGGACAGTGTCAGTTGGATTTTGTAGCTCACATTTTTTCATTGTGATCTGATCACGGAACGCTTATTCACGTCAACAAACCGTTCTGCTACACAAATCGATTTGGGCTTATGCACTGGATAGCAAAAGTGATGAATGACTTCTGAAACACAGAACACTGCAAACTGTGAAGATACAAATTTGTGCCATTAGTTGAGACAAGAGCTTATGGAATGCCAAGGTGGGTAACACATTATAATAACGTTTGTAAAAGAAGTACTGACTGGAACACGCATTCGAGTAATTTCGGGCGCATCAGAGTGCTTGTAAATAGTGATTAGGTAATCCATATATTCGATGGGTTTGATTGAATCATTGTGGAAGCGAGACAAGAGTGTCGTTGAGAATGTTTATGATGGGAATGCTTTCCCAGTGGTACCTAAACTATCTTTCTGTGTTTTACGCATTCTTCATTTCGATTGCTATCCTTCTGCATCAACGTATACAAATGTCTACTGTTCTCCATTTAACCGAAATCCTCACAAACCAGGTGCTAGTATCAGTTGAATGTCCAGGCAGTGCTGCTGTATTGACCGTTTTCATTCCTCCTGATTCGACGAGTTGTCAAGTGCAAAGGGTTTTTGACTGAAATTTGGACATCTGTCTACGAAAAGATCTGATTAGATACAAAACCCAAATATGAATGGAATTGAGTATTAGCAAGATGTTTTACTACGTTTCTAATTTACGGATCCTTGCATGATCAGTTTCCAAACCACCGAGCAATTATCCCCATGCCAATGAAACCAGGTTCAACAAAGTGAATTGTTTAAGCACATTTGACCGGAGAATATATGACACGATGATTTTTTCATGGACATATCGAATAACCAAATCTGGCACCTAGAATGAATACATGTGTAGACTAAAGACTCTCTTCACAATTCCACACAACATACGGAAAATGAGCTGCTTAGGTGCACAGTTCATACTGCGAACAGGCAACGACGAATTCTTATTAGGTCATCAAATCAAAACGGCTTTTCGGACAGAAACATATTCAGTCAGCCGCGGTGTTACGCGGTCAAGCTGGTTCGGAAAGTTATTCAAAGAGGTGAAAGTTGTATACATGAATGAAATATCATTGTTGTTCCCATCTTCATAAAGCGCTCACGTGGTGACTCCACTTGCCACAGAGTTATAAAACTCATCTCTTCAGCGTTGAGACTTCTCTCTTCTATCATAATTCGCAAGATGAACCCAACATGTGAAGAGCCGACTCAAAAGCGGCTGGATAAGTTTCACTCCGGTCGTTGATATGTTTATTGAATAACCACCACCCGATAGCTACTAAAACAACGCCATACATTTAGAAGACCAGCCGTTATCGTATTCTCGGGCATTTGCACAGCCTTCGACACCGTCGGTAGGATTTCGTTAAGGACTGTCTGCTAGAAAAGGGTTACCAGAAAGGTTTAGATCAATTCTCACAATAATCCGATGCAATATCTCAGTTCGCTTATTTTAGTCGTCTCCAGTGGCTAGAAGTGCTCCTTCCAGCCTTAGGAAAGCCTCTGTTAGTTGGAAGTAGATAAACTTCCAGCATCACTGATCCTCTCACTCACACCTTATTGTTTCCTACTGGTAACTCTAATGAGATGTGACACTACGTGAGAACGTTCCTAGACAACAACACACAGACGGACAACGGATTTCCGGTTCCCTGGAAATAATTGCATTACGTGTGCGTGTCGTTACGAGGCATGCTTCACTGGAGTCGCTTCCAGCCACGATGGAATGCAATAATTCGATCGACAGTCTCGTACGCCAACCCACAATGTGGCCTATTGTCATGTGATTGATCAAGATCCACTGTTTACTCGAAGAAGGTGTAACCAACGTTTGATACCCACGGTCAAACATTTTGAATCTTACCACTTGCGGACTCTGATGCAGTGCGCTTACAGTCAATCTCTAACGTGTGGTGGGATCTAGCGTTGTTCCTCTAGCAGGGCCCTTCAGAAAACATCATTGCCCTTTTTTGTCCTAGGACGAAGGACAATTGAACCAATTCCTTTGCGTGACGAGTCTTCAATGCCTTACGTTCTCTAAGAATTTCCAACGGTTTTGCATCTATATATAACTCCTGTTGGAACTAGTCCTACCTGATATGAGCATCCGATAAAATCCTGCGAGTCATGCAAACATGGAACCTAGAATTACGTATGGAACCCTGTCATGGATAAGCTTCAAAAGTGGCTTGCCTATTGGCGTCGCCGTCCACGTCTCTGGTCCACAGCACTAAATCTTCAGCATCAAAGGTGCCCATCGCAGTGAATCCCAAGAACTCAGTCACCGATTGGTTGGAGATACATGAAGATGTGGCTTCTTTTCGTGTTATCAGAGAACTGACTATTCAAATTGTCCTCGTGTTCTCCAATTCCATTGGCAGCCCCTAATAATTATCCATATATTATATTTTGACGAATGCTAATAAATCCAACAGTTGTTGGCGCGCTATTGTCAATGCTGAAGAATAATAAGCGTGGATATTATCCTGCAGCGATGGTATACGAACATTGCACATACATCAACTTTATTTCCACTTAGACTTCAGATAATAACAGTGCTTTATATCTACAAAATGATGTCTACATTTGTAGACCCTTCCAATGACCTTGGATAGATTATCCGCCCCCTTCGGACTAGCTCATTTCAATAACTCAGACAATACTGTTTAAATGCAATGCGAATTCACTGTCAATAAGCTTTGCACCGCAAAACGACTGGTTCAAATGGCATCGAGTAAAATTGTTTTTGACTGTTTAATCAATCGGTCAACATTGGTTTCCATTTGAATCTCTCCTCCTTCTTTGTATTTACACGTTGCATGTTCTTTTTGTGGTTTCTGTGCTTCACAGAGATTGGGAGAAAGCGTTGACTTTCAGTCATCCTTAAAACCCCTAGTCTGCTCCTCTCACTTTACTGAACAGGTGACGGAGTGCTGTCTGATAAGGGGATGGGGTTGTCCATCAATAGTGTGTCAGCATACACCCTAACATCATCGCTCGTTTGATAAAGGTGACCGGTTCCGTATCCTCTTTGTTCACATGGGCTTTCTATCAAAAGAGGTATTTTATTTTTTATTATGTATATTCCACTTTTTGCACATTTAATAAGGAAAACTGTACCTCTTGTGACCCAGTTATAATCAGAAACATTTCTGTCCTGAAAGCCGTTTTGATTAGACGACTCAGTGTGGATTAGTTCATTTATCATTCCTTGATGGTAATATGAACTGTGCACGTGGGAATCTGTTTTCCTCCTTTTTCTGTAAAACTTGGGCACGAACAGCTAGGCAACACAACTTTTGGTTCAAACGTGTATACCAGATGAGTAGAAACAAACTCACCATTTGTGATTCCAAATTAGACGTTCATGAATCACTGCAGACATTTCACCAATTCTGGTGTCCTATGGCAGTGCATTTCTATTGTAAGAAACGTTTACTGGACGTTTCATTAGTCCATATAAACTACCTATCGGAGACTGGTTTCCCTACAAAGTTTTCCACTGTCAAGGTAATCCGCTTTACAACACAGAGCACATATGTGGCACAAACAAATCTCTTGCCAGTTTTATCCGTCCACGTAAACACAATTCACTGCTGTCTTTTGTTAACTACTAGCATTTGTCCTTTGAAATTTGTAATTTCTTTGTATATTCTAACCACACATTATCTTCACATTATGTGGCTGAAGCAATCATTTCATGTTGGCTAGAAACGTTCTTCATTTACTATCTCTACCGTGACTGTGCTGTGCTGCAGCTTCGTCCGACTCCTTGCTGAATGAACCTTTTATGACTGCACTGTGTGGATTAACCGGATAACTATCTGTACTGGTGTTCTTCGTTGCTCAGCTATGATGTAAGTCATTTTGCCCCGATACACTTTTGTGTATTTCACCATATAGAATCACGAAATAAGGATAAACACGGTTATTCAATTGGAATTTGTTCTGCTGCATGTAACCCTGTACATCCCACGTCGTGCATGAAGCATGTGTGAAAATAAGTTTCTGAAGGATTGATACCCTAATTATTCCGGGCAGCCGTGAATGTTTGTTTATTTTGCGCTGAGTGAAGAATCCAAGGAACCATACCAACCGGAATTATATTGGGACATTTCAGAATAATTCAAATTGGTACCTTCACCTTCCTCAACCGAAAACTGTTCTTTAAAACTGCCTTGATCTTTCAAGAGATGTTTCTTAGAAACTGGGTTAAGTATTGCCATGGATACTATCGTTTGAAGCACAAGTTTATTTAAGCTCTCTTTGCTGCAGTTGTGAAACGTCAGATGGCGAAAGTCCTAAATTTTGGTGCTTTCCTTCAAGTCAGCAGAATAATCGAGCACTTTCTATTTCGCTCACGTTGGGTGTTCTTTGTTTTGATGGTAAACATAAAAATAAAAACTCAACCCTCTCCTTTTTATTTTTATGGATAGATCAACCACGAAGTTCAACAGTACCGTGTGCTTGGCTCACCATTTCGGTAATTCTTGACCACGGGAGCCGTAGTGTCTCGACTGTACCAGCTTGAGAACTAAGGAAATAGAGATCCGTGTTTTCCGAAATACTATACTTTGCTTCCGAACACGGGAATATTATACGGACGAAACATTTTCTCCTGTCTTCAGTCATTAGTACGACTCGGAAATTTAAATATTTCAAAATACATCCCATTATCAGGTGCGAAAAGCCTGAATCTCGACAGTTTGCATGGGTGCATTCTTATTGCTCTCATTTTAGTGAACGATTGTAGCTATATACTCGTGAAGTGTCTCTAGCCCATTAGCTTCTAATTCAAGTTATTTTCCCTTGGAGAGGCGAACAATGCACATTCCCAATGGTTTAGACGCGTTATGGAGCCAGAAAATCACGGATTTCGGTGGCTCTCCTAGGTGGCCCATGTTGTCGGAATTCAAACCGCTTACGTACGAAGGAGTCACAGAGTAAATCACAAAATTCGAAAGCTTTAGTTGTCGATACTCATTGCGAGGGTCTACAAGTTAAACTAACACACATACGAACAAATGATACCCCCTGTGTTGAGAAACCATTCTGCATAGACACAACGTGGTGTTCGCAATCAGTCAACCACGGAGACTCATTTAGCGAACCCCTCTGGTACTGATGAATCATTACCACTTTTGCCGTCGTCACAAAGGTGCCTTATGTTTTTCCCATGATTTGGAATTAACCTCATCTCCCATAACGTCTCCGTGCCCTTGAACAATCAACGAAGGGATCTTAGTGGTTAAAGTGTCTAACAACAGAAAACATCACAATAAAACCATTTCATCGTTAGCCCTTATTCCTGTCATTTCCACTTTGAGTAGTATTTCGTAAAATCCACTGCATCCATACGCCGTTTTGTCTTAGTTTTGGTAGATCTGGGCGAAATTTGTGAGTCAAATAGACCAAAGTATTCTCATTCTCTCTCTCAGTTGTCAAAGCTCAGTGAATCCTTCAGTATAAATGAGTGAGAATTTAGTTAGAAGGATCATAAAGATGATATGGGAATATGAGAGAATCCCGATCTAACAAGCTGTGCTTCACTATATATGTAAATAGAGATGGAGGCACGACATCGAAACTCGGTGATTCATTAAAATGCAAAACATCATGGTAAGGTGTACAATAATTTGCGAATTCTTCGATGAACCATAACCAATTACAATACTGGAACACCGAATGAGAAAACTGTCGCCAGTACAAGAACAGAATCTTGTGTTTGCTCGCAAACCTCTGGTTTATCCCCAGTCATTGATTCCCAAATCGTCCGCTCTCAACGAATGAATTGACCACGAACAAGTGCGAAAACTGCATCTGAGTGTGATCGGAAATCAATATTTTGTATAGTATGAGGCAGGGAATATTTGAATATATATGGCTTTGCTATCGATTATCCAGCATAGAACGCAAATATGATTGGTTTAGTCGGATCTCCGTGTTTTTGAACCTTCAACTGTTTGGCGGTTTTGTGTTAAGAAGAAGCAGTACGTGTTCTGTTAACTTCCTATTTGAAATAAAACTTGTGATGAACTGATTGGTTTATGGCCACATGCTTTATGGAGACACCACCATGAATGAAGCCTGGGCACTGTCATCGGTTGTTATTAACGAATACGTAGTTTGGAAGAATGTGGACTTCAGCCTCCGTGATGATTTTTTCATTGGAAATTTCCGGCTACTGGTAAAGTGCAGTAGTAATTACTTCACGCATTCCAGTCCATCATGGTGTGATGAAAAAAACCAGTAGTGGATATAATTGGATCAGTGCACAAATAGAAACACGGTTACCAATAAAATCTGCTGAGACTCGAAGTTCGATGCGAACAGATAAGCCTCACAAATAGACGCCTACAGATACTGGTTTGGTCCAGTGCATATTTTTTCAGTGAGAAATGAATGCAGTTAGGCAATGCGGACAGGAAATCACTCAGTTTGGGGATCTTCTTTGCTTCAGTGCTCTACTGTGGTCCTTTACGGCTAAACTAAGTTTGGAACCATTTCAATTGGACTTCACTCAGTATAAATTTTCTTGGTAATAAATTGAAATACTGGAAATAAATAGGAATAAATAATGGACCAAGAAAATGATGGCGACATGTGTTTAGCAAAACTAGACTTCGTGGACGCGTACTATCAAGTTGAAGGCAGGTCCCCATTGGGATACTTCCTAAGACTTTGCATTCATTGTGTCCTGTACTAATTCACACGTCCTACTTGAAGTTAAAAAACTGCCTCAGTTATTTTCCAGTGGGCAATATATACGGTGTTGGCAAGATATGAAGGAATAGCTTTCCATCGACTAACTTAAAAACCGCCTGAAAGTGATTGTACAAGACATCCGAAAATTCCGGTCTCCATGATGGCGAAAGTAATCCAATGTCCAAACCAATAATTACCTTGGATTCGTTTCTGACCTCAACGGTTGCCATCCGTACAAGGAAGAACCACGAGAAATGCAACGGACGCCAGTCTAAATGGACGCCCTGCCAGTGTGATAACTCCTGGACCCTGCCATTGATTACCGTGCTCTTCGGTTGGAGCTGCATTGCTTGTGGGCACCATTTGAGTATTGCCTTCGGATGGACTATTGTTGTTGTTGTTCGCAACAGCGTTAGCCATCGTTTGACCAACTAATGTGGACGCTGACATCGGATTCTCCGTAACCACACTACAACCCCAAGTTACCAATAGTTGTAGTAGCTGGTGCTTCAAACTTGGGTGTTATCGTCGTCATCTCATGTTTCCCAACGAAACGGTTAAACTTGTGGCTCTCGTTACCCGAATGTAAGACTCTGCCGAAAAAACTAAAGACAACATGAGAATAATTGCCTTTGGCCTAGCTGTCCCCATTCTAGTATCCCATAGCTTCATCCACTGTCACCATTTCTCGTCTTTTACAGGCTACACACTTCTGTTATGCATTTTCAGAATCAATGAAGGCATCAAATTTATTCCGTCAGTCAGCTACTGCGTTTGACTACGATGCTATTGGACTACGATGTTGAAGTAAACTTTCGGAAACTGCAAACAGACAGTCTATCTCGCCTGATCACACACCACCATAGGGACGATGACGATGTCGTCATCATAGCCATCACAACCAAAGTTGCTAGTATGGAGAAGCTATTAGACACTGGGCATGTCATGTCTGCCACCGTAGAGCAAGTCCGCGTGGTTATCAAACTCGACTCGCTTCAAAGCCACATATCGCATTGTTCAGGCCCCTTAACCCAGAATAATATACCATTTAGATTTGCTACAAAGTGGATCCGTCTACGGTGTTAACACGTTTCAAGTGATCCCACAGTGTTCTACTGGAACAATTTCACAACGACCATTCAGAAATAGGCCGCAAAAACTAGGCAGTCAGAAGATTCACACAGTGGCCTAAGAAGGAAATTGAAAGCACCAATGTGGCTCGTCAATCCTAACGGTATCAACACACATCGAAAATGTGGCTCTGTCAAACACAGTAACCATGGTCAACCCCTGAATAACCCCTTTGTCAATTATCTACGTTAACTTCTACTAGACTCAAAGATAACATTTCGAAGTGGCCAGGAAAAATAGCACTCAACCCAGCCACTTTGCACGGACAAATAGCAGTCCTTCGTCGAATATCCGCACTACTATCTGTAGCTTTCTATATATCTATGTATCCGTCTGTTGATCTATCTACATAAACTGTTTGTATCTTCATCTGTAGGTAACTATATTTCTCTCTATGATTTTATCTATGAATTCATCCATCCATCCATACATTTATCTGCCTATTTATGAATTTATCCATTTATCCACATATCTACTTATCCATATATCTGTCTATCTTTCTATCTATCTATCCATTTATCAATATATCTATCGACCTACTTAACTTTCAATCTATCTATGTATCTCTTCAAATGTCTATCTATCTATATTTGTTTATCTATCTATCTGTCTACCGATCTAAACATCTATCAATCCATCTATCTTTCTTTCTGTCTATCTATATATCTACATACCTGTTTGTCTATCTATCCATCGATCTATGCATCGATCTATCCGTATATCGGTGATCTATATAACAATTCATCTTTCATCCGATCTATGAGTCTACCATTTTCTCACCAATCAACTCTGTCTATCAAACAATTTATTTATATACCAACCGATATTTCTATTTACACATCAAAATTTCTACTATCTATCTATCTATCTATCTATCTATCTATCTATCTATCTATCTATCTATCTATCTATCTATCTATCTATCTATCTATCTATCTATCTATCTATCTATCTATCTATCTATCTATCTATCTATCTATCTATCTATCTATCTATCTATCTATCTATCTATCTATCTATCTATCTATCTATCTATCTATCTATCTATCTATCTATCTATCTATCTATATATCTATCTATCTATCAATTTATCTATCTATCTTTCTCTCGATCTTTCTTGCCACATATATATTTATCCATGCATCTGATAGTCTATCTTTCTATCGATCTACCTATTTTATTACTCTGTTTGTATCTACATCTGCATCGATCTATATATGTATGTAACTATCTTTCTGTCTATACATTTATCTATCAGTCTATCCGTCTGTCTATACAACCATCTATCTATCTATCCACCCATTTCACTATCTATCTATGCATTTATGCATGTATTCACCTCTCTTCCTCTTCGTATATATATCTATCTTACCATCTACGTATCCATTTATCAATATATCTATCGATCTACCTAACTATCCATCTATCCTTTTATCTTTCTATCTCTCTATCTGTTTACCGATCTGAACATACACCTATCTACGGACCTACTCACCTCTCCATATATTTATGTGTCTCTACTCAGATATCTGTCTACTTATCAATTATTCTCTCTATGTGTCTATCCCTCTATCTACATATCTTTGTATCACTCTATCGAACTTTGTATTTATTTATCTCTTTAAATCAATTCACCTTTTACCTACTCGGTATACCTCTAATCATCATTTCATCTATCCAATTATCTATGCATTTATGTCTATATAAATATCTATCTGTATATCGACATACATGTCCTTATCAATGTTTATCTATCTATCTATCTATCTATCAATCGGTCTCTACCGACCTATCTATGTATCCCTTTAATTATCTATCTCTATATCGATCTACGTATATACCTATCCATCCATCTCAATATCTATCGGTCTATCGATCGACCTACCTTTCTACCTGACATTCTGAACCTTTGTATACATCTATCTTTCTCTGCATCTGTCAATAAAATTCTCTATCTATCTTTATTTCTGTCTATCAATCTATCCATTTATCTATGTATATTTTTCTCTACTAACTTATGTATCGATATTTACATATTTGTATGTACAAATTTGTATCAATCTTTCTATCAACGTATCAATCCATTTATCCTCCTATTTTTTGCCTATCTACATATCTGTTTATCCATTAATATATTTATCTACCTACGTATCTTTCTATCTATATATCTATGTGTTTATTATCTATTATTCTTTCTATCTACTTAACTAAATTCGAACCTATCTATCCGTCTGCATATCAAACTATATAACTATGTATCTCTCTTCTTATACATCTATCCATCTATCTATCTATCTATCTATCTATCTATCTATCTATCTATCTATCCGTGATCTATCTATCTATCTATCTATCTATCTATCTATCTATCTATCTATCTATCTATCTATCTATCTATCTATCTATCTATCTATCAATCTATCTATTTATCAATCTATCTAGCTATCTATCTATCTATCTATCTATCTATCTATCTATCTATCTATCTATCTATCTATCTATCTATCTATCTATCTATCTATCTATCTATCTATCTATCTATCTATCTATCTATCTATCTATCTATCTATCTATCTATCTATCTATCTATCTATCTATCTATCTATCTATCTATCTATCCATCTATCTATCTATCTATCTATCTATCTATCTATCTATCTATCTATCTATCTATCTATCTATCTATCTGTCTATCAAACTATCTATATATCAATCAATCAATCAATCAATCTATCTATCTATCTATCTATCTATCTATTTATCTATCTCTCTATCTATCTATCTATCTATCTATCTATCTTTCTGTCTTCCTATACATCTGTCCATCTATCATTCTATTTACAAAAAGGTGCAAAAGCTGTAGTATCCCCTGAACGAGCCTGAGGTTTGGTGAAGCAGTTCCTTGGGAAGCTACATATGATTCTCAGACATTTCTTTTTGAGCAGTAAAACCATGATGCCGTCCGAAAAGCAAAATCAAATGCCGCCCGTATCAGTAATAACTCAGTTATAGTGAGCTTTTTCTTGATGATGAACTCTAGCAGCTGTGAGAGGGTGAAATATTATCGGTATATTCACCGTTTTTTTAAAAACCAACCTTCTTTCCACGGGTTCGCTCTTCACGCGTTTCGTACAACCTGCGAATTATGGCAGACTCATGCAGTTTCGAAACTACTGAGATTAGTCTTATACCCTCAAGGTAAGCACCATCATTGGGTCAGACTTGTAGGGAGATGAGGATAACAACTGATCCCCTCACAATGAATGAACCTGTTCAGAATTCCATAACAGTGTGAACAACGCAAGAGTTTTCTTACGAACTGTTGGGGGAAGGCCTGCGGGCGGTCTGCGGGGATCTCCGTCTCAGTAGCTGAATCTGTAAAATGCGGCCACGTGATGCGTGCAGGAAAGGCTCTCGAAAAGTTGACAATGAAAATCAGCTAAGCTATCCCGAAGTACTTTGTTTGGCTTTCGAGTCGCCATTGATGATTGTCGGTTGGCGACTCGTTATCTCACAAGTTGTTCCATCAAGCCTTAGCGGCTTTCTATCGGTGACCTCAATGCATCAGAAATACTCGAGAAGTTTATTAGTGGGAGCATCGCGTAACACCTCAAATGCACTTCGAAATCACCGGATTTCGTGGTCCCCTTGATGACTCGCATGATGTTCACGTCTTGTTACTAGCCGTGTTCACTTATGTTCACTTCCAGCCGAGATCGACTGGCATGCGTTAGGAACACTCGAAGAGTAGACAAAGTTCAGTACAGCTGTTCCATCATGGCTGGAATTCATCAACAATATTATTCCCCCAAGCTACTACTGGGACTGCTAGTTGGATTGAATGGCTTTGAGTACAACCGTCTGTTTTTTATATAATTTACTGTGTCTGTTCGACAAACTGTTGATAACAGAGTGACAACGATGTAGAGAAACATTTTGTTTATTCTTATTCAAGGTTATTCCTAAGTCAACCATAAGGCGTCGATGTAGATCGGTATAACTGCTGCTGTCGTAGACAACCAGTTGTTAATTTCGGATAATCTTTCAGATGGTTTGCTAGTCAAAATGTCTGATAAGTTTCCATAAGTTCACTTGTTGCCCTGAATAACGTGTACGTTGGTATAACGAATCATTGCTTGATCGATCAACTCTCTATTATATATCGAAATTGTTGTAAAATTTGACGATGCAATTCAAAGCAACCGAAGCGAATTACGTGGAATCTCTGGTTTCGTCCACTGCGATACAGCAAACCGCATTAGGTAACAAGAATGACCTTACACAAAAAGTCAGTGTGATGTGACGCAAAATACCACCAATTCAGTTTAGCTTATGCAACCATCAACCTTACACTTCTGTGCTCTGGTTTCGGTTACTATTTCCCAGCATCGTCAACTAGAGGGAAAATAATAGAAGAGTGGAGTCAAAAAGACCGAAGGATCGAATTTATAAGTGGAATCCACAAAGACAAAGAAAGAGTTTGAATGCAAACATGCAATTACCGCGACACCTCCAACAATCTGGTAGGTGGGTCGCGTGGATCCGGAAGTCTAACACGTCCTTGTTGGCCCGTTAAACTATTCAATGTTTTCTCATCTCTCAGCCATATCTTGAACTGATCACCTCGACTTCCTTCCAACCCCTACTGGCCTCGGCGCAGAGAGTACGACAAGGAAGTCTGTTGGTAAGGATGCATAACACATGTCTCAGTCACCTCATTCTGTTTAGATTCAGTTCTTCATCTGAAGACTGACCTCTGGTTCCCAAGGCCCCACGTCTAACCTCAGTATTGCTGATACGGTTTTCCCACCATACTCGGAGACAGCAATGCTTGAAAACCAACTGTCTTTGTCTATCTTCTACCCTGGAGGTCCATGTTTCTGAGGTACTAAAACCGGACAGACTAAATCGTCGCAGTAAACACTCGACCTTGATCAGACCATTGGATGTCACGCCGAGACCTGGTGAAATGTAAATGCTCAGGTGATAAAATCTATCCACTTCAGCCTGCCAACACAAACCGACTCAAACTCGCCGCGTCATTTCACACCTTGGAGATGCTAAATGTATCCCAAACAATGCGACTTTGTTGATCAGGGTAACTCAGGAAGTTTGCAACTTACCTAGGTCCTTACTCAGAAGAACTGTATCGTCGACGTATTCCAAGTCGGAAAACTCACTATCCATGCTGGTATCTTCATTCGAGTCCGGGGCTATCTAGAGAATAAACCTGATATCAACTCAAGAGAAAGGGTTTAAGCGGGCAACCCTGTTGAATCCAACTTTCCTTAGTGAATTCAGTGAAAAATCACCGTAAGCTGGAACTCGACTTCGCCTATTCACATACAAACGTTGAAAAAGAGAAATGAATTCACCGGAACACTCTTCAATGAGAGATAGTTTCAGAGAACCGTGCGGCCAACTAAATCAAACGTCATTTACATTTCAACAAAGCAATATTTCGTGGGCACACAGAAGATCTGTAAGTGCATTAAAATTTTCTAGGAGCAAAGATGTAGTCGATACAATCTTGACAACGTCTGAAACCGGCTCGATTCTCAAGCACACACATATTACAGACGCTAGATAATCAGTGGAGAATAATTTCAATGGGCAGTTTGGATAAGATGCTTATGAAGTTTACTTCTGTGAAGCTTCATCAAGAGGATATTTCTCCTCTCGCAATTGGGCACAATAACCAACTCACATCGTAGTCTGGGAATCCGCTCACTGTCTCAGATCATCTAGAGCACTCTTCCTAACTCCGAAACCAAAGCTTCGCCTCCAACATTGAAAACTGATGGAGATACCCTATCGAGTTCAATGGCTTTTCACCTCCTAAAATAATCTACCTCTCGCATAACCTCCATTTCTGATGAAGAGATGATATCGACTTTCATTGCTTCTCCCGCAGAAGGATTCCGAGGATCCAATGTGGAATGTGGCAAACGGAGCTGATCCATCAAATTTTCCGCCTATTGATCCAGACGATGTCACTGAGAATGAATTAGTGAGCCATTGGATTCCTTGTTTATCAACTTACACAGGGCTGTCGTGGATCAGTGACGTTATTCACAAGGCAAAGTTTGCGATTGTTGCCAACAGACGCAGCCTGATCAATTGAGGTCTCATGCATTTAAGTATTTCGTTGAAGGTGGCGTTCGGAGGGACGGATCTTCAAGAATCTAACAGAGCAACCGTTGTAGAAGACACTTGTTGTTTGGGAGAATTACTTGAACAAGAGTCCTGAGGGCTTTCAAAACAACAACAAAGCTTCCGTGATATGCTGCCAGAGCCCATCCGGACTGCATCGATAACCCTGTAGACAGCTCCATATGAAAATCAAGTCGTATTAAACCAACTGCGCATGGTGGGAGCCTTCAATTTTGGTGTGACCAAGATCGACAAGTAAAGAGAAAAGAGCACGTAACAAGGCATGATCTGAGTCCACAGGCGTAGAGGAAAATGAAAGATAATCTTCAATTCATCCATGCCAGAGACATCCGATGACATAATGGTCAGCCTCGGTCCCATTTTGTCTGGGACTGTGCACTCAGCTCTCATGCTTAATTCAATCTCAACATCCGCTTGACCACGAGCAACGGAAACCGGATCACCGGACACGCAACGATTGAACCAAGAGCCTGAGACTGTATCTGGGGTGGTTATTTGGACCACAGAAATGTATGCGTTGTATGTGTTATTCGGAGATACTTCGTGCATCTGCTTTGAAACTGTCAAGAGTTCTAGCGAGTCCAGCCCGTTCCCCTATCTCAGGCAGTGTGCGAACAGTTAAGTCAGCCGGGTAAGGTGAACATTTCGGCTGAAGTGCGAATGATTTATGCTCGACTCCTGAACGACTGCTTTATTTAGGACCGCAGTATGCCGCGACGCTTTATATCAAGCCTAAACAACAGGAAGGAAACTTTCTAAGGCTCTCTAGAATGGTTAACCGACTAGGAAAAGGTAGAAGATTGCTAACGATACTACTTTGGGATAGCTGCAAATATTCATTTAGATGTAGTTCATCAAAGCTGATTGATATAATTCAGTAAGAAATGAAAAATTGGATAAAGGGACGATTGAATCAAAACTAATTGTATCCACTAAAGTAAAATGAAGAGGGCTTCTTTGTTTTATTCTAAATACGATTTCGGGTCTTGGAAAAATTTAGCATTGGCGATGTGTGTTGCAATGAATATTTCAAAAAAAGGAACGAATAAAAGCGAGTCTCTCAAACGTTGACAAGAAATGTCAGTGCTCGGTGCACGCATTGTTCCAAGCACACTGGTTTAGGTGATCTATACAGAAATGAACGTCAATCAGTGTATGTATGCCCCTTGAAAATCAACAAAAAACAAAAGCAGTGTAGATTATTTGGGATTCAGATGACTGATGGACGGAGATCCCCAAGGTTATGTTCAAGGTTGTTTTACGGCACCACTGTATGGATTATCGAAAGTACATAAGCTAAACGGAACATTCCTCGACCTTTCACTCTTGGTCTAGTGAGATGAAATTCGTGTGTTATATCTCCGACATCGGCTTTTCGGAATACTCTTCGTGTGTCAATGATTCGAGGACTAGTGCTCGCGATCACCCTGACGTTTTGTTGCTTCGAGCATGACGGTCGAACACGCACAACACAGTTGAATTCTGGTCATTGGTAATTGGTTTGAAAACAAGAGATTGAAGCTCCAAAGCATGTCGTTCATTTCTGTGTATGCTTCAAACAGCTTCTAATCTCCTGAGGCCTAGGACGGTTTGCACCATAATTAGTCTCAAATGCTCGGCTATGTGCGCTCTACGGACAAAATGATCCTCATTGCTAACTTGAATGCCCAGGTGAAAGCCTATGCGAACCGAAAAGGCATATAAGACGTCGATGTAACAAACCATTCAATCAAACCTATACTAGGGATCAACTGATTCAGTTATGTTCAGACCACGTACTATTCCTGGTGCACAAAATGAGATACCTAAAACCTCGAAAATTTTCCGCGCTTCCACAGCGTTGGTTTCAGATCGACCGTGCTACTATCAGTCATCCCGTTGGAGCGGCTAAACACAAGACTGTCGATCGTTTTGGGTCACTTCTGTGGACACTGATCACGCTTTTGACCGTGTGTGTTTCTGCTTATGTATAGCCAGTGAATTAACTAAAATCGAAGCTAACTAAACGTCAGTAACTGCTACCAAGATATAACCCTTGATGTTACGATTTGCACGTTTGTCTGCATCCCCAGTGTTTCCCCTGCTATGCTCAGTAGATTCACACCTATGCATGGTCATTGTGACCTGAACATCGGCCACTTTGCCTCTGGTTTGTCCTTTCCGTAAATGTCTGCCACCTGCCAGCCTCCTTCAGGTATCGACGCCCTGCACTCTGCAACAGTCCCATCACTACACCTACAATTACTTCCATTTGAGAGCTTAATCCGTCCCTCATCTCTGATTGGTTTGTTTCAATGGTAAATCATCCCGCACATTTATTGTTACTGCGACTTGCACGCTCGCATTCCAGGGTAAATTTGACCTGTCAAGACTGTTGTTGACTTAGTCCCGGTTACTGTTGCCTGACTATTCAAAACTGAGGTATGTGAGCGTATCCCATCTGACTTTGTTCCCACAGTACACTCTGCATTTGGACAATTCGTCTTCTGGACTAAACGGGTTATCGGGTTCCCGCGAGTCACTCAACAACTGATTGGGATTCCGATAAAATGGATCTGATTTCCGAATGAAACTATCCACCCGGTTGTCGACGCAGTCTAAACCCCAGGATCTAGATGGTTGGTGGACGAAAATCACTTAGGTCATATTCGAGGCTCTTTTGCGGCTTCAGACCAAAGAACCATCTATTCACGAAGGCATCATGTCAAACATTCACGGAGATATCCCTGAAGTCATGCATTGTCAGTCATTTATTATTCAAAAATCCAGCACATCTCATGGGAGTTAAGTTTGAAAGTGGACGAAAATTTGCAAGCTATGCAGCAGAATTGTTTCAAAGTTAAATTGGCCATAATAACAGGTATGTTGTAAAGCTAATCGTTCCAGTTAGGTGGAAGAAACCTCATTGGTACAAATACACCTGTTCCAAATCATTTGCGCTCAAGGACGTACGCAATTACGTAAGTGACTTTGGAGCTGCTTCGTCTGGGATGGCACAGACAAGTCAAATTGCACCACGAGTTGAAAAACATTGCGTGTTTTTGTCCGAATTTACACTTTGCTTACGCCTGCGCTCTTGCACAAGCTGACTCACGCACTTGCCTGCACGGTTGTGTTTCAACTTGCTCGCTTGTACCCGCAATCTCCTTACGTTGCTACTGCTTACACGTTCATCCGTACAGCTTACCTAATTCGGAATAATACAAGCAGGTCCTAAGATTGTAGAATTTATCCCGTTTACTAAAACAAAATGTTTCACATATAAAGTCTGATGTTTCGAAAATATCGTTCTGTTACCGACGCCAGTTTAGGAGCGTAACGTCGAAAGTACCCACATACCGAATACTCTCCAGTTCATAATTTCGTGTCATTACCTTCGCCTTTCTCATAAGTCTCTCAAGTGGTTGATTCGTATATTGTCGACGCTCAAACTAAGAGACTGATGAATTGTAAGTGAAATAATGTCCAAAGTGACTGGATGATCGCGGCCATGTGCAGCGAGAATCACGTTTCCCTAGATACCATACCAAATGAACCTGTTTTTCTAGTGCTCGTTTGTGCACACTCAGCCACTTGGGCAGTTGCTCTCATTTTCCACATTATTCCACATTTTTACTAGGTTCATCCCTCATTTCTGATCGACCGTCTTCTGTGTTCCCCGAACAACTGACACGAGAATCAGTCCCATTTGCGTGATTGTAGTTTTCTACTCCGAAGTTACTCACATATCAATAAAATTGCATGGATTTGGGCATCAAGAGCTCATATTTTGGGTAATCCCAGTTCAGAGCACAGGGATATCTCGACCTGTCTGCATATATGACAACTTCATTTCTTTGGATACTGCTTTCACAATATTTATTCAATCCCTTCAATTAGTTTTTACTCCATAGACAATGCAGCTGCAATTGGTCAAATCAGCTACAAGAAAAGTTATCATTTAAGTGAGGAAATAACCAAGCTATTGTATATTTTGTAGGCGAATAAGATAATATTCGTTATTTGACCTCGATAGATTCCAATGTCATTCTCCATTCTAAACTACTGAATAACCACTCTGTGCCGTATTCCTCTGAACTATCGTATGTGTGTCTATACTTCTTATACCGCACTCGTGTTTGAGGCTGGGTGAAAGTACATTTCGGTCGAAAGTACTTTACCTTCAATTTTTAAAGTAAAGCTTACAGAAAAAGGAACGTACTTTGTCCATTCAGGAATATACGAGAATCTACTTCTGGGTTATTCACAAAACCTAACGTATACTGTATGCCCGGTAATTCCGTGCGCACCCTGGAGTTTCGAATTTCGGTTTTCGGGTACTGATATTCGTGTTAGTGGTCACTTTTGTGGTTTTCTTGTGTGAGCCAAGTGGAACGACTTATTATTTCCGTTAAATGATGTTCAAGAACATGCATATTTACAAACCATGATTTCAGGAGTGCGATTGTTCACACAGAAGTGATTCAAAAAGATAGATCCGACAACCACATTGAATCCGCTATTTGGTTGTAAACACTCATTATCCGCGATATTTGGAACTTTAACAAAAACCGGGATTTGTTGATGAATACCAAAAATTTACATGTAGTTGCAGATTTTCTTATGTTTTCTGCATGACGGCAGTGTAAAACAAGTGTGCGTAAATGCTTGTGAATTCTGCCAAGTAAACCTCGAACGCCAAGTTTCATTTCTAGTGGACTGCGCAATGCTTGCGGTTAGTAGTTGATACTGGTCACTCTTTATTAACTGTATTTGACACGTTTTACTCGTTGATATATATGCCACACGAGACACAAAAACCGACGATTTCCAACAGTTCATTGATATATTCCATCTTTTGAACTGATGGGTATGATTCACCCTGGCCAACCTGTACTTCCACATCAATCGTGTCAAATATCAGACTCCCATTTGAAACTCCCAATCGGAACAAAAATTGATTTTATCGCGTAAGATTTCTCCGTGTTAATTGTAACAATTCCGTGGGGAGGGGGGGGGGTATCTTTTGTGTTACCACCACTGATTTCATGTTCGAATTTGACTAAGTAACTTGGATCCATGTTGAAACTTAAACCTCACCCATCCCCACTCTAGGGTGCTAACTTGGTCTCCTGTAATCTGACTGATATGAATTCAATCTCATATTTCACTGTTATCTGTGTTTCGTCCGTACTAGTCCGCTACCCAATTTTGGTACTGTCCTTCAACTTTTATTCATAATCACCTAAAGTGTCTCTCTACTCTTTGTTTGCACATGCCTTTGCCCTACTGTTCAGTAATTCTCCCAGGTAGTGTTTGTTTGATCAAACTGGCTTTTTCACCTGTTTCCATAACAGTCTGATCAAAACTATACACACTCATTCTTATCCGTTTTGGACACGTTTATGGACCTCTTCTTATTGTGTTGCTCGCCACCCAACAGTTTGCTGTGCCATCTGAATTACCGTGTTTTATTCACGTAGTTTACTGACTTCGTGATGTCTGGCTGAGGATTCACGATCCAAATTCTACAACTCTCTCAACCACTGGACCAGAGCCGTACACTCGAATTCATACAAAATAAATACAGTATGTTGACTGTGAGGCCGGTGAATCAGTACGGGTGAAAATTGTGTATTCAATGGTAATTTCGCTTCCAAACAGGTTATTCGCGTTAACATAAACCTGTCCGTGAAATTTTCCAAGACTCTTATGCTGTTTATATTGACGGTTTTCCATATAACCACATGGTCATTTTAGTATTCCGACTGTCCGAGCTGCAAGAAAAATTTCCTTTTGTTTTCTTATTGGATGACTTCAGCCTGAATCGGAGGCTTATTGAATTGCACCCGCGCAAAAACACCGTATTGGCTAACAAGCAGGCAAACGATTTTTCAATAATTGATGGGTTCAAGCAAGCTCCTGTTTGTTGAACCGAATTGTCTGAGTGGCTCCTGCAGTCATTTCCGTTCTGGGTCACTAGCTGACATGCCTCAAACAAATACATGCAATTCAGATGTGCAGTTATTCGGCCGGTTCGAAATGTACACACAACAAAGAATTACGCACACGGCAGTTCACGATAGCCGTAATTAAAGCAATTTGAAAGCGGGAACAAGAGCTAAGAACAAAATGCACATTGGTAGAACCGTGTTTTCTACGATGGACGTATCTGGTGTTCGCAATGTAATTCCTATGTACAGAAAATGCAAATCCCCTTCATTCTCTCCTCCTCTTCGATCTTTACACCGGTCACTGGTCACACCACAGTTGAAATATTCCTAAAATCCCACACTGTCCAACCAACTGCTAACAACGATGGAGACGACGATGGTCTGAGAACAGATCGACTTTTCCAAACGTCATTGAAGTATACAGCTGCAATCTCATTTGAATCAGATGGAGTGCACGAACGGAGAATCCATTCTATGAACCACACAGTGATTCTTCCAAAGGAACTTCGTTGGTTAGTACGGCAAAATATCAGAACAAGAACACATGGTCAAAAGTGAGGAATTTCGATCTGAGTAGTATGGGGTGGTATCTGGGTGACAATATCTTCCATGGAATTACACGACCAGTGTCGCGGTTATTGGCAGTCATCAGGTATGCGTGCCAACCGTCAAATTGCATTTGGAAGAATCACTGTGTGATTCTAACAAAGGACTCCATATTCGTGCATTCTCAGTTCGATTCAAACTAGAAAACAGCTATGAACCAACTGTGGAGTGCTCAAATATAAGAACGATTTGGTGGAAGAGTAACGGGTACGTCACAGTGCTGTGAAAGGTTAGACATATGTGTGGAATTTTATGACAGTTTTCAAATTTCAAACGGAGCTCAACAGAAAACGTGGTACACAACAACACGTGAGTGGAAGAGTGAGACGGGAGTTTGCTTTCAACATGTTTGAATAAACTACACGAAATATTTTTTCACAGGAATCCAACTTCTGAATCCACTTGTATCTCCATGTTATCATCATTTGTTTGAAGAATTCCGTCGTAAATGTCCTGATATGAAGTATTTCATCGGCAGATTTGGGATATCGTGTTTTTCAAGACGAATAAGTGTTAGACGTACATGGGTTGTTGGGCAGTGTAATCAGTGGTCAATGGATTCATAAGTGGGACTGAGCAATCAGGGTCCAATGTAGATTTGGTTCATTTGGGCGTCTGTGGAAATTCATCTAGTGTTCTAAGAAAGGCAAAGTAGCCATTGGCGACACTGAAAGACGTTGAATTCATACCACTTGGCTGACGTTTGGAAAACACGATGTGTTCTCAGACCATCGTCGTCTCCATCGTTGTTAGCAGTTGGTTGGACAGTGTGGGATTTTAGGAATATTTCAACTGTGGTGTGACCAGTGACCGGTGTAAAGATCGAAGAGGAGGAGAGAATGAAGGGGATTTGCATTTTCTGTACATAGGAATTACATTGCGAACACCAGATACGTCCATCGTAGAAAACACGGTTCTACCAATGTACATTTTGTTCTTAGCTCTTGTTCCCGCTTTCAAATTGCTTTAATTACGGCTATCGTGAACTGCCGTGTGCGTAATTCTTTGTTGTGTGTACATTTCGAACCGGCCGAATAACTGCACATCTGAATTGCATGTATTTGTTTGAGGCATGTCAGCTAGTGACCCAGAACGGAAATGACTGCAGGAGCCACTCAGACAATTCGGTTCAACAAACAGGAGCTTGCTTGAACCCATCAATTATTGAAAAATCGTTTGCCTGCTTGTTAGCCAATACGGTGTTTTTGCGCGGGTGCAATTCAATAAGCCTCCGATTCAGGCTGAAGTCATCCAATAAGAAAACAAAAGGAAATTTTTCTTGCAGCTCGGACAGTCGGAATACTAAAATGACCATGTGGTTATATGGAAAACCGTCAATATAAACAGCATAAGAGTCTTGGAAAATTTCACGGACAGGTTTATGTTAACGCGAATAACCTGTTTGGAAGCGAAATTACCATTGAATACACAATTTTCACCCGTACTGATTCACCGGCCTCACAGTCAACATACTGTATTTATTTTGTATGAATTCGAGTGTACGGCTCTGGTCCAGTGGTTGAGAGAGTTGTAGAATTTGGATCGTGAATCCTCAGCCAGACATCACGAAGTCAGTAAACTACGTGAATAAAACACGGTAATTCAGATGGCACAGCAAACTGTTGGGTGGCGAGCAACACAATAAGAAGAGGTCCATAAACGTGTCCAAAACGGATAAGAATGAGTGTGTATAGTTTTGATCAGACTGTTATGGAAACAGGTGAAAAAGCCAGTTTGATCAAACAAACACTACCTGGGAGAATTACTGAACAGTAGGGCAAAGGCATGTGCAAACAAAGAGTAGAGAGACACTTCAGGTGATTATGAATAAAAGTTGAAGGACAGTACCAAAATTGGGTAGCGGACTAGTACGGACGAAACACAGATAACAGTGAAATATGAGATGGAATTCATATCAGTCAGATTACAGGAGACCAAGTTAGCACCCTAGAGTGGGGATGGGTGAAGTTTAAGTTTCAACCTGGATCCAAGTTACTTAGTCTAGACTCAAACTTACCATGCATCCGCTCGCAGATCTGGTTTTATGAGTGGTCGTCTTTTTGTGTTACGCGACATCTGGAAATTTAACTCATCTAGGTTCCCTAAGTCACGCCAAAACCTGACTGATTTTAAATACAGAAAACGTTCCCAAAGCATTTATTGCGGTTTCCCCAAAGTCACTCTCTTAGGATTATGTTTAAAATGTGAGATCGCCAGTTATTGGAGATACCACTCTGCTCCCATGATGTGAATCTCCTTTCTTGAACAATCTGTTATTTCAATCAATCAGCAAAACAAACGGACTCGTTTTGCTGTAGTGTACACCCATTTGTGGATTGGCAGTTAGCTGACAGTCATTTTGTCTCGGATCATATCTAACACACAGGCCGTTTAGTGATGGTACTCTGATTCCAGCACTGATTTATATGACAGGATAGAACTACGGTTAGAAAGGTAATTCCAACACATTTAGAGCATCACCTTCACGTTGGTATGAGAGCGTTATAATCCTCGTGACTTGATTCCGTTGTTCAGACTAGCGACCCTTGATGGGATTCGAACTCAAGACAAACAAGCTCGGAACTGGAGTTTGTTTACGCGCAGGTTTGTCAGTTAACATCGAGGATCCGGGTGTGTAATCATATCAATCGCATTGTTTGGTTACCCAAACGAGAGCCGTTTGTTTCTCATCCTAATTATCTGGCCTTTGAATAGGATTTTCCCAGCTGAATGACAGGACATTGTATTTCATTGGCTCTCGTTTCCTCACTCAAATAAGTGATGCATGACTGAGTAAACTGTGCTCATGTTTGAATTGGTTTGTTGCTTCGTGAATTTACCTAGTATTGTGGCCATGGACTGCGAACCTGTAGCTCACGTCAATACTGGGTAGCCTTTGATGAACAAAACGGAATCAGTTCACCTTTCCCCGTACAACACTTCTTCGTCTAATGTTCAACATACAATGTTTCGCAGATTTCATTTCCCATGTGATCCAATCCTAATGCATATAACTTTCCTTATGGCAGCATCATCTCATCAGTTATTTGCTTTTATATGAGGTTCGTCAGATTTGAAAATATTGATTGTAAGCACCTGATACCTGAGATGAATTTCGTCTAAATTGAAAATGCTCAAGAGCAATGGGATGCATGTAGTTCGCTAATGTTGGTCAGCTGTAAATGTATACGGTTTGATAGGTGAAATTTGTCGTTGTATCAGACACGAAGGCGGTAATACCAAAGCCTAATGTGGGAGAGGGATCTAAATCCGTATGATCCAGTTACAGTTTTGTTAAGGAGGACACCATATCCTCATATCATTTTTCAAACCTCACAGAGTGCCGCATTTGCAAAACGGCAGAGGCAATTTGCCGCGATTTATGGGTATTGTACCTTCCACTGGTAAATTTTCCCCTGCCGCAAATGGATTGCATCAGCTGAAGGGAAGGATACTGTGTGCTTTGACTTATTCTGGGATAACAGGTTGACACAAATAGATGTAGAACAGTTCAAGCCAAACCCAAGTACGAATCTGGTCCATGAATTGTCGGTAAGTTCAACATCGGGGTGGAGATTTCTCAGGTTTTGATCAATTTATTGCTTGTAAACAACCAATAAAGCAGACAAAATCAATATACACGCTAATGAGAGAGTCGTTCCTTCACTGGACAGCTCACCGTGTGTCGTGGTCCTTTGAGATCAACCTTCTATGTGAATATCCGTGAATATATGATAAGGCGATTTCAGCAGGATTTCACAGATGGGGTTATATGTGATGGAACTGATAAGTTCCAATTATAATGCACTAGACAAGTTTCATAAAATTCACTAGAACAAAAGAAACACGATTTGGCATGTACAACTACTTAGTCTATCATTGTCGATCGTGACCGCAACACGTTACACAAGGCACGACTTCCGACCCCATACGCATCACGATGATTTACTACGCGAAAGAAAATTCCATATCCTACAACAGTATTTGTGTTTCAAATGTGGGGAACAGTGTATTATTTTGAGCACAGGTTCCTGATGACTAAGATTGATTGCAATAATGATTTGGTGGCTTCTATCACATGCCCTATCGATCTCAGTTCTCAGTTCCTATCACTCGTGTTCTACACATAATTCGATCGTGTATAATAGAATAGCCACACTCTTCTTTGAAGCACTCCTAACTCACCACGTAGGAATTTGTCTCAAGTACTACGCTCAGGTGTGCTGACCAGTTCTAAAACAATCGACATGAGTCAACCTGGTGAACTGCATAGCATTTGCTGCCATTGGATCCTTCATTGTTATCCGCACTGACTACATGCCCAGCACACGGCGAGTTTATTGACCGTGAGAAATAATTTTCAAAACTCTTTCCTGATACGAATTACTCGGGTTACAATAATAAACACGGTTTGAGGCAGAAACAAAAATATCCATAACGACAAGAATTGTTTAATGTTTCCCCCTCGTTGATGAACTAGGTGCATGGTATTATTATTTTGTTTTACCCGAGGTATATCTCGGGTCTCGTAGCTCGAGGTGCGATGATGGGAGTAAATTTGACCGTCTTCGTAAATGTTCTCAATTCCCAACACCAAGTTGGTTAAAACTACTTGGAAAAGAATGGTGACAAAGTTAAATATATATAGACCAGATAAGCCCACATTTATTATGCTTTGTAACAGGAAAATGGAAAATATTTAGGAAGACATGTCTAAGTTAACATTGCTAATGACAAAAAGAGCAACAACAATAAGTACGGAAGTCTCCATCCAGAATACTGCTACACCTGAAACAGAAAGATGTAGCAAGATCAGTCACATTTGAACAGAAATGTCCTGAGAAAACCATCATCACCAAACTGTATGGATTGATGAAAATTGCAAAATGAGTGGAGTCTATCTAAGACATTTCCTCGAACAGTGCAATTAAACACAAAATGACGTGGCTCAGTCGTTATATATTTTACTGGAAACGATCGAACATACAATGTTAAAACATAGTAAGCGAGACAAATCAGAATTCATAAAGTGGGTGAAAGGCTGAACCGTTAGAGAATGTCGGATGCTTTCGTCAGACATCAGTTTACTTTCAAAATCACCAACAGGTGGAGTCTTTCATTTCCACAATGACTATATTGCAATTATATCTAACGCTGTTTCGTCTTTAGTGGGGGCGGTTGTTGAATAGCGTCATGATCAATTGCTTCCGTGGATTTTCGAGAAAAAAGCAGGCCAGAGATGATCACCTTGTTATTTAGGATGGATGTGTTGATTATTTTATGCTCGAGTCCAACTGCATTTGACGGAATGAGAGACAAAATTTTGATTTAGAAATCCAAGTTCGGTACCACATTCTACTTAGAGATAATGCCTCATACGTGATTACTCCTTTTATATCCATATTAATAGAGCGTTTGCCACACAGCAATCGGCGCATATGGTGGACGACTTATCTGTAGGGGCTAAGTCCTACGAGGGTATCGCCTCAAACGATCTACACAGCTTGACTACTATGTAATTAGGAGTAATGAGATATTCGATTCTAAAGTCACTCGAGAATTACCAGGTACAATCAAAGAGCCGAAATGAATCAACCTGAATGAGATTAGTTCATTGCCTTTTTAGCCTGCTTTCGAGTTCTCAAGGACATTGCAAGCACTAAACAATGATGTGGTATTCAGAAGAGTGATCAGACAAGTGTGAGCGTAAATTCCTCCCATCAAGACAAGCTCGTCAGGATCTCTCAAACCATTTCTTGCAAGGAGATTTCCTATTCAGATAAGGAGAAAGTCAAATGAACGGAATTATCTCGTACGGAATAAAGTACTTCTCGCAAGAATGATATAACAATCGGATTGGAATACGGGTGGACCGGTGTTCTCCAGATACGTATCCGCCGAATATCCATACTTTAAGGAACAAATGTGGTGACGGAGAATCAATTGTGAAATCATTATCTTTCATATAGGTAACCAAAATAGTCGTGACTTATGCTGATTACCATCTGACTACATAAAGTTTACTTTATCCATAACTTTTGGCTCCAGTACCAGGAGGAAAAATCCTATCATTGTGAATATTTGATGTTATTAGGATACATCATCGGGGAGAGTGCACTTGTTGTGAATATATTGGATTCACACCTTTCCTATGTAAGAGTTTACTGATCGTCTTACGGTTTCCTGCACAACTTCATTCATAACCATTTTCGGAGTTACTCGGCGATACAAGAGCAATATCGAAATCTAAGTTACAACGGTAATACAGAACCCCGATTTGGATAGATCAGATGCCGTAACTGACGAATAGAGCCATACGAATTGAAAAAGGAAAGCACGACTATTGAAAGATGAATAAATCAAGAAGAAATGGGATACTCAAATTATTTTTTATGCAGGTCACATGTGAGTAATTAGAACAGTTGATTGAAAACTATGTTTTGAAAATAAAAACCGTCACTTCTGCATGCAGACTGGACTGACAGACTATCCAGATACAGGGTATCTACTTGAAATCCTTTTCAACGCGTTCAATTTACCGAAACTCGATCATGAACAGCGGAAAACAACACAATGGCAAGCTACACTTCCAAGTCTGTTCACCGTGTAGACAAAGGGTTTGACGTCGACAACAGACGGTACAAATCCATTATAATTCCGGGTTTCTAACGTTTGATGAGCCGTCTGCTGACTGAGAAGGGCAATCTAGCCGTCATAAGGATGAAATATCCCGGAAATTCTTTGAACTGACGGAGCGAAAAGAATCGAAAACCCAAATCCACCCACACATGTGGTTGAACCAGTCGTGGTAAAATTGAAAAACGTTCTTCAAATGATCAGACTTGTCTGTGTGAAAACCTAAGAAGTTCCACGTGAAATTTCTGACGTCACTCAGTTTCATCAGCATTGTTGACGTCGCAGTTGTTATATGGGGAGCACGGTTTGACATTTATCCTAATAGGTATCCCAACTTTCGCCATTCCGCCGGTTAAACTCTATGTATTTCCTACTCGAAAGTTTTCATATACATTATGGTCTCTTCGTACACTCACATCATGGAAGGTGACTCTAGCGAAAAATGCACCTCCAAACGACGTCCAACTTCTTGGCTACCCCCTTGTTCTAGGTCGCTCCAAGGTGATTGTGCTGCACAGATTTACTCCTCAGATTAGTGTTTTGACTCTAAGCAAATTCAAAACACTAATCACACTCAGTCCGCATTAAACAAGCATCTTCCACTCATTTCTTTCATCGGTTGATTGTAAATCCTAGGTGTTGTGGGTCTGTTCCGTTGAATAAATGGACGCATTTCAATGTGCTGAGAAAGGAAGTCACTCTGAGTACTCATGGAATCTAGCCTAAAAAAGGTTGACAACAATCTCTCGTTTGGGTACTTTTCCAGCCGGATACAGCTGTGTAATATGATTTCTTCTTTTATTTCGCAGAGCGCCTTTGATCCTTCCAGTCCTACGAGGGTATCGCCTCAAACGATCTACACAGCTTGACTACTATGTAATTGGGAGTAATGAGATATTCGATTCTAAAGTCACTCAAGAATTACCAGGTACAATCAAAGAGCCGAAATGGGTCAACCCGAATGAAATTAGTTTATTGCATTTTTGAAATATTCTGAAGGCATTTTAGCTTGCCTTCAAATTCTCAAGGACACCACAAGCACTAAACAATGAAGTAGTTTTCAGGTGAATAATCAGACAAGTGTGAGCATAAATTCCGCCCTCCAAGACAAGCTCGTCCGGATCTCTCAAAACATTTCTTGCACGGAGATTTTCTATTCAGATAAGGAGAAAGTCAAATGAACGGAATTATCTCGTACGGAATAAAGTACTTCCTGCAGGAATGATATTGCAATCGGGTTGGAACATGGATGGACCGGTGTTCTCCAGATACGCATCCGCCGAATGTCCGCCCTTGAAAAAGCACATATGATGACGGAGAATCAATTGTGATATCATTTTCTTCCATATAATTAACTAACCGAGTCGTAACTTCTGCTGATTACCATCCGACTACATAAAGCTTACTTTATCCATAACTTTTGGCTTTAGTACTGAAAGGCAAAATCCCATCATTGTGAACAGCTGACGTTATTAGGATTCATCACCGAGGAGAGTGCACTTGTTTTGAATAGATTGGAATTAAACTAGTCAGCAGACACCTGCCAACCATGATGAGTCATCCGAGGATAATTTGACGAGTTTGATCAATTCCATTTAACTAAATAGCAGAACTAGCAGAAAACTCCGATAAGCGAAGTTCGCATGCTATTTGCAATGAGAGAATCCTCACCGTTGCAAAACGGCCATTGCACTGTCTACGGACAAGCAAATCCGATTCACTGGTATCCGGTCCATCCATGTTCCAACCCGATTGCAATATCATTCTTGCAGGAAGTATTTTATTCCGTACGAGATAATTCCGTTCATTTGACTTTCTCCTTATCTTAATAGAAAATCTCCGTGCAAGAATTGTTTTGAGAGATCCGGACGAGCTTGTCCTGGAGGGAGGAATTTATGCTCACACTTGTCTGATTATTCATCTGAAAACTACTTCATTGTTTAGTGCTTGTGGTGTCCTTGAGAATTTGAAGGCAAGCTAAAATGCCTTCAGAATATTTCAAAAATGCAATAAACTAATTTCATTCAGGTTGACTCATTTCGGATCTTTGATTGTACCTGGTAATTCTCGAGTGACTTTAGAATCGAATATCTCATTACTCCTAATTACATAGTAGTCAAGCTGTGTAGATCGTTTGAGGCGATACCCTCGTAGGACTTAGCCCCTACAGATAAGTCGTCCACCATATGCGCCGATTGCTGTGTGGCAAACGCTCTATTAATATGGATATAAAAGGAGTAATCACGTATGAGGCAATATCTCTAAGTAGAATGTGGTACCGAACTTGGATTTTTAAATCAAAATTTTTCTCTCATTCCGTCAAATGCATTTGGACTCGAGCATAAAATAATCAACACATCCATCGTACATAACAGGGTGATCATCTCTGGCCCGCCTTTTTACTCGAAAATCCACGGAAGCAATTGACCATGACGCTATTCAACAACCGCCTCCACTAAAGACGAAACAGCGTTAGATATAATTGCAATATAGTCATTGTGGAAATGAAAGACTCCACCTGTTGGTGATTTTGAAAGTAAACTGATGTCTGACGAAAGCACCCGCCATTCTGTAACGGTCTTGCCCTTCACGCACATTGTGAATTCAAATTTGTCCAGCTTTAAAATTGTATGTCTTAGTGATTCCAGTAAAATATTTACCGACTTAACCAACTCATTTTGTGTTGAATTGCATTTTCCGAAGAAAGGTCTTAGGAAGACTGCTCTTTTTCGATTTTCATCCGTCCATGCAATTTGGTGATGATGGTTTTCTCAGGACGTTTCTGTTCAAATGTGACTGATTTTGCTACATCTTTCTGTTTCAGATGTAGCAGTATTCTGCATAGAGCCTTCCGTACTTCTTGTTGTTCCTCACCTTGTAATCAGTAATGTTAACTTAGATATGTCTTCCTGAATATTTTCCATTTTCCTAATAGATCCTGACCTGTTACAATGCTTAATAAATGTGGCTTATCTGATCTGTATATTTAAAAATGTAACTATTCTTTTCCAAGTAATTTTACCCAACTTGATGTTGGGATTTGAGAACATTTACGATAAATTGTCGAATTTGCTCCCATCATCGCACCTCCAGCTACGAGACCTGAGATATACCTCGGGTAAAACAAAATAATAATACCAACCGGCTATACCATCAACGAGGGGTGAGCACTTGATAATTCTTTTCGGAATGGAATTCTCTTTGTCTGTGTCAAACCGAGTTTATGATTGTAACCCGAACAATACTTTCAACGACTGATTCTCGATGAAGGACTGCATTTTCAGTATGAGGCATATAACGGTTTGCGCGCTTCCTGACCCATATTAGGAAAGCGATGATAAATTCTGGTGCTTTGGACTGCTTTGCTTCAATCCCCGCACCGCTCATACTTAACTGTCCCCCTTTGATGGATTGAAATTGGTTGCATTGAGAAAAAATCTGGTGAGACAATTTGGGATCGTGCTCCAGGGATAAAAGCATAGCTGTAAGGCAATGCTGAACTTGATTTATTTCTTCCATTTTAGTTTTTCCCACGAAGAATTTACTAATCCAATATTGAAGATATAGGTCTCAATTGAGGTTGAAATTCAAAACTTCTGTCCCAGTGACGAACAATAGCAGACTCGATGGGGAATTTTATATATATATATATATATCAATAATATATGTAGATATATATCACACTGAGCCGTGATTTAGGTATGATGCCACGATGATCATCAGAAAAAAGACAGTAATCACAAAAGGAAAGCCGAATAAATTAGGTGTACTGATATTTCAAAACAGGACCCTGATAAAAATTGTTTTGAGAGAAAAGATTCAAAACTGTACAGCGTATTACCGAACAAATTTCCACTCAGATAAAATACCCAAACTTTGCCCGAAAAGGCACAGTTACGTCGCCCGATTGTTCTGAAACAAGAATGGCGTTTGCATTTTACCTGAATAGTTACTTAATAATAGAACATTTCGTTTCTCAGTGCACTCATTCCGATCGACCAAATGAATTGTGACGCACTCGTACGACTTAGCAATACCCAATACAAGCTGAAGAAATAATCCCATTCATCGCATGCACCAACAACTTTGATCAAGTAAACCACAAAAGGGAATAATTTTCTTGAATTTTCTGCTAACATTGTCAAATATGTTCCAAGCAACCAAGCCATGTGTCCACGGGACTTGCCATCTGATTCTGTTTCGACACAAAGGAAAACTGTCAGACAGTGATAACACATTTCAAATACAACTTTTAGGTTTGAAATTGAAATTGAATATAAATAGAAAAGAACTCATGAAATCCTATTGAGTTCTTTGGGTATCGCTAGGGAATCAATGTTACGAAATTTAATTATGAAATTCAGTGCGCAGTACTTTCCGAAGAATCCTGACTGATATCTTGTTGACCATTTTCCTTCCCTTCACAAAAATACCTCTTCCAATAGCACATGAACAGTAACATCGTGGAATCGCGCCATATTCATTGGTTATTCTGATAAAAATTGTGATAGGAATTCAAAAGCCTGCATTGCTCATGCACACGAACTTGGGACGTTTCTCCCCCAGGCTGGAACCTCTCACCGAGGAATCGTTTCAATCTTCTCCGAAATGATCAAAATGTAGCATGAACGAATTATTAACTAAAGTAATGACATCACGTGTCAACTGGTCCTGCAAGTGACTACTACCGGTACATGAAGATATCTACAAAGAACAAGCATATGAATTACATTGGACAGGTAACTCAAAAAAACGTTATCTGGATGATTGTCGTGTCCATTGAACTGGCACGTGAGCGGGGTGGAACGCATTCATACGGTACCTCCAATCACTCTGCACAAGGGCAAGTCAGATATGATACTCCGGGTTTTGCTTGTGAACAGCACATATCTTTTAGGGAAGACGTATTTCGTAAGAATTAGTTTTGATTGCCCGAAAGCAAATAGTCTTCTCCCAAGAGTTGTTTAGAAGGATCAAACCACAAGGCGCTGCCTTTCCATGATCAATCTGGCTATTTCTTATGATACGACGAACGCGTGTTTCGAGAAATATGTGAGCTGGATAGAATGCAGCCGACAACACTTGCAAAAACCACATGGTTCTAATTGTTATCACATTGGAACTACAATCAGGTATTTTCAGAAATTTTGAAGACTCGATCAACCACTTGTTACTAATCATGGTTTCACGAACCAAATCGAATATTGAACATAGCGAACTTCGCCGAACACTTCATCTGCACAATAAAGCATTTGGGTGTATATATCTGGACAGTTATGGAAAAGGACAAGTGAGAATTAGGTTATTTGTGAAGTTAAAGTACTGATCAAAAATGAATATCGGCAGCGACCAGAATCGAGACGTTGTTTTTTCATGGTATTTACAGGCGAACAAATACTGCCAATAAATAACTCTGCTTGTTACCGAAGGGGAAAGAATGGGACCATCACGATTGTAGTCATGTATCATTTGATGCTGCTATTCCACATGATTTCAAGAAAAAAATGAAACGAGGAAAGAGGTACCTATTTTGAAAACAAAAACACTTTCATCTACGAAATAAAATAGAAACTCGCAATCTCACAGGTATTGGAAGCCAAACAACGTATATCAGCGAAGGTGATGAATTTGGTCAGGCCAAGTTTTCCGAAAAACAATAAGTGGTTTGTTAACCAGGCCATAGTGAGGTAATAGTTTGTCTTGTCGTGAGGAATATATAAATTTGGTATCTTGTGATGGAACGGACAGCTAAATTACTTATATTCTGCATGCGCAGGCCGTTTTTATTTACTTCGAGGGATGGTAACAACGGGCATTGATGAATAAGCCGTGCTATCGCGGTATCATGTTTCGAGCACATCAGAGTCTCGAGCGCCGAAAGCACGAAATTGTGGTGTATGCTACAAGCCAATGGAATTCCCACTGGAAACATCTTGAAAACAACGGTTCTGCTTTCTTCCGTAGTGGATTAAGCTATCTGAAAACCTTGGTTAACACAAAAACGGCAATTTTGACCCGAATTGATTTTGTGTCATTCAATACTTTTATCAGTTCTGCTTCAACTTCGAACTGATTTCACTTTATTCTGTGCAGTAAGCACCACGGCAAAACCCTCACAAGAAGTGAAAGATACACGGACTCAGCTCCTCATATTTATTTGTACTAGGTAACACATGTTTGGTGACAGTATACCGTGAAGTGTTTGAATTCGACAACATATTACTCGAGAGCTTTATAGTGGGCTCTGGGTATTGTGTCACACATTTTTCATGGATAGATTATAAACACAATCTTTGTCTCACTATCAAGACGAAATGATGGCTAATGGCAGAAAAACGTAGTAGGCTCTGTGTAGACCATCGAGAATATTGACTTATCATTCTCCGGGTCACAAGAAACCCGGAATATCGATTTCCGTCCCCGATGTAAACTATGTTTTCTGAAGCAGTATGTGGTCGTTGTTGGATCCTCGTCATACGTTGTGTCTATTCAAACGCAACTCGAGTGTGTGGTTTCCAAATTTAGTTTTAATTAGACTTGGATGTTGTGTAATACGATTTTGTGAAACATTCATGCACAGTGGATAACTTCTAATGATTTATGCCCTTCTCATCCACATAACTCGAGCGCAGTCGATACTTGCCAGCACCACACTCTACAATGTCCCAATACACCAATTACGTGTGATTCGTTTCGACCAATCTGATATTGTTTGACAGCTATCGCTTCTCTAGACGCAATTTGTTCCATTTCCTTTGCTTCTTGAGCGCGCATTTTGAACACACAACCCTTGTACATGCGTGACTTGATTTTACCATTAGAACAAGTGGAAAACACTGAAGGTGATTTTTTCACATTGTATGATCTACACATCGCAAATTACGATAGTTCGTAGTTATCGCAACGGCATACAACCACGCATAAACAACTTCATATCGAGGCAGGAATACGTCTGCAGAATAAAGGCACTGAACATTTCTGGATGCAAAAGAAGGAGTTTGGATTTTCCATTCAACAAGCATTTACAAACTAGGTTTTTATCTAATGTCAGTGCAAATCCAACCTTTTACAGACCCGGTAAATTACACTCAGTTGGTTTCCACTCATTCACCACTAGCTTATACCTCGTCAATGCTGGTTCCCATTCCATGTACATTTGTGGTTTAGGGATAAATCCCGGAGTTGAGACTTTAAATCATTTTGTCTGTTCTAAATATTCATATTTATTTGCGAAATCTCAGTGGGAGCATGGTAATTAACTGCTATGCTCGTTCGTACCTTAGTAACCATCTACCGCCGGGATGACTTAAATTCGGCGTCATAAATTGGTAATCCTAACGGCTGAATTCACATGAGCTTTGTTAGTCCAAAACAGGCCGGTCAAGGATAGGCCTCCCATAAATTGAACAATAATTTCAACATCTTCCTTCCAGGATAGATTTCTTATAACGACTTGGAGATGACTTGGTTTGTCTTTGTGAATGAGCCAATCAAAATTAATTCAAATACAACAAATAAGAAATATTTAGTCCTGTTTAGTTTTCATGTTATTCAGTGAAGCAGGATTGTTTATTGTTTGTCTGCTTGCTCAAGCACTATTTTTTTCCTTCAACTGTATACACATACTTTCAATACTCTTTTTTTGAATAGTGAAACAGTAGCCACTTTACCTCATTTTGAGTCGAATACCACTCTAAAATTTGAGTGGGGTTGACGAGCTGTATCATTTCAATAAACCTTGTCATCCCTCTTTAGTGCCGATATTTCCTCGTCGTTTATGAGTGGTTGAACTAGTTGTCATTGCATCTGTACTTGATTTGTAATCCGTCGAACGTTTGCGAGAATAGACGTGTGCATTTTGGACAGAAATGATTTACACCTTGTGACTCTTGGACAGGAGGGAATTAGAGGAAGTACCGTTATATATCAGAAATTCAGCTGACCTTCAAGCCCGGGTTGTAAGTACTCAGGGTTGATTTGAAATGTTAGAGATTTATAAAATTATGTTAAAAGGATATGTACCAAAAAAAGGAACGTACACAAGACAGGGAATCACACTTGGATAGTTCACTGCACGATAGGTTGAGGTGTGTCTGCAAGGATTACTTATCCGAACTTGCATATGCGACCAGAAGCAAGTTGCACAAATTAGTGGATGATTCAGTTAAAAGCCATTCACAAGGTCACTAAGGTCAAGGAGGAAGATGACTGCTCGATGTGTATGAAAGGGTTCAGTGAACTCATTATGAGAGTGATCAAAGCTGTGCCCAAAATATTGATCCCAACACCGGACGTAAGTGAGTTGACAATGACATGACTTATTCGTGTTTTATTCGTTCACATGAGGCATGATTGAATAGTCTTTTACATTCTATTCATTATTTATCATTGACTAGTTGTTTATACTGGTAGGAAAGTGAGATTCCTTGAAGAGCCGTGTCAGAAGTGGTAAATTAGTTTCGTGGTGGGTAGTCAAATAGAATCATGTAGGAGTGCACCAGCCCGTAATTCCTGTCAATGTGGGTGTTATCGAAGACAGACAGCATCACTGGCTTTATTGGTAATAAGTAGAGATATACAGCTAGAAAAAGACTAACAGCCAGTTGAGAAACCAGAAACAATGGGCACTAACATTTTGAAAATCGGGACAGTGCAAAAAATGAAAACGGTCCACTCAGCATCCAGCCGAATAAAACTGTGATGCAGTCCGGTTACCGTACAATCAATGAATCACACTTTTCCATCACGAATAAATGAATCATTTACAAAGGCGTTAAGTAGACTTTAGTTGCAATACTAGAGTTATTAATAAATAAGTACAAATAAGCTAAGTCTTTAGGACAAATGAGATCACGTGCCAACGTGAACGGAGGAACTGGGCACTAGACCTGGTAATGGCGTTGACGTGTGAATTGCAGTGACAGAAACGCTAATGCTGAAAGTTCGATTCTACGCCTGGCACCACAAATGAAATACTCAGAAATATTATATAAGAGTGGAAATGTGAACCTTTAAATAAAAGTTATGAATAAATACGTGAACTGTTTCTGTAATGGGCTCCTTAAAGCTCGAGTTTAAACCAAATGATACATGAGAAGCAAAGAAAACTTATCAGCAAAGTCTGAGGTTTCACGATGTACATTCTCACCATCGTAAGTAACTAAATACAAAGAAGTACGAACTCTTATTACGACTAGCATTTGACATCTAACAAGGTATTCACCGATGAGCCTGATGCCGGAAAGCCAACCCCCGACAGTGAACAGATCGAAACGTTTTTACGATGGTTTGACTGTTATCTCTCCATTCGAATTCGAGATGGTGTTGGTATTTATTCCGGGTTAAATGCTCTTTGTGCTATAAGAAATCCACTCCTGGGCCAATCCATGCCCTTCTCTTGATGACCAACTTTTTTAATTCATATTCTTTCGTCAATAATCTGACGGTTTCATAGGACCACTTATGCAAAACAGGTGCTTAGGAATATTTCGTTTTCTCATGTGCGTTGACGAGTGACAAGGGAACTTTTAGTTTTTTGATTCGGACTGGAAACGACGAGTACCATTGACGAACGTGGTAGAATAAATCATGAGAAGCAATGAGAATACGCTAGCAGAATAAACGGAAACGAAATTTATAGTTTGGATCCAGTCCCACTGCAGAAATATGTCGTATTGTTTTCTGGATACGTCTGAACTGTTTAATTCAAGTACAAAAATTGTAGCATTACGAAAACTTCAGTTGTAACAATCGATGTGAAACTAGGCAACGTAACACATTGATTTGCACATGGTAACAAGCAAATCCATGGTGTTTAAGTACACGCGGAAATTGATATTTATAATAATGTTCCTAGAGCCGCACATGAGTGGTTGGAAAAGACCAAAATCAGCCGTTATCTCTGATTAGACCTCCAGGTGCGGTTGCGGTTGTTTACCTTTTTGATGCTGTTATTTTTAGGATCGCATCAATGAAACTAACAATATTGTCTGTAAAAGGAAAAGTGACAGACAACCGAAACGTTTCTAGTGATTCCACTTTTTTTCAATAACATCCACCAAAAAATACTAATTTGTGACCGGGAAGATATGTTTGATCAGGGAAAAACTAACTACGAGCAGATGCTTTCACCTACTTTTTTAGATCAGTCTGAATGAGTTTCACCACACTTACCATCTGGGGATAATTGAATAAAAACATCAAAAATAAATGAAAAGCTTTGTCAGAACTACATTTCCTTGGATTCCGAGTTTTGTCATAATAAACTGCATTGTTTCATAGCACGCCGATCAACCAGAACAATCGGCAGCACAAATGTCACAAATCAATCTAAAAGTTCATCTCGAAACATCAATTATTCTCTGTTATTTTTTAGTCACATTAAAAATCGTAGTCTCAGCGCATAAAAACCAATCGCCGTTTTCATGACAGTTTTGAATTTTTCGGTTGTTCCCGTGGTAATGAACGATTCATCTATTTCGGGAAGGAATAACATGGCAAACACGATGCATTCAGCGCGTTTCGCGTGTCGTCTCGGAGAGCTGCAATTGTCATGAACGAATCCAGTATAAGATATTCCAATCGTAAAAATCGGAATGCCGATTACAGCTTTCCCTTTTTTCATTGTTGTTTCATGTCATGCAACTGTCTGGCCAACCATCGGGCAACGAATCCATTAATTTTAAAATAACCTATTTTGTTCCAGTCATAAGATTAATTCTTAGACAATCAACTTATGATTATCATGTTCCAACACAAACTTTTCCCACGAATTATTTTTCATTTTGCATGAATGATAGGACGGACATAAGATTTCATGACCAGTAGCGATGCAAAACCACAGCTTGCATTTTCCATGTTATAAAATTAAAGTTAATGAAGATCAAATTACTTCAAGTCACGTTGCTTAAGGTATGATAGGTGTATGTCGCTATGGAGCTCACCAATGTGTGTCTCAAATGAATAATGCGGAGCCACCATAAGGAACCTCCAGTGGGTGATCGACTGGTTGGTTTAATGGAGTTTGCTCAAGTATTTCTTTCAACGGCATTTCAAGTGTTTTTATCATAACAGTTCACTTCCATCCTCTAAATTTTGATTGCGAACAGTCAACAACGAAATTTGTTCACTTCTGTGAGGGATTCTGGAATGTCTTGTAATGACCTACAATCAGACGTCAAAGACCAACAGTCAGGATTTCATAAGAATATTATGCTTCCGTGACTTTTGTACATAAAGTAAGGATACTCGTTTGGCATCCTGTCCACTTTCAAGCTGAAATGAAGCAAATTCTGAAATTGCATATTGGATTTGTCATCAAATATTTAGCCCAACCGAATCCATCCTGTTCGACTTATCACGTAACGGATGATTCATCGGACACTTTTATTGAAATTTGAATGTTCAGTATTGTTTGATATGTGAATGACCAATATTCAAGGGAAAAATTTGAAAATAAATGTCGCATAATTGGAGACACTATGAACAATTAGCTCTACAAGCTGAAAATAAGGCAAGAGCAAATCCAATGCTCCACATTAGAACGAATCACAGCCTTATTTACGTCCCGTCTCACCAACTGGATAAAATATACAGATAGTCAAAAAAGGATGATGACGAGTATTAACTTCGTGTTTCTTTCTGGTTCCCGTTATCTGCCACGTAAAACGACTGGTTGCTTTTGAGTCAAATCTTAACTTTCGAACCACAATGATCACGCGTTACGTAGATCTCGTGAAAATCAATGAAATCCATTCAAACTGGATTCAGTACAAAACGGATTCGAATTCCAAGTGTAAAATAATGAAATTTACGTTTCTCATGAATAAAGTTTACCGGCTTCATCTCGTCTGTTTTCATCCAGTTGTGAATTGCATCGTCCCATTTTTCGCATCTCGTAATCCAAACACGCCTTGTCTACATTTGAGTCCAAATTGCAGATAACATAGTAGATGTAAATTATTCCATCCTTCTGTTTGTAAAGTCATCCTCACATACCAAGCAAGTTTCCTCCCATTCACATCTCATCTTGGATGTAAAAGAAGAAATATTCAAGAACGGAGTCAGTATAGGGCACATGGTCATTTTCGAAGGAAAGTAAATGATTAAGGGTTGCCTAGAAACTATAATCACCCAATAAATTACAAGCCGAGATCTGTTTGTCGTAACAAGGTGAAAATACCGAAAATCCTTCATTTTTCACAGGTCTTCAATCGCCCTTTAGATTTTATGTGTTATTGTCAAAGTTTACAAAGTAAACTAAATGCGGGAAAAGCTCGGATGAATTAGACTATGAGTGGTCTAATACAGTAAAAATGGTGGGCAGATGGATAATTCATTTGCAAGCTATTCTCGACTGATCGTTTCGTTTGAATTTTCGACGTAAAAATAATAATCGTAAAACATCATAAGGTGGAGAGAATCCAATGCTCCCCAGGTATGTTATCAGAACCGTAGACCAATAAATAGAATGAATACCTCAAAGAGGAATGCGTCAATAAACTCTCCAGAATTCTTGCATGAAAATACTAATAATATCCAAGAGAAATAAATCGTACGCAAATAAAATTGACAGAATTATTTGTGTGTGCAAAAAACCGCGTTTATGTACATGTTGTCCAAACGTTGATCACTAACGATCACAGAAAAGCTGATGAACATCTGTTTCATACGTGGCGCGAATATGATCAGAAAAACACATCATCGATCGCTTTAAATTCGCGAGGATCGATGGGTGACCGGTTCCACTCTACTATCGTATTTTGCTTTGCACAAATCAAAGTCTCGATCAGTCCAAATATTTGTTATTGACGATAGTTTTGTGGTGATAAGCAATAGTGCAACAAGTCTATGAGACTTTGGGGTATGCATCTTGCCCTACGTTCATGTACAGGAATGGTATAAAGATATTTTCATAGCGTTCCATCATGAATAAAATGCCCGTCCGTTTGGAACTTCACTCTGCATGACGAATTGTCACGCACTGGTCAAACTCTGTGGTGAATTATTCTGATGTCATCCAAAGACAGTGGCGGAAGGGCACTATATCATGTCTAGCGTCACATTGCTAAATCCCTTACGTCAAGCCTAGGCGGCCTTGGGGGTCAAGTGTTCGGTTCAGTTGCGGTAGATTGAAGGTGTTCAACCACGTGTGGGGGTGGAGTTGTGTTTTCGATTCACCTTGCTTCGTTAGTTCAAAGAATTTCTGAAATCTGTTATCCCACTTTGTTCACGGAGCCGTCATGACGGCTAGATTGCCCTTCTTAGTCAGCAGACGGCTCATCAAATGTTAGCAACCTGGAATTATAATGGATCTGTACCTTCTGTTGTCGACGTCGAGCCCTTTGTCTACATGGTGAACAGACTTGGAAGTAAAGCTTGCTATTGTGTTGTTTTCCGCTGTTCATGATCCAGTTTCGGTAGATTGAATGTGTTGAATAGGATTTCAAGTAGATATCCTGTATCTGGATAATGCTCCTCAGTTCAGTCTGCGTGCAAAAGTGACGATTTTTACTTTTCAAACACGTAGTTTTCAATCCATGGTTTTAATTACTCACGTGATTTGTATGGAAAATAAGTTGAGAGACCCGGTCGCCCTTGATTTTTCATCTTTTAAGAGCCGTGTTTTTCTTTTTTCAATTTGTATGGCTCTATTCGTCAGTTACGGCACCTGATCTATCCAAATCGGGGTTCTGTATTACCGTTGTAACTCTGATTCTGATATTGCTCTCGTATCGCCGAGTACCTCCGAAGGTGGTTATGAAGTTGTGCAGGAAACCGTCAGACGACTAGTAAACTCTCATATAGGAAAGGTGTAAATCGCAAACAGGTTACCACAAAATCCCTCATTGACGCATTTACCTACCCTCCAATTAATATATTTGTTTATCGACATACGGCTACCTTTGCATGTTTCAGTAGAATAAACCCAAAATGTGTTCATTTCTTTGGATGCTAGCAAAGCAGATCTGCTTGTCCGTACACACTGGAATCGTGGATTCGTAACGTCGTGGATTCTGTTACCCTAAATAACAAACGAAACCCATTGATTCGATTTTTCTAATACTCTTGTTGTTTTGTTTGATGTAGTTGACCAAACTCATCCAATTGCCCCGAATGACTAACCATGGATAACAGATGTGTACTGACTAGCTCAAATCAAATGAATTAAAAACAATTGTACTCGTCCCGATGATTTACTAAATGACATTAGTTATTCCTTATGATAGGACTCCGCTTCCTAGGGCTGGAGCTGAGAATTACCAAAAAAGAAAACAGCATGTATTCAGACGGTAATAAGCTGGAGTTTCAACTAATTTGGTTGGTTATTTCTACAACACAAAAATGATTTCGCATCACATTGATTTCTTCGAGAATAGATTTTCGGAAATAACATATCCAGGGAACACTGACCCATCCAGATTGCAATCTGATTGCAATAACAAAACTGCGTCGATTACTTTCTCACCTGAATGCAAAGATTTCCGACAATAAACAATTTGAGTGGTCTCCTTGATTCTTTGTTGATAGGGGGTATTATCTCACCGAAGCCCTTAAATTTCCCGACGAACCCAATGCATGGCTTTTTGTGACTATCTAAATTAACTTCTTTGTTACGATCTGAGGAATTGTTTTCCCTACTGGTAATTCCTTTCAGAATCTGATGAATTCAAACAGTGTAAACCAAATCTAGGACTTGAGCTGAATAAAACAGAATTTTTCCAATGACCACGGGTTTGATGTAGAATTGAGCCAGACTGAGTGGATGTGAGAGAAAATCCAGGAGTGGAACTTGTAGCTTGCCGAATCCTAAAGTCTCTCCTCAAGGTGCCCATTCGATGTTTACATACTCTTTGAGTATAACTTCATTGTCCGGTAACTCTGATATCCTTGAGAGCTTAGAAGCAAGCTGAGCTGCCTTCAGAATGTTTCAGTAGGACTGAGGACTAGTTTTATTCAGGTTGATCCACTTTGGCACTGACGTTAGACCTGGTGCTCGTCTAGTGAATTTTAAATAGGATATCTTACTACTCACACGTTTACAGTAAGCTACCTGTGCAGACTGTTAAGGGCTATGCATTCATGGCACTCGGCCCCAACAGATAACCCGTCCGCCATACAAGAGGATTACTGTGTGGTAAACGCACTGATACCGTAGATATAAGATGAGTAATCATGTATGATGCACTATCTCTAAATGCAACGTGGTAACACACTACGGTTTCTAAATCTCCATTTTCCCTCACATCTCGTCGAATACAGTAGATTAGTCAAACTGTTCCATAAGATACCTCTGGATCCGACCATCAAAATAGACAACAGATTCACCGTAAGTAATGGGACGATCACCTCTGTCGTGCTTCATGCTCAATAATCTGAGTAGGCAAATGATCATGACACTATCCAACTGCCGTCCACCAACCGACATAAAAACAGCTTTAGATACAATGGCGGTGTAGCCACAGTGGAAGAGTATGTTTTCACGTATCAATGACGGTAAAGGTGAACTGATATATTACAGAAGCACGGTTCATTTTAGAACGTTCCGGTCTTGTACACATTTTGTGAATTCAAATTGTTTCACACCAAGCTGCAACGTAGTATATATTATAGGTTCCAGTAACATTTTCAACGGATAAGCTGCTGCACTCTGCATTCAGTCGCACCTGTCGAGTAAAGGTCCTTGATAGACGCTGCTGTTTTGTGTTTTTCAGCCACCCATGGATTATTGGCGATGATGTTTTCCTTAGAAAGTTTCTTTTCAAATAATAATGAGTTCGCTACGTCCTTCTGTTACTGCCATAGCAGTATCCTGAGTGGAAACGTCTCTACCCCATTCTCTTCCCATCTCGGTCACCAGCTTTGTCAACTTGGGTGTGTCTTCCTGAACATTTTCCATTTTCATGATAAATTCTGTCCTGTTACAAAATGTAATACAAAGGGCCGTATCGGGTTCACGTATAACAATGTCACAATTATTCCCCAAGTTCTTTTTAACCCATTTTCAGGTGAAAATAGAAGACATTTATGACAAATGGTAAAATCTGCTTCCGCTCTCACACCTGGAGCTATAGAACTCTAGATTCACCCGGGTGAAATCATATTAATAATATCAAGAGGCTAGACTATCAACCTGGGATCAAATATATGCTAATTCTTGTTATATTCGATATACCTATGTCTGCCTCGAACAAATTTTATCATCGTGACCAAAACAATATCTTTAAAGACCGATCCTCGGGGAGGATTTGTATTTATAGAGTGTTTATAGAGTGGTCTATCGGTGTAGTGCACCGGCAGTGAGGTGCCCGTCGAGAGTTTGGATCTCCGGAAGGCAGTTCTCATGTATAAATGGAGCATAGATGAAGTTCTCAGCAAATTTCTCACATGATGAAAATGCACATTCATATGGCACCATAGTCACGGAAATGAACGTGAAACGTCCATGCAATATATATCATAAAAATAGAGTTGAACTGTGTCAGTGCATTCGAAACGGAGAAATCGAGTCATGAATGGTTGTGGTTCATGATACGCTCCAGTGAATAGGCAATGGTAAGATGCATAATCAGACATCTACTTGCTGTTAGTAACTCAACGCGATGCAAAGCTCAGTTCTTATGGACTTGGAACAAGGTCTAATGATGTTGTGGTTTTTGGACTTGGAAACACGCTCCCTCGTGGAATCTATTTGTGAGAGAGCATGTTAGGAATGGGACTACGGTAGATTGCATAAAATGCACACACGCAAACAGAATTTACCGAATCATTTCAAATAATTCCTTGAATGGTCTCATATTTGGGTCCAACAACTTATTTCCGGGTGATATTTTAGCCGGCACACTTTTGGTGGCAATTGGGAATGTAACATTTTAATGTCAGACGTAGAGACGTGGTTGAGAAACTTTTAGAAAGGGGTACCGGGACAGTTATGTGGAGCACGATGGGCAACGGAGATCGAGTTGGGTTTCTTATTGAGACAAATGCTGAACTGAACACCCATTCTAATAGGGAATGCGACAGTACTGACCAGGTGGTATTTCCGCTGGAAAGATGTCAAGCATAATCAATACGGGGAAGTACGTTCAAGAAGTTATAATCCAATAGTTTGACAACTTGGAGAAAGATCAGTTTAGGCACTTAGTCTGGATGGACTGGCTACGTGGCAAACGGTTCGGCGTTTAAATGGACAGCACGACTGAATTTGAAGACTTTTTCTATTCAACTGCCGAATTCCTGCTCATTCTAGAACTAATCCTTCTTAAGCACAGATTCGTGAATAAGTGTTCGTCGTGTCCCAAAGAATGCAAGATGAACCGAAGAATCAGGTTTCTGATTTGTTTTATTCGAATTATCACACGGGCGTCGGATTGTTTCTGTTCTGGTTAGATGGTATCATCATCCTCTGTGCAACTGCTGATTTTCTCATTTGCAATCCCTTTGTCTTGTGATTTCTTTTCGGCATGTAAATCCTTGGTATTTTTTTCAAATTTTGCGGAAGAGTTTTAGAACTGTGAGCGAATTCAGGTGAGTGTAAAATATGAAATGCCCCAAATTTAGTTAGACGTTGCCTCCAGCATTCGAATTGAATCACTTCAAACTGCTACTGACGGTTTAATATATTTCGGTGACCAACGATACCGACCATCAGAACTCTGACGTGATCAAGAGATGAGCCTTCCCTCGATAACGTTGTTCAATTGTTAAAAAAAACCGTTCAAAATGGCAGTTTAGAGAATGACGTCACGGAATCCGCAGAATATTTTGTTTGTGTGTGGACAAGTTATGTCTGGTCCGGAAGACAATTTACAATTTAAATCCCCATCGTTCAATATATTGATGTGCGAAAATATTATAGTAGGATCACATATTCGGTTTCGGCAGTAGGACTTCCAGTTGAATATGTTAATCCATCCCTCGTTACCAAAAGTCTCATCAAATGTCTTGCTTACTTATGGAATAATACGTGTAAACCGGATAAGGTATTCAAATATACATTGTGGGAACCAAAATGGGTAACATTATTAATCACCACGAGCATGAATGTGGACGAGATTGTATTGCCTCATGGTGTTTTGCGTTGTGCGGAATTCCACTGATCAAGTCAATCGGTTGTACGGAGTTGAGTGATATCTTCAGCTTTAGAGATTCTTGTTGTGCCTATCTTAATATAGCACCTGTTCTCAAACACTCCCGATACCGAATCACCACTAAATCGCACCAATAATGATAATGGGATTAGAGTTGTCTGTCATTAGCTTAAACCAGGTAAGGCTTAATAAAGAACGCATCAAAAATGTATTACATAGAACGTACTATGCCGCGGCGCTGCCCTTTCACTCATTCACACTGCTCTGACTCACTAACTCTTTTGAGAAGTCTATTCTGTCCTCGAATCTTCTCACTGTATCGGTGCTAATAGAAGATTTATATAATATACGTGATAAACAAAGCTGAAGACTAAAAAAACTTACTGGCCCACTTGGTATTTACAAAGAGCGTTTTTGAATTATTAGTCAAGATACCTCGAATTAGGTGATTCGGTTCCGGTCGTTTACAAGCTACACCTGATTGATCACTGCCGTAAACATTTAAAGGAAGACATTCTAACAATAATTTATCGTAAGATGAAATACCTCCTAAAGCATACCAATCATATCCCAACCAAAATCTGTTGTGAACGAATGCATCAAGAGAGGAAGGTGTCATTAAGATTTCCAAGATTCTTCCACTCAATACAGATTAACATCTGGCGAAAATAATCCTTGCAGTCAGTAGATTCACTGGCAGTTCTGTATACGAATTCAAAGTAAAATAAGTGAACAGAGATTCATACATGTATACTAGGTGTTCCAAAGCTGATCAGCTGCGATTATAGAAAATGTGTCTATACAGTTGTTTTATACGTGACGCAAATGTGTTCATCGTGTATCTGTGGTGGTCGATGATGGGCAAGTTACTATCTACTATGATAACGTGCACTTTGCACCAATCGGCTATGTTGAATGGTAAGTGAAATCCATTATATGGTGCTCATTGATAATCTGGCTGTGATCATTTGTCTCTAGCGATCATTTTGGCTAGCCGATTTGAGACAGTGCACTTCGGAATAGAGACGCAGCTGTTGAGTTGCGCCACATTTTATCAGTTTGTTATGAATAGCATATGTTCACACGAAAATTCCTCAGGCGAACTAATGAAGATGCAGTTCTCAAGCAAGGTTTAAGTTAAAAAATCTGCCTTGGTGACAACAATGACCTCAACACAGAACAAGCTCACGTTTACCCAGTTTGGAAGAAGTTGTTCAGTGTTTGGACCCATTTCATCTACTCTATCGTCTTCGATCTATATTAAGGGGTGGCAAAAAGAAAGCATTATAAACAAACCCAACAAAAACCACGTACAGAATAAATAGTTTTTCTTACCCCTTTAATAAAAATTGCCAACCATATCAAAAGCCTCATTGCTGTGTTTGGTATGAACAGGTACATGATAAGTCAGACAGTCGATCGATTCATACATCCAAATTATGCTTTGGCTGGCTATTACAGTGCAATGTCCACGTTCTAAAATACAGAAATGTTCTGTTGGTAATCTGCTTAGTTCTGAACACAACATTTGGCGTCTCGGCTTCAAACCTGCGAAATGACTGCTACAGATCACTTTTGGATCGATGCCACTGGTAAACCATCCTCCGATTCGTAGAATGAGTAGAAATTTACTTTAATCGATTAGGTGGAGATTTGTCCGTCATTGGAACTGGCATCAAACTTCCAGAAGTACATAAGCTGAAACTTCTTCTACTACATATGGGGATGAAGGAGAAAAGCTTTTTCACGCATTGGGTTTGCGCTTGAAAGCATCGTTGAAGGATGCGCTGGAAACATTACACAAACATTGGGAACCCCGTATAAATGCCTATGTGGCACGTTACAAACTTCCACTCATGAAGCTGCAACCCGGATGGATGACTGATTTCATTTCTCGGCTTGTCTGTGCTGTACACAACTCAGTGCCAGCAAAGTTGAAGAGGTACTTCTTGTTCAATAACTGGTTTCGGGCGTTTGTGATCAAACATTTCGTGTAGCTTTACATGCAGAAAATTTCCTTAAACTCAATTAGGATATTGCATGCAACACTGTGCATACCAGAAGTGGCATTCATGAGCAGGGAAAACTATTCCATACCGACGTATTCAATATGGATATTACTCGTAACAGAGCTGTAGAACCAAAGACGGATGGTGTCCCGAAATAGCGTGTTTGATCCTTTAGATGTGGAAGTACCCAACACAAGGTTGACTGTAAACTCGGTCCCGCGTCAAATGCCCAGTGCCACATTGGCGGTAAGTATGGTCATTTTGCTCGTTTTTGTCGTAAACGTACTTTTTCTTACTTACGCGGCACGAATTCTAGTGATCTGATAACATTGACACCTTGAATACTCGTTCACCTTGTAAATCTTTGCATAATGTTGAACCTAAATTGCCTTTGCCTGATATTCGTATGGTCTATTTCGAACAAGATGATGACTGTAATACCCTACGATCTTTACCGCACTCATTTTACCACTTTGCCGGTAGACCCGTCATTGTACACTTCTTGTAGCCATTCGACCGTCACAGTGATCTTTCTTGGTTTTTTACCTATAACGTTGTTTCTAAACGAAATTTGTGTGCACTGAATTACTGTGTACGTGTCCAACAATAAGATTAAACCGCTCTTGACACGAAATGCCATGGTATCGCTGCGAGCTGCTCCATGCGTTGACAGAATGCTTGTCACAAACGTAGAAGATAACGGTTTCCAGGTGAAATATCCCAATTTGTTTAAGGTCCCCATCGGGCGAATTCCAAATGGACAACACAGAATACGACTGCTTTCGAACGCAACCCCATTCAGCATACACCAACCCTGTCCAATAGCACTTGCTAAAAGGTAGGCGGTTACTATAGCACTTCGGAAAAAGCAGCAGAACGATTTATTCAAACCAATATAACGCGCTGAGTGGGTACACCTTTTGGTTACAGTTCTCAAACGAGATGGATCTGTACGAGTCTGTGCTGATTTACGCATGCTAAACAAACACTTCACAGTAGACAACTTTCCGTTGCCAACTGAGGGCGAACTAATCGTAAAGGTAATCGGTGCTAGGGTGTTTTCGAAGTTGGATGTGAGGAGCGCCTATTTTCACACTCCAGTCACAACTAATTCACGACCCTTGGTGGCTTTTCTAACTCGAAGTGGACCCTTTCAAAACAAAGTAATTCGTAAGAGGCGGGCCAAATGCACCAGCAGCCTGGCAAAGGTTTACGCCACTTTCTTTCGCAGATCTGTAAGGTTGCCTAGTTTACATGGATGATATTTGTGTATTCGGCAAATCTCACGAAGAGCACGCGTCTAACCTAAGTAACGTATTGCTTCGGTTCAATGAATTAAATTTGCGTCCAAATTTACGAAAGTGCCTATTCGTTGTGTCATAATTCGAGTTTCTGGGTCATGTCATTTCATCGACTGCAGTGAAGCCTAATGAGGAGAATGAACGTGCTATCCTGGAATGCCAGAAGTCAGTACCAGTTGAACAAGTAAACCACTTTCAGGTATGTAACTAACTACCACCGGCAATTTAAATCCTTTGCAACCATATCGGACACGTTACACAAACTGACATGAAATGGACAAGAATTTGTTTGAAATACTGGGCAAGAGTGTGCCTATAACTATATTCGTCAGCTGGCTGCTTCAACTCCCACACTAGCCATTTTCGACGAGAGCTGTCCTATGTACATTTCTACAGACCCCTTCCGACGTTGGGATTGGAGCTGAGCTATCTCAGTTACAAGAGTGTATGGAGAAAGTAGTTGCTTATGCTTCACGAGCTCTATCTGCCACCAAGCGAAATTACTCTACCGAGGAGAAGGAGGCTCTCGCATGTGTTTGGGCATGCGAAAAGTGGCACCTCTACCTTTTTGAACGGCGTTTTGTTTTGCAAACTGACCACGCCCGTTTGACCACTCTACTTCGTTGCGGTAGCAGAAATCCACGAATTGTTCGCCTCAGCCGCTGGTACGCACGACCACTGATTTATGATATTCATATCGTCTATGTTGGCGGACATGACAACCAAGTAGCCGAAGCGCTTTTTCGTCTTCCTTTAGACAATGTCGGTGAGAACAGCGATCTGGAGGAGGTCAACATGATTGCGTTTCTCAATGATTCGAATCCCAAAACGATTACGCTTGGTGATAATGAGAAACACACTGAGGGTGATTCATTACTGGAATCCGTCTGTGAAAACGTTCCCATGAAATGGCCAAAGAGACAACAACTACAAAGCGATTTGTTACCATTTCATGCTGTCAAAGAAGAACTTTCAGTAGTAATAAATGTGTCATGAGAAGTTATCGTCTTGTTTTAATGGAAAGTTTAGTTCCTGCTGTTATATCAGCTGGGCACGAGGTGCACCCTGTTATCGAGAGAACAAAGGCCCACATATGTGAATACTACTGGTAGCCACAATTCAACTCTAGTGTTGGGATTTAGTAAGGGAATGTGCACTTTATGTGCATTGTGAGAAAGGCACAAAGCCACTGAAGGCACCCATTCACCCTTTTGGGCATCCAATGAAACCTTGGGCAAAAGTTGCAATTAATATCATGGGACCGTTTGGAAACGCCCCTTATCACTAGCGGAACGTTCTTTTTGCCACATGTTTCTACTGCAAGTGGCTGGAGACATTTCTATGCTGCGAAATTACTACTTCCATGATTCTGTGATGGCTGAAACACCTATTATCTATGTTCGGTCTACCTGACGAAATATTCACCGACAATGGTCCTCTGTTTCGCAGTAGTGAATTCAGGAACTACCTTACTGAGAATAGTATTTTCCGTATGCGTGCGGTTTCGTACAATGGCCCAGGAAATGGCATGGTGGAACGCCAAATTTGCACATTGGAAGAAATCATTCAAACCACAGCCATTGAAGGGGAGAAGTGGGAGATGTCCATTACTGCTGCATTAGCCGCCTAGAGCACTACACCGCGTACTTCCACCGGAAACACTCCCTCGTATTTAATGTTCGGCAGACAAACACGAGCGTGATTGAACGCCGCGCGGCTGGAGTACAGCGATCCAAAACCGGAAGAAAAGGAGAGAAGAACCAGTTACCAAAATAAACACAGGCGATAAGGTCAAACATTTCAGTCCGAAACACTTGTCAGGCTTCGCAAACTTCAAGTTCGCGAAGGAAAGAACAAGCTATCTCCCCAATAAAAGTTGGACTTATTGAATCTCGCAGTACATACTTGCTGGAGGACTGCACTAAGGTAAACGCTCTTCGACGTAATCCAACACTTTGTGGGAGACGACCACCGAAGCCATTTTCGTCGGGTACCACTTCGTTTTCACGCATGTCTGCAGCAAACTGCGTGGGGCTCCGAAGATTCATCCGCGAACGATTTCCAGTTGAGTGTTACGTTTAGCTCAAACAAATAAGGTGAAGTGGTGTTGTGATCGGTTTGAACAGGTGCGTGCTTAAACAGACAATCGATCGATCCATACATTCAATTTATGATTTGATGACTTTTGCATTGTACTGTCCACTTTCTATAATACGTTAAAGTTCTGTTGGTAATCTACTTCGTTCTGAACACCACACGCCCTTAACAAACAAAGCCAACAATGCCAAAAGCATCTGGCCGTTGAAATTCGATTTCCAATGGTCATTCCATATGTCAATATTTGATCAATTTGGATAAAGTCGACTTTGCTCGTTCTACCTAAACAAACAGTGGTTTACTTCATGCGAATCAGTATTGCACACTAGTCTTTATATATATATATATATATATATATATATATATATATATATGTAAGATTTAGATTAAAATCAGTTATGGTGCGATCGAGACCAGTGAACAAAAGGCAGTGAATTCCAAGGCAGTACCATATAAATAAAGTGTGCATGCATTGGGATAATGCCAAACCCTAGTACTGGATTTGCAGCCTTGAGTGTACTTAGATTCTCAGAAAAGATAATTTCTTTAGAAAAATGTATCGGGGAAATATATGCGGTGGTCAGATCATACATTGCCTAGAGGATATGTAGATACCATCATAAGCATCAGCTGGCACTTGGAACGTATCGTTCAATTCAATGATGCATGTTGTTATTCAGCTATAATAAATATATATATATATATATATACTGATATACGAATTTACCAGACCATGAGACTAGGGTTGCAAAGGCACGTACAATTGTAAAGGCCAGGTTAGATACCGTCTCAGATGATATTAAGCTCAAGTGTACCCTGAAAATGACTGAGCGAGAAAGAATTTTATCATCTGAATTCGGAGATAATGAACGAAGGATTAAAATCATCAGCTGCTATCGATCAGACATTCAATCGTAGCTAGAACAATTCCTGGAATGAAGTGGCTAAATTCACAGCGAATTGGAGCCCAGCAAATGAGGGGGCACCCTGATGTTCTATGCGATGAGATATATGGTAAAGATGCAATGCTGGCCCCAATTTTAGGAAATAGGAGTCCATGCAATCTGTTTTTCGGGCAAAAATGAAAAAAAAATCACTGCTTGTGGCGGATTTGCAGCCGAGGCTGTAGCAATTTAACCATCTAGATTAAGAATTCGAAAGCACTAAATTGGATGTCCTTAGATGTAGTTTCGAGTTTGCTCTGATGTACAAATTGAGAAGAGAATGTTTCCGGTGTCATTCCTCGGAAACAAAATAACTTTGATGTTGTTTCCAATCTGCGAGGATTACTGGTGCTCATACAACACACAAATTGGAAGAATTACGGAAGCGGGATATCCCTTATCCATGAGTGTTTGAGAAGCATTTGCTAACTCGGTAAATGGTTGTATTGAAATGCAAGCTTCTGACCGACTAGATGTATAGAAGTACGGGTAATAAGGCGTCTGATCTCACCTCATTCTGGATGGAATTCAGCTAAGCAATATAAGGTATGTGTTGTAATCTCGAAACTTTTTCGCTAGGTACTATCAACCGGACCGCGACTGAGGAATTTTTCTCTTCCAATGATTTCATCTGATCAACGAGTAGCATGCATCACTGGGTATCATGGATAGATAGTGTTCTTGGAGTGGTCCGAATTACCATCCTCGAATCTGGGGTACTATTTTTATATGTGCTATTCATTTGTTCTACTAACTTTCTCATGTTGAACCCGTATGTATTCTCAAGTGAAAACAGGTCAATTAATAATTGTGTGTTCCCTAAAGGCAAAACAATAATTAAAAACAAATTAAGGGGGTGGTCAGACGGCTCAATGGATCTTGGCTGACATACGAGATGAATGTCGAACAGATCTCTCGAAAATTGAAGTTAAACATCAAAGAGTATTCCACATTTTCTGCATATGAACACAGTCAAGGGTGAGACGTTTTTTATAACTCGAATTAAGGAGTGTTCAATGGCTGAAAGTAACAGGAACGTTGGTTTTATTGGGAAAGTATATCGTAAAATGCAATCAAATCGCCGATACCGGTTGGTAAACGAGACGAACATCGAACGCAGCATTTGGAAAGTAAGGTACCCATCAGAAGGTGTTCCATATTTTCTGAATGTTACTCAACTAGAAGAGTGCTTCGGACTTTGATAAATGCATCTTCTGCATAGTTGGTCCAATGATAACTCCAAATTGTTCACCGGGGAAAATGTGGGATGTTGGTTATCAGCAGAAATTCATTGAAACGGACAGAGTACACTTATAAGAGAAAAATCTGGAATAAATCAAGGCAGTACAGAATGTTTAAATAGAGATGACACAATGTATCTTTCAAAATGTCCCTGTGTGCGATATAAAGGATGGATTTCCGACCTATTGCTCATCAATACGTATGCCACTGAATATAGGCGATTGTCATTTAATCAGTTACAAAACCAGAATGATTATGCCGGATTCAAGTGGCAGTAATGAGGGAGTGTTAACGAAATCGGCGCTACAACAGAGAATTTTCGGATTCTATCCGTCATCAAAGGTGGACTGTAGAGGTATTTCACAAATTGAGATACAAGAGATGAACAATGAGCAATCTCCCATGAGTAGAACAACTTGCTTTTGGATATGTTACATCGGGAAGATACACCAGAGGTGAAATGCGTGTGCAGAGAACGAACCATGTCCAACAGAATATTAGTGCAATATGTGTCACACGATGAACATTTCCTCACAGGAATATAGCGACATAAATGTACGCGGTGGATACTACTGAATCGTGATCTAGCATTTCATAAAATGACCACAGCTTACACTCGGAGACTGATAAATTTGACTGAGAACGATCAATGAGGTACTTTATAGTGATATAGTCTCGAAATTGATAAGTGTAGTGGAGGTCTGGTCGCATTCTCTAGTGTTGTCAGCAGTAAAATTCTGTCGGGATGATTGAATACCGAAACGCACGCATAGGGGATTTCCGTTACAGTCCTGAGTCGATAAGACGGAGCTGGATGAATATGAAATAGCATCTTTCGTACAGCATAAGTCTCATCAAGGACACCGGTAATCAGGGTGAATGTTGAGGCAAGAATTAGTGTGTGAACTTATTAGTTTCATAATATCAGAGGAGAACGATTTTGACAAAATTTGCACATTCACCTCCAGAGCACTGGAGTAATACGAATTGGTCCTCATCTTCCGATCTCGTCGTTTTGTTTAATGCACGTGGTAAAAAATACCACAAGATGCTCAGCTGGAAAGGTAGCAGTCCTTGAGGAAGGTGGGCTGAATTTCTCTAGTTCCCATCGTTTTCGTGGTGTTTGTTCTCTTCTTTCCGGTCAGTAATCTACCTGCTTTGGCGACAAGAGTAGGTATGTATGCAAGGCTCGGAACTGAATTCCCGATTAAATACGTTTCTTGTTGATGGTGAATAAAACACCACATTGCGCACTGCATTCGTTTCTTGCATCACCGTGGCGTAGAACTGATGGTACAGAAGTTGTTCACCGCATTCTAAATCTGTCACTGCTTGTGGGTTGTAGGTGAGTTTGTGAGTGATTGCAGTCTAGTGTTTTTAACTTGAAATCTACCAGTAGTTTTAAATTTACGAGTGAACGATCTCATACACTGGGAGAGTGTTGCTTCAATTGTGAAGACGGCAAACAGCTACCTTGAATGTAAATTGACTCCAATGGACAGCAAGTCTCGCTGGTTAAGGGCCTTTCAAATTGACGAAATCTTTCACACATAGCCAATTTATCTGCACACTCTCTCTCATAGGGATGAACGCGCAGTGGTTGAGAAATGCAACATTGAAATGACTGAAATCAAATTTGACGATCACAAATGAGGTCCTAAAACATAGTTTTGGCGTGATCAGATGGGCTCGAGATGGGGAATGATTGAATTGCTTCATACAAATCCTTGGAGAAGGAATGGATAAATGAGAGCTTCGGGGTTAGCTTGAAGAAAGCATATATTTGGAGGACACAGACTTGGGGAATGAGCTCACTTTTATTCATTTAGAATCAGACAAATAAGTCACGATTTATAACGGCAAGTTGAAAGATGGGACCAATTGGACAAAAATAGTGATATAGTATTCAATTTGTCATAATATATTGTGATGTAATGAAGCGTTTATAGATTAATGAAAACGAGCTAATTTGCCATTCGGTGAAACGATTGAGGAATCAAGAAAATATTTAATTCTGAGTTATGAAAATGAAGTCCACTATAATCGGTAATATGTCGAAGAGTACATCGAGATAGAGAGAGAGACAAATGTGGAAATATTTTAGGACTAATAGTAACGCCAATATGAGGAATATCATGAGTAATAGAATGAATATTTTACCGGGCAGAATTCACAGTTGACACAAAACGGCTCACAGTTTAATTGGCTTGTTCAGGAAAATGAATTTTGTGCAACTATGTGGTTAAACAATATGCAGTTTGATGACTTCAGTAGACATGACATAACACACATTCATCCAGGCTTGAAACAGTTGGCAAACAGCGCTTGAAGGAACAGGTCCTCATTTCCCATATTTCGTGTTATTCGAATGGCAACGAAACTGTTGAAATTCTAGCTGGAGTCAAACTCTCCGTCCTTATTGGTTGATGATGAGGAATCTTTGTTTGTGCCTCAAGCAGCTCTAATATTTGTATGCCCATCACACATGTTAAGTGCTTTGCCAAATTTGGCTCGAACTGTATGCGCTCTGTGACAGAGAGTGAGGTATTTCGAGTTCGATCAACATGGGATCCACTTAACGTATGAGAAAAGTGGAACTACTGAGAGTGGAATGATCACTCAGCAACCCGATATGCATTATTTGCCTTCGTACTTCTTTATCAAGCAAACGAAAAAAATGTTCATGGGGAGTTCTTATTGGATAACCCATTATTTACCACCCTAACTAAGCCATAATAGAGTATTCACCGATCCCTCTCTCAGTGTCTTGGTTCCTACCACTTAGGTCTGCGCACTGCACTGATCATATTGATTTCTGTTTCAGCGGCATGCAAAGCCAATACCGGAAATGCTTGCAGCTCATCTTGATTCGTGCGTACTTAGAATGGAATGGACAGTGGAAGGTGTGTAGATGAGATGACAAATTGAAAGTTTCATGTTTCGATGTGAACAAATTAAAAGGTGTAGGTGAAAAAATATCCGGGTTCAGATTAGTGCTCTTGTGGGGTTTGAACATTCAACCTCATCAATTCGAACGTGTATTTGACGGAGCTTGTAGGTAAAGATAATGATGTGGAGCTCTTAGTGTATATCTTTCAACTGATGACTCCATATTTCTATTTACCTCCTTCTATAGGATACAAGTCCATTATTTCAGGGAGGAAGTCGAGGCCAATAAGAAGTTGCCATTTTGGAAGTGACAGGAGGCCGGAGCAGGATTCGAACCTGGGACAGCAGGATTGAAATTCCATTATGATGATCGTTTTACCATCACCGGTTTGGACTTGGGAGGATGAAATTCTGCTTGAACCAGACACGTTTCGAATGCAAACACTGGTAACGGAATGATCAAAACGGTTAGGGAATCTTAATAGCTGGACAACTGCACAAATGTTGATTGTGTTTATTATACCGTTGTTTATGGAATCAATCGGCAGCCACAATAGCACCGGTTTCCAAATCACATTTTCACATCAAATCACCCAGTCCTACTCCAAAGAGAAATCCAATGGTTGATCTCACGCAAATACCCAGGAGATGAAAGGTTGAAAAGTCCTTTCTCAAATAGTTGAACAAATCTAGCATTCAGATTTGCTGAATCAAAATACTGCCACAAAATGTGGTTCGAAATTTGCATAACCGGACAAAGGAACTCGTTTTGTTCTCACGTCTCAACTCAGCTTCAAAATAAAATGCCTAATTTTTCGTTGTTTGTTCATTCTGAAGCGCGTGTGTTCATTTGCAGTGGAAGTTATCATTCGGTGTGGAAGATAATACGTTGTATGTGCCATATTCCACCTTCTGCCTTGCACCGTCGATAGTGAAGAAATTATTAGAAAGTTGTTTTAATTCTGTCAGTTTAGATGAAATCCCTTCGAGACTAATTGTTCTCCAGTGTGCAGCTCAATTTAGACGAAGTTCTTATGAGGTCACCGTTGTTCAGTGTAACCCAATGGTGTGTCTTCAACACAGATCGTTTTATGTTGTGTGCCGCAATGGCATGTGAAGCAGGATTCTGTTAATCGATGAGGGCGTACAGAATGTAAAGTGAGCAAATTTGCGTGGGCGTAATGAATTTTGGTTATATTATTTATGAGTTCCCATTCAACTCGTACAATTCTCTCTATTCTTCATGCCTTCCTTATCACTTGATCACGAGGACAAATCTTCGATAAACACATCGATGCGGAAACTCGAATCGCGAGGAGTTCGGGTTGAGAAAAGTCCACAGCCAGTAACATTATCATTATGCAAATATTTCAGGCTACAGCTATCTACAACAGGAGTCCTCGTTCGATACAAATGAATTCCAATAAATTAGTTATTCTTTTGTTAGGCAAACACAATCGTGCAGAATTTGCACAAAAAGTAATGTGTGCAGATTCCTCGAACGGATTTCCGTGGTTTCAATCAGATGAGGTCTCTGAATTCAGCAGGTGTTTTTATAAATATTATATAGTGACGAAAGTAGATTGTGGCTGTAAAAGATTGGGTACGGCTCATTGCCAACAGATGGCCCGTTTCATTGTTCAGACAAGAGCTGAATTAACCAATCGATCTGCAACCAGTTAAAAGCGATACTGTACACCACTTTCATGTAATTGTGTATTGCGTATTATTCCCCATGACTCGACAATTCTATACATACAGATTTATTTTTCTTATGACTAACCGGTGTGTAAAGATTCGTTTATTTTAATGAACTATTTTCAAAGGAAAATCTCTCATGCAAGGTACTCTCCACAGTATCGCCGTGGATTATTGGTCTAACGAAATCAACTGATGCATACTGTGTACACTGTCGACAGATGCAGAGGATGTGTAATCAAAAAAGGTTAACCTTACTGATTTGTCATGTAATGGATTATGCACCTTATCACGTCGACCGTGAAACGCCTAGGTTTATACGCAAACTGGTATTTGTCAGTGGTAATTCTGACTGCGTTCTCAAAGCGCTTAATTATTGTATGTTCAACTAGCTTCAATCTGGACGAGGAAAGGGCAATTTGTTGGACGTTCTTGCTTCCCGTTTGAGTACTCGACCCTTTTGTTATTGAAGGGATTGTGGCAGGACCCCAATATTTAGGAATTTAGAGTGAATCAAGTATATGATTGTTAACGGAAGTCGTTAGTCCAGTGAGAGGCCAGGCCCCATGTTTGGGTACTGTTGACGAAGGAACGTCCGGTACAATAACATTGGTTAACTTAGTGGCTTAGGGAGCTTGACAACATCAGCGTCGGAGAATTTTCCAATTCCTGAGTTACTAATATATATATATATATATATATATATATATATATATATATATATATATATAGCCGGCTTGAAACCATGCTGATTACCGAGAGAACAGTAATTAAACAAATAGGGATGGTATGTGAAATACATGAATAACCAACCGTTAGTAGGAAAATAACATGCTCTGATTCCTGTTTTTTCCACCGTGCACCGTTTGTTGTTTTCGTCATTTCGTTTTTATGATAGATATCTTGTGACTCATAAGGTGCGAGGGTTGGACAGACTAGCCGTACAGCAGTCGCGTCGATGACTTATGTGTTGAACAGTATTCTTCGTAGTCTGTACTTACTGATAATCCTCCTTCCCTAGGCAACAATCGGAGAGACAGGAAGCATCAACCACAGCCAATGCTGATGCTAGCTTCATCCTGTTTCTAAGCCAAACCGTAGCCTTACCACAACTTCGGTTCATACAGCCTTGCCCAGCATATGCGAATAAAGCAAGATTAAATGGACATTGAACAGGAATTTGCTAAACATGACCAAGCCACCAGTACGGATCGAAAGTTTGGTTGAGAGGGTCACTATTTGTTAATACTCACTCTATTTTCACAATAAACCCGAGCAACGCTTCACGGACTTCGGTTATAGAACGCATTTAAAAGCCGAGGGTCCTCAACTCGAAGTGACGAGGTCACTTAGTCACAGAGTAAAAGCAGTACAAACCATGGCAACGTGCAACCAACCCTTAGAAGACATCCGGGTGTCACAGCGGCGCCATAGTTGTTCATTCTTTCAAGAAAATGTTTGTTACAAACCTGTCGCATCATTGAGAAAAAATCTCCGCGTACTCAAAATCTGACACTTCTCCACCTGAGCAGAACTTCGCATAACTAAAACTAGATTGTCAGGACCACATTAATTAGGGGTTGGAAAAGATAAGAGAGAGGACAACCATGGAGTACACAAATCCTTGTGATGAATTGAGATGAAAGAACCGTCATAATCCCGAACTCGGTTTGTGAGAACGAGGTTTCTCCGATACACTTTCAGTGGGAGACAGTGACAGGAAGCTGTGGGATCGGCTGAATGAAAGTCCATGTTCGGATCAGGAAAAATCCGGTCAAGGGCCTACGGCAGGTGTACCTGGTTTCTGAGGGTAGTCGATGGGTAAAAATCATTCAACGTAACTTCGAGAGTATTTGAGCAAAGCTTGAGTTTGGCTTGATGACTAGCGAGTTTACAATGGTTTATTATTATTATAAGATATATTATTAGTATTATTATCACTGTACGTTTATATGATGCAACGGGTTGGAGACCAGCCTATTGTCAGCACTACAAATACAGAATGATGCGAATTGTAGGGAAAGGCAAACGTTGTTTGAAAAGGAATTGGAGTTGATGTGCAACTTTTAATTGGTGCTTACTATCTTACTGCCTAATCACGTAGTCCAAAATAGGATGTTGATTAGAGGAAAATCGTGTGACCTTTCTGTTTGTGAATGCACCCTCGGCTTTGGCAAAAGCGATTGCAATCTGGAGGGTAGTTCACGAGAAAGTGACCGAGAAATGTTCATGCACCTTATTCGAATTACTTTGCCGGGTTCACACCACGACAAAAGGCATTAACTTTTTTAGTTACAGGCAGCATTGTCCAATTCACAGTGCTGTCTTCAGATCTATGTGGCCTTCTCAGAAGTATCCCCTGCAAGGTATAAAACCCAGCACATACTCGAACACTGTCACTGCTTATCCACAACCAGTTATTCAGCCTGCCTGGATTCCTTCTATTCCCGATGAACCACCTCACCGGCGACCTTTTCTCTATCAGCGGCCCAAGGTTGCAGCCGGTGATATGCACCTATTTACTGGATCAAATCGTTCTAGTGTTAGATAACCGCGACATTTTATTTCATGCTTGCACACGGGCGCGGTCAAAGGTGTATGTCTCAGACTCAGACTAGCAATGGTTGGGTTCAACTCTCTGAATGAATGACTTGTTGGTCAGGATAGCTCTAATCTGACCAGTTGTAGACAAAAGTAACATGACTGACGACGGAGTGAAAAGACGATTCAGATTCATTTTGTTTTATTTCTATCATATAGTACAAACGTTTGCACTATCTCCTCATGTAACTGGGCAACGTGTATTATCTCAAACACCATCATGCTCATTACGAACGTAATTGTTGTGGCTGCAAGCAACTAAATATGTTTATTTGTGGGTATACAAGAATATATTGCAGAAATAAGCTTGGTTGGGAGTCATTTTTATAGGTCTAGAATATACTTCTTGTAAATCAACGTCATGCAAAGAGAACTGATGTGCCCCTCATGGAAAGAGTGCACTGCTCAAATGATCGATTTTCAACGTCAATATATGATAGCAATGGAAAGGAGATCTGCGGATTGCTTTCGCAATTCATTCGCCCAATGGAGTACCGTCTAGAAGACAGTCTATCTTGACACAAGCGTGTGCACTTGAGAGCCAATACCGGAACTAATTTAGATAATCAAGAAATAAAGTGCATTGGCCTGCTGATTGCTTTACTGCAAGTATATAATATGTACGCGTTAAATGGGCCGCTCTAGTTTGGTTCCATTTACCATGCCTATTTCTTGGTCGATCGTGCCAAATGGGTTTTGCTCGTACATGAGTTACAATCCCAACTACCCCTTCCATTCTTCACCAGTAGGTCAAATCGAACGTGTCACAGTATTCGCATAACAGCTTTAAAAGAATGCTCGAAATGAGATTTGTTTTGTAGCTCTGAATTGTAAAATTCCATAGTTGAGGGTGCCAGCAATTATACTGAGATGACTGACATTAGAGAGCTGGACTGTGTGCGAGATACGAGCTGAAAATGAAAAGTGATTTCACTCTTCCGATGTGCGTGTAGTGTAGTGAATTGTTCTATCCGTTCTACCGAAAGATTGCAAAACCTGCACGCTTAGGTCAGAATATGATCAGAGACGGCGTTTATGGCATTGCGAGGAGAGTGGCATTTTTAAACACATTCTTACCCCCAAAACGGAGCTCAAAGCGCATGAAGTCTCTTTTTTGTATAACAAGAGGCAGGTGCCTTGCACATTTCCGAATGGAGTAAGAGGTATTCCTTCGGTTTTCGTGTGCTCTGATGAGTGAAAACGGGTCACATTCCAAAACATCGTGCATTTGACACTAATGCCAACTCACTATAAACAAGGTGTGAATAAACTGCCGACAGATTTCTATTATTGAAATGATAGATTTTACTTGGAAAGTTCCTCACAGATTGGCTCGGTGATCTCTAGTTTTTCACAGCTTTCTGATTCATTTGCCACGATACTTTCATTTTTACCATGTTTAACTGCAATGTATGACAGTCCTGTTTACGTAAAACTATGCGATTGTTTCGGGAGATAAACGAGAAAATATATTTCCTGATGGGAGTCAATACTGGGATTCGCGTGGCGATACCGATTGCATGGGAGCACGTGTGTATAATTCGTTCAGATTACGTTTGTCAGAGATCTCCTACAAAATATTGAAAACCGTCAAATTTCTGTAGTGAACGAATTCCATAAAATGATATCAGAAAATAAATAAATCACTTAGATTTTTGTAAAAAATCACGAAAAGTTTGCAAGGGGTCAAGTTATGGAGGAATTCGTGAGCAATCGGTTATTAAACTGCAATCGCTATGTTTATTCATTACGTGTGGCAAATGTTGTTTGATGACAGAGTTCGATCGCATAAATAACGGTCGAAATCAATAGAAACATTCTTCAATATAAGTCTGAAGTTTAATTACTCGTATTTACATGATGATGTGGGTTTTGTAAGAATCAATGTCATACCCTCGATCACTGGCAGGACTAGGTGAGCTTTGCCTCGGACTGAATTCACCATGCTGAATGTATCACATTGGATCATCTTAAGGTTGGAGTCTCTCGAGTTGTAGACCAACTCGAAAATCAACTTGTATGTCTACTCCGTTCCACTTGTAGCACATAGAGGCAAAAGCTGAGACCACCGACATTCTTATAGTCATCTACGAGAGCAGGTACTCATTGCGTGCCGGTTTGCTAAATGTGACTTTATTTAACCTATTGGACTGTGAGATTTGAAACGGGAAACTATAAATGGGCGCGTTGTTTTCATTTTCTGAGCGGCTTCCCTCCCAACTCCCTCCCACCCCCGCCCCCACAGTTCCTCCTCCGCAAGTCACATTTTCGATACCATTCCAGGATATAGTGACTCAATGAATTATTTTTCAGACGTCGTATTAGCGGAATAGGAACCGTGATGCGAAAATTTAACCACGTATGACAAAGTAATTATGTTTCTTCGGAATGACGATAAGATTTCTGTTGATATTAGTCAAGTCGATTTCATATGACTGGTGACTCCGTCCAAAGGTTGTGAGACCATGATAGGAGTGGGATCAAATAGCTCTCATTGGCAATTATCTGAGGAGTATCACGCACACCGTCGACCGACGATATTGGTTTCCTTGACTTGGAAGGCCCCTCCGAATCAGTTGACCGGACAACGCTACTCAGTGCTCTTCACTCGAGAGGTATGTCCCAGAAGTTTGTGAATATACTGAAATGATTGCACCTTCATACTTCTGGCCGTGTAAGAGTTTACGGTAAACTATCTAGTACTTTCGAAACGACCGGTGGTGTTCGACAGGGATCTCCCGTTTCTCCATTCTGATTTAACTTCGTCGTGGACAAGATAATGGCGATTACATACAGAAGTCCAATTTGGCGAAACAATTGCTTTTCAGTAATTCATTCTTAAGCCGTTTACCAATTACATGGGAGCCATTAGGCGGAAACCATGCGTATAGACATGGAATAAACACCAATCATGGACAGGGGTTTGCCAACGATCGACTTGTCCTTGTCATTTGATTGGTTTACCTAACTTACGCTCTCTGCGTGACAGGAAGACAGATTCATTCGGACTCGATCGATCCTAGGCCATGGGAGTTGAAGTGTCTGGACCAAACGCTTTAGGGCGCAAAGATCGGTGGTCAGCTTCCTGAATCCAATTGCTTCACCCATCTCTAGAGTGCTTAAACCCACGCCCTCATATTTGCTTGAGGGAACACAATACACAACTTAGAAAATCGGGTTTGGATTAACCTGATGTCTGGTGTCAACAGGGTATGCTAACATTGCGCTGTTTATCGATGCTGTCTGTCCTTGGCTTAACCAGCTTTGGTGATGCTCTTTGATCCGAGTGGATAGCTGTCGTGCCTTTTGACCCACATAAGATGCGTCACGAACACATCTGAAAGAGTACAGAACCATTGATGAGGTCAGCATCAGCAGTTTATCCTTGTTTTCAATGTGGATCAGAAGAGTACCTGGAAACAGAATTAAAGATGGCGGCATCAAATTGATTTAGGATTTCACCTATCGTATCACCTTCAAATGGTTAACCAATAAGTAAATCTTTCTTCTTTATAGTTTCTTCGGTGTTTTTTGGGCATTCTTTGAACGAGTTTCCTTTCAAGAAACCGATCCGGGGACAGAAGGCAAAGGTTGAATAAAAGAAGAGAAAATCTCTTTTTCCATTGTTCACTTCTAAAACTTCAGTAGCGTTATTCCGCACACGAATCCCGGCCTATGTATGGAGGTGTTTAAGTTTATTCGTACACGGTTTTGATAACTTTAAACTGTCGTAATTTGCGGTGTGTAGATCGCTCGAAATGGGGAAGGAATATCTTCATTGTTGTGCTCTGTATTGGGTCAGCTGAAAGAAACCACTCCTGTAAGAGGGATGTTTATTGAACTTAAGCGCACAGGAAGCATGATAAATAGAACAAATATCGTTCAAACGTGTGATATATGTCAATGAATATTAGTTTCTATGAAGTGAGCCACACGTCACTGTTGGAGTGAGGCATTGAACAGTGTGAAGACGATGAGTATCGAATGCGCCCGTGTAAGATGGACGGCAGTGTAATGAAACAAGAGCAGTTATCTAAGATGTTCGTATAAAACTTACGACATCACGTGACTAAGAAACCAGCCCAAATTCGATGTCTTTTCAAAACCAGGGTCAATAAAACACCTTAGATATTTATGTATCTCGCAATTATTTCTGGGTAGTGTGTGCGACCGATGATACTTTCGTTTGATGGATTACACTGTGGACTTCAACTTACACATGCTAAACTCAGGTTATCCGATCAACTGTTTAGTCGGAAGCACCAGACTCGAGTTGTGTGTCTATGGCACAGCCTGGTGTACAATCGTATCGGAAATCAAACCACTGATTCGCTTCTAAACTGGAGGTGGATTGATTCCTTCCCTTGAAAGCTTTCACATTCCAGTCACCGTTAATTCGTACACAGTGTTTAGTTGTCATCAACGATAGTTCCCTCATGATAGTGAGGCAGAGACCGTATTCATAATCCATCTATGAAACATACATAGGGTCATACGTACTTCCCACTAACTAGCTTTCGAGTAATTTGTTTCAAACATCAACTACTACGCCATTTACTCGCAAAGCCCATGTGTTGTGTAGCACGCAGTTGGGTATGGCGTTGAGCCCACATATAAATTATTCAGTGTTAAGTTATTGTAGTTGGGCCTGGTACGCAGCGTAACGTGGGATCTCGCTGGAATTCAAGCTACTGATCCGATCACATCATAATGTTTTCCAACACACGAAGCCACTTTCGTGCTGTATAATGTGTTCAGATATCAGAAGTCATTATCTAATAAAGTAGAAATACATTGTGAATGTGGGTGTTAGATTTCTATTGATACATTCTTCCTCAACACTACAATTCTGTACGTTTGACGCACCGGACTCTTGTACACCCGAAACACAGCACCATATGTACAAGACTCAATCTTTATGGAAGCACTTTGTAAATTCAAAGCTATTATCCAAATAGAATGAAATCTGCATGATGAACCTGTAAATATCACATTTCTTGTGGACTTGAACGGTCGATTCCGCATACCGATATTATGACTAATTATGAGGAATGTATTCCTCAAAATAAGGAGTTCGTCGATTCTATAGTTCCAGTTTGAAATATGTGTGCGTTGCAAAAGTTACGGAACGTATTCGAAGTTCAACTCGGTGTCTTGCATGATTGAATTTTCAGCATCATTGTGTTTATCGAAGATTAGTCCTTGTGATCGTCACAATGAAATGGTGACAAGGAACGCGTCAAGAGTGAATTAACTTGAACGGGTTCAATATGAACTCAGCAGAACAGTAGCAATAGACGATTAGGAAAACTTTAACTTGTACGAGTTTGCCGATAAAAAGACTTTTATTCCACATGATTTTGAAGCACATACAACGAAGTGGCTCATGTGCAAAGCGCACCACTGAGTTGCAGAGAGGAATGGTAACCCAAATAGCGTTCTGTCAAAGCAATCGGTTCATTACTGAGCTGTTGACATTGAACAAATCACCGCGGAGGAATTGAATCTACACTGAAAGATCAAAAAACAATATTTTGGCCGTTTATTAACTATCATGGGTGCACGGTAAAAGAAATAGCCATTCTGATTGGAAGCTGAGTTCAGATGTGAGAATAAAATGATTTAATTAGTCAAATTTCGCAGCGCACGGTCAACAAAATCTGGAAGTGTTTCGATTCAGCAAAACTGATTGCTGAAATCGGTTAATAAATTGTGAAAGGTTTTCTTGATTATCCATATTTTTTCCTGATTCACCTGGACTACTCGTTCTGAGCGCACTTGCATAAGGACGGATTTATATGATGGACTGGTGTTATACCAAGAATGCTGTTGTGAATATGGCGATTTGATCCCAATAAGAACGAAACAATGAACTAAATCAAAATCTGTGAATTTTTCTAGCTTTTAGAAATTACTTGTTCATTTCGGTAATTCCATTACCAGTTATGAATTTTGAAACATGTCTAGTTCCGCTGAAAATTCCTGGTCTCACTGCCAACAATTAGGAGCAGCACATCCGTATGCCATCACTTGTACATTAGAACCGATGGAGTTGAGTGTCTCAATCCCGCAGATGCTTCAAGATGCATTTTCTCTTTCTGACTGATTCGCCCTGGTTGGTTCGGAAGGGAACGAACTTGAAGCTACCTGATCTATGCCTCGTTTTTCTTCAACGTAAAGTGTTCCTCACGTGGACGGAAATCGTAGTATCCTAAAGTTTCTCATAAAGGTCATTTGATCAGCGCAACAGTCGAAACAGGCTGAACATGTTCGGTGGGCAAACAAGTACCGGTAGTAAGTGAGGCACAAAAAGAACTTCCTCATCATCAATCAATAATGATGATGATTTGCATTTCTCTTAGTGTAGTATGACTCAAGAAAGTATGAATGTGTTTGATGTCATTTCTTGCGAGTTTATTCCACTTTGTCTTCCTATACGATCAAATTGCAAAAGATTATGTTCCTAACCGAACCGGTATACTTTGAGCCGCTTGATGTCAACTGTGAATTTTTCCCGTTGGATTATCCATCCAATCGCTTCCGATATTTAACTTGCTGGCCTTACTATTATTCAAAAATATCTTTACCATGAGAATCTTCTTGCACTGGAACATCTTTGCCATCCTTAACCCACAATCATTCTAGTGGATTTCGTTTTCACAACCTATTTGACAAATGATTTATTTCACTAATAATAATGTTCCGATTTTACCATTATTTTCGTTGAACACACTTGAAGAGCACAAGTCGGAAAACGAGCTGGTTCCCAATGATTCTTGAGCATTTATCTACATCACAAAATATTTTATCAAGCCTCAGGGTGTTTCATCACCACTATTCTCTAGCAATTCTACCGTTTGCGAAATTTGTCAAATCGCTCTCCTTTTTGTGTATATATCTTGATGTAATCACCGAAGCATAAAAAACTGAAAAAGGACCTTGTTCACTAGTCTTTCTCCCAAACATAATTCTTCAAACTTACCCCGGAGCTCACATTTGCCCACTCCATCTTTTAGAATGTTTCCCGAACTCAGTCCATCGAATGAAATAAAAAAAACCTTTTATGGCCTCATTTGTAATTCTCACTAGTGATTTTGATTACCTTGATGTTGTAGTGTTCAACTAATCAGCGTTCAACTTCACTGTGAATATCTCTACGAGGGAGAGTGCGAGGCTCAGTTTGCTACTTGTGAACGATACCGTCAATTTGAAAGCTTTAACACCATCTCTAAGCACTACAACAAAATACTGGTGTACGATCCGAATGGACTCAGGACTACGAGAACGCTGAGGCCTGACGAACATCGACACACCGTCTTCGAGGAATGTCATGTTTTGGGTTGAACCTCTTGTGGATTTTGACACACGCACTGAACAAAACGAGATGGTTGACCGCCAAGGACCGATAAGTGTCACTGTTCTCCTCAAAACGGAAATCTGCGAATTTAGCCGAAATCCATGCCTCTATTCTATTCCTGAAGCATTACATAATTCATTTATTTCACACTAATTCCTCCATTGCTATTCACCACGATTACCAGTCTAAGACTCTTTATCATATTCACTGGCGTCCATCTTGGATACACTTGAGTCCAAAGGAAATCCTTAAAACCTGTGGTTCTAAATTCAATCATGTCGATAGAATCATACTGGTAAAAACGTTTCCCAATGAAAGCAGACCTTTCCTAGGTTTATCAGTTCCGAAGCTACTTCACCGATACCATAATTATTTCATCACTTCCATTTATATTTTTCGGTTTTCAAATCTATGCTGTAGTCGTTTTGAAAATGCTATACCACCATCCATTATTATTTGACGCCTGAACTTACTTCGTTTTTATAACGTGAAGAAATTTTCATCTTATGGCAAAATTTGTGCTGATACAATATTGGACACGATTTGTCCACAGCACATGTTTTCACTTCTGGTGTATGCTCATCATCCAAAACGTCAGAAATTAAGTTGTTCCACTCATAGAAGTTAAATCGTTGTTTGTATGTCCCATCCCATTTTTTGACATACGTCCACCATCCACCGCCGAAGAAAGATGAAATCGAAAATTTTTCTTTTGTAGTGCTTTTATTAGTCTTAAGTTACCACTGGTTGAATAACGCGTCTCGTTCTTCTTTTCTAATTATAAAATGATAGATGGATATATTCCTCTTCGTACGTATTGATGAACATTCTGCCGGAAATCCAGCTCCTACAATAAATTTAGTGACATTTTTTCATTGACCCGACCGTCATGTCTCCCCAAGAACACCGAATTTCATTGAAATGTCCTCCAATGTTATTTGGATTTGCGCTATCAGAATTGAGCTCTTCCAGCTTAAATAAATTTATTTCGATAATTAACAAGGTATTACACATTCTCTGGTCGACAATCTGAAGTCATCGTTGGAGTAATTATACGTTATGAGTCATTGCTCACCGGCTAATAAACACTTGAAATTATTCATTGACTTGCGTTGACTTGAGCACTCATATTGGTTCACTCTGGGCATGTTGCTGGAATAAATGGATCGCTCAAATACAGTCTGTGCTCTAGATTCAGGGGTAAATATTGCATCCATTACGGAAGCAGTATCCGTCCGAAATCTCATCAATACACGGTCCTTATAGATAAGATTGGACCAGTGAATGAGTAACTCCTCATAATCGCTGTCATGTTGATTGAATATAGAAAACTGGCGCCGGGTTTACGGCACATCTTATCATGTTCAATCTAGAACGATATAAGACCGAACTCATTTTTGCCCATATTTCTACACTTCTAGTCGGTGAGAATCTCGGATTTCGGTACTATCCTTTGACAAGTTAGAAAAAAATTTTGTTTCGTTCAATGTTCATTGTGTCCTGCTTCCGAGTTTCCAACATTCTATGAGCATTGCTCATAACAAATCTAACTCGATGGTTAAATGAGGAGATTTATTGTAAGTAACACGACGTAGTCGGTGGAAAATTGTTAATCGAAGTTTTGGTTGCCATGCAAACCCTTTCTATTAGCGGAGTTCGTAAACGTGAAACTAAATGAAAGTTGTCTTGCTTTCTGAAAACCGAACCAGCACTAGCTTCATCATTCAGTTTTGCCAGAAATATACACTATATTCTACATCTACGGACACTTATTATAAAGTTTCTAAATTCCCAGTCCATATGGATTTGCAAAGTGGAATATCCACTTGCATTTTTTCAAAATCAACTGTCCAGGGAACCGAATCGAGGACAGTCTTCTTACCGGGTAGCTGCTGCACAAATTGGGCTTCCGTGGTGTTGACGGTTGGGATTGTGTGGTTGAACACTTTCCCCGTAAGCAGTGTGTCACCGGTTCTATTCCAGCTTGCGGTTTGAACTGCTTAATGGGAAAAATGCAAGTAGATCCCGCATCATAAAAGATCTGGAATCCTTGTGCCTATAATTTATCTTATATGGATTCCTCACACAATCCATACCTACAAATCTACCGCAAACCGCAGTTTCCTTTATTTTGCAGCTAGAACAAATTCCACAGATTTCAGTTTTTAATAGCTACGTTGCAATCACATCTTTAGCCTCCTTCATACAAGAAAGAACGTTTGCGTGGAGCAAAAATTCGTCGTTGGTAATTTATGTCACTTGTTTATCAATCATTCTCCTTATCATTTATGGCCTGACCAATACCGAAGTCAGATTATTAAATTTCTTCACCGTCAGGCCTTGACTTACTCTCAAACTATTCCGAAATGTGCGTGCTTTTGCAACATTGGTCTTATGTTCTTGTATGTTTATATATATATATATATATATATATATATATATATATATATATATATATATATATATGTATATATATATATATGTATATGCATAGTGACGTCACTACTCAACAACAAGCAGCCTACTCTTGGACGAATGGTTCGAACGCAAACTAGTGTTTTTCTTGCGTCTTCATATCCTTAAGGCACTTCCCATCGTGGTCGCTGCGTCCACTTACTTACCGTCGCCCAGCTGTTGCAGAGAGGTTCCAGAGACAGGAGAAGAACAAACAAGAATGAACCAAGTATGAATAACCGAAACTAGTTGTATTTGAAATGTATTATCACTGTCTGACAGTTTTACTTTGTGTCGAAACAGAATCAGATGGCAAGTCCCGTGGAAACACGGCTTGGTTACTTGGAACATATTTGACAATGTTAGCAGAAAATTCAAGAAAACTATTCCCTTTTGTGGTTAACTTGCTCAAAGTTGTTAGTGCATGCGATGAATGGGATTATTTCTTCAGCTTCCATTGGGTATTGCGCAGTCGTACGAGTGCGTCACAATCTAGTTGGTCGATGGTAGTGCGTGCACTGAGAAACAAAATGTTCTGTTTTCCGGTAAATTTTCACATAAATGAAAAACACGATTTCCTAATGGAAACAATCGGGCCAAGAAGCTTCACGTTTTCGAGAAACGTTTGGTAATTTCATCTGAGTGGTGTGGTGTTACGCTGGGCAATTAGATTTTTCTTGCTGAGACATTAGCACACTAAATTTGAATGTACCGTTTTTTCTTTGTTGTTCATGATGGCACCTTATCTGAATCCATGTGCAGTGTTATATATATATATATATATATATATATATATATATATATATATATATATATATGTATATCTCATGAACAGCATATAGTTAGTTGTCCCCGAGACGAATATTGTAAATCTAAACCTAGCTTGATAACTGCACGTTCAGTATTGGGTCGGCAGATTCTTCTATGGAATGGATAAAATTGAGAAATAAATTAAGTTTGGCATTGCCTAACAACTGTGCTTTTATTCCTGGTGCACCGTCAAAAATCGTCTGGTCACATTTATACTTGAAACCAAATGATCACCAACAAATTATCCGTGGGTACAGTATGGTGAATTCAGTTGACCATTCAACATATTTGATTCGTTCAAAAAGCACACAACCATGTCAGCTAAAATCATTTCGCCCATCGATCGCCACACATACACAGTGATCGATACTGTGTCTGCGTGGGCATATATTTTGCGACATATAAAGCAGCTGTGTAGACGCCCTTTCTATATTCGACGTTGATCAACGTTGGAACAGCATGTATACAGGCGAGATATTATGTGCACTTGTTTACATTCAATTCATATACAAAACATCCAGTATACCTACCAAGTGAAAGATTGTTTCCGTCACCCCCTAATCTTCATTTGATGAACTAACTTTGAGAACTTCAATGACGTATTTTTCTCATTATATCCTTCGCCGTATTTCATAGTAGACAATGATTGGGACATAATTGGTATGCTCCATAAAGCTTTCCACAGTATAAAGTGTACTTACCAGAACACATTCAGAAGGATTTTGAAGGGAATGTTACTTTATGAATAGCCTTTACACCTGTTGTCTCGCTGCTCACAATTCCTATTGAAGTAGACTAATCACGGTGAAACTCATTACATTTTTTAACCCATGTGATTCCCGTTGTAGACTTTGAGGTCGATATTTCAAGTCAAACAGGCAGTGAAACACCACTGCAAAATATGGGACGTTTGCTGAACGCCACTTTGAATAATGAAGAGGTCTCGGCTTGTGAATTCGTAAGTGATTGCTATTCGTAGGCAAAATTGAATAAATTATAACCCACAGGAAATTACAAACTAACCTCCAAGTCTCTCTTCTTGAAGATTTCGTTAGTCGGTTTTTATACGAGTAGTCCATTACGAAGAGTTTATTTGGGATGTAAAGATGATTTTACATACAGGAGAAATGGCAAAATTCACATGTTCTTTGCTGCCAAAAGATCGGATTCAAATGTGGACAAGGCATGTTTGGATCATGAGGTTCAAAAAGTAAACCATGAGATTCACAAATGTATGTATGCCATGGATATAAATCCTGAGCATTTCATTCACGTGACAGGTAACTATCGTCGTCAAATCCATAAAATTTCTACTGCATTTCACTGGATTTCAAATTTTTCCTACTCGCATGAACACACTTAATCAAATTTTATGATTTCAGACCAAATATGGATGACTGTGACTGGGCACATTTTGCCACATATAAAGCAGCTGTGTAGACACCTTTCTATATTCGTCGTTGATCAACGTTGGAACAGCATGTATACAGGCGAGATATTATATGCACTTGTTTACATTCAATTCATATACAAAACATCCGGTGCACCTACTGAGTGTAAGATTATTTCCGTCGCATCTTATTCTTCATTTGATGAACCAACTTTGAAAACTTCAACGACGTATTCTTCTCATTAAATCCTTTGCCGTATTTCATACTAGATCATGATGTGGAAATAATTGGTAAGCCCCAAAAAGCTTTTCACAGTATAAAGTGTACTTACCAGAATGCATTAAAAAGAATTTTGAAAAAAATGATCCTTGGTGAATAGCTTTTACAAAGGTTGTCTGGCTGCTCACAATTTATATTGAAGTAGACTAATCAGAGTGAAACTCATTACATTTTTTAACCCACGTGATTCCCGTTGTAGACTTGGAAGTCAGCATTTCAAGCCGAATAGGCAGTGAAACACCTGTGCAAAATAAAGGAACTTTGCTAGACGCATCTTGGAATAACAAAGAAGACTCGGCTTGTGAATTGGTAAGTGATTGCTGTTCGTAGGCAAATTTGAATAAATTATAACTCACAGAAAATTATAAATAAACCTCCAAATCTCTCTTCTTGAAGGTTTCGTTACTTGGTTTGTATACGAGTAAAACATTATATAGGGGATATTTTGGATGTGAAGATGATTTTACACGCAAAAGAAATGGCAAGTTTCACATGTTTTTGCTGTCTCAAGATGGAACTCAATTGTGGACAAGGCATGTTTGGATCATGAGGTCCAAGAAGTAAACCGTGGGATTCACAATTGGATGAAGTCCAGGGAGATAAAGCCTGTGAATTTCATTCACGTGACAGGTAACTATCGTCGTCTAATCAATAAATTTTCTACTCTATTTCACTGGATCTCAAATCTTTGCTACTCGCATGAACGCCCTAATCAAATTTCATGATTTCAAACCAAATCTTGATGAGTGTGATTCAAAACATTATTTGATTCAATTGCAACCAATATTTTTTTGCGCCAAAACTTTGGAAAGGAAATTGTCGGTAGATAAAATTTAGTCATCTTTATAATATTTTTCTTACTTACACTAATTTACCATCCAGGTGCTACAATAAGACCTAGAAAAAACCGTGAGTTGTCTTGATGCTGAGCATTTGATTTACGCTTGTTTCATTACAACTACATAGTTATTCACTCTTACATTTGATCAGTGTGCATTCCTGTAACAAACAGTAAGACGTTTTCAATTTATGCTAAGAATCAGTTGTTGTTGGGAGTTTCGAATACCCGAAAGGAGACATCCTCAAATATATATATATATATAGGGAGTGGAAGTGTTCAATTGGCTGTATGCAATTCGAAAAGAGGTAATTAGAATGTTGAAAACTGCATGCGCCTAATAGTTTACAACGGTGCGGATGAGCCTGAACCTGTGTACTGCAATATACTCATTGGGAATTGAACCATGTTTTCTGTTTGGTTATTGCAGAAAGCATCGCAAGGAAAATATCAGACCTAATGACTCTATTACTCCCTTGGGTTTTACAACGAACAGATACATGAATGTTCCATCAAACATCCAGCGAATATGAGAGAGAACATCAGTTTGGTAACATACTGGGCGGGATGTGGAAACCCTACTCCTTTGTTCCTTTCTGCACTACTCATGAGCCAGAAGACAGTCGCCGAATTGCAGTATGTATTGGACTTCGTTTACCAGTGCCAAAAATCAAGAACACCTCAAATTCTAGCCAGATGTGAGTATCCAGATACAATGATAAAATGAGCTAGAATACTGAACTGTGTATTTATGGGTACAGTGATATTCGATTGTCATCCATACTTTTGAATCATTCCATCGATCCATGTTACCCGAAAAAGATGCATTTATAAATGTAGCAGAGGTGAATCCACAATATCTGGTGTGATAAATGTTCCACCAAATACGTTGAACATATTACTTGTAGAATGTTTAAAATATGCCCAAATGAGCTTTTACTGAATAAATGAATGACATTTTTTCAACGTATAACTACTGAAGCCGATCAAGTTCCAAATCTCGAATCTCTCAAACTAACCATTTCACTAACTCCTCTTTCCCAGCCCTTTCCTCAACAAGCCTCACCTGCCCAAAGGCAATCACCGGTATGTGGAACAGGATTGACTGGGCTATGCGAAATAATCAAAGACATTCAGTTTACTAATTACAGATAAACTCTATTCCATTCCATGTGCGATCGAAGCGCCAAACGAGCTCACATCCACCAAACACACATGGTACATGAATATCATATAATTAAATCTGTAGAAAACCTAGTACTCCGTACATGATGTCCGTTTGAAAGTGAATTGTAATATTTTAGTAAATTACTGATAGAATGGGAAATAGTTTGGTTTTGTGCTGATGTTGCCTTCCAAGTATCAGCAATATAACGCAGATTGGGGAAGTGAACTATTCTATCAGAAAATGAGCAAAAGAATCTCTGTGAAATCCACCACGTGTTCATCCCCCCCAACAAGAAATCCGTTGTTCACGCCATGTCTGATTTATCACCCGCATGTTAGCCAGATATTTTCTCAGAATAGAGTAACAAGAATAGGGGGATTTGTGGTTGTCATCCCGATTCCTACGATTTTTATGTTTTGGCTTGAACTTGGTCAATGGCATAGCGGCTCTCCGAAATCCGAACAGAAACGCACTCAACGCGTCCTGATTATCATGTGATTTTTTCGCAAACAGATCAGTCTTCCATGCACACGGAAACAACCACAACATTCACAACCGGCAGGATATCAACAATCAGTGAGAACGCTTTCATAATAAAACTTCCAGTTACATTTTGAATATGGCAATGTAAAGTTTAGAAAATAACTTATGCGCGTTAAATAAACGTTTGCCCTGATTCGTTACATTTCTGCAAATGTGTGTTCTGATTGTTCACTTGTATAAGATTAGGCAAACTTAGGAATGCCCTGAGAAGACCAATTAGCTGTCGCAACAACTCTAGGCGCAGTCTTGCGCAGGCCGATAAGATCGACAAAGTCCCAGGCCATGCCGTATTTTCAGGCTCGTCTTATCACTTTTTTCAATGTGGCTCTTTGACTATCCGATGGACAATCGGTATGAAAAACGGTATGCAAATAAATTTGACAAAAGTCCATGAAAGATTCAGCTCGTAGTTATGATCTTCCAAATAATGTGATTAGTCTCGTTTGTTCCGTTTTAAACGGGTATTTATCAGTAGTTCCTAATTCGAGTGAATTTTATTTGCCTTTTACTTCGCGTTTATCAGACAATATTCTTAGTACTGTTAATACAATCTCAACAGAAACAAATTCGAAACTGCCAACAGCAACGCAAACAATAAAGGCAACTGCAAGACCTGATGTTCCAGTTATGGATAATGGTTTGTTTCAATTTTTTCAGTAATAATTTGGGGTATCCAGATTTTCATTATAAAGGCTGGTATTCTGCATTTATTAGCACTTCATAGCAATATAAAAGCAGATGTTTTTTGCATCCCTGTCGGCTGCCACAACTGAATATTTTCTTGCTACAAATATTTTCATACCTTAACAGCAGGTTGGAAAACACGGGAAAAACATACCACTTATTCTCGTGACTGCATTGGGTTCAAACAGTACAATTCGTTCACGCTTCTTCTCTTCACGTTCTCCTATCGTTTGATTTGATTTATCCTACTGCTCTTGTCAGTAGTATCTATAACGGGTAAACTGAAATACAGAATCCACTGTGATCTAATTATTACGTCAAATCCTTCCAGAGATTTAAAAGTTTGAAACTACATGTGTTTTCTTTTCACGAATGTCGCGAGTATCTCTAAACTCCAACTCCACAGGCAGTCAACCGAAGACCGTAACAAAGCTGATATATTAACAAAGCATTAGAGAGATATTGACAGTACATATATATATATATATATATATATATATATATATATATTCACTAGAATCTAAATTGAATCGTCTTGAGTGTGAATGGATACTCTTCATTGACGAGCCCACAAATGAATCACAAATGTGATTTCTCCATTCACACCAGAGACGACTACAATTAGATCCTTGTGAGCATACAAGATCGGAGTGCATAAGTATGAGGACGAGTGGGCAGAGGAGTACCGGGTACGCATACCTGATGAGCGGCAACAACCGCGAAACCGGTCGTGTGCTTCCAGGGAAAAATTGTCCACACGTTTGCATACTACTTACTATCAATATATATATATATATATATATATATATATATATATATATATATATATATATACATAAGTTGACCTTATATAAGGATGACTTGGGAATTCATATTGGGATAAAAAAATCTGAGCAACATGTGCACAACGTTTGCGAGTTACAGCTACCGTAAGATAAATATTGATTTCCAAAAGAAAATGGGGTATAAAATCGAATAAATATTCATGTGGAAATCTTGAAATGATTTAAAAACACTCTGTATATGTTTTCATGTGATCCAAATGTGAAAAGTCATTGCCCCCGGCGGGATTCGGACCCACGGCTGGTCACCACCTTCGCCTCAGTACCGCGAGTGCTCTACCAGCTGAGCTACGAGGCCGCGCCGAAAGACCTTCGACTTTCTGCATACGGATCACACAGTATACCCTCCCAAATAAGAGTAGCACATCGTATGCACCACACAGCACTCGCGGTACTAAACCAAGTGTGGTGACCATGCGTGGGTTCGAATCCCGCCGGGGACAAAGACTTTTCACATTTGGAACACCTCAAAACATTGTCAAAATCTGCCAAACATCAATACATTGAAAACATGCCAAATGCACTCAACTGGTGGAGTCCGTTTAGTACAAAAGGAAATCCATGATAGAATGCCAACAGAGCAGGGATCAATAGTGTGGAGAGGGTGGCGTGCTATCGAGCACATAATACGGCAAATGCTATTTTACTCGGGTTTTTCGTGCACGGCTCTGTTAAATTGAGCTATTTATTCAGGTTTTTCACCATATTGTTTGGTATACCCCATAGTTACGGTTTCTCACAATAAAGAACCTTTTTAGATCAGAAGCAATATTTTCACACTGTTTCATGTTCCTATTATTTCAACCCGAAAAATATTTTCTGATAAATGGTGTTTCCCCTCTATCATTTGTAATATATTGCATTTTCCCACACAACTTAGCTACAACTTTACCAAACAATAGGAGAATCGTAATTGAGTTGAAAAATATCGTCGTCATAAAAACTCCAAATATTCTTTATTCTATTTTCAAATACCCTCTGAGATTCGAGTGTGATGGTTTTGTGATTGAAAACTTTGAATGGCTTCATGTGCATGGGTTTGCAAAAGTCATACGCTTCAAACACCGTTAAGTTGTACGTTCATGAGTAAGGTCAGTCAACTCATATTCCATCGAACAACGCTGATAAAAATCAGTTGATTCGGTAGAGATTTCAGGTGTAAGCATTCAAATGCGTGCCTTTTGTTAGATTCGAGTGCCACCAAAATGATGCATTACCAAAATATACGAAGCTTCTATTGGGGCACCGATACTCAACTACCACAAGATTTCAGTCGTGTACGAGCTTCTTAAGATCGTATTTATCATTATAACAATCAAATTGATTTTCGGATTCTCTTCTAGCAATCAGCACATTACAATTACAAATCCATTAGAAAAATTTACTTCATGCAAATAGTCTATTAGCACTAAACGCTGTATCCTGTATCGCAAAGGCTCTCCAATATTTTGGTATAATTTAAAGATGAAGGGAATGAGACCAGTACCATCGCCTTTTGTTGCACACTAGACAAATCGTCTCCGGACTTGATCACACACTGTGTTCCGCTTGCATATGAATTTGTATTCCCTGGATAGATTATCTCAAATTTCTTCGTCAGGAATTATATGGATGTTGAAGCACCCATTCAGCTGATGGCTTAGAGATTGATGTGGAAAATTTCTGGATCGTGTGAGCAGCCGTTCACGGGACTCGCACAAAGCCATGAGATGACCTAAATGTGATCGCAAAACTAGCAGGATAAGTGACCGTGTATGGGTATGATAGATAAGAGAAGGGTTAGTTATTTTACTCTAGGCTACGATTGCCAAATAACCAAGTGAACCGATTGGAGGCTTCGAAATTCGCGATCGCTCATGGTCTATAGTGGCAAACTCCTGTGATTGAGTATACCACCGGTAAAGACACGGAAACACGAATAGTATTACGTTCATTGAGAGGTAAAATACGGTATTCCAGTGCGAATTACTCAAGGAACAACATCAAGAAACATCGAGGCTCCGTCACAGGAGATTGCATGTTCAGCACTCAGCGAGGATGTGTACAATGGACATTTTTAAATCAGTATATTGAACAAATCTGATTCGTCATAAAAGTGTCCTGAAGTGACCAGATGGGAGATGGAAACTATGTATTTCGAAATCACGATCAGTTTATATTGTGTCAAAAATTAACAATTAACATACTGAGAGAACGCAGTTTAGCGGGCAAAGTTGTTTTCACTGATTCCTACTTATGCCATTACATCACAATACACTACTACATGTTGAGTGATTGGACAAACTAGACGTGAATGTAGTGGTAGAGAATACGGTTGCATATTAGCCGTAGCTGGGGCGGTTGGCATCCGCCTCCACAACCCCCTCTATCGGCTGGAAAATAATTTGTGTGCTTTTAAGCTGCCTTGGCCCATCAACCACCATAAAACAGGTGACAAAATATATGGGAACCAACAGAAAGGTGAGAAACAACTCATGTCCGGTTTTGATATAAGCCTAGATTACAAGTGATTGTTTTTCTCCATTTTTTGTCACCGTTATTCTTCGTCACTTCCTGTTTGACTAATTGGTCCAATCTGCTAACTTGTGCTAATATTTTATGATATGGTGGCATGGATATGAATGCTTGAAAATGAATCCAAATTGGTTCGTTTAATTAATTCAGCTCAGTGTATCAACCGTTGGTCTGTTTTTCTCTCCATATTTTGTTGTGAGCATTTTACGTATTTGCCAACATTCACATCCCACTAAGACTGTTTTACAGAATGTGGGTAACAGTTATTGCTCTCACCTATCGGCCATCGAGAGTGAACCGCAATGTTAGCCATAGTAATTTAGACATCATCTTAAGATTGCTCCAATATGATCTATTGAAATTCTTTCCGTTACTTCTTGTATCTTTTATATGGCAGCGTCTAACAGTTCTGGAAGGATCAGCAATCGACCAAAGGTTATGAAATGAGGGTGTGATCGATGTTAGTGGGAATCGAACACTGGATATTTATTATTCAAAGTCCACGATGAAAACCGTTCGACAATGGCCGGGTTACCTGAATAATGTAATTACAATGCTCGAAACACTTTTTGACTTTATTTTTCCCTTTTTGAGATATGGAAGATTGGTATTGACAGATTCAATAATTGAAATAATTAGCGTTCAGACATAAATGAGTGCACATCGAATGTGAAACATCAATGAAGCTGAAAGGTTGCATCGGTCTGTCCATATCTATTCTATTCTAACCGACGCTGACGTATGACTGCAAAATCGAAATTACTGGAAAGAACAAGCACGACGATAGGTATTGAGAACATGGTGACAATGTAAAGTACGTCAGCACAATGAGTACGATGTATTTCACAGCAGACAGTATGGAGTAGTCTAACCACACTGACAGCTTTGGATAGTCAAGATACAGAACGTGAGATAATGTAGTAGAAGGATTTGTAATGGACAAAATGAAAGGTTTTGCCGTCAAATGTGCTCTATGTATTTCCTGAGCTTAACAATAGATAATGATCATGATGAGGAGCGAAGCTTTGTTGCACAAAATGAATATTGCTTGAATTGCGTTTAAAATAGATCTCGATTAAACTAGACAACGATTTAGTTTGATTACGGATGCAATCGGCGACACTCTTGTCGATGAAAATTATGTAGAACCAGACAGTAATTTTCTCAAGAAGCGGAACTTGAAATCAGTTTGCTACATCTCTTCCACTGCTTTACACTTTGGATTTGTTTGGGCTATCTTACTTACCGAATTTGGCTGGGTTCAAGAATGTCTGGCTGGTAATTGCCCAAGTTACATTTGAGATTGAACCAAAACTTTCCGTATTCATTTTTTGATCGAATCCGATGCAAAGGCAACCATCGTTTATGCGACCGATCCTTGAGATTGTACCAATATCCTTTCGTATTCTGCTTTATTCTCATTGATATTACGACATGAGTTCAGCAAAATGAAAAGGATAGTGTATTCAATCGTGTACGCTTTAGTATACGAACAACGTGCAAACTCTCTCATACTGCGCTCCTTTTGCGTGGTATTCGCCACATCATCAAATTAAATGAATTGATTGGCCTTGACCACTGTCCACCACTATCCAGGGTCAGAGTTTCCAGTTAGTCATGTTCATCCAATCATATATATATATATGAAGAATTTTCTTTCAACGCAGAATATGTTCCCGGCTGACTGGTCCCACTGACCTACGCTTATGAAGGGTGGATGCTCGTCTCGTCATTGTTCAGTTCCAATAGATGTTCTTTGTTCACAACAAATTCTGATCAGTATGCAAACATAAGACTAATTCATATTCATTTGACTCCAATTTTACCTTCAATACTTTCACTGTTGGATACAATTTTTCAATCATTGTAAGCAACTTCAGTCATGTTTCCACTAATGCCTTCACCGATGGGAGGAAACTCCATTTAATGAAGGACTAGCACCGAATTTGAATTAACCAATAAACCCAAAGAATTTATTCAATATACGAAACTGGTCCAGCTGTTGGATTGGCCTAAAGAGGTCGCAATGCAGTGGGTGTGAAATGTCAACGAACATCTCTTCTGTAAATACAATGCTTGGTGTTATACGTTGTTGTAATATTGTCTAAACACGACATGAGGTCTTTTAGTGCTTCAGAGGAAACAAAAATGATGAAGATGGTTTCAGTCCTTCTACGATACACCAGTTATATATCCAGAAAAAAAAATATGGAATCATGGGAAATACTTACTGGCCTAACAAAGAGGAGAAGATAGTCTGTGAAGAACTGAGTTATCGAATGTCGCAAATTTGAAAGGACTACGGACACAGCCTTCTGACGGTGATTTTCATATGAACCGAGCAGTTTAATTTCTCTTCTAAAGTTTCGTTGAGATATTCCACACTATTTATACGGAGAAAGTGCAGCATGTTGAAGAACACCAGTGATACTTAGGGGCATCCGGGTAACCGACCATGTAGGTTCGAGTATGATGCATGCCTTGAGAGAGAAAAGCCTGACCAGCCATGTGCAGGCAGATGAGCGTGAACGAACATCAGTGGTGGTGCAAAAAAGAATGATTTGCGATCTCAGTGCATCAGTCTCCTTCGACGGTGTGCACCAATGGGAGCAACATTCTTCTCCAAAGTTCGATTCTGGAACTCATTCTGAGTTTCGCCGGTCCAATTAGTCAGGTAACTGATTGGGGATAGGACATCTTCCGGGCTTGTCCTGACATCTGAATGATCCATGAGTACGTCCACCAGTCGGGAATCACAAATTCCGGTTGCTATGTATGGCATGTCTGTAGGTCTGAAATGGTGAACATGCCTGGCCAAGAGGAAAGCGCTCACCTATAACGTATACGTAATTGTTCCATTTCGTTTTGCAATCCATCTGGGAATCCAGCTATCTGAACTGTCTCAGAAAATGAGTACGCGGACATGATCTTCTGATTGAAATATTTTACTGTCGACATGTGTATATGTTTGTGGTTGAAGAGTATCTCGAGTGACCGGTATGATGGTATCTAACGGTAGTCTTATTCAACGATCTAAAGGCGGTTCAGCTGAAAACGTATGCACTCATGTAAGTGAAACGGATTTCGAGCGATATATAAAGAGGAAATCGTCAGTTGGATTTCGTAGTTCACACTTTTTCATTGTGATCTGATCATGGAACGCTTATTCACGTCAACAAACCGTTCTGCTACACAAATCGATTTGGGCTGATGCACTGGAGAGCAAAGGTGATGAATGACTTTTGAAACACAGAACACTGCAAACTGTGAAGAAACAAATGTTGTGCCATTCGTTGAAACAAGAGCTTATGGAATGCCAAGATGGGTAAAACATTCTAATAACGTTTGTAAAAGAAGAAGTACTGACTGGAACACGCATTCGAGTAATTTCGGGCGCATCAGAGTGCTTGTAAACAGTGATTAGGTAATCCATATATTCGATGGGTTTGATTGCATCATTGTGGGAGCGAGACAAGAGTGTTGTTGAGAATTGTTATGATGGGGATGCATTCCCGTACAAGTTTTGAGACCAAATACCCTGAATGAGCATGATATAGAGAACAACCAATTCTAGCCCCTAGAACGGATACATGTGTAGACTAAGGACACTCTTCACAATTCCACACAACATGCGGAAAACGAGCTGCTTAGGTGCACAGTTCATACTGCAAACGAGCACCGACGAATCCTTAATAGGTCATCAAATCAAAAAGGCTTTTTGGACAGAAAAATACTCAGTCTCTTCAGCGTTGAGACTTCTCTCTTCTATCAGAATTTGCAAGATGAAGCCAACATGTGAAGAGCCCACTAGAAAGCGGCTGGATAAGTTTCGCTTCGGTCGTTGATATGTTTATCGAATAGCCACCACCCGATAGCTACTAAAACAACGCCATACATTTAGAAGACCAGCCGTTATCGTATTCTCGGGCATTTTCACTGCCTTCGACACCGTCGGTAGGATTTCGATAAGGACTGTCTGCCAGAAATGGGTTACCAGAAAGGTTTAGATCAATTTTCACAATAATCCGTTGCAATACCTCAGTTCACTTACTTTAGTCGTCTCCAGTGGCTAGAAGTGCTACTTCCAGCCTTAGGAAAGCCTCTGTTAGTTGGAAATTGATAGACCTTCAGCAACGTTTGATACCGTGTACAGCACACATCATGCATAAAGTCTCAGAATAAGTTTCTGATAGATTGACAGCCAAATTATTCCAAACAGCCTTGAAGGTTTGTTTATTCTGCACTGAATTACAATTCGTTATGAAGAGTCCAACGAACCATACCAACCAGTATTATATTCGAACCTTCCAGGATAAATCAAATTGAAACCTTTACTTTCCTCAACCGAAAACTGCTCTTTAATGCTGCCTTTACTTTTCAAGAGAAGATGTTTCTAAGATACTGGGTTACGTATTGCCAATGGATACTACTGTTCGAAGCATACTTTAATTAAAGCTTCCTCTGCTATAGTTGTGAAATGTCAGATAAAGAAAGTCGTAAATTTCGGTACTTTCCTTCAGGTCAGTAGAATATACAAGCATTTTCTATTTCGCTCACATTAGGACTTCCTTGTATTGATGTGCGGCATAAAATTAAAAGCCCAAGCCTCTCTTTTGTATTTTTAAGGATAGATCAACCACAAAATTCACCAGTATTGTGCACTTGGCTCACTATTACGTTGATTCCTGACAACGAGAGCCATAGTGTCGCGACTGTACCTGCTTGAGAACTACGGAAACAGAGATCCGTGTTCACCGAATTACTGAACCCTGCTTCCGATCAAGGGAATATTTTACGGACGAACCATTTTCTTCTGTCTTCAGTCACTAGTGCGACTCGGAAATACAACTATGTCAAAATACATCCCACTATCGGGTGCGAAACGCATGAATTTTGACAGTTTGCATGGGTGCACTCTTATTGCTCTCATTTTAGTGAACAATAATAGCTATATAAACGTGGAATACTTCTAGCCCATAAGCTTCTAATTCAAGGTATTTTTCCTTGGAGAGGCGAATAATGTACTTTACAAATGGATTAGACGCATTACAGAGTCGGAAAACCACGGATTTCTGTAGCTCTCCTAGGTGGCTCATGGTGTCGGAATTCAAACTACTTGCGTACGACTGAATTATCAGTTGACGGCACTCGTTGTGAGGATCAATGTGTTAAACTAACACACATACGAACAAATGATACCCCCTGTGTTGAAAAACCATTCTGCATAGACACAATGTGGTGTTCGCAATCAGTCAACGACGGAGACTCATTTAGCGAACCCCTCTGGTACTGATAAATCATTACCACTTTTGCTGTCGTCACGAAGGTGCCTTATGTTTTTCCCATGATTTGGAATTACCCTCATCGCCCATAACGTCTCCGTGCTCTTGAACAATCAATGAAGGTATCTTAGTGGTTAAAGCGTCTAACAACAGAAAAAGTCACAATGAAACCTTTTGTGTTCACAATGGCATAAATAAATGCAACGCCACCATTACGTGTTCTGCTACCGATTGTGGACACAACATTTGGCGTCGCGGGCATTGAACCCGTGTCGTGGATTTGTGCATAGTGCCAGAGAAATAATTATGAGTGATTCACCATTCACAGAAAACCCTTCAGATTTACACTTCGGAACTTTGCGGGAGTGCTTTGAAGACCGTCTGGCAAGGTTATCTCCGGAGTCAGGTGGATGGTATCGAGTTTACGGATTTAAATGGTGAAATTCAAAGGACCGGAACATTTGTTGACACACACATACGTGAACTATTTGAAACAGTTTACTGCATTTTCGCTTCCGGCGAGTTTGCTCATTATTGACGTTTTTTCGTTTTTGTTGTTGATTGCTTAACAAGTGTTTTATCTTTTTCGCTCGCATGTGTCCTGTTTGCATCCTTTGTTACAATCGGACCTAGATAATTACCTTGCTTTGTGCCCTTCCGTGCGTACTATTACTGTTGCTACTGATACTGCCATGACTGCTACCACCGCGAACATGAGTACCGCTGCAGTTACTGTTATAGTTACTACTACTGCGACTGCTGTGCCCGTTACTACTGCCGAGTATTGTGTCCTGAAACTGTTACTACAATTTCTGCTACGATTACCGTTACTACTACTGATGCTGCTATTCTGGTTACTGGTTCTGACTGTACAACTACCGTTACTGCTACTGCTACTACTATGGTTACTGTGTCTGTTCTACGACTACTGTTACTGTTGTTGTTGCTACTACTACCCTTGCTGGAACTACCGCGATTGCCGTTATGACCTGTTATTATGATGATTACCGCTGCTCTGCTACTGCAATGACTACCAGTGTAATTCATGCTACTGCTTTTGATAATAGCAATGCCACTACTACTACTGCCACTGCTACGGTGAACAATACTACATCTACTTCTGTTGGTACCGCATTTCATTTCCCAGCCATCATTTCGTTGATGCAGTTTTTGTTCTCGTTTAACGTTTTGCCCAATTTTCCACCATTCTTGCTCGAGTATGTCCTATGTGCTTCCTCAGTTATACTGGCGCTGGTTTATTCAGTGTTTTGTATCGTCACATGCGTATAACAACAACTGCTGCTGCTATTGTAACTAATGCTGTGGCCGGAGTTTCTGTGAATTCTACTGCGAATACGGTTCCTGTTACTACTACTGCTACTGATACAATTACTACTACGAATGCTGCTATGAAGAACTACTGTTACAAATACTACTACTTCTACTGCGGATACTGCTACTGCTGTGAACATAGTTCCTGATACTACGACTTCGAACAATGTTGTTGATGATACTACTGCTTTGGATACTACCACGACAACTGCTTCTAATGAAGGTACTACTGATACAACCGTCACTGGTAATACTACGAATACTTTGATCCGTTGCAAGCCTTGGATCTTTTTCCTTGGGGGAAGGAGAGGTGATGTTGTGTCTGGTTAGGATCTCGCACACTACGCGGACAACCGATAAATATTCCTCTCATGAATGGACATACTCTCAATTTGCCTTGATCGTTAACCATGCTTTAGCGCCAGCAGTGTTGACCTATCGATTTTGCTGTGTACTGATTGGTCTTCCTCTGCTGCGCGTGACGGCACAAGTAGTTTATTTCTTTATGCCAACTCACTTGCTTGTTTGTCGCTTAGTCGCCGGCTACGGCCGGGTTTTGTGTTCACAATGGCATAAATAAATGAAACCCCACCATTACGTGTTCTGCTACCGATTGTGGACACAACAAAACCCTCACATCGTTAGCCCTAGTTCCTGTATTTTGGTAAAACCACTGCATCCATACGCCGTTTTGTCTTAGTTTTGGTAGATCTGGGCAAAATTTGTGAGTCCAATAGACTGAAGTATTCTCATTCTCTCGTTCAGTTGTCAAAGCCCAATGAGTACTTCGGTATAAATGAGTGATAATTCAGTTAGAAGAATCATGAAGGTGATGTGGGAATATGAGAGAATCCTCAACTAACAAGGTGTGCTTCACTATATATGTAAACAGGGATGGAGACAGGACATTCAAACCCGGTGATACATCACTATCCAAAACACGTCATTAATCATGGTAAAGTGTGAATTAATTTGCGAATTCTTCAATGAACCGTAACCATTTAGAATACTGGATCACCGAATTAGAAAAATGTCGCCAATACAAAAACAGAAGCTTGTGTTTGCTCGCATACCTCTGGTTTATCCCCGGTCATTGATTCCTCAATCGTACGGTCTCAACGAATAAATTGACCGTGACCAAGTGCGGAAACTGCACCCAAGTGTGATCCAAAATCAACATTTCATATTGTATGAGGCAGGGAATATTTGAATATATATGGCTTTGTTATTGATTATGCAGCAAAGTGGGCAAATATGATTGGTTAAGTCGGATATTTGTGTTTTTGAACCTTCAGTTTGCTGGCGGTTTTGTGTTAAGGAGAAGCAGTACGTGTTCTGCTAATTTCCAATTTGAATTGAAACTTGTGATGAACTGATTGGTTTACGACAACATGCTTCATAAAGACACCGCCATGAAGGATGCCCGGGCACTGCCATTAGTTGTTCTTAACAAACACCGTGTGCGTAGTTTGGAAGAATGTGGACTTCGGCCTCCGTGATGACTTTTTCCAGGGAAATTTCCGACTACTGACAAAGTGTGTACAGGAATGTTGTTCCATTATTGACTGACTCATAGATAATCAAACTCCGAATCTAATGACACGGAACACAAACTAGCTTTACATTGTGCACTCTTGGACAATCTATCAAAACAAATACAGTATCGTACCTCAAATTGTGTGCAAACTGATCACAAAAACAATGCAACCAAGGAAGGCTTCAAAATGCTTTGCGAACAAGGGACGCTCGAAAGCTGGAAACTGTGATGCAGAAGTGAGTCAAACGCTTTTCAAGGGAAGTTGGTGTATTTTGGGAGCATTTTGATCAACCAACGGTCAGAGCAGAATATTTTGAGAGGGAGAGAGAGAGAGAGTAACAGTAGTAATTACTTCACGCAATCCAGTCCATCATGATATGATGAGAGAACCGGTCGCGGATACAATTGGATCAGTGCACAAATAGAGACATGGTGAATGAGAGCGATTACGTTACCAATAAAATCTGTTGAAACTCAAATTTGCATGCAAACAGATAAACCCAGCAGGTGGACCCCAAAGGAATACAGGTTTGGTTCAGTTCACATTTGTTTCCGTGAGATATGAGTGCAATTAGGTAATGGGGACAGAAAATCACTCATTTTGGTGATCTTCTTTGTCTCACTGCTCAGCTGTCGTCCTTTACTGCTAAACACAGTTTGGAACCACTTTGATTGGACTTCACTCAGTATAACTTTCCTTGATATTGACATGAAATACTAGAAACAAACAGGGATAATCAATGGACCAAGAAAATGATGGTGGCATGTGTTTAGCGAAACTAGACTTCGTGGAGGTATGCTTTCACGTTGGAGGCAGTTCTCCATTTGGAGAGAACTTGCATTCATTGTGTCTCGTACTAATTCAAACGTTCTACTAGGAGTTAACATTGCCTCAGTTATTTTCCAGTGCGCAATATATACGGCGTTAGCAAGACATGAAGGAATGGCTGCATATTTAGAAGAATTCATTATGGCCGGGTTTTCCATCCGAAAATTCGGGTCTCGATTATGGCAGAAGAAATGCAATATCAAAATCACCGATTACCTTGGATTCGTTTCTGACATCAGTGGTAGCCACCCATACAAAGCAAATGCACGAGAAATGCAACGAACCCCAGTCTGGTGACTCCTGGGCCCTGTCAGTTATTACCGTGCTCTTCGGTTGGAGCTTCATTGCTTGTGGGCACCATTCGAGTATTGCTTCCGGATGGACTATTGTTGTTGTTGCTCGCAACAGCGTTAGCCATCGTTTGACCAACAAAGGTGGATGCTGACATCGGATTCTCCGTTACCACGCTACAACTCCAAATTACCAATATTTGTAGCAGTTGGTGCTTCAAACTTAGGTGTTATCGTCGTCATCTCATGTTTCCTAAGGAAACGGTTAAGCTTGTGACTCATATCACCCACAAGTAAGACTTTGTCGAAAAAAACTAAGGACAAGATGAGAATAATTTGCTTTGGCCTAGCTGTCCCCATTGTAGTATCCCACAGCTTCATCCACCGTCACCATTTCCCGTCTTTTACAGACTACACACTTTTGTTATAGATTTTCAGAATCAGTGTGGGCATCAAGTTTATTCCGTTAGCCAGCTACAGCTTTCGACTACGAAAGTATTTCACTACGATTTCAAAAGAAACTTTCGGAAATTGCAAACAGACAGTCTACCTCGCCAAATCACAAACTATCATGAGGGGGGGGGGGGGGGTTGACGAAACCGTCATCGTAGCCATAGCAACCAAAGTTGCCAGTATGGAGGAGCAGTCAGACACTGTGCGTGTCATATCTGTCATCGTAGAGCAAGTCCGCATGGTTATCAAACTCGACTCGGTTCAACGCCACATATCGAATTGTTCAGGCTCCTTGACCTAAAAGAATATAACATTCAGATTTGCTGCAACTTGACCGTCGAAGTGGATCCGTCTACGGTGTCAACATGTTTCAAGTGATCCCATAGTGTTCTACTGGAACAATTTCACACCGACCATTCAGAAATTAGCCGTAAAAAGTAGGTAGTCAAAAAATGCACACACTGACCCAAGAAGGATATTGTAGCTCGTCAATCCTAACGTTATCAACACACATCGAAAATGTGGCTCTAACAAACACGGTGACCACGATCAACCCCTGAATAACACCTATGTCAATTCTCCACGTTAACTTCTACTAGGCTCAGAGAAAACATCTTGAAATGGCCAGGAAAAATAGCACTCAACCCCGCCACTTTGCACGGACAAATAGCAGCCCTTCGTCGAATGTCCGCACGGGTTGGACTACCCGACTTAGCTTTGCTCAAAAACGGTGTCCAAGTTCACATCGACAGTGATTCACGAATTTTGACGCAAACATTCTCATCACTGCAATAAACATAGTATAAAGGACAGGCAGAATGCTTCGAGGATGCAATCAGAAGGATACCACCCAAATCCAAACCGGAGGGGACCACAGTTGGAACAATCCAACATTTTCTTTTTCTCTATCGGACAACGCCAAGATCCAAAACTTCCAGAGGCATATCGTCAACTGAAGTATTGGTGAGTTGAAAAGTACCAACTATAGAAACTTTTTATTTCCACCAAACAAAAAGCACTTAACTAAAGAGAAAATGATTTCCATGTGGGCGCCTTAGTCAGTGAAAGAGATAACTGAGCGACTGATCGTCTTCAGGCCCAAGGCCTAATTACCAGTTGTAGGGACATCAAACCTAACGACTTTGGGACAGATAACGGAAAATGGATCTACCATGAAAACCAGCTGTGCATATATATATATATACTGTTATATATATATACTGTTATATATATATATAAATTGATCTATCTACCTATTTACTTATAAATCCATTTATACATTTAGGCGTAGAACTAACTACTTATCTATCACTGGTAAACTAATCTGTCTATGTATCAGTCTATCTAACAATCTAATTTTTATCATCGTAGGTATCTATCAGTCTATGATTCGTACTATCTATGTATCTCTCTGCTTATCTATATCTATTTACCTAACTCACTATCTATCTATCTATCTCTGTACGTTATTGTTTATCTACCCATCTGTTTTTCTATCCATCCACTCATATACATATCTATCTATTTACCTACCTATCTATATATGTATTATCTATCGTTTTCTATAAATCTATTTATCCATCTGTTGATCTATCTTTCTTTCTATCTACCTATCTACGTAGAATGTTTTTGTCTACATCTGCATGGATCCATATATGTATGTAACTATCTTTATATCTACCAATTTATCTAAGAAGTGATCCATCTCTCTATACATTTATCTATCTATCTATCTATCTATCTATCTATCTATCTATCTATCTAGCTATCTATCTATCTCTCTATCTATCTATCTATCTATCTATCTATCTATCTATCTATCTATCTATCTATCTATCTATCTATCTATCTATCTATCTATCTATCTATCTATCTATCTATCTATCTATCTATCTATCTATCTATCTATCTATCTATCTATCTATCTATCTATCTATCTATCTATCTATCTATCTATCTCTCTATCTATCTATCTATCTATCTATCTATCTATCTATCTATCTATCTATCTATCTATCTATCTATCTATCTATCTATCTATCTATCTATCTATCTATCTATCTATCTATCTATCTATCTATCTATCTATCTATCTATCTATCTATCTATCTATCATCTATCTATCTATCTATCTATCTATCTATCTATCTATCTATCTATCTATCTATCTATCTATCTATCTATCTATCTATCTATCTATCTATCTATCTATCTATCTATCTATCTATCTATCTATCTATCTATCTATCTATCTAATCTATCTATCTATCTATCTATCTATCTATCTATCTATCTATGGATTTATCAATTTATCCACACATCTACCTATTCATATATCTATCTGTCTTGGCTTTGAGTACAACCGTCTGTTCTGTTATATAATGTATAGTGTCTGTTCGACAAACTGTTGATAACAGAGTGACAACGATGTAGAGAATCCTTTTGTTTATTCATATTCAAGGTTATTCTTAAGTCAACCATAAGGCGTCGATGTGGATCGGTATAACGGCTGCTGTTATAGACAACCAATTATTAACTTTGGATAATCATTCACATGGTTTGCTAGTCAAAATTTCTGATAAGTTCCCAAAAGTTTGCTTGCAGCCCTGGTAACGTGTACTGTGGTAGAACGAATCACTGCTTGGTCGATCAGCTGTCTATCATATATCCAAGCCGTTGTAAAAATCGACGGTGCAATTCAAAACAACCGAAGCGAATTACGTGGAATCTCCGGTTTCGTCCACTGCGATACATCAAATTGCATTAGGTAACAAGAATGTGGCGCAAAATAACACCAATTGAGTTTAGCTTATGCAACCATCAACCTTGCACTTCTGTGCTCTGGTTTCGGTTACTATTTCCTGGCACCATCAACTGGAGGGAAATATAAGAAGAGTGGAGTCCAAAAGACCGAAGGAATGAATTTATAAGTGAAAGTCACAATGACAAATAAAGAGTTTGAATGCAACTATGCCATTAACCGCGACATCTACAACAATCTGGTAGGCGGGCCGCGTGGACCCGGAAGTCTAACACGTCCTTGTTGGCCAGTTAAACTATTCAGCCATATCATGAACTGACCACCTCGACCTACCTTCCAACCCCTACTGGCCCCAGCGTATAGAGTACGACAAGGAAGTCTGTTGGTAAGGATGCATTACACATGTCCCAGTCACTTCATTCTGTTTAGATTCAGTTCTTCATCTGATGACTGACCTCTGGTTCGCAAAGCCCCATGTCTAACCCCAGTATTGCTGATACGGTGTTCCCACCGTACTCGGAGACATCAATGCTTGAAAACCAACTGTCTTTGTCTATCTTCTACCCTTGAGGTCCATGTTTCTGAGGTACTAACACCGGACGGACTAAAACGTCGCAGTAAACACTCGACCTTGATCAGACCATTGGATGTCACGCCGAGACCTGGTGAAACGTAACTGCTCAGGTGACAAAATCTATCCACTTCAGCCTGCCAACACAAACCAACTCAAACCTGCAGCAGCATTTCAAACCTTGGAGATGCAAGATGTATCCAAAACATTGCGACGCTGTTGATCAGGGTGACTTGGAAAGTTTGCAAATTACCTGAATCTTTACTCAGAAGAACAGTATCGTCGACGTATTCCAAGTCGGACAACTCACTATCCAAGCAAATGTTGATGCTGGTATCTTCATTGGAGCCTGGGGCTATCTAGAGAATAAACCTGATATCAACTCAAGAGAAAGGGCGAAAGCGGGCAGCCCTGTTGAATCCCACATTCCGTAGTGAACTCATTGAAATATAACCATAAGCATGAACTCGACTTCGCCTATTCACATACAAACGTTGAAAAAGAGAAATGAATTCACCGGAACACCCTTCAATGAGAGATAGTGTCAGAGAAGTGCGTGGCCAACTAAATCGAACGTCATTTACATTTCAACAAAGCAATATTTCGTGGGCACACAGAAGATCTGTAAGTGCATTAAAGTTTTCTAGGAGCAAAGATGTAGTCGATACAATCTTGACAAGGTCTGAAACCGGCTCGATTCTCAAGCACACACATATTACAGACGCTAGATAATCAGTGGAGAATAATTTCAATGGGCAGTTTGGATAAGATGCTTATGAAGTTTACTTCTGTGAAGCTTCATCAAGAGGATATTTCTCCTCTCGCAATTGGGCACAATAACCAACTCACATCGTAGTCTGGGAATCCGCTCACTGTCTCAGATCATCTAGAGCACTCTTCCTAACTCCGAAACCAAAGCTTCGCCTCCAACATTGAAAACTGATGGAGATACCCTATCGAGTTCAATGGCTTTTCACCTCCTAAAATAATCTACCTCTCGCATAACCCCCATTTGAATATCAACAAAAAACAAAAGCAGTGTAGATTATTTGGGATTCAGATGACTGATGGACGGAGATCACCAAGGTTATGTTCAAGGTTGTTTTACGGCACCACTGTATGGATTATCGAAAGTACATAAGCTAAACGGAACATTCCTCGACCTTTCACTCTTGATCTAGTGAACTGAAATTCGTGTGTTATATCTCTGAAATCGGCTTTTCGGAATACTCTTCGTGTGTCAATGATTCGAGGACTAGTGCTCGCGATCACCCTGATGTTTTGTTGCTTCGAGCATGACGGCCGAACACGCACAACATAGTTGAATTCTGGTCAGTGGTAAGTGGTTTGACAACAAGAGATTGAAGCGCCCAAGCATGTCGTTCATTTCTGTGTATGCTCCAAACAGCTTCTGATCTCCTGAGGCCTAGGACGGTTTGCACCATAATTAGTCTCAGATGCTCAGCTATGTGCGCTCTACGGACAAAATGATCCTCATTGCTAACTTGAATGCCCAGGTGAAAGCCTATGCGAGACGGAAATGCATATAAGGCGTCGATGTAACGAACCATTCAATCAAACCTATACTGGTGATCAACTGATTCAGTTATGTACTGACCAAGTACTATTCCTGGTGCACAAAATGTGATCCCTGAAACCTCGGAAATTTTCTGCGCTTCCACAGCTTTGGTTTCAGATCGACCGTGCTACTATCAGTCATCCCGTTGGAGCGGCTAAACTCAAGACTGTCGATCGTTTTGGGTCACTTCTGTGGACACTGATCACGCTTTTGACCGTGTGTGTTTCTGCTTATGTATAGTCAGTGAATTAACTAAAACCGAAGCTAGCTAAACGTCAGTAACTGCTACCAAGATATAACCCTTGATGGTACGATTTGCACGTTTGTCTGCATCCCCAGTGTTCCCCCTGCTATGCTCAGTAGATTCACACCTATGCATGGTCATTGTGACCTGGACATCGGCCACTTTGCCTCTGGTTTGTCCTTTCCGTAAATGTCTGCCACCTGCCAGCCTCCTTCAGGTATCGACGCCCTGCACTGTGCAACAGTCCCATCACTACACCTACAATTACTTCTATTTGAGAGCCTAATCCGTCCCTCATCTCTGATTGGTTTGTTTCAATGGTAAATCATCCCGCACATTTATTGTTACTGCGACTTGCACGCTCGCATTCCAGGGTAAATTTGACCTGTCAAGACTGTTGTTGACTTAGTCCCGGTTACTGTTGCCTGACTATTCAAAACTGAGGTATGTAAGCTTATCCCATCTGACTTTGTTCCTACAGTACACTCTGCATTTGGACAATTCGTCTTCTGGACTAAACGGGTTATCGGGTTCCCGCGAGTCACTCAACAACTAAATGGGATCCCGCTAAAATGAATCTGTTTTCCGAACGGAACTATCCGCCCGGTTGTAGTAGTCAAAACCCCAGAATCCAGATGGCCGGTGGACGAAAGTTACTTACGTCATATTCGAGACTCTTTTGTGGCTTCAGACCAAAGAACCATCTATGCACGAAGGCAATTTGTCAAAAAGTCACAGAGATATCCCTAAAGTCATGCAGCGTCAGTCAATTATTATTGAAAAATCCAGTACGTCTCATGGGACTTAAGTTTGAAGATGGAAGAAAATGTGCAAGCTATGCAGCAGAATTGTATCAAAGTTGAATTGACCATGGTAGCAGGTATGTTGTAAAGCTAATCGATCTAGTTAGGTGGAAGAAACCTCGTTGGCACAAGTGCACCTGTTCCCAATTCTTTGCGCTCACTGAAGTACGCGATTGCCTAAGTGACCTTGGAGCTGCTTCGTCAGGGATGGCACTGACAAGTCAGATTGCACCACAAGTTGAAAAACATTGCGTGATTTTGTCCGATTTTACACTTTAGTATTGCCTGCGCTCGTACACAAGCTGACTCACGCCCTTGCCTGCACGATTGTGTTTCAACGTGCTCGCTTGTACACTCATTCTGCTTACGTTGCTACTGCTTACACGTTCATCCGTGTAGCTTACCAAATTCGGAATAATACAAGCAGGTCCTAAGATTGTAGAATTTATCCCGTTTACTAAAACAAAATGTTTTACATATAAAGTCCGATGTTTCGAAAATATCATTCTGTTACCGACGCCAGTTTAGGAGCGTGACGTCGAAAGTACCCACATACCAAATTCTCTCCAGTTCATAATTTCGTGTCATTACCTTTGCCTTTCTCAGAAGTCTCCGAAGTGGTTGATTCGTATATTGTCGACGCTCAAACACAGAAACTGATGAATTGTAACTGAACTACTGTCCAGTGTGGCTGGATGATCGAGGCCATGTGCAGCGAGAATCACGTTTCCCTCGATACCATTACAAATGAGCCTGTTTTTCTAGTGCTCGTTTCGGCACACTCAGCCACATGGGCAGTTGCTCTCATTTTCCACATTATTCCACATTTTTATTAGGTTCATCCCTCATTTCTGATCGACTGTCTTCTGTGTTCCCCGAACAACTGACACGAGAATCAGTCCCATTTGCGTAATTGTTGTTTTCTACTCCGAAGTTACTCACATATCAATAACATTGCATGGATTTGGGCATCAAGAGCTCATATTTTGGGTTATCCCAGTTCAAAGCACTAATATGACAACTTCATTTCTTTGGATACTGCTGTTACAATCTTTATTCAATCCTTTCAATTAGTTTTTACTCCATAGACAATGCAGCAGCAAATAGGTCAAATCAGCAACAAGAAAAGCGGTCATTTAAGAGAGAAAACAACCAAGCTATTGTATATTTTGTAGGCGAATAAGATAATATTCGTTATTTGACCTCGATAGATTCCAGTGTGTTTCTCCATTCTAAACTACTGAATAACCACTCTGTGCCGTATTGTTGACGTATACTGTGTGCCCGGTAATTCCGTGCGCACCCTGGAGTTTCGAATTTCGGTTTTCGGGTACTGACATTCGTGTTAGTGGTCACTTCTGTGGTTTTCTTGTATGAGCCAAGTGAAACGACTTATTATTTCCGTTAAATGAGGTTCACGAACATGCATATTTACAAACCATGATTTTAGGAGTGCGATTGTTCACCCCGAAGTGATTTAAACATAGATCCGACAACCCCATTGAATCCGCTATTTGGTTGTAAACCCTCATTATCCGCGATAATTGGAACTTTAACAAAAACCGGGATAAGAGATAGCGATTTGTTGATGAATACCAAAAACTTACATGTAGTTGCAGATTTTCTTCTGTTTTCTGCATGACGATAGTGTAAAACAAGTGTGCGTAAATGCTTGTGAATTCTGCCAAGTAAACCTCGAAAGCCAAGTTTCATTTCTAGTGGACTACGCAATGCTTGCGGTTAGTAGTTGATACTGGTCACTCTTTATTAACTGTATTTGACACGTTGTACTAGTTGATATATATGCCACACGAGACCCAAAAACCGACGATTTCCAACAGTTCATTGATATATTCCATCTATTGAACTGATGGGTATGATTCACCCTGGCCAACCTGTACTTCCACATCAATCGTGTCAAATTTCAGACTCCCATTTGAAACTCCCGATCGGAACAAGAATTGATTTTTTCGCGTAAGCTTTCTCCGTGTTAATTGTAACAATTCCGTGGGGGGGGTATCTTTTGTGTTACCACCACTGATTTCATGTTCGCATTTGACTAAGTAACTTGGATCCAGGTTGAAACGTAAACTTCACCTATCCCCACTCTAGGGTGCTAACTTGGTCTCCTGTAATCTGACTGATATGAGTTCCATCTCATATTCCACTGTTATCTGTGTTTCGTCCGTACTAGTCCGCTACCCACTTTTGGTACTGTCCTCCAACTTTAATTCATAATCACCTAAAGTGTCTCTCTACTCTTTGTTTGCACATGCCTTTGCCCTACTGTTCAGTAATTCCCCAAGGTAATATTTGTTTGATCAAACTGGCTTTTTCACCTGTTTCCATAACAGTCTGATCAAAACTATACACACTCATTCTTATCCGTTTTGGACACGTTTATGGACCTCTTCTTATTGTGTTGCTCGCCACCCAAACGTTTGCTGTGCCATCTGAATCAACGTGTTTTATTCATGCATTCAAATCTATGATTCACACCTGCTATGTCATATATTCAATGAACATTTGCGTCATTGTTTCTTGAGAATATTTTCGATCCCCCTCGTCACCGTGTCCCTCGACGTGAACCGCAACACATTGCCCATTGACTGGACTTCGGCGACATTTTCAGTCCGTTTCAATAAATTGCCTGCTGATATGTGATCTGAAATTAAGTGTTTGGTCTGCGCAGTGTGGTCGAATTTCACACACAAAATGGTATGTATTCTTGAGCCTTTTACTGCTTTTATTTTACCGTACACGTAGTTTACTGACTTCGTGATGTCTGGCTGAGGATTCACGTTCCAAATTCTACAACTCTCTCAACCACTGGACCAGAACGGTACACTCGTATTCATACAAAATAAATACAGCATGTTGACTGTGAGGCCGGCGAATGAGTACGGGTGAAAATTGTGTATTCAATGGTAATTTCGCTACCAAACAGGTTATTCGCGGTAACATAAACCTGTCTGTGAAAATTTCCAAAACTCATATGCTGTTTCTTTTGACGGTTTTCCATATAACCACATGGTCATTTTAGTATTCCGACAGTCCAAGCTGCAAGAAAAATTTTCTTTTGTTTTCTCATAGGATGACTTCAGCCTGAATCGGGGGCTTATTGAATTGGACCGGCGCAAAATCACTGTATTGGCTAACAAGCAGGCAAACGATTTTTCAATAATTGATGGGTTCAAGCAAGCTCCTGTTTGTTGAACCGAATTGTCTGAGTGGCTCCTGCAGTCATTTCCGTTCTGGGTCACTAGCTGACATGCCTCAAACAAATACATGCAATTCAGATGTGCAGTTATTTGGCCGGTTCGAAATGTACACGCAACAAAGGATTACGCACACGGCAGTTCACGATAGCCGTAACTAAAGCAATTTGAAAGCGGGAACAAGAGCTAAGAACAAAATGTACATTGGTAGAACCGTGTTTTCTACGATGGACGTATCTGGTGTTCTCAATGTAATTCCTATGTAAAGAAAATGCAAATCCCCTTCATTCTCTCCTCCTCTTCGATCTTTACACCGGTCACTGGTCACACCACAGTTGAAATATTCCTAAAATCTCACACTGTCCAACCAACTGCTAACAACGATGGAGACGACGATGGTCTGAGAACAGATCATGTTTTCCAAACGTCATTGAAGTATACAGCTGCAATCTCATTTGAATCAGATGGAGTGCATGAACGGAGAATCCATTCTGAGAACCACACAGTGATTCTTCCAAAGGTACTTCGTTGGTTAGCACGGCAAAATATCAGAACAAGAACACATGGTCCCAAGTGAGGAATTTCGATCTGAGTAGTATGGGGTGGTATCTGGGTGACAATATCTTCCATGGAATTACACGACCAGTGTCGCGGTTATTGGCAGTCATCAGGAATGCGTGCCAACCGACAAATTGCATTTGGAAGAATCACCGTGTGATTCTAACAAAGGACTCCATATTCGTGCATTCTCAATTCGATTCAAACGAGAAAACAGCTATGGACCAACTGTGGAGTGCTCAAATATAAGAACGATTTAGTGGAAGAGTAACGGGTACGCATACGTGATGAGCGGCAATCACCGTGAAACCAATCGTGGGCTTCCGAATAACCCTCGGTTTATTCCTTTACCCCGAAATATCTCCTAAACTGCATGAATTAATAAACGGGGCACTTTCGGTGTTTATCGCAAAAAGACGCATATCTCGTCACAGTGCTGTGAAAGGTTAGACATATGTGTGGAATTTTATGACAGTTTTCAACTTTCAAACGGAGCTCAACAGAAAACTTGGTACACAACAACACGTGAGTGCAAGAGTGAGACGGGAGTTTGCTTTCAACGGGTTTGAATAAACTACACGAAATATGTTTTCAAAGGAATCCAACTTCTGAATGCACTTGTATCTCCATATCATCATCATTTGTTTGAAGAATTTCATCGTGAATGTCCTGATATGAAGTATTTCATCGGCAGATTTGGGATATCGTGTTTTTCAAGACAAATAAGTGTTAGACGTACATGGGTTGTTGGGCAGTGTAATCAGTGGTCAATGGATTCATAAGTGGGACTGAGCAATCAGGGTCCAATGTAGATTTGGTTCATTTAGGCGTCTGTGGAAATTCATCTAGTGTTGTAAGAAGGGCAAAGTAGCCATTGGCGACACTGAAAGACGTTGAATTCATACTACTTGGCTGAGGTTTGGAAAACACGATGTGCTCTCAGACCATCGTCGTCTCCATCGTTGTTAGCAGTTGGTTGGACAGTGTGAGATTTTAGGAATATTTCAACTGTGGTGTGACCAGTGACCGGTGTAAAGATCGAAGAGGAGGAGAGAATGAAGGGGATTTGCATTTTCTGTACATAGGAATTACATTGAGAACACCAGATACGTCCATCGTAGAAAACACGGTTCTACCAATGTACATTTTGTTCTTAGCTCTTGTTCCCGCTTTCAAATTGCTTTAATTACGGCTATCATGAACTGCCGTGTGCGTAATCCTTTGTTGCGTGTACATTCAGAATCGGGTAATTAGTTGTACCTGGAATGCTTTGATTGTTCTTCTGATGGTTCCACCCTCACGAAGTGGTGCTGAATGAATTCCCTTATCGTTTCAAACCGGGCCATGTCGTTCATTCAATAAAACATGCACGAAGAATGTATAATAAACTTTATGAAACTCAACTATTGACCTCGATATAGCAAATTAGCTGTGGCATATGTGGTAAGCTTCATAACATAACTCAAATGTTCGCATGGAGAAACCCATTTTTGAAGGCATTCTGCAGGGTGGGCTAGAATACACCCGCGGACCTATCACCGATTAGTAAGAACGTTCGGAAACAACTTTTCACAAACCAGTTTTATTCCCAGTTCACATTTTCTTTTTCCAGTTACGTGACAAATACACGTTACTTACTACCTGGATGGTATGAGTACTTCCCGTTTATGCTGGACATCCTGGTTCTTTTCATCTTCGTTTAAGGCATTCCTTGCCTTGTTTCTCGGACAATTCGTCACATCTGTTTTATCAGAGATTGTGGAAGCTAGTGAAGTTCGGGAATTGTTCCACCTATTCAATTTTACAAAGTATTCAAAATGTATTCACAATTGTGAAATCACAATGTGCAAGGTTTTCGATTAGTTACAGGTCAACATTCCATTTCAAAATAGGAAACATCGATGTTGTCAATCTATATACGGAAATGTACCATCTGCTGGAAATACAAGATTGACATCCTACCTTTGAACGAACATGGCAAGCGTTGGAATGAATTGCCGAATAGTTTTGCTAAGACCATAATAAAATCAACTTTATACTTGAAATAGACTTCACAGAACTGGCGAATAAGAAAAAAAATTCAAAAACAATCACCGTGCTTTACGTTGATCCAATGACATCCCTCACAGGTATCAGGGATATTTGACTCAGATCACATATATTTCAGTATCTGAACATTTTACTTGGGCTTCTCGATAGAGTTATGGTGATAATTAAACTTCCTTGACCCTTTAACTGTGCGAAAACGAACTACTGGAGTGTGAAACTATCACTGTGAACTGCCACGGACGAAATGTGAATCAGGATGCCAGAATGAGTAGCTCCAACCTAACGTCAGACATGAAAAAATTACATTCTCTTATACTCATATCTTATCCCCTAATATACTGTGCTCAGTTTCAAGATATCACGCTACTACTAGACTATGAACTGAAGGGATTGAAGTGTCATTTCAGGGAATACGTTTGGCTGATACACTCTCGGGAACGCATATAACATTGGTGGGTATCAGCCAGTAGGTGCAAATTTGTCCTGGATCATTTTACTAGGGCAAACTTGTTGAGCACAACTACTCACCGTTTTCTCGTATACATCATGCTTTCACCACCTAGCAAAAATCTTATAATCGCGTTATTAGTTAACTAGATATTTCCTTCATGATAGAAGCTATCATGGGTTTCGCTTAACATATCTTACCATGGTGAACATGAGACTATATAAAGATTCCCTTGACAAAGGCCTTCGATTGCAAACCCATCCCTTCATAGAGAAGAAATGTATATAATATTTGGGTGGGATCACGTGATTCGATCATCACAATAAAATACAACATGATGATAGCGTGTCAGCAGAATTGGAAACACTTGCACTAATATTCATGTTCATACTTTGAGCTCATGGATTTCTAGACTCAAACTTACCATGCATCCGCTCGCAGATCTGGTTTTATGAGTGGTCGTCTTTTTGTGTTACGCGACATCTGGAGATTAAACCCATCTAGGTTCCCTAAGGCACGCAGAAAACTGACTGAATTTAAATCCAGAAAACGTTCCCAAAGCATTTATTGCGGTTTCCCCAAAGTCACTCTCTTAGGATTATGTTCAAAATGTGAGATCGCAAGTTATTGGAGATACCACTCTGCTCCCATGATGTGACTCTCCTTCCTTGAACAATCTTCTATTTCAATCAATCAGCAAAACAAACAGACTCGTTTTGCTGTAGTGTACACCCATTTGTGGATTGGCAGTTAGCTGACAGTCATTTTGTCTCGGATCATATCTAACACACAGGTCGTTTAGTGATGGTAGTCTGATTCCAGCACTGATTTATATGACAGGATAGAACTACGGTTAGAAAGGTAATTCCAACACATTTAGAGCATCACCTTCACGTTGGTATGAGAGCGTTATGATCCTCGTGACTTGATTCCGTTGTTCAGACTAGCGACCCTCGATGGGATTCGAACTCAAGACAAACAAGCTCGGAACTGGAGTTTGTTTACGCGCAGGTTTGTCAGTTAACATCGAGGATCCCGGTGTGTAATCATATCAATCGCATTGTTTGGTTACCCAAACGAGAGCCGTTTGTTTCTCATCCTAATTATCTGGAGTTTGAACAGGATATTCCCAGCTGAGTGGCAGGGCATTGTATTTCATTGGCTCTCGTTTCCTCACTCAAATAAGTGATGCATGACTGAGTAATATATGCTCATGCTTGAATTGGTTTGTTGCTTCGTGAATTTACCTAGTATTGTGGCCATGGACTGCGAGCCTGTTGCTCACGTCAATACTGGGTAGCCTTTGATGAACAAAACGGAATCAGTGCACCTTTCCCCGTACAACACTTCTTCGTCTAATGTTCAACATACAATGTTTCGCAGATTTCATTTCCCATGTGATCCAATCCTAATGCATATAACTTTCCTTATGGAAGCATCATTTCATCAATTATTCGCTTTTATATGAGGTTCATCAGATTTGAAAATCTTGAATTTAAGCACCTGATACCTTAGGTGAATTTCGGCGAATATGAAAATGCTCAAGAGCAATGGGATGCATGTAGTTCGCTAATGTTGGTCAGCTGTAAATGTATACGGTTTGATAGGTGAAATTTGTCGTTGTATCAGACACGAAGGCGGTTATACCAAAGCCTAATGTGGGAGAGGGATCTAAATCCGTATGATCCAGTTACAGTTTTGTTAAGAAGGACACCATATCCTCATATCATTTTTCAAACCTCACAGAGTGCCACATTTGCAAAACGGCAGAGGCAATTTGCCGCGATTTATGGGTATTGTACCTTCCACTGGTAAATTTTCCCCTGCCGCAAATGGATTGCATCAGCTGAAGGGAAGGATACTGTGTGCTTTGACTTGTTCTGGGATAACAGGTTGACATAAATAGATGTAGAACAGTTCAAGCCAAATCCAAGTACGAATCTGGTCCATGAATTGTCGGTAAGTTCAACATCGGGGTGGAGATTTCTCAGGTTTTGATCAATTTATTGCTTGTAAACAACCAATAAAGCAGGCAAAATCAATATACACGCTAATGAGAGAGTCGTCCCTTCACTGGACAGCTCACCGTGTGTCGTGGTCCTTTGAGATCAACCTTCTATGTGAATATCCGTGAATAAATGATAAGTCGATTTCAGCAGGATTTCACAGATGGGGTTATATGTGATGGAACTGATAAGTTCCAGTTATAATGCACTAGACAAGTTTCATGAAATTCACTAGAACAAAAGAAACACGATTTGGCATGTACAACTACTTAGTCTATCATTGTCGATCGTGATCGCAACACGTTACACAAGGCACGACTTCCGACTCCATACGCATCACGATGATTTACTACGCGAAAGAAAATTCCATATCCTACAACAGTATTTGTGTTTAAAATGTGGGGAACAGTGTATTATTTTGAGCACAGGTTCCTGATGACTAAGATTGATTGCAATAATGATTTGGTGGCTTCTATCACATGCTCTATCGATCTGAGTTCTCAGTTCCTATCACTCGTGTTCTACACATAATTCGTTTGTGTATAATAGAATAGCCACACTTTTCTTTGAAGCACTCTTAACTCATCACGTAGGAATTTGTCTCAAGTACTACGCTCAGGTGTGCTGACCAGTTCTAAAACAATCGACATGAGTCAACCTGGTGAACTGCATAGCATTTGCTGCCATTGGATCCTTCATTGTTATCCGCACTGACTACATGCCCAGCAGACGGCGAGTTTATTGACCGTGAGAAATAATTTTCAAAACTCTTTTCTGATACGAATTACTCGGGTTACAATAATAAACACGGTTTGAGGCAGAAACAAAAATATCCATAACGACAAGAATTGTTTATTGTTTCCCCTCGTTGATGAACTAGGTGCATGGTATTATTATTTTGTTTTACCCGAGGTATATCTCGGGTCTCGTAGCTCGAGGTGCGATGATGGGAGTAAATTCGACCGTTTTCGTAAATTTTCTCAATTCCCAACACCAAGTTGGTTAAAACTACTTGGAAAAGAATGGCGACAAAGTTAAATATATATCGATCAGATAAGCCCACATTTATTATGCTTTGTAACAGGAAAATGGAAAATATTTAGGAAGACATGTCTAAGTTAACATTGCTAATGACAAAAAGAGCAACAACAATAAGTACGGAAGTCTCCATCCAGAATAGTGCTACACCTGAAACAGAAAGATGTAGCAAAATCAGTCACATTTGAACAGAAACTTCCTGAGAAAACCATCATCACCAAACTGCATGGATTGATGAAAAGTGCAAAATGAGTGGAGTCTTTCTGAGACATATCCTCGAACAGTGCAATTAAACACAAAATGACGTGGCTCAGTCGTTATATATTTTACTGGAAACAATCGAACATACAATGTTAAAACATATTGAGCGAGACAAATCTGAATTCATAAAGTGCATGAAAGGCGGAACCGTTAGAGAATGACGGATGCTTTCGTTAGACATCAGTTTACTTTCAAAACCGCCAACAGGTGGAGTCTTTTATTTCCACGATGACTATATTGCAATTATATCTAAAGCTGTTTCGTCTTTAGTGGGAGCGGTTGTTGAATAGCGTCATGATAAATTGCTTCCGTGGATTTTCGAGTAAAAAGCAGGCCATAGATGACACCTTGTTATTTAGGATGGATGTGTTGATTATTTTATGCTCGAGTCCAACTGCATTTGACGGAATGAGAGACAAAATTTTGATCGTGGAGAATATAGATCCGGAAGGGTGTCTGGGTAATTTTCATCGTCTCAGAAGGATTGAGGTGACTGCAAATTCATCGAAATGCTCCGATACTGGTGTAACTCTTATAAAAGCAATCTCATTTCTGACTTCATCGGTTTTAATCGAACCTTCATCAAGAACTCCGAGTTAAATGCGTATTCACTCAAGCATATTGAGGAGATGTGAGCTGTGATGATATATGGACGGATTACGCCGAGGTGATCTTCTTGAAAATTCAACTACGCACTTGCAAATTGTAACGACTTCAGTCATTCTCTCTTGAGTTCCACTTAAATGGATACTTACGATTTCAGTGCACATTCATGCCTCTTTGTCAAATTCGAAAGATGACCATCAGGCACCTATATTATTTGTCTGACCGTGGTGATGACAATAATGACTCGTTCATCAACTTTACCGCCTCTCAGTATCAGATAGTATGTATCCAGTAATATTTGACTTAAACGAAAAATCATTCATCACAAATTACACAAGAGCATATCCAAACGTACTGAGCATTCAAATGAGGAACATGTTTTTACCTGTACTGAAGCACTTACAATTAGCCGTAGTTCCGTATCTTTTTTGATTCCCCATCAACCCACGTATTATTATCACTAACCTTTTCGACTAGTTTGGGTGAACACACCAACAGCATCATTTCTATGTGATTAAAAATGCATATGTAACCGGTGAAACCCATCCCATCGCTCACGAAGGTGATGATCACGAATAAACCGAGAACGTATTGGTTTCACTGCAATAAATACATGTTCTACCAACAATTCTAGTTGAGTACTGTCTGCTCTACTGCTGACGTGATTTGTTCCAATATTTTCGTCATTTATACTTTTGGGTTTCAGCTTGCCGACGCGAATTCATATCATTGCGAATAACCAAAACCGTTGAGAAAAGCTAGAACAAAGCACGTACTGGAATGGACTTGACTTGAACTGGACTTTCATTTCTATTGCTGCTGTGAAATTATCTGCTCGGATGTTATGTTTCGGCAAACATCACTGATTTTTTCCCTGTCACTAACGAACTGCAAGAGTGTTATTGGTCTACTGTATGCATTCGTGAGAGGATACAAAAGTTAAAGCTGAGAACAAGCAAAAGAGATGCTCTCATTAGCCCCAATAAATTCTCCACTTATTCAAAACAATTCACGATTGTGACCATAGTAAGGTGAATAGGAGAGAGCGAGGTATTCCACCTATATAAATTATCCTCCTGACCACATCGGCAGAAACACTGTTTTCAGTATGGGAGTTAGGCTTTCGTTCGGCCCGATCCACAAAGCACGAACAGGAAATATCACGGTGCAGATTTAGGAAATCTTTTGATCAGGTTCAACTATAGCAAAATGAGGGAGAATATCTATGTCGTTATTGGTATCAATCGTTTTGAGGAATCCACGTATCGTGCTTTGCTCGATTGGTGGTAAATGCAAAAGTGATCAGGTGTTGTGGTAGAATTTTATTGCTTAATAACACAGCGTAGTAGAAATGGTTGGTATGTTGTCGACGTTTCGGTTACCACGGGTAACCTTTTTCAAGACTAGTTTTACAACCGGTTGTTCGTGCTTTGTGAATGGGGCCGAACGAAAGCTTAACTCCCATACTGAAAACAGTGTTTCTGCCGATGTGGTCAGGAGGTTCAACCTAGAGATTGGCTCACACCACTTCTCAGCATACGTCGACTGTAACAATGGATTCATATCAGCTTAGCACTCAAGGTTATCGTAGGGATATGAAACAGAGAAATATCGTCTTGGTCATACCGAAAACCGTCCAGTTTTCATCGTTGCATCGGCGACTCATTTTTCGCCTAATCTTCGTGCATATACAAGCGTTGGTAAGGAAGCAAACATGATTGATTCTATCCAAATAATGGCGAGAAAAGAAGGTTAGAAGCAACAGCTTTTCAAGACGCCGGTGGTCATTTGATCAGAAGGGGAGAAACAGAGGGTTTTGTTTCAATTTAGTGGATTGACAACTAGAAGATACCCGTTTATGAGTCGGAGAGTTATAAAAAAATAGGCACAAAATCTGTACTGAGGCGTTAAGCACATCATCGGGTGATGAAGCATGCTTCCGTGAATCTTTTGAAAATCTTGTTATCCACTTTTCGCTAGGCCTTATACCGAAACATCTGAAGAGTGGGCATGCATGAAACAATATTCTGGCTCATGCCCTCAAAACCTCGAGCTCCCTTGTTTTCATAATAATTCTGCATATTTGACAAGCTTGATCCTAAAATAAGCTTTGTTTCATTGAATAGGTTAGATTGTTTAATTTAAGAACTCTTTACTTTTTTATTGGTGGTCGGCATTCGAACGGGAGTTGATGAATGACCGTTGGACATATTATTGCGTAAGATATTAGTGACAACAACCAGGAATTTCCCCAACTTGAACCCTTGTTTTAAACCAGTTTACCGATGTCTTCTGCAATACCTCTTCACTTGTGAACGATTACCCCAACCTCATCCGTATGCAACTTATCTCGCCAGCTCCACACGCTGAGTTCTTGAGCCCGACGTGATTCCTGCAAACATGAACAGTTTTTGAATTTCTACTGAAGAGCTTCTCACCACTGACATTATTCCAGTCCATTATTATATTTCCACTCGTCGATGAACAATTTTCAGAGGATAGAATGATTTCACGATCTCAAATTCATGTGGATTAGCTCAATTTTTGCTGAATTTGACTAATTTGCATTGGATATCATCACTGGGCCGTAGAAATGTAGGACACTTAGCACAAACTGATTGACCGTCGGTACCCATGAAGACTATCGAATTCGTGCCTATGGAACTATCGTTCTGGCTGGTCCAATTAGAAGCATAATTTCCAATGGGCCATGAAACCTACCAATCGATCAAGATTACACATCTGGTTGGGCTCTTGTCCTCTGCTTTCATCTCATTAGTTTGCGGATATTGCAAGCAATCAACCAGAGGAGTGCCCGCTGGATAAACTGCAGGACACACTGTTTGGGGGAATTAGAATTTCATCAGAACATCGGATGAAGAAGTTGGTGTCCGGCTTCAAGTATAGTGGCCATGATACTCAAACTCTGAATTGGCTTATCTGTTTAGTGTTTGGGGAAGTTTTGTCATCAGAGTGGACGATGCAATATACGCTTGCCTTGGATTCAAGCGCTTCTCAATAAAATGCAAGATATCGCAACAGATTTTGGAAGCGAATAACCGTTAGCTGAATCATCAGGTACGAGCGCATGACTTATCCTCCGTTTGCTAAATATCTGAAGATCCAAACGATGACAGTTTTAAAATATGTAAGGTACAACCGAGTGGGTGGAGTCAGCGTCCCCTCAGGTTTTTAATAACTCCCGGTCTCCTTAAGCAAGCAGCTACAACAGCTAACGAAAGTCAGATGGGTTCGAATTCGAAGAGTCATGTTTAGCACTATTATCTTCAGTGCTTTGATTCATTTGACGGCAGCTGATGGAGTCAAAATCAAGCCTGATGATAATTTATGCAGTCACCTCAATCCTTCTGAGACGATGAAAATTACCCAGACACTCTTCCGGATCTATATTCTCTACGATCAAAATTTTGTCTCTCATTCCGTCAAATGCAGTTGGACTCGAGCATAAAATAATCAACACATCCATCCTAAATAACAAGGTGTCATCTATGGCCTGCTTTTTACTCGAAAATCCACGGAAGCAATTTATCATGACGCTATTCAACAACCGCTCCCACTAAAGACGAAACAGCTTTAGATATAATTGCAATATAGTCATCGTGGAAATAAAAGACTCCACCTGTTGGCGGTTTTGAAAGTAAACTGATGTCTAACGAAAGCATCCGTCATTCTCTAACGGTTCCGCCTTTCATGCACTTTATGAATTCAGATTTGTCTCGCTCAATATGTTTTAACATTGTATGTTCGATTGTTTCCAGTAAAATATATAACGACTGAGCCACATCATTTTGTGTTTAATTGCACTGTTCGAGGATATGTCTCAGAAAGACTCCACTCATTTTGCACTTTTCATCAATCCATGCAGTTTGGTGATGATGGTTTTCTCAGGAAGTTTCTGTTCAAATGTGACTGATTTTGCTACATCTTTCTGTTTCAGGTGTAGCACTATTCTGGATGGAGACTTCCGTACTTATTGTTGTTGCTCTTTTTGTCATTAGCAATGTTAACTTAGACATGTCTTCCTAAATATTTTCCATTTTCCTGTTACAAAGCATAATAAATGTGGGCTTATCTGATCGATATATATTTAACTTTGTCGCCATTCTTTTCCAAGTAGTTTTAACCAACTTGGTGTTGGGAATTGAGAAAATTTACGAAAACGGTCGAATTTACTCCCATCATCGCACCTCGAGCTACGAGACCCGAGATATACCTCGGGTAAAACAAAATAATAATACCATGCACCTAGTTCATCAACGAGGGGAAACAATAAACAATTCTTGTCGTTATGGATATTTTTGTTTCTGCCTCAAACCGTGTTTATTATTGTAACCCGAGTAATTCGTATCAGAAAAGAGTTTTGAAAATTATTTCTCACGGTCAATAAACTCGCCGTCTGCTGGGCATGTAGTCAGTGCGGATAACAATGAAGGATCCAATGGCAGCAAATGCTATGCAGTTCACCAGGTTGACTCATGTCGATTGTTTTAGAACTGGTCAGCACACCTGAGCGTAGTACTTGAGACAAATTCCTACGTGATGAGTTAAGAGTGCTTCAAAGAAAAGTGTGGCTATTCTATTATACACAAACGAATTATGTGTAGAACACGAGTGATAGGAACTGAGAACTCAGATCGATAGAGCATGTGATAGAAGCCACCAAATCATTATTGCAATCAATCTTAGTCATCAGGAACCTGTGCTCAAAATAATACACTGTTCCCCACATTTTAAACACAAATACTGTTGTAGGATATGGAATTTTCTTTCGCGTAGTAAATCATCGTGATGCGTATGGAGTCGGAAGTCGTGCCTTGTGTAACGTGTTGCGATCACGATCGACAATGATAGACTAAGTAGTTGTACATGCCAAATCGTGTTTCTTTTGTTCTAGTGAATTTCATGAAACTTGTCTAGTGCATTATAACTGGAACTTATCAGTTCCATCACATATAACCCCATCTGTGAAATCCTGCTGAAATCGACTTATCATTTATTCACGGATATTCACATAGAAGGTTGATCTCAAAGGACCACGACACACGGTGAGCTGTCCAGTGAAGGGACGACTCTCTCATTAGCGTGTATATTGATTTTGCCTGCTTTATTGGTTGTTTACAAGCAATAAATTGATCAAAACCTGAGAAATCTCCACCCCGATGTTGAACTTACCGACAATTCATGGACCAGATTCGTACTTGGATTTGGCTTGAACTGTTCTACATCTATTTATGTCAACCTGTTATCCCAGAACAAGTCAAAGCACACAGTATCCTTCCCTTCAGCTGATGCAATCCATTTGCGGCAGGGGAAAATTTACCAGTGGAAGGTACAATACCCATAAATCGCGGCAAATTGCCTCTGCCGTTTTGCAAATGTGGCACTCTGTGAGGTTTGAAAAATGATATGAGGATATGGTGTCCTTCTTAACAAAACTGTAACTGGATCATACGGATTTAGATCCCTCTCCCACATTAGGCTTTGGTATAACCGCCTTCGTGTCTGATACAACGACAAATTTCACCTATCAAACCGTATACATTTACAGCTGACCAACATTAGCGAACTACATGCATCCCATTGCTCTTGAGCATTTTCATATTCGCCGAAATTCACCTAAGGTATCAGGTGCTTAAATTCAAGATTTTCAAATCTGATGAACCTCATATAAAAGCGAATAATTGATGAAATGATGCTTCCATAAGGAAAGTTATATGCATTAGGATTGGATCACATGGGAAATGAAATCTGCGAAACATTGTATGTTGAACATTAGACGAAGAAGTGTTGTACGGGGAAAGGTGCACTGATTCCGTTTTGTTCATCAAAGGCTACCCAGTATTGACGTGAGCAACAGGCTCGCAGTCCATGGCCACAATACTAGGTAAATTCACGAAGCAACAAACCAATTCAAGCATGAGCATATATTACTCAGTCATGCATCACTTATTTGAGTGAGGAAACGAGAGCCAATGAAATACAATGCCCTGCCACTCAGCTGGGAATATCCTGTTCAAACTCCAGATAATTAGGATGAGAAACAAACGGCTCTCGTTTGGGTAACCAAACAATGCGATTGATATGATTACACACCGGGATCCTCGATGTTAACTGACAAACCTGCGCGTAAACAAACTCCAGTTCCGAGCTTGTTTGTCTTGAGTTCGAATCCCATCGAGGGTCGCTAGTCTGAACAACGGAATCAAGTCACGAGGATCATAACGCTCTCATACCAACGTGAAGGTGATGCTCTAAATGTGTTGGAATTACCTTTCTAACCGTAGTTCTATCCTGTCATATAAATCAGTGCTGGAATCAGACTACCATCACTAAACGACCTGTGTGTTAGATATGATCCGAGACAAAATGACTGTCAGCTAACTGCCAATCCACAAATGGGTGTACACTACAGCAAAACGAGTCTGTTTGTTTTGCTGATTGATTGAAATAGAAGATTGTTCAAGGAAGGAGAGTCACATCATGGGAGCAGAGTGGTATCTCCAATAACTTGCGATCTCACATTTTGAACATAATCCTAAGAGAGTGACTTTGGGGAAACCGCAATAAATGCTTTGGGAACGTTTTCTGGATTTAAATTCAGTCAGTTTTCTGCGTGCCTTAGGGAACCTAGATGGGTTTAATCTCCAGATGTCGCGTAACACAAAAAGACGACCACTCATAAAACCAGATCTGCGAGCGGATGCATGGTAAGTTTGAGTCTAGAAATCCATGAGCTCAAAGTATGAACATGAATATTAGTGCAAGTGTTTCCAATTCTGCTGACACGCTATCATCATGTTGTATTTTATTGTGATGATCGAATCACGTGATCCCACCCAAGTATTAAATACATTTCTTCTCTATGAAGGGATGGGTTTGCAATCGAAGGCCTTTGTCAAGGGAATCTTTATATAGTCTCATGTTCACCATGGTAAGATATGTTAAGCGAAACCCATGATAGCTTCTATCATGAAGGAAATATCTAGTTAACTAATAACGCGATTATAAGATTTTTGCTAGGTGGTGAAAGCATGATGTATACGAGAAAACGGTGAGTAGTTGTGCTCAACAAGTTTGCCCTAGTAAAATGATCCAGGACAAATTTGCACCTACTGGCTGATACCCACCAATGTTATATGCGTTCCCGAGAGTGTATCAGCCAAACGTATTCCCTGAAATGACACTTCAATCCCTTCAGTTCATAGTCTAGTAGTAGCGTGATATCTTGAAACTGAGCACAGTATATTAGGGGATAAGATATGAGTATAAGAGAATGTAATTTTTTCATGTCTGACGTTAGGTTGGAGCTACTCATTCTGGCATCCTGATTCACATTTCGTCCGTGGCAGTTCACAGTGATAGTTTCACACTCCAGTAGTTCGTTTTCGCACAGTTAAAGGGTCAAGGAAGTTTAATTATCACCATAACTCTATCGAGAAGCCCAAGTAAAATGTTCAGATACTGAAATATATGTGATCTGAGTCAAATATCCCTGATACCTGTGAGGGATGTCATTGGATCAACGTAAAGCACGGTGATTGTTTTTGAATTTTTTTTCTTATTCGCCAGTTCTGTGAAGTCTATTTCAAGTATAAAGTTGATTTTATTATGGTCTTAGCAAAACTATTCGGCAATTCATTCCAACGCTTGCCATGTTCGTTCAAAGGTAGGATGTCAATCTTGTATTTCCAGCAGATGGTACATTTCCGTATATAGATTGACAACATCGATGTTTCCTATTTTGAAATGGAATGTTGACCTGTAACTAATCGAAAACCTTGCACATTGTGATTTCACAATTGTGAATACATTTTGAATACTTTGTAAAATTGAATAGGTGGAACAATTCCCGAACTTCACTAGCTTCCACAATCTCTGATAAAACAGATGTGACGAATTGTCCGAGAAACAAGGCAAGGAATGCCTTAAACGAAGATGAAAAGAACCAGGATGTCCAGCATAAACGGGAAGTACTCATACCATCCAGGTAGTAAGTAACGTGTATTTGTCACGTAACTGGAAAAAGAAAATGTGAACTGGGAATAAAACTGGTTTGTGAAAAGTTGTTTCCGAACGTTCTTACTAATCGGTGATAGGTCCGCGGGTGTATTCTAGCCCACCCTGCAGAATGCCTTCAAAAATGGGTTTCTCCATGCGAACATTTGAGTTATGTTATGAAGCTTACCACATATGCCACAGCTAATTTGCTATATCGAGGTCAATAGTTGAGTTTCATAAAGTTTATTATACATTCTTCGTGCATGTTTTATTGAATGAACGACATGGCCCGGTTTGAAACGATAAGGGAATTCATTCAGCACCACTTCGTGAGGGTGGAACCATCAGAAGAACAATCAAAGCATTCCAGGTACAACTAATTACCCGATTCTGAATGTACACGCAACAAAGGATTACGCACACGGCAGTTCATGATAGCCGTAATTAAAGCAATTTGAAAGCGGGAACAAGAGCTAAGAACAAAATGTACATTGGTAGAACCGTGTTTTCTACGATGGACGTATCTGGTGTTCTCAATGTAATTCCTATGTACAGAAAATGCAAATCCCCTTCATTCTCTCCTCCTCTTCGATCTTTACACCGGTCACTGGTCACACCACAGTTGAAATATTCCTAAAATCTCACACTGTCCAACCAACTGCTAACAACGATGGAGACGACGATGGTCTGAGAGCACATCGTGTTTTCCAAACCTCAGCCAAGTAGTATGAATTCAACGTCTTTCAGTGTCGCCAATGGCTACTTTGCCTTTCTTACAACACTAGATGAATTTCCACAGACGCCTAAATGAACCAAATCTACATTGGACCCTGATTGCTCAGTCCCACTTATGAATCCATTGACCACTGATTACACTGCCCAACAACCCATGTACGTCTAACACTTATTTGTCTTGAAAAACACGATATCCCAAATCTGCCGATGAAATACTTCATATCAGGACATTCACGATGAAATTCTTCAAACAAATGATGATGATATGGAGATACAAGTGCATTCAGAAGTTGGATTCCTTTGAAAACATATTTCGTGTAGTTTATTCAAACCCGTTGAAAGCAAACTCCCGTCTCACTCTTGCACTCACGTGTTGTTGTGTACCAAGTTTTCTGTTGAGCTCCGTTTGAAAGTTGAAAACTGTCATAAAATTCCACACATATGTCTAACCTTTCACAGCACTGTGACGAGATATGCGTCTTTTTGCGATAAACACCGAAAGTGCCCCGTTTATTAATTCATGCAGTTTAGGAGATATTTCGGGGTAAAGGAATAAACCGAGGGTTATTCGGAAGCCCACGATTGGTTTCACGGTGATTGCCGCTCATCACGTATGCGTACCCGTTACTCTTCCACTAAATCGTTCTTATATTTGAGCACTCCACAGTTGGTTCATAGCTGTTTTCTCGTTTGAATCGAATTGAGAATGCACGAATATGGAGTCCTTTGTTAGAATCACACGGTGATTCTTCCAAATGCAATTTGTCGGTTGGCACGCATTCCTGATGACTGCCAATAACCGCGACACTGGTCGTGTAATTCCATGGAAGATATTGTCACCCAGATACCACCCCATACTACTCAGATCGAAATTCCTCACTTGGGACCATGTGTTCTTGTTCTGATATTTTGCCGTGCTAACCAACGAAGTACCTTTGGAAGAATCACTGTGTGGTTCTCAGAATGGATTCTCCGTTCATGCACTCCATCTGATTCAAATGAGATTGCAGCTGTATACTTCAATGACGTTTGGAAAACATGATCTGTTCTCAGACCATCGTCGTCTCCATCGTTGTTAGCAGTTGGTTGGACAGTGTGAGATTTTAGGAATATTTCAACTGTGGTGTGACCAGTGACCGGTGTAAAGATCGAAGAGGAGGAGAGAATGAAGGGGATTTGCATTTTCTGTACATAGGAATTACATTGAGAACACCAGATAAGGCCATCGTAGAAAACACGGTTCTACCAATGTACATTTTGTTCTTAGCTCTTGTTCCCGCTTTCAAATTGCTTTAGTTACGGCTATCGTGAACTGCCGTGTGCGTAATCCTTTGTTGCGTGTACATTTCGAACCGGCCAAATAACTGCACATCTGAATTGCATGTATTTGTTTGAGGCATGTCAGCTAGTGACCCAGAACGGAAATGACTGCAGGAGCCACTCAGACAATTCGGTTCAACAAACAGGAGCTTGCTTGAACCCATCAATTATAGAAAAATAGTTTGCCTGCTTGTTAGCCAATACAGTGATTTTGCGCCAGTGCAATTCAATAAGCCTCCGATTCAGGCTGAAGTCATCTTATGATAAAACAAAAGGAAATTTTTCTTGCAGCTCGGACAGTCGGAATACTGACTAGTGCTAGCACAGCCATCTCGTTAACCGTAGGGTTACATGTACTTTTTACCCTCAGAATTTTCTTGCAAGCTTTCGCCCGCAGTGGACCTTGTACCCCGGGATAATAGCTTGGTTCGACTAACTCAGCTCAGGTTTTAAAAAACCAGGCAAAGATGATCTCCTAGTTGAAATAGACGGACGCATTTCTCATTGTAGGATCACATGCATTGCCATTTCATTCGAAATGTTTCCACTATTCTAAACGATATACAAAGTACATGTCAGCATCAACTAAGATGACATTAGCAAACTGGAATCGGCGGGGCAGCGTGGTCAGATGAGAAGAAAAAAACATGACCAATGGAAGTCAAATGAAATAGGCTGTAAAAAGCGAACCCACAGCTGTTCACAGTTCTTGCCGTAGATATGTGAATCCCAGAAGTTCAACGTTGACCAACATTTTCAGTGTAACTCAGTTTAGTTACCAGGACTTGTTGACAGATTGATGAGTGAATCGAGGTGATTTAGGGCTGAGTACTGAAATGTCAGCGCAAAGGATTCTGAAGTGTTGAAAGACTAAGTTTGGAACACTGATTTGATCTCTTCCAATATACTGCAAATCAGAAGCCGAGGTTGCATATTAACTAATGATTTATCCAGAGAGTTCGTTTCACGTGGTATTTTGTGTGTGTGTGCGTGCGTGTATTCAAAAACGTGTGTATTGATTGTGCACATTATAACGTCTGTACAACGAAGGAGTCCTGCGTCGGGGAACGTTGAAAATATTGGAAAAATATAGAAAATGCTCGGAAAGCTACACAATGGACATTTATGCCACAGATGATTCCCACAAGCCCTTCTTCTCTCTCGTTCTAGGTCGTAATTCTTATTTGTATTTTCCGAACACGCAGCTGGCAACCTTTCATCCTATTTTCTCATATACAATCTATTTTCAATTCAATGTATTCTCAATTTGTTGTAATAATATCAGTTGCTTCGGCTTATCATACGATTCGAGGATCTTGATTTTCTTTTCGATTTTCACAGATCTATCCATCTCGTCAGATACGGCACCTAATCTATCCTCATCGAGGTTCTGTTATACCGTTGTAACTTCTATTTCGATACTGCTATTGTTTACATGTTGACCCCGAAAGCGGCTCTGAATGGTTATTTGCGCATAACCGTTAGATGATCATTGAACTCATAGACAAACGGTTGCGGAGTGCACAGTAGTTACCGCAAAAATGCTTTAGTGAACAATGCAAGTGGAATAACCCCTTCGCCATAAATATTTATCCAATGAGATATGCCTACACTTCTATGTTCCAGTGTTATAAACTTGATATATGTTTATTCAATGGGATACCAGTGAATCGTATTTTTCTTGTCCGTAGACAGTGCAATGGCCGTTTTGCAACGGTGAGGATTCTCTCATTGCAAATAGCATGCGAACTTCGCTTATTGGAGTTTTCTGCCAGTTCCGCTATTTAGTTAAATGGAATTGATCAAATTTGTCAAATTATCCTCGGATGACTCATCATGGTTGGCAGGTGTCTGCTGACTAGTTCAATTCCAATCTATTCAAAACAAGTGCACTCTCCTCGGTGATGAATCCTAATAACATCAGCTGTTCACAGTAATAGGATTTTGCCTTTTAGTACTAAAGCCAAAAGTTATGGATAAAGTAAGCTTTATGTAGTCGGATGGTAATCAGCAGAAGTTACGACTCGGTTAGTTACTTATATGGAAGAAAATGATATCACAATTGATTCTCCGTCACCAGATGTGCTTTTTCAAGGGCGGACATTCGGCGGATGCGTATCTGGAGAACACCGGTCCATCCATGTTCCAACCCGATTGCAATATCATTCTTGCAGGAAGTACTTTATTCCGTACGAGACAATTCCGTTCATTTGACTTTCTCCTTATCTGAATAGAAAATCTCCTTGCAAGAAATGTTTTGAGACATCCTGACGAGCTTGTCTTGGAGGGAGGAATTTATGCTCACACTTGTCTGATTATTCATCTGAATACTACCTAATTGTTTGGTGCTTGTGGTGTCCTTGAGAATTTGAAGGCAAACTAAAATGCCTTCAGAATACTTCAAAAAGGCAATGAACTAATTTCATTCAGGTTGACTCATTTCGGCTCTTTGATTGTACCTGGTAATTCTTGAGTGACTATAGAATCGAATATCTCATTACTCCCAATTACATAGTAGTCAAGCTGTGTAGATCGTTTGAGGCGATACCCTCGTAGGACTCAGCCCCTACAGATAAGTCGTCCACCATATGCACCGATTGCTGTGTGGCAAACGCTCTATTAATATGGATATAAAAGGAGTATTCACGTGTGATGCATTATCTCTAAGTAGAACGTGGTACCGCACTTGGAATTCTCAATCAAAATTTTGCCTCACATCCCATCAAATGCGGTTGGATTGGAGCATAAAATAATCAAAACATTCTCCCCAACCAATAGGATGATCATCTATGGCCTGCTTTTTACTTGAAAATATATGCAAACAGTTGACCATGACGCTTTTCAACAACCGCCCCACCAAAGACGAAAAACCTTTAGATATAATTGCAATATAGTCATTGTGGAAATGAAAGACTCCATCTGTTGCTGATTTTGAAAGTAAACTGATGTCTAACGAAAGCATCCGCCATTCTGTAACGGTCTTCTCTTTCACGCACTTTGTGAATTCAAATTTGTCTAGCTTTAAAATTGTATGTCTTAGTGATTCCAGTAAAATATTTACCGACTTAACCAACTCATTTTGTGTTGAATTGCACTTTTCGAAGAAAGGTCTTAGGAAGACTGCTCTTTTTTGGATTTTCATCCGTCCATGCAATTTGGTGATGATGGCTTTCTCAGGACGTTTCTGTTCAAATATGACTGATTTTTCTACATTTTCCTGTTTCAGGTGTAGCAGTATCCTGGATGGAGACTTCCGTACTCCTTGTTGCTTCTCTCCCTGTCATCAGCTATGTTAACTTAGACATGTCTTCCTAAATATTTTCTATTTTCATAATAGAGCCTGACCAGTTACAGAGCCCAGTGAATGCAGGCATATATGATCTATTTATTTAACAATGTCACCATTGTTTTCCAAGTAGTTTTAACCAACTTGATGTTGGAAATTGAGAAAATTTACAATAAACTGTCGAATTTACTCCGATCATCATATCTCGAGCTACGAGACCTGAGATATACCTCGGGTAAAACAAAATAATAATACCAACCGTCTATACCATCAACGATGGGTGAGCATTTGATAATTTTTGTCCTAATGGAATTCTCTCTGTCTGTGTCAAACCGAGTTTATGATTGTAACCCGAACAATACTTTCAACGACTGGTTCTCAATGAAGGACTGCATTTTCAGTAATAGGCATATAACGGTTTGCGCGCTTCCTGACCCGTATTAGGAAAGCAATGATAAATTCTGGTGCGTTCGACTGCTTTGCTTCAATCCCCGCACCGCTCATACTTAACTGTCCCCCTTTGATGGATTGAAATTGGTTGCTTTGAGAATAAATCTGATGAGGAAATTTGGGACCGTGCACCAGGGATAAAAGCATAGCTGTAAGGCAATGCTGAACTTGATTTATTTCTTCCATTTATTTTTTCCCACGAAGAATTTACTAATCCAATATTGAAGATAAAGGTCTCAATTGAGTTTAGAATTCAAAACTTCTGTCCCAGTGACGAACAATAGCAGACTCGCGGGGAATTTTATGTATATATATATATATATATATATATATATCAATAATATATGTAGATATATATCACACTGAGCCGTGATTTAGGTATGATGCCACCATGATCATCAGAAAAAAGACAGTAAGCACAAAAGGAAAGCCGAATAAATTAGATGTACTGATATTTCAAAACCGGACCCTGATAAAAATTGTTTTGAGAGAAAAGATTCAAAACTGCCCAGCGTAATACCAAACAAATTTCCACTCAGATAAAATAACCAAACTTTGCCCGAAAAAGCACAGTTACGTCGCCCGATTGTTCTGAACCATGAATGGCGTTTGCATTTTACCTGAATAATTACTTAATAATAGAACATTTCGTTTCTCAGTGCACTCATTTCGATCGACCAAATGAATTGTACGCACTCGTACGACTGAGCAATAACCAACAAAAGCTGAAGAAATAATCCCATTCATCGCATGCACCAACAACTTTGAGCAAGTAAACCACAAAAGGGAATAATTTTCTTGAATTTTCTGCTAACATTGTCAAATATGTTCCAAGCAACCAAGCCGTGTTTCCACGGGACTTGCCATCTGATTCTGTTTCGAAACAAAGGAAAACTGTCAGACAGTGATAACACATTTCAAATACAACTTCTAGGTTTGAAATTGAAATGGTATATAAATAGGAAAGAACTCATGAAATCCTATTGAGTTCTTTGGGTATCGCTAGGGAATCAATGTTATGAAATTAAATTATAAAATTCAATGCGCAGTACTTTCCGAAGAATCCTGACTGATATCTTGTTGACCATTTTCCTTCCCTTCACAAAAATACCTCTTCCAATAGCACATGAACAGTAACATCGTGGAATCGCGCCATATTCATTGGTTATTCTGATAAAAATAGTGATAGGAACTCAAAAGCCTGCATTGCTCATGCACACGAACTTGGGACGTTTCTCCCCCAGGCTGGAACCCTTTACCGAGGAATCGTTTCAATCTTCTCCGAAATGATCAAAATGTAGCATGAACGAATTATTAACTAAAGTAATGACATCACGTGTCAACTGGTCCTGCAAGTGACCACTACCGTTACATGAAGATATCAACAAAGAACAAGTATATGAATTACATTGGACAGGTAACTCAAAAAAACGTTATCCAGATGATTGTCGTGTCCATGTGTGAAGTGGGTTTTGCTTCATTGAACTGGCACGTGAGTCGGGTGGAACGGATTCATCGGGTACCTCCAATCACTCTGCACAAGGGCAAGTCAGATATGATACTCCAGGTTTTGCTTGTGAACAGCACATATCTTCTAGGGAAGACGTATTTTGAAAAAATTAGTTTTGATTGTCCGAAAGCAAATAGTCTTCTCCCAAGAGTTGTTTAGAAGGATCAAACCATAAGGTGCTGCCTTTCCATGATCAATCTGGCTATTTCTTATGATACGACGAACGCGTCATTCGAGAAATACGTGATCTGGATAGAATCCAGCCGACAACACTTTCAAAAACTACATGGTTCTAATTGTTATCACATTGGAACTACAATCAGGTATTTTCAGAAATTTTGAAGACTCTATCAACTACTTGTTACTAATCATGGTTTCACGAACCAAATCGAATATTGAACATGGCGAACTTCGCCGAACACTTCATCTGCACAATAAAGCATTTGGGTGTATATATCTGGACAGTTCTGGAAACGGACAAGTGAGAATTAGGTTATATGTGAAGTTAAAATACTGATCAAAAAATGAATATCAGCAGCGACGAGAATCGAGACGTTGTTTTTTCATGGTATTTACAGGCGAACAACTACTGCCAAATAAATAACTCTGCTTGTTACCGAAGGGGAAAGAATGGGACCATCACGATTATAGTCATGTATCATTTGATGCTGCTATTCCACATGATTTCAAGAAAAAAGTGAAACGGGAAAAGAGGTACCTATTTTGAAAACAAAAACACTTTCATCTACGAAATAAGATAGAAACTCGCAATCTCACAAGTATTGGAAGCCAAACAACGTATATCAGCGAAGGTGATGAATTTGGTCAGGCCAAGTTTTCCGAAAAACAATAAGTGGTTTGTTAACCAGGCCATAGTGAGGTAATAGTTTGTCTTGTCGTGAGGAATATATAAATTTGGTATCTTGTGATGGAACGGACAGCTAAATTACTTATATTCTGCATGCGCAGGCCGTTTTTATTTACTTCGAGGGATGGTACCAACGGGCATTGAAGAATAAGCCGTGCTATCGCGGTATCATGTTTCGAGCGTATCAGAGTCTCGAGCGCCGAAAGCACGAAATTGTGGTGTATGCTACAAGCCAATGTAATTCCCACTGGAAACATCTTGAAAACAACGGTTCTGCTTTCTTCCGTAGTGGATTGAGCTATCTGAAAACCATGGTTAACACAAAAACGGCAATTTAGACCCGAAGTCTTTGTGGTATGATAGAACCGAATTGATTTTGTGTCATTCAATACTTTTATCAGTTCTGCTTCAACTTCGAACTGATTTCACTTTATTCTGTGCAGTAAACACCACGGCAAAACCCTCACAATAAGTGAAAGATACACGGACTCAGCTCCTCACATTTATTTGTACTAGGTAACACATGCGGTGACAATATACCGTAAAGTGTTTGAATTCGACAACATATTACTCGAGAGCTTTATAATGGGCTCTGGGTATTGTGTCACACATGTTTCATGGATAAATTATAAACACAATAATTGTCTCACTATCAAGACGAAATGATCGGTAATGGCAGGAAAACATAGTAGGCTCTGTGTAGGCCATCGAGATGAGGACCAATTCGTATTACTCCAGTGCTCTGGAGGTGAATGTGCAAATTTTGTCAAAATCGTGCTCCTCTGATCTTATGAAACTAATCAGTTCACACACTCATTCTTGCCTCGATATTCATCACGATTACCGGTGTCCTTGATGAGACTTAAGCTGTACGAAAGATGCTATTTCATATTCATCCAGCTCCGTCTTATCGACTCAGGACTGTAACGGAAATCCCCTATGCGTGCGTTTCGGTATTCAATCATCCCGACAGAATTTTACTGCTGACAACACTAGAGAATGCGACCAGACCTCCACTACACTTATCAATTTCGAGACTATATCACTATAAAGTACCTCATTGATCGTTCTCAGTCATATTTATCAGTCTCCGAGTGTAAGCTGTGGTCATTTTATGAAATGCTAGGTCACGATTCAGTAGTATCCACCGCGTACATTTATGTCGCTATATTCCTGTGAGGAAATGTTCATCGTGTGACACATATTGCACTAATATTCTATCGGCCAGTGTTCGTTCTCTGCACACGCATTTCACCTCTGGTGTATCTTCCTGATGTAACATATTCAAAAGCAAGTTGTTCTACTCATGGAAGGTTGGTCAATGCTCATCTTTTGTATCCCAATTTTGAGATACGTCTACAGTTCACCTTTGATGATGGATAGAATCCGAGAATCCTCTCTTGTAGCGCCGATTTCGTTAACACTCCCTCGTTACTGCCACTTGAATCCAGCATAATCATTCTGGTTTTCCAACTGAATAAATGGCAAGTGCATATAATCAATGGACAAAACGTTTGCTGTCCAACCAGTAAAAACAAACAATTGGATATGGAGGTTGAACTTGAGAGCCTATTTAATCAACTATCCGGTCTCGTTCCGTCCTCCTCATAGGAGTTAGAGAAGCTCAAATCCACACTTGTGAACGCGTGTTATCAATATCGTGAAAATAGCCTATCGACGAAAGGATTAGTAACGTTAGAGCACCTAAACCGTCTTAAAGAATTTCAGGCTAACAGAGAAGTAATGTTGTCAAGCCCAGATAAAGGAGCGGGTATTGTAATCCTTAATAAATCGGATTATATAGAGAAGATGAAGACGATATTGAATGATGTCTCCAAGTTTACAAAGACCCCAACTGTAAAGGACAGGACGATTCCGATAGAAAAGTCAATTGCTGCGAGAGTAAAATAATTGAAACAGAAAGGCATGATCGATGCGGTAACCTTCGAAAGGATACGACCAACTGGGACGACGATTCCTAGGTTGTACGGCCTACCGAAGGTACACAAAGAAGGTGTCCCCTTGAGACCAATTTCGGATATGTGCAACTCGCCGTATCACGCAGTAGCGAAATGGTTGGCTACATTGTTAGAACCAGTAAGAATCATGATTTCCGGACACAGCCTACGAGACACATTTCATTTTGTAGAGACTGTGGGAAATCTGGACTTGGAAGGCAAGCAAATGATCTCGCTAGACGTTACCTCACTGTTCACCAATGTCCCGATCGCCGAAACAATCAACTATCTATGTGAGTACATGCACGGGAACAGTATCGATCCGGGCATCTCGTTGGATGAACTGAAACAATTACTATTTGTCTGCACTCATAATATCCAGTTTCAGTTTAACGGTGAAAATATATCATCAGAAGGACGGAGTCGCAATGGGGTCACCTTTGGGACCTTTATTTGCAAATATTTTCATGGCAAAATGTAAAAATAACCAACTTATGTCAACAATTGAAGGGTGCACCTTATACAAACGGTACGTGGACGATATCGTATGTGTAGTAGATACCAAAGCTGATCCAAATGCACTACCTAATAGATTTAATACAGCCCATCCAAATGTTCAATTCACTTTGGAAGAAAGAAAAGGAAAACAGTCTACCTTACTTAGATGTTTGCGTAAGCCGTCAAAGTGATGGTTCCGTTCAGTTGTCAGTGCACAGGAAACTCAATTACGATTCTCCTATTGTTTGGTAAAATTGTAGCTAAGTTATGTAGGAAAATGCAATATATTACAAATGATAGAGGGGAAACACCATTTATCAGAAAATATTTTTCGGGTTGAAATAATAGGAACATGAAACAGTGTGAAAATATTGCTTCTGATCTAAAAAGGATATATTGTAAGAAACCGTAACGATGGGTACATCAAACAATATAGTGAATAGCCTGAATAAATAGCTCAATTAAACAGAGCCGTGCACGAAAACCCGAGTAAAATGGCATTTGCCGTATTATTTGCTCGATAGCACGCCCCCTTCACCACAACAATGATGGCTGCTCTGTTGGCATTCTATCGTGGTTTTCCCAGTTTCAGAAACTTCCGAAAGTGTGGCTCCGTTGTGACAACCATTGCAGGTTCACTGATTGCCGTGATCCAGGGATTTCTAATTCTGAGCAGCAAAATGACTCAGATATCAAAACAACCAACAGCATTTAAATGAAGGAGTTACGTTTCCAGTGTTAAGTTGTGCAATTACAATTGTCTCTTTTTGATATAACGTTGTCACATCTTCCTGCATGCGATTACAGATTGGATGGATATCGTGGTCGTGTAACCCACAAAAAGGCATGTTACGCTTTAAAGAGCTCAGTACAATGCTTCGGCACTAGCAAATAGCCATCACTACAGATGATTCGGCAAACAGTAGCCATGCACAGTTGCACTGGTAATTGTTTCCAGTTTTCACACGGATCATTGTCTGATAGTAGTCTCCCGGCTACACTCATTTTAAAATGCTCCAATTCGCACCCCATATTGATACAATTTACGATGTGGTAGTAAATTACATTACGACTGTGCATATCTGATAAAGCTGCTCACTACACGGTGAACTACGATCGAGCTATCAAATGATAAGCCGAAAGCAAACAACAGACTGTCAATTGACTGATCACAGCGGAATGGTTTTTAGTCAGTCTTTAGTTTGTTTACGAAACTAGACGAGCCCCGTTGCATGCCATATCAACGTCGGGTATTTTTGGCTGAACTTGCAATTGGAAAGCGCCTGATTGCTTCTGTTCTTCATGTCTATTCATCAGGATTCCCCTCGACAACTAATCATAGCAACTTTAGAAAACCTCTACTTATTGCATTGAAAACAAATGCACACGTGTGGAGCTGTGCCGTGTTAGAAGAATACACGAAAATCAAGAAAATTTATGCACAATGGCGTCTATTAGGAGTATCAGTTTGGGATTCTATCAATGTACCAACTTATTTCACGATGTCATGATGTGAGTTTCACTGTTCGCAAAACGTGCATCATTGCAATTTCCAAAGACCAATGATCTTCTGCAAAAGTTTGCAGTCCTCCAAGCTACAAACGCCCAGTTCGTTTTGTTCATTTCAGTCAGGTGGTATGCAAAGGGCGGGTGAAACCTCTGCAGTAATCCAAACCTCCGGGTACAAACTACTCAAGTGCTGTTTCGTCCAGGGGTCGCAGCAATTCTCCTGTTTTCGAGCAGATACTGTAAAAACGTGTGCTTCTTGTAGACGGCTGCTTTCCTTGTTTCCTTGTGTACAACAAAGTTCTCTGCGATTTTCTTGTAATCTGACCGGTCATATACAGAGTGTTTGTCGACCATGTAAAGTCTGCCATATGAGCATTCATTCGAATTTCTACCCGATTTTCAGTTGAAAATCACTATTTCTCGCTTACCGTTGCTGTAACTCGCAATCGTTTTTCACATGTTGCCCTGATTTTCCTTTTTCGGAATATGAATTACCAAGTCTTCCTTGTATACCGTCAATATCCATATGCATGTATTTATATGCTGTCAATACATCTCCAGTGCTTCGGTAATATATATAAGCCTTCTGATGTCTTCGGTTGACTGCCTGTAGAGCTGGAGTTTAGAGATATCAGCCATATTCGTCAAAACAACACAGATGTAGTCTCAAACTCTTTAATCTCGGAGAGGATCACATTGGATTCTGTATTCTAGTGGACATGTAACAGATACTGCTGACAAAAGCAGTAGATCGAATCATAAGAAACAATGGGAAAACGTGAAGAGAAGAAGCGTGAACGATTTGTAATGTTTGAACCCAATGCAGTCACAAGAGTAAGTGATATGTTGTTCCCGTGTTGTCCAACCTGCTGTTTGGGGTATGAAAATAGTTTGAGCGAAAACATATTTAGTTGTGACAGCTGAACGCAATGCAAAAAAAACTTTCTCTTTCTATATCGCCATGATGGCACTTCTGAAATTGGAAGGTCATAACTACGAGCAGAATCTTTCATGGACTTTTGCCAAATTTAATTGCATAAAATTTCCCATACCGATTATCTATCAGATAATCAAAGTGTCACATTGAAAACAATGATAAGGCGAGCCTGAAAATACGACGTAGCCTGGGACTTCGTTGATCTTCTCAGCCTGTGTAAGATTGCGCCTAGAAATGTTGTGACATCTAATTGGTCTTCCCAGGGCATTCCTAAATTTGCCTAATCTTATTCAACTGAACAATCAGAACACACATTGCAGAAATGTCACTAATAAGGTCTAACGTTTAGTTAACGCGCATAGGTTATTTTCTAAAATTTACATTGCCATATTCAAAATGTAACTGGAAGTTTTATTATGAAAGCATTCTCACTGATTGTTGATATCCTGCCGGTTGTCAATGTTGTGGTTGTTTCCGTGTTCCTGGGAGACTCACCTGTTTGCGAAAAAATCACATGATTATCAGGACGCGTTGGGTGATAAATCAGACATGGCGTGAACAACGGATTTCTCGTGGGGGGATGAACATGTGGTGGATTCAACAGAGATTCATTTGCTCATAGTCTGATAGAATAGATCACTTTTCTAATCTGCGTTATATTGCTGAAACTTGGAGACAAAATCAGCACAAAACCAAGCTATGTCCGTTTTTATCAATGATTTCTTAGAATATTTCAATTGACTTTCAAACGGACATCATGTACGGGGTATCAGGTTTTCTACAGAAGCAATTATACGATATTCATGTAACATGTGTGTTTGCTGAATGTGAGCTCGTTTGGCGCTTCGATCACATGTGGAATGGAATAGAGTTTATCTGTAATTGGTAAACTGAATATCTTCGATTATTTCACATAGCCCAGTCGATCGTGTTCCACATACCGGCGATTGCTTTTGGGCAGGTGAGGTTTGTTTCTAAAAAGGCTGGGAACGAAGAGTAAATGATTTGATTAGTTTGCGGAATCCGAAGGCTGCAACTTGATCAGCCTCAGTAGTTATTTGTTGAAAAAAATGTCCTTCATTTATTCAGTAGAAGCTCATTTGGGCATATTTTAAAAATTCCACAAGTAATATGTCCAACGTATTTGGTGGAACATTTAACTCACAAAATATTGTGGCTTCACTCCTGCTACATTTATAAATGCATCGTTTAGGGGTAACATAGATCGATTGAATGATTCGAAAGAAGGAATGACAATAGAATATCACTGTACCCATAAATACACAGCTCAGTATTCTAGCTCATTTTATGATCAACTCTGGATACTCACGTCCAATTGGAAAATAATTAGATTTTGTCGTTTGGCATTGGTGAGCTGAGTCCAATATATTTTTCAATTCGGAGACTGGCTTCCGGCTCATAGGTAATGAAAAAAGGTACATATAACGATCGTTATGACATCCCATCCAGTATGTTGTCAAACTGATTTTCTCTCTCATATTCGCTGGAATTTTGATGAAGCATTCATGTATCTGTTCGTTGTAAAACCAAAGGGAGTAATAGAGTCATTAGGTCTGGTATTTTCCTTACAATGCGTTCTGCAATAACCAAACAGAAAACATGGTTCAATTCCCAATGAGTATATTGCTGTACACAGGTTCCGGCTCATCCACACTGTTGTAAACTATTAGGCGCATGCAGTTTTCAACATTCTAATTACCTCTTTTCGAATAGCATACCGCCAATTGAAAAATTTCACCCCCTCACAATTTGTAAATATGGGGTTATCTTCTTTCGGGTATTTGAAAATTCCAGCAACAACTGATTTTTAGCATAAATTGAATACGTCTTAGTGTTTATTACAGGAATGCACACTGATCAAGTGGAAGGGTGAATAACTATGTAGTTGTAATGAAAAAAGCGTAAATCAAATGCTCAGCATGAAGACAACTCACAGTTTTGTTTACGTCTTATTGTAGCACCTGGATGATAAATTAGTGTAGTTATGAAAATATTATAAAGATGACTAATTTTTATCTACGGACAATTTTCTTTTCCAATGTTTGGCACGGAAAAACACTAGTTGCAATTGAATCAAATGAAGTTTCAAGTCATACTCATCAAGATTTGGTTTGAAATCATAAAATTTGATTAAAGGCGTTCATGGGAGTAGCAGGGATTTGAAATCCAGTGAAAGGGGATAGGAATTTCATGGATTAGACGAAGATAGTTACCTGTCACGTGAATGAAATTCACAGGCTTTATCTCCTTTGACTTCATCCAATTGTGAATCCCACGGTTTACTTCTTGGACCTCATGATCCAAACATGCCTTGTCCACATTTGAATCCGATCCTTTGACAGCAAAGAACATGTGAAACTTGCCATTTCTCCTGTGTGTAAAATCATCTTCACATCCCAAATATTCTCTTCCTAATGTGCTACTCGCATAAAAACCAAGTGACGAAATCTTCAAGGGAAGAGATTTGGAGGTTAGTTTGTAATTTTCTGTGGGTTATAATTTATTCAGATTTGCTTACAAACACAATCACTTACGAATTCACAAGCCGAGACGTCTTTGTTATTCCAAGTGGCGTTCAGAAAATATCCCATATTTTGCACTGGTGTTTCACTGCCTGTTTGACTTGAAATATCGACCTCAAAGTCTACAACGGGAATCACATGGGTTAAAAAATGTAACGAGCTTCACCGTGATTAGTCTACTTCAATATAAATTGTAAGCAGCCAGACAACATGGCTGGTGGGTACACTATACTGTGAAAAGCTTGTTGGAGCTTACCAATTATGCTCCAATCATTATCTAGTGTGAAATACAATGAAGGATTTATTGAGAAGAATACGTCATTGAAGTTCTCAAAGTTGGTTCATCAAACGAAGAATAAGGTGTGACGGAAATAATCTTACACTCAGTAGGCGCACCGGATGTTTTGTATATGAATTGAATGTAAACAAGTGCACATAATATCTCGCTTGTATACATGCTGTTCCAACGTTGATCAACGACGAACATAGAAAAGCGTCTACACAGCTGCTTTATATGTGGCAAAATGTGTGCCCACGCAGACACAGTATCGATCACTGTGTATGTGTGACGATCGATGGGCGAAATGATTTTAGCTAACATCGTTATGTGCTTCTTGAACGAATCAAACATGTTGAATGGTCAGCTGAATTCACCACACTGTTCCCACGGATAATTTGTTGGTGATCATTTGGTTTCAAGTATAAATGTGATCAGACGATTTCTGACAGTGCACCAGGAATAAAATCACAGTTGTTGGGCAGTGCCGAACCTAATTTATTTCTCACAATTTTATTCATTTTGAAGAAGAATCTGCCGATCCAATGTTGAAAGTGCAGTTATCAAGCGAGGTTTAGGTTTAGAATATTCGGCTCGGGGACAACTAACTATATGCTGTTCATGAGATATACATATATATACATCACACTGCACATGGGTTCAGGTATGGTGTCATCATGAACAACAAAGAAAAAACGGTACATTCAAATTTAGCGTGTTGATATCTCAAAAGAAGACCCTTTTAAAAAGTTGTTGTCAGCAGCAAGAAAAATCGAAATGCCCAGTGTAACACCACACCACTCAGATGATATTACTCAAGGTTTCTCAAAAACGTGAAGCTTCTTGGCCCGATTGTTTCAACCAAGAAATTGCGTTTTTCATTTTTGTAAATATTAACCGGAAAACAGAACATTTTGTTTCTCACTGCACTCACTCCCATCGACCAAATAGATTGTGACTCACTCGTACGACTGAGCAATACCCAATGGAAGCTGAAGAAACAATCCCATTCATCGCATGCACCAACAGCTTTGAGCAAGTAAACCACAAAAGGAAATAATTTTCTTTAATTTTCTGCTGACACTGTCAAATGTGACCCCAGGAACCAAGCCGTGTTTCCACTGGAATTGCCATCTGATTCTGTTTCAACGCAAAGGAAAACTGTCAGAAACTGATCACGCATTCTAAATGCAACTGTTACTTTGAAAAAAGAAACAGATTTAAATGAGGAAGTAATCATGAAATCCTACCGAATTCCTCCGGTATTGCCAGGGATTCAAAGTTCTAAGAATGAAGTTACAAAGGTCAGCTTGGGGTACTTTCCGAAAAATTCTGAAGGATATCACGTTGACTATTTTCCTTCCTTGCACGGAAACACAGATTCCATTAACCCATGGGGAGTAACATCGTGGAATCTGTGCAACATTCATTGAATGTTCTGATATAGAAAGTGATAGGAACCCAAATTGACATCACGTGTCAACTGGTCATGCAACTGACCACTACCGTCATATGGAGATACATACGAAAAACAAGTATATGAGTAACATTGGACAGGTAACTCAAAAATGTTATCTGGATGATTGTCGTGTCCATGTATGAAGTGGGTGTTGCTTCATTGAACTGGCACGTGAGTCGGGTGGAACGGATTCATAGGGTACCTCCAATCACTCTGCATAATGGCAATCGGATATGATAACATGAAAAGATCCGTGTGAGGAACATAAGGCCAATGTTGCAAAAGCACGCACATTCTCGAATAGTGTGATAACTAGTCAGACGAGAGTAAGTCCAGGCCTGCTATAAAAAAGAATGGCGGTAGAGAAGTTTAATTATCTGGCTTCGTAGGTGGTGAGCAAATGATCGGAGACCCTGGAATAGTATTAGTCAGGCAATAAGTAATTAGGAGGACGATTGATAAAAATGTGATTAAATTACCAACGACTTGAAGAGTTAGAATTCTTGATCCACGCAAACGTTCTTTCTTGTATGATGGAGGCTAAAAATGTGATTGCAACGTAGCTATTAAAAAAAAACAGGAATCTGTGCAATTTATCCTAGCGGTGAAATGGAGGAAATTGCGGTTTGCGGTAGATTTGTAGGTATGGATTGGGGGAGGAATCCATACAGGAAGTATTTTAGGCACGAGGAGTCATAATATTTTATTATACAAGATCTACTTACATTTTTCGCATTCATCAGTTCAAAACCGCAAGCTGGAATCGAACCGTTGACACTCTGCTTAGAGGAAAAATGTTCAAACACACAATCCTAACCGTCAATAACACGGACGCTCAATTTGTGCAGCATCTACCCGGTAAGCAGACTGTCATCGGTTCGGTTCCCTGGGCTGTTGATTGTGAAAAATGCAAGGGGATATTCCACTTCGCAATCCATATGGACTGGGAAATTAGGAACTTTATAATAATTGTCCTTAGATGCAGAATAGAGTGTACATTTCTTGCAAAACTGAATGATGATGCTAGTGCTGGTTCGGTTTTCGGAAAATTTACTTGGTACTTATAACAAATTACCTCATTTAACCGTCTAGTCAGATTTGTTATGTGCAGTGCTCATAGAATGTTTGAAACTCGGAAGCAGGACACAACGAACATTGAACAAAACGATTTTTTTTTCTAACTTGTCAAAGGATAGTACCGAAATCCGAGATTCTGACAGACTAGAAGTGTAGAAATATGGGCAAAAATGAGTCCGGTCTAACATCGTTCTAGATTGAATTCTGCTTGACCACGATGAGATGTGTCGTAAACCCGGCGCCATTTTGCTATATGCAATCGACATGACCGCGATTATAAGGCGTTACTCATTCACTGGTACAATCGTATTTATAAGGACCGTCTACTGATGAGATTTTGGACGGATACTGCTTCCGTATTGGACACAATATTTACCCTTGAATCTAGAGCACAGACTGTAATTGAGCGATCCATTTATTCCAGCAACATGCCCAGAGTGAACCAATATGAGTGCTCAAGTCAACACAAGTCAATGGATAATTTCAGCAGCGGGTGACCATTAATTAATAACGAGAAGTGAGAGACAATCAGGCGGATGATAACACTTCGGCTGGCAAACAAGATGAACATCGAACTGATTGTTTGAAAATTGAAGTAAAACTCCTAATGGTCCTCCACATTTTCAGATCAAGAACAGGATTGAAGATTGCTTAGGACTGCAACAGACCGAACCTCCGTGTACTTAGTCCAACGATGACTTCAGATTGGCGACCAGAGAATGTGCAACACCTTGTTGGTTAATAATATAAATTTATTTACCCCGGAAGAGCTCAATTAGGATAGCGCAAATCCAAATTACATTGGAGGACATTTCCATGAAATTCGGTGTTCTTGGGGAGATGTGACAGTCGGGTCAATTAAAAAATGTCATTAAATTTATTGTAAGAGCTGGATTTCCGGCGGAAGGTTCATCAATACTTACGAAGTGGAATATATTCATTTACCATTTTATAATTAGAAAACAAGAACGAGATACTTTATTCAAGCAGTGGTAACAAAAGACTGATAAATACACTACGAGAGAGAATTTTCTCATTTCATTCTTAATCCGCAATGGATGGTGGACGTTTGTCACAAAATGAGATGGGACATACAAAAACAACGATTGAATATCTAATGGAAGGAAAACTTGATTTCTGACGACTTGGATGGTGGGCATACACATCTGAATTCAGCTTCCAATCAGAATGGCTATTTCTTCCAATGTGCACTCATGATAGTGAATAAATGGCCAAGATGTTGTTTTTTGATCTTTCAGTGTAGATTCAATTCCTCCGCGGTGATTTGTTCAATGTCAACAGCTCAGTAATGAACCGATTGCTTTGACAGAACGCTATTTGGGTTACCATTCCTCTCTGCAACTCAGTGGTGCGCTTTGCACATGAGCCACTTCGTTGTATGTGCTGCAAAGTCATGTGGAATAAAAGTCTTTTTATCGGCAAACTCGTACAAGTTAAAGTTTTCCTAATCGTCTATTGCTACTGTTCTGCTGAGTTCATATTGAACCCGTTCAAGTTATTCTACTCTTGACGCGTTCCTTGTCACCATTTCATATTGACGATCACGAGGACAAAACTTCGATAAACACAATGATGCTGAAAATTCAATCATGCAAGACACCAAGTTAAACTGAGAATACTTTCCGTAACTTTGGCAACGCACATATATTTCAAACTGGAACTATAGAATCGACGAAATCCTTATTTTGAGGAATACATTCCTCCCAATTAGTCATCATTTCGTTATGCGGAATCGACTGTTCCAGTCCGCACGAAATGTGATATTCACAGGTTCCTCGTGCAGATTTCTTTCTATTTGGATGAGAGCTTTGAATTTACCAAGTGCTTCCATAAAGATTGAGTCTTGTATATATGGTGCTGTGTTTCGGGTGTACAAGAGTCCGGTGCGTCAAACGTACCGAATTGTAGTGTTGAGGAAGAATGTATCAATAGAAATCTAACTCCCACATTCACAATGTATTTCTACTTTCTTAGATAATACCTCCGGATATCTGAACACATTATACAGCACGAAAGTGGCTTCGTGTGTCGGAAAACTTTATGATGTGATCGGATCAGTAGCTTGAATTCCAGCGAGATCCCACGTTACGCTGCCTACCAGGCCCAACTACAATAACTTAACACGGGATGGATTATACGTGGGCTCAACTCCCTACCCATCTGCGTGCTACACAACACATGGGCTTTGCGAGTAAATGGCGTAGTAGTTGAATTTTGAAACAAATTACTCGAAAGCTAGTTAGTGGGCAGTACGTATGACCCTATGTATGTTTCATAGATAGATTATGAATACGGTATCTGCCTCACTATCATGTGGGAACTATCGTTGATGACAACTAAACACTGTATACGAATTAACGGTGACTGGACTGTGAAAGCTTTCAAGGGAAGGAATCAATCCACCTCCAGTTTAGAAGCGAATCTGTGGTTTGATTTCCGATACAAATGTACACCAGGATTTCTGGGGCAGCACGTGGTCGTTGCTGAATCCTCGTCCCAGGCTGTGTCATAGACACACAACTTGAGTCTGGTGCTTCCGACTGAACAGTTGGTCGGATAACGTAAGTTTAGCATGTGAAAGTTGAAGTCCGCAGTGCAATCCATCAAACGAGAATCTCATCGATCGCACACACTACCCAGAAATAATTGCGAGATACATAAATATCTAAGGTGTTTGATTGACCCTGGTTTTGGAAAGATATAGATTTTCGGCTGGTTTCTTAGTCACGTGATGTCGTACGTTTTAAACGAACATCTTGGATAACTGTTCTTGTTTCATTACACTGACGTCCATCTTACACGGGCGCATTCGATACTCATCGTCTTTACACTGTTTAATGCCTCACTCCAACAGTGACGTGTGGCTCACCTCATTGAAACTAATATTCATTGACATATATCACACGTTTGAACGATATTTGTTCTGTTTATCATGCTTCCTGTGCGCTTATGTTCAATAAACATCCCTCTTACAGGAGTGGTTTCTTTCAGCTGACCCAATACAGAGCACAACAATGAAGATATTTCTTCCCCATTTCGAGCGATCTACACACCGCAAATTACGACAGTTTAAAGTTATCAAAACCGTGTACGAATAAACTTAAACACCTCCATACATAGGCCGAGATTCGCGTGCGGAAAAACGCTATTGAAGTTTTAGAAATGAACAATGGAAAAAGAGATTTTCTCTTCTTTTATTCAACTTTTGTCTTCTGTACCCGGATCGGTTTCTTGAAAGGAAACTCATTCAAAGAATGCCCAAAAATCACCGAAGAAACTATAAAGAAGAAAGATTTACTTATTTGTTAACCATTTGAAGGTGATACGATAGGTGAAATCCTAAATCAAATTGATGCCGCCATCTTACATTCTGTTTCCAGGTACTCTTCTGATCCACATTCAAAACAAGGATAAACTGCTGATGCTGACCTCATCAATGGTTCTGTATTCTTTCAGATGTGTTCGTGACGCATCTTATGTGGATCAAAAGGCACGACAGCTATCCACTCGGATCAAAGAGCATCACTAAAGCTGGTTAAGCCAAGGACAGAAAGCATCGATAAACAGCGCAATGTTAGCATACCCTGTTGACACCAGACATCAGGTTAATCCAAACCCGATTTTCTAAGTTGTGTATTGTGTTCCCCCAAGCTAATATGAAGGCGTGGGTTTAAGCACTCTAAAGATGGATGAAGCAATTGGATTCAGGAAACTGACCACAGACTTCTGCGCCCTAAAGCGTGTGATTCAGACACTTCAATTCCCATGGCCTAGGATCGATCGAGTCCGAATGAATCTGTCCTCCTGTCACGCAGAGAGCGTAAGTTAGATAGACCAATCAAATGACAAGGACAAGTCGGTCGTTGGCAAACCCCTGTCCATGATTGGTGTTTATTCCATGTCTATACGCATGGTTTCCGCCTAATGGCTCCCATGTAATTTGTAAACGGCTTAAAAATGAATCGCTGATAAGCAATTTTTTCGCCAAATTGGACTTTTAAGTGTAATCGCCATTATCTTGTCCACGACGAAGTTGAATTAGAATGTAGAAACGGGAGATCCCTGTCGAACACCACCGGTCGTTTCGAAAGTACTAGATAGTTTACCGTAAACTCTTATACGGCCAGAAGTATAGAGGTGCAATTATTTCAGTAGATTCACGAACTTCTGGGACATACCTCTCCAGTGAAGCGCACTAGGGAATAGTGAGAAGCCGTGTGATTACGTGGACGAGTTTGTCTGCTTGTTCGCACCTTCGAAATGTAAAGTAATGTTGCAACACAGTGGATTTCAACGATTCCGAGTTTGATGTTCAATGTGGAGGAACTAACAACTGTTGACAGCTTTAGTCCTATCGACAGTGGCTTGACGATGGATGGAAGCACGGTATTAGAGATGAGTGCGCATATATCCAAAGCTCAAACAGCGTACGCTGGACTGAAGCACATGTGGTGCCGATCGGATATTTCGCAGAAGTTGAAAGCTCATGTTTGCTGTGCCGTGGCATGTTCAGTTTTGTTGCATGGTTGAATTATAATCCTGATAATTTCTACCACAGCTAGTTCAGCTTAGTGGACTTGATGGTAAGGACACATGTCACGTATGGTAAGGACTCATCTACTGTACCGTTTCGTGTTTTCCTTAGTACTCCTAGTAAGCGAAAGAAACTGCTTGGAGGTTATTAGATGGTTGGACAACAGGGAATGCGAAAATGTACAGCGACATTAGGAAAAGTAGGTGCCTCACATCTTCGTGTTTGGGATCCAAAAGACCCGTCAACCAGTTGAGTGGATACACTGAGGGGTGTAGAAGCGAAGCGTGAACAGTGGCCGTCGTGTTGTCACTTTCTACACAATCAGGATGGTTGATCAATCTGCATATGTGCAGTTGATCTGAGTATTCTGTGTTGGATATTGGGGCACTATTTTCTTTTCCCACCACTGTAATTCCACTCCCTGTCCATCTTGTATATTCATTCTTTCTACTTCCACTTGCAACATGGTGAGAAGGTCAATGGTCATTAGGACTTGCCCTTCTGTTTAGCACTGTGCAATGATGATGATGATGATAACGATAATGCTGAATGAAAATTAATTATACATTGTTTATGCATGCACATATAGAGATTCCCTTTTGATATCAGTGCAAATCCAACATTCGACAGACTTGATAAGTTATTTCCAATTCATCTTCACTCACTCAGTGATTGCTCATATTTGCTTTCGGTTGTTTTCCATTCCCTGTGTGTTCGTGGCTGCGGGATGAATCCCGGAGAAATGCGTCTAATATTTTGGAAGGTTGTATGCATATATTTGTCTGGAACACCTCGGTTGGACCATGTTTAGTAACCACTAGGCTAGTGCGTATTTTGGTGACACTCCTTTGTCGATAATACTGAAATTCGGCATCACAATTTGATAACCCAAACGGCTGATGTCCCATGAACTACATCTATTCAACATGGGCTGGCGCAGGTTACTTCTTCAATTAGACCGAAGACTCACTTATTTTCCTCTATTCCATCAGGTTTTCACGTCGGTCGATAAAGCGAGAATGTTTATTCTTCGTCCGCTTTCTCAAGCTACACCTTACTTCCGTCAACTGGAAGAGCATACTTTCGCTGATTGTATTTACTCCTTTACATCGCTTTGATTCGCGGGTCTCTTCAAGTTGTAACTAACTATACTATTTCAACAAACATTGTCGTTCGCCTGTCACACCGACTTTTCCCCGTCTGTTGTTAATCGTCAGAGCAGCCGTCATTTTATCTGCAATTCTTTTTGTATTTGATCAACCTTCTGCGCACACAGACGACCGCTTTTCGGACAAGAATGATGTGTGCTATGAGACTCGTGGAAACGAGAGAATTGAAGAGAAGAGGATTTCACACCAGAAATTCTCAAAAAGTCAGCTGATGCCTGCACCCGGGTTGTGACAATAGGACGCTGATTTGGGATGTTAGAGTTTTTGTAAAATCTATGATGAGAATGCGTGGTTTGAACGAAGAGACGTGTATAAGAGAGTGAGTTACACTTGAATAGTTCATTGAACCCTAGGCTGATTGGTGTTTGCACGAGCTTTGCATGCATAATTTACATGGGGTCAGGAGCAAGTCGTACAATTAAACGGACAATTCAGTTGAAAGTCATTCACCAGGCCATTCTCGAGATCCAGTTGGTACCTATCGACTCTGGATACTAAAGTCAGAGGGAGGATGGTTACAAGATATGTGTGAAACGGTTCAGTGACACTAAATTCTAACGGCGACCAAAACTCTACCCATAGAATTACATCCCACCGCTTGAAGCCAGTATGTTGACAACACCATTTTTCGCTCAAGTTATTTTCATTCAAAAGAAGTTTGGACAAACAAACAATCTCCAACATTCCATTCAGTATTTTCCGTTGACCAGTATTCCTAGAAGGGGCCCGAAATTTCACAACAAAGATTAAATAAGACAAACGCGTGTGGCGTAAATGGCATCATGTCATTGGTGCATTTAAAAAGATGTGCAGATGCTGCAACAGGCAAGTCACTGATATGTGTATGGTGAAGAGAAATTCGGAAAGAACAACACGCTGAAGAACACTTGCGTTATTGTTCGAAGAATTCGATAAACTCGTACCAACCTCAGTAAGCCGAGTTCTGTTGGGAGAATATTTTTTCAACCACAACAGTAAACAAGTGGGACAACCAAAATCCCTCTTGTAAAGACGTAGAGAACGGGGAACCGAATGGAATGCTGAGAAATAGCAAAGGCAAATATGATGAACGGATTTCGTGGAACTACCTAATTTGTCTGAAATGATAGACCAAACCGAAGCAGCTGAATCTACACTACATCATCTGATTTGTACGAAAACTGTTGGGGGTGGGGATGAACAACAAAATAGAAACGCATTCGACATAGGGTATTGGGCTCGGTCAAATTGAGCAAAGAATAAGTGATAGCGATGGGACTGAAATCAGTAGGCAAATTGTTGGAAGTAGCGCTCGGTACCACTTTTGAGGATTTCCAGGAGGAAGAAATAGCACCAGCATCAACAGATTTATTGATCGAGGAACCGTGATGCGAAAAATGAACCACGTATGACAAAGAAATTCTGTTTCTTCGAAATGACGATAAGATTTCTGTTGATATTAGTCAAGTCGATTTCATATGACTGGTGACTCCGTCCAAAGGTTGTGAGAGCATGATAGGAGTGGGTTCGAATAGCTCTGCAATTACTTGTGCACACAAATCAGAACAGTCCAAACAGAATATGTTAAGGCGGAGTAAAAAGCTCACCTTACTGCGTTTACTGTGAGACCAGTTGTTGAAAACTGACCACACAATCAGATCGTTCAACGAAGAAACTAAAATGTCTATCCACTTTTGCGCAGGAAATGCTGAAGAAGGCTAAGAAGGGATGAATCAATTGGTTTACAAGGAATGTCTTTTCTCATTGAAAGCATTTTGACCGATCAACGGTCAGATGATAAGTGATGCCGTGGTGCAGGACAAACGGAATAGCATGGCTATTCGAAAGTATCATGACCATGACGGGATGGCCAAAGTTCGGTCATTCTCACAGATGAGGCAAATATAAAGAGAAGGAAAATTACATCCAATCCTTTGGTCCTTTTCACGTAGCCCAGGCGATTAGGATGTAGTAACAGAACAGATCATGTAGAGTAGTGGTTTTGGTGTACATATATGGGAAAACGCGGGAGAAAGTCTAAGTTAGCGGTAAAACCCACTCAGAATCGGAGTGCAATAAGAAGAGGTAAATCCACAGTTAGGGTCAATCAGCATCTGTTGTGGAAAAAAGGCCAAACCGATTCGCACAGTGGAATTTAACAAGCAAATTATCATGCGAGCACGAGAGTGAGCGGTCTGCTGTCGGTGTGTAAACCAAAGACCAAAGCGCATTGGTACAAAATAAACATCGTGGTAAACACAATACAGATAATTGTGTTACGTAGCACGGGATGTGGACTAAACCAGATTGAACAGGTTCCTTGATATGGTCAACTGAACTCTCATGTCCAATTTCAATGAAGCTTTGCTCCGCGATCATTTCAGTAAAAATGAATCTGTATGTTTTTGGCTGAAAACTGGTCTACACTGCTGGTGTTTATCATGACTGAATGTCGGAAATAATGAATAATAACAAAAGAATGACTTATATGTGTTGTCTTAATGTGTCTTGCAGTAACATTTTGCACAACTTGGTATTAAGAAATCGGGAGGTGATTGATTGATGTTTGACATAGTTCGTTTGGACACTTCCATACCCGTTCTGATTCCATTACTATCTGCCTGTTTATGCATTATTGACAGCGACTTTATTCATGCGCCCACGCATCCTATACCTGCTTTTGTTTTAAGTGACCTTTGTTTATTTCTAACCAGCGGAAATGCTGTTTTCAACATTATTACTATCAGTAATCTTGGACATTTTATCCCACGACTAAAACTCCTGTTTCAGTGAGTGGCCACGCTCTCATTATTATCAGACTCTAAATTTATTCATTTTCAGCGCACTGTTTATTCGTCAGCACAAGACAACTAAAAATTTCATCCAGAACCCTCTCATCCACCAACATTATCCTTCATCAAAGATACTTTTCCATTGTTTCTCCGTGGTTTATTTCGACTGCTCTCTTTTCCAGCCAGATATATTTACGAAGACACTGAGTTCGGCATTTGATTTGTGTTGTCCTACGGAGATTGTATATTTCACGAAGACAGACTAGCTTCCCCATAGCTGGAATCTCCGAAAAGGCAGACAGAACATGCCTAATAGCTACGCGACCGGGCTTCGGTGAAACGACACTTCATCCTGATCAAACATAAGACATAACGACTGAACACGACATTTACCCACCAGTTCGTCCGTACCATCAGTAGCAAACTTCTCTGGCACGGTATCTGGCCTCAATTTGGGCAACGGGCTTGGTTAGAAAACCCCGATGTGCATGATGACAGTATAAAGGCCGCATTTATTCGTCCCTCATCGGATAACTTATCATCAGTGTAACCACTCTGTGTTAGTCTACTGCCTTTCCGCAATCTTTTCCGGTTTACTTAGAAAACGTTGTACCTCACATCCCCGCGGTGTGGTCAATATCAGCCGTAATTCTCTGACTACCGTGGGCTGTCTTATCCCCAAAGTTTACCATTTGCATAATGAAGCCTGTAAAACATATCCCTTCTTTTTCCTCAGATATAGTGACATTCTCCTCAGAAGTATTCAAGTTTCCTCAAACCCCCAAGTCGGCTTCTTCAGTGAGCCCAGGCGGTTTATATTCCACTCCCCTCAAACCAAGAGCAATTCAACTATGAGAAATTATGAGTTCCCTGATCCATAAATCTGTTGATGCTGGTGCTATTTCTTCCTCCTGGAAATCCTCAAAAGTGGTACCGAGCGCTACTTCCAACAATTTGCCTACTGATTTCAGTCCCATCGCTATCACTTATTCTTTGCTCAATTTGACCGAGCCCAATACCCTATGTCGAATGCGTTTCTATTTTGTTGTTCATCCCCACCCCCAACAGTTTTCGTACAAATCAGATGATGTAGTGTAGATTCAGCTGCTTCGGTTTGGTCTATCATTTCAGACAAATTAGGTAGTTCCACGAAATCCGTTCATCATATTTGCCTTTGCTATTTCTCAGCATTCCATTCGGTTCCCCGTTCTCTACGTCTTTACAAGAGGGATTTTGGTTGTCCCACTTGTTTACTGTTGTGGTTGAAAAAATATTCTCCCAACAGAACTCGGCTTACTGAGGTTGGTACGAGTTTATCGAATTCTTCGAACAATAACGCAAGTGTTCTTCAGCGTGTTGTTCTTTCCGAATTTCTCTTCACCATACACATATCAGTGACTTGCCTGTTGCAGCATCTGCACATCTTTTTAAATGCACCAATGACATGATGCCATTTACGCCACACGCGTTTGTCTTATTTAATCTTTGTTGTGAAATTTCGGGCCCCTTCTAGGAATACTGGTCAACGGAAAATACTGAATGGAATGTTGAAGATTGTTTGTTTGTCCAAACTTCTTTTGAATGAAAATAACTTGAGCGAAAAATGGTGTTGTCAACATACTGGCTCCAAGCGGTGGGATGTAATTCTATGGGTAGAGTTTTGGTCGCCGTTAGAATTTAGTGTCACTGAACCGTTTCACACATATCTTGTAACCATCCTCCCTCTGACTTTAGTATCCAGAGTCGATAGGTACCAACTGGATCTCGAGAATGGCCTGGTGAATGACTTTCAACTGAATTGTCCGTTTAATTGTACGACTTGCTCCTGACCCCATGTAAATTATGCATGCAAAGCTCGTGCAAACACCAATCAGCCTAGGGTTCAATGAACTATTCAAGTGTAACTCACTCTCTTATACACGTCTCTTCGTTCAAACCACGCATTCTCATCATAGATTTTACAAAAACTCTAACATCCCAAATCAGCGTCCTATTGTCACAACCCGGGTGCAGGCATCAGCTGACTTTTTGAGAATTTCTGGTGTGAAATCCTCTTCTCTTCAATTCTCTCGTTTCCACGAGTCTCATAGCACACATCATTCTTGTCCGAAAAGCGGTCGTCTGTGTGCGCAGAAGGTTGATCAAATACAAAAAGAATTGCAGATAAAATGACGGCTGCTCTGACGATTAACAACAGACGGGGAAAAGTCGGTGTGACAGGCGAACGACAATGTTTGTTGAAATAGTATAGTTAGTTACAACTTGAAGAGACCCGCGAATCAAAGCGATGTAAAGGAGTAAATACAATCAGCGAAAGTATGCTCTTCCAGTTGACGGAAGTAAGGTGTAGCTTGAGAAAGCGGACGAAGAATAAACATTCTCGCTTTATCGACCGACGTGAAAACCTGATGGAATAGAGGAAAATAAGTGAGTCTTCGGTCTAATTGAAGAAGTAACCTGCGCCAGCCCATGTTGAATAGATGTAGTTCATGGGACATCAGCCGTTTGGGTTATCAAATTGTGATGCCGAATTTCAGTATTATCGACAAAGGAGTGTCACCAAAATACGCACTAGCCTAGTGGTTACTAAACATGGTCCAACCGAGGTGTTCCAGACAAATATATGCATACAACCTTCCAAAATATTAGACGCATTTCTCCGGGATTCATCCCGCAGCCACGAACACACAGGGAATGGAAAACAACCGAAAGCAAATATGAGCAATCACTGAGTGAGTGAAGATGAATTGGAAATAACTTATCAAGTCTGTCGAATGTTGGATTTGCACTGATATCAAAAGGGAATCTCTATATGTGCATGCATAAACAATGTATAATTTATTTTCATTCAGCATTATCGTTATCATCATCATCATCATTGCACAGTGCTAAACAGAAGGGCAAGTCCTAATGACCATTGACCTTCTCACCATGTTGCAAGTGGAAGTAGAAAGAATGAATATACAAGATGGACAGGGAGTGGAATTACAGTGGTGGGAAAAGAAAATAGTGCCCCAATATCCAACACAGAATACTCAGATCAACTGCACATATGCAGATTGATCAACCATCCTGATTGTGTAGAAAGTGACAACACGACGGCCACTGTTCACGCTTCGCTTCTACACCCCTCAGTGTATCCACTCAACTGGTTGACGGGTCTTTTGGATCCCAAACACGAAGATGTGAGGCACCTACTTTTCCTAATGTCGCTGTACATTTTCGCATTCCCTGTTGTCCAACCATCTAATAACCTCCAAGCAGTTTCTTTCGCTTACTAGGAGTACTAAGGAAAACACGAAACGGTACAGTAGATGAGTCCTTACCATACGTGACATGTGTCCTTACCATCAAGTCCACTAAGCTGAACTAGCTGTGGTAGAAATTATCAGGATTATAATTCAACCATGCAACAAAACTGAACATGCCACGGCACAGCAAACATGAGCTTTCAACTTCTGCGAAATATCCGATCGGCACCACATGTGCTTCAGTCCAGCGTACGCTGTTTGAGCTTTGGATATATGCGCACTCATCTCTAATACCGTGCTTCCATCCATCGTCAAGCCACTGTCGATAGGACTAAAGCTGTCAACAGTTGTTAGTTCCTCCACATTGAACATCAAACTCGGAATCGTTGAAATCCACTGTGTTGCAACATTACTTTACATTTCGAAGGTGCGAACAAGCAGACAAACTCGTCCACGTAATCACACGGCTTCTCACTATTCCCTAGTGCGCTTCACTGGAGAGGTATGTCCCAGAAGTTCGTGAATCTACTGAAATAATTGCACCTCTATACTTCTGGCCGTATAAGAGTTTACGGTAAACTATCTAGTACTTTCGAAACGACCGGTGGTGTTCGACAGGGATCTCCCGTTTCTACATTCTAATTCAACTTCGTCGTGGACAAGATAATGGCGATTACACTTAAAAGTCCAATTTGGCGAAAAAATTGCTTATCAGCGATTCATTTTTAAGCCGTTTACAAATTACATGGGAGCCATTAGGCGGAAACCATGCGTATAGACATGGAATAAACACCAATCATGGACAGGGGTTTGCCAACGACCGACTTGTCCTTGTCATTTGATTGGTCTATCTAACTTACGCTCTCTGCGTGACAGGAGGACAGATTCATTCGGACTCGATCGATCCTAGGCCATGGGAATTGAAGTGTCTGAATCACACGCTTTAGGGCGCAGAAGTCTGTGGTCAGTTTCCTGAATCCAATTGCTTCATCCATCTTTAGAGTGCTTAAACCCACGCCTTCATATTAGCTTGGGGGAACACAATACACAACTTAGAAAATCGGGTTTGGATTAACCTGATGTCTGGTGTCAACAGGGTATGCTAACATTGCGCTGTTTATCGATGCTTTCTGTCCTTGGCTTAACCAGCTTTAGTGATGCTCTTTGATCCGAGTGGATAGCTGTCGTGCCTTTTGATCCACATAAGATGCGTCACGAACACATCTGAAAGAATACAGAACCATTGATGAGGTCAGCATCAGCAGTTTATCCTTGTTTTGAATGTGGATCAGAAGAGTACCTGGAAACAGAATGTAAGATGGCGGCATCAATTTGATTTAGGATTTCACCTATCGTATCACCTTCAAATGGTTAACAAATAAGTAAATCTTTCTTCTTTATAGTTTCTTCGGTGATTTTTGGGCATTCTTTGAATGAGTTTCCTTTCAAGAAACCGATCCGGGTACAGAAGACAAAAGTTGAATAAAAGAAGAGAAAATCTCTTTTTCCATTGTTCATTTCTAAAACTTCAATAGCGTTTTTCCGCACGCGAATCTCGGCCTATGTATGGAGGTGTTTAAGTTTATTCGTACACGGTTTTGATAACTTTAAACTGTCGTAATTTGCGGTGTGTAGATCGCTCGAAATGGGGAAGAAATATCTTCATTGTTGTGCTCTGTATTGGGTCAGCTGAAAGAAACCACTCCTGTAAGAGGGATGTTTATTGAACATAAGCGCACAGGAAGCATGATAAACAGAACAAATATCGTTCAAACGTGTGATATATGTCAATGAATATTAGTTTCAATGAGGTGAGCCACACGTCACTGTTGGAGTGAGGCATTAAACAGTGTAAAGACGATGAGTATCGAATGCGCCCGTGTAAGATGGACGTCAGTGTAATGAAACAAGAACAGTTATCCAAGATGTTCGTTTAAAACGTACGACATCACGTGACTAAGAAACCAGCCGAAAATCTATATCTTTCCAAAACCAGGGTCAATCAAACACCTTAGATATTTATGTATCTCGCAATTATTTCTGGGTAGTGTGTGCGATCGATGAGATTCTCGTTTGATGGATTGCACTGCGGACTTCAACTTTCACATGCTAAACTTACGTTATCCGACCAACTGTTCAGTCGGAAGCACCAGACTCAAGTTGTGTGTCTATGACACAGCCTGGGACGAGGATTCAGCAACGACCACGTGCTGCCCCAGAAATCCTGGTGTACATTTGTATCGGAAATCAAACCACAGATTCGCTTCTAAACTGGAGGTGGATTGATTCCTTCCCTTGAAAGCTTTCACAGTCCAGTCACCGTTAATTCGTATACAGTGTTTAGTTGTCATCAACGATAGTTCCCACATGATAGTGAGGCAGATACCGTATTCATAATCTATCTATGAAACATACATAGGGTCATACGTACTGCCCACTAACTAGCTTTCGAGTAATTTGTTTCAAAATTCAACTACTACGCCATTTACTCGCAAAGCCCATGTGTTGTGTAGCACGCAGATGGGTAGGGAGTTGAGCCCACGTATAATCCATCCCGTGTTAAGTTATTGTAGTTGGGCCTGGTAGGCAGCGTAACGTGGGATCTCGCTGGAATTCAAGCTACTGATCCGATCACATCATAAAGTTTTCCGACACACGAAGCCACTTTCGTGCTGTATAATGTGTTCAGATATCCGGAGGTATTATCTAAGAAAGTAGAAATACATTGTGAATGTGGGAGTTAGATTTCTATTGATACATTCTTCCTCAACACTACAATTCGGTACGTTTGACGCACCGGACTCTTGTACACCCGAAACACAGCACCATATATACAAGACTCAATCTTTATGGAAGCACTTGGTAAATTCAAAGCTCTCATCCAAATAGAAAGAAATCTGCACGAGGAACCTGTGAATATCACATTTCGTGCGGACTGGAACAGTCGATTCCGCATAACGAAATGATGACTAATTAGGAGGAATGTATTCCTCAAAATAAGGATTTCGTCGATTCTATAGTTCCAGTTTGAAATATATGTGCGTTGCCAAAGTTACGGAAAGTATTCTCAGTTTAACTTGGTGTCTTGCATGATTGAATTTTCAGCATCATTGTGTTTATCGAAGTTTTGTCCTCGTGATCGTCAATATGAAATGGTGACAAGGAACGCGTCAAGAGTAGAATAACTTGAACGGGTTCAATATGAACTCAGCAGAACAGTAGCAATAGACGATTAGGAAAACTTTAACTTGTACGAGTTTGCCGATAAAAAGACTTTTATTCCACATGACTTTGCAGCACATACAACGAAGTGGCTCATGTGCAAAGCGCACCACTGAGTTGCAGAGAGGAATGGTAACCCAAATAGCGTTCTGTCAAAGCAATCGGTTCATTACTGAGCTGTTGACATTGAACAAATCACCGCGGAGGAATTGAATCTACACTGAAAGATCAAAAAACAACATCTTGGCCATTTATTCACTATCATGAGTGCACATTGGAAGAAATAGCCATTCTGATTGGAAGCTGAATTCAGATGTGTATGCCCACCATCCAAGTCGTCAGAAATCAAGTTTTCCTTCCATTAGATATTCAATCGTTGTTTTTGTATGTCCCATCTCATTTTGTGACAAACGTCCACCATCCATTGCGGATTAAGAATGAAATGAGAAAATTCTCTCTCGTAGTGTATTTATCAGTCTTTTGTTACCACTGCTTGAATAAAGTATCTCGTTCTTGTTTTCTAATTATAAAATGGTAAATGAATATATTCCACTTCGTAAGTATTGATGAACCTTCCGCCGGAAATCCAGCTCTTACAATAAATTTAATGACATTTTTTAATTGACCCGACTGTCACATCTCCCCAAGAACACCGAATTTCATGGAAATGTCCTCCAGTGTTATTTGGATTTGCGCTATCCTAACTGAGCTCTTCCGGGGTAAATAAATTTATATTATTAACCAACAAGGTGTTGCACATTCTCTGGTCGCCAATCTGAAGTCATCGTTGGACTAAGTACACGGAGGTTCGGTCTGTTGCAGTCCTAAGCAATCTTCAATCCTGTTCTTGATCTGAAAATGTGGAGGACCATTAGGAGTTTTACTTCAATTTTCAAACAATCAGTTCGATGTTCATCTTGTTTGCCAGCCGAAGTGTTATCATCCGCCTGATTGTCTCTCACTTCTCGTTATTAATTAATGGTCACCCGCTGCTGAAATTATCCATTGACTTGTGTTGACTTGAGCACTCATATTGGTTCACTCTGGGCATGTTGCTGGAATAAATGGATCGCTCAATTACAGTCTGTGCTCTAGATTCAAGGGTAAATATTGTGTCCAATACGGAAGCAGTATCCGTCCAAAATCTCATCAGTAGACGGTCCTTATAAATACGATTGTACCAGTGAATGAGTAACGCCTTATAATCGCGGTCATGTCGATTGCATATAGCAAAATGGCGCCGGGTTTACGACACATCTCATCGTGGTCAAGCAGAATTCAATCTAGAACGATGTTAGACCGGACTCATTTTTGCCCATATTTCTACACTTCTAGTCTGTCAGAATCTCGGATTTCGGTACTATCCTTTGACAAGTTAGAAAAAAAAATCGTTTTGTTCAATGTTCGTTGTGTCCTGCTTCCGAGTTTCAAACATTCTATGAGCACTGCACATAACAAATCTGACTAGACGGTTAAATGAGGTAATTTGTTATAAGTACCAAGTAAATTTTCCGAAAACCGAACCAGCACTAGCATCATCATTCAGTTTTGCAAGAAATGTACACTCTATTCTGCATCTAAGGACAATTATTATAAAGTTCCTAATTTCCCAGTCCATATGGATTGCGAAGTGGAATATCCCCTTGCATTTTTCACAATCAACAGCCCAGGGAACCGAACCGATGACAGTCTGCTTACCGGGTAGATGCTGCACAAATTGAGCGTCCGTGTTATTGACGGTTAGGATTGTGTGTTTGAACATTTTTCCTCTAAGCAGAGTGTCAACGGTTCGATTCCAGCTTGCGGTTTTGAACTGATGAATGCGAAAAATGTAAGTAGATCTTGTATAATAAAATATTATGACTCCTCGTGCCTAAAATACTTCCTGTATGGATTCCTCCCCCAATCCATACCTACAAATCTACCGCAAACCGCAATTTCCTCCATTTCACCGCTAGGATAAATTGCACAGATTCCTGTTTTTTTTTAATAGCTACGTTGCAATCACATTTTTAGCCTCCATCATACAAGAAAGAACGTTTGCGTGGATCAAGAATTCTAACTCTTCAAGTCGTTGGTAATTTAATCACATTTTTATCAATCGTCCTCCTAATTACTTATTGCCTGACTAATACTATTCCAGGGTCTCCGATCATTTGCTCACCACCTACGAAGCCAGATAATTAAACTTCTCTACCGCCATTCTTTTTTATAGCAGGCCTGGACTTACTCTCGTCTGACTAGTTATCACACTATTCGAGAATGTGCGTGCTTTTGCAACATTGGCCTTATGTTCCTCACACGGATCTTTTCATGTTATCATATCCGATTGCCATTATGCAGAGTGATTGGAGGTACCCTATGAATCCGTTCCACCCGACTCACGTGCCAGTTCAATGAAGCAAAACCCACTTCATACATGGACACGACAATCATCCAGATAACATTTTTGAGTTACCTGTCCAATGTTACTCATATACTTGTTTTTCGTATGTATCTCCATATGACGGTAGTGGTCAGTTGCATGACCAGTTGACACGTGATGTCAATTTGGGTTCCTATCACTTTCTATATCAGAACATTCAATGAATGTTGCACAGATTCCACGATGTTACTCCTCATGGGTTAATGGAATCTGTGTTTCCGTGCAAGGAAGGAAAATAGTCAACGTGATATCCTTCAGAATTTTTCGGAAAGTACCCCAAGCTGACCTTTGTAACTTCATTCTTAGAACTTTGAATCCCTGGCAATACCGGAGGAATTCGGTAGGATTTCATGATTACTTCCTCATTTAAATCTGTTTTTTTTTTCAAAGTAACAGTTGCATTTAGAATGCGTGATCAGTTTCTGACAGTTTTCCTTTGCGTTGAAACAGAATCAGATGGCAATTCCAGTGGAAACACGGCTTGGTTCCTGGGGTCACATTTGACAGTGTCAGCAGAAAATTAAAGAAAATTATTTCCTTTTGTGGTTTACTTGCTCAAAGCTGTTGGTGCATGCGATGAATGGGATTGTTTCTTCAGCTTCCATTGGGTATTGCTCAGTCGTACGAGTGAGTCACAATCTATTTGGTCGATGGGAGTGAGTGCAGTGAGAAACAAAATGTTCTGTTTTCCGGTTAATATTTACAAAAATGAAAAACGCAATTTCTTGGTTGAAACAATCGGGCCAAGAAGCTTCACGTTTTTGAGAAACCTTGAGTAATATCATCTGAGTGGTGTGGTGTTACACTGGGCATTTCGATTTTTCTTGCTGCTGACAACAACTTTTTAAAAGGGTCTTCTTTTGAGATATCAACACGCTAAATTTGAATGTACCGTTTTTTCTTTGTTGTTCATGATGGCACCATACCTGAATCCATGTGCAGTGTGATGTATATATATGTATATCTCATGAACAGCATATAGTTAGTTGTCCCCGAGCCGAATATTCTAAACCTAAACCTCGCTTGATAACTGCACTTTCAACATTGGATCGGCAGATTCTTCTTCAAAATGAATAAAATTGTGAGAAATAAATTAGGTTTCGGCACTGCCTAACAACTGTGATTTTATTCCTGGTGCACTGTCAGAAATCGTCTGATCACATTTATACTTGAAACCAAATGATCACCAACAAATTATCCGTGGGAACAGTGTGGTGAATTCAGCTGACCATTCAACATGTTTGATTCGTTCAAGAAGCACATAACGATGTTAGCTAAAATCATTTCGCCCATCGATCGTCACACATACACAGTGATCGATACTGTGTCTGCGTGGGCACATATTTTGCCACATATAAAGCAGCTGTGTAGACACTTTTCTATGTTCGTCGTTGATCAACGTTGGAACAGCATGTATACAAGCGAGATATTATGTGCACTTGTTTACATTCAATTCATATACAAAACATCCGGTGCGCCTACTGAGTGTAAGATTATTTCCGTCACACCTTATTCTTCGTTTGATGAACCAACTTTGAGAACTTCAATGACGTATTCTTCTCAATAAATCCTTCATTGTATTTCACACTAGATAATGATTGGAGCATAATTGGTAAGCTCCAACAAGCTTTTCACAGTATAGTGTACCCACCAGCCATGTTGTCTGGCTGCTTACAATTTATATTGAAGTAGACTAATCACGGTGAAGCTCGTTACATTTTTTAACCCATGTGATTCCCGTTGTAGACTTTGAGGTCGATATTTCAAGTCAAACAGGCAGTGAAACACCAGTGCAAAATATGGGATATTTTCTGAACGCCACTTGGAATAACAAAGACGTCTCGGCTTGTGAATTCGTAAGTGATTGTGTTTGTAAGCAAATCTGAATAAATTATAACCCACAGAAAATTACAAACTAACCTCCAAATCTCTTCCCTTGAAGATTTCGTCACTTGGTTTTTATGCGAGTAGCACATTAGGAAGAGAATATTTGGGATGTGAAGATGATTTTACACACAGGAGAAATGGCAAGTTTCACATGTTCTTTGCTGTCAAAGGATCGGATTCAAATGTGGACAAGGCATGTTTGGATCATGAGGTCCAAGAAGTAAACCGTGGGATTCACAATTGGATGAAGTCAAAGGAGATAAAGCCTGTGAATTTCATTCACGTGACAGGTAACTATCTTCGTCTAATCCATGAAATTCCTATCCCCTTTCACTGGATTTCAAATCCCTGCTACTCCCATGAACGCCTTTAATCAAATTTCATGATTTCAAACCAAATCTTGATGAGTATGACTTGAAACTTCATTTGATTCAATTGCAACTAGTGTTTTTCCGTGCCAAACATTGGAAAAGAAAATTGTCCGTAGATAAAAATTGTCATCTTTATAATATTTTCATAACTACACTAATTTATCATCCAGGTGCTACAATAAGACGTAAACAAAACTGTGAGTTGTCTTCATGCTGAGCATTTGATTTACGCTTTTTTCATTACAACTACATAGTTATTCACCCTTCCACTTGACCAGTGTGCATTCCTGTAATAAACACTAAGACGTATTCAATTTATGCTAAAAATCAGTTGTTGCTGGAATTTTCAAATACCCGAAAGAAGATAACCCCATATTTACAAATTGTGAGGGGGTGAAATTTTTCAATTGGCGGTATGCTATTCGAAAAGAGGTAATTAGAATGTTGAAAACTGCATGCGCCTAATAGTTTACAACAGTGCGGATGAGCCGGAACCTGTGTACAGCAATATACTCATTGGGAATTGAACCATGTTTTCTGTTTGGTTATTGCAGAACGCATTGTAAGGAAAATACCAGACCTAATGACTCTATTACTCCCTTTGGTTTTACAACGAACAGATACATGAATGCTTCATCAAAATTCCAGCGAATATGAGAGAGAAAATCAGTTTGACAACATACTGGATGGGATGTCATAACGATCGTTATATGTACCTTTTTTCATTACCTATGAGCCGGAAGCCAGTCTCCGAATTGAAAAATATATTGGACTCAGCTCACCAATGCCAAACGACAAAATCTAATTATTTTCCAATTGGACGTGAGTATCCAGAGTTGATCATAAAATGAGCTAGAATACTGAGCTGTGTATTTATGGGTACAGTGATATTCTATTGTCATCCCTTCTTTTGAATCATTCAATCGATCTATGTTACCCCTAAACGATGCATTTATAAATGTAGCAGGAGTGAAGCCACAATATTTTGTGAGTTAAATGTTCCACCAAATACGTTGGACATATTACTTGTGGAATTTTTAAAATATGCCCAAATGAGCTTCTACTGAATAAATGAAGGACATTTTTTTCAACAAATAACTACTGAGGCTGATCAAGTTGCAGCCTTCGGATTCCGCAAACTAATCAAATCATTTACTCTTCGTTCCCAGCCTTTTTAGAAACAAACCTCACCTGCCCAAAAGCAATCGCCGGTATGTGGAACACGATCGACTGGGCTATGTGAAATAATCGAAGATATTCAGTTTACCAATTACAGATAAACTCTATTCCATTCCACATGTGATCGAAGCGCCAAACGAGCTCACATTCAGCAAACACACATGTTACATGAATATCGTATAATTGCTTCTGTAGAAAACCTGATACCCCGTACATGATGTCCGTTTGAAAGTCAATTGAAATATTCTAAGAAATCATTGATAAAAACGGACATAGCTTGGTTTTGTGCTGATTTTGTCTCCAAGTTTCAGCAATATAACGCAGATTAGAAAAGTGATCTATTCTATCAGACTATGAGCAAATGAATCTCTGTTGAATCCACCACATGTTCATCCCCCCACGAGAAATCCGTTGTTCACGCCATGTCTGATTTATCACCCAACGCGTCCTGATAATCATGTGATTTTTTCGCAAACAGGTGAGTCTCCCAGGAACACGGAAACAACCACAACATTGACAACCGGCAGGATATCAACAATCAGTGAGAATGCTTTCATAATAAAACTTCCAGTTACATTTTGAATATGGCAATGTAAATTTTAGAAAATAACCTATGCGCGTTAACTAAACGTTAGACCTTATTAGTGACATTTCTGCAATGTGTGTTCTGATTGTTCAGTTGAATAAGATTAGGCAAATTTAGGAATGCCCTGGGAAGACCAATTAGATGTCACAACATTTCTAGGCGCAATCTTACACAGGCTGAGAAGATCAACGAAGTCCCAGGCTACGTCGTATTTTCAGGCTCGCCTTATCATTGTTTTCAATGTGACACTTTGATTATCTGATAGATAATCGGTATGGGAAATTTTATGCAATTAAATTTGGCAAAAGTCCATGAAAGATTCTGCTCGTAGTTATGACCTTCCAATTTCAGAAGTGCCATCATGGCGATATAGAAAGAGAAAGTTTTTTTTGCATTGCGTTCAGCTGTCACAACTAAATATGTTTTCGCTCAAACTATTTTCATACCCCAAACAGCAGGTTGGACAACACGGGAACAACATATCACTTACTCTTGTGACTGCATTGGGTTCAAACATTACAAATCGTTCACGCTTCTTCTCTTCACGTTTTCCCATTGTTTCTTATGATTCGATCTACTGCTTTTGTCAGCAGTATCTGTTACATGTCCACTAGAATACAGAATCCAATGTGATCCTCTCCGAGATTAAAGAGTTTGAGACTACATCTGTGTTGTTGCTCTACAGGCAGTCAACCGAAGACATCAGAAGGCTTATATATATTACCGAAGCACTGGAGATGTATTGACAGTATATAAATACATGCATATGGATATTGACGGTATACAAGGAAGACTTGGTAATTCATATTCCGAAAAAGGAAAATCAGGGCAACATGTGAAAAACGATTGCGAGTTACAGCAACGGTAAGCGAGAAATAGTGATTTTCAACTGAAAATCGGGTAGAAATTCGAATGAATGCTCATATGGCAGACTTTACATGGTCGACAAACACTCTGTATATGACCGGTCAGATTACAAGAAAATCGCAGAGAACTTTGTTGTACACAAGGAAACAAGGAAAGCAGCCGTCTACAAGAAGCACACGTTTTTACAGTATCTGCTCGAAAACAGGAGAATTGCTGCGACCCCTGGACGAAACAGCACTTGAGTAGTTTGTACCCGGAGGTTTGGATTACTGCAGAGGTTTCACCCGCCCTTTGCATACCACCTGACTGAAATGAACAAAACGAACTGGGCGTTTGTAGCTTGGAGGACTGCAAACTTTTGCAGAAGATCATTGATCTTTGGAAATTGCAATGATGCACGTTTTGCGAACAGTGAAACTCACATCTTGACATCGTGAAATAAGTTGGTACATTGATAGAATCCCAAACTGATACGCCTAATAGACGCCATTGTGCATAAAGTTTCTTGATTTTCGTGTATTCTTCTAACACGGCACAGCTCCACACGTGTGCATTTGTTTTCAATGCAATAAGTAGAGGTTTTCTAAAGTTGCTATGATTAGTTGTCGAAGGGAATCCTGATGAATAGACATGAAGAACAGAAGCAATCAGGCGCTTTCCAATTGCAAGTTCAGCCAAAAATACCTGACGCTGATATGGCATACAACGGGGCTCATCTAGTTTCGTAAACAAACTAAAGACTGACTAAAAACCATTCCGCTGTGATCAGTCAATTGACAATCTGTTGTTTGCTTTCGGCTTATCATTTGATAGCTCGATCGTAGTTCACCGTGAAGTGAGCAGTCTTATCAGATATGCACAGTCGTAATGTAATTTACCACCACATCGTAAATAATATCAATATGGGGTGCGAATCGGAGCATTTTGAAATGAGTGTAGCCGGGAGACTACTACCAGACAATGATTTGTGTGAAAACTGGAAACAATTACCAGTGCAACTGTGCATAGCTACTGTTTGCCGAATCATCTGTAGTGATGGCTATTTGCTAGTGCCGAAGCATTGTATTGAGCTCTTTAAAGCGTAACATGCCTTTTTGTGGGTTACACGATCACGATATCCATCCAATCTGTAATCGCATGCAGGAAGATGTGACAACGTTATATCAAAAAGAGACAATTGTAATTGCACAACTTAACACTGGAAACGTAACTCCTTCATTTAAATGCTGTTGGTTGTTTTGATATCTGAGTCATTTTGCTGCTCAGAATTAGAAATCCCTGGATCACGGCAATCAGTGAACCTGCAATGGTTGTCACAACGGAGCCACACTTTCGGAAGTTTCTGAAACTGGGAAAACCACGATAGAATGCCAACAGAGCAGCCATCATTGTTGTGGTGAAGGGGGCGTGCTATCGAGCAAATAATACGGCAAATGCCATTTTACTCGGGTTTTCGTGCACGGCTCTGTTTAATTGAGCTATTTATTCAGGCTATTCACTATATTGTTTGATGTACCCATCGTTACGGTTTCTTACAATATATCCTTTTTAGATCAGAAGCAATATTTTCACACTGTTTCATGTTCCTATTATTTCAACCCGAAAAATATTTTCTGATAAATGGTGTTTCCCCTATATCATTTGTAATATATTGCATTTTCCCACACAACTTAGCTACAACTTTACCAAACAATAGGAGAATCGTAATTGAGTTTCCTGTGCACTGACAACTGAACGGAACCATCACTTTGACGGCTTACGCAAACATCTAAGTAAGGTAGACTGTTTTCCTTTTCTTTCTTCCAAAGTGAATTGAACATTTGGATGGGCTGTATTAAGTCTATTAGGTAGTGCATTTGGATCAGCTTTGGTATCTACTACACATACGATATCGTCCACGTACCGTTTGTATAAGGTGCACCCTTCAATTGTTGACATAAGTTGGTTATTTTTACATTTTGCCATGAAAATATTTGCAAATAAAGGTCCCAATGGTGACCCCATTGCGACTCCGTCCTTCTGATGATATATTTTCACCGTTAAACTGAAACTGGATATTATGAGTGCAGACAAATAGTAATTGTTCCAGTTCATCCAACGAGATGCCCGGATCGAGACTGTTCTCGTGCATGTACTCACATAGATAGTTGATTGTTTCGGCGATCGGGACATTGGTGAACAGTGAGGTAACGTCTAGCGAGATCATTTGCTTGCCTTCCAAGTCCAGATTTCCCACAGTCTCTACAAAATGAAATGTGTCTCGTAGGCTGTGTCCGGAAATCATGATTCTTACTGGTTCTAACAATGTAGCCAACCATTTCGCTACTGCGTGATACGGCGAGTTGCACATATCCGAAATTGGTCTCAAGGGGACACCTTCTTTGTGTACCTTCGGTAGGCCGTACAACCTAGGAATCGTCGTCCCAGTTGGTCGTATCCTTTCGAAGGTTACCGCATCGATCATGCCTTTCTGTTTCAATTATTTTACTCTCGCAGCAATTGACTTTTCTATCGGAATCGTCCTGTCCTTTACAGTTGGGGTCTTTGTAAACTTGGAGACATCATTCAATATCGTCTTCATCTTCTCTATATAATCCGATTTATTAAGGATTACAATACCCGCTCCTTTATCTGGGCTTGACAACATTACTTCTCTGTTAGCCTGAAATTCTTTAAGACGGTTTAGGTGCTCTAACGTTACTAATCCTTTCGTCGATAAGCTATTTTCACGATATTGATAACACGCGTTCACAAGTGTGGATTTGAGCTTCTCTAACTCCTATGAGGAGGACGGAACGAGACCGGATAGTTGATTAAATAGGCTCTCAAGTTCAACCTCCATATCCAATTGTTTTTTTACTGGTTGGGCAGCAAACGTTTTGTCCATTGATTATATGCACTTGCCATTTATTCAGTTGGAAAACCAGAATGATTATGCTGGATTCAAGTGGCAGTAACGAGGGAGTGTTAACGAAATCGGCGCTACAAGAGAGAATTTTCGGATTCTATCCGTCATCAAAGGTGAACTGTAGACGTATCTCAAAATTGGGATACAAAAGATGAGCAATGACCAACCTTCCATGAGTAGAACAACTTGCTTTTGAATATGTTACATCAGGAAGATACACCAGAGGTGAAATGCGTGTGCAGAGAACGAACACTGGCCGATAGAATATTAGTGCAATATGTGTCACACGATGAACATTTCCTCACAGGAATATAGCGACATAAATGTACGCGGTGGATACTACTGAATCGTGACCTAGCATTTCATAAAATGACCACAGCTTACACTCGGAGACTGATAAATATGACTGAGAACGATCAATGAGGTACTTTATAGTGATATAGTCTCGAAATTGATAAGTGTAGTGGAGGTCTGGTCGCATTCTCTAGTGTTGTCAGCAGTAAAATTCTGTCGGGATGATTGAATGCCGAAACGCACGCATAGGGGATTTCCGTTACAGTCCTGAGTCGATAAGACGGAGCTGGATGAATATGAAATAGCATCTTTCGTACAGCTTAAGTCTCATCAAGGACACCGGTAATCGTGATGAATATCGAGGCAAGAATGAGTGTGTGAACTGATTAGTTTCATAAGATCAGAGGAGCACGATTTTGACAAAATTTGCACATTCACCTCCAGAGCACTGGAGTAATACGAATTGGTCCTCATCTTCCGACCTCGTCGTTTTGTTTAATGCACGGGGTAAAAAATACCACAAGATGTTCAGCTTGAAAGGTAGCAGTCCTTGAGGAAGGTGGGCTGAATTTCTGCAGTTCCCATCGTTTTCGTGGTGTTTGTTCTCTTCATTCCGGTCAGTAATCTACCTGCGTTGGCGACAAAAGTAGGTATGTATGCAAGGCTCAGAATTGAATGCCCGTATAAACACGTTTCTTGTTGATGGTGAATAAAACACCATATTGCGCACTGCCTTCGTTTCTTGCATCACCGTGTCGTAGAACTGATGGTACAGCAGTTGTTCACCGGATTCTAAATCTGTCATTGCTTGTGGGTTGTAGGTGAGTTTGTGAGTGATTGCAGTCTAGTGTTTTTAACTTGAAATCTACCAGTAGCTTTAAATTTACAAGTGAACGATCTCATACACTGGGAGAGTGTTGCTTCCATTAATAATAATAATTTCAATTATGTAGACGGCAAACAGCTACCTTGAATGTAAATTGACTCCAATGGACAGCAAGTCTCGCTGGTTAAAGGTCTTTCAAATTGACCAAATCTTTCACAATTAGCCAACTTATCTGCACACTCTCTCTCATAGGGATGAACGCGCAGTGGTTGAGAAATGCAACATTGAAATGACTGAAATCAAATTTGACGATCAAAATTAATGTCTCAAAACATAGTTTTGGCGTGATCAGATTAGCTTGAGATGGGGAATGATTGAATTGCTTCATACAAATCCTTGGAGATGGACTGGATAAATGAGAGCTTCGGGGTTAGCTTGAAGAAAGCATATATTTGGAGGACACAGACGTGAGGAATAAGCTCACTTTTATTCATTTAGAATCAGACAAATAAGTCACGATTTTAAACGGCAAGTTGAGAGATGGGACCAAATGGACAAAAATAGTGATATAATATTCAATTTGTCATAATATATTGTGATGTAATGAAGCGTTTATAGATTAATGAAAACGAGCTAATTTGCCATTCGGTGAAACGATCGAGGAATCAAGAAAATATTTAATTCTGAGTTATGAAAATGAAGTCCACTATAATCGGTAGTATGTCGAAGAGTACATCGAGAGAGAGACAAATGTGGAAATATTTTAGGACTGATAGTAACGCCAATATGAGGAATATCATGAGTAATAGAATGAATATTTTACCGGGCAGAATTCACAGTTGACACAAAACGGCTCACAGTTTAATTGGCTTGTTCAGGAAAGTGAATTTTGTGCAACTATGTGGTTAAACAATATGCAGTTTGATGACTTCAGTAGTCATGACATAACACACATTCATCCAGGCTTGAAACAGTTGGCAAACAGCGCTTGAAGGAACAGGTCCTCATTTCCCATATTTCGTGTTATTCGAATGGCAACGAAACTGTTGACATTCTAGCTGGAGTCAAACTCTCCGTCCTTATTGGTTGATGATGAGGAATCTTTGTTTGTGCCTCAAGCAGCTCTAGTATTTGTATGCCCTTCACACATGTTAAGTGCTTTGCCAAATCTGGCTCGACCTGTATGATCTCTGTGACAGAGGGTGATATATTTCGAGTTCAGTCAACGTGGGATCCACTTAACGTATGAGAAAAGTGGAACTACTGAGAGTGGAATGATCACTCAGCAACCCGATATGCATTATTTGCCTTCGTACTTCTTTATCAAGCAAACGAAAAAAATGTTCATGGGGAGTTCTTATTGGATAACCCATTATTTACCACCCTAATTAAGCCTAATGGAGTATTCACCGATCCCTCTCTCAGTGTCTTGGTTCCTACCACTTAGGTCTCCGTACTACACTGATCATATTGATTTCTGTTTCAGCGGCATGCAAAGCCAATACCGGAAATGCTTGCAGCTCATCTTGATTCGTGCGTACTTAGAATGAAATGGACAGTGGAAGGTGTGTAGATGAGATGACAAATTGAAAGTTTCATGTTGCGATGTGAACAAATGAAAAGATGTAGGTGGAAAAATATCCGGGTTCACATTAGTGCTCTTGCGGGGTTTGAACATTCAACCTCATCGATTCGAACGTGTATTTGACGGAGCTTGTAGGTAAAGATAATGATGTGGAGCTCTTAGTGTATATCTTTCAACACTTGACTCCATATTTTTATTTACCTCCTTCTATCGGATACAAGTCCACTATTTCAGGAAGGACGTCGAGGCCAATAAAAAGTTGCCATTTTGAAAGTGACAGGAGGCCGGAGCAGGATTCGAACCTGGGACAGCAGGATTGAAATTCCATTATGATGATCGTTTTACCATCAACGGTTTGGACTTGGGAGGATGAAATTCTGCTTGAACTAAACACGTTTCTAATGCAAACACTGGTAACGGAATGATCAAAACGGTTAGGGAATCCTAATAGCTGGATAACTGCACAAATGTTAATTGTGTTCATTATACCGTTGTTTATGGAATCAATCGGCAGCCACAATAGCACTGGTTTTCAAATTACATTTTCACATCAAATCACCCAGTCCTACTCCAAAGAGAAATCCAATGGTTGATCTCACGCAAATACCCAGGAGATGAAAGGTTGAAAAGTCCTTTCTCAAATAATTGAACAAATCTAGCATTCAGATTTGCTGAATCAAATTATTGCCCCAAATTGATCTCCAATGTGCAGCTCAGTTTAGACGGGGTTCTTATGAGGTCACAGTTGTTCAGTGTAACCCAACGGTGTGTCTTCAACACAGATCGTTTTATGTTGTGTGCCTCAATGGCATGTGGAGCAGGATTCTGTTAATCGATGAGGGCGCACAGAGTGTAAAGTGAGCAAATTTGCGTAGGCCTAATGAATTTTGGTTATATTATTTATGAGTTCCCATTCAACTCGTACAATTCTCTCTATTCTTCATGCCTTCCTTATCACTTGATCACGAGGACAAATCTTCGATAAACATATCGATACGGAAACTCGAATCGCGAGGAGTTCGGGTTGAGAAAAGTCCACAGCCAGTAACATTATCATTATGCAAATATTTCAGGCTACAGCTATCTACAACAGGAGTCCTCGTTCGACACAAATGAATTCCAATAAATTAGTTATTATTTTGTTAGGCAAACACAATCGTGCAGAATTTGCACAAAAAGTAATGTGTGCAGATTCCTCGAACGGATTTCCGTGATTTCAATCAGATGAGGTCTCTGAATTCAGCAGGTGTTTTTATAAATATTATATAGTGATGAAAGTAGATTGTGGCTGTAAGGGATTGGGTATGGCTCATTGCCAACAGATGGCCCGTTTCATTGTTCAGACAAGAACTGATTTAACCAATCGATCTGCAACCAGTTAAAAACATTACTGTACACCAGTTTCATGTAATTGGTTATTGCGAATTATTCCTCATGACTCAACAATTCTATACATACAGATTCATTTTTCTTATGACTGACCAGTGTGTAAAGATTCGTTGTGGGAGTTAAATTTATGTTAATGAACTATTTTCAAAGCAAAATCTCTCATGCAAGGTACTCTCCACAGTATCGCCGTGGATTATTGGTCTAACGAAGTCAACTGATGCATACTGTGTACACTGTCGACAGATGCAGAGGATGTGTAATCAAATAAGGTTAACCTTACTGATTTGTCATTTGATGGATTATGCACCTTATCACGTCGACCGTGAAACGCCTAGGTTTATACGCAAACTGGTATTTGTCAGTGGTAATTCTGACTGCGTTCTCAAAGCGCTTAATTATTGTATGTTCAACTAGCTTCAATCTTGACGAGGAATTGGCAATTTGTTGGACGTTTTTGCTCCCTTTTTGAGTACTCGACCCTTTTGTTATTGAAAGGATTGTGGCAGGACCCCAATATTTAGGAATGTAGAGTGAATCAAGTATATGATTGTTAACGGAAGTCGTTAGTCCAGTGAGAGGCCAGGCCCCATGTTTGGGTACTGTTGACGATAGAACGTCCGGTACAATAACATTGGTTATTTTAGTGGCTTAGGGAGCTTGACAACATCAGCGTCGGAGAATTTTCCAATTCCTGAGTTACTAATATATATATATATATATATATATATATATATATATATATATATATATATATATATATATATATATATATATATATATATATATATAGCCGGCTTGAAACCATGCTGATTACCGAGAGAACAGTAATTAAACAAATAGGGATGGTATGTGAAATACATGAATAACCAACCGTTATTAGGAAAATGACATGCTCTGGTTCCTGTTTTTTCCATCGTGCACCGTTTGTTGTTTTCGTCATTTCGTTTTTCTGATGGATATATTGTGACTTATAAGGTGCGAGGGTTGGACAGACTAGCCGTACAGCAGTCGCGTCAGTAACTTCTGTTTTGAACAGTATTCTTCGTAGTCTGTACTTACTGATAATCCTCCTTCCATAGGCACCAATCAGAGAGACAGGAAGCATCAACCACAGCCAATGCTGATGCTAGCTTCATCCTGTTTTTAAGCCAAATCGTAGCCAAACCACCACTTCGGTTCATACAGCCTTGCCCAGCATATGCGATTAAGGCAAGATTAAGTGGACATTGAACAGGCATTTGCTAAACATGACCAAGCCACCAGTACGGATCGAAAGTTTGGTTGAGAGGGTCACTATTTGTCCTTACTCACTCTATTTTCACAATAAACCCGAGCAACGCTTCGCGGACTCCGGTTACAGAACGCATTTAAAAGCCGAGGGTCCTCAACTCGAAGTAACCAGGTCTCTTAGTTGCAGAGTAAAAGCAGTAAAAACCATAGCAACGTGCAACCAACCCTTAGAAGACATCCGGGTGTCACAGCGGCGCCATAGTTGTTCATTCTGTCACGAAAATGTTTGTTACAAACCTGTCGCTTCATTGAGAAAAAATCTCCGCATACTCAGAATCTGACACTTCTCCACCTGAGCAGAACTTCGCACAACCAAAACTGGATTGTCAGGACCATATTAATTAGGGGTTGGAAAAGATAAGAGAGAGGACAACCATGGAGTACACAAATCCTTGTGATGAATTGAGATGAAAGAACCGTCATAATCCCGAACTCGGCTTGTGAGAACGAGTTTTTTCCGATATACTTTCAGTGGGAGACAGTGACAGGAAGCTGTGGGATCAGCTGAATGAAAGTCCACTTTCGGATCAAGAAAAATCCGATGAAGGGCCTACGGCAGGTGTACCTGGTTTCTGAGGGTAGTCGATGGGTAAAAATCATTCAACATAACTTCGAGTATATTTGAGCAAAGCTTGAGTTTGGCTTGATGACTAGCGAGTTTACAGTGGTTTATTATTATTTTAAGATATATTATTAGTATTATTATCACTGTACGTTTATATGATGCAACGGGTTGGAGACCAGCCTATTGTCAGCACTACAAATACAGAATGATGCGAATTGTAGGGAAAGGCAAACGTTGTTTGAAAAGGAATGGGAGTTGATGTGCAACTTTTAATTGGTGCTGACTATCTTACAGCCTAATCAGCTGTTCCACATTTGGATGTTTAATAAAGGAAAATTGTGTGACTTTTCTGTTTCTGAATGCACCCTCGGCTTTGGCAAAAGCGATTGCAATCTGGAAGGTAGTTCACGAGAAAGTGACCGAGAAATGTTCATGCACCTTATTCGAATTACTTTGCCGGGTTCACACCACAACAAAAGGAATTAACGTTTTCTAGTTACAGGCAGCATTGTCCAATTCACAGTGCTGTCTTCAGATATATGTGGCCTTCTCAAAAGGAGCACCTGCAACGTATGAAAATCCGCACATACTCGAACACTGTCACTGCTTATCCACAACCAGTTTTTCAGCCTGCCTGGATTCCTTCTATTCCCGATGAACCACCTCACTGGCGACCTTTTCTCTATCAGCGGCCCAAGGTTGCAGCCGGTTATATGCAGCTATTTACTTGATCAAGTCGTTCTAGTGTTAGATAACCGGGACAAATTATTTCATGCTTGCACACGAGCGCGGTGAATGGTGTATGTCTCAGACTCAGAATAGCAATGGTCCGGTTCAGCTCTCTGACGTCCACTCGACCACCACCGATCTAGAATGATACCGGCGATTAGTTTAGGTGTAATGATAATCAGATGTCTTTCCTGATGTTTTCGCAGGATGTCCTGTCACATCAATAAGAGTTTGCATAAACACTGATACACGCCAATTCAACCTAAATTTTTCCGCAGCTAAATTTGAAGCAAAGAGTTCACGTTACTCTGTAGTTGAAAACAGAAGACGACAGCTCATATGGCCCACAACCGTGTAACATTATTCATGGAGAACCTCCACCTTTCCAAAATTCGATTGGTATTAGCGGATAGTGTTTTTTCTGTTGTACCAGTCAACACCTGAAATTAGCTTTCCGTCGAAATATTCAGCTCAACAATCCACGCGATGCATTGAGTCTGAATGAATAATTTGTGGGTCCGGATAGCTCTAATCTGACCAGTTGTAGACAAAAGTAACATGACTGACGACGGAGTGAAAAGACGATTCAGACTCATTTTGTTTTATTTCGATTATATAGTACAAACGTTTGCACTATCTCCTCATGTAACTGGGCAACGTGTATTATCTCAAACACCATCATGCTCATAACGAACGTTATTGTTGTGGCTGCAAGCAATTGAATGTGTTTATTTGTGGGTATACAAGAATATATTGCAGAAATAATCCTGGGTGGGAGCCATTTTTATAAGTCTAGTGTATACTTCTTGTAAATCAACGTCAAGCAAAAAGAACTGATGTGTCCCTCATGGAAAGAGTGCACTGCTCAAATGATCGATTTTCAACGTCAATATATGATAGCAATGGAAAGGAGATCTGCGGATTGCTTTCGCAATTCATTCGCCCAATGGAGTACCGTCTAGAAGACAGTCTATCTTGACACAAGCGTGTGCACTTGAGAGCCAATACCAGAACAAATTTAGATAATCATGAAATAAAGTGCATTAGCCTGCTTATTGCTTTACCGCAAGTATATAATATGTACGCGTTAAATGGGCCGCTCTAGTTTGGTTCCATTTACCATGCGTATTTCTTGGTCGATCGTGCCAAATGGGTTTTGCTCGTACATGAGTTACAATCCCAACTACCCCTTCCATTCTTCACCAGTAGGTCAAATCGAACGCGTCACAGTATTCGCATAACAGCTTTAAAAGAATACTCGAAATGAGATTTGTTTTGTAGCTCTGAATTGTAAAATTCCATAGTTGAGGGTGCCAGCAATTATACTGAGATGACTGACATTAGAGAGCTGGACTGTGTGCGAGATACGAGCTGAAAATGAAAAGTGATTTCACTCTTCCGATGTGCGTGTAGTGTAGTGAATTGTTCTATCCATTCTACCGAAAGATTGCAAAACCTGCACGCTTAGGTCAGAATATGATCAGAGACAGCGTTTATGGCATTGCGAGGAGAGTGGCATTTTTGAACACATTCTTACCCCCAAAACGGAGCTCAAAGCGCATGAAGTCTCTTTTCTGTATAACAAGAGGCAGGTGCCTTGCACATTTCCGAATGGAGTAAGAGGAATTCCTTCGGATTTCGTGTGCTCTGATGAATGAAAACGGGTCACATTCCAAAACATCGTGCGTTTGGCACTATTGCCAACTCACTATAAACAAGGTGTGAATAAACTGCCGATAGATTTCTATTATTTAAATGATGGATTTTACCTGGAAAGTTCCTCACAAATTGGCTGGGTGATCTCTAGTTTTTCACAGCTTTCTGATTAATTTGCCACGATATTTTCATTTTTACCATGTTTAACTGCAATGTATGACAGTCCTGTTTACGTAAAACTATGCGATTGTTTCGGGAGATAAACGAGAAAATATATTTCCTGATGGGAGTCAATACTGGGATTCGCGTGGCGATAGCGATTGCATGGGAGCACGCGTGTATAATTCGTTCAGATTACGTTTGTGAGAGATCTCCTACAAAATATTGAAAACCGTCAAATTTCTGTAGTGAACGAATTCCATAAAATGATATCAGAAAATAAATAAATCATTTAGATTTTTGTAAAAATCACGAAACGTTTGCAAGGGGTCAAGTTATGGAGAAATTCGTGAGCAATCGGTTGTTAAATTGCAATCGCTCTGATTATTCATTACGTATGGCAAATGCTGTTTGATGACAGAGTTCGATCGCATAAATGACGGTCGAAATCAATGGAAACATTCTTCAATATAAGTCTGAAGTTTAATTACTCGTAGTTACTTGATGATGTGGGTTTTGTAAAAATCAATGTCATGCCGTCGATCACTGGCGGGACTAAGTGAACTTTGCCTCGGACTGAATTCACCATGCTGAATGTATCACATTGAATCATCTCTCGAGTTGTAGACCAACTCGAAAATCAACTTGTATGTCTACTCCGTTCCACTTGTAGCACATAGAGGCAAAAGCTGAGACCGCCGACATTTTCATAGTCATCTACGAGAGAAGGTGCTAAATGTGACTTTATTTAACCAATGAAATGTGAGATTTGAAACGGGAAAATATAAATGGGCGCGTTGTTTTCATTTTCTGAGCGGCTTCCCTCCCAACTCCCTCCCACCCCCGCCCCCACAATTCCTCCTCCGCACGTCACATTTTCAATACCATTCTCGGAGAAACTGATCCGATGAATCATTTTTCAGACGTCGTATTAGGGGAATAGGAACCGTGATGCGAAAAATGAACCACGTATGACAAAGAAATTATGTTTTTTCGAAATGACGATAAGATTTCTGTTGATATTAGTCAAGTCGATTTCATATGACTGGTGACTCCGTCCAAAGGTTGTGAGAGCATGATAGGAGTGGGTTCGAATAGCTCTGCAATAACTTGTGCACACAAATCAGAACAGTCCAAACAGAATATGTTAAGGCGGAGTAAAAAGCTTACCTTACTGCGTTTACTGTGAGACCAGTTGTTGAAAACTGACCACACAATCAGATCGTTCAACGAAGAAACTAAAATGTCTATCCACTTTTGCGCAGGAAATGCTGAAGAAGGCTAAGAAGGGATGAATCAATTGGTTTACAAGGAATGTCTTTTTTCATTGAAAGCATTTTGCCCGATCAACGGTCAGATGATAAGTGATGCCGTGGTGCAGGACAAACGGAATAGCATGGCTATTCGAAAGTATCATGACCATGACGGGATGGCCAAAGTTCGGTCATTCTCACAGATGAGGCAAATATAAAGAGAAGGAAAATTACATCCAATCCTTTGGTCCTTTTCACGTAGCCCAGGCGATTAGGATGTAGTAACAGAACAGATCATGTAGAGTAGTGGTTTTGGTGTACATATATGGGAAAACGCGGGAGAAAGTCTAAGTTAGCGGTAAAACCCACTCAGAATCGGAGTGCAATAAGAAGAGGTAAATCCACAGTTAGGGTCAATCAGCATCTGTTGTGGAAAAAAGGCCAAACCGATTCGCACAGTGGAATTTAACAAGCAAATTATCATGCGAGCACGAGAGTGAGCGGTCTGCTGTCGGTGTGTAAACCAAAGACCAAAGCGCATTGGTACAAAATAAACATCGTGGTAAACACAATACAGATAATTGTGTTACGTAGCACGAGATGTAGACTAAACCAGATTGAACAGGTTCCTTGATATGGTCAACTGAACTCTCATGTCCAATTTCAATGAAGCTTTGCTCCGCGATCATTTCAGTACAAATGAATCTGTATGTTTTTGGCTGAAAACTGGTCTACACTGCTGGTGTTTATCATGACTGAATGTCGGAAATAATGAATAATAACAAAAGAATGACTTATATGTGCTGTCTTAATGTGTCTTGCAGTAACATTTTGCACAACGTCGCATTAAGAAATCGGGAGGTGATTGATTGATGTTTGACATAGTTCGTTTGGACACTTCCATACCCGTTCTGATTCCATTACTATCTGCCTGTTTATGCATTATTGACAGCGACTTTATTCATGCGCCCACGCATCCTATACCTGCTTTTGTTTTAAGTGACCTTTGTTTATTTCTAACCAGCGGAAATGCTGTTTTCAACATTATTACTATCAGTAATCTTGGACATTTTATCCCACGACTAAAACTCCTGTTTCAGTGAGTGGCCACGCTCTCATTATTATCAGACTCTAAATTTATTCATTTTCAGCGCACTGTTTATTCGTCAGCACAAGACAACTAAAAATTTCATCCAGAACCCTCTCATCCACCAACATTATCCTTCATCAAAGATACTTTTCCATTGTTTCTCCGTGGTTTATTTCGACTGCTCTCTTTTCCAGCCAGATATATTTACGAAGACACTGAGTTCGGCATTTGATTTGTGTTGTCCTACGGAGATTGTATATTTCACGAAGACAGACTAGCTTCCCCATAGCTGGAATCTCCGAAAAGGCAGACAGAACATGCCTAATAGCTACGCGACCGGGCTTCGGTGAAACGACACTTCATCCTGATCAAACATAAGACATAACGACTGAACACGACATTTACCCACCAGTTCGTCCGTACCATCAGTAGCAAACTTCTCTGGCACGGTATCTGGCCTCAATTTGGGCAACGGGCTTGGTTAGAAAACCCCGATGTGCATGATGACAGTATAAAGGCCGCATTTATTCGTCCCTCATCGGATAACTTATCATCAGTGTAACCACTCTGTGTTAGTCTACTGCCTTTCCGCAATCTTTTCCGGTTTACTTAGAAAACGTTGTACCTCACATCCCCGCGGTGTGGTCAATATCAGCCGTAATTCTCTGACTACCGTGGGCTGTCTTATTCCCAAAGTTTACCATTTGCATAATGAAGCCTGTAAAACATATCCCTTCTTTTCCCTCAGATATAGTGACATTCTCCTCAGAAGTATTCAAGTTTCCTCAAACCCCCAAGTCGGCTTCTTCAGTGAGCCCAGGCGGTTTATATTCCACTCCCCTCAAACCAAGAGCAATTCAACTATGAGAAATTATGAGTTCCCTGATCCATAAATCTGTTGATGCTGGTGCTATTTCTTCCTCCTGGAAATCCTCAAAAGTGGTACCGAGCGCTACTTCCAACAATTTGCCTACTGATTTCAGTCCCATCGCTATCACTTATTCTTTGCTCAATTTGACCGAGCCCAATACCCTATGTCGAATGCGTTTCTATTTTGTTGTTCATCCCCACCCCCAACAGTTTTCGTACAAATCAGAAGATGTAGTGTAGATTCAGCTGCTTCGGTTTGGTCTATCATTTCAGACAAATTAAGTAGTTCCACGAAATCCGTTCATCATATTTGCCTTTGCTATTTCTCAGCATTCCATTCGGTTCCCCGTTCTCTACGTCTTTACAAGAGGGATTTTGGTTGTCCCACTTGTTTACTGTTGTGGTTGAAAAAATATTCTCCCAACAGAACTCAGCTTACTGAGGTTGGTACGAGTTTATCGAATTCTTCGAACAATAACGCAAGTGTTCTTCAGCGTGTTGTTCTTTCCGAATTTCTCTTCACCATACACATATCAGTGACTTGCCTGTTGCAGCATCTGCACATCTTTTTAAATACACCAATGACATGATGCCTTGTCATTATGTCTACCCTGCAAAACTTTAACTCTTTCTCCGAGAATTTTCACAATATTCCGAATTTTCCACCACATTCCGGACTACATCTCAACATTTCCAGATCTTTTGAGTGTACTTTCTCTCCCTTTCTCGTTTTTCTTACTCCCACGAGCAATCAGTCATGAAGAAAGTTCCCATTTCCAGGGCTAACTCGTTCAAATACTTGTGTTACAATCAGCATCAATTTACAGTGGTCTTCTCATATTCTCCATATGGTTAAGGATACTACGTATATTGACTTTTCAAATTCTTAGGCAGAGGCCATTTAGTACTAAACAAACTGTCATTTTTCCCTATTTCCATCAATGCAACCACTCTGTGTTGGTCTACTGCCTTTCCGCAATCTTTTCCGGTTTACTTATAAAAAGTCGTACCTCACATCCCTGCGGTGTGGTCAATATCAGCCGTAATTCTCTGACTTCCGTGGGCTGTCTTATCCCCAAAGTTTACCATTTGCATAATAAAGCCTGTAAAACACATGGTGCAAAAATTATTTCGGACCCCACCACACCCCCGTGCCAACGTATCTGCATGTCGTTCACATCCCTCCACACGTTCCACGTTTAGAATTATCACCTCCCTGCATAAATGTCTATCGCAACTCTATAGTGCCTTGCTTGGCACGTGCTCTGACTGACAATATGAAAGACACGAGGGAACCTCTTCTGAACCTCGGTGGCTGAAAACGGTTAATTTCTGCATTATTCGTTTCAAACCTGAAATAAGTGAACCGAACAGGTGAGATCATTGACTGAAAACGGAATGCAATTGGAATTTGTATTCAGTGCAGTTGTGATGAACCAGCATGACAAATCTAATAGAGGGATACAAAATAATGTCATTTATTATCACCACGAATAATCAAATGATTCTCAGCATAGACGTTGTTTTTCGTTTTAGCCCTTTGTTGTGGACTGACGAGTGGTGAGCATCCAATTTACCGGAAGAATAGATTTCCTATTTTTAGTTTTCACAATTGTGATGTCCCGTATCTATTTCATCCGGTACAGCGAGCGTAAAACTGTTTTTGACATCTGTTTTTAAATGTCATTATTTTTTATCTTATGCCTTCGTAAAAGTCATTTGAACTCAGCTCTGTGCATTTTCATATCACAGATCGGATGATCAGAAAACACGACGGGAGAGAACATCGTCCGACAATTCAGAATGAGACTGTAGGAACGTCAATAATTTCCACACTTTTTCTGTGTGGATATTTATCTATCATCAAAATGTATGAGGTTGTGAATCAAAACAATGTACTGGAAATCGATGACTTACCTCCAAATGATGAACAGTGTCTGGGGAGGATCATCATTGTTTCATAACAATTTAACAGCAACATTGATACAGTTCAGCGCTGGATTGAAGTGACCCAATGTGCTCAACAACATATGGGGTAAACGAACGTTATGAAACACACCTGGTTAGGCCACTCCTCGTAAGTAAAGGAGCTTTAGTGAAAATAATTTATTGAAAATCATAAATCAATAAAGGTAGTTATAAGCGAAACAAACAAATCGCAGACTTTGGTAGCGAATAAATACACGAATCACGCTACCACATAAGGGCGAAATAAACTAGCGGAGAATCACAGAAATGAAAATGAGAACTTTTTGAGTCGTACTATATATTTGGTGTTTATTTTGATCTTCATCACACACATTTCTTCAAAATGAATATCATTTGGCACTGGATGTTTGAACACGCTTGATAAAGAACCAGCTAAAATTATGCTCACTTGACGACTAAATTCATGATATCAAATGGGCTGTAGTATTAAAGGAACGTCTAGAGCCAGATATTCAAAGTTTTGAACTTATTGCCTCGTTCGTGTGAATTCATAGAAGTCAACCTTGTGGTGATTTAAGGTAGTTCAGAGAGTCGTTTTGTGGTTTACCAACGGTTCCGTTTGCTAGTTGGATCAGACCATATACCGGAAACAAACGAATTTTTGCGCGTATTCCCACACTACTTGGCACTCCACTATAAATCCAACATATTGGTCCTATCGAAGACCACTGTGACTCTGGAAACATGTTCGTCAGTCGTCGGTGGAAATATCCAACCATTCCCAGAGACAGTACCACACTTTTCCAGTATCCGCATTCATTTCAGGAATCACGAGTGTTCATGCAGGGATTAAACACACACATTTTCTATTGAAACTGTAGGCGTATGCGTGTCCTTAGTCATTGCTGACAGTTACCAAGTTCAGGTTGCATCGGGAAGCAGTCGGCGCATTACAAAGTCAGCCGGGCATTTTTGGGCAATCTCACCTCTCACCCGTTGTAAAAAGGGGCTAATTGGACCCTGTCATTTCTAGTTGAATAAAGACGCCAATAGCCTAAATTTACCTGGATTATTGAAAATAACCGTGGCATCGTAAATTGGCTGGGACATCTTTCTTTAGTGGCGCTAGTTTTGCATTCTCAAATATGAATCCATTTGGTTCTCGAAGGTTACCATTAAAATCACTTATACCATCCGATTTGAGTAACACTGAGATTGATGGGATTCTCGGGCTGGTTAAACCCTGACTGATTCAATTCGATAGTCCATCGCGATATTTACGCCAATCTCGGTATGGGTTCTCACGGTATCAAACTATATATTAGTTCGTATCAGTCCCTACAACAGATCGATGGCGTGTTTTCAAAAGCTGGAGAAAAATTAAGGTCTGTATAACAACGAAAATAATCAGGCGTACTACCGGATACAATAATTTATACACGGACTTAGACAATCTGTCAACCTTGAAGTCCCCACAAAACAAACATGTTTTGATCCATTTTACTGAAACGCGGCACAATCTGCACCCTCAATGAGCAGGTAAATAGTCCTATAGTAAATTTTGGAAGAATCACATTCCAGTGATTGAAACATAATTGTGCTTTATCAACCCTTCCAACCAACGAAGTTCCGTGAATTTCTCGAAAATATACCATATAAGTGGTAAATACTAATTTCTAAGTACAGACTGAACCCTCAAATCTAAAACACACTCATATTTAATGTGACTCCACTCAAAGTGTACCATTCTTAGGTGTTCCAGGTAACTCGGTCCTTGTATAAACAACGCTGAACATAATTTGAACCAGTGAAGTTTCGCTTGAACTGACCACGGCTAAATCAAATCAATATCACACCAAACATCCACTTTACTTGCACACAATAATTTGTTGAGCTGAGTCAGATGAGCTAGACTTTTCTTGCTTGGAGACTGACGGCAAATCTGCATTGGCGAACGTTTCCTTTCATCAGTCACTTTCTTCACTTAATTTTCGGTGTCGACGACAACACTTGTAAAACCATAATGTTATTCCAAGACAAATCATGCCATTCACACCACACGCGTTTGCCTTATTTATTCACTGTTGTGAAATTTCGGGCCCCTTCTAGGAATACTGGTCAACGGAAAATACTGAATGAAATGTGGAAGATTGTTTGTTTGTCCGAACGTCTTTTGAATGAAAACAACTTGAGCGAAAAATGGTGTTGTCAACATACTGGCTTCAAGCGGTGGGATGTAATTCTATGGGTAGAGTTTTTGTCACCGTTAGAAATCAGTGTCACCGAACCGTTTCACACATATCTTGCAATCATTCTCCCTCTGACTTTAGTATCCAGAGTCATGGGGTACCAACTGGATCTCGAGAATGGCCTGGTGAATGACTTTCAACTGAATTGTCCGTTTAATTGTACGACTTGCTCCTGACCCCATGTAAATTATGCATGCAAAACTCGTGCAAACACCAATCATCCTAGGGTTCAATGAACTATTCAAGTGTAACTCACTCTCTTACGCACGTCTCTTCGTTCAAACCACGCATTCTCATTATAGATTTTACAAAACTCTAACGTCCCAAATAGGGATCCAATTCTCACAATTCGGGTGCAGGCATTAGCTGAATTTCTCAGAATTTCTGGTGTGATATCCTCCTCTCTTCAATTCCCTCGTTTCCACGAGTCTCATAGTACACATCGTTCTTGTCCGAAGTGCGGTCGTCTGTGTGCGCAGAAGGTTGATCAAATACAAAAAGAATTGCAGATAAAATGACGGCTGCTCTGACGATTAACAACAGACGGGGAAAAGTCGGTGTGACAGGCGAACGACAATGTTTGTTGAAATAGTATAGTTAGTTACAACTTGAAGAGATCCTTGATTCGAAGCCATGTAAAGGAGTAAATACAATCAGCGAAAGTATGCTCTTCCAGTTGACGGAAGTAAGGTGTAGCTTGAGAAAGCGGACGAAGAATAAACATTGCCGCGTCATCGACCGACGTGAAAACCCGATGGAAAAGAGGAAAGTAAGTGAGTTTTCGGTCTAATTGAAGAAGTTACCTGCGCCAGCCCATGTTGAATAGATGTAGTTCGTGGGACATCAGCCGTTTGGGTTATCAAATTGTGATGCCGAATTTCAATCTTATCGACAAAGGAGTGTCACCAAAATACGCACTAGCCTAGTGGTTACTAAACATGGTCCAACCGAGGTGTTCCAGACAAATATATGCATGCAACTTTCCAAAATATTAGACGCATTTCTCCGGGATTCATCCCGCAGCCACGACCATACAGGGAATGGAAAACAACCCAAAGCAAATATGAGCAATCACTGAGTGAGTGAAGATGAATTGGAAATAACTTATCAAGTCTGTCGAATGTTGGATTTGCACTGATATCAAAAGGGAATCTCTATATGTGCATGCATAAACAATGTATAATTAATTTTCATTCAGCATTATCGTTATCATCTTCATCATCATTGCACAGCGTTAAACAGAGGGGCACGTCCTAATGAACACTGACCTTCTCACCATGTTGCAAGTGGAAGTAGAAAGAATGAATATACAAGATGGACAGGGAGTGGAATTACAGTGGTGGGAAAAGAAAATAGTGCCCCAATATCCAACACAGAATACTCAGATCAACTGCACATATGCAGATTGATCAATCAACCTGATTGTCTAGAAAGTGACAACACGACGGCCACTGTTCACGCTTCGCTTTTACATCCCTCAGTGTATCCACTCAACTGGTTGACGGGTCTTTTGGATCCCAACCACGAAGATGTGAGGCACCTACTTTTCCTAATGTCGCTGTACATTTTCGCATTCCCTGTTGTCCAACCATCTAATAACCTCCAAGCAGTTTCTTTCGCTTACTAGGAGTACTACGGAAAACACGAAACGGTACAGTAGATGAGTCTTTACCATACGTGACATGTGTCCTTACCATCAAGTTCACTAAGCCGTACTAGCTGTGGTAGAAAGTTATCCGGATTATAATTCAACCATGCAACAAAAATGAACACGTTGCGCCACAGTAAACATGACCTTTCAACTTCCGCGAAATATCCGGTCGACGCCACAAGTGCTTCAGTTCAGCGTACGCTGTTTGAGCTTTGGATATACGCGTGCTCATCGCTTATGCCTTGCTTCCATCAATCGTCAAGCTACTGTCGATGGGACCAAAGCTGTCAACAATTGTTAGTTCCTCCGCATCGTGCATCAAACTCGGAATCATTGAAATCCAATGTGTTGCAACATCACTTTACACTTTGAAGGTGCAAACCGCATGCACAACGGAGTAACAGCTCTGGCAAATATATCTGGGTCAAATTTTGCATATTCCGTGCATTCGAATAAGCAAACAAACTGGTCCGCGTAATCACACGACTTCTCACTATTTCCTAGTTCGACGTCCACATTGCAATCTCCATTTTCCGTAAAATACCCATCATCGCCAATTACTTGAGGAGTATCACGCAAACCGTCGACCGACGATATTGGTTTCCCTTGACTTGGAAGGCCCCTTCGAATCAGTTGACCGGACAGCGCTACTCAGTGCTCTTCACTGGAGAAGTATGTCCTAGACGTTCGTGAATCTACTGAGATCATTGTCCCCTCATACTTTTGGCCGTGTAAGAGTTTATGATAAACTTTCTATTGTTTTCAGTAGCTCGTTCTCAAGACGTTTACAAATTACATGGAAGACATCAGGCAAAATCCGTGCGGACAGATATGGAAAAACACCACTTATGGACAGGGGTTTGTCAACAGTCCACTTGTCCTCGTCATTTGATTGGTTTACCTAACTTACGCTCTCTGCGTGACAGGACGACAGACTCATTCGGACTCGATCGATCCTAGGCCATGGGAGTTGAAGTGTCTGGACCAAACGCTTTAGGGCGCAAAGGTCGGTGGTCAGCTTCCTGAATCCAATTGCTTCACCCATCTCTAGAGTGCTCAAACCCACGCCCTCATATTTGCTTGGGGGAACACAATACACAACTTAGAAAACCGGGTTTGGATTAACCTGATGTCTGGTGTCAACAGGGTATGCTAACATTGCTCTGTTTATCGATGCTGTCTGTCCTTGGCTTAACCAGCTTTGGTGATGCTCTTTGATCCGAGTGGATAGCTGTCGTGCATTTTGACCCACATAAGATGCGTCACGAACACATCTGAAAAAGCACAGAAATATTGATGAGGTCAGCATCAGCAGTTTATCCCTGTTTTGAATGTGGATCACAAGAGTACCTGGAAACAGAAAGTAAGGTGGTGGCATCAAATTGTATGGAATTTTAAATTTCTATTCTCCCTTGTCGATTTAAGACTTCACTTATCGTATCTCCTTCAAATGGTAAACCAATAACTAGGTCTTTCTTCTTTACGGTTTCATCGGTGATTTTTGGGCACTCCTTGAACGACTTTTCTTTCAAGAAACCGATCCGGGGACAGATAACAAAGGTTGAATAAAAGAAAGGGGAATCTTCCTTTCCATTTTTGGCTTCGAAAACTTCAGTAGCTTTATTCCGCACGCGTATCCCGGCCTCTATATGGTGGTTTCACGTTTATTCCTACACGGTTTTGATAACTTTAAACTATCGTAATTTGCGGTGTGCAGATCACACGAAGTGGGAAAAAATATCTTCATTGTTGTGCTCTGTTATGGGTCAGCGGAAGGAAACCTCTATTGTGAGAAGGATGTATGTTGATCACAGGCGCACAGGAAGCATGATAAACACAACAAATATTGTTCAAACTTGTGATATATGTCAATGAATATTAGTTTCAATGATATGAGCCACACGTCACTGTTGGAGTGGGGCATTGAACAGTGTGAAGACGAGGAGTATCGAAGGCGCCCGTGTAAGATGGACGGCAGTGTGATGAAACAAGAACAGTTATCCAAGATGTTCGTTCAAAACGTACGACATCACGTGACTAAGAAACCAGCCCAAAATCCATATCGTTTCAAAACTAGGGTCAAAGAACACCTTAGATATTTATGTATCTCGCAATTATTTGTGGGTAGTGTGTGCGATCGATGAGATTCTCGTTTGATGGATTGAACTGTGAACTTCAACTTTCACATGCTAATCTCAGGTTATCCGACCAACTGTTCAGTCGGAAGCACCAGACTCGAGTTGTGTGTCTATGACACAGCCTGGGACGAGGATTCAGCAACGACCACGTGCTGCCTCAGAAATCCTGGTGTACATTTGGATCGGAAATCAATGAACTGAGTCGCTTCTGAACTGGGGGTAGATTGGTCCATTTCCTTGAAAGCTTTCACAGCCCAGTCACCATTAATTCGTGTACAGTGTTTAGTTGTCATCAACGATAATTTCCTCTTGATAGTGTGACAGAGACCGTATTCATAATCTATCTATGAAACATACATAGGGTCATACGTACTGCCCACTAACTAGCTTTCGAGTAATTTGTTTCAAAATTCAACTACTACGCCATTTACTCGCAAAGCCCATGTGTTGTGTAGCACGCAGATGGGTAGGGAGTTGAGCCCACGCATAATTCATCCCGTGTTAAGTTATTGTAGTTGGGCCTGGTAGGCAGCGTAACGTGGGATCTCGCTGGAATTCAAGCTACTGATCCGATCACATCATAAAGTTTTCCGACACACGAAGCCACTTTCGTGCTGTATAATGTGTTCAGATATCAGAAGTCATTATCTAAGAAAGTAGAAATACATTGTGAATGTGGGAGTTAGATTTCTATTGATACATTCTTCCTCAACACTACAATTCTGTACGTTTGACGCACCGGACTCTTGTACACCAGAAACACAGCACCATATGTACAAGACTCAATCTTTATGGAAGCACTTGGTAAATTCAAAGCTATTATCCAAATAGAATGAAATCTGCACGAGGAACCTGTGAATATCACATTTCGTGTGGACTTGAACGGTCGATTCCGCATACCGATATTATGACTAATTATGAGGAATGTATTCTTCAAAATAAGGATTTCGTCGAAATTATAGTTCCAGTTTGAAATATTTGTGCGTTGCAAAAGTTACGGAAAGTATTCGAAGTTCAACTTGGTGTCTTGCATGATTGAATTTTCAGCATCATTGTGTTTATCGAAGTTTTGTCCTCGTGATCGTCAATATGAAATGGTGACAAGGAACGCGTCAAGAGTGGATTGACTTGAACGGGTTAAATATGAACTCAGCAGAACAGTAGCAATAGACGATTTGGAAAACTTTAACTTGTACGAGGTTGCTGATGAAAAGACTTTTATTCCACATGACTTTGAAGTACATACAACGAAGTGGCTCATGTGCAAAGCGCACCACTGAGTTGCAAAGAGGAATGTAACCCAAATAGCGTTCTATCAAAACAATCGGTCCACTACTGAGCTGTTGACATTGAACAAATCACCGCGGAGGATTTAAATCTACACTGAAAGATCAAAAAACAACATCTTGGCCATTTATTTACTGTCATGGGTGAACATTAGAAGAAATAGCTATTCTGATTGGAAGCTGAATTCAGATGTGAGAACAAAATGAGTTAATTAGTCGAGTTTCGCAGCGCACGGTCAACAAAATCTGGAAGTGTTTCGATTCAGCAAAACTAATTGCTGAAATCGGTTAATAAATTGTGAAAGGTTTTCTTGATTATTCATATTTTCCCTAATTCTCCTGGGTTACTCGTTCTGATCGCACATGCATAAGGACGGATTTATATGATGGACTGGTGTTATTCCAAGAATGATGTTGCGAATGTGGCGATTTGATCTCAATCAACATCTGCATATTTTTCTAGCTCTAAGAATTACTTATTCATTTTGCTAATTCAATTACCAGCTATGAATTTTGAAACATGTCTAGTTCCGCTGAAAATTCCTGGTCTCACTACCAACAATTAGGAGCAGCACATCCGTATGCCATCACTTGTGCATTAGAACCGATGGAGTTGAGTGTCTCAATCCCGCAGATGCTTCAAGATGCTTTTTCTCTTTCTGACAGACTCGCCCTGGTTGGTTCGGAAGGGAACGAACTTGAAGCTACCTGATCTATGCCTCGTTTTTCCTCAACGGTAGGTGTTCCTCACGTGGACGGAAATCGTAGTATCCTAAAGTTTCTCATAAAGGTCATTTGATCAGCGCCACAGTGGAAACAGTGCTGAACATGTTCGGTGGGCAAACAAGTACCGGTAGTAAGTGAGGCACAAAAAGAACTTCCTCATCATCAATCAATAATGATGATGATTTGCATTTCTCTTAGCGTCGTAAGACTCAAGAAAGTATGAATGTGTTTGATGTCATTTCTGGCGAGTTTATTCAACTTTGTTTTCCTATACGATCAAATTGAAAGAAAGATTATGTTCCTAACCGAACCGGTATACTTTGAGCCGCTTGATGTCGGTTAGATTATCCGTCCAATCACTTCTGATACTTGACTTGTTGCTTTACTATTGTTCAAGCATATCTTTACCATGAGAATCTTTCCGCACTCGAACATCTTTGCCATCTTAAACCCACAATCATTCTAGTGGATTTCGTTTTCACAACGTATTTGACAAATGATTTATTTCACTAATAATAATGTTCCGATTTTACCATTATTTCCGTTGAACACACTTTAGGAACACAAGTCGGCAAACGAGCTGGTTCCCAGTGATTCTTGGGCATTTCTCTACACCACAAAATTGTTCATCAAGCATCAGGGTGTTTCATCACCACTATTCCCTAGCATTTCCACTGTTTGCAAAATTTGTCAAATCGCTCACCTTGCCACTATATATCTTGATGTAATCATCGAAGCAAAAAAAACTGAAAAAGGACCTTGTTCACCAGTTTTTCTCCCAAACATAATTCTTCAAACTTACCCCGGGGCTCACATTTGCCCACTCCATCTTTTAGAGTGATTCCCAAACTCAAACTCATCTAATCAAACAAAAAAACTTTTTATGGCCTCATTTGTAATTCTCAATGGTGATTTTAATCAACTTGATGTTGTAGTGTTCAACTAATCAGTGATCAACTTCATTGTGAATATCTCTACGAGGGAGAGTGCGAGGCTCAACTTGATACTTGTGAACGATACCGTCAATTTGAAAGCCATAACACCAGCCCTAAGCACTACAACAAAAAACTGGTGTACGATCCGAATGGACTCAGGACTACGAGAACGCTGAGGCCTGACGAACATCGACACACCGTCTTCGAGGAATGTCATGTCTTAAGCTGAACCTCTTGTGGATTATGACACACGCACTGAACGAAACGAGATGGTTGACCGCCAAGGACCAATAAGTGTCACAGTTTTCCTAAAAACGGAAAGCTGAGAATTTAGCCGAGATCCATGCCTCTATTCTATTCCTGAACTATTACATAATCCATTTATTTCACACTAATTCCTCCATTGCTATTCACCACGATTACCAGTTTAACGAAAAACAAACGTCCCATCAAAGACACTTTAGCATACTCACTGGCGTCCATCTTGGAGACACTTGAGTCCAAAGGAAGTCCTTTGAACCTGTGGTTCGGCATTCAACCATGATGGTTAAATCACACCGGTAAAATGTTTCCCAATGGAAACAAACCTTCACCGATACCATAATTATTTCATCACTCCCATTCATATTTTCCGGTTTTCGAATCTATGCTCTAGTCGTTTTATGAAATGCTATATCACCATCCACTATCATCTGACGCCTAAACTTAATTCGTTCCTATTATGTGATGAAACTTTCATCGTATAGCAAAATTTGTACTGTTATAATGTCGGAAATGACTTGTCCGCTGCAGAAGCATTTCACTTCTGGTGTACGCACGCCATGCAGTACGTCAGGAATCAAGTTGTTCTACCCATAGAAGTTCAATCGTTGTTTGTATGCCCCATCCCATTTTGTGACAAACGTCCACCATCCATTGCCAATTAAGGATGAAATGAGAAAATTCTCTCTCGTAGTTTATTTATTGATCTTTTGTTACCACTGCTTGAATAAAGTATCTCGTTCTTGTTTTCTAATTATAAAATGGTAAATGAATATATTCCACTTCGTAAGTATTGATGAACCTTCCGCCGGAAATCCAGCTCCTACAATAAATTTAGTGACATTTTTTAATTGACCCGACTGTCACATTTCCCCAAGAACACCGAATTTCATGGAAATGTCCTCCAATGTAATTTGGATTTGCGCTATCCTAATTGAGCTCTTCCGGGGTAAATAAATTTATATTATTAACCAACAAGGTGTTGCACATTCTCTGGTCGCCAATCTGAAGTCATGGTTGGACTAAGTACACGGAGGTTCGGTCTGTTGCAGTCCTAAGCAATCTTCAATCCTGTTCTTGATCAGAAAATGTGGAGTACTATTAGGAGTTTTACTTCAATTTTCAAACGATCAGTTCGATGTTCATCTTGTTTGCCGGCCGAAGTGTATTCATCCGCTTGATTGTCTCTCATTTCTCGTTATGAGTTATTGCTCACCGGCTACTAAACACATGAAATTATCCGTTGACTTGCATTGACTTGAGTACTCATACTGGTTTACTTTGGGAATATTGCTGGAACAAATGGGTCGCCCAAATACGGTTTGTGCTCTAGATTCAAGGGTAAACATTGTGTCCATTACAAAAGCAGTATCCGTCGAAAATCTCAACAGTACACGGTCCTTATAAATACGATTGAACCAGTGAATGAGTAACTCCTCATAATCGCTGTCATGTCGATTGCACAGAGCAAAATGGCGCCGGGTTTACGGCACATCTAATCATGTTCAACAGAATTCAATCTAGAACGATATAAGATCGAACTCATTTTCGCCCATATTTTTACACGTCTAGTCGGTCAGAATCTCGGAATTCGATACTATCCTTTTAAAAGTTAGAGAAAAATTTCGTCTTTTTCAATGTTTGTTGTGTCCTGCTTCCGAGTTTCCAATATTGCATGGGCACTGCTCATAACAAATCTCACTCAGTGGTTAAATGAGGAGATTTACTGAAAGTAACACGAGGCAGTCCGTGGAAAATTGTATATCGAAGTTCTGGTTGCCATGCAAAACCTTTTTTCAAGCAGTCTTCTTAATCTTGGAACAAAATGAAAGTTGTCTTGTTTTCTAAAAACCAAACCGGCACTAGTTTCGTCACTCAGTTTTGCAATAAATATACACTCTTTTCTACATCTACGGAAAATTTATATAAAGTTCCTAATTTCCCAGTTTATTTGGATTGCGAAGTGAAATATCCACTTGCATTTTTCACAATCAACAGTCCAGCGAACCGAACCGACGACAGTCTTCTCACCGGGTAGGTGCTCCACAAATTGGGCTTCCGTGGTGTTGACGGTTGGGCTTGTGTGTTTGAACATTTTCCTCGTAATCAGAGTGTCATTGGTTCGATTCCAGCTTGCGGTTTGAACTGCTGAATGTGAAAAATGCAAGTAGATCTTGCATTATAGAAGATTCTGACTCCTCGTGCCTATAATACATCCTGTATGCATTCCTTCCTCAATTCATACCTACAAATCTACCGCAAACCTCAATTTCCTTCATTTTACCGCTTAAATAGATTGCACAGATTCCTGTTTTTAATGGCTACATTGCATTCACATCTCTAGCCTCCATCATGCAAGAAAGAACGTTTGCCTGGATCAAAAATTCTTGCGCTTGAAGTTGCGTGAACTCACTCACTTTTACACTCATTATTCTCCCTATCATTTATTGGCTGACCAATACTAGTCCAGGGTCTCTGATCATTCGCTTACCACCCCCGAAGTAAGATATTCAAATTTTGCCACAGCCGGTTTATTTTATGGCAGGCCGTGACTTACTCTCGTCTGACTAGTTATCACACCTGACCTATTTGAGAATGTGCATACTTTTGCAACATTGGCCTTATAGTCTAACATATATATATATATATATAAACTAGTTTTGTGCTTGTGTCTTCATATCCTTGAAGGGATTCCCGTCCTGACCGCTGCGTTCATTTATTCACCGTCTCCCAGCTGTTGCAGAGAGGTTCCAGAGACAGGAGAAGAACAAGCAAGGACGAACCAAGTCTGATTAACTGAAACTGGTGCACATAGATGAACTGGATGATGTGGTGAGGTAATTCCTTTTTTATCGGTCACGTACTTCTCCAATAAAACCTCGATGTAACCAGCTAGCGACAACATTACTTCCGAAATATCTGTGGTAGGATACATAAGCAGTGTACATAATCCAGCCGTCGTAGTTACGCAACAGAAATGCAATTCAAATTCTTGACGCTGATCATGTGTCTCATGCTTGTTATTTTGCCTATCCTCACACGGATCTTTTCATGTTATCATAGCCGACTTGCACTTATGCAGAGTGATTGGAGGTACCGTATGAATCCGTTCCACCCCACTCACGTGTCAGTTCAATGAAGCAGAACCCACCCCATACATGGACACGACAGTCATCCAGATAACGTTTTTTTGAGTTACCTGTCCAATGTAATTCATATACTTGTTCTTTGTTGATATCTTCATGTAACGGTAGTGGTCACTTGCAGGACCAGTTGACACGTGAAGTCATTACTTTAGTCCTGTAATTTGTTACAGTTTTGTTCATGCTATATTTTGATCATTTCAGAGAAGACGGAAAATTTTCCTCGGTAAAGGGTTTTAGCTTGCGCTTCACAATTTCTAAGCTCGATTAATTGAGCAATGCAGTCTTTTGGGCTCCTATCGCTTTCTTTATCAGAATAACCAATGAATATTGCGCGATTCCACGATGTTACGAATCATGGGTTATTGGAATCGGTAGTTTTGTGAAGGGAAGAGAAACAGTCAACAAGATATCAGTCAGAATTCTTCGGAAAGTACCGCAAACTGACCTTTGTAATTTCATTTCTAGACCTTCGAATCCCTGGCAATACCGGAGGAATTCGGTAGTATTTCGTGATTACTTCCTCATTTAAATCCGTTGCATTTGAAATGCATGTCGAAACAGAGTCAGATGGCAATTCCCGTGGAAACACAGCTCGGTTGCTTGGAACATATTTGACAATGTTTGCATAAAATTCAAGAAACATTTTCCTTTTGTGGTTTACTTGCTCAAAGTTGTTGAGGCATGCGATGAGTGGGATTATTTCTTCAGCTTCCATTGGGTATTGCTCAGTCGTACGAGTGCGTCACAATCTATTTGGTCGACGAAAGTGCGTGCAATGAGAAGCAAAATGTTCTGTTATCCGGTTAGTATTCACGAAAAAGAAAAAAAACACAATTTCCTAATGGAAACAATCGGGCCAAGAAGCTTCACGTTTTCGAGAAAAGCTTGGTAATTTCATCTGAGTGGTGTGGTGTTACGCCGGGCATTTTGGTTTTTCTCTCTGAGAACAACTTTTTAAAAAGGTCTTCAGTTGAAACATCAGCACACTAAATTTGAATGTACCGTTTTATTCTTTGTTGTTCATGATGGCACCATATCTGAACCCATGTGCAGTGTGATATATATATGTATGTATGTATATCCCATGAACAGCATATAGTTAGTTGTCCCCGAGACGAATATTCTAAATCTAAACCTCGCTTGATAACTGCACTTTCAATATAGGGTCGGCAGATTGTTCTTCGGAATGAATAAAATTGTGAGAAATAAATTAGATTCGGCACTGCCTAACAACTGTGATTTTATTCCTGGTGCACTGTCAGAAATCGTCTGGTCACATTTGTACTCGAAACCAAATGATCACCAACAAATTATCCGTGGGTACAGTATGGTGAATTCAGCTGACCATTCAACATATTTGATTCGTTCAAAAAGCACACAACGATGTTAGCTAAAATCATTTCGCCCGTCGATCGCCACACATACACAGCGATTGATACTGTGTCTGCGTGGGCACATATTTTGCCACATATAAAGCAGCTGTGTAGACACCTTTCTATATTCGTCGTTGATCAACGTTGGAACAGCATGTATACAAGCGAGATATTATGTGCACTTGTTTACATTCAATTCATATACAAAACATCCAGTCTAACTTGTGAGTGTATGATTATTCCCGTCACACGTTATTCTTCATTTGATGAACCAACTTTGAGAACTTCAATGACGTATTCCGTCTTGAATCCTTCGTTGTATTTCACACTAGACAATGATTGGGACATAATTGGTAAGCCCCAAAAAGCTTTTCACAGTATAAAGTGTACTTATCAGAATGCATTCAAAAGGATATTGAAGGAAATGATACCTTATGAATAGCTTTTACATGTGTTATCTGACTGCTCACGATTCATATTGAAGTAGACTAATCACGGTGAAACTCATTACATTTTTTAACCCACGTGATTCCCGTTGTAGACTTTGAGGTCGATATTTCAAGTCAAACAGGCAGTGAAACACCAGTGCAAAATATGGGAACTTTGCTGGAGGCCACTTGGAATAACGAAGAGGTCTCGGCTTGTGAATTCGTAAGTGATTGCTGTTCGTAGGCAAATCGGAATAAATTATTATCCGCAGGAAAAGGCAAGTTAACTTGTCAATTTTTCTTGTTGAAGATTTCGCTAGTTGGAATATATGCAGGCAAAATTTTGAAAAGAGGTTATATGGGATGTGAAGATGATTTTACGCACAGGAGAAATGGCACTTTTCACATGTTCTTTGTTGTTAAAGGATCGGATTTAAATGTGGACAAGACATGTTTGGATCTTGAGGTCCAAAATCTAAACAGTTTGATTCACATTTGGATGATGTCAAAGGAGATAAAGCCTGTGAATTCCATTCACGTGACAGGTAACTATCGTCGTCTAATCCATGGAATTTCTACTGCATTTCACTGGATTTCAAATCTTTGCTACTCGCATGAACACCTTTAATCAAATTTTATTAATTCAAACCAAATCTTGATGAGTGTGATTCAAAACATTATTTGATTTAATTGTAACCAGTATTTTATATATATATATATATATATATTATATATATATATATGAAGAATTTCCTTCCAACGCAGAATATGTTCCCGGCTGACTGGTTCCATTGACTTACGCTTATGAAGGGTGGATGCTCGTCTCGTCATTGTTCAGTTTCGATAGATGTTCTTTATTCACAACAAATTCTGATCAGTATGCAAACATAAGACTAATTCATATTTATTTGAGTCTAATTTTACCTTCAATTCTTTCATTATTGGATACAATTGTTAAATCATTGTAAGCAACTTCAGTCATGCTTCCACTAATGCCTTCACCGAACTTCATCCAGCCAAGCCTTCTTTCTCCAATGGAAGGAAACTCCATTTACTGAAGGACTATCATCGAATTTAAGTTCACCAATAAACTCAAAGAAATACAATGGATGGTGTCATACGTTGTTGTAATATTGTCTAAACACGACATGAGGTCTTTTCTTGCTGCAGAGGAAACAAAAATGATGAAGCGCAATCTCCTATGAAGATGGTTTCAGTCCTTCCACGGTACACCAGTTACACGCCCAGAAAACAATATAGAATCATGGAAAATACCTACTGGCCTAACAGAGAAGGGAAGATGGTCTATGGAGAACTGAGCTATCGAATGTCGCAAATTTGAAAGGACTACGGACACAGCCTTCTGACAGTGATTTCCATATGGAAAGATCAATTTAATTTCTCCTGCAAAGTTTCGTTGAGATATTCTACATTATTTATGCGGAGGAAGTGAAGCATGTTGAAGAACATCAGTGATACTTAGGGGCATCCGGGTAACCGACCGTGTAGGTTTCAGTATGATGAATGCCATGGAAGAAAAAAGCCTGACCAGCAACGTGCGGCCAGATGACCGTGAACGAATATCAGTGGTGGTGCAAAATTGATAACTTGAGATCTCACTGCATCAGTCCCCTTCGACGGTGTGCACTAATGGAAGCAACATTATTCTCCAAAGTTCGATTCTCGAACTCATTCTGAGTTTCGCCGGTCCAATTAGTCAGGTAACTGACTGGGGATAGGACATCTTCCGGGCTTGTCCTGACATCTGAATGATCCATGAGTGCGTCCACCAGTCGGGAATCACAAATTCCGGTTGCTATGTATGGCATGCCTGAAGGTCTGAAATGGTAAACATGCCTGGCCCAGAGGAAAGCGCTCACCCATAAGGTATACGTAATTGTTCTATTTCGTCTTGCAACCCATCTGGGAATCCAGCTCTCTGAACTGTCTCAGAAAATGAGTACGCGGACATGAGCTTCTGATTGAAATATTTTACTGTCGACATGTGTATGTTTGTGGTTGGGGAGCATCTGGAGTGGCCGGTATGATGGTATCTAACGGTAGTCTCATTCAACGATCCCAAGGCGGTTCAGCTGAAAACTTCTGCAATCATGTAAGTGAAACGGATTTCGAGCGATATATAAAGAGGACAGTGTCAGTTGGATTTTGTAGCTCACATTTTTTCATTGTGATCTGATCACGGAACGCTTATTCACGTCAACAAACCGTTCTGCTACACAAATCGATTTGGGCTTATGCACTGGATAGCAAAAGTGATGAATGACTTCTGAAACACAGAACACTGCAAACTGTGAAGATACAAATTTGTGCCATTAGTTGAGACAAGAGCTTATGGAATGCCAAGGTGGGTAACACATTATAATAACGTTTGTAAAAGAAGTACTGACTGGAACACGCATTCGAGTAATTTCGGGCGCATCAGAGTGCTTGTAAATAGTGATTAGGTAATCCATATATTCGATGGGTTTGATTGAATCATTGTGGAAGCGAGACAAGAGTGTCGTTGAGAATGTTTATGATGGGAATGCTTTCCCAGTGGTACCTAAACTATCTTTCTGTGTTTTACGCATTCTTCATTTCGATTGCTATCCTTCTGCATCAACGTATACAAATGTCTACTGTTCTCCATTTAACCGAAATCCTCACAAACCAGGTGCTAGTATCAGTTGAATGTCCAGGCAGTGCTGCTGTATTGACCGTTTTCATTCCTCCTGATTCGACGAGTTGTCAAGTGCAAAGGGTTTTTGACTGAAATTTGGACATCTGTCTACGAAAAGATCTGATTAGATACAAAACCCAAATATGAATGGAATTGAGTATTAGCAAGATGTTTTACTACGTTTCTAATTTACGGATCCTTGCATGATCAGTTTCCAAACCACCGAGCAATTATCCCCATGCCAATGAAACCAGGTTCAACAAAGTGAATTGTTTAAGCACATTTGACCGGAGAATATATGACACGATGATTTTTTCATGGACATATCGAATAACCAAATCTGGCACCTAGAATGAATACATGTGTAGACTAAAGACTCTCTTCACAATTCCACACAACATACGGAAAATGAGCTGCTTAGGTGCACAGTTCATACTGCGAACAGGCAACGACGAATTCTTATTAGGTCATCAAATCAAAACGGCTTTTCGGACAGAAACATATTCAGTCAGCCGCGGTGTTACGCGGTCAAGCTGGTTCGGAAAGTTATTCAAAGAGGTGAAAGTTGTATACATGAATGAAATATCATTGTTGTTCCCATCTTCATAAAGCGCTCACGTGGTGACTCCACTTGCCACAGAGTTATAAAACTCATCTCTTCAGCGTTGAGACTTCTCTCTTCTATCATAATTCGCAAGATGAACCCAACATGTGAAGAGCCGACTCAAAAGCGGCTGGATAAGTTTCACTCCGGTCGTTGATATGTTTATTGAATAACCACCACCCGATAGCTACTAAAACAACGCCATACATTTAGAAGACCAGCCGTTATCGTATTCTCGGGCATTTGCACAGCCTTCGACACCGTCGGTAGGATTTCGTTAAGGACTGTCTGCTAGAAAAGGGTTACCAGAAAGGTTTAGATCAATTCTCACAATAATCCGATGCAATATCTCAGTTCGCTTATTTTAGTCGTCTCCAGTGGCTAGAAGTGCTCCTTCCAGCCTTAGGAAAGCCTCTGTTAGTTGGAAGTAGATAAACTTCCAGCATCACTGATCCTCTCACTCACACCTTATTGTTTCCTACTGGTAACTCTAATGAGATGTGACACTACGTGAGAACGTTCCTAGACAACAACACACAGACGGACAACGGATTTCCGGTTCCCTGGAAATAATTGCATTACGTGTGCGTGTCGTTACGAGGCATGCTTCACTGGAGTCGCTTCCAGCCACGATGGAATGCAATAATTCGATCGACAGTCTCGTACGCCAACCCACAATGTGGCCTATTGTCATGTGATTGATCAAGATCCACTGTTTACTCGAAGAAGGTGTAACCAACGTTTGATACCCACGGTCAAACATTTTGAATCTTACCACTTGCGGACTCTGATGCAGTGCGCTTACAGTCAATCTCTAACGTGTGGTGGGATCTAGCGTTGTTCCTCTAGCAGGGCCCTTCAGAAAACATCATTGCCCTTTTTTGTCCTAGGACGAAGGACAATTGAACCAATTCCTTTGCGTGACGAGTCTTCAATGCCTTACGTTCTCTAAGAATTTCCAACGGTTTTGCATCTATATATAACTCCTGTTGGAACTAGTCCTACCTGATATGAGCATCCGATAAAATCCTGCGAGTCATGCAAACATGGAACCTAGAATTACGTATGGAACCCTGTCATGGATAAGCTTCAAAAGTGGCTTGCCTATTGGCGTCGCCGTCCACGTCTCTGGTCCACAGCACTAAATCTTCAGCATCAAAGGTGCCCATCGCAGTGAATCCCAAGAACTCAGTCACCGATTGGTTGGAGATACATGAAGATGTGGCTTCTTTTCGTGTTATCAGAGAACTGACTATTCAAATTGTCCTCGTGTTCTCCAATTCCATTGGCAGCCCCTAATAATTATCCATATATTATATTTTGACGAATGCTAATAAATCCAACAGTTGTTGGCGCGCTATTGTCAATGCTGAAGAATAATAAGCGTGGATATTATCCTGCAGCGATGGTATACGAACATTGCACATACATCAACTTTATTTCCACTTAGACTTCAGATAATAACAGTGCTTTATATCTACAAAATGATGTCTACATTTGTAGACCCTTCCAATGACCTTGGATAGATTATCCGCCCCCTTCGGACTAGCTCATTTCAATAACTCAGACAATACTGTTTAAATGCAATGCGAATTCACTGTCAATAAGCTTTGCACCGCAAAACGACTGGTTCAAATGGCATCGAGTAAAATTGTTTTTGACTGTTTAATCAATCGGTCAACATTGGTTTCCATTTGAATCTCTCCTCCTTCTTTGTATTTACACGTTGCATGTTCTTTTTGTGGTTTCTGTGCTTCACAGAGATTGGGAGAAAGCGTTGACTTTCAGTCATCCTTAAAACCCCTAGTCTGGTCCTCTCACTTTACTGAACAGGTGACGGAGTGCTGTCTGATAAGGGGATGGGGTTGTCCATCAATAGTCTGTCAGCATACACCCTAACATCATCGCTCGTTTGATAAAGGTGACCGGTTCCGTATCCTCTTTGTTCACATGGGCTTTCTATCAAAAGAGGTATTTTATTTTTTATTATGTATATTCCACTTTTTGCACATTTAATAAGGAAAACTGTACCTCTTGTGACCCAGTTATAATCAGAAACATTTCTGTCCTGAAAGCCGTTTTGATTAGACGACTCAGTGTGGATTAGTTCATTTATCATTCCTTGATGGTAATATGAACTGTGCACGTGGGAATCTGTTTTCCTCCTTTTTCTGTAAAACTTGGGCACGAACAGCTAGGCAACACAACTTTTGGTTCAAACGTGTATACCAGATGAGTAGAAACAAACTCACCATTTGTGATTCCAAATTAGACGTTCATGAATCACTGCAGACATTTCACCAATTCTGGTGTCCTATGGCAGTGCATTTCTATTGTAAGAAACGTTTACTGGACGTTTCATTAGTCCATATAAACTACCTATCGGAGACTGGTTTCCCTACAAAGTTTTCCACTGTCAAGGTAATCCGCTTTACAACACAGAGCACATATGTGGCACAAACAAATCTCTTGCCAGTTTTATCCGTCCACGTAAACACAATTCACTGCTGTCTTTTGTTAACTACTAGCATTTGTCCTTTGAAATTTGTAATTTCTTTGTATATTCTAACCACACATTATCTTCACATTATGTGGCTGAAGCAATCATTTCATGTTGGCTAGAAACGTTCTTCATTTACTATCTCTACCGTGACTGTGCTGTGCTGCAGCTTCGTCCGACTCCTTGCTGAATGAACCTTTTATGACTGCACTGTGTGGATTAACCGGATAACTATCTGTACTGGTGTTCTTCGTTGCTCAGCTATGATGTAAGTCATTTTGCCCCGATACACTTTTGTGTATTTCACCATATAGAATCACGAAATAAGGATAAACACGGTTATTCAATTGGAATTTGTTCTGCTGCATGTAACCCTGTACAACCCACGTCGTGCATGAAGCATGTGTGAAAATAAGTTTCTGAAGGATTGATACCCTAATTATTCCGGGCAGCCGTGAATGTTTGTTTATTTTGCGCTGAGTGAAGAATCCAAGGAACCATACCAACCGGAATTATATTGGGACATTTCAGAATAATTCAAATTGGTACCTTCACCTTCCTCAACCGAAAACTGTTCTTTAAAACTGCCTTGATCTTTCAAGAGATGTTTCTTAGAAACTGGGTTAAGTATTGCCATGGATACAATCGTTTGAAGCACAAGTTTATTTAAGCTCTCTTTGCTGCAGTTGTGAAACGTCAGATGGCGAAAGTCCTAAATTTTGGTGCTTTCCTTCAAGTCAGCAGAATAATCGAGCACTTTCTATTTCGCTCACGTTGGGTGTTCTTTGTTTTGATGGTAAACATAAAAATAAAAACTCAACCCTCTCCTTTTTATTTTTATGGATAGATCAACCACGAAGTTCAACAGTACCGTGTGCTTGGCTCACCATTTCGGTAATTCTTGACCACGGGAGCCGTAGTGTCTCGACTGTACCAGCTTGAGAACTAAGGAAATAGAGATCCGTGTTTTCCGAAATACTATACTTTGCTTCCGAACACGGGAATATTATACGGACGAAACATTTTCTCCTGTCTTCAGTCATTAGTACGACTCGGAAATTTAAATATTTCAAAATACATCCCATTATCAGGTGCGAAAAGCCTGAATCTCGACAGTTTGCATGGGTGCATTCTTATTGCTCTCATTTTAGTGAACGATTGTAGCTATATACTCGTGAAGTGTCTCTAGCCCATTAGCTTCTAATTCAAGTTATTTTCCCTTGGAGAGGCGAACAATGCACATTCCCAATGGTTTAGACGCGTTATGGAGCCAGAAAATCACGGATTTCGGTGGCTCTCCTAGGTGGCCCATGTTGTCGGAATTCAAACCGCTTACGTACGAAGGAGTCACAGAGTAAATCACAAAATTCGAAAGCTTTAGTTGTCGATACTCATTGCGAGGGTCTACAAGTTAAACTAACACACATACGAACAAATGATACCCCCTGTGTTGAAAAACCATTCTGCATAGACACAACGTGGTGTTCGCAATCAGTCAACCACGGAGACTCATTTAGCGAACCCCTCTGGTACTGATGAATCATTACCACTTTTGCCGTCGTCACAAAGGTGCCTTATGTTTTTCCCATGATTTGGAATTAACCTCATCTCCCATAACGTCTCCGTGCCCTTGAACAATCAACGAAGGGATCTTAGTGGTTAAAGTGTCTAACAACAGAAAACATCACAATAAAACCATTACATCGTTAGCCCTACTTCCTGTCATTTCCACTTTGAGTAGTATTTCGTAAAATCCACTGCATCCATACGCCGTTTTGTCTTAGTTTTGGTAGATCTGGGCGAAATTTGTGAGTCAAATAGACCAAAGTATTCTCATTCTCTCTCTCAGTTGTCAAAGCTCAGTGAATCCTTCAGTATAAATGAGTGAGAATTTAGTTAGAAGGATCATAAAGATGATATGGGAATATGAGAGAATCCCGATCTAACAAGCTGTGCTTCACTATATATGTAAATAGAGATGGAGGCACGACATCGAAACTCGGTGATTCATTAAAATGCAAAACATCATGGTAAGGTGTACAATAATTTGCGAATTCTTCGATGAACCATAACCAATTACAATACTGGAACACCGAATGAGAAAACTGTCGCCAGTACAAGAACAGAATCTTGTGTTTGCTCGCAAACCTCTGGTTTATCCCCAGTCATTGATTCCCAAATCGTCCGCTCTCAACGAATGAATTGACCACGAACAAGTGCGAAAACTGCATCTGAGTGTGATCGGAAATCAATATTTTGCATAGTATGAGGCAGGGAATATTTGAATATATATGGCTTTGCTATCGATTATCCAGCATAGAACGCAAATATGATTGGTTTAGTCGGATCTCCGTGTTTTTGAACCTTCAACTGTTTGGCGGTTTTGTGTTAAGAAGAAGCAGTACGTGTTCTGTTAACTTCCTATTTGAAATAAAACTTGTGATGAACTGATTGGTTTATGGCCACATGCTTTATGGAGACACCACCATGAATGAAGCCTGGGCACTGTCATCGGTTGTTATTAACGAATACGTAGTTTGGAAGAATGTGGACTTCAGCCTCCGTGATGATTTTTTCATTGGAAATTTCCGGCTACTGGTAAAGTGCAGTAGTAATTACTTCACGCATTCCAGTCCATCATGGTGTGATGAAAAAAACCAGTAGTGGATATAATTGGATCAGTGCACAAATAGAAACACGGTTACCAATAAAATCTGCTGAGACTCGAAGTTCGATGCGAACAGATAAGCCTCACAAATAGACGCCTACAGATACTGGTTTGGTCCAGTGCATATTTTTTCAGTGAGAAATGAATGCAGTTAGGCAATGCGGACAGGAAATCACTCAGTTTGGGGATCTTCTTTGCTTCAGTGCTCTACTGTGGTCCTTTACGGCTAAACTAAGTTTGGAACCATTTCAATTGGACTTCACTCAGTATAAATTTTCTTGGTAATAAATTGAAATACTGGAAATAAATAGGAATAAATAATGGACCAAGAAAATGATGGCGACATGTGTTTAGCAAAACTAGACTTCGTGGACGCGTACTATCAAGTTGAAGGCAGGTCCCCATTGGGATACTTCCTAAGACTTTGCATTCATTGTGTCCTGTACTAATTCACACGTCCTACTTGAAGTTAAAAAACTGCCTCAGTTATTTTCCAGTGGGCAATATATACGGTGTTGGCAAGATATGAAGGAATAGCTTTCCATCGACTAACTTAAAAACCGCCTGAAAGTGATTGTACAAGACATCCGAAAATTCCGGTCTCCATGATGGCGAAAGTAATCCAATGTCCAAACCAATAATTACCTTGGATTCGTTTCTGACCTCAACGGTTGCCATCCGTACAAGGAAGAACCACGAGAAATGCAACGGACGCCAGTCTAAATGGACGCCCTGCCAGTGTGATAACTCCTGGGCCCTGCCATTGATTACCGTGCTCTTCGGTTGGAGCTGCATTGCTTGTGGGCACCATTTGAGTATTGCCTTCGGATGGACTATTGTTGTTGTTGTTCGCAACAGCGTTAGCCATCGTTTGACCAACTAATGTGGACGCTGACATCGGATTCTCCGTAACCACACTACAACCCCAAGTTACCAATAGTTGTAGTAGCTGGTGCTTCAAACTTGGGTGTTATCGTCGTCATCTCATGTTTCCCAACGAAACGGTTAAACTTGTGGCTCTCGTTACCCGAATGTAAGACTCTGCCGAAAAAACTAAAGACAACATGAGAATAATTGCCTTTGGCCTAGCTGTCCCCATTCTAGTATCCCATAGCTTCATCCACTGTCACCATTTCTCGTCTTTTACAGGCTACACACTTCTGTTATGCATTTTCAGAATCAATGAAGGCATCAAATTTATTCCGTCAGTCAGCTACTGCGTTTGACTACGATGCTATTGGACTACGATGTTGAAGTAAACTTTCGGAAACTGCAAACAGACAGTCTATCCCGCCTGATCACACACCACCATAGGGACGATGACGATGTCGTCATCATAGCCATCACAACCAAAGTTGCTAGTATGGAGAAGCTATTAGACACTGGGCATGTCATGTCTGCCACCGTAGAGCAAGTCCGCGTGGTTATCAAACTCGACTCGCTTCAAAGCCACATATCGCATTGTTCAGGCCCCTTAACCCAGAATAATATACCATTTAGATTTGCTACAAAGTGGATCCGTCTACGGTGTTAACACGTTTCAAGTGATCCCACAGTGTTCTACTGGAACAATTTCACAACGACCATTCAGAAATAGGCCGCAAAAACTAGGCAGTCAGAAGATTCACACAGTGGCCTAAGAAGGAAATTGAAAGCACCAATGTGGCTCGTCAATCCTAACGGTATCAACACACATCGAAAATGTGGCTCTGTCAAACACAGTAACCATGGTCAACCCCTGAATAACCCCTTTGTCAATTATCTACGGTAACTTCTACTAGATAACATTTCGAAGTGGCCAGGAAAAATAGCACTCAACCCAGCCACTTTGCACGGACAAATAGCAGTCCTTCGTCGAATATCCGCACTACTATCTGTAGCTTTCTATATATCTATGTATCCGTCTGTTGATCTATCTACATAAACTGTTTGTATCTTCATCTGTAGGTAACTATATTTCTCTCTATGATTTTATCTATGAATTCATCCATCCATCCATACATTTATCTGCCTATTTATGAATTTATCCATTTATCCACATATCTACTTATCCATATATCTGTCTATCTTTCTATCTATCTATCCATTTATCAATATATCTATCGACCTACTTAACTTTCAATCTATCTATGTATCTCTTCAAATGTCTATCTATCTATATTTGTTTATCTATCTATCTGTCTACCGATCTAAACATCTATCAATCCATCTATCTTTCTTTCTGTCTATCTATATATCTACATACCTGTTTGTCTATCTATCCATCGATCTATGCATCGATCTATCCGTATATCGGTGATCTATATAACAATTCATCTTTCATCCGATCTATGAGTCTACCATTTTCTCACCAATCAACTCTGTCTATCAAACAATTTATTTATATACCAACCGATATTTCTATTTACACATCAAAATTTCTACTATCTATCTATCTATCTATCTATCTATCTATCTATCTATCTATCTATCTATCTATCTATCTATCTATCTATCTATCTATCTATCTATCTATCTATCTATCTATCTATCTATCTATCTATCTATCTATCTATCTATCTATCTATCTATCTATCTATCTATCTATCTATCTATCTATCTATATATCTATCTATCTATCAATTTATCTATCTATCTTTCTCTCGATCTTTCTTGCCACATATATATTTATCCATGCATCTGATAGTCTATCTTTCTATCGATCTACCTATTTTATTACTCCGTTTGTATCTACAGCTGCATCGATCTATATATGTATGTAACTATCTTTCTGTCTATACATTTATCTATCAGTCTATCCGTCTGTCTATACAACCATCTATCTATCTATCCACCCATTTCACTATCTATCTATGCATTTATGCATGTATTCACCTCTCTTCCTCTTCGTATATATATCTATCTTACCATCTACGTATCCATTTATCAATATATCTATCGATCTACCTAACTATCCATCTATCCTTTTATCTTTCTATCTCTCTATCTGTTTACCGATCTGAACATACACCTATCTACGGACCTACTCACCTCTCCATATATTTATGTGTCTCTACTCAGATATCTGTCTACTTATCAATTATTCTCTCTATGTGTCTATCCCTCTATCTACATATCTTTGTATCACTCTATCGAACTTTGTATTTATTTATCTCTTTAAATCAATTCACCTTTTACCTACTCGGTATACCTCTAATCATCATTTCATCTATCCAATTATCTATGCATTTATGTCTATATAAATATCTATCTGTATATCGACATACATGTCCTTATCAATGTTTATCTATCTATCTATCTATCTATCAATCGGTCTCTACCGACCTATCTATGTATCCCTTTAATTATCTATCTCTATATCGATCTACGTATATACCTATCCATCCATCTCAATATCTATCGGTCTATCGATCGACCTACCTTTCTACCTGACATTCTGAACCTTTGTATACATCTATCTTTCTCTGCATCTGTCAATAAAATTCTCTATCTATCTTTATTTCTGTCTATCAATCTATCCATTTATCTATGTATATTTTTCTCTACTAACTTATGTATCGATATTTACATATTTGTATGTACAAATTTGTATCAATCTTTCTATCAACGTATCAATCCATTTATCCTCCTATTTTTTGCCTATCTACATATCTGTTTATCCATTAATATATTTATCTACCTACGTATCTTTCTATCTATATATCTATGTGTTTATTATCTATTATTCTTTCTATCTACTTAACTAAATTCGAACCTATCTATCCGTCTGCATATCAAACTATATAACTATGTATCTCTCTTCTTATACATCTATCCATCTATCTATCTATCTATCTATCTATCTATCTATCTATCTATCTATCTATCCGTGATCTATCTATCTATCTATCTATCTATCTATCTATCTATCTATCTATCTATCTATCTATCTATCTATCTATCTATCTATCTATCAATCTATCTATCTATCTATCTATCTATCTATCTATCTATCTATCTATCTACCTATCTATCTATCTATCTATCTATCTATCTATCTATCTATCTATCTATCTATCTATCTATCTATCTATCTATCTATCTATCTATCTATCTATCCGTGATCTATCTATCTATCTATCTATCTATCTATCTATCTATCTATCTATCTATCTATCTATCTATCTATCTATCTATCTATCTATCTATCTATCTATCTATCTATCTATCTATCTATCTACCTATCTATCTATCTATCTATCTATCTATCTATCTATCTATCTATCTATCTATCTATCTATCTATCTATCTATCTATCTATCTATCTATCTATCTATCTATCTATCCGTGATCTATCTATCTATCTATCTATCTATCTATCTATCTATCTATCTATCTATCTATCTATCTATCTATCTATCTATCTATCTATCTATCTATCTGTCTATCAAACTATCTATATATCAATCAATCAATCAATCAATCTATCTATCTATCTATCTATCTATCTATTTATCTATCTCTCTATCTATCTATCTATCTATCTATCTATCTATCTTTCTGTCTTCCTATACATCTGTCCATCTATCATTCTATTTACAAAAAGGTGCAAAAGCTGTAGTATCCCCTGAACGAGCCTGAGGTTTGGTGAAGCAGTTCCTTGGGAAGCTACATATGATTCTCAGACATTTCTTTTTGAGCAGTAAAACCATGATGCCGTCCGAAAAGCAAAATCAAATGCCGCCCGTATCAGTAATAACTCAGTTATAGTGAGCTTTTTCTTGATGATGAACTCTAGCAGCTGTGAGAGGGTGAAATATTATCGGTATATTCACCGTTTTTTTAAAAACCAACCTTCTTTCCACGGGTTCGCTCTTCACGCCTTTCGTACAACCTGCGAATTATGGCAGACTCATGCAGTTTCGAAACTACTGAGATTAGTCTTATACCCTCAAGGTAAGCACCATCATTGGGTCAGACTTGTAGGGAGATGAGGATAACAACTGATCCCCTCACAATGAATGAACCTGTTCAGAATTCCATAACAGTGTGAACAACGCAAGAGTTTTCTTACGAACTGTTGGGGGAAGGCCTGCGGGCGGTCTGCGGGGATCTCCGTCTCAGTAGCTGAATCTGTAAAATGCGGCCACGTGATGCGTGCAGGAAAGGCTCTCGAAAAGTTGACAATGAAAATCAGCTAAGCTATCCCGAAGTACTTTGTTTGGCTTTCGAGTCGCCATTGATGATTGTCGGTTGGCGACTCGTTATCTCACAAGTTGTTCCATCAAGCCTTAGCGGCTTTCTATCGGTGACCTCAATGCATCAGAAATACTCGAGAAGTTTATTAGTGGGAGCATCGCGTAACACCTCAAATGCACTTCGAAATCACCGGATTTCGTGGTCCCCTTGATGACTCGCATGATGTTCACGTCTTGTTACTAGCCGTGTTCACTTATGTTCACTTCCAGCCGAGATCGACTGGCATGCGTTAGGAACACTCGAAGAGTAGACAAAGTTCAGTACAGCTGTTCCATCATGGCTGGAATTCATCAACAATATTATTCCCCCAAGCTACTACTGGGACTGCTAGTTGGATTGAATGGCTTTGAGTACAACCGTCTGTTTTTTATATAATTTACTGTGTCTGTTCGACAAACTGTTGATAACAGAGTGACAACGATGTAGAGAAACATTTTGTTTATTCTTATTCAAGGTTATTCCTAAGTCAACCATAAGGCGTCGATGTAGATCGGTATAACTGCTGCTGTCGTAGACAACCAGTTGTTAATTTCGGATAATCTTTCAGATGGTTTGCTAGTCAAAATGTCTGATAAGTTTCCATAAGTTCACTTGTTGCCCTGAATAACGTGTACGTTGGTATAACGAATCATTGCTTGATCGATCAACTCTCTATTATATATCGAAATTGTTGTAAAATTTGACGATGCAATTCAAAGCAACCGAAGCGAATTACGTGGAATCTCTGGTTTCGTCCACTGCGATACAGCAAACCGCATTAGGTAACAAGAATGACCTTACACAAAAAGTCAGTGTGATGTGACGCAAAATACCACCAATTCAGTTTAGCTTATGCAACCATCAACCTTACACTTCTGTGCTCTGGTTTCGGTTACTATTTCCCAGCATCGTCAACTAGAGGGAAAATAATAGAAGAGTGGAGTCAAAAAGACCGAAGGATCGAATTTATAAGTGGAATCCACAAAGACAAAGAAAGAGTTTGAATGCAAACATGCAATTACCGCGACACCTCCAACAATCTGGTAGGTGGGTCGCGTGGATCCGGAAGTCTAACACGTCCTTGTTGGCCCGTTAAACTATTCAATGTTTTCTCATCTCTCAGCCATATCTTGAACTGATCACCTCGACCTACCTTCCAACCCCTACTGGCCTCGGCGCAGAGAGTACGACAAGGAAGTCTGTTGGTAAGGATGCATAACACATGTCTCAGTCACCTCATTCTGTTTAGATTCAGTTCTTCATCTGAAGACTGACCTCTGGTTCCCAAGGCCCCACGTCTAACCTCAGTATTGCTGATACGGTTTTCCCACCATACTCGGAGACAGCAATGCTTGAAAACCAACTGTCTTTGTCTATCTTCTACCCTGGAGGTCCATGTTTCTGAGGTACTAAAACCGGACAGACTAAATCGTCGCAGTAAACACTCGACCTTGATCAGACCATTGGATGTCACGCCGAGACCTGGTGAAATGTAAATGCTCAGGTGATAAAATCTATCCACTTCAGCCTGCCAACACAAACCGACTCAAACTCGCCGCGTCATTTCACACCTTGGAGATGCTAAATGTATCCCAAACAATGCGACTTTGTTGATCAGGGTAACTCAGGAAGTTTGCAACTTACCTAGGTCCTTACTAAGAAGAACTGTATCGTCGACGTATTCCAAGTCGGAAAACTCACTATCCATGCTGGTATCTTCATTCGAGTCCGGGGCTATCTAGAGAATAAACCTGATATCAACTCAAGAGAAAGGGTTTAAGCGGGCAACCCTGTTGAATCCAACTTTCCTTAGTGAATTCAGTGAAAAATCACCGTAAGCTGGAACTCGACTTCGCCTATTCACATACAAACGTTGAAAAAGAGAAATGAATTCACCGGAACACTCTTCAATGAGAGATAGTTTCAGAGAACCGTGCGGCCAACTAAATCAAACGTCATTTACATTTCAACAAAGCAATATTTCGTGGGCACACAGAAGATCTGTAAGTGCATTAAAATTTTCTAGGAGCAAAGATGTAGTCGATACAATCTTGACAACGTCTGAAACCGGCTCGATTCTCAAGCACACACATATTACAGACGCTAGATAATCAGTGGAGAATAATTTCAATGGGCAGTTTGGATAAGATGCTTATGAAGTTTACTTCTGTGAAGTTTCCTCAAAGAGGATATTTTTCCTCTCGCAATTGGGCACAATAACCGACTCATATCGTAGTCTGGGAATCCGCTCACTATCTCAGATCATCTAGAGCATTTTTCCTATATCCGAAACCAAAGCTTCGCCTCCATCATTGAAAACTGATGGAGATAACCCATCGAGTTCAATGGCTTTTCACCTCCTAAAATAATCTACCTCTCGCATAACCTCCATTTCTGATGAAGAGATGATATCGACTTTCATTGCTTCTCCCGCAGAAGGATTCCGAGGATCCAATGTGGAATGTGGCAAACGGAGCTGATCCATCAAATTTTCCGCCTATTGATCCAGACGATGTCACTGAGAATGAATTAGTGAGCCATTGGATTCCTTGTTTATCAACTTACACAGGGCTGTCGTGGATCAGTGACGTTATTCACAAGGCAAAGTTTGCGATTGTTGCCAACAGACGCAGCCTGATCAATTGAGGTCTCATGCATTTAAGTATTTCGTTGAAGGTGGCGTTCGGAGGGACGGATCTTCAAGAATCTAACAGAGCAACCGTTGTAGAAGACACTTGTTGTTTGGGAGAATTGCTTGAACAAGAGTCCTGAGGGCTTTCAAAACAACAACAAAGCTTCCGTGATATGCTGCCAGAGCCCATCCGGACTGCATCGATAACCCTGTAGACAGCTCCATATGAAAATCAAGTCGTATTAAACCAACTGCGCATGGTGGGAGCCTTCAATTTTGGTGTGACCAAGATCGACAAGTAAAGAGAAAAGAGCACGTAACAAGGCATGATCTGAGTCCACAGGCGTAGAGGAAAATGAAAGATAATCTTCAATTCATCCATGCCAGAGACATCCGATGACATAATGGTCAGCCTCGGTCCCATTTTGTCTGGGACTGTGCACTCAGCTCTCATGCTTAATTCAATCTCAACATCCGCTTGACCACGAGCAACGGAAACCGGATCACCGGACACGCAACGATTGAACCAAGAGCCTGAGACTGTATCTGGGGTGGTTATTTGGACCACAGAAATGTATGCGTTGTATGTGTTATTCGGAGATACGTCGTGCATCTGCTTTGAAACTGTCAAGAGTTCTAGTGAGTCCAGCCCGTTCCCCTATCTCAGGCAGTGTGCGAACAGTTAAGTCAGCCGGGTAAGGTGAACATTTCGGCTGAAGTGCGAATGATTTATGCTCGACTCCTGAACGACTGCTTTATTTAGGACCGCAGTATGCCGCGACGTTTTATATCAAGCCTAAACAACAGGAAGGAAACTTTCTAAGGCTCTCTAGAATGGTTAACCGACTAGGAAAAGGTAGAAGATTGCTAACGATACTACTTTGGGATAGCTGCGAATATTCATTTAGATGTAGTTCATCAAAGCTGATTGATATAATTCAGTAAGAAATGAAAAATTGGATAAAGGGACGATTGAATCAAAACTAATTGTATCCACTAAAGTAAAATGAAGAGGGCTTCTTTGTTTTATTCTAAATACGATTTCGGGTCTTGGAAAAATTTAGCATTGGCGATGTGTGTTGCAATGAATATTTCAAAAAAAGGAACGAATAAAAGCGAGTCTCTCAAACGTTGACAAGAAATGTCAGTGCTCGGTGCACGCATTGTTCCAAGCACACTGGTTTAGGTGATCTATACAGAAATGAACGTCAATCAGTGTATGTATGCCCCTTGAAAATCAACAAAAAACAAAAGCAGTGTAGATTATTTGGGATTCAGATGACTGATGGACGGAGATCACCAAGGTTATGTTCAAGGTTGTTTTACGGCACCACTGTATGGATTATCGAAAGTACATAAGCTAAACGGAACATTCCTCGACCTTTCACTCTTGGTCTAGTGAGATGAAATTCGTGTGTTATATCTCCGACATCGGCTTTTCGGAATACTCTTCGTGTGTCAATGATTCGAGGACTAGTGCTCGCGATCACCCTGACGTTTTGTTGCTTCGAGCATGACGGTCGAACACGCACAACACAGTTGAATTCTGGTCATTGGTAATTGGTTTGAAAACAAGAGATTGAAGCTCCAAAGCATGTCGTTCATTTCTGTGTATGCTTCAAACAGCTTCTAATCTCCTGAGGCCTAGGACGGTTTGCACCATAATTAGTCTCAAATGCTCGGCTATGTGCGCTCTACGGACAAAATGATCCTCATTGCTAACTTGAATGCCCAGGTGAAAGCCTATGCGAACCGAAAAGGCATATAAGACGTCGATGTAACAAACCATTCAATCAAACCTATACTAGTGATCAACTGATTCAGTTATGTTCAGACCACGTACTATTCCTGGTGCACAAAATGAGATACCTAAAACCTCGAAAATTTTCCGCGCTTCCACAGCGTTGGTTTCAGATCGACCGTGCTACTATCAGTCATCCCGTTGGAGCGGCTAAACACAAGACTGTCGATCGTTTTGGGTCACTTCTGTGGACACTGATCACGCTTTTGACCGTGTGTGTTTCTGCTTATGTATAGCCAGTGAATTAACTAAAATCGAAGCTAACTAAACGTCAGTAACTGCTACCAAGATATAACCCTTGATGTTACGATTTGCACGTTTGTCTGCATCCCCAGTGTTTCCCCTGCTATGCTCAGTAGATTCACACCTATGCATGGTCATTGTGACCTGAACATCGGCCACTTTGCCTCTGGTTTGTCCTTTCCGTAAATGTCTGCCACCTGCCAGCCTCCTTCAGGTATCGACGCCCTGCACTCTGCAACAGTCCCATCACTACACCTACAATTACTTCCATTTGAGAGCTTAATCCGTCCCTCATCTCTGATTGGTTTGTTTCAATGGTAAATCATCCCGCACATTTATTGTTACTGCGACTTGCACGCTCGCATTCCAGGGTAAATTTGACCTGTCAAGACTGTTGTTGACTTAGTCCCGGTTACTGTTGCCTGACTATTCAAAACTGAGGTATGTGAGCGTATCCCATCTGACTTTGTTCCCACAGTACACTCTGCATTTGGACAATTCGTCTTCTGGACTAAACGGGTTATCGGGTTCCCGCGAGTCACTCAACAACTGATTGGGATTCCGATAAAATGGATCTGATTTCCGAATGAAACTATCCACCCGGTTGTCGACGCAGTCTAAACCCCAGGATCTAGATGGTTGGTGGACGAAAATCACTTAGGTCATATTCGAGGCTCTTTTGCGGCTTCAGACCAAAGAACCATCTATTCACGAAGGCATCATGTCAAACATTCACGGAGATATCCCTGAAGTCATGCATTGTCAGTCATTTATTATTCAAAAATCCAGCACATCTCATGGGAGTTAAGTTTGAAAGTGGACGAAAATTTGCAACCTATGCAGCAGAATTGTTTCAAAGTTAAATTGGCCATAATAACAGGTATGTTGTAAAGCTAATCGTTCCAGTTAGGTGGAAGAAACCTCATTGGTACAAATACACCTGTTCCAAATCATTTGCGCTCAAGGACGTACGCAATTACGTAAGTGACTTTGGAGCTGCTTCGTCTGGGATGGCACAGACAAGTCAAATTGCACCACGAGTTGAAAAACATTGCGTGTTTTTGTCCGAATTTACACTTTGCTTACGCCTGCGCTCTTGCACAAGCTGACTCACGCACTTGCCTGCACGGTTGTGTTTCAACTTGCTCGCTTGTACCCGCAATCTCCTTACGTTGCTACTGCTTACACGTTCATCCGTACAGCTTACCTAATTCGGAATAATACAAGCAGGTCCTAAGATTGTAGAATTTATCCCGTTTACTAAAACAAAATGTTTCACATATAAAGTCTGATGTTTCGAAAATATCGTTCTGTTACCGACGCCAGTTTAGGAGCGTAACGTCGAAAGTACCCACATACCGAATACTCTCCAGTTCATAATTTCGTGTCATTACCTTCGCCTTTCTCATAAGTCTCTCAAGTGGTTGATTCGTATATTGTCGACGCTCAAACTAAGAGACTGATGAATTGTAAGTGAAATAATGTCCAAAGTGACTGGATGATCGCGGCCATGTGCAGCGAGAATCACGTTTCCCTAGATACCATACCAAATGAACCTGTTTTTCTAGTGCTCGTTTGTGCACACTCAGCCACTTGGGCAGTTGCTCTCATTTTCCACATTATTCCACATTTTTACTAGGTTCATCCCTCATTTCTGATCGACCGTCTTCTGTGTTCCCCGAACAACTGACACGAGAATCAGTCCCATTTGCGTGATTGTAGTTTTCTACTCCGAAGTTACTCACATATCAATAAAATTGCATGGATTTGGGCATCAAGAGCTCATATTTTGGGTAATCCCAGTTCAGAGCACAGGGATATCTCGACCTGTCTGCATATATGACAACTTCATTTCTTTGGATACTGCTTTCACAATATTTATTCAATCCCTTCAATTAGTTTTTACTCCATAGACAATGCAGCTGCAATTGGTCAAATCAGCTACAAGAAAAGTTATCATTTAAGTGAGGAAATAACCAAGCTGTTGTATATTTTGTAGGCGAATAAGATAATATTCGTTATTTGACCTCGATAGATTCCAATGTCATTCTCCATTCTAAACTACTGAATAACCACTCTGTGCCGTATTCCTCTGAACTATCGTATGTGTGTCTATACTTCTTATACCGCACTCGTGTTTGAGGCTGGGTGAAAGTACATTTCGGTCGAAAGTACTTTACCTTCAATTTTTAAAGTAAAGCTTACAGAAAAAGGAACGTACTTTGTCCATTCAGGAATATACGAGAATCTACTTCTGGGTTATTCACAAAACCTAACGTATACTGTATGCCCGGTAATTCCGTGCGCACCCTGGAGTTTCGAATTTCGGTTTTCGGGTACTGATATTCGTGTTAGTGGTCACTTTTGTGGTTTTCTTGTGTGAGCCAAGTGGAACGACTTATTATTTCCGTTAAATGATGTTCAAGAACATGCATATTTACAAACCATGATTTCAGGAGTGCGATTGTTCACACAGAAGTGATTCAAAAAGATAGATCCGACAACCACATTGAATCCGCTATTTGGTTGTAAACCCTCATTATCCGCGATATTTGGAACTTTAACAAAAACCGGGATTTGTTGATGAATACCAAAAATTTACATGTAGTTGCAGATTTTCTTATGTTTTCTGCATGACGGCAGTGTAAAACAAGTGTGCGTAAATGCTTGTGAATTCTGCCAAGTAAACCTCGAACGCCAAGTTTCATTTCTAGTGGACTGCGCAATGCTTGCGGTTAGTAGTTGATACTGGTCACTCTTTATTAACTGTATTTGACACGTTTTACTCGTTGATATATATGCCACACGAGACACAAAAACCGAGGATTTCCAACAGTTCATTGATATATTCCATCTTTTGAACTGATGGGTATGATTCACCCTGGCCAACCTGTACTTCCACATCAATCGTGTCAAATTTCAGACTCCCATTTGAAACTCCCAATCGGAACAAAAATTGATTTTATCGCGTAAGATTTCTCCGTGTTAATTGTAACAATTCCGTGGGGAGGGGGGGGGGTATCTTTTGTGTTACCACCACTGATTTCATGTTCGAATTTGACTAAGTAACTTGGATCCATGTTGAAACTTAAACCTCACCCATCCCCACTCTAGGGTGCTAACTTGGTCTCCTGTAATCTGACTGATATGAATTCCATCTCATATTTCACTGTTAACTGTGTTTCGTCCGTACTAGTCCGCTACCCAATTTTGGTACTGTCCTTCAACTTTTATTCATAATCACCTAAAGTGTCTCTCTACTCTTTGTTTGCACATGCCTTTGCCCTACTGTTCAGTAATTCTCCCAGGTAGTGTTTGTTTGATCAAACTGGCTTTTTCACCTGTTTCCATAACAGTCTGATCAAAACTATACACACTCATTCTTATCCGTTTTGGACACGTTTATGGACCTCTTCTTATTGTGTTGCTCGCCACCCAACAGTTTGCTGTGCCATCTGAATTACCGTGTTTTATTCACGTAGTTTACTGACTTCGTGATGTCTGGCTGAGGATTCACGATCCTAATTCTACAACTCTCTCAACCACTGGACCAGAGCCGTACACTCGAATTCATACAAAATAAATACAGTATGTTGACTGTGAGGCCGGCGAATGAGTACGGGTGAAAATTGTGTATTCAATGGTAATTTCGCTTCCAAACAGGTTATTCGCGTTAACATAAACCTGTCCGTGAAATTTTCCAAGACTCTTATGCTGTTTATATTGACGGTTTTCCATATAACCACATGGTCATTTTAGTATTCCGACTGTCCGAGCTGCAAGAAAAATTTCCTTTTGTTTTCTTATTGGATGACTTCAGCCTGAATCGGAGGCTTATTGAATTGCACCCGCGCAAAAACACCGTATTGGCTAACAAGCAGGCAAACGATTTTTCAATAATTGATGGGTTCAAGCAAGCTCCTGTTTGTTGAACCGAATTGTCTGAGTGGCTCCTGCAGTCATTTCCGTTCTGGGTCACTAGCTGACATGCCTCAAACAAATGCATGCAATTCAGATGTGCAGTTATTCGGCCGGTTCGAAATGTACACACAACAAAGAATTACGCACACGGCAGTTCACGATAGCCGTAATTAAAGCAATTTGAAAGCGGGAACAAGAGCTAAGAACAAAACGTACATTGGTAGAACCGTGTTTTCTACGATGGCCTTATCTGGTGTTCTCAATGTAATTCCTATGTACAGAAAATGCAAATCCCCTTCATTCTCTCCTCCTCTTCGATCTTTACACCGGTCACTGGTCACACCACAGTTGAAATATTCCTAAAATCCCACACTGTCCAACCAACTGCTAACAACGATGGAGACGACGATGGTCTGAGAACAGATCGACTTTTCCAAACGTCATTGAAGTATACAGCTGCAATCTCATTTGAATCAGATGGAGTGCACGAACGGAGAATCCATTCTATGAACCACACAGTGATTCTTCCAAAGGTACTTCGTTGGTTAGTACGGCTAAATATCAGAACAAGAACACATGGTCAAAAGTGAGGAATTTCGATCTGAGTAGTATGGGGTGGTATCTGGGTGACAATATCTTCCATGGAATTACACGACCAGTGTCGCGGTTATTGGCAGTCATCAGGTATGCGTGCCAACCGTCAAATTGCATTTGGAAGAATCACTGTGTGATTCTAACAAAGGACTCCATATTCGTGCATTCTCAGTTCGATTCAAACTAGAAAACAGCTATGAACCAACTGTGGAGTGCTCAAATATAAGACCGATTTGGTGGAAGAGTAACGGGTACGTCACAGTGCTGTGAAAGGTTAGACATATGTGTGGAATTTTATGACAGTTTTCAAATTTCAAACGGAGCTCAACAGAAAACGTGGTACACAACAACACGTGAGTGGAAGAGTGAGACGGGAGTTTGCTTTCAACATGTTTGAATAAACTACACGAAATATTTTTTCACAGGAATCCAACTTCTGAATCCACTTGTATCTCCATGTTATCATCATTTGTTTGAAGAATTCCGTCGTAAATGTCCTGATAGGAAGTATTTCATCGGCAGATTTGGGATATCGTGTTTTTCAAGACGAATAAGTGTTAGACGTACATGGGTTGTTGGGCAGTGTAATCAGTGGTCAATGGATTCATAAGTGGGACTGAGCAATCAGGGTCCAATGTAGATTTGGTTCATTTGGGCGTCTGTGGAAATTCATCTAGTGTTCTAAGAAAGGCAAAGTAGCCATTGGCGACACTGAAAGACGTTGAATTCATACCACTTGGCTGACGTTTGGAAAACACGATGTGTTCTCAGACCATCGTCGTCTCCATCGTTGTTAGCAGTTGGTTGGACAGTGTGGGATTTTAGGAATATTTCAACTGTGGTGTGACCAGTGACCGGTGTAAAGATCGAAGAGGAGGAGAGAATGAAGGGGATTTGCATTTTCTGTACATAGGAATTACATTGAGGACACCAGATACGTCCATCGTAGAAAACACGGTTCTACCAATGTACATTTTGTTCTTAGCTCTTGTTCCCGCTTTCAAATTGCTTTAATTACGGCTATCGTGAACTGCCGTGTGCGTAATTCTTTGTTGTGTGTACATTTCGAACCGGCCGAATAACTGCACATCTGAATTGCATGTATTTGTTTGAGGCATGTCAGCTAGTGACCCAGAACGGAAATGACTGCAGGAGCCACTCAGACAATTCGGTTCAACAAACAGGAGCTTGCTTGAACCCATCAATTATTGAAAAATCGTTTGCCTGCTTGTTAGCCAATACGGTGTTTTTGCGCGGGTGCAATTCAATAAGCCTCCGATTCAGGCTGAAGTCATCCAATAAGAAAACAAAAGGAAATTTTTCTTGCAGCTCGGACAGTCGGAATACTAAAATGACCATGTGGTTATATGGAAAACCGTCAATATAAACAGCATAAGAGTCTTGGAAAATTTCACAGACAGGTTTATGTTAACGCGAATAACCTGTTTGGAAGCGAAATTACCATTGAATACACAATTTTCACCCGTACTCATTCACCGGCCTCACAGTCAACATACTGTATTTATTTTGTATGAATTCGAGTGTACGGCTCTGGTCCAGTGGTTGAGAGAGTTGTAGAATTTGGATCGTGAATCCTCAGCCAGACATCACGAAGTCAGTAAACTACGTGAATAAAACACGGTAATTCAGATGGCACAGCAAACTGTTGGTTGGCGAGCAACACAATAAGAAGAGGTCCATAAACGTGTCCAAAACGGATAAGAATGAGTGTGTATAGTTTTGATCAGACTGTTATGGAAACAGGTGAAAAAGCCAGTTTGATCAAACAAACACTACCTGGGAGAATTACTGAACAGTAGGGCAAAGGCATGTGCAAACAAAGAGTAGAGAGACACTTTAGGTGATTATGAATAAAAGTTGAAGGACAGTACCAAAATTGGGTAGCGGACTAGTACGGACGAAACACAGTTAACAGTGAAATATGAGATGGAATTCATATCAGTCAGATTACAGGAGACCAAGTTAGCACCCTAGAGTGGGGATGGGTGAAGTTTAAGTTTCAACCTGGATCCAAGTTACTTAGTCTAGACTCAAACTTACCATGCATCCGCTCGCAGATCTGGTTTTATGAGTGGTCGTCTTTTTGTGTTACGCGACATCTGGAGATTTAACCCATCTAGGTTCCCTAAGTCACGCCAAAACCTGACTGATTTTAAATCCAGAAAACGTTCCCAAAGCATTTATTGCGGTTTCCCCAAAGTCACTCTCTTAGGATTATGTTTAAAATGTGAGATCGCCAGTTATTGGAGATACCACTCTGCTCCCATGATGTGAATCTCCTTTCTTGAACAATCTGTTATTTCAATCAATCAGCAAAACAAACGGACTCGTTTTGCTGTAGTGTACACCCATTTGTGGATTGGCAGTTAGCTGACAGTCATTTTGTCTCGGATCATATCTAACACACAGGCCGTTTAGTGATGGTACTCTGATTCCAGCACTGATTTATATGACAGGATAGAACTACGGTTAGAAAGGTAATTCCAACACATTTAGAGCATCACCTTCACGTTGGTATGAGAGCGTTATAATCCTCGTGACTTGATTCCGTTGTTCAGACTAGCGACCCTTGATGGGATTCGAACTCAAGACAAACAAGCTCGGAACTGGAGTTTGTTTACGCGCAGGTTTGTCAGTTAACATCGAGGATCCGGGTGTGTAATCATATCAATCGCATTGTTTGGTTACCCAAACGAGAGCCGTTTGTTTCTCATCCTAATTATCTGGCCTTTGAATAGGATTTTCCCAGCTGAATGACAGGACATTGTATTTCATTGGCTCTCGTTTCCTCACTCAAATAAGTGATGCATGACTGAGTAAACTGTGCTCATGTTTGAATTGGTTTGTTGCTTCGTGAATTTACCTAGTATTGTGGCCATGGACTGCGAACCTGTAGCTCACGTCAATACTGGGTAGCCTTTGATGAACAAAACGGAATCAGTTCACCTTTCCCCGTACAACACTTCTTCGTCTAATGTTCAACATACAATGTTTCGCAGATTTCATTTCCCATGTGATCCAATCCTAATGCATATAACTTTCCTTATGGCAGCATCATCTCATCAGTTATTTGCTTTTATATGAGGTTCGTCAGATTTGAAAATATTGATTGTAAGCACCTGATACCTGAGATGAATTTCGTCTAAATTGAAAATGCTCAAGAGCAATGGGATGCATGTAGTTCGCTAATGTTGGTCAGCTGTAAATGTATACGGTTTGATAGGTGAAATTTGTCGTTGTATCAGACACGAAGGCGGTAATACCAAAGCCTAATGTGGGAGAGGGATCTAAATCCGTATGATCCAGTTACAGTTTTGTTAAGAAGGACACCATATCCTCATATCATTTTTCAAACCTCACAGAGTGCCGCATTTGCAAAACGGCAGAGGCAATTTGCCGCGATTTATGGGTATTGTACCTTCCGCTGGTAAATTTTCCCCTGCGGCAAATGGATTGCATCAGCTGAAGGGAAGGATACTGTGTGCTTTGACTTATTCTGGGATAACAGGTTGACACAAATAGATGTAGAACAGTTCAAGCCAAACCCAAGTACGAATCTGGTCCATGAATTGTCGGTAAGTTCAACATCGGGGTGGAGATTTCTCAGGTTTTGATCAATTTATTGCTTGTAAACAACCAATAAAGCAGACAAAATCAATATACACGCTAATGAGAGAGTCGTTCCTTCACTGGACAGCTCACCGTGTGTCGTGGTCCTTTGAGATCAACCTTCTATGTGAATATCCGTGAATATATGATAAGGCGATTTCAGCAGGATTTCACAGATGGGGTTATATGTGATGGAACTGATAAGTTCCAATTATAATGCACTAGACAAGTTTCATAAAATTCACTAGAACAAAAGAAACACGATTTGGCATGTACAACTACTTAGTCTATCATTGTCGATCGTGACCGCAACACGTTACACAAGGCACGACTTCCGACCCCATACGCATCACGATGATTTACTACGCGAAAGAAAATTCCATATCCTACAACAGTATTTGTGTTTCAAATGTGGGGAACAGTGTATTATTTTGAGCACAGGTTCCTGATGACTAAGATTGATTGCAATAATGATTTGGTGGCTTCTATCACATGCCCTATCGATCTCAGTTCTCAGTTCCTATCACTCGTGTTCTACACATAATTCGATCGTGTATAATAGAATAGCCACACTCTTCTTTGAAGCACTCTTAACTCACCACGTAGGAATTTGTCTCAAGTACTACGCTCAGGTGTGCTGACCAGTTCTAAAACAATCGACATGAGTCAACCTGGTGAACTGCATAGCATTTGCTGCCATTGGATCCTTCATTGTTATCCGCACTGACTACATGCCCAGCACACGGCGAGTTTATTGACCGTGAGAAATAATTTTCAAAACTCTTTCCTGATACGAATTACTCGGGTTACAATAATAAACACGGTTTGAGGCAGAAACAAAAATATCCATAACGACAAGAATTGTTTAATGTTTCCCCCTCGTTGATGAACTAGGTGCATGGTATTATTATTTTGTTTTACCCGAGGTATATCTCGGGTCTCGTAGCTCGAGGTGCGATGATGGGAGTAAATTTGACCGTCTTCGTAAATGTTCTCAATTCCCAACACCAAGTTGGTTAAAACTACTTGGAAAAGAATGGTGACAAAGTTAAATATATATAGACCAGATAAGCCCACATTTATTATGCTTTTTAACAGGAAAATGGAAAATATTTAGGAAGACATGTCTAAGTTAACATTGCTAATGACAAAAAGAGCAACAACAATAAGTACGGAAGTCTCCATCCAGAATACTGCTACACCTGAAACAGAAAGATGTAGCAAGATCAGTCACATTTGAACAGAAATGTCCTGAGAAAACCATCATCACCAAACTGTATGGATTGATGAAAATTGCAAAATGAGTGGAGTCTATCTAAGACATTTCCTCGAACAGTGCAATTAAACACAAAATGACGTGGCTCAGTCGTTATATATTTTACTGGAAACGATCGAACATACAATGTTAAAACATAGTAAGCGAGACAAATCAGAATTCATAAAGTGGGTGAAAGGCTGAACCGTTAGAGAATGTCGGATGCTTTCGTCAGACATCAGTTTACTTTCAAAATCACCAACAGGTGGAGTCTTTCATTTCCACAATGACTATATTGCAATTATATCTAACGCTGTTTCGTCTTTAGTGGGGGCGGTTGTTGAATAGCGTCATGATCAATTGCTTCCGTGGATTTTCGAGAAAAAAGCAGGCCAGAGATGATCACCTTGTTATTTAGGATGGATGTGTTGATTATTTTATGCTCGAGTCCAACTGCATTTGACGGAATGAGAGACAAAATTTTGATTTAGAAATCCAAGTTCGGTACCACATTCTACTTAGAGATAATGCCTCATACGTGATTACTCCTTTTATATCCATATTAATAGAGCGTTTGCCACACAGCAATCGGCGCATATGGTGCACGACTTATCTGTAGGGGCTAAGTCCTACGAGGGTATCGCCTCAAACGATCTACACAGCTTGACTACTATGTAATTGGGAGTAATGAGATATTCGATTCTAAAGTCACTCGAGAATTACCAGGTACAATCAAAGAGCCGAAATGAATCAACCTGAATGAGATTAGTTCATTGCCTTTTTAGCCTGCTTTCGAGTTCTCAAGGACATTGCAAGCACTAAACAATGATGTGGTATTCAGAAGAGTGATCAGACAAGTGTGAGCGTAAATTCCTCCCATCAAGACAAGCTCGTCAGGATCTCTCAAACAATTTCTTGCAAGGAGATTTCCTATTCAGATAATGAGAAAGTCAAATGAACGGAATTATCTCGTACGGAATAAAGTACTTCTCGCAAGAATGATATAACAATCGGATTGGAATACGGGTGGACCGGTGTTCTCCAGATACGTATCCGCCGAATATCCATACTTTAAGGAACAAATGTGGTGACGGAGAATCAATTGTGAAATCATTATCTTTCATATAGGTAACCAAAATAGTCGTGACTTATGCTGATTACCATCTGACTACATAAAGTTTACTTTATCCATAACTTTTGGCTCCAGTACCAGGAGGAAAAATCCTATCATTGTGAATATTTGATGTTATTAGGATACATCATCGGGGAGAGTGCACTTGTTGTGAATATATTGGATTCACACCTTTCCTATGTAAGAGTTTACTGATCGTCTTACGGTTTACTGCACAACTTCATTCATAACCATTTTCGGAGTTACTCGGCGATACAAGAGCAATATCGAAATCTAAGTTACAACGGTAATACAGAACCCCGATTTGGATAGATCAGATGCCGTAACTGACGAATAGAGCCATACGAATTGAAAAAGGAAAGCACGACTATTGAAAGATGAATAAATCAAGAACAAATGGGATACTCAAATTATTTTTTATGCAGGTCACATGTGAGTAATTAGAACAGTTGATTGAAAACTATGTTTTGAAAATAAAAACCGTCACTTCTGCATGCAGACTGGACTGACAGACTATCCAGATACAGGGTATCTACTTGAAATCCTTTTCAACGCGTTCAATTTACCGAAACTCGATCATGAACAGCGGAAAACAACACAATGGCAAGCTACACTTCCAAGTCTGTTCACCGTGTAGACAAAGGGTTTGACGTCGACAACAGACGGTACAAATCCATTATAATTCCGGGTTTCTAACGTTTGATGAGCCGTCTGCTGACTGAGAAGGGCAATCTAGCCGTCATAAGGATGAAATATCCCGGAAATTCTTTGAACTGACGGAGCGAAAAGAATCGAAAACCCAAATCCACCCACACATGTGGTTGAACCAGTCGTGGTAAAATTGAAAAACGTTCTTCAAATGATCAGACTTGTCTGTGTGAAAACCTAAGAAGTTCCACGTGAAATTTCTGACGTCACTCAGTTTCATCAGCATTGTTGACGTCGCAGTTGTTATATGGGGAGCACGGTTTGACCCTTATCCTAATAGGTATCCCAACTTTCGCCATTCCGCCGGTTAAACTCTATGTATTTCCTACTCGAAAGTTTTCATATACATTATGGTCTCTTCGTACACTCACATCATGGAAGGTGACTCTAGCGAAAAATGCACCTCCAAACGACGTCCAACTTCTTGGCTACCCCCTTGTTCTAGGTCGCTCCAAGGTGATTGTGCTGCACAGATTTACTCCTCAGATTAGTGTTTTGACTCTAAGCAAATTCAAAACACTAATCACACTCAGTCCGCATTAAACAAGCATCTTCCACTCATTTCTTTCATCGGTTGATTGTAAATCCTAGGTGTTGTGGGTCTGTTCCGTTGAATAAATGGACGCATTTCAATGTGCTGAGAAAGGAAGTCACTCTGAGTACTCATGGAATCTAGCCTAAAAAAGGTTGACAACAATCTCTCGTTTGGGTACTTTTCCAGCCGGATACAGCTGTGTAATATGATTTCTTCTTTTATTTCGCAGAGCGCCTTTGATCCTTCCAGTCCTACGAGGGTATCGCCTCAAACGATCTACACAGCTTGACTACTATGTAATTGGGAGTAATGAGATATTCGATTCTAAAGTCACTCAAGAATTACCAGGTACAATCAAAGAGCCGAAATGGGTCAACCCGAATGAAATTAGTTTATTGCATTTTTGAAATATTCTGAAGGCATTTTAGCTTGCCTTCAAATTCTCAAGGACACCACAAGCACTAAACAATGAAGTAGTTTTCAGGTGAATAATCAGACAAGTGTGAGCATAAATTCCGCCCTCCAAGACAAGCTCGTCCGGATCTCTCAAAACATTTCTTGCACGGAGATTTTCTATTCAGATAAGGAGAAAGTCAAATGAACGGAATTATCTCGTACGGAATAAAGTACTTCCTGCAGGAATGATATTGCAATCGGGTTGGAACATGGATGGACCGGTGTTCTCCAGATACGCATCCGCCGAATGTCCGCCCTTGAAAAAGCACATATGATGACGGAGAATCAATTGTGATATCATTTTCTTCCATATAATTAACTAACCGAGTCGTAACTTCTGCTGATTACCATCCGACTACATAAAGCTTACTTTATCCATAACTTTTGGCTTTAGTACTGAAAGGCAAAATCCCATCATTGTGAACAGCTGACGTTATAAGGATTCATCACCGAGGAGAGTGCACTTGTTTTGAATAGATTGGAATTAAACTAGTCAGCAGACACCTGCCAACCATGATGAGTCATCCGAGGATAATTTGACGAGTTTGATCAATTCCATTTAACTAAATAGCAGAACTAGCAGAAAACTCCGATAAGCGAAGTTCGCATGCTATTTGCAATGAGAGAATCCTCACCGTTGCAAAACGGCCATTGCACTGTCTACGGACAAGCAAATCCGATTCACTGGTATCCGGTCCATCCATGTTCCAACCCGATTGCAATATCATTCTTGCAGGAAGTATTTTATTCCGTACGAGATAATTCCGTTCATTTGACTTTCTCCTTATCTTAATAGAAAATCTCCGTGCAAGAATTGTTTTGAGAGATCCTGACGAGCTTGTCCTGGAGGGAGGAATTTATGCTCACACTTGTCTGATTATTCATCTGAAAACTACTTCATTGTTTAGTGCTTGTGGTGTCCTTGAGAATTTGAAGGCAAGCTAAAATGCCTTCAGAATATTTCAAAAAGGCAATAAACTAATTTCATTCAGGTTGACTCATTTCGGATCTTTGATTGTACCTGGTAATTCTCGAGTGACTTTAGAATCGAATATCTCATTACTCCTAATTACATAGTAGTCAAGCTGTGTAGATCGTTTGAGGCGATACCCTCGTAGGAGTTAGCCCCTACAGATAAGTCGTCCACCATATGCGCCGATTGCTGTGTGGCAAACGCTCTATTAATATGGATATAAAAGGAGTAATCACGTATGAGGCAATATCTCTAAGTAGAATGTGGTACCGAACTTGGATTTTTAAATCAAAATTTTTCTCTCATTCCGTCAAATGCATTTGGACTCGAGCATAAAATAATCAACACATCCATCGTACATAACAGGGTGATCATCTCTGGCCCGCCTTTTTACTCGAAAATCCACGGAAGCAATTGATCATGACGCTATTCAACAACCGCCCCCACTAAAGACGAAACAGCTTTAGATATAATTGCAATATAGTCATTGTGGAAATGAAAGACTCCACCTGTTGGTGATTTTGAAAGTAAACTGATGTCTGACGAAAGCACCCGCCATTCTGTAACGGTCTTGCCCTTCACGCACATTGTGAATTCAAATTTGTCCAGCTTTAAAATTGTATGTCTTAGTGATTCCAGTAAAATATTTACCGACTTAACCAACTCATTTTGTGTTGAATTGCATTTTCCGAAGAAAGGTCTTAGGAAGACTGCTCTTTTTCGATTTTCATCCGTCCATGCAATTTGGTGATGATGGTTTTCTCAGGACGTTTCTGTTCAAATGTGACTGATTTTGCTACATCTTTCTGTTTCAGATGTAGCAGTATTCTGCATAGAGCCTTCCGTACTTCTTGTTGTTCCTCACCTTGTAATCAGTAATGTTAACTTAGATATGTCTTCCTGAATATTTTCCATTTTCCTAATAGATCCTGACCTGTTACAATGCTTAATAAATGTGGCTTATCTGATCTGTATATTTAAAAATGTAACTATTCTTTTCCAAGTAATTTTACCCAACTTGATGTTGGGATTTGAGAACATTTACGATAAATTGTCGAATTTGCTCCCATCATCGCACCTCCAGCTACGAGACCTGAGATATACCTCGGGTAAAACAAAATAATAATACCAACCGGCTATACCATCAACGAGGGGTGAGCACTTGATAATTCTTTTCGGAATGGAATTCTCTTTGTCTGTGTCAAACCGAGTTTATGATTGTAACCCGAACAATACTTTCAACGACTGATTCTCGATGAAGGACTGCATTTTCAGTATGAGGCATATAACGGTTTGCGCGCTTCCTGACCCATATTAGGAAAGCGATGATAAATTCTGGTGCTTTGGACTGCTTTGCTTCAATCCCCGCACCGCTCATACTTAACTGTCCCCCTTTGATGGATTGAAATTGGTTGCTTTGAGAAAAAATCTGGTGAGACAATTTGGGATCGTGCTCCAGGGATAAAAGCATAGCTGTAAGGCAATGCTGAACTTGATTTATTTCTTCCATTTTAGTTTTTCCCACGAGGAATTTACTAATCCAATATTGAAGATATAGGTCTCAATTGAGGTTGAAATTCAAAACTTCTGTCCCAGTGACGAACAATAGCAGACTCGATGGGGAATTTTATATATATATATATATATCAATAATATATGTAGATATATATCACACTGAGCCGTGATTTAGGTATGATGCCACCATGATCATCAGAAAAAAGACAGTAATCACAAAAGGAAAGCCGAATAAATTAGGTGTACTGATATTTCAAAACAGGACCCTGATAAAAATTGTTTTGAGAGAAAAGATTCAAAACTGTACAGCGTATTACCGAACAAATTTCCACTCAGATAAAATACCCAAACTTTGCCCGAAAAGGCAAAGTTACGTCGCCCGATTGTTCTGAAACAAGAATGGCGTTTGCATTTTACCTGAATAATTACTTAATAATAGAACATTTCGTTTCTCAGTGCACTCATTCCGATCGACCAAATGAATTGTGACGCACTCGTACGACTTAGCAATACCCAATACAAGCTGAAGAAATAATCCCATTCATCGCATGCACCAACAACTTTGAGCAAGTAAACCACAAAAGGGAATAATTTTCTTGAATTTTCTGCTAACATTGTCAAATATGTTCCAAGCAACCAAGCCATGTGTCCACGGGACTTGCCATCTGATTCTGTTTCGACACAAAGGAAAACTGTCAGACAGTGATAACACATTTCAAATACAACTTTTAGGTTTGAAATTGAAATTGAATATAAATAGAAAAGAACTCATGAAATCCTATTGAGTTCTTTGGGTATCGCTAGGGAATCAATGTTATGAAATTTAATTATGAAATTCAGTGCGCAGTACTTTCCGAAGAATCCTGACTGATATCTTGTTGACCATTTTCCTTCCCTTCACAAAAATACCTCTTCCAATAGCACATGAACAGTAACATCGTGGAATCGCCCCATATTCATTGGTTATTCTGATAAAAATTGTGATAGGAATTCAAAAGCCTGCATTGCTCATGCACACGAACTTGGGACGTTTCTCCCCCAGGCTGGAACCTCTCACCGAGGAATCGTTTCAATCTTCTCCGAAATGATCAAAATGTAGCATGAACGAATTATTAACTAAAGTAATGACATCACGTGTCAACTGGTCCTGCAAGTGACCACTACCGTTACATGAAGATATCAACAAAGAACAAGTATATGAATTACATTGGACAGGTAACTCAAAAAAACGTTATCTGGATGATTGTCGTGTCCATTGAACTGGCACGTGAGCGGGGTGGAACGCATTCATACGGTACCTCCAATCACTCTGCACAAGGGCAAGTCAGATATGATACTCCGGGTTTTGCTTGTGAACAGCACATATCTTTTAGGGAAGACGTATTTCGTAAGAATTAGTTTTGATTGCCCGAAAGCAAATAGTCTTCTCCCAAGAGTTCTTTAGAAGGATCAAACCACAAGGCGCTGCCTTTCCATGATCAATCTGGCTATTTCTTATGATACGACGAACGCGTGTTTCGAGAAATATGTGAGCTGGATAGAATGCAGCCGACAACACTTGCAAAAACCACATGGTTCTAATTGTTATCACATTGGAACTACAATCAGGTATTTTCAGAAATTTTGAAGACTCGATCAACCACTTGTTACTAATCATGGTTTCACGAACCAAATCGAATATTGAACATAGCGAACTTCGCCGAACACTTCATCTGCACAATAAAGCATTTGGGTGTATATATCTGGACAGTTATGGAAAAGGACAAGTGAGAATTAGGTTATTTGTGAAGTTAAAGTACTGATCAAAAATGAATATCGGCAGCGACCAGAATCGAGACGTTGTTTTTTCATGGTATTTACAGGCGAACAACTACTGCCAAATAAATAACTCTGCTTGTTACCGAAGGGGAAAGAATGGGACCATCACGATTGTAGTCATGTATCATTTGATGCTGCTATTCCACATGATTTCAAGAAAAAAATGAAACGAGGAAAGAGGTACCTATTTTGAAAACAAAAACACTTTCATCTACGAAATAAAATAGAAACTCGCAATCTCACAGGTATTGGAAGCCAAACAACGTATATCAGCGAAGGTGATGAATTTGGTCAGGCCAAGTTTTCCGAAAAACAATAAGTGGTTTGTTAACCAGGCCATAGTGAGGTAATAGTTTGTCTTGTCGTGAGGAATATATAAATTTGGTATCTTGTGATGGAACGGACAGCTAAATTACTTATATTCTGCATGCGCAGGCCGTTTTTATTTACTTCGAGGGATGGTAACAACGGGCATTGATGAATAAGCCGTGCTATCGCGGTATCATGTTTCGAGCACATCAGAGTCTCGAGCGCCGAAAGCACGAAATTGTGGTGTATGCTACAAGCCAATGGAATTCCCACTGGAAACATCTTGAAAACAACGGTTCTGCTTTCTTCCGTAGTGGATTAAGCTATCTGAAAACCTTGGTTAACACAAAAACGGCAATTTTGACCCGAATTGATTTTGTGTCATTCAATACTTTTATCAGTTCTGCTTCAACTTCGAACTGATTTCACTTTATTCTGTGCAGTAAGCACCACGGCAAAACCCTCACAAGAAGTGAAAGATACACGGACTCAGCTCCTCATATTTATTTGTACTAGGTAACACATGTTTGGTGACAGTATACCGTGAAGTGTTTGAATTCGACAACATATTACTCGAGAGCTTTATAGTGGGCTCTGGGTATTGTGTCACACATTTTTCATGGATAGATTATAAACACAATCTTTGTCTCACTATCAAGACGAAATGATGGCTAATGGCAGAAAAACGTAGTAGGCTCTGTGTAGACCATCGAGAATATTGACTTATCATTCTCCGGGTCACAAGAAACCCGGAATATCGATTTCCGTCCCCGATGTAAACTATGTTTTCTGAAGCAGTATGTGGTCGTTGTTGGATCCTCGTCATACGTTGTGTCTATTCAAACGCAACTCGAGTGTGTGGTTTCCAAATTTAGTTTTAATTAGACTTGGATGTTGTGTAATACGATTTTGTGAAACATTCATGCACAGTGGATAACTTCTAATGATTTATGCCCTTCTCATCCACATAACTCGAGCGCAGTCGATACTTGCCAGCACCACACTCTACAATGTCCCAATACACCAATTACGTGTGATTCGTTTCGACCAATCTGATATTGTTTGACAGCTATCGCTTCTCTAGACGCAATTTGTTCCATTTCCTTTGCTTCTTGAGCGCGCATTTTGAACACACAACCCTTGTACATGCGTGACTTGATTTTACCATTAGAACAAGTGGAAAACACTGAAGGTGATTTTTTCACATTGTATGATCTACACATCGCAAATTACGATAGTTCGTAGTTATCGCAACGGCATACAACCACGCATAAACAACTTCATATCGAGGCAGGAATACGTCTGCAGAATAAAGGCACTGAACATTTCTGGATGCAAAAGAAGGAGTTTGGATTTTCCATTCAACAAGCATTTACAAACTAGGTTTTTATCTAATGTCAGTGCAAATCCAACCTTTTACAGACCCGGTAAATTACACTCAGTTGGTTTCCACTCATTCACCACTAGCTTATACCTCGTCAATGCTGGTTCCCATTCCATGTACATTTGTGGTTTAGGGATAAATCCCGGAGTTGAGACTTTAAATCATTTTGTCTGTTCTAAATATTCATATTTATTTGCGAAATCTCAGTGGGAGCATGGTAATTAACTGCTATGCTCGTTCGTACCTTAGTAACCATCTACCGCCGGGATGACTTAAATTCGGCGTCATAAATTGGTAATCCTAACGGCTGAATTCACATGAGCTTTGTTAGTCCAAAACAGGCCGGTCAAGGATAGGCCTCCCATAAATTGAACAATAATTTCAACATCTTCCTTCCAGGATAGATTTCTTATAACGACTTGGAGATGACTTGGTTTGTCTTTGTGAATGAGCCAATCAAAATTAATTCAAATACAACAAATAAGAAATATTTAGTCCTGTTTAGTTTTCATGTTATTCAGTGAAGCAGGATTGTTTATTGTTTGTCTGCTTGCTCAAGCACTATTTTTTTCCTTCAACTGTATACACATACTTTCAATACTCTTTTTTTGAATAGTGAAACAGTAGCCACTTTACCTCATTTTGAGTCGAATACCACTCTAAAATTTGAGTGGGGTTGACGAGCTGTATCATTTCAATAAACCTTGTCATCCCTCTTTAGTGCCGATATTTCCTCGTCGTTTATGAGTGGTTGAACTAGTTGTCATTGCATCTGTACTTGATTTGTAATCCGTCGAACGTTTGCGAGAATAGACGTGTGCATTTTGGACAGAAATGATTTACACCTTGTGACTCTTGGACAGGAGGGAATTAGAGGAAGTACCGTTATATATCAGAAATTCAGCTGACCTTCAAGCCCGGGTTGTAAGTACTCAGGGTTGATTTGAAATGTTAGAGATTTATAAAATTATGTTAAAAGGATATGTACCAAAAAAAGGAACGTACACAAGACAGGGAATCACACTTGGATAGTTCACTGCACGATAGGTTGAGGTGTGTCTGCAAGGATTACTTATCCGAACTTGCATATGCGACCAGAAGCAAGTTGCACAAATTAGTGGATGATTCAGTTAAAAGCCATTCACAAGGTCACTAAGGTCAAGGAGGAAGATGACTGCTCGATGTGTATGAAAGAGTTCAGTGAACTCATTATGAGAGTGATCAAAGCTGTGCCCAAAATATTGATCCCAACACCGGACGTAAGTGAGTTGACAATGACATGACTTATTCGTGTTTTATTCGTTCACATGAGGCATGATTGAATAGTCTTTTACATTCTATTCATTATTTATCATTGACTAGTTGTTTATACTGGTAGGAAAGTGAGATTCCTTGAAGAGCCGTGTCAGAAGTGGTAAATTAGTTTCGTGGTGGGTAGTCAAATAGAATCATGTAGGAGTGCACCAGCCCGTAATTCCTGTCAATGTGGGTGTTATCGAAGACAGACAGCATCACTGGCTTTATTGGTAATAAGTAGAGATATACAGCTAGAAAAAGACTAACAGCCAGTTGAGAAACCAGAAACAATGGGCACTAACATTTTGAAAATCGGGACAGTGCAAAAAATGAAAACGGTCCACTCAGCATCCAGCCGAATAAAACTGTGATGCAGTCCGGTTACCGTACAATCAATGAATCACACTTTTCCATCACGAATAAATGAATCATTTACAAAGGCGTTAAGTAGACTTTAGTTGCAATACTAGAGTTATTAATAAATAAGTACAAATAAGCTAAGTCTTTAGGACAAATGAGATCACGTGCCAACGTGAACGGAGGAACTGGGCACTAGACCTGGTAATGGCGTTGACGTGTGAATTGCAGTGACAGAAACGCTAATGCTGAAAGTTCGATTCTACGCCTGGCACCACAAATGAAATACTCAGAAATATTATATAAGAGTGGAAATGTGAACCTTTAAATAAAAGTTATGAATAAATACGTGAACTGTTTCTGTAATGGGCTCCTTAAAGCTCGAGTTTAAACCAAATGATACATGAGAAGCAAAGAAAACTTATCAGCAAAGTCTGAGGTTTCACGATGTACATTCTCACCATCGTAAGTAACTAAATACAAAGAAGTACGAACTCTTATTACGACTAGCATTTGACATCTAACAAGGTATTCACCGATGAGCCTGATGCCGGAAAGCCAACCCCCGACAGTGAACAGATCGAAACGTTTTTACGATGGTTTGACTGTTATCTCTCCATTCGAATTCGAGATGGTGTTGGTATTTATTCCGGGTTAAATGCTCTTTGTGCTATAAGAAATCCACTCCTGGGCCAATCCATGCCCTTCTCTTGATGACCAACTTTTTTAATTCATATTCTTTCGTCAATAATCTGACGGTTTCATAGGACCACTTATGCAAAACAGGTGCTTAGGAATATTTCGTTTTCTCATGTGCGTTGACGAGTGACAAGGGAACTTTTAGTTTTTTGATTCGGACTGGAAACGACGAGTACCATTGACGAACGTGGTAGAATAAATCATGAGAAGCAATGAGAATACGCTAGCAGAATAAACGGAAACGAAATTTATAGTTTGGATCCAGTCCCACTGCAGAAATATGTCGTATTGTTTTCTGGATACGTCTGAACTGTTTAATTCAAGTACAAAAAAATGTAGCATTACGAAAACTTCAGTTGTAACAATCGATGTGAAACTAGGCAACGTAACACATTGATTTGCACATGGTAACAAGCAAATCCATGGTGTTTAAGTACACGCGGAAATTGATATTTATAATAATGTTCCTAGAGCCGCACATGAGTGGTTGGAAAAGACCAAAATCAGCCGTTATCTCTGATTAGACCTCCAGGTGCTGTTGCGGTTGTTTACCTTTTTGATGCTGTTATTTTTAGGATCGCATCAATGAAACTAACAATATTGTCGACAAAAGGCAAAGTGACAGACAACCGAAACGTTTCTAGTGATTCCACTTTTTTTCAATAACGTCCACCAAAAAATACTAATTTGTGACCGGGAAGATATGTTTGATCAGGGAAAAACTAACTACGAACAGATGCTTTCACCTATTTTTTTAGATCAGTCTGAATGAGTTCCACCACACTTACCATCTGGGGATAATTGTATAAAAACATCAGAAATAAATGAAAGCTTTGTCAGAACTACATTTCCTTGGATTCCGAGTTTTGTCATAATAAACTGCATTGTTTCATAGCACGCCGATCAACCAGAACAATCGGCAGCACAAATGTCACAAATCAATCTAAAAGTTCATCTCGAAACATCAATTATTCTCTGTTATTTTTTAGTCACATTAAAAATCGTAGTCTCAGCGCATAAAAACCAATTGCCGTTTTCATGACAGTTTTGAATTTTTCGGTTGTTCCCGTGGTAATGAACGATTCATCTATTTCGGGAAGGAATAACATGGCAAACACGATGCATTCAGCGCGTTTCGCGTGTCGTCTCGGAGAGCTGCAATTGTCATGAACGAATCCAGTATAAGATATTCCAATCGTAAAAATCGGAATGCCGATTACAGCTTTCCCTTTTTTCATTGTTGTTTCATGTCATGCAACTGTCTGGCCAACCATCGGGCAACGAATCCATTAATTTTAAAATAACCTATTTTGTTCCAGTCATAAGATTAATTCTTAGACAATCAACTTATGATTATCATGTTCCAACACAAACTTTTCCCACGAATTATTTTTCATTTTGCATGAATGATAGGACGGACATAAGATTTCATGACCAGTAGCGATGCAAAACCACAGCTTGCATTTTCCATGTTATAAAATTGAAGTTAATGAAGATCAAATTACTTCAAGTCACGTTGCTTAAGGTATGATAGGTGTATGTCGCTGTGTAGCTCACCAATGTGTGTCTCAAATGAATAATGCGGAGCCACCATAAGGAACCTCCAGTGGGTGATCGACTGGTTGGTTTAATGGAGTTTGCTCAAGTATTTCTTTCAACGGCATTTCAAGTGTTTTTATCATAACAGTTCACTTCCATCCTCTAAATTTTGATTGCGAACAGTCAACAACGAAATTTGTTCACTTCTGTGAGGGATTCTGGAATGTCTTGTAATGACCTACAATCAGACGTCAAAGACCAACAGTCAGGATTTCATAAGAATATTATGCTTCCGTGACTTTTGTACATAAAGTAAGGATACTCGTTTGGCATCCTGTCCACTTTCAAGCTGAAATGAAGCAAATTCTGAAATTGCATATTGGATTTGTCATCAAATATTTAGCCCAACCGAATCCATCCTGTTCGACTTATCACGTAACGGATGATTCATCGGACACTTTTATTGAAATTTGAATGTTCAGTATTGTTTGATATGTGAATGACCAATATTCAAGGGAAAAATTTGAAAATAAATGTCGCATAATTGGAGACACTATGAACAATTAGCCGTACAAGCTGAAAATAAGGCAAGAGCAAATCCAATGCTCCACATTAGAACGAATCACAGCCTTATTTACGTCCCGTCTCACCAACTGGATAAAATATACAGATAGTCAAAAAAGGATGATGACGAGTATTAACTTCGTGTTTCTTTCTGGTTCCCGTTATCTGCCACGTAAAACGACTGGTTGCTTTTGAGTCAAATCTTAACTTTCGAACCACAATGATCACGCGTTACGTAGATCTCGTGAAAATCAATGAAATCCATTCAAACTGGATTCAGTACAAAACGGATTCGAATTCCAAGTGTAAAATAATGAAATTTACGTTTCTCATGAATAAAGTTTACCGGCTTCATCTCGTCTGTTTTCATCCAGTTGTGAATTGCATCGTCCCATTTTTCGCATCTCGTAATCCAAACACGCCTTGTCTACATTTGAGTCCAAATTGCAGATAACATAGTAGATGTAAATTATTCCATCCTTCTGTTTGTAAAGTCATCCTCACATACCAAGCAAGTTTCCTCCCATTCACATCTCATCTTGGATGTAAAAGAAGAAATATTCAAGAACGGAGTCAGTATAGGGCACATGGTCATTTTCGAAGGAAAGTAAATGATTAAGGGTTGCCTAGAAACTATAATCACCCAATAAATTACAAGCCGAGATCTGTTTGTCGTTACAAGGTAAAAATACCGAAAATCCTTCATTTTTCACAGGTCTTCAATCGCCCTTTTGATTTTATGTGTTATTGTCAAAGTTTACAAAGTAAACTAAATGCGGGAAAAGCTCGGATGAATTAGACTATGAGTGGTCTAATACAGTAAAAATGGTGGACAGATGGATAATTCATTTGCAAGCTATTCTCGACTGATCGTTTCGTTTGAATTTTCGACGTAAAAATAATAATCGTAAAACATCATAAGGTGGAGAGAATCCAATGCTCCCCAGGTATGTTATCAGAACCGTAGACCAATAAATAGAATGAATACCTCAAAGAGGAATGCGTCAATAAACTCTCCAGAATTCTTGCATGAAAATACTAATAATATCCAAGAGAAATAAATCGTACGCAAATAAAATTGACAGAATTATTTGTGTGTGCAAAAAACCGCGTTTATGTACATGTTGTCCAAACGTTGATCACTAACGATCACAGAAAAGCTGATGAACATCTGTTTCATACGTGGCGCGAATATGATCAGAAAAACACATCATCGATCGCTTTAAATTCGCGAGGATCGATGGGTGACCGGTTCCACTCTACTATCGTATTGTGCTTTGCACAAATCAAAGTCTCGATCAGTCCAAATATTTGTTATTGACGATAGTTTTGTGGTGATAAGCAATAGTGCAACAAGTCTATGAGACTTTGGGGTATGCATCTTGCCCTACGTTCATGTACAGGAATGGTATAAAGATATTTTCATAGCGTTCCATCATGAATAAAATGCCCGTCCGTTTGGAACTTCACTCTGCATGACGAATTGTCACGCACTGGTCAAACTCTGTGGTGAATTATTCTGATGTCATCCAAAGACAGTGGCGGAAGGGCACTATATCATGTCTAGCGTCACATTGCTAAATCCCTTACGTCAAGCCTAGGCGGCCTTGGGGGTCAAGTGTTCGGTTCAGTTGCGGTAGATTGAAGGTGTTCAACCACGTGTGGGGGTGGAGTTGTGTTTTCGATTCACCTTGCTTCGTTAGTTCAAAGAATTTCTGAAATCTGTTATCCCACTTTGTTCACGGAGCCGTCATGACGGCTAGATTGCCCTTCTTAGTCAGCAGACGGCTCATCAAATGTTAGCAACCTGGAATTATAATGGATCTGTACCTTCTGTTGTCGACGTCGAGCCCTTTGTCTACATGGTGAACAGACTTGGAAGTAAAGCTTGCTATTGTGTTGTTTTCCGCTGTTCATGATCCAGTTTCGGTAGATTGAATGTGTTGAATAGGATTTCAAGTAGATATCCTGTATCTGGATAATGCTCCTCAGTTCAGTCTGCGTGCAAAAGTGACGATTTTTACTTTTCAAACACGTAGTTTTCAATCCATGGTTTTAATTACTCACGTGATTTGTATGGAAAATAAGTTGAGAGACCCGGTCGCCCTTGATTTTTCATCTTTTAAGAGCCGTGTTTTTCTTTTTTCAATTTGTATGGCTCTATTCGTCAGTTACGGCACCTGATCTATCCAAATCGGGGTTCTGTATTACCGTTGTAACTCTGATTCTGATATTGCTCTCGTATCGCCGAGTACCTCCGAAGGTGGTTATGAAGTTGTGCAGGAAACCGTCAGACGACTAGTAAACTCTCATATAGGAAAGGTGTAAATCGCAAACAGGTTACCACAAAATCCCTCATTGACGCATTTACCTACCCTCCAATTAATATATTTGTTTATCGACATACGGCTACCTTTGCATGTTTCAGTAGAATAAACCCAAAATGTGTTCATTTCTTTGGATGCTAGCAAAGCAGATCTGCTTGTCCGTACACACTGGAATCGTGGATTCGTAACGTCGTGGATTCTGTTACCCTAAATAACAAACGAAACCCATTGATTCGATTTTTCTAATACTCTTGTTGTTTTGTTTGATGTAGTTGACCAAACTCATCCAATTGCCCCGAATGACTAACCATGGATAACAGATTTGTACTGACTAGCTCAAATCAAATGAATTAAAAACAATTGTACTCGTCCCGATGATTTACTAAATGACATTAGTTATTCCTTATGATAGGACTCCGCTTCCTAGGGCTGGAGCTGAGAATTACCAAAAAAGAAAACAGCATGTATTCAGACGGTAATAAGCTGGAGTTTCAACTAATTTGGTTGGTTATTTCTACAACACAAAAATGATTTCGCATCACATTGATTTCTTCGAGAATAGATTTTCGGAAATAACATATCCAGGGAACACTGACCCATCCAGATTGCAATCTGATTGCAATAACAAAACTGCGTCGATTACTTTCTCACCTGAATGCAAAGATTTCCGACAATAAACAATTTGAGTGGTCTCCTTGATTCTTTGTTGATAGGGGGTATTATCTCACCGAAGCCCTTAAATTTCCCGACGAACCCAATGCATGGCTTTTTGTGACTATCTAAATTAACTTCTTTGTTACGATCTGAGGAATTGTTTTCCCTACTGGTAATTCCTTTCAGAATCTGATGAATTCAAACAGTGTAAACCAAATCTAGGACTTGAGCTGAATAAAACAGAATTTTTCCAATGACCACGGGTTTGATGTAGAATTGAGCCAGACTGAGTGGATGTGAGAGAAAATCCAGGAGTGGAACTTGTAGCTTGCCGAATCCTAAAGTCTCTCCTCAAGGTGCCCATTCGATGTTTACATACTCTTTGAGTATAACTTCATTGTCCGGTAACTCTGATATCCTTGAGAGCTTAGAAGCAAGCTGAGCTGCCTTCAGAATGTTTCAGTAGGACTGAGGACTAGTTTTATTCAGGTTGATCCACTTTGGCACTGACGTTAGACCTGGTGCTCGTCTAGTGAATTTTAAATAGGATATCTTACTACTCACACGTTTACAGTAAGCTACCTGTGCAGACTGTTAAGGGCTATGCATTCATGGCACTCGGCCCCAACAGATAACCCGTCCGCCATACAAGAGGATTACTGTGTGGTAAACGCACTGATACCGTAGATATAAGATGAGTAATCATGTATGATGCACTATCTCTAAATGCAACGTGGTAACACACTACGGTTTCTAAATCTCCAGTTTCCCTCACATCTCGTCGAATACAGTAGATTAGTCAAACTGTTCCATAAGATACCTCTGGATCCGACCATCAAAATAGACAACAGATTCACCGTAAGTAATGGGACGATCACCTCTGTCGTGCTTCATGCTCAATAATCTGAGTAGGCAAATGATCATGACACTATCCAACTGCCGTCCACCAACCGACATAAAAACAGCTTTAGATACAATGGCGGTGTAGCCACAGTGGAAGAGTATGTTTTCACGTATCAATGACGGTAAAGGTGAACTGATATATTACAGAAGAACGGTTCATTTTAGAACGTTCCGGTCTTGTACACATTTTGTGAATTCAAATTGTTTCACACCAAGCTGCAACGTAGTATATATTATAGGTTCCAGTAACATTTTCAACGGATAAGCTGCTGCACTCTGCATTCAGTCGCACCTGTCGAGTAAAGGTCCAGGATAGACGCTGCTGTTTTGTGTTTTTCAGCCATCCATGGATTATTGGCGATGATGTTTTCCTTAGAAAGTTTCTTTTCAAATAATAATGAGTTCGCTACGTCCTTCTGTTACTGCCATAGCAGTATCCTGAGTGGAAACGTCTCTACCCCATTCTCTTCCCATCTCGGTCACCAGCTTTGTCAACTTGGGTGTGTCTTCCTGAACATTTTCCATTTTCATGATAAATTCTGTCCTGTTACAAAATGTAATACAAAGGGCCGTATCGGGTTCACGTATAACAATGTCACAATTATTCCCCAAGTTCTTTTTAACCCATTTTCAGGTGAAAATAGAAGTCATTTATGACAAATGGTAAAATCTGCTTCCGCTCTCACACCTGGAGCTATAGAACTCTAGATTCACCCGGGTGAAATCATATTAATAATATCAAGAGGCTAGACTATCAACCTGGGATCAAATATATGCTAATTCTTGTTATATTCGATATACCTATGTCTGCCTCGAACAAATTTTATCATCGTGACCAAAACAATATCTTTAAAGACCGATCCTCGGGGAGGATTTGTATTTATAGAGTGTTTATAGAGTGGTCTATCGGTGTAGTGCACCGGCAGTGAGGTGCCCGTCGAGAGTTTGGATCTCCGGAAGGCAGTTCTCATGTATAAATGGAGCATAGATGAAGTTCTCAGCAAATTTCTCACATGATGAAAATGCACATTCATATGGCACCATAGTCACGGAAATGAACGTGAAACGTCCATGCAATATATATCATAAAAATAGAGTTGAACTGTGTCAGTGCATTCGAAACGGAGAAATCGAGTCATGAATGGTTGTGGTTCATGATACGCTCCAGTGAATAGGCAATGGTAAGATGCATAATCAGACATCTACTTGCTGTTAGTGACTCAACGCGATGCAAAGCTCAGTTCTTATGGACTTGGAACAAGGTCTAATGATGTTGTGGTTTTTGGACTTGGAAACACGCTCCCTCGTGGAATCTATTTGTGAGAGAGCATGTTAGGAATGGGACTACGGTAGATTGCATAAAATGCACACACGCAAACAGAATTTACCGAATCATTTCAAATAATTCCTTGAATGGTCTCATATTTGGGTCCAACAACTTATTTCCGGGTGATATTTTAGCCGGCACACTTTTGGTGGCAATTGGGAATGTAACATTTTAATGTCAGACGTAGAGACGTGGTTGAGAAACTTTTAGAAAGGGGTACCGGGACAGTTATGTGGAGCACGATGGGCAACGGAGATCGAGTTGGGTTTCTTATTGAGACAAATGCTGAACTGAACACCCATTCTAATAGGGAATGCGACAGTACTGACCAGGTGGTATTTCCGCTGGAAAGATGTCAAGCATAATCAATACGGGGAAGTACGTTCAAGAAGTTATAATCCAATAGTTTGACAACTTGGAGAAAGATCAGTTTAGGCACTTAGTCTGGATGGACTGGCTACGTGGCAAACGGTTCGGCGTTTAAATGGACAGCACGACTGAATTTGAAGACTTTTTCTATTCAACTGCCGAATTCCTGCTCATTCTAGAACTAATCCTTCTTAAGCACAGATTCGTGAATAAGTGTTCGTCGTGTCCCAAAGAATGCAAGATGAACCGAAGAATCAGGTTTCTGATTTGTTTTATTCGAATTATCACACGGGCGTCGGATTGTTTCTGTTCTGGTTAGATGGTATCATCATCCTCTGTGCAACTGCTGATTTTCTCATTTGCAATCCCTTTGTCTTGTGATTTCTTTTCGGCATGTAAATCCTTGGTATTTTTTTCAAATTTTGCGGAAGAGTTTTAGAACTGTGAGCGAATTCAGGTGAGTGTAAAATATGAAATGCCCCAAATTTAGTTAGACGTTGCCTCCAGCATTCGAATTGAATCACTTCAAACTGCTACTGACGGTTTAATATATTTCGGTGACCAACGATACCGACCATCAGAACTCTGACGTGATCAAGAGATGAGCCTTCCCTCGATAACGTTGTTCAATTGTTAAAAAAAACCGTTCAAAATGGCAGTTTAGAGAATGACGTCACGGAATCCGCAGAATATTTTGTTTGTGTGTGGACAAGTTATGTCTGGTCCGGAAGACAATTTACAATTAAAATCCCCATCGTTCAATATATTGATGTGCGAAAATATTATAGTAGGATCACATATTCGGTTTCGGCAGTAGGACTTCCAGTTGAATATGTTAATCCATCCCTCGTTACCAAAAGTCTCATCAAATGTCTTGCTTACTTATGGAATAATACGTGTAAACCGGATAAGGTATTCAAATATACATTGTGGGAACCAAAATGGGTAACATTATTAATCACCACGAGCATGAATGTGGACGAGATTGTATTGCCTCATGGTGTTTTGCGTTGTGCGGAATTCCACTGATCAAGTCAATCGGTTGTACGGAGTTGCCTGATATCTTCAGCTTCAGAGATTCTTGTTGTGTCCATCTTAATATAGCACCTGTTCTCAAACACTCCCGATACCGAATCACCACTGAATCGCAGTAATAATAATAATGCGATTAGATTTGTCTATCACTAGCTTAAACCAGGTAAGGCCTAATAAAGAACGCATCAAAAATGTATTACATAGAACGTACTATGCCGCGGCGCTGCCCTTTCACTCATTCACACTTCTCTGACTCACTAACTCTTTTGAGAAGTCTATTCTGTCCTCGAATCTTCTCACTGTATCGGTGCTAATAGAAGATTTATATAATATACGTGATAAACAAAGCTGAAGACTAATAAAACTTACTGGCCCACTTGGTATTTACAAACAGCGTTTCTGAATTATTAGTCAAGATACTTCGAATTAGGTGATTCGGTTCCAGTCATTTACAAGCTACACCTGATCGATCATTGCCTTAAACATTTAAAGGAAGACATTCTAACAATAATGTATCGTAAGATGAAAAGACCTCCTAAAGCATACCAATCATATCCCAACCAAAATCTGTTTTGAACTAATGCATCAAAAGAGGAAGGCGTCATTAGGATTTCTAAGATTCTTCCACTCAATACAGAATAACATCTGGCGAAAATAATCCTTGCAGTCAGTAGATTCACTGGCAGTTCTGTATACGAATTCAAAGTAAAATAAGTGAACAGAGAATCACACATGTATACTAGGTGTTCCAAAGCTGATCAGCTGCGATTATAGAAAATGTGTCTATACGGTTGTTTTATAAGTGACGCAAATGTGTTCATCGTGTATCTGTGGTGGTCGATGATGAGCAAGTTACTATCTACTATGATAACGTGCACTTTGCACCAATCGGCTATGTTGAATGTTAAGTGAAATCCATTATATGGTGCTCATTGATAATCTGGCTGTGATCTTTTGTCTCTAGCGATCATTTTGGCTAGCCGATTTGAGACAGTGCACTTCGGAATAGAGACGCAGCTGTTGAGTTACGCCACATTTTATCATGTTGTTTTGATTAGTATGTGTTCACACGAAAATTCCTCAGGCGAACTAATGAAGATGCAGTTCTCAAGGAAGGTTTATGTTAAAAAATCTGCCTTGGTGACCACAATGACCTCAACACAGAACAAGCTCACGTTTACCCATTTTGGAAGAAGTTGTTCAGTGTTTGGACCCATTTCATCTACTCTATCGTCTTCGATCTATATTAAGGGGTGGCAAAAAGAAAGCATTATAAAAAAACCCAACAAAAACCACGTCCAGAATAAGTAGTTTTTCTTACCCCTTTAATAAAAATTGCCAACCATATCAAAAGCCTCATTGCTGTGTTTGGTATGAACAGGTACATGCTAAGCCAGACAGTCGATCGATTCATACATCCAAATTATGCTTTGGCTGGCTATTGCAGTGCAATGTCTACGTTCTAAAATACAGAAATGTTCTGTTGGTTATCTGCTTAGTTCTGAACACAACATTTGGCGTCTCGGCTTCAAACCTGCGAAATGACTGCTACAGATCACTTTTGGATCGATGCCACTGGTAAACCATCCTCCGATTCGTAGAATGAGTAGAAATTTACTTTAATCGATTAGGTGGAGATTTGTCCGTCATTGGAACTGGCATCAAACTTCCAGAAGTACATAAGCTGAAACTTCTTCTACTACATATGGGGATGAAGGAGAAAAGCTTTTTCACGCATTGGGTTTGCGCTTGAAAGCATCGTTGAAGGATGCGCTGGAAACATTACACAAACATTGGGAACCCCGTATAAATGCCTATGTGGCACGTTACAAACTTCCACTCATGAAGCTGCAACCCGGATGGATGACTGATTTCATTTCTCGGCTTGTCTGTGCTGTACACAACTCAGTGCCAGCAAAGTTGAAGAGGTACTTCTTGTTCAATAACTGGTTTCGGGCGTTTGTGATCAAATATTTCGTGTAGCTTTACATGCAGAAAATTTCCTTAAACTCAATTAGGATATTGCATGCAACACTGTGCATACCAGAAGTGGCATTCATGAGCAGGGAAAACTATTCCATACCGACGTATTCAATATGGATATTACTCGTAACAGAGCTGTAGAACCAAAGACGGATGGTGTCCCGAAATAGCGTGTTTGATCCTTTAGATGTGGAAGTACCCAACACAAGGTTGACTGTAAACTCGGTCCCGCGTCAAATGCCCAGTGCCACATTGGCGGTAAGTATGGTCATTTTGCTCGTTTTTGTCGTAAACGTACTTTTTCTTACTTACGCGGCACGAATTCTAGTGATCTGATAACATTGACACCTTGAATACTCGTTCACCTTGTAAATCTTTGCATAATGTTGAACCTAAATTGCCTTTGCCTGATATTCGTATGGTCTATTTCGAACAAGATGATGACTGTAATACCCTACGATCTTTACCGCACTCATTTTACCACTTTGCCGGTAGACCCGTCATTGTACACTTCTTGTAGCCATTCGACCGTCACAGTGATCTTTCTTGGTTTTTTACCTATAACGTTGTTTCTAAACGAAATTTGTGTGCACTGAATTACTGTGTACGTGTCCAACAATAAGATTAAACCGCTCTTGACACGAAATGCCATGGTATCGCTGCGAGCTGCTCCATGCGTTGACAGAATGCTTGTCACAAACGTAGAAGATAACGGTTTCCAGGTGAAATATCCCAATTTGTTTAAGGTCCCCATCGGGCGAATTCCAAATGGACAACACAGAATACGACTGCTTTCGAACGCAACCCCATTCAGCATACACCAACCCTGTCCAATAGCACTTGCTAAAAGGTAGGCGGTTACTATAGCACTTCGGAAAAAGCAGCAGAACGATTTATTCAAACCAATATAACGCGCTGAGTGGGTACACCTTTTGGTTACAGTTCTCAAACGAGATGGATCTGTACGAGTCTGTGCTGATTTACGCATGCTAAACAAACACTTCACAGTAGACAACTTTCCGTTGCCAACTGAGGGCGAACTAATCGTAAAGGTAATCGGTGCTAGGGTGTTTTCGAAGTTGGATGTGAGGAGCGCCTATTTTCACACTCCAGTCACAACTGATTCACGACCCTTGGTGGCTTTTCTAACTCGAAGTGGACCCTTTCAAAACAAAGTAATTCGTAAGAGGCGGGCCAAATGCACCAGTAGCCTGGCAAAGGTTTACGCCACTTTCTTTCGCAGATCTGTAAAGTTGCCTAGTTTACATGGATGATATTTGTGTATTCGGCAAATCTCACGAAGAGCACGCGTCTAACCTAAGTAACGTATTGCTTCGGTTCAATGAATTAAATTTGCGTCCAAATTTACGAAAGTGCCTATTCGTTGTGTCATAATTCGAGTTTCTGGGTCATGTCATTTCATCGACTGCAGTGAAGCCTAATGAGGAGAATGAACGTGCTATCCTGGAATGCCAGAAGTCAGTACCAGTTGAACAAGCAAACCACTTTCAGGTATGTTACTAACTACCACCGGCAATTTAAATCCTTTGCAACCATATCGGACACGTTACACAAACTGACATGAAATGGACAAGAATTTGTTTGAAATACTGGGCAAGAGTGTGCCTATAACTATATTCGTCAGCTGGCTGCTTCAACTCCCACACTAGCCATTTTCGACGAGAGCTGTCCTATGTACATTTCTACAGACCCCTTCCGACGTTGGGATTGGAGCTGAGCTATCTCAGTTACAAGAGTGTATGGAGAAAGTAGTTGCTTATGCTTCACGAGCTCTATCTGCCACCAAGCGAAATTACTCTACCGAGGAGAAGGAGGCTCTCGCATGTGTTTGGGCATGCGAAAAGTGGCACCTCTACCTTTTTGAACGGCGTTTTGTTTTGCAAACTGACCACGCCCGTTTGACCACTCTACTTCGTTGCGGTAGCAGAAATCCACGAATTGTTCGCCTCAGCCGCTGGTACGCACGACCACTGATTTATGATATTCATATCGTCTATGTTGGCGGACATGACAACCAAGTAGCCGAAGCGCTTTTTCGTCTTCCTTTAGACAATGTCGGTGAGAACAGCGATCTGGAGGAGGTCAACATGATTGCGTTTCTCAATGATTCGAATCCCAAAACGATTACGCTTAGTGATAATGAGAAACACACTGAGGGTGATTCATTACTGGAATCCGTCTGTGAAAACGTTCCCATGAAATGGCCAAAGAGACAACAACTACAAAGCGATTTGTTACCATTTCATGCTGTCAAAGAAGAACTTTCAGTAGTAATAAATGTGTCATGAGAAGTTATCGTCTTGTAACACCGGAAATTGTAGTTCCTGCTGTTATATCAGCTGGGCACGAGGTGCACCCTGTTATCGAGAGAACAAAGGCCCACATATGTGAATACTACTGGTAGCCACAATTCAACTCTAGTGTTGGGATTTAGTAAGGGAATGTGCACTTTATGTGCATTGTGAGAAAGGCACAAAGCCACTGAAGGCACCCATTCACCCTTTTGGGCATCCAATGAAACCTTGGGCAAAAGTTGCAATTAATATCATGGGACCGTTTGGAAACGCCCCTTATCACTAGCGGAACGTTCTTTTTGCCACATGTTTCTACTGCAAGTGGCTGGAGACATTTCTATGCTGCGAAATTACTACTTCCATGATTCTGTGATGGCTGAAACACCTATTATCTATGTTCGGTCTACCTGACGAAATATTCACCGACAATGGTCCTCTGTTTCGCAGTAGTGAATTCAGGAACTACCTTACTGAGAATAGTATTTTCCGTATGCGTGCGGTTTCGTACAATGGCCCAGGAAATGGCATGGTGGAACGCCAAATTTGCACATTGGAAGAAATCATTCAAACCACAGCCATTGAAGGGGAGAAGTGGGAGATGTCCATTACTGCTGCATTAGCCGCCTGGAGCACTACACCGCGTACTTCCACCGGAAACACTCCCTCGTATTTAATGTTCGGCAGACAAACACGAGCGTGATTGAACGCCGCGCGGCTGGAGTACAGCGATCCAAAACCGGAAGAAAAGGAGAGAAGAACCAGTTACCAAAATAAACACAGGCGATAAGGTCAAACATTTCAGTCCGAAACACTTGTCAGGCTTCGCAAACTTCAAGTTCGCGAAGGAAAGAACAAGCTATCTCCCCAATAAAAGTTGGACTTATTGAATCTCGCAGTACATACTTGCTGGAGGACTGCACTAAGGTAAACGCTCTTCGACGTAATCCAACACTTTGTGGGAGACGACCACCGAAGCCATTTTCGTCGGGTACCACTTCGTTTTCGCGCATGTCTGCAGCAAACTGCGTGGGGCTCCGAAGATTCATCCGCGAACGATTTCCAGTTGAGTGTTACGTTTAGCTCAAACAAATAAGGTGAAGTGGTGTTGTGATCGGTTTGAACAGGTGCGTGCTTAAACAGACAATCGATCGATCCATACATTCAATTTATGATTTGATGACTTTTGCATTGTACTGTCCACTTTCTATAATACGTTAAAGTTCTGTTGGTAATCTACTTCGTTCTGAACACCACACGCCCTTAACAAACAAAGCCAACAATGCCAAAAGCATCTGGCCGTTGAAATTCGATTTCCAATGGTCATTCCATATGTCAATATTTGATCAATTTGGATAAAGTCGACTTTGCTCGTTCTACCTAAACAAACAGTGGTTTACTTCATGCGAATCAGTATTGCACACTAGTCTTTATATATATATATATATATATATATATATATATATATATATATGTAAGATTTAGATTAAAATCAGTTATGGTGCGATCGAGACCAGTGAACAAAAGGCAGTGAATTCCAAGGCAGTACCATATAAATAAAGTGTGCATGCATTGGGATAATGCCAAACCCTAGTACTGGATTTGCAGCCTTGAGTGTACTTAGATTCTCAGAAAAGATAATTTCTTTAGAAAAATGTATCGGGGAAATATATGCGGTGGTCAGATCATACATTGCCTAGAGGATATGTAGATACCATCATAAGCATCAGCTGGCACTTGGAACGTATCGTTCAATTCAATGATGCATGTTGTTATTCAGCTATATTAAATATATATATATATATATATATATATACTGATATACGAATTTACCAGACCATGAGACTAGGGTTGCAAAGGCACGTACAATTGTAAAGGCCAGGTTAGATACCGTCTCAGATGATATTAAGCTCAAGTGTACCCTGAAAATGACTGAGCGAGAAAGAATTTTATCATCTGAATTCGGAGATAATGAACGAAGGATTAAAATCATCAGCTGCTATCGATCAGACATTCAATCGTAGCTAGAACAATTCCTGGAATGAAGTGGCTAAATTCACAGCGAATTGGAGCCCAGCAAATGAGGGGGCACCCTGATGTTCTATGCGATGAGATATATGGTAAAGATGCAATGCTGGCCCCAATTTTAGGAAATAGGAGTCCATGCAATCTGTTTTTCGGGCAAAAATGAAAAAAAAATCACTGCTTGTGGCGGATTTGCAGCCGAGGCTGTAGCAATTTAACCATCTAGATTGTGAATTCGAAAGCACTAAATTGGATGTCCTTAGATGTAGTTTCGAGTTTGCTCTGATGTACAAACTGAGAAGAGAATGTTTCCGGAGTCATTCCTCGAAAAAAAAGTAACTAAGGGGTTTTTTCCAATCTGCGAGGATTACTGGTGCTCATACAACACACAAATTGGAAGAATTACGGAAGCGGGATATCCCTTATTCATGAGTGTTTGAGAAGCATTTGCTAACTCGGTAAATGGTTGTATTGAAATGCAAGCTTCTGACCGACTAGATGTATAGAAGTACGGGTAATAAGGCGTCTGATCTCACCTCATTCTGGATGGAATTCAGCTAAGCAATATAAGGTATGTGTTGTAATCTCGAAGCTTTTTCGCTAGGTACTATCAACCGGACCGCGACTGAGGAATTTTTCTCTTCCAATGATTTCATCTGATCAACGAGTAGCATGCATCACTGGGTATCATGGATAGATAGTGTTCTTGGAGTGGTCCGAATTACCATCCTCGAATCTGGGGTACGATTTTTATATGTGCTATTCATTTGTTCTACTAACTTTCTCATGCTGAACCCGTATGTATTCTCAAGTGAAAACAGGTCAATTAATAATTGTGTGTTCCCTAAAGGCAAAACAATAATTAAAAACAAAGTAAGGGGGTGGTCAGACGGCTCAATGGATCTTGGCTGACATACGAGATGAATGTCGAACAGATCTCTCGAAAATTGAAGTTAAACATCAAAGAGTATTCCACATTTTCTGCATATGAACACAGTCAAGGGTGAGACGTTTTTTATAACTCGAATTAAGGAGTGTTTTATGGCTGAAAGTAACAGGAACGTTGGTTTTATTGGGAAAGTATATCGTAAAATGCAATCAAATAGCCGATACTGGTTGGTAAACGAGACGAACATCGAACACAGGATTTGGAAAATAAGGTACCCATCAGAAGGTGTTCCATATTTTCTAAATGTTACTCAACTAGAAGAGTGCTTCGGAGTTTGATAAATGCATCTTCTGCATAGTTGGTCCAATGATAACTCCAAATTGTTCACCGGGGAAAATGTGGGATGTTGGTTATCAGCAGAAATTCATTGAAACGGACAGAGTACACTTATAAGAGAAAAATCTGGAATAAATCAACGCAGTATGGAATGTTCAAATAGAGATGATACAATGTATCTTTCAAATTGGGATACAAAAGATGAACAATGAGCAACCTCCCATGAGCAGAACAACTTGCTTTTGGATATGTTACATCAGGAAGATACACCAGAGGTGAAATGCGTGTGCAGAGAACGAACCCTGGCCGATAGAATATTAGTGCAATATGTGTCACACGATGAACATTTCCTCACAGGAATATAGCGACACAAATGTACGCGGTGGATACTACTGAATCGTGAACTAGCATTTCAAAGAATGACCACAGCTTACACTAGGAGACTGATAAATTTGACTGAGAACGATCAATGAGGTACTTTATAGTGATATAGTCTCGAAATTGATAAGTGTAGTGGAGGTCTGGTCGCATTCTCTAGTGTTGTCAGCAGTAAAATTCTGTCGGGATGATTGAATACCGAAACGCACGCATAGGGGATTTCCGTTACAGTCCTGAGTCGATAAGACGGAGCTGGATGAATAAGAAATAGCATCTTTCGTACAGCATAAGTCTCATCAAGGACACCGGTAATCGTGATGAATATCGAGGCTAGAATTAGTGTGTGAACTGATTAGTTTCATAAGATCAGAGGAGCACGATTTTGACAAAATTTGCACATTCACCTCCAGAGCACTGGAGTAATACGAATTGGTCCTCATCTTCCGACCTGCTCGTTTTGTTTAATGCACGTGATAAAAAATACCACAAGATGCTCAGCTGGAAAGGTAGCAGTCCTTGAGGAAGGTGGGTTGAATTTCTCTAGTTCCCATCGTTTTCGTGGTGTTTGTTCTCTTCATTTCGGTCACAAATCTACCTGCGTTGGCGACAAGAGTAGGTATGTATGCAAGGCTCAGAACTGAATGCCCGTATAAACACGTTTCTTGTTGATGGTGAATGAAACACCATATTGCGCACTGCATTCGTTTCTTGCATCACCGTGGCGTAGAACTGATGGTACAGCAGTTGTTCACCGCATTCTAAATCTGTCACTGCTTGTGGGTTGTAGATGAGGTTGTGAGTGATTGCAGTCTAGTGTTTTACCTTGAAATCTACCAGTAGTTTTAAATTTACGAGTGAACGATCTCATACACTGGGAGAGTGTTGCTTCCATTAATAATAATAATTTCAATTATGAAGACGGCAAACAGCTACCTTGAAATTAAATTGACTCCAATGGACAGCAAGTCTCGCTGGTTAAGAGCCTTTCAAATTGACGAAATCTTTCACACATAGCCAATTTATCTGCACACTCTCTCTCATAGGGATGAACGCGCAGTGGTTGAGAAATGCAACATTGAAATGACTGAAATCAAATTTGACGATCACAATTGAGGTCTTAAAACATAGTTTTGGCGTGATCAGATGGGCTTGAGATGGGGAATGATTGAATTGCTTCATACAAATCCTTGGAGATGGAATGGATAAATGAGAGCTTCGGGGTTATCTTGAAGAAAGCATATATTTGGAGGACACAGACTTGGGGAATAAGCTCACTTTCATTCATTTAGAATCAGACAAATAAGTCACGATTTATAACGGCAAGTTGAGAGATGGGACCAAATGGACAAAAATAGTGATATAATATTCAATTTGTCATAATATATTGTGATGTAATGGAGCGCTTATAGATTAATGAAAACGAGCTAATTTGCCATTCGGTGAAACGATTGAGGAATCAAGAAAATATTTAATTCTGAGTTATGAAAATGAAGTCCACTATAATCGGTAGTATGTCGAAGAGTACATCGAGAGAGAGACAAATGTGGAAATATTTTAGGACTGATAGTAACGCCAATATGAGGAATATCATGAGGAATAGAATGAATATTTTAACAGGTAGAATTCACAGTTGACACAAAACGGCTCACAGTTTAATTGGCTTGTTCAGGAAAGTGAATTTTGTACAACTATGTGGTTAAGCAATATGCAGTTTGATGACTTCAGTAGACATGACATAACACACATTCATCCAGGCTTGAAACAGTTGGCAAACAGCGCTTGAAGGAACAGGTCCTCATTTCCCATTTTTCGTGTTATTCGAATGGCAACGAAACTGTTGACATTCTAGCTGGAGTCAAACTCTCCGTCCTTATTGGTTGATGATGAGGAATCTTTGTTTGTGCCTCAAGCAGCTCTAATATTTGTGTGCCCATCACACATGTTAAGTGCTTTGCCAAATTTGGCTCGAACTGTATGATCTCCGTGACAGAGGGTGAGGTATTTCGAGTTCGATCAACATGGGATCCACTTAACGTATGAGAAAATTGGAACTACTGAGAGTGGAATGATCACTCAGCAACCCGATATGCATTATTTGCCTTCGTACTTCTTTATCAAGCAAACGAAAAAAATTCATGTGGAGTTCTTATTGGATAACCCATTATTTACCACCCTAATAAAGCCTTAATAGAGTATTCACCGATCCCGCTCTCAGTGTCTTTGTTCCTACCACTAAGGTCTGCGCACTGCACTGATCATATTGATTTCTGTTTCAGCGGCATGCAAAGCCAACACCGGAAATGCTTGCAGCTCATCTTGATTCGTGCATACTTAGAATGAAATGGACAGTGGAAGGTGTGTAGATGAGATGACAAATTGAAAGTTTCATGTTTCGATGTGAACAAATGAAAAGGTGTAGGTGAAAAAATATCCGGGTTCAGATTAGCGCTCTTGTGGGGTTTGAACATTCAACCTCATCAATTCGAACGTGTATTTGACGGAGCTTGTAGGTAAAGATAATGATGTGGAGCTCTTAGTGTATATCTTTCAACTGATGACTCCATATTTCTATTTACCTCCTTCTATAGGATACAAGTCCACTATTTCAAGAAGGAAGTCGAGGCCAATAAAAAGTTGCTATTTAGAAAGTGACAGGAGGCCGGAGCAGGATTCGAACATGGGACAGCAGGATTGAAATTCCATTATGATGATCGTTTTACCATCACCGGTTTGGACTTGGGAGGATGAAATTCTGCTTGAACTAAACACGTTTCTAATGCAAACACTGGTAACGGAATGATCAAAACGGTTAGGGAATCTTAATAGCTGGACAACTGCACAAACGTTGATTGTGTTTATTATACCGTTGTTTATGGAATCAATCGGCAGCCACAATAGCACCGGTTTCCAAATTACATTTTCACATCAAATCACCCAGTCCTACTCCAAAGAGAAATCCAATGGGTGATCTCACGCAAATACCCAGGAGATGAAAGGTTGAAAAGTCCTTTCTCAAACAGTTGAACAAATCTAGCATTCAGATTTGCTGAATCAAAATATTGCCACAAACTGTGGTTCGAAATTTGCATAACCGGACAAGTGAACTCGTTTTATTCTCACGTCTCAACTCAGCTTCAAAATAAAATGCCTAATTTTTGGTTTTTTGTCCTTTCTGAAGCGCGTGTATTCATTTGTAGTGGAAGTTATCATTCGGTGTGGAAGAAAATACGTTGTATGTGCCACATTTCACCTTCTGCCTTGCACCGTCAACAGTGAAGAAATGATTAGAAAGTTGTTTTAATTCTGTCAGTTTAGATGGAATCCCTTCGAGACTAATTGTTCTCCAGTGTGCAGCTCAATTTAGACGAAGTTCTTATGAGGTCACAGTTGTTCAGTGTAACCCAACGGTGTGTCTTCAACACAGATCGTTTTATGTTGTGTGCCTCAAGGGCATGTGAAGCAGGATTCTGTTAATCGATGAGGGCGTACAGAATGTAAAGTGAGCAAATGTGCGTAGGCGTAATGAGTTTTTGTTGTATTATTCCTGTGCTCCGATTCAACCCGTACAATTCGCTCCATTCTTTATGCCTTCCTTATCACTTGATAACGAGGACCAATCTTCGATAAACACATCGATGCGGAAACTCGAATCGCGAGGAGTTCGGGTTGAGGAAAGTCTACAGCTAGTAACATTATCATTATGCAAATACTTCAGGCTACAGCTATCTACAACAGGAGTCCTCGTTCGATACAAATGAATTCCAATAAATTAGTTACTAATTTGTTAGGCAAACACAATCGTGCAGAATTTGCACAAAAATTAATGTGTGCTGATTCCTCGAACGGATTTCCGTGATTTCAATCAGATGAGGTCTCTGAATTCAGCAGGTGTTTTTATAAATATTATATAGTGATGAAAGTAAATTGTGGCTGTAAGGGATTGGGTACGGCTCATTGCCAACAGATGGCCCGTTTCATTGTTCAGACAAGAGCTGAATTAACCAATCGGTCTGCAATCAGTTAAAAGCATTACTGTACACCACTTTCATGTAATTGGTTATTGCGAAGTATTCCCCATGACTCAACAATTCCATACATACAGATTCATTTTTCTTATGACTGACCAGTGTGCAAAGATTCGTTGTGGGAGTTAAATTTATGTTAATGAACTATTTTCAAAGCAAAATCTCTCATGCAAGGTACTCTCCACAGTATCGCCGTGGATTATTGGTCTAACGAAGTCAACTGATGCAACTGTGTACACTGTCGACAGATGCATCGGACGAGTGCTTACGCTCAAGATACATTTGTGTAGACAAATGGTGTTTGTTCTATGGTTTTCTCAAACCATGTTTAACTCTGAGAGACTTGTTTGTGACCGTACTCATTAGCGTTCATGGTTCAGCTTTTTCACACAGAAAGCTCAATTTTCTATGATAAAGTTCACACCACTGAATTGCACACGTAGATCTAAAATCCTTCAAAACAAACCATCCGCATTGTACAGTATGTCCAAAAATAATGTAGTCTTTTTGGGGAGATCCGAATTCGCAACACACTGTTTCAATGCTTGTTAGTTGGAAAAATACTGTAAATTACATTAAGTGCCGTGCCTTCCATATGGAACTCCTGAAAGCCCAACGCCATACATACTTTATAAACACGTCATGTGAAACATATTGAAGCGTGAGTGACTGAGACAAAGCAAAACCCACGTGCTCAGTTCCGTCACAAAGACAACGGAGCATCCAGGAGTCGGCTGAAAGCTGAATGACTGGGTGAGTGCATTTGACTGTTTGCGTGCGCGTGTACAATCTTGGCATGACTTTTATAAGTCGTGGCCTCCTCTGCTAAGCGAAGCGAACTTTTTTTCTTCATCTGAACATGCTTGGCGAGCATATGTAATTTGGATATTGTGCGTTCGTCAATGTCAGTTCAACCCAACCAGGTTACGCAATTTTCTGTGGGGTTACCGTGGTCGTCGATTCTCTTCCGTGAAACTTCGTGTTCACATGGCTGGGTCTGTCTCTGATATGGTCGAGCTTGTTATGTTGAGAATAAGAGGCCTTGGTCTTTTGAAATCATGGAAACAGCTTCATCGCAGACACTGATCTGCCGAGACGGATAGTGCAGTTTTGAGCAACTATTGCTCGAAGGCGAACGGTTTTGGCAGTGTTCATCCTCTGATATTGTTCGGGCGCCCAAATACGGCCACTGATATATTTTACATTACCTATTTAGAAGGACCGATGACTAAACAACCGAACCCTTCCTTTCGAACATTCTCCAAACAAAAGGGGAATCCTGGGTTACCGTCATCCGTGTTCTGAGAAACAAGGCTACAACAGTTAGAGAGCCCATTCTGTAGCAGGGAATGCTGGGGTGAGTGAACGGCCTGAATATCAAGGCGAACGAACGAACCAAAGAAGGAACGCAGACAAACGAACAGGCATCGAATATGTCGGAGGCGTCCCGGAGCAGGCAAAAGGAGGCGTACAGACAACCAGAGAGGAAGCAGCGGGATCCCCGGCAACCAGCACGATGGTCCAGGTGAAAGGGCTGCCGATCGAGTCGTCAACTGAGGCAGTCAGACCAACCGAAGGAAATGACGGTCAAGAGAAGCAAGCCATTGGCCACAGACAACTGGACAGAACGCAGTTGAAGCGCTCAAGCGGCGGCAATAGCAATCCTGGTTCCGCGCAGTTTGCAAAAGGGCCTATATAAACGACTGTTTGCGTTCCATGACTTGACTTGTGTGACCGTGGGAATACAAGTTTCCTACCGTGTGTTGTCGTCCTTTTAACAATTCGGTTTTGACCTTGTTCAAGCGAAACGGAGCTTAGGGGTGGAGTTAGGTTATTGGTTTTTACGTAGACTAATAACCTAACCAACGTTACGTAGTGCCATAGGGACAGATGATGAACCCACATTCCACTGAAAATATAGCTTGAAAATTGCCTCATGGTGGCTTTCAACTGCCGAAAAAAAGCAATGATATACATATAAAAACTGGTTAACAGTTCGAATGAAACTGCATCCTTGGATGTTAAAATACTCGCACGGAAGGGAACTACAAAAGTTCTGTACAGCGATAATTTGGAAGGATGAAGTTGAAACGCAGATTGGGTAGGCGCATGTGACTGGATCAGAGAAAGGTCACAATGCAGTGGGTGTGAACAGACGGCACCGATCTTCTCAGCAAATACAATACATTCCCTTATGTGCTTACCACATAAGTCCGATATGAGGTCTCTTAAAACCATACCAAAAACAAGGCTGACAATTTGCAGACCTCTACTCATGACAATTGGCATTGTTCAACAGAATACCAGACTATCAGGAAAAGGTTTGCGTATGAGTTACGTTATCATCGAAACTTATCCTAATTGGGCTACTGTGAGACAACCGAGCCTAAAACAACATGATGGGCATATTTGACTGGGCAGGCTTGATGTATTGCAGCTGAATCTTCAATGAAGGTAGTCAATACGTATAAAGGAAGAGAAGCTTTGTGAGGTATACCCACACAACTTAAGAGATGTCTGGAAAATCGTCTTCCAACTTAGGTACACTGGTTTCTACCAGAAAAGCAGTCTTACAGCAAGTAAACAAAGTATATGGGGCAATTAACAAATTCCAATTTTTCCGAGGAGCAATGTTCGTCGTACACTGTCAAGCGAGGATGTGTAATCAAAAAAGGTAAACCCACTGATTTGTCATGTAATGGATTATGCACCCTATTGCGTCGACCGTGAAATGCCTAGGTTTATACGCAAACTGGTATTTGTCAGTGGTAATTCTGACTGCGTTCTCAAAGCGCTTCATTATTGCATGTTCAACTAGCTTCAATCTTGACGAGGAAATGGCAATTTGTTGGACGTTCTTGCTTCCCGTTTGAGTACTCGACCCTTTTGTTATGGAAAGGATTGTGACAGGACCCCAATATTTAGGAATGTAGACTGAATCAAGTATATGATTGTTAACGGTAGTCGTTAGTCCAGTGAGAGGCCAGGCCCCATGTTTGGGTACTGTTGACGAAGGAACGTCCGGTACAATAACATTGGTTAACTTAGTGGCTTAGGGAGCTTGACAACATCAGGGTCGGAGAATTTTCCAATTCCTGAGTTACTAATATATATATATATATATATATATATATATATATATATATATATATATATATATATATATATATATATATATATATATATATATATATATATATATATATATATATATATATAGCCGGCTTGAAACCATGCTGGTCTCTTAGTCGCAGAGTAAAAGCAGTACAAACCATGGCAGCGTGCAACCAACCGTTAGAAGACATCCGGGTGTCACAGCGGCGCCATAGTTGTTCATTCTGTCAGGAAAATGTTTGTTACAAACCTGTCGCTTCATTGAGAAAAATTCTCCGCATACTCAAAATCTGACACTTCGCACAGCTAAATTAGGGGGTTGGAAAAGATAAGAGAGAGGACAACCATGGAGTACACAAATCCTTGTGATGAATTGAGATGAAAGAACCGTCATAATCCCGGACTCGGTTTTGTGAGAACGAGTTTTTCCGATACACTTTCAGTGGGAGACAGTGACAGGAAGCTGTGGAATCGGCTGAATGAAAGTCCACTTTCGGATCAGGAGAAATCCGATCAAGGGCCTACGGCAGGTGTACCTGATTTCTGAGGGTAGTCGATGGGTAAAAATCATTCAACGTAACTTCGAGTGTATTTAAGCAAAGTTTGAGTTTGGCTCGATGACTAGCGAGTTTACAGTGGTTTATTATTATTTTAAGATATATTATTAATAATATTATCACTGTACGTTTATATGATGCAACGGGTTGGAGACCAGCCTATTGTCAGCACTACAAATACAGAATGATGCGAATTGTAGGGAAAGGCAAACGGTGTTTGCAAAGGAATGGGAGTTGATGTGCAACTTTTAATTGGTGCTGACTATCTTACAGCCTAATCAGCTGTTCCACATTTGGATGTTTAATAAAGGAAAATTGTGTGACTTTTCTGTTTCTGAATGCACCCTCGGCTTTGGCATAAGCGATTGCAATCTGGAAGGTAGTTCACGAGAAAGTGACCGAGAAATGTTCATGCGCCTTATTCGAATTACTTTGCCGGGTTCACACCACGACAAAAGGAATAACTTTGTTTAGTTACAGGCAACATTCTCCAATTCACAGTGCTGTCTTCAGATCTATGTGGCCTTCTCAGAAGGAGCACTTGTGGGTATGAAAATCCGCACATACTCGAGCACTGCCACTGCTTATCCACAACCAGTTATTCAGCCTGCCTGGATTCCTTCTATTCCCGATGAACCACCTCACTGGCGACCTTTTCTCTATCAGCGGCCAAAGGTTGCAGCCGGTGATATGCAGCTATTTACTTGATCAAGTCGTTCTAGTGTTAGATAACCGGGACATTTTATTTCATGCTTGCACACGAGCGCGGTGAAAGGTGTATGTCTCAGACTCAGACCAGCAATGGTCGGGTTCAACTCTTTGAAGTCCACTCGACCACCACCGGTCTCGAATGATACCGGCGATTAGTTTAGGTGTAATGATAATCAGATTTCTTCCCTGATGTTTTCACAGGATGTCCCGTCACATCAATAAGAGTTTGCATAATCACTGATACACGCCAATTCAACCGAAATTCTTCTGCAGCTAAATGTAAAGCAAAGAGTTTACGTTACTCTGTAGTTGAAAACAGAAGACGACAGCTCATTTGGCCTACAACCGTGTAACTTTATTCATGGAGAACCTCCACTCTTCCAAAATAAGATTGGTATCAGCGCATAGCATTTATTCTGTTGTACCAGTCAACACCTGAGATTAGCTTTCCGTCGAAATATTCAGCTCAACAATCCACGCGATGCCTCGAGTCTGAATGAATTATTTGTTGGTCAGGATAGCTCTAATCTGACCAGTTGTAGACAAAAGTAACATGACTGACGACGGAGTGAAAAGACGATTCAGATTCATTTTGTTTTATTTCTATAATATAGTACAAACGTTTGCACTATCTCCTCATGTAACTGGGCAAAGTGTATTATCTCAAACACCCTCATGCTCATTACGAACGTTATTGTTGTGGCTGCAAGCAACTAAATATGTTTATTTGTGGGTATACAAGAATATATTGCAGAAATAATCCTGGGTGGGAGTCACATTTATAAGTCTAGAATATACTTCTTGTAAATCAACGTCAAGCAAAGAGAACTGATGTGCCCCTCATGGAAAGAGTGCACTGCTCAAATGATCGATTTTCAACGTCAATATATGATAGCAATGGAAAAGAGATCTGCGGTTTGCTTTCGCAATCCCATCGCCCAATGGAGTACCGTCTAGAAGACAGTCTATCTTGACACAAGCGTGTGCACTTGAGAGCCAATACCGGAACTAATTAAGATAATCATGAAATAAAGTGAATTAGCCTGCTTATTGCTTTACTGCAAGTATATAATATGTACGCGTTAAATAGGCCGCTCTAGTTTGGTTCCATTTACCATGCGTATTTCTTGGTCGATCGTGCCAAATGGGTTTTGCTCGTACATGAGTTACAATCCGAACTACCCCTTCCATTCTTCACAAGTAGGTCAAATCGAACGTGTCACAGTATTCGCATAACAGCTTTAAAAGAATGCTCGAAATGAGATTTGTTTTGTAGCTCTGAATTGTAAAATTCCATAGTTGAGGGTGCCAGCAATTATACTGAGATGACTGACAATAAAGAGCTGGACTGTGTGCGAGATACGAGCTGAAAATGAAAAGTGATTTCACTCCACAGATGTGCGTGTAGTGTAGTGAATTGTTCTATCCATTCTACCGACAGATTGCAAAACCTGCACGCTTAGGTCAGAATATGATCAGAGACAGCGTTAATGGCATTGCGAGGAGAGTGGCATTTTTGAACACATTCTTACCCCCAAAACGGAGCTCAAAGCGCATGAAGTCTCTTTTTTGTATAACAAGAGGCAGGTGCCTTGCACATTTCCGAATGGAGTAAGAGGTATTCCTTCGGTTTTCGTGTGCTCTGATGAATGAAAACGGGTCACATTCCAAAACATCGTGCGTTTGGCACTATTGCCAACTCACTATAAACAAGGTGTGAATAAACTGCCGATAGATTTCTATTATTGAAATGATAGATTTTACCTGGAAAGTTCCTCACAAATTGGCTGGGTGATCTCTAGTTTTTTACAGCTTTCTGATTAGTTTGCCACGATATTTTCATTTTTACCGTGTTTAACTGCAATATATTAGAGGTCGATGTTAGTCCTGTTTACGTAAAACTATGCGATTGTTTCGGGAGATAAACGAGAAATTATTGATTCCTGATGGGAGTAAAGACTGGGATTCACGTGGCGATACCGACTGCTTGGAGGCACGTGTGTATAATTTGTTCAGATTACGTTTGTGAGAGATCTCCTACAAAATACTGAAAACCATCAAACTGCTGTAGTGAACGAATTCCATAAAATGATATCAGGAAATAAATAAATCATTTAGATTTTTGTAAAAAATCACGAAACTTTTGCAAGGGGTCAAGTTATGGAGAAATTCGTGAGCAATCGGTTATTAAATTGCAATCGCTCTGATTATTCATTACGTGTGGCAAATGCTGTTTGATGACAGAGTTCGATCGCATAAATGACGATCGAAATCGATGGAAACATTCTTCAATATAAGTCTGAAGTTTAATTACTCGTATGATGATGTGGGTTTTGTAAGAATCAATGTCATACCCTCGATCACTGGCAGGACTAAGTGAGCTTTGCCTCGGACTGAATTCACCATGCTGAATGTATCACATTGAATCATCTTAAGGTTGGAGTCTCTCGAGTTGTAGACCAACTCGAAAATCAACTTGTATGTCTACTCCGTTCCACTTGTAGCACATAGAGGCAAAAGCTGAGACCACCGACATTCTCATAGTCATCTACGAGAGCAGGTACTCATTGCGTGCCGATTTGCTAAATGTGACTTTATTTAACCAATGAAATGTGAGATTTGTAAGGGGAACCATAAATGGGCGCGTTGTTTTCATTTTCTGCGCGGCCTTTCTCCCAACACCCTCCCCCCCACCGCCCCCACAATTCCTCCTCCGCACGTCACAGGAAGACAGATTCATTCGGACTCGATCGATCCTAGGCCATGGGAGTTGAAGTGTCTGGACCAAACGCTTTAGGGCGCAAAGGTCGGTGGTCAGCTTCCTGAATCCAATTGCTTCACCCATCTCTAGAGTGCTCAAACCCACGCCCTCATATTTGCTTGGGGGAACACAATACACAACTTAGAAAACCGGGTTTGGATTAACCTGATGTCTGGTGTCAACAGGGTATGCTAACATTGCTCTGTTTATCGATGCTGTCTGTCCTTGGCTTAACCAGCTTTGGTGATGCTCTTTGATCCGAGTGGATAGCTGTCGTGCATTTTGACCCACATAAGATGCGTCACGAACACATCTGAAAGAGCACAGAACCATTGATGAGGTCAGCATCAGCAGTTTATCCTTGTTTTGAATGTGGATCAGAAGAGAACCTGGAAACAGAATGTAAGATGGCGGCATCACATTGATTTAGGATTTCACCTATCGTATTGCCTTCAAATGGTTAACCAATAAGTAAATCTTTCTTCATTATAGTTTCTTCGGTGTTTTCTGGGCATTCTTTGAACGGGTTTCCTTTAAAGAAACCGATCCGGGGACAGAAAGGCAAAGGTTGAAAGAAAGAAGAGAAAATCTCTTTTTCCATTGTTCACTTCTAAAACTTCAGTAGCGTTATTCCGCACGCGAATCCCGGCCTATGTATGGAGGTGTTTAAATTTATTCGTACACGGTTTTGATAACTTTAAACTATCGTAATTTGCGGTGTGTAGATCACACGAAATGGGGAAGGAATATCTTCATTGTTGTGCTCTGTATTGGGTCAGCTGAAAGAAACCACTCCTGTGGGAAGGATGTTTGTTGAACATCAGCGTACAGGAAGCATGATAAATAGAACAAATATCGTTCAAACGTGTGATATATGTCAATGAATATTAGTTTCTATGAAGTGAGCCACACGTCACTGTTGGAGTGGGGTATTGAACAGTGTGAAGACGACGAGTATCGAATGCGCCCGTGTAAGATGGACGGCAGTGTAATGAAACACTAGCAGTTATCCAAGATGTTCGTATACAACTTACGACATCACGTGACTAAGAAACCAGCCGAAAATCTATATCTTTCCAAAACCAGGGTCAATAAAACACCTTAGATATTTATGTATCTCGCAATTATTTGTGGGTAGTGTGTGCGACCGATGAGATTCTCGTTTGATGGATTGCACTGCGGACTTCGACTTTCACATGCTAAACTCAGGTTATCCGACCAACTGTTCAGTCGGAAGCACCAGACTCGATTTGTGTGTCTATGACACAGCCTGGGACGGGGATTCAGCAACGACCACGTGCTGCCTCAGAAATCCTGGTGTACATTTGATCGGAAATCAATACGCTGAGTCTCTTCTGAACTGGAGAAAGATTGGTCCTTTTCCTTGAAAGCTTTCACAACCCAGTCACCAATTATTCGTATACAGTGTTTAGTTGTCATCAACGATAGTTCCCTCTTGATAGTGAGACAGAGACCGTATTCATAATCTATCTATGAAACATACGTGGAGTCATACCACGGGGCCCACTAACTAGCTTTCGATAAATTTGTTCTAAAATTCAACCACTACGCCATTTTCTCGCAAAGCCCATGTGTTGTGTAGCACGCAGTTGGGTATGGCGTTGAGCCCACATATAAATTATTCAGTGTTAAGTTATTGTAGTTGGGCCTGGTACGCAGCGTCACGTGGGATCTCGCTGGAATTCAAGCTACTGATCCGATCACATCATAAAATCTTCCAACACACGAAGCCACTTTCGTGCTGTATAATGTGTTCAGATATCAGAAGTCATTATCTAATAAAGTAGAAATACGTTGTGAATGTGAGAGTTAGATTTCTATTGATACATTCTTCCTTAACACTACAATTCTGTACGTTTGACGCACTGGACTCTTATACACCCGAAACGCAACACCATATGTACAATACTCAATATTGATGAAAGCACTTCGTAAATTCAAAGCTCTTATCCAAATAGAATGAAACCTGCACGAGGAACCTGTCAATATCACATTTCGTGCGGACTTGAACGGTCGATTCCGCATACCGATATTATGACTAATTATGAGGAATGCATTCCTCAAAATAAGGATTTCCTCGATTCTATAGTTCCAGCTTGGAATATTTGTGCGTTGAAAAAGTTACGGAACGTATTCGAAGTTCAACTCGGTGTCTTGTATGAATGAATTTTCAGCATCAATGTGTTTATCGAAGTTTTGTCCTCGTGATCGTCAATATGAAATGGTGACAAGGAACGCGTCAAGGGAGAATTAACTTGAACGGGTTAAATATGAACTCAGCAGAACAGTAGCAATAGACGATTAGGAAAACTTTAACTTGTACGACGTTGCCGATGAAAAGACTTTTATTCCACATGATCTTGAAACACATACAACGAAGTGGCTCATGTGCAAAGCGCACTACTGAGTTGCAGAGAGGAATGGTAACCCAAATAGCGTTCTGTCAAATCAATCGGTCCACTACTGAGCTGTTGACATTGAACAAATCACCGCGGAGGAATTGAATCTACACTGAAAGATCAAAAAACAATATTTTGGCCGTTTATTTACTGTCATGAGTGCACATTAGAAGAAAGAGCCATTCTGATTGGAAGCTGAATTCAGATGTGAGAACAAAATGAAGTAATTAGTCGAGTTTCGCAGCGCACGGTCAACAAATTTGGGAAGTGTTTTGATTCAGCAAAACTGATTGCTGAAATTGGTTGATTATTTGAGAAGGGTTTTTCTGATTATTCATATTTTCCCTAATCCTCCTAGGCACTGTTTCTAAGCGCACTTGCATAACGACGGGTTTATATGATGGGCTGGTGTTATACCAAGAATGACGTTGCGATTGTGGCGATTTGACCCCAATAAGAACGAAACAATGAACTCAATCAAAATCTGTATATTTCCCTAGCTCCTAGAAATTACTTATTCATTTTGGTAATTCCACTAGCAGTTATAAACTTTGAAACACGTCTAGTTCAGCTGAAAATATTTGGTCTCACTACCAACAATTAAGAGCAGCACATCCGTATGCCATCACTTGTACATTAGAACCGGTGGAGTTGAGTGTCTCAATCCCGCAGATGCTTCAAGATGCATTTTCTCTTTCTGACAGACTCGCCCTGGTTGGTTCGGAAGGGAACGAACTTGAAGCTACCTGATCTATGCCTCGTTTTTCTTCAACGTAAAGTGTTCCACACGTGGACGGAAATCGTAGTATCCAAGAGTTTATCGTAAGGGTCATTTGATCAGCGCCACAGTGGAAACAGTGCTGAACATGTTCGGTGGGCAAACAAGTACCGGTAGTAAGTGAGGCACAAAAAGAACTTCCTCATCATCAATCAATAATGATGATGATTTGCATTTCTCTTAGCGTCGTAAGACTGAAGAAAGTATGAATGTGTTTGATGTCATTTCTGGCGAGTTTATTCCACTTTGTCTTCCTATACGATCAAATTGAAAGAAAAGATTATGTTCCTAAAAGACTCAGTCTACTTCGAGCCGCTTGATGTCAACTGTGAATTTTTCCGGTTACATTATCCATCCAATCACTTCTGATACTCGACTTGTTATCCTTACTATTATTCAAGCATATCTTTACCATGAGAATCCTTTTGCACTTGAACATCTTTGCCATCTTCAGCTCACAATCATTCCAGTGGAGTTCGTTTCCACAACCCATCTTCATTGAGTGAGAAACTCACCTATTTGACAAATGATTCATGTCACTAACGATAATGTTTCGATTTGTCGAATATTTTCGTTGAACACAATTGGAGAACACAGATTGGCAAACGAGCTGGTTCCCAGTGATTTTTGAGCTTTTATTTACATCAATAAATATTTCAGCAAGCCTCAGGGTGTTTCCTCACCACTATTCTCTAGCATTTCCACCGTTGGCGAAATTTGTCAAATCGTTCTCCTTTTCGTGTATATATCTTGATGCAATCATCAAAGCATAAAAAACTGAAAAGGACCTTGTTCACCAGTTTTTCTCCCAAACATAATTCTTCAAACTTACCCCGGAGCTCACATTTGCCCACTCCATCTTTTAGAATGATTCCCGAACTCAGCCCATCGAATCAAATAAAAAAAACCTTTTATGGCCTCATTTGTAATTCTCACTGGTGATTTTGATTACCTTGATGTTGTAGTGTTCAACTAATCAGCGTTCAACTTCACTGTGAATTTCTCTACGAGGGAGAGTGCGAGGCTCAGTTTGCTACTTGTGAACGATACCGTCAATTTGAAAGCCATAACACCAGCCCTAAGCACAACAACAAAATACTGGTGTACGATCCGAATGGACTCAGGACTACGAGAACGCTGAGGCCTGACGAACATCGACACACCGTCTTCGAGGAATGTCATGTCTTAAGCTGAACCTCTTGTGGATTTTGACACACGCACTGAACGAAACGAGATGGTTGACCGCCAAGGACCGATAAGTGTCACTGTTCTCCTCAAAACGGAAAGCTGAGAATTTAGCCGAAATCCATGCATCCATTCTATTCCTGAACCATTACAGAATTCATTTACTTCACACTAATTCTTCCATTGCTATTCACCACGATTACCAGTCTAAGACTCTTTAGCATATTCACTGGCGTCGATGTTGTCGACACTTGAGTGCAAAGGAAATCCTTAAAACCTGTGGTTCTACATTCAATCATTTCGATAGAATCACACTGGTAAAATCTTTCCCAACGCAAACAGACCTTCGCTAGGTTTATCAGCTTCGAGACTATTTCACCGATACCACATTTATTTCATCACTCCCATTCACATTTTTCGGTTTTCGAACCTATGCTCTAGTCGTTTTACAAAATGCTATATCACCATCCACTATCATCTGACGCGTAAACTTACTTCGTTCCTATAATGTGAAGAAATTTTCATCGTATGGCAAAATGTGTGTTGATACAATATTGGACACGATTTGTCCACTGCACATGTATTTCACTTCTGGTGTATGCCCACAATCCAAGTCGTCAGAAATCAAATATTTCTTCCCATAGAGGTTCAATCGTTGTTTTGTATGTCCCATCCCATTTTGTGACAAACGTCCACCATCCATTGCCGATTAAGGATGAAATGAAAAAATTCTCTTTTGTAGTTCCTTTATTAGTCATTCGTTACCACTGGTTGAATAACGCGTCTCGTTCTTGTTTTCTAATTATAAAATGGTAAATGAATATATTCCATTTCGCACGTATTGATGAACCTTCCGCCGGAAATCCAGCTCTTACAATAAATTTGGTGACGTTACTAAATTAACCCGATTGTCATATCTCCCCGAGAACACCGAATTTCATTGAAATGTCCTCCAATGTTATTTGGATTTGTGCTAACAGAATTGAGCTCTTCCAGGGTAAATAAATTTCCTTTAATAACCAACAAGGTGTTGCACATTCTCTGATCGCCAATCTGAAGTCATCGGTGGACTAAGTACACGGAGGTTCGGTCTGTTGCAGTCCTAAGCAATCTTCAATCCTGTTCTTGATCAGAAAATAAGGAGTACCGTTAGGAGTTTTACTTCAATTTTCAAACGATCAGTTCGATGTTCATCTTGTTTGCCAGCCAAAGTGTATTCATCCGCCTGATTGTCTCTCATTTCTCGTTATGAGTTATTGCTCACCGGCTACTAAACACATGAAATTATCCGTTGAGTTGCATTGACTTGAGTACTCATACTGGTTTACTTTGCGAATGTTGCTGGAACAAATGGGTCGCCCAAATACGGTTTGTGCTCTAGATTCAAGGGTAAACATTGTGTCCATTACAAAAGCAGTTTCCGTCCAAAATCTCAACAGTACACGGTCCTCATAAATACGATTGAACCAGTGAATGAGTAACTCCTTAAAATCGCGGTCATGTTGATTACATATAGCAAAATGGCGCCGGGTTTAGGACGTATCTAATGATATTCAACAGAATTCTATCTGGAAGGATATAAGACCGAACTTCTTTTTGCCCATATTTCTACACGTCCAGTCGGTCAGTTTCTCGGATTTCGGTAGAAAAAAGAAATTGGTTTTGTTCAACGTTCATTGTGTCCTGCTTCCCAGTTTCCATTATTCCGTAATCACTGCTCATAACAAATCTGACTAGACAGTTAAATGAGGAATTTGATTGTAAGTGACACGGCGTGGTCGGTAGTAAATTGTACATCGAAGTTTTGGTTGCCATGCAAACCCTTGGAACAAAATAAAAGTTGTCTTGTTTTCTGAAAACCAAACCGGCAATAGTTTCATCATTCAGTTTTGCAAGAAATATACACTCTTTTCTACATCTACGGACATCCTTTATAGGGTTCTCAAGTTCTCAGTCCATACGGATTGCATGATAGAATATCAACTTGCTTTTTTTCACATTCAACAGTCCAGCGAACCGAACCGACGACAGTGTGCTTATCGGGTAGTGGCTCTTCACATTGGGCTTCCATGGTATTGACGGTTGCGCTTGTGTGTTTTAACATTCTCCCCGTAAGCAGAGTGCCACCGGTTCGATTCCAGGTTGCGGTTTTAACTGCTGATTGTAAAAAATGCAAGTAGATCTTGCATCATAGAAGAATATGACTCCTAGTGCCTAAAATACATCCTGTATGGATTCCTTCCTCAACCCATACCTGCAAATCTACCGCAAACCGCAATTTCCTTCATTTTACCGCTAAAATAGATTGCACAGATTCCTATTTTTAATAGCTACATTGCAATCACATCTCTAGCCCCATCATGCAAGAAAGAACGTTTGCTTTTATCGAGCGTTTTTGCTCTTCAAGTCGTTGGTAATTTAATCACTTTTTATGAATCGTTCTCCTTATCATTTATGGCGTGACCAATACTAGTCCAGGGTCTCCAATCATTTGCTCACCACCTCCGAAAACAGATAATTAAATTTCTCCACCGCCAGTCATTTTTATGGCAGGCCTTGACTTACTCTCACACTATTCGAGAATGTGCGTGCTTTTGCAACATTGGCCTTATGTTCTTGTTTATATATATATATAAATGTGTTATCACTGTCTGACGGTTTTCCTTTGTTTCGAAACAGAATCAGATGGCAAGTTCCGTGGAAACATGGCTTGGTTACTTGGAACATATTTGACAATGTTAGCAGAAAATTAAAGAACATTATTCCCTTTTGTGGTTTACTTGCTCAAAGTTGTTTGTGCATGCGACGAATGGGATTATTTCTTCAGCTTGTATTGGTTATTGCTCAGTCGTACGAGTGCGTTACAATCTATTCGGTCGATGGGAGTAAGTGCAGTGAGAAACAAAATGTTCTGTTTTCCGGTTATTGTTCACAAAGATGAAAAACGCAATTCCTTGAATAAAACAATCGGGCAAGGAATGTTCACGTTTTCGAGAAACGCTTGGTAAATTCATCTGAGTGGTGTGGTGTTATGCTGGGCATTTAGATTTTTCTCTCTGAGAACAACTTTTTAAAAGGGTCTTCTTTTGAGATATCAACACGCTAAATTTGAATGTACCGTTTTTCCTTTGTTGTTCATGATGGCACCATATCTGAATCCATGTGCAGTGTGATGTATATATATGTATATCTCATGAACAGCATATAGTTAGTTGTCCCCGAGACGAATATTCTAAATCCAAACCTCACTTGATAACTGCACTTTCAATATAGGGTCGGCAGATTCTTCTTCAAAATGAATAAAATTGTGAGAAATAAATTAAGTTTGGCATTGCCTAACAACTGTGCTTTTTTTCCTGGTGCACTGTCAGAAATCGTCTGATCACATTTGTACTCGAAACCAAATGATCACCAACAAATTATCCGTGGCCACAGTGTGGTGAATTCAGCTGACCATTCAACATATTTGATTCGGTCAAATAGCACATAACGATGTTAGCTAAAATCATTTCGCCCATCGATCGCCACACATACACAGTGATCGATACTGTGTCTGCGTGGGCACATATTTTGCCACATATAAAGCAGCTTTGTAGACACCTTTCTATATTCGTCGTTGATCAACGTTGGGACAGCTTGTTTACAGGCGAGATATCATATGCACTTGTTTACATTCAATTCATATACAAAACATCCGGTGCACCTACTGAGTATAAGATTATTTCCGTCGCATCTTATTCTTCATTTGATGAACCAACTTTGAGAACTTCAATGACGTAGTCTTCTCATTAAATCCTTTGCCGTATTTCATACTAGATCATGATGTGGAAATAATTGGTGAGCCCCAAAAAGCTTTTCACAGTATAAAGTGTACTTACCAGAATGCATTAAAAAGAATTTTGAATGAAACGATCCTTGGTGAATAGCTTTTACAAAGGTTGTCTGGCTGCTCACAATTTATATTGAAGTAGACTAATCAGAGTGAAACTCATTACATTTTTTAACCCACGTGATTCCCGTTGTAGACTTGGAAGTCAGCATATCAAGCCGAATAGGCAGTGAAACACCTGTGCAAAATAAAGGAACTTTGCTAGACGCATCTTGGAATAACAAAGAAGTCTCGGCTTGTGAATTCGTAAGTGATTGCTGTTCGTAGGCAAATTTGAACAAATTATAACTCACAGGAAATTAAAAACAAACCTCCAAATCTCTCTTCTTGAAGATTTCGTTACTTGGTTTGTATACGAGTAAAACATTATATAGGGGATATTTTGGATGTGAAGATGATTTTACACGCAGGAGAAATGGCAAGTTTCACATGTTTTTTGCTGTCTCAAGATGGAACTCAATTGTGGACAAGGCATGTTTGGATCATGAGGTCCAAGAAGTAAACCGTGGGATTCACAATTGGATGAATTCCAGGGAGATAAAGCCTGTGAATTTCATTCACGTGACAGGTAACTATCGTCGTCTAGTCAACGAATTGTCTACTCTATTTCACTGGATTTCAAATCTTTGCTACTCGCATGAACGCCTTAATCAAATTTCATGATTTCAAACCCAATCTTGATGAGTGTGATTCAAAACATTATTTAATTCAATTGCAACCAATATTTTTTTGCGCCAAAACTTTGGAAAGGAAATTGTCGGTAGATAAAATTTAGTCATCTTTATAATATTTTCATAACTACACTAATTTACCATCCAGGTGCTACAATAAGACCTAGAAAAAACCGTGAGTTGTCTTGATGCTGAGCATTTGATTTACGCTTGTTTCATTACAACTACATAGTTATTCACTCTTCTATTTGATCAGTGTGCATTCCTGTAACAAACAGTAAGACGTTTTCAATTTATGCTAAAAATCAGTTGTTGTTGGGAGTTTCGAATACCCGAAAGGAGACATCCTCAAATATACAGATTGTGAGGGAGTGGAAGTGTTCAATTGGCTGTATGCAATTCGAAAAGAGGTAATTAGAATGTTGGAAGTTACGTGCGCCTAATAGTTTACAACGGTGCGGATAAGCCTGAACCTGTGTACTGCAATATACTCATTGGGAATTTAACCATGTTTTCTGTTTGGTTATTGCAGAAAGCATTGCAAGGAAAATATCAGACCTAATGACTCTATTACTCCCTTGGGTTTTACAACGAACAGATACATGAATGCTTCATCAAAATTCCAGCGAATATGAGAGAGAACATCAGTTTGACAACATACTGGATGGGATGTCAAAACGATGGTTATATGTACCTTTCTTCATTACCTATGAGCCGGAAGACAGTCTCCGAATTGAAGAATGTTTTGGACTTAGTTCAGCAGTGCCAAGTATTAAAAACTCCTTATTTGTCAGACAGACGTGAGTATCCAGATGTAATGATATAATGAGCTAGAACACTGAGCTGTGTATTTATGGGTACAGTGATATTCTATTGTCACCCTTACTTTCGAATCATTCAATCGATCTGTTTTACCCGTAAACAATGCGTTAATAAATGTAGCAGGGGTAAAGCCACGAAATTTTGTGAGATAAATGTTCCGCCAGGTACGTTGAACATATTACTTGTGGAATGTTTAAAATATGCCCAAATGAGCTTTTACTGAATAAATGAAGGACGTTTTTTCATCGGATAACTACTGAAGCCGACCAAGTTCAAGCCTTCAGATCCCGAAAACTAATCAAATCATTTACTCTCCGTTCCCAGCCTATTACTCAACAAGCCTCACCTGCCCAAAAGCAATCATCGGTATGTGGAACACGAGTGACTGGGCTATGCGAAATAATCGAAGACATTCAGTTTACCAATTTCAGATAAACTCTATTCTATCCCACATGTGATCGAAGCGCCAAACGAGCTCACGTTCACCAAACTCACATGTTACATGAATATCGTATATTTGTTTCTTTCGAAAACTTGGTACCCTGGACATGATGTCCGTTTGAAAGTCAATTGAAATATTTTAGGAAAACACTGAAAGAATCGGAAGTAGTGTGGTGCTGTGCTGATATTGTCTCCCAAGTGTCAGCAATATAACGTAGATTGGAGACGTGAGCTTTTCTATCAGATTATGAGCAAATGAATCTCTGTTGAATCCACCACGTGTTCACCCCCCCACGAGAAATCCGTTGTTCACGCCATGTCTGATTTATCACCCATATGTTAGCCACATATTTTCTCAGAATAGAGTAACAATGGATAGAGGGATTTGTGATTGTCATCCCGATTTCTACAGTTGGGATGTTTTGGCTTGAACTCGGTCAGTGGCATAGCAGCTCTCCGAAATCTAAACAGAAACGCACCCAACGCGTCCTGATAATCATGTGATTTTTTGCAAACAGATGAGTCTCTCATGAACACGGAAACAACCACAACGTTGACAACATCCTGCCAGTTGTCATACGCGTTAACTAAACGTTAGACCTTATTTGTGACATTTCTGCAAATGTGTGTTTCTATTGTTCATTTGAATAAGATTAGGCTCATTTAGAAATGCCCTGGGACGAGTAATTAGAAGTCACAACATCTCTAGGCGCAGTCTTACACAGACCGATAAGATGGACATAGTCCCAGGCCATGTCGTACTCTCAGGCTCGTCTTATCACTATTTTCAATGTGGCACTTTGATTATCCAATAGACAATTGGTATTGGAAATTTTATGCAGGTAAATTTGGCAAAAGTCCATGAGGGATTCTGCTCGTAGTTATGACCTTCTAGTTTCATAAGTGCCATCATGGCGATATACAAACAGAAAGTATTTTTGCATTCCGTTCAGCTGTCACAACTAAATATTTTTGCTACAACTAATTTCATACCTTGAACAAGCAGGTTGGACAACACGGGAACAACACACCACTTACTCTTGTGACTGCATTGGGTTCAAACATTACAAATCGTTCACGCTTCTTCTCTTCACGTTTTCCCATTGTTTGTTATGATTTGATCTACTACTTTTGTCCGAAGTATCTGTTATATGTCCACTCAAATACAGAATCCAATGTGATCCTCTCCGAGAATAAAGAGTTTGAGACTACATCAGTGTTGTTTTGACGAATATGGCTGATATTTCCAAACTCCAACTCCACAGGCAGTCAACCGAAGACATCAGAAGGCTTATATATATTACCGAAGCACTGGAGATGTATTGACAGTATATAAATATTTGCATATGGATATTGACGATATATAAGGACGACTTGGTAATTCATATTCCGAAAAAGGAAAATCAGAGCAACATGGGAAAAACGATTGCGAGTTACAGCTACGGTAAGAAAGGAATAGTGATTTTCAACAGAAAATCGGGTAGAAATTCGAAAGAATGCTCATATGGCAGACTTTACATGGTCGACAAACACTCTGTATATGACCGGTCAGATTACAAGAAAATCGCAGATAACGTTGTTGTACACGTGGAAACAAGGAAAGCGGCCGTCTACAAGAAGCACACGTTTTTCACAGTTTCTGCTAGAAAACAGGAGAATGGCTGCGACCCTTGGACGAAACAGCACTTGAGTAGTTTGTATCCGAAGGTTTGGATTGCTGCAGAGGTTTCACCCGCTCTTTGTGTACCACCTGACTGAAATGAACAAAATGAACTGGGCCTTTGTAGCTCGGAGGAGTGCAAACGTTTGCAGAAGATTAGTGATCTTTGGAAATTGCAATGATGCACGTTTTGCGAACAGTGAAACTCACATCATGACATCGTGAAATAAGTTGGTACATTGATAGAATCCCAAACTGATACTCCTAATAGACGCCATTGTGCATAAAGTTTCTTGATTTCCGTGTGTTCTTCTAACACGGCACAGCTCCACTCGTGCGCATTTGTTTTCAATGCAATGAGTAGAGGTTTTGTGAGGTTGCTATGATTAGTTGTCGAGGGGAATCCTGATGAATAGACATGAAGAACAGAAGCAATCAGGCGCATTCTAATTGCAAGTTCAGCCAAAAATACCGGACGCTGATATGGCATACAACGGGGCTCATCTCGTTTCGTAAACAAACTAAAGACTGACTAAAAATCATTTCGCCGTGATCAGTCGATTGACAGTCTGTTGTTTGCTTTCGGCTTATAATTTGATAGCTCAATCGTAGTTCACCTTGAAAAGAGCAGTCTAATCAGATATGCACAGTCGTAATGTAATTTACCACCACATCGTAAATTGTATCAATATGGGGTGCGAATTGGAGCATTTTGAAATGAGTGTAGCCAGGAGACTACTGCCAGACAATGATCCAGGTAAAATCTGGAAACAATTACCAGTGCAACTGTGCATGGCTACTGTTTGCCGAATCATCTGTAGTGATGGCTATTTGCTAGTGCCGAAGCACTGCACTGATCTCTGTAAAGCGTAACGCACCTTTTTGTGGGTTACACGACCACGATACCCATCCAATCTGTAATCGTATTTAGGAAGATGTGACAACGGTATGTCAAAAAGAGACAATTGTATTTGCACAACTTAACACTGAAAATTTAACTTCTCTATTTTAATGCTGTTGGTTGTTTTGATATCTGAGTCAGTTCGCTGCTGAGAAGTAGGAATCAGTGGATCACGGCAATCAGTGAACCGGTAATGGTTGTCACAATGGAACCACACTTTCGGGAGTTTCTGAAACTGGAAAAACCACGACAGAATGCCAACAGAGCAGCCATCATTTTTGTGGTGAAGGTGGCGTGCTATCGAGCAGATAATACGGCAAATGCTATTTTACTCGGTTTTTTCCTGCATGGCTCTGTTAAATCGAGCCATTCATTCAGGTTATTCACTTTATTGTTTGGTATACCCCATCATTACGGTTTCTTACAATATATCCTTTTTAAATCATAAGTAATAATGTCACACCGATTCATGTTCCTATTATTTCAACCCGAAAAATACTTTCTGATAAATGGTGTTTCTCTCTATCATTTGTAATATATTGCATTTTCCCACATAACGTGGCTACAATTTTACGAAACAATAAGAGAATCTTAAGTCGGTTGAAAAATATTGTCATCATATCAACTCCAAATATTCTTTATTCTATTTTCAAATACTTTCCGAGATTCGAGTGTGATGGCTTTGTGATTGGAAACTTTGAATGACTTCACTTGCATGGGTTTGCAAAAGTCATACGCTTCAAACACCGATAAGTTGTACGTTCATGAGTAAGGTCAGTCAACTCATATTCCATCGAACAACGCTGATAAAAACCAGTTGATTCGGTAGAGATTTCAGGTGTAGGCATTCAAATGCGTGCCATTTGTTAGATTCGAGTGCCACCAAAACGATGCATTACCAAAATATACGAAGCTTCTATTGGGGCACCAATGCTCAACTACCACAGGATTTCAGTCGTGTGCGAGCTTCTGAAGATCGTATTTATCATTATACCAATCAAAGTGATTTTCTGATTCTCTTCTAGAAATCGGCACAAAACAATTACAACTCCATTAGAAAAACTTACTTCATGCGAATAGTGTGTTAGAGCGATACGCAAAGGCTCTCCAGTATTTTGGTATAATTTAAAGATGAAGGGAATGAGATCAAAACCATCGCCTCTTGTTGCACACTGGACAAATCTTCTCCGGTCTTGCTCATACACTGTGTTCCGCTTGCATGTGAATTTGTATTCTCTTGTTAGCCTGGATGGATTATCTCAAATGTATTCATCAGGAATTCTGTGGATGTTGAAGCATCTTTTCAGCTGATGGCTTGAAGATTGATGTGGAAAATTTCTGGATCGTGTGAGCAGCCATTCACGGGACTCGCACAAATCCACGGATGACCTAATGTGATCGCAAAACTAGCATGACAAGTGACTTTGTATGGTTATGGTAGATAAGGGAAGGGTTATTTATTTTGCTCTAGGCTGCGGTTGCCAAATAACCAAGTGAACCAATTGGAGGCTTCGGAATTCGCAATCGCTGTTGGTCTATAGTGACAAGCTCTTGTGATTTAGTATGCAAAGTGCACCGTCCTATACAGCTGAAGGCTCATTTATATTGCCCATTCCTGTAGATGTGTGGCGCACGCGCAATGCAAGAATAAAACATTGGTGAGTGTGGCGGAAGCAGTACAAATATTTGACCTCAACAAATTCGAACATAAGGAAAGAACCACCGGTAAAGACACGGACAAACAAATAGTATTATGTTCATTGAGAGGTAAAAGACGGTATTCCAGTGCGAATTACTCAAGGAACAACATCAAGAAACGTCGAGGCACCGTCACAGAAAAGAGAAGGCAGTTTAGCGGGCAAAGTTGTTTTCACTGATTCCTACTCATGCCGTTACATCACAATGCACTACTACATGTTGAGGGATTGGACAAACTAGACGTGAATGTAGTGGTAGGGAATACGGTTGCATATTAGCCGTGGCTGAGGCCGTTGACATCCGCCGCCACAACCCCCTCTGTCGACTGGAAAATTATTCGTGTGCTTTTAAGCTGCCCTGGCCCATCAACCACCATACAACAGACGACAAAATATATGGAAAATAATAAACTACGTGAGAAACAACTCACATCCGGTTTTGATATAAGTCTAGATTACAAGTGATTGTTTTTCTTCATATTTTGTCACCGTTATTCTTCGTCACTTCCTGTTTGTCTAATTGGTCCAATCTGCTAACTTGTGCTAATATTTTATGATATGGTGGCATGGATATAAATAGTTGAAAGTGAATCCATATTTGGTTCTTTTAATAAATTCAGCTCAGTGTGTCAGCCGTTGGTCTGTTTATTTCCATGTTTTGTTGTGAGTATTTCACGTGTGTGCCAACATTCACATCCAGCTAAGTTTGTTTTATAGAATGTGGGTAACAGTTACTGCTCTCACCTACTGGCCATCGAGAGTGAACAGCAACGTTAGTCATAGTAATTTGGACATCAATTTAAGATTGCTCCAATATGTTCTATTGAAATTCTTTCCGTTACTTCTTGTATCTTTCATATGGCAGCGTCTAACAGTTCTGGAAGAATCAGCAATCGAACAAAGGTTATGAAATGAGGGTGTGATCGATGTTAGTGGGAATCGAACACTGGATATTTATTATTCAAAGTCCACGATGAAAACCGTTCGACAATGGCCGGGTTACCTAAATAATGTAATTACAATGCTCGAAACACCTTTCGACACAGTGTATCAGTCTTTTTCGACGGTGTGTAGCAATGGGAGCAACATTATTCCCCAAAGTTCGATTCTGGAAATCATTCTGAGTTTCGCCGGTCCAATTAGTCAGGTAACTCACTGGGGACAGGACATCTTCGGGGCTTGTCCTGACATCTGAGTGTTCCATGAGTACGTCCACCAGTCGGGAATCACAAATTACGGTTGCTATGTATGAAATGCCTGTAGGTCTGAAATGGTAAACATGCCTGGCCAAGAGGAAAGCGCTCACCCATAACGTATACGTAATTGTTTCATTTCGTTTTGCACTCCATCTGGGAATCCAGCTATCTGAACTGTCTCAGAAAATGAGTACGCGGACATGAGCTTCTGATTGAAATATTTTACTGTCGACATGTGTATATGTTTGTGGTTGGGGAGTATCTGGAGTGGCCGGTATGATGGTATCTAACGGTAGTCTTATTCAACGATCTAAAGGCGGTTCAGCTGAAAATGTCTGCACTCATGTAAGTGAAACGGATTTCGAGCGATATATAAAGAGGAAAGCGTCAGATGGATTTTGTAGCTCACATTTTTCATTGTGATCTGATCACGGAACGCTTATTCACGTCAGCAAACCGTTCTGCTACACAAATCGATTTGGGCTGATGCACTGGATAGCAAACGTGATGAATGACTTTTGAAACACAGAACACTGCAATCTGTGAAGAAACAAATTTTGTGCCACTAATTGAGTCAAGAGATTATGGAATGCCAAGATGGGTACCACATTCTAATAACGTTTGTAAAAGAAAAAGTGCTGATTGGAACACGCATTCGAGTAATTTCGGGCACATCAGAGTGCTTGTAAATAGTGATTAGGTAATCCATATATTCGAGGGGTTCGATTGAATCATTGTGGGAGCAAGACAAGAGGGTCGTTGAGAATTGTTATGATGGGGATGCTTTCCCGGTGGTACCTAAACTATCTTTCTGTGTTTTACGCATTCTTCTTTTCGATTGCTATCCTTCTGCATCAACGTATACAAATGTCTACTGTTCTCCATTTCACCGAAATCCTCACAAACCAGGTGCTAGTGTCAGTTGAATGTCTAGGCAGTGCTGATGTATTGTCTATTTTCATTCCTCCTGATTCGACGAGTTGTCAAGTGCAAAGGGTTTTTGACTGAAATTTGGACATCTGTCTACGAAAAAGTCTGATCAGATTCAAAACCCAAATATGAATGGATTTGAGTAGTAGCAGAATGTTTTACTATGTGTTCAATTTACGGATCCTTGCATGATCAGTCTCCAAACCACCGAGCAATTATCCCCATGCCAATGAAACCAGGTTCAGCGAAGTGGAATTGTTTAAACACATTTGACTGGAGAATATATGGCACGATGAATTTTTCAAGGAAATTTAGACATCCTCGTTCAACAGATATCAAAGAATTACTTTTGAATAATTCTTCCTCGTAGGGAAGATGGCAGTTTCGTTGAGCCAATAGTCTGGAGAAGTCAATGGTTTGCCAAAAACCTGAAACAAAAATTAAAAATAACTATCTAAGAACACGGTGTCTCAAACCGATGTCTGATGTGAACTGGTACTCCTGTTGTTCAGCGGAAGACAGACAAAAGTGAATCATGACTAAATCACATTCAAGTTTTGAGACCAAATACCCTGAATGAGCATGATATAGAGAACAACCAAATCTAGCCCCTAGAACGGATACATGTGTAGACTAAAGACACTCTTCTTAATTCCACACAACATGCGGAAAACGAGCTGCTTAGGTGCACAGTTCATACTGCGAACAAGCAACGACAAATCCTTATTAGGTCATCAAATCAAAACTGCTTTTCGGACAGAAAAACATTCAGTCAGCCGCGGTGTTACGCGGTCAAGCTGGTTCGGAAAGTTATTCAAAGAGGTGAAAGTTGTATACATGAATGAAATATCATTGTTGTTCCCATCTTCATGAAGCGCTCACGTGGTGACTGCACTTGCCACAGGGTTATAAAACTCATCTCTTCAGCGTTGAGACTTCTCTCTTCTATCATAATTCGCAAGATGAACCCAACACGTGAAGAGCCGACTCAAAAGCGGCTGGATAAGTTTCGCTTTGGTCGTTGATATGTTTATTGAATAACCACCACCCGATAGCTACTAAAACAACGTAATACAATAAGAAGACCAGCCGTTATCGTATTCTCGGGCATTTGCACAGCCTCCAACACCGTCGGTAGGATTTCGTTAAGGACTGTCTGCCAGAAATGGGTTACCAGAAAGGTTTAGATCAATTTTCACAATAATCCGATGCAATACCTCAGTTCCCTTATTTTAGTCGTCTCCAGTGGCTAGAGGTGCTCCTTCCAGCCTTAGAAACGCCTGTGTTAGTTGGAAATTGAAAACTTTTAAGCATCACTGATCGTTTCACTCACCCCTTATTGTTTCCTACTGGTAACTCTAAAGAGATGTGACACTACGTGAGAACGTTCCTAGACAACAACACACAGACGGACAACGGATTTCCGGTTCCCTGGAAATAATTGCATTACGTGTGCGTGTCGTTACGAGGCATGCTTCACTGGAGTCGTTTCCAGCCAGGATGGAATGCAGTAATTCGATCGACAGTCCCGTACGCCAACCCACAATGTGGCCTACTGTCATGTGATTGATCAAGATCCTGTATTGACTCGAAGAAGGCGGAACCAACGTTTGATACCCACGGTCAAACATTTTGAATCTTACCACTTGCGGGGTTTGATGCAGTGCGCTTACAGGCAATCTCTTAAGTGTGGCGGGATCTACTATTGTTCCTCTAGCAGTGCCCTTCAGAAAACATCATTGCCCTTTTATGTCCTCTGGTGAAGCAGATTTGAATCACTCCCGTTGCGTGACGAGTCTTCAGTACTTCACGTCCTCTAAGAATTTCCAACGGTTTTGCATCTAGATATTACTGCCGTTGGAATTAATCCTTCCTGATATGAGCATCCGATAAAATCGTGTGAGTCTTGCAAACATCGAACCTAGAATTACGTATGGAACCCTGTCGTTGAAAATCTTCAAGAGAGGCTTGCCTATTGTCGTTGCTTTTCACGTCTCTGGTCCACAGCACTAATTCTTCCGCATCAAAGCTGTCTACCACAGTGAATCCCAAGAACGTAATCACCGACTGGTTGGAGCTACACGAAGATGTGGCTACTTTTTGTTATCAGAGATCTGACTATTCCAATTTTCCTCGTGTTCTCCAATTCCATTGGCAGCCCCTAATAATAATCCATGTATTATTTTTTGACGAATGCCAATAAATTCAACACCGGTTGACATGATATTGTCAATTCTAGAAAACAATACGTATGGATATTATCCTGCAGCGATGGTATACGAACATTACACATACACCAAGTTCATTCTCCTTTAAACTTCAGATAATTACAGTGCTTTATATCTACAAAATGATGTCTACATTTGTAGTCCCTCCCACTGACCTTAACTAGATTATCCGCCCCCTTCGAACTAGCCCATTTCAATGGCTCAGAGAATATTGTTTAAGTGCAATGAAAATTCACTGCGAATAATCCTTGCACCGCAAAACGACTGGTTCAAATGGCATCGAGTAAAATCGTTTTTGACTGTTTAATCAATCGGTCAACATTGGTTTCCATTTGAATCTCTCCTCCTTCTTTGTATTTACGCGTTGCGTGTTCTTTTTGTGGTTTCAGTGCTTCACAGGGATTAGGAGAAAGCGTTGACTCTCAGTCATCCTTAAAATACCTAATATGCTTCTCTCGTTATGCTGAACAGGTGACGGAGTGCTGTCTGATAAGGAGACAAGGTTGTCTATCAACAGTGTGTCAGCACACACCCTAACATCATCGCTCGTTTGATAAAGGTGACCGATTGCGTATCCTCTTTGTTCACATGGGCTTTCTATCAAAAGAGGTATTTCATTTTTTATTATGTATATTCCACTTTTTGCTAATTTAATAAGGAAAACTGTACCTCTTGTGACCCAGTTATAATCAGAAACATTTTGCTCCTGAAAGCTGTTTTGATTAGACGACTTAGTGTGAATTTTTTCGTTTATCATTCCTTGATGGTACTATGAATTGTGCACGTGGGAATCTGTTTTCCTCCTTCTTCTGTAAAACTTGGGTACGAACGGCTAGGCAACACAACCTTTAGTTCAAACGTATATACCAGATGCGTAAGAATACATACACCATTTGTGATTCCAAATTAGCTGTTCGTGAATTACTGCAGACATTTCCCTTACTCTGGTGTCCTATGACTGTGTATTTCTATTGTAGGAAACTTTTACTGGACGTTTCATTCGTCCATATAAACTACCCTTTGGAGACTGGTTTTCCTACAAAGTTCTCCACTGTCAGAGTAATCCGCTTTACACCACAGAGCACATTTGTGGCACAAACAAATCTCTTGCCAGTTTTATTCATCCACGTGGACACAATTCACTCCTGTATTTTGCTTACTACTAGCATTTGTCCTTTAACATTTTTAACTTCTTTGTATATTCTAACCACACATTATCTTCTCATTATGTGACTGAAGCAATCATTCCGCGTTGGCTAGAAACCTTCTTCATTTACTATCTCTACCGTGACTGCGCTGCGCTACAGCTTCGTCGGACTTCTTGCTGAATGGACTGTTTATGACTGCACTGTGTGGATTAACCGGATAACTATCTGTACTGATATCCTTCGCTGCTCAACTGTGATGTGAGTGATTTTGCCCTGATACACGTTTGTGTGTCTCACCATATAGAATCACGAAATAAGGATAAACACGGTTATTTAATTGGAATTTGTTCCGCTGCGTGTAACCGTGTACAGCCCACGTCATGCATAAAGCCTCAGAATAAGTTTCTGATAGATTGACAGCCAAATTATTCCAAACAGCCTTGAAGGTTTGTTTATTCTGCATTGAATTACAATTCGTTATGAAGAGTCCAACGAACCATAACAACCGGAATTATATTCGAACCTTTCAGGATAAACCAAATTGAAACCTTTACTTTCCTCAACCGAAAACTGCTCTTTAATGCTGCCTTTATTTTTCAGGAGAAGATGTTTCTAAGAAACTGGATTACGTATTGCCAATCGATACTACCGTTGGAAGCATAATTTAATTTAAGCTTCCTCTGCTATAGTTGTGAAATGTCAGTTGACGAAAGTCGTAAATTTTGGTACTTTCCTTCAGGTCAGTAGAATAAACAAGCTCTTTCTATTTTGCTCACATTAAGAGTTCCTTGTATTGATGTGCGGCATAAAATTAAAAGCCTAAGCCTCTCTTTTTTATTTTTATGGATAGATCAACCACAAAATTCACCAGTATAGTATACTTGGCTCACTATTTCGTTGATTTCTGACTGAACCAGCTTGAGAACTACTATACCTTGCTTCCGATCAAGGGAATATTTTACAAACGAAACATTTCCTTCTGTATTCAGTCACTAGTGCGACTCGGAAATACAAATATGTCAAAATACATCCCATTATCAGGTGCGAAACGCCTGAATTTTGACAGTTTGCATGGATTGCACTCTTATTGCTCTCATCTTAGTGAACAATAATAGCTATATAAACGTTTTGTCTTAGTTTTGGTAGATCTGGGCGAAAATTGTGATTCAAATAGACTAAAGTATTCTCATTCTCTTGCTTAGTTGTCAAAGCCCAATGAGTACTTCGGTATAAATGAGTGATAATTTAGTTAGAAGAATCATGAAGACGATATGGCAATATGAGATAAATCCTCAACTAACAAGCTGTGCTTTATATAAATGTAAATAGAGATAGAGGCAAGACATTGAAACCCGGTGATTCATTAAAATCCAAAACCTTGTCATACATCATGGTAAGGTGTCAAATAATTTGAGAATTCTTCAATGAACCGTAACCATTTACATTACTGGATCACCGAATTATAAAACTGCCGTCAGTACAGGAACAGAAGCTTGTGTTTGCTCGCAAACCTCTGGTTTATCCCCGGTCATTGATTCCTCAATCGTCCGGTCTCAACGAATAAATTGACCGTGAACAAGTACAGAGACTGCACCTAAATGTGATCAAAAATCACCATTTCATATTGTATGAGGCAGGAAATATTTGAATATATATGGCACTGTTATTGATTATCCAGTATAGTAGGCAAATATGATTGGTTTAGTCGGATCTCCGTGTTTTTGATGATTGGTTCATGACAACATGCTTCATGAAGACACCGCCATGAAGGATGCCCGGGCACTGTCATTAGTTGTTCTTAACAAATACCGTGTGCGTATTTTGGAAGAATGTGGACTTCGGCCTCCGTGATGACTTTTTCCAGGGAAATTTCTGACTACTGACAAAGTGTGTACAGGAATGTTGTTCCATTATTGACTGACTCATAGATAATCAAACTCCGAATCTAATGACACGGAACACAAACTAGCTTTACATTGTGCACTCTTGGACAATCTATCAAAATAAAGACAGTATCGTGCCTCAAATTGTGTACTAACTGATCACAGAAACAATGCAACCAAGGAAGGCTTCAAAATGCTTTGCAAACAAGGAACGCTCGAAAGCTGGAAGGAGTGATGCAGAAGTGAGTCAAATGCTTTTCAAGGGAAGTTGGTGTATTTTGGGAGCATTTTGACCAACCAACGGTCAGAGCGGAAGTAACGTCATGATGGAGTACACAAACATAAACGTAGGTTAGAACAAAATCTAATAGTATAGCTATGAAAAAATGGTACGATCATAACGGAATGGTCAAAATTCAGTCACTCGCAGAGACAAGGCAAGAAGAAAGAAGGATATTTTGAGGGAGAGAGCGAGTAACAGTAGTAATTAACTCATGCAGTCCAGTCCACCATGATGCGATGAAAAACCCGCTCGTGGATACAATTGGATCAGTGCACAAATAGAAACACGGTTACCAATGAAACCAGCTGAGTCTCGAAGTTCGATGCGAAGAGATAAGCCTCACAAATAGACGCCGGACAGACACTGGTTTGGTTTTTTGTGCATATTTTTTTCAGTGAGAAATAAATGCAATTAGGAAATGGGAACAGAAAATCACTAAATTTGGGGATCTTCTTTGCTTCAATGCCCTACTGTGGTCCTTCACGGCTAAACACAGTTTGGAACCATTTCAATTGGACTTCACCCAGTATAAATTTTCTTGGTAATGAATTGAAATACTGGAAATATACAGGGATAATTAATGGACCAAGAAAATGATGACGGTATGTGTTTAGCAAAACTAGACTTCGTGGACGCGTACTATCAAGTTGAAGGCAGGTCCCCATTGGGATACTTTCTAAGAATTTGCATTCATTGTGTCTTGTACAAATTCACACGTCCTACTTAAAGTTAGAACTGCCTCAGTTATTTTCCAGTGGGCAATATATACGGTGTTAGCAAGATATGAAGGAATGGCTGCATATTTTGGAGCATTCATTACCGCCGGGTTTTCCACCGACTAACTTGAAAACCGTCTGAAAGTGATTGCACAAGACATCCGAAAATTCCGGTCTCCATGATGGCGAAATAATGCAATATCCAAACCACAGATTAATTTGCATTCGTTTCTGACCTCAGTGAGAAATGCAACGAACGTCAGTCTTAATGGAAGCCATGCCAGTCTGATAACTCCTGGGCCCTGTCGGTTATTACCGTGCTCTTTGGTTGGAGCTGCATTGCTTGTAGTCACCATTTGAGTATTGCCTTCGGATGGACTATTGTTGTTGTTGCTCGCAACAGCGTTAGCCGACGTTTGACCAACTGATGTGAATGCTGACATCGGATTCTCCGAAACCACACTACAACCTCAAGTTATCAATAGTTGTAGTAGCTGGTGCTTCAAATTTAGCTGTTATCATGGTCATCTCATGTTTCCCAACGAAACTGGTAAACGTGTGACTTTCGTTACCCGCACGTAAGAGCCTGCCGAAAAAACTAAGGACAACATGAGAATAATTGCCTTTGGCCTAGCTGTCCCCATTGTAGTATCCCACAGCTTCATCCTCTGTCACCATTTCTCGTCCTTCCCAGACTACACACTTCTGTTATGAATTTTTAGAATCTATGTAGGCATCAAGTTTATTCCGTTAGCCAGCTACAGCTTTCGACTACGAAAGTATTTCACTACGATTTCAAAAGAAACTTTCGGAAATTGCAAACAGACAGTCTACCTTGCCAAATCACAAACTATCATGAGGGGGGGGGGTGACGAAACCGTCATCGTAGCCATAGCAACCAAAGTTGCCAGTATGGAGGAGCAGTCAGACACTGTGCGTGTCATGTCTGTCGTCGTAGAGCAAGTCCGCATGGTTATCAAACTCGACTCGGTTCAACGCCACATATCGAATTGTTCAGGCTCCTTGACCTAAAAGAACATAACATTTAGATTTGCTGCAACTTTACCGTCGAAGTGGATCCGTCTACGGTGTTGACACGTTTCAAGTGAACCCATAGTGTTCTACTGGAACAATTTCACACCGACCATTCAGAAATTAGCCGTAAAAAGTAGGTAGTCAAAAAATGCACACACTGACCCAAGAAGGATGTTGAAAGCACCAGTGTAGCTCGTCAATCCTAACGGTATCAACACACTTCGAAAATGTGGCTCTACCAAACACAGTGACCACGATCAACCCCTGAATAACACCTATGTCAATTCTCCACGTTAACTTCTACTAGGCTTAGAGAAAACATCTTGAAATGGCCAGGAAAAATAGCACTCAACCCCGCTACTTTGCACGGACAAATAGCAGCCCTTCGTCGAATGTCCGCACGGGTTGGACTACCCGACTTAGTTTTGCTCAAAAACGGTGTCCAAGTTCACATCGACAGTGATTCACGAATTTTGACGCAAACATTCTCATCACTGCAATAAACATAGTATAAAGGACAGGCAAGATGCTTTGAGGATGCAATCAGAAGGATACCACCCAAATCCAAACCGGAGAGGACCACAGTTGGAATAATCCAACATTTTCTTTTTCTCTATCGGACAACGCCAAGATCCAAAACTTCCGGAGGCATATCCTCAACTGAAGTATTGGTGAGTTGAAAAGTGCCAACTATAGAAACTTCCTATTTCCACCAAACAGAAAGCAATTAACTAAAAAGAAAATGATTTCCATGTGGGCGCCTTAGTCAGTGAAAGAGATCACTGAGCGACTGATCATCTTCAGGCCCAAGGCCTAATTACCAGTTGTAGGGACATCAAACCTAACGACTTTGAGACAGATAACGGAAAATGGATTTACCATGAAAACCAGCCGTGCATATATATATATATATACTGTTATATAAATATATATATATATATATGTATATTGATCTATCTACCTATTTACTTATAAATCCATTTATACATTTAGGCGTAGAACTAACTACTTATCTATCACTGGTAAACCAATCTGTCTATGTATCAGTCTATCTAACAATCTAATTTTTATCATCGTATGTGTCTATCAGTCTATAATTCGTACTATCTATTTATCTCTCTGCTTATCTATGTCTATTTACCTATCTAACTATCTATCTATCTATCTCTGTACGTTACTGTTTATCTATCCATCTGTTTTTCTATCTATCCACTCATATACATATCTATCTATTTATCTACCTATCTATAGATGTACTATCTGTCGTTTTCTATAAATCTATTTATCCATCTAATGATCTATCTTTCTTTCTATCTACCTATCTACATAAAATGATTTTGTCTACATCTGCATAGATCTATATATGTATGTAACTATCTTTATATCTACCAATTTATCTATGAAGTGATCCATCTCTCTATACATTTATCTATCTATCTATCTATCTATCTATCTATCTATCTATCTATCTATCTATCTATCTATCTATCTATCTATCTATCTATCTATCTATCTATCTATCTATCTATCTATCTATCTATCTATCTATCTATCTATCTATCTATCTATCTATCTATCTATCTATCTATCTATCTATCTATCTATCTATCTATCTATCTATCTATCGATCTATTTATCTATCTGTCTATCTATCTATTTATCTATCTATCTATCTATCTATCTATCTATCTCTCTTCCTATACATCTGTCCATCTATCATTCTACCTACAAAAAGGTGCAAAAGCTGTGGTATCCCCTGACCGAGCCTGAGGTTTGGTGAAACATTTCCTTGAGAAGCCGCATAGGATTCTCAGACATTTCTTTTTGAGCAAAAATAACATATTGTAGTCTGAAAAGCAAAATCGAATGCCGCACGTATCAATAATTAATCGATTATAGTGGGCTTCTTGTTGATGATGAAACTCTAGCAGCTGTGAGAGGGTGAAATATTATAAAACAAACCTTCTCTCCACGGGTTCGCTCTCCACGAGTTTCGTACAACCTGCGAATTATGGCAGACTCATGCAGTTTCGAAACTACTGAGATTAGTCTTATACCCCCAAGGTAAGCACCATCATTGCGTAAGACTTGTGGGAAGAAGAGGATAGCAACTGATCCTTTCACAACGAAGGAACCCTTTTCAGAATTCCATAACCGTGTGAACAAAGCAAGACTATTTTACGAGCTGTTGGGGGAAGGCCACTGGAGGCCTGCGCGGATCTCCGTCTCAGTAATTAAATCAGTAAAATGCGACCACGTGACGCGTGCATGAAGGGCTATTGGAAAAGCTGACAATAAAATTCAGCTAAGCTATCCCGAATTACTTCGTTTGGCTTTCTAGACGCCATTGATGATTGTTGGTTGGCGACTCATTATCTCACAAATTGTTCCATCGAGCCTTAGCTGTATTCTATCGGTGACCTCAATGAAGTAGAAAAGCTTGCGAAGTTTATTAGTGGGAGCATCGCGTAACACCTCAAATGCACTTTGAAATCACCATATTTCTTGGTCCTCTTGATGACTCGCATGATGTTCACGTCTTGTTACTAGCCGTGTTCACTTATGTTCACTTCCAGCGGCGATCGACTGGCATGCATTAGGAAGACTCGAAGAGTAGACAAAGTTCAGTGTAGCTGTTCCATCATGGCTGGAATTCATCAACAATATTATTCCCCCAAGCTACTACTGGGACTGCGGGATGGATTGAATGGGTTTGAGTACAACCGTCTTTTTTTATAAAATTTACTGTGTCTGTTCGACCAACTGTTGATAACAGAGTGACAACGATGTAGGGAAACATTTTGTTTATTCATATTCAAGGTTATTCTTAAGTCAACCATAAGGCGTCGATGTAGATCGGTATAACGGCTGCTGTTATAGACAACCAATTATTAACTTTGAATAATCATTCACATGGTTTGCTAGTCAAAATTTCTGATAAGTTGCCATAAGTTTGCTTGCAGCCCTGGTAACGTGTACTGTGGTAGAACGAATCACTGCTTGGTCGATCAGCTGTCTATTATATATCCACGTCGTTGTAAAAATCGACGGTGCAATTCAAAACAACCGAACCGAATTACGTGGAATTTCCGGTTTCGTCCACTGCGACACATCAAATTGCATTAGGTAACAAGAATGTGGCGCAAAATAACACCAATTGAGTTTAGCTTATGCAACCATCAACCTTGCACTTCTGTGCTCTGGTTTCGGTTACCATTTCCTGGCACCATCAACGGGAGGGAAATATAAGAAGAGTGGAGTCAAAAAGACCGAAGGATCGAATTTATAAGTGAAAACCACAATGACAAATAAAGAGTTTGAATGCAACTGTGCCATTAACCGCGACACCTCCAACAATCTGGTAGGCGGGCCGCGTGGACCCGGAAGTCTAACACGTCCTTGTTGGCCCGTTAAACTATTCAATGTTTTCCCACCTCTCAGCCATATCATGAACTGACCACCTCGACCTACCGTCCAACCTCTACTGGCCCCAGCGTAGAGAGTACTACAAGGAAGTATAATGGTAAGGATGCATAACACATGTCCCGGTCACCTCATTCTGTTTAGATTCAGTTCTTCATCTGATGACTGACCTCTGGTTCACAAGGCCCCATGTCTAACCCCAGTATTGCTGATACGGTGTTCCCACCGTACTCGGAGACATCAGTGCTTGAAAACCAACTGTCTTTGTCTATCTTCTACCCTTGAGGTCCATGTTTCTGGGGTACTAACACCGGACGGACTAAAACGTCGCAGTAAACACTCGACCTTGATCAGACCATTGGATGTCACGCCGAGACCTGGTGAAACGTTACTGCTCAGGTGACAAAATTTATCCACTTCAGCCTGCCAACACAAACCAACTCAAACCTGCAGCAGCATTTCACACCTTGGAGATGCAAGATGTATCCAAAACATTGCGACGCTGTTGATCAGGGTGACTTGGAAAGTTTGCAAATTACCTGGATCTTTACTCAGAAGAACAGTATCGTCGACGTATTCCAAGTCGGACAACTCACTATCCAAGCAAAGGTTGATGCTGGTATCTTCATTCGAGCCTGGGGCTATCTGGAGAATAAACTTAATATCAACTCAAGAGCAAGGGCGAAAGCAGGCAACCCCGTTGAATCCCACTTTCCATAGTGAACTCATTGAAATATAACCATAAGCATGAACTCGACTTCGCCTATTCACATACAAACGTTGCAAAAGAGAAATGAATTCACCGGAACACCCTTCAATGAGAGATAGTGTCAGAGAACTGCGTGGCCAACTAAATCGAACGTCATTTACATTTCAACAAAGCAATACTTCATGGGCACACAGAAGATCTGTGAGTGCATTAAAATTTTCTAGGAGCAAAGATGTAGTCGATACAATCTTGACAAGGTCTGAAACCGGCTCGATTCTCAAGCACACACATATTACAGACGCTAGATAATCAGTGGAGAATAATTTCAATGAGCACTTTGGATAAGATGCATATGAAGTTTACTTCTGTGAAGTTTCTGCAAGAGGATATTTTTCCTCTCGCAATGGGGCACAATAACCGACTCACATCGTAGTCTGGGAATCCGCTCACTGTCTCAAATCATCTGGAGCACTTTTTCTAACTCGGAAACCAAAGCTTCGCCTCCATCATTGAAAACTGATGGAGATAACCCATCGAGTTCAATGGCTTTTTACCTCCTAAAAGTATCTACCTCTTGCATAACCTCCATTTCTGAAGAAGGGATGATATCAACTTTCATCGATTCTCCAGCAGAAAGATTCCGAGGATCCAGTGTGGAATGTGGCAAAAGGAGCTGATCCATCAAATTTTCCGCCTATTGATTCAGACGATGTCACTGAGAGTGAATTAGTGAGCCATTGGATTCCTTGTTTAGCAACTCACACAGGGCTGTCGTGGATCAGTGACGTTATTCAAAAGGCAAAGTTTGCGATTGTTGCCAACAGACGCAGCCTGATCAATTGAGGTCTCAGGCATTTAAGTATTTCGTTGAAGGTGGTATTCGGAGGGACGGATCTGCAAGAATCTAACAGAGCAACTGTTTCAGAAGACACTTGTCGTTTGGGAGAACTACTTGAACAAGAGTCCTGGTGGCTTTCAAAACAACAACAAAGCTTCCGTGATATGCTGCCAGAGCCCATCCGGACTGCATCGATAACCCTGTAGACAGCTCCATATGAAAATCAAATCGTATTAAACCAACTGCGCATGGTGGGAGCCTTTAATTTTGGTGTGACCAAGATCGACAAGTAAAGAGAAAAGAGCACGTAACAAGGCATGATCTGAGTCCACAGGCGTAGAGGAAAATGAAAGATAATCTTCAATTGATCCATGCCAGAGACATCCAATGAAGTAATGGTCAGCCTCGGTCCCATTTTGTGAAGAAGAAGAAGGAAACTTTCTAAGGCTCTCTAGAATGGTTGACCGATTAGAAAGAAGTAAGAGATTGCTAACGGCACTACTTCGGGATATCTGCGAATGTTCATTTAAATGTAGTACTTCAAAGCTGATTGATAAAGTTCAGAAAGAAATCACAACTAATTGTATCTACTGAAGTAAAATGAAGAGGGCTTCTTTGTCTTATTCTAAATACGATTTCGGGTCTTGGAAAAATTTAGCATTGGCGATGTGTGTTGCAATGGATATTTCAAAAAAAGAAACGAATAAAAGCGATTCTCTCAAACGTTGACAACGAATGTCAGTGCTCGGTGCACGCATTGTTCCAAGCCCACTGGTTTAGGTATTCTATACAGAAATGAACGTCAATCAGTGTATGTATGCCCCTTGAATATCAACAAAAAACAAAAGCAGTGTAGATTATTTGGGATTCAGATGACTGATGGACGGAGATCACCAAGGTTATGTTCAAGGTTGTTTCATGGCACCACTGTATGGATTATCGAAAGTACATAAGCTAAACGGAACATTCCTCGACCTTTCACTCTTGGTCTAGTGAGATGAAAATCATGTGTTATATCTCCGAAATCGGCTTTTCGGAATACTCTTCGTGTGTCAATGATTCGAGGACTAGTGCTCGCGATCACCCTGATGTTTTTGTTGCTTCGAGCATGACGGTCGAACACGCACAACACAGTTGAATTCTGGTCATTGGTAATTGGTTTGAAAACAAGAGATTGAAGCTCCAAAGCATGTCGTTCATTTCTGTGTATGCTCCAAACAGCTTCTGATCTCCTGAGGCCTAGGACGGTTTGCACCATAATTAGTCTCAGATGCTCGGCTATGTGCGTTCTACGGACAAAATGATCCTCATTGCTAACTTGAATGCCCAGGTGAAAGCCTATGCGAGACGGAAAGGCATATAAGACGTCGATGTAACGAACCATTTAATCAAACCTATACTGGTGATCAACTGATTCAGTTATGTTCTGACCACGTACTATTCCTGGTGCACAAAATGAGATCCCTAAAACCTCGGAAATTTTCCGCGCTTCCACAGCGTTGGTTTCAGATCGACCGTGCTACTATCAGTCATCCCGTTGGAGCGGCTAAACTCAAGACTGTCGATCATTTTGGGTCACTTCTGTGGACACTGATCACGCTTTTGACAGTGTGTGTTTCTGCTTATGTATAGTCAGTGAATTAACTAAAACCGAAGCTAACTAAACGCCAGTAACTGCTACCAAGATATAACCATTGATGGTACGATTTGCACGTTTGTCTGCATCCCCAGTGTTCCCCCTGCTATGCTCAGTAGATTCACACCTATGCATGGTCATTGTGACCTGGACATTTGAGACTTTGCCTCTGGTTTGTCTCTTCCGTAAATGTCTGCCACCAGCCAGCCTCCTTCAGGTATCGACGCCCTGCACTCTGCAACAGTCCCATCACTACACCTACAATTACTTCCATTTGAGAGCCTAATCCATCCCTCATCTCTGATTGGTTTGTTTCAATGGTAAATCATCCCGCACATTTATTGTTACTGCGACTTGCACGCTCGCATTCCAGGGTAAATTTGACCTGTCAAGACTGTTGTTGACTTAGTCCCGGTTACTGTTGCCTGACTATTCAAAACTGAGGTATGTGAGCTTATCCCATCTGACTTTGTTCCTGCAGTATACGCTGCATTTGCACAATTCGTCTTCTGGACTAAACGGGTTATTGGGTTCCCGCGAGTCACTCAACAACTGATTGGGATTCCGATAAAATGGATCTGTTTTCCGAACGGAACTATCCGCCCGGTGGTCGACGTAGTCAAAACCCCAGAATCCAGATGGCCGGTGGACGAAAATCACTCAGGTCATATTCGAGGCTCTTTTGTGGCTTCAGACCAAAGAACCATCAATGCACGAAGGCAATTTGTCAAAAAGTCACGGAGATATCCCTGAAGTCATGCAGTGTCAGTCAATTATTATTGAAAAATCCAGTACGTCTCATAGGACTTAAGTTTGAAGATGGAAGAAAATTTGCAAGCTATGCTGCAGAATTGTTTCAAATTTAAATTGACCATAGTAGCAGGTATGTTGTAAAGCTAACCTATCTAGTTAGTTGGAAGAAACCTCGTTGGCACAAGTGCACCTGTTCCCAATTCTTTGCGCTCACTGAAGTACGCGATTGCCTAAGTGACCTTGGAGCTGCTTCGTCTGGGATGGCACTGACAAGTCAGATTGCACCACGAGTTGAAAAACATTGCGTGATTTTGTCCGATTTTACACTTTAGTATTGCCTGCGCTCGTACACAAGCTGACTCACGCACTTGCCTGCACGATTGTGTTTCAACGTGCTCGCTTGTACACTCATTCTGCTTACGTTGCTACTGCTTACACGTTCATCCGTACAGCTTACCTAATTCGGAATAATACAAGCAGGTCCTAAGATTGTAGAATTTATCCCGTTTACAAAAACAAAATGTTTCACATATAAAGTCTGATGTTTCGAAAATATCGTTCTGTTACCGACGCCAGTTTAGGAGCGTACCGTCGAAAGTACCCACATACCGAATTCTCCCCAGTTCATAATTTCGTGTCATTACCTTCGCCTTTACTCATAAGTCTCCGAAGTGGTTGATTCGTATATTGTAGACGTTCAAACTAAGAGACTGATGAATTGTAACTGAACAAATGTCCAGTGTGGCTGGATGATCGCGGCCATGTGCAGCGAGAATCACGTTTCCCTCGATACCATTACAAATGAGCCTGTTTTTCTAGTGCTCGTTTGTGCACACTCAGCCACTTGGGCAGTTGCTCTCATTTTCCACATTATTCCACATTTTTACTAGGTTCATTCCTCATTTCTGATCGACTGTCTTCTGTGTTCCCCGAACAACTGACACGAGAATCAGTCCCATTTGCGTAATTGTTGTTTTCTACTCCGAAGTTACTCACATATCAATAACATTGCATGGATTTGGGAATCAAGAGCTCATTTTTTGGGTTATCCCAGTTAAAAGCACAGGGATATTTTGACTTGTGCGCAAATAGGACAACTTCGTTTCTTTGGATACTGCTGTTACAATCTTTATTCAATCCCTTCAATTAGTTACTCCATAGACAATGCAGCTGCAAATTGGTCAAATCAGCAACAAGAAAAGTGGTCATTTAAGAGAGAAAATAACCAAGCTTTTGTATATTTTGTAGGCGAATAAGATAATATTCGTTATTTGACCTTGATAGATTCCAGTGTGTTTTTTCCATTATAAACGACTAAATAACCTCTCTGTGCCGTATTGCTCTGAACCATCGTATGTGTGTCTGGACTCCTTATATTGCACTCGTGTTTGAGGCTGGGTGAAAGTACATTTCGGTCGAAAGTACTTTACCTTCAATTTTTAAAGTAAAGCTTACAGAAAAAGGAACGTACTTTGTCAATTCAGGTATACAGGAGAATCTCCTTCTGGGTTATTCACAAAACCTGACGTATACTGTGTGCCCGGTAATTCCGTGCGCACCCTGGAGTTTCGAATTTCGGTTTTCGGGTACTGACATTCGTGTTAGTGGTCACTTTTGTGGTTTTCTTGTATGAGCCAAGTGAAACAACTTATTATTTCCGGTAAATGAGGTTCAAGAACATGCATATTTACAAACCATGATTTCAGGAGTGCGATTGTTCACCCCGAAGTGATTCAAAAAGATAGATCCGACAACCACATTGAATCCGCTATTTGGTTGTAAACCCTCATTATCCGCGATATTTGGAACTTTAACAAAAACCGGGATAAGAGATAGCGATTTGTTGATGAATACCAAAAATTTACATGTAGTTGCAGATTTTCTTCTGTTTTCTGCATGACGATAGTGTAAAATGAGTGCGCCTAAATGCTTGTGAATTCTGCCAAGTAAACCTCGAAAGCCAAGTTTCATTTCTAGTGGACTACGCAATGCTTGCGGTTAGTAGTTGATACTGGTCACTCTTTATTAACTGTATTTGACACGTTGTACTCGTTGATATATATGCCACACGAGACCCAAAAAACGACGATTTCCAACAGTTCATTGATATATTCCATCTATTGAACTGATGGGTATGATTCACCCTGGCCAACCTGTACTTCCACATCAATCGTGTCAAATTTCAGACTCCCATTTGAAACTCCCAATCGGAACAAAAATTGATTTTATCGCGTAAGATTTCTCCGTGTTAATTGTAACAATTCCGTGGGGAGGGGGGGGGTATCTTTTGTGTTACCACCACTGATTTCATGTTCGCATTTGACTAAGTAACTTGGATCCATGTTGAAACTTAAACTTCACCCATCCCCACTCTAGGGTGCTAACTTGGTCTCCTGTAATCTGACTGATATGAGTTCCATCTAATATTTCACCGTTATCTGTGTTTCGTCCGTACTAGTCCGCCACCCACTTTTGGTACTGTCCTCCAACTTTATTTCATAATCACCTAAAGTGTCCCACTAATCTTAGTTTGCACATACCTTTGCCCTACTGTTCAGTAATTCCCCCAGGTAATGTTTGTTTGATCAAACTGGCTTTTTCACCTGTTTCCATAACAGTCTGATCAAAACTATACACCCTCATTCTTATCCGTTTTGGACACGTTTATGGACCTCTTCTCATTGTGTTGCTCGCCACCCAACAGTTTGCCGTGCCATCTGAATCAACGTGTTTTATTCATGCATTCAAATCTATGATCATACTTGTTGTGTCATATATATTCAATGAACATTTGCGTTATTGATTCTTGAGAATATTTTCGATCTTCTTCGTCACCGTGTCCCTCGACGTGAACCGCCTATTCACAACACCATTGCCCATTGACTGGACTTCGGCGACATTTTCAGTCCGTTTCAAAGAATTGCCTGCTGATATATGATCTGAAATTAAGTGTTTCGTCTGCGCAGTGTGGTCGAATTTCACACACAAAATGGTATGTATTCTTGAGCCTTTTACTGCTTTTATTTTACCGTACACGTAGTTTACTGACTTCGTGATGTCTGGCTGAGGATACACGTTCCAAATTCTACAACTCTCTCAACCACTGGACCAGAACGGTACACTCGAATTCATACAAAATAAATACAGTATGTTGACTGTGAGGCCGGCGAATGAGTACGGGTGAAAATTGTGTATTCAATGGTAATTTCGCTTCCAAACAGGTTAATCGCGGTAAAATAAACCTGTCTGTGAAAATTTCCAAAACTCATATGCTGTTTATTTTGACGGTTTTCCATATAACCACATGGTCATTTTAAAATTCCGACTGTCCGAGCTGCAAGAAAAATTTTCTTTTATATTTTCATAGGATGACTTCAGCCTGAATCGGGGGCTTATTGAATTGCACCGGCGCAAAATCACTGTATTGGCTCACAAGCAGGCAAACGATTTTTCAATAATTGATGGGTTCAAGCAAGCCCCCGTTTGTTGAACCGAATTGTCTGAGTGGCTCCTGCAGTCATTTCCGTTCTGGGTCACTAGCTGACATGCCTCAGACAGATACATGCACTCCAGATGTGCAGTTATTCGGCCGGTTCGAAATGTACACGCAACAAAGGACTACGCACACGGCAGTTCACGATAGCCGTAATTAAAGCAATTTGAAAGTGGGAACAAGAGCTAAGAACAAAATGTACATTGGTAGAACCGTGTTTTCTACGATGGACGTATCTGGTGTCCTCAATGTAATTCCTATGTACAGAAAATGCAAATCCCCTTCATTCTCTCCTCCTCTTCGATCTTTACACCGGTCACTGGTCAAACCACAGTTGAAAAATTTCTAAAATCCCACACTGTCCAACCAACTGCTAACAACGATGGAGACGACGATGGTCTGAGAACAGATCGACTTTTCCAAACGTCATTGAAGTATACAGCTGCAATCTCATTTGAATCAGATGGAGTGCATGAACGGAGAATCCATTCTAAGAACCACATAGTGATTCTTCCAAAGGAACTTCGTTGGTTAGCACGGCAAAATATCAGAACGAGAACACATGGTCCCAAGTGAGGAATTTCGATCTGAGTAGTATGGGGTGGTATCTGGGTGACAATATCTTCCATGGAATTACACGACCAGTGTCGCGGTTATTGGTAGTCATCAGGTATGCGTGCCAACCGCCAAATTGCATTTGGAAGAATCACCGTGTGATTCTAACAAAGGACTCCATATTCGTGCATTCTCAATTCGGTTCAAATTAGAAAACAGTTATGTGGAGTGCTCAAATATAAGACCGATTTGGAGGAAGAGTAACGGGTACGCATACGTGATGAGAGGCAATCACCGTGAAACCAATCGTGGGCTTCCGAGTAACCCTCGGTTTATTCCTTTACCCCAAAATGTCTTCTAAACGGCATGAGTTATTAAACGGGGCACTTTCGGTGTTCATCGCAAAAAGACGCATGTCTCGTCACAGTGCTGTGAAAGGTTAGACATATGTGTGGAATTTTATGACAGTTTTCAACTTTCAAACGGAGCTCAACAGAAAAGGTGGTACACAACAACACGTGAGTGCAAGAGTGACACGTGAGTTTGCTTTCAACAGGTTTGAAGAAACTACACGAAATATTTTTTCAAAGGAATCCAACTTCTGAATCCACTTGTATCTCCATGTTATCATCATTTGTTTGATGAATTTTATCGTAAATGTCCTGATAGGAAGTATTTCATCGACAGATTTGGGATATCGTGTTTTTCAAGACGAATAAGTGTTAGAAGTACATGGGTTGTTGGGCAGTGTAATCAGTGGTCAATGGATTCATAAGTGGGACTGAGCAATCAGGGTCCAATGTAGATTTGGTTCCTTTAAGCGTCTGTGGAAATTCATCTAGTGTTGTAAGAAAGGCAAAGTAGCCATTGGTCGACACTGAAAGACGTTGAATTCATACTACCTGGCTCACGTTTGGAAAAAATGATCTGTTCTCAGACCATCGTCGTCTCCATCGTTGTTAGCAGTTGGTTGGACAGTGTGGGATTTTAGGAATTTTTCAACTGTGGTGTGACCAGTGACCGGTGTAAAGATCGAAGAGGAGGAGAGAATGAAGGGGATTTGCATTTTCTGTACATAGGAATTACATTGAGAACACCAGATACGTCCATCGTAGAAAACACGGTTCTACCAATGTACATTTTGTTCTTAGCTCTTGTTCCCGCTTTCAAATTGCTTTAATTACGGCTATCGTGAACTGCCGTGTGCGTAATTCTTTGTAGCAAATTAGCTGTGGCATATGTGGTAAGCTTCATAACATAACTCAAATGTTCGCATGGAGAAACCCATTTTTGAAGGCATTCTGCAGGGTGGGCTAGAATACACCCGCGGACCTATCACCGATTAGTAAGAACGTTCGGAAACACCTTTTCCCAAACCAGTTTTATTCCCAGTTCACATTTTCTCTTTCCAGTTACGTGACAAATACACGTTACTTACTACCTGGATGGTATGAGTACTTCCCGTTTATGCTGGACATCCAGGTCCTTTTCATCTTCGTTTAAGGCATTCCTTGCCTTGCTTCTAGGACAATTCGTCACATCTGTTTTATCAGAGATTGTCGAAGC